>JAAXCT010000012.1:1235235-2470471 GCA_012490785.1 Eragrostis nindensis | reverse complement strand
CACAGTTCAACTGCTCCAGTACTCACAGGTCAATGTGATTTAAACATGGTATTCATTTTGATATTTTTTATATTACAAATTGAGATAAAAAAAATTAAGACAGAAGACCTCTTGCATAATTTTTCCGCTCTTGCTTTGGTCAGAAATCATACCTTCATGTTTTCTTTTGTTTTTCAGTAGATGGATAATATCAGTAGTACTATAAGGAAGGAGTGAGAAACCATACCTTCATGTTTTCCACTTGCATAATATCAGTAATACTATGAGGAAGGAGTGAGAATGTCCGGTTTCCAGGGATCATGCTCAGAAATGATTGGCTTAGAGCAAGTTCCATGTGAATATTAGGGAAGACAACTATACCTACATGTGCACCGCCAAATCCATGTTCCGTCTGCACTCTCATTTGAAAAATCATAATCTTGCTTTTCATAAAAGTGTTTGCTTCATAGTTCATAACAAGGACTAGTAAGAGAGGTCCGTTGCTTGTTGCGAAGAAAGAACTTCACTTTCTTATCCAAACATTAAAGATCGAAACTCATTTTCATGTTGTGCATTGCGTCGCTGTTAGTTCTTGTGCTCTGTTTCTGCTACTAGTGCAATGTTAATGTTGCGATTCAGGTAAGGAGCTCGACAGTGTGTGGCCCAGTTTGGGATGTAAAAGAAAATTCCTAACTTTTGTTTAGGACTCCAATCATTTAACGTATTCGTTAGTTTGATCTATCTAGTAGGCAGAGTCAGAAAGCAATAATACCTCATCTTTGAATCCTGGAAGTTTCAGAAGAAGCTGGCTGGAGCTTGAAGATCACATTTCGTGCCTCCTCTGAAATGTTTCTATTGTTTGGTGCCGAACATTGGAGCAAAGATAGTGTCTGTCCTCTGCAGAACAGAAATTTGGAACGGTGATCTGGTGCCTGGAAAACGGGAATGTGCAGTTGACGACATGAGCATCAGCGTTGCAAAAGATTGCAGTCGACGAGAGACACGGTACACCTTGAAATGTGCGGCACGCCATGAGGAGCGGAGCAGAGCGAAGAAGGTGAACGGAGGTTGGATCGATTCCCGGCCACCCTGCGCCTCCGCCTCGCGGGCAATGGACGAGCGACATGGCCGTTCGGCGTCTCCGGCCACCGCGCCTCGGCTCTCGTGGGACAAGGCCCGCTGGCGGAAAACGAGAGAGCACCTGGGCGCGTGGAGCCGGCCGAAAGGAGCTCGAGGCCCACGGCAGCGGGGCTACGCGGAGGTCGCCGGCTGCCGGCTCAGTTATTTGCAGAAAGCCCCCTGGATTGGATCGCGATTATTAATCACGATCCAAATAATTTGCGCAACGACCCTTAGTTTGGATCGTGACTATTTATCGCGATTCAAATTAAATGGTTATTTGAAAATAGTTGGATCGCGATTATTACGATCCAAATTAGAGAGTTATTTGAAAATAGTTAGATCGCGATTAATCCGAATATTTACGAAAAGCCTCCTGTTCCGTCGCCTGTCTTCCCCACCGGCTCTTCGTCCCCTCCCGCTCGGCGGCCGTGCCGCCGCCGCCACCATCCTCCTCGCCGGGGTCGCGATGTGCCGCACAAGGGCAGATGCATACGCGATATTCGCCGCACGAGGAGCCGCAGCTCAGGACTGCCCGCCACGGCGGCTCGTTCCGGAATGCCTACGCCGCAAGAGCAGCTGCATTCTTGGAACTCGAGCTTCCGGCCATGGTGGGCTAGGACTGGACGTGGACCTGTGCTCGCAGGATATGGCGCTGCACATGATGGTTGGTGAAAGTAACGCGTGCTCAGAACAGAAGCCCCTGCTTCACGATGCCGAACTTCTGATGATTAAAATTTTGTGGAATTAGATTTGTGAGATGTGATCCTTTACTAATCAGTGGAAATAGTTTATGAACTGCTGTTTTTCGAGTTGATAAAACTATGTGAGGCCTGTTGCAATGAAGCAAGAAAAATTCAGAATTTATGTTCCAGTGATGCCTGCCGTTATCTCACAGAGTTTTAGCTTGACATTACAAAACTCAGTTACCTGATTCTTCCTGTTCTGTCAAATTATATCATTTTGTTTTGAGCCAGAGTATTATAAGATGTGCAGGCTGTGACTGAATACTGTATCATTTTGTTCAACATGTCAGTCATGTGGAACAATTGTTAGGGAAATATTTTATCTGATTACAGTGTGCTCATGGAAATGGATTTTTTTGCACGCCTTAACAAGGCTACTCCATATTACCAACAATACCTTGCTAGTTGCAATACAGTTTGTGACTCTATTGCAATACAGTTTTCCATGAATTACAGTTTTACACCAACAAAAAAAAAATCTTCAATTCTAGTGTTACGGAGATATTTCCAGCCATTAGTTTCAGCAGTCACAGCTCTGTAGCTGAAGAAGTGGTATGGAACTGCCAAAGTCCAGAGGAAACCAATTGTTCACTGCCATGACCATTTCAGTCTGGAGAAGCCAGGAGTTTTCTCAGTGTAACAGAAGTTCTATAATCTTGCTCAAGTTCCCTGCCATCCCACAATTGTGCACCGGGTTTGCGGTTTATCTCATGCTTCCATAAATACCTCGCAACACCTGACATGAGAACAAGTGAGCCTGGGCTGAGATGGACAGGGACCTTTGTTGATTCAGTGTCCCCTTCATCTGCAATATGGGTGGGATAGGAATAGCAGAACTGCTTACAGAGTACCCAAGTTATTGAACTCTAAATCACTGAGAAGCCACCCAAATCAATGTCTTTGTTCTAACGATCACATCTAAAGATGGAAAATTCACAAGCAGTATCCTGCTAGAATGACAAAAACAGTTTTGGTGTCAGTTGTTCACGCCCCTCGAAATGTTGCAGCTGGTACCAAAGATAGGGGAGCCTTCATTTGCAGAATGGTGGCGTCGTGTGATTCGTAGAACAACCAAAGATCGCAGGAAGGGAGTCAATTCATTGATCATCCTTGGAGCTTTGAGTATCTGGAAGCATTGCATGCATGTGTTTTTGAGTGGGTTAACCCAAGGGTTGACACGGCCTTAAGTTCCCTAAAGGATGAGCATCACCTAGATGTTTAGGTCGAGTAGTTGAAAATTGTACCAGGCGCGCATGTTCATGGTGTAACAAACAACCTCCTATCTTTGGTCCAGAATGTGGTGGTGATGGGTAATTTGGACTACTCTTTCTCCTATTAAAACAAAGAAGCGTAGTTCTCTTGTGTTTTCGAGAAAAAATAAACAAACAAAGCAATGTCTTTTTACGGAAGAAGGCCAGAGGAGATCGAGGAGAACTGGGGCTCACCTCGCTGGATCGCGGCGAGAAGTCGCGCCTGCTCGTCGGCGGAGATGAATTCATCGCAGAGCCACAGGCCCCTAACCTCAGCGACTGCATCCCACCTCCACCGCTTCCAGCCCGCCCCACCCACGCGCACGCACGAGGGGCCGACCACCGCGGGCGCGTCCGATTCGCTGTCCGACGAATCGCCGAAGGCCTCCCGCAGGGCGGCATGGAGGTGGGACTGGTCGCCGCCGGCGGCGGCCATTTTCGGTGGTGGCCGGTTAATCTTTGCTTCCGCTCTAAAAATGCCGTGTCCGACCTGAGTAAACGTAATAGAGGTTCTCGCCTTTGAAACTTCCATAGACCTCTGAATTTTCTTTGGTTGCGTCTGATTTCACATTTCCTAGTTTCAAATTGAACCACAAATAAATAAATATTTTCTGTTTAGGTAAAAGATTAGCAAATCTATTCTGCTTCCTGCCTTTGACACTTTCGTTTTCTTCAGCTCATCGAATGCACAAATAACATGAAACAAAGAAATCGAACAAACCAATCATGGATCACATGAGTACAGACAATTTATTACTGAGATTTTAAAGCCTCCAAACTAATCGATATATTCTCATGTGCTCCTTTTTCCCTAGGAAAAGTCTTTTTTTTAGAATTAGAAAAAAATAAAGCGGTAGCAGAAGACATTAAGAACCACTCTCCATATGTATCTTACACCTTGTGCCTCGCATAGTTAGTTCACACATGCACACACGTACTATAGGTATGAAGTCATGTACTCATGTGTGCATAAAATTTGAGCTGATTCACTCCCACACCTGGCCTTTGGTGTCAAAAGTAGAGTTACATGAAGAAGAAAAAACACCCTACTTGGTGGTACGCATCGCCGAACCATCCGTCTGCAGAAAAACAAATAAGTACTACAGCTAAGTTTCTCCTGCCTAGCTAGCTTAAATATTTTTCAAAGTTCAAGGGTCCAGCCTGATTGCATTTCAAAAGGCTAGAGGCAGTTCAACTCAGTTTAAAAGCTCACACGCTATGTCAACCTCGTGTTTGGATGTCTTGGTATTTCAAAACCATGGTTTTCAATACCACAGTTTGCTAAAACCACGATCTTTTATGGTATTTGAAAAACTTTGACATGTTTGCGCCGGGGGGGGGGGGGGGGGGGGGGGGGGTGGGTGGGTGGGGGGCGCGACCGAATCACCGCGAGACACCTCTTTGGTCGCCAGTGTTTTTTTTAGACCTTTGGATAACCCTGCTTTTAAGAAAGCAACAGTGTATCGCTGGAGCACCCAGCTTACAATATCCAGTTTAACAGGGAAAGTAAAAAACAAGCTAAGCTACGACTACCAGCAAAGTCCTCAATGACCCATCAGATAGAGGCTATCCTATTACATGGTAAGAGGCTTCAAATTTCTCGTCACCCCGTCAGAAGCACTTGATGATGGTCCCTTTGTTCAAGCTTGCTCCTGACGGCTTGTATGAACATCTCGATGCCGTCACGGTCCTCCCGCTTGGATAAGATCTTCCATCTCTGCATTAGCGATAACATACGATGAACAATCGATTGTAGAGATGGGCAAAGTTTGATTGCGAAACACAAAGTCATTTCGGGTAAGACACACAATGCCCAGCATATGGCCCCCCAACATAAAGAACATTCTAGTATTATTATGGTGACCGACTCTACTTAAGGCTATCTCTACAAAGAGCACCAGATTGGCAGGCACTCTATGCCAGCCCAACACTTCCTTCACTACACACCATAGATACGCTGCTAATGGGCATCTAAAAATTATATGTTCTGGTGTTTCTCTCTGTCCACAAAGTTTACAGAACTCACTACCCTTCCATTTTCTCTGCTTTAGAACGTCAGCTGCCAGGATCTTGTTCTTCTGTAATTGCGCTATATAAGAATCTTTATTTTCAAGGGAAGTTTGGTAGCCCACATTTCCTGTAATCTTTCATCTACTGCCCCAGGGAAAGTCAGAAATCTATACAGTGAAGACGTCGAAAAGATACCAGTTCTCTCAAAACCCCACTTAACTGAATCACTTTCCTCACTTAGGTTCACTAGATCTAATTTGTCACTAGATCTAGACGTCGCCAGTGTTTTTTCGAGTTGCACATGAGCTTGTGAGGATGAAAATTTATCTGCCATCCCGCACGAGGCAGGCATCCAGCATCGACATAAGTGCTTATTAAAAGCCGTTGCTAATTAGTTAGTAAAACCCAAGAACAGATCTGCGTTGGAGACGGTGCTGGCAATGCATTTCACCATGCCGCTCGACTTGTTTGCCTGTCACCATCTTGGCATGTGAGCAGTACGCTGCCTTTAACTAATTGTGATGGATTTGGGAAAAGGACTGATTAGTTTAAAATTTGCTTGATGCAATTCAAGTACTCCCTTACTCGTCGTTTTAGATAGGGACAAGATCGTTAACATAAGACACTACTTTGACCATGAATAATAATATAAATACATTCAAAATATAGAAAATATGTAATGCGTTTCAAACTACTATTTTCAGTAGAGGGAGACAAACCTAACCAAAAATGATAATTTGAAATATATAAACGGGATGTATTCCAAAACATCAGTTACTTGGAGACTAGATGGAGTTCAAAGAATGAGAAATTTAATGTGAGTTACAATTTGGCATCCGGCCGCGAGGTTGGTACAGATTAAGTACATGAAAAGCCACGCCAATTAGTTAAGTACTAGGTCATATAGCGAAACCCGAGAACAGATCGCCGACCGTGAGCGGCAATGCAGTTCACCTTGCTACTGGACTCGCTTGCCAGTCACTGTATTTTTCCTTCACTCATCCTTCGTTTCCCAACTCAAGCGCGCATCCAGATCCAGGCGATTCTCATGGCCGGCCACGGTTGTCGTACCCCATTTCTGGAGCACTAGCGCTTACCGTATCAGTCCCTGGATCAGACGCTGATACGACGCTTACACAGAATGACATCACAGTCTCATACTCATTATATAATATTACCAAGTCTCATACAAGCCCTTTTATTATACAAAAGGTCTTACAACAAAGGCCAGCGGCCTGACCAAGAACAGACAACACACCGATTAGCTGCTACAGCAGCAGCACTAGACTACAACTCCAGCGGAAGACGGAACGGCACCACTCCAACAGGCAGACTTGCGGGCAGGCTGAACCCTAATCTTCACCTCCATCAGCTTCTATCTCTGGCTCATCTTCTGAATGATTGAAGCAAGAGTGAGTACTTAAGGTACTCAGCAAGCCTAACACGAGGGGTAAGTTATGCAAGGGGTTTATCAAAGGATAGGCTGAGGTTTATCACAACAAGGCGTGAAAGCCAAGTTTATGCAAGGTTGTTTTGAAAACAAAGCAGTTCGCAATCTAATCAAGTATCTGTAGAGATTAGTGGGGTTGGGCGGCCCTGGGGGAGTTACTGTCCATCCCGCCAGTGCCTCAAGTTTTATCACTGGCCGACAACCAGCACACGGCTCCAAACCGGTGTATTCCGAAAACACGCCAAGGATAACTCACACAGAAAAGACTAATCATAGTGTGGCCGATGCTTTCGCGTTGTCCAATACCGCGGAACACGGCTTTCCGGAAAGTTTCTTAACCTTGGCCAAGGGTGCACAAATTTCCCCACAAGGTGGTCCAGTCCTCCCTATCGTCATAGTTTGGACTGTCCCACTAAAGGTTCCATACCTACTTGGTACCACCACGGCATCCCCCACGGACATCACCAGGGCTTCACAATCATAATATGGCCAGTCATAAATGCCGGATCTCGAACACCCACCAACGAACGAGTCTTCTCCTGGGACTCCGTTGCAATCTCCTGCCTCCGGGGGGTACCGGGTGAGTACTAGTAGGGTGTGGTTCCAATTCCGTACCCATATACGGCTTGTGGCTGCGCGAGAGGTGCTAGGCAAAGGCGGCACAAGAACCGGTCCTTATACGACCGAACCAGGCATCTTCAATAGCCAATCCACAAGTGGAAGGGCGTCCCAGAGATAGCCTCCCCACTGAGGACTACCTCGCCTGATCCCGTCACAAAGATCCCCCACTAGGGTTGCACTTATTATTATACCACCCAATTTCACATTTACACACACCACCAAGACGCACGCATTTTACACGAAAATCATGTGAGCAGTATTAATTAAACACATGGTGAAAGTCCTAAGCGGCAAAGCAATCCAACATGTCATTAAGGGATTTAATGACGTTGGTTCCTAGGGTTAACAAGGATACAGGGTATAATCAAGTCAAGGCAGGCATTCAAATATTGCATAGGACCATTCTAGCATTTAAATTCATTTAAATACCATGCAGTTTATTTATAGATAGCTCTAATTAGGATATTTGCAAACATAGGATCAATATGATCAATGGGAGTTAGACTTGCCTTCAACAAGGTCTTCTTCTTCTAAGTCCTCGTATTCCAGGTCCTCGGGTTCTTCAACTACTTGATTATCTAGCGATAAAAGAAAATAAATCTACCGCTCAACAAACAATTTAAACAAGCAATAAATAAAATAAAATCCAAATGAACTCCAAAAATTATAGATCTGATATGATTGGATAGATGGTGATTTTAGATGAATTTTGGTGGAAAGATCACTGAAATCAGAGTTTAAACGGAGGAGATATGGATTAAACAAGTTTAAGAAAGGAAATTGATCAGGATTAAGCTAACTTAATTAAGTATAGCCATAATCCTAATTAATCTGGAGTGATCAAGGGTTGGAAAATGATTAGAAAGGAATATAGGATTTTTGGGCATTTTCTGAGATTTTTCTGATATTGGAAATTGCTCGGAATATAAATGTGTGTACACTAGCCGGGTGCACTTAGCATTTTCCTGAGGGAAAGAGAGGCTGACAGATGGGTCCAGGGGATCTGAGGGTTTATTTGCATGAACGGAAAGGTTCTGGGGACTTTTTGGTAAATACAGAAAGATGTCGGGGACCTATCTGTAATTTTGGAAAAGTTCAGGGGTCTCGGTGTAAAAAGATAGGGGCTAAAAGGTAATTACAGAAAAGTTTAGGGTCTTTTCTGTAAAAAGACAGGACTTAAACAGAATTAATAAAAAGATCAGGGGCTTATCTGCAAGAATGCAGGGCCCTGGGGATTTTCAGGATTTATGGAATTATTTTTGCATTGGAAATGACTCGTGGACCAAGTCCACTGTGAACCGAAGGGGTCCATGAGTCACTAGTCCACGTGAACTGGGTGCACAGAGAAGAGGAGAGGAGGGTGAGGCTGACTGGGCTGGACGACCGGGTCAAGCGGGGCCCACGTGCTGGCGTGGCTCGCCACGTCGGACGCGGCGGTGGGACTCGGTCAAACGGCCGGAGAGAGGGCGCGCGCGGCGGCAGTTCGCCGGAACGCTCGCCGGCGGCGGCTAAGAGTGCGGAGGCTCGACGAGAAGGGCACGCCGGGGATGTGCACGAGTAGGCGAAGGTGATGGTGGGAGATGTCATCGACGGGGACGAGTGGAGCGGCGGCGCGACGTCGCCGGAGTGGGGCGGCGCTCCGGCGAGCAAGGGGGAAAGCCATGCGCGTGCACGGGGAGGGAAGAGGAAGGGCGTGCGTGGTGCGCGGGAGCATGGCGAGGGCGGCGCGCCTCGGGTCAAGGCCAGTCGCGACTGGGAGGGACGCCGGCGGCGAAGGAGGCCATGCGCGGCGGCGGTGGCTCGGCGAGGAGCTCACGCGCGGGACGAGGAAGGAAACGGAGGGGCGCAGGAGAAGAAGAGGAACGCGGGGATGCTCACCGTGGACTCGACGGCGGCGGAGGAGGTCGGTAGGACGCCGGCGTCGAGGGGGAAAAGGTGGCCGGAACCCTAGCTCGAGGGAAGGAAGAGAGAGAAGGAGGGGAGAAACTCGGCGGAGTGGAGAAAGGAGGGGGCTCCATGTCCTTTTAACGGCGACGCGAGGCGGTGCGGCCAACTTGGCGCGCGCGTCACGGAAAGGGAGGGCGGCGGCGCCAGTAAGGCGCGGCGGCGCGGTGATGCGACCGGACGGGAGGAGGAGGACGGCGGTGGGGTCCACACGTCAGTGACAGAGATGGGTGGCGGGCTGGCGGGCCGGACGGCTGGCGCGGCGCTGGGCCGAGGAAGGAAAGCGGGGAGTTGGGCCGGGAGAGGAGGAGCTGGGCCGAGGCGGCAGCAGCCCGGGAGAGAAAAAGAAAAGGGAGGGAGAGGAGTTGGGCCGGCCGGAAGAGAAAGGAAAGAGAGAGGCCCGAGAAGGGAAAAAGATTTAATCTTTTCCCAGAGTTTGAATTTGGAAGGATTTCGAATTCAAACCAGAAAGAGAAAAACAAACATTACTCAAAATAAATCCAATAAATCCTCAAAATGCATATGATGAGGTTTTTGTGCAAGTTTTCAAAATAAAAATTTTTAAATTAGGGTGGTTTGGCTAACTTAATCACGCACTTGTTTTTAATTTGTTTAAAAATTCGAAAAATTCAAATTTTTAGTAGATTTCAAATGAAGGCAAAAACACGGGTCGTGACAATCTACCCCACTTAAAGAGAATCTCGTCCTCGAGATTCAAACTATCTTAGCGGGAAGGGAAGAGCAGAAAGATCTTTGTTCTTGTATCTGTTTCCAGGTGATCCACTGATTTCCATATTGCTAACTTTGGAGCGAGAGGAGAGCCTACCCCACTTAAAGGATTTTAACCCAGGGATGCCAGGTTATCAAGGTTTCTTGAGAAAACAGTTGAAGACCATATGCAGTAGTAATTCCAAGTTCCGAACGAAGGCAAGGCTCCAAAATCCAAATATAACTCGTGGACGAGTTGGGTTGTTAAGGTACTCACCGGGGACAACTTCTGGTGCTTCATCAGTTTCCCGAGCGTTGATATGGTTGACTCGGCTTCGACCGGTGGTTTGGCTGCTCCTTTGCTGTTGTCCGGAGGATTGTTGTCCACTGCGTACAACTCCTGATGCTGCAGTCCTATTGCTTGCCTGGTGTGACTGAGTTGGAGCATTATTCCGATTCAGGTAAGGACATCTCGCAATCATATGGCCTGGCTCGCGGCAGTGAAAGCAAGTTCTCTTGTCATTGTTATTGGGCTGGGCAATGCTGGAACTGCTCCTCTGCTGACTACCAGAATTTTGGTTACTGTATACTGGTGCTGAGCTCGGTTGATTGGACGCTGAAGTTCTGTACTGCATTGTTGGCTGATACTTCGATTTCTGAAAATTATCATTAGACCTTGATTTCTGGTTTCTTTCCTGCTGCTGGAATTTCTGATCATTGAATTTGCGCTTTCTGTCCTGCTCAATGTGGGAGCGTGCATCCTCCAGAAGAAGTGCACGGTTCATGAGAGTGTTGAAGTCTGGATAAATATGAGTAACCAGCTGCACTCTCAATCCAGGATTAAGTCCTTTTCTGAAGCGATCCTGCTTCTTCTTATCAGTGTTAACGTCATCAGGGGCATACCGAGCCAATTTCATGAACTTCCTGATATACTGATTTACTGTCATCGCCCCCTGCTTCAGAGAGCGGAATTCATCAGCCTTCATTTCAATCACACCCTCAGGGATGTGATACCTCCTGAACTCCTCTTGGAATTCCTCCCAGGTAATAACATCTGCATTTTCTGCACCCTCACGGTAATTATCCCACCATTCTCCTGCTGCTCCCTTGAGCTGGTGAGATGCCAGAAGGACTTTCTCTCTGTCATCAGCATTCACCAAGTGCAATTTCTTGGTGATATCACGCAGCCAATCATCAGCTGCCAGAGGATCCTCCTCAGTACCCTCGAAGGTCGGGGGCCTGAGTCTCATGAATTCTGACATTTTGCTCTGCTGGCCTGGAGCTCTGTCCATGAGTCCCTGTGCAATAATCTCCATCAAGCGGGTCTGATTATCCATTACAGCCACCAGGTTGGTGACTGGTGCTGCAGGTATTCTTCCACCTCTTCCACCACCTCTTCCACCACCTCTTCTACCACCTCTACCACGGTTCTGTCGTCCTTCACTTCTGTTCTGGTCATTGTTTTCTCCAACCTCATCCTGCACTTCCTGCTGATTCTGACTCACTTCTTCTTCCTGGTAATCTTGTTCATTATCATGTCTGCCTCCACCTCTACCTCTGCCACGCTGATTATTATTTCTTCCTCTACCACGTCCACGCCCTGCACTGTGGACGTCATCATGGTCATCATCTTGAGCATTACGCTCTCGGCGTTGGCGCTGCTGAATTCTGGCAGATCTTTTGGGAGGCATCTGCTTGTCGGGATAAGGAGAGATGAGAAGGGATTTACGGGAAATCTAAAGCTACGAGCAGAACAAGATAATGGAAAAGAATTCCCGAATACCTTGCGCACACTCAAGCAGAAGAATCAGCATCGATACAACATACAGCAAACATAGCATCATAACAGGGGCTCGATCACACATATTCGAGTCCTTCTATATATAGCAGGACTCGACGGTTAAACCTAGACAAAAGGACTCGACAGCAGGGTGACACTAAGTACAACGGCACTCCACACTTTAGCTTGAGAGCCGCTGTTGCTTGATGCTGACAGGCCTTCTGATGGCTCGTCTCTGTGGATTTTTGGTTTTGACGGAAGTCTCTTGTACTTTTGACTTGTAGTTGTCGGAATTGGAGAGATCAGATCTCTTTGCTGAGGGCTTCCCAACGAGCGCGACCTTTTGGAAGGAGAAATTTTCCAAAATGGGAGAGAAGTACATAGAAAAAGTTCTGCAAATAGTTTTTAGGTATAAAATATCACTCATTCTCACTTGATCCTACCTAGGGTTCAACCTACGGGCAAGTATGGCTCTGATACCACTCTGTCGTACCCCATTTCTGGAGCACTAGCGCTTACCGTATCAGTCCCTGGATCAGACGCTGATACGACGCTTTCACAGAATGACATCACAGTCTCATACTCATTATATAATATTACCAAGTCTCATACAAGCCCTTTTATTATACAAAAGGTCTTACAACAAAGGCCAGCGGCCTGACCAAGAACAGACAACACACCGATTAGCTGCTACAGCAGCAGCACTAGACTACAACTCCAGCGGAAGACGGAACGGCACCACTCCAACAGGCAGACTTGCGGGCAGGCTGAACCCTAATCTTCACCTCCATCAGCTTCTATCTCTGGCTCATCTTCTGAATGATTGAAGCAAGAGTGAGTACTTAAGGTACTCAGCAAGCCTAACACGAGGGGTAAGTTATGCAAGGGGTTTATCAAAGGATAGGCTGAGGTTTATCACAACAAGGCGTGAAAGCCAAGTTTATGCAAGGTTGTTTTGAAAACAAAGCAGTTCGCAATCTAATCAAGTATCTGTAGAGATTAGTGGGGTTGGGCGGCCCTGGGGGAGTTACTGTCCATCCCGCCAGTGCCTCAAGTTTTATCACTGGCCGACAACCAGCACACGGCTCCAAACCGGTGTATTCCGAAAACACGCCAAGGATAACTCACACAGAAAAGACTAATCATAGTGTGGCCGATGCTTTCGCGTTGTCCAATACCGTGGAACACGGCTTTCCGGAAAGTTTCTTAACCTTGGCCAAGGGTGCACAAATTTCCCCACAAGGTGGTCCAGTCCTCCCTATCGTCATAGTTTGGACTGTCCCACTAAAGGTTCCATACCTACTTGGTACCACCACGGCATCCCCCACGGACATCACCAGGGGCTTCACAATCATAATATGGCCAGTCATAAATGCCGGATCTCGAACACCCACCAACGAACGAGTCTTCTCCTGGGACTCCGTTGCAATCTCCTGCCTCCGGAGGGTACCGGGTGAGTACTAGTAGGGTGTGGTTCCAATTCCGTACCCATATACGGCTTGTGGCTGCGCGAGAGGTGCTAGGCAAAGGCGGCACAAGAACCGGTCCTTATACGACCGAACCAGGCATCTTCAATAGCCAATCCACAAGTGGAAGGGCGTCCCAGAGATAGCCTCCCCACTGAGGACTACCTCGCCTGATCCCGTCACAAAGATCCCCCACTAGGGTTGCACTTATTATTATACCACCCAATTTCACATTTACACACACCACCAAGACGCACGCATTTTACACGAAAATCATGTGAGCAGTATTAATTAAACACATGGTGAAAGTCCTAAGCGGCAAAGCAATCCAACATGTCATTAAGGGATTTAATGACGTTGGTTCCTAGGGTTAACAAGGATACAGGGTATAATCAAGTCAAGGCAGGCATTCAAATATTGCATAGGACCATTCTAGCATTTAAATTCATTTAAATACCATGCAGTTTATTTATAGATAGCTCTAATTAGGATATTTGCAAACATAGGATCAATATGATCAATGGAAGTTAGACTTGCCTTCAACAAGGTCTTCTTCTTCTAAGTCCTCGTATTCCAGGTCCTCGGGTTCTTCAACTACTTGATTATCTAGCGATAAAAGAAAATAAATCTACCGCTCAACAAACAATTTAAACAAGCAATAAATAAAATAAAATCCAAATGAACTCCAAAAATTATAGATCTGATATGATTGGATAGATGGTGATTTTAGATGAATTTTGGTGGAAAGATCACTGAAATCAGAGTTTAAACGGAGGAGATATGGATTAAACAAGTTTAAGAAAGGAAATTGATCAGGATTAAGCTAACTTAATTAAGCATAGCCATAATCCTAATTAATCTGGAGTGATCAAGGGTTGGAAAATGATTAGAAAGGAATATAGGATTTTTGGGCATTTTCTGAGATTTTTCTGATATTGGAAATTGCTCGGAATATAAATGTGTGTACACTAGCCGGGTGCACTTAGCATTTTCCTGAGGGAAAGAGAGGCTGACAGATGGGTCCAGGGGATCTGAGGGTTTATTTGCATGAACGGAAAGGTTCTGGGGACTTTTTGGTAAATACAGAAAGATGTTGGGGACCTATCTGTAATTTTGGAAAAGTTCAGGGGTCTCGGTGTAAAAAGATAGGGGCTAAAAGGTAATTACAGAAAAGTTTAGGGTCTTTTCTGTAAAAAGACAGGACTTAAACAGAATTAATAAAAAGATCAGGGGCTTATCTGCAAGAATGCAGGGCCCCGGGGATTTTCAGGATTTATGGAATTATTTTTGCATTGGAAATGACTCGTGGACCAAGTCCACTGTGAACCGAAGGGGTCCATGAGTCACTAGTCCACGTGAACTGGGTGCACAGAGAAGAGGAGAGGAGGGTGAGGCTGACTGGGCTGGACGACCGGGTCAAGCGGGGCCCACGTGCTGGCGTGGCTCGCCACGTCGGACGCGGCGGTGGGACTCGGTCAAACGGCCGGAGAGAGGGCGCGCGCGGCGGCAGTTCGCCGGAACGCTCGCCGGCGGCGGCTAAGAGTGCGGAGGCTCGACGAGAAGGGCACGCCGGGGATGTGCACGAGTAGGCGAAGGTGATGGTGGGAGATGTCATCGACGGGGACGAGTGGAGCGGCGGCGCGACGTCGCCGGAGTGGGGCGGCGCTCCGGCGAGCAAGGGGGAAAGCCATGCGCGTGCACGGGGAGGGAAGAGGAAGGGCGTGCGTGGTGCGCGGGAGCATGGCGAGGGCGGCGCGCCTCGGGTCAAGGCCAGTCGCGACTGGGAGGGACGCCGGCGGCGAAGGAGGCCATGCGCGGCGGCGGTGGCTCGGCGAGGAGCTCACGCGCGGGACGAGGAAGGAAACGGAGGGGCGCAGGAGAAGAAGAGGAACGCGGGGATGCTCACCGTGGACTCGACGGCGGCGGAGGAGGTCGGTAGGACGCCGGCGTCGAGGGGGAAAAGGTGGCCGGAACCCTAGCTCGAGGGAAGGAAGAGAGAGAAGGAGGGGAGAAACTCGGCGGAGTGGAGAAAGGAGGGGGCTCCATGTCCTTTTAACGGCGACGCGAGGCGGTGCGGCCAACTTGGCGCGCGCGTCACGGAAAGGGAGGGCGGCGGCGCCAGTAAGGCGCGGCGGCGCGGTGATGCGACCGGACGGGAGGAGGAGGACGGCGGTGGGGTCCACACGTCAGTGACAGAGATGGGTGGCGGGCTGGCGGGCCGGACGGCTGGCGCGGCGCTGGGCCGAGGAAGGAAAGCGGGGAGTTGGGCCGGGAGAGGAGGAGCTGGGCCGAGGCGGCAGCAGCCCGGGAGAGAAAAAGAAAAGGGAGGGAGAGGAGTTGGGCCGGCCGGAAGAGAAAGGAAAGAGAGAGGCCCGAGAAGGGAAAAAGATTTAATCTTTTCCCAGAGTTTGAATTTGGAAGGATTTCGAATTCAAACCAGAAAGAGAAAAACAAACATTACTCAAAATAAATCCAATAAATCCTCAAAATGCATATGATGAGGTTTTTGTGCAAGTTTTCAAAATAAAAATTTTAAAATTAGGGTGGTTTGGCTAACTTAATCACGCACTTGTTTTTAATTTGTTTAAAAATTCGAAAAATTCAAATTTTTTAGTAGATTTCAAATGAAGGCAAAAACACGGGTCGTGACAACGGTGCTAGCTCCTACCTTCACTAAACTCGATTTCAACTTGTCCGCCCCCATCTCGGCCTACCGCAGTGCAGTACCGGTTCCACGAACTACCCCGGCAGTGGTTCCTAGCTTCGGATCCCCTAGCTTCTGGCCGGCAGCGCGCTGAACCGGCCAGCATCAGGTCCGTTTTCTTGACCGCGTTTGTGCAACATTTTATGCATAGGCAGCATAGCTCTACCTCTTGTCTTTCGATTAGTATCCGGTAGCAGTGGATCTCTAAGTAAATGTTCTGTGCTCCTCTAATCATCGCCCTCCCCACATGCAGATGTACTAGCATTTGGTCATTTGTTGCCATGCACAAGTACCAAGCAAGCAAAATATAAACGGAGAGTGCGTGTGACCGGCGGCCGAGCGCGGAGCATGGAGCTCGCCGCGGGGGCCATGGCCAGCCTGGCCCCCAAGCTGGGCGAGCTGCTCATGGAGGAGTACGTCGTGCAAAAAGGCCTGAAGCCCGACATCCAGTCCCTCTCCACGGAGCTTCTGGCGATGCACGCCGCCCTCGTTGACGCGTCTCGGGTTCCGCCAGACCAGCGCAGCGAGATGGACAAGTTCTGGGCACGGCAGGTCCGGGAGCTGTCGTACGACATGGAGGATGCTGTCGACGACTTCGCCCTACGTGTGGCCGGCCGCGAGTCAACGGCCGCCACCGATGATGCCAACGTCTTCAAGAAGATCCTTTGCAAGGCCACCGCAGTAGTGAGGAGAGCTAAGGATCGCCACCAGATCTCGGACAAGATCAAAGATATCAAGAAACTCTCCAGCGAATTGGCTGAGCTCCGTGCCAAGTACACAGTGAGGGGTGTGGGTGCCAACCTCGCCGCAACCACCGGCATCGACCCCCGTGTAATCAATCTGTACAAAAAGGAGTCAGATCTGGTTGGCATTGAGGAGACGAGGGGCAAAGTAATTAGGATGTTGACTGGGGTCAAAGGTCAAGCTAATGCGTCCGAGAGCCTAAAGATAATATCAATTGTAGGTGTTGGAGGATTGGGCAAGACTACTCTAGCCAAAACGGTGCATGACGCGCTCAAAGATCAATTCCAGTGTTGTGCTTTTGTTTCGGTTGGTAGGACTCCTGATTTGACCAAGACATTTCAAAAGATGCTATTGGAACTCGATAAAAAGTATAGAAACAGAGCCGACTTGGCAGGATGGGATTTAGAGAGGTTCTGTAACGAACTTCATAACCTCCTACAGAACAAGAGGTATGTCTATATCACACTACATACCTCAATCCAGATTAGAATTGTTTATTTTTATTATATTCCAATTGGTTAATATGCTATACATTTGTGCATGGGAGTATATCTGGAGAAAGACAACCCACTTACCGCATCATTAAATTGGCATTCTCAATATCTACTCAAGTAAAACAATACTATAGGAATAAATATGATATGATAGCCAAGTACATATGAGACTGAAGTAGTAGCCTTCTTTTGTCCATAAAAAATATAAACCACAATATCCCATTTAGTGTTATCACTTCGTACATGCACGTGTGAGTTGTGTGGTCTTCTATGTTATTTCTTCGCGCTCACATGCTTCTAGCTAGGTACACTACTCTCTTAAAATAAGTTGTCTGTTTGATTGTTTCGCTTATGAGCATATAAAATGTAAGTTGCTCAATTATTATAACACATATTTGCAATAGATATCGCACAAAGATGATAGTGTTGCCTTATTAGTGTTCTTTAGTGTCATGGTACATGCATGCATGCCTCAAATGAATTCAATTAGAGTATGTTCGTTTGCCATAAGCAACAGTAGAAATTAAGAAATAAAGATGTTTGTTTGTAGCAATTAAATGGTAAGTGGTCTAAGATGGAGCGTACAAATATGTGTTCACTCATCATATTGAACAATGTTTTACGGTGTAACTAAGATCATTAGTGTGTAACTAAGATCATTAATTTATACTCCTTCCGTCTCAAATTACTTTGTCATCCTGACTTTCTACCAGGTTCATAGAACATTCTCTGAACATAGACAAATTGTATGTCCAAGTTCATTCAAAATTCTATGAATCTGGACACCAGAAAACACTCCTAGGATGATGAGTAAACTAAGATGGATGGAGTACATCATACATGGCTACATTTCTTTTGATAATTTCATGAGGCCATACCTTAATGTATATGTAACAGTACTCATACACGGCTACACGTCTCCATTGTTTATAATTCACATATCTAAACATTGTCCACATATGGACTTTTGGCCATGCATGACACACTCTGTTCAATATAAATGAAATAAATGTAAAGAGCAAATATATCCCATCCCTTTTGACATATTTTTGGCTCCTCAAAAATTCCTGTGTAATTACTCATAAGGGCGGTGGTTGCCATCTAACTTCGCAAGAATATAATAGGGAATTGCACAACCAACATAGACCCAACGATGTTGGAACCCATCCTCAATCTCCATTAATGCTCCCAGGGAGAAAACATGATCATTCGTTTTTAACCCTAGTATATACAGTAATGTACAATACTTCTCCCAATGGAGAAAATAATATATTATATTTTATATTCGTTTACGTCATCCAATTCATGTACAATCATTTTTAGACAATCCGAAAGTAACTTTTTTCATTACTCTAAGAACATATGCGTTTCAAAATTTGCAAATTAGTACATTATAGTCTAGAATATTTACCTTACTTCATAATTTTTTAAATTGCTAGCCCATGTAGGTGCATGAGTTGACATGCTAGTTTATAAAACTTGAGAGCACAGTACATTCCTATTCTACATACAAGCATCAGGGCAAAAGAGTGAAGGATATGTCATGTAGATGTGTAGTAGCACTAGCAGTAGTGCTGGGGTTGATTTTGGTTGATTCGCGGCTCCTAATATTTAATTTGTTGCTCTGGATTTCTTAGTATGTTTGTTTAGCATCTCTGTCATAGTGTTTAATAGAGTCTTGATGTTGTACTAAATTACAATATATTGTTGTGACGATGCATAGGTACTTCATCGTTGTTGACGATATATGGGATAAAGAATCATGGGACGCAATAAAATATGCTTTGAAGGATAATAATTGTGGAAGTAGAATAATCATGACCAGTCGTAATTTTGATGTTACCACAAAGGCAGAAGAGGTTTACAGATTAAAACCTCTTTCTGATGAGAACTCTAAGGAATTATTCTACAAAAGGATACAGAGTGATCAGGAAGGAGAAAGTATTAAAGATCTATCATCTGAAGTATCTAGTAAGATCATAGATAAATGTGGTGGTGTACCACTGGCTATCATTGCAATAGCTAGTTTATTGGTTGATAGACCATGTGAGGACTGGTCAAAGGTGTATGACTCAATTGGTTTTGGGAACGGAGACAATACTATGAAGATAATGTCCTATAGCTACTATGATCTACCTTCTTATCTAAAACCGTGCCTATTGCATCTAAGCATATTTCCAGAAGATTTTGCATTTGATAAAAAGACTGTGATATGGAAGTGGATAGGTGAAGGTTTCGTCTATCTTGAGAAAGGGGAGGATAGCTTTTTTGAGGTTGGACAAAGATACTTCAATGAGCTTGTAAATAGAAGCATGATCCAACAACCAAGAGAGAGCTCTTATGGTTATTACACACAACGGTGCCATATTCATGATATTGTGTTTGATCTCATCTGTAAGTTATCTAAAGATGAAAACTTTATCACTATTTGTGGCAGCACAGAGCAACAAGCATCTTCTGCCAGTTCAATAAGAGGGAAGAAAACTGGCATGCCTGGTTCAGACAACAACAAGGTACGCCGGCTGGTTGTCAGAAATCATCATATGCTGCATACCCTTGAAGATACCATACATATGCCTGAGGTGTTGAGGTCACTTACAATCGTAGAAAGTGAGATTGAGAATATGGCTCCACTTCATTGCTTCAGAGTTTGCCGTGTGCTACATATACAAGATAGCAAAGTCTTGTTCAGCCTAAATCATCTTGGTAGGTTGTTGCATCTCAAGTACTCCCTCCATACTCACAATTCTGGGCGTTTAGGACATGGTTTAGCATACCAAGATGGAATTAATATGAGTCCAATCTTCCATCCTTGCCCATATTAAATAGCCTCGGTGCTGCTATCCAGTAACTATCCCTCTCCTTCCAACTGGCCAGTGCGGGTGGGTTTCAATGCCGATGTCGCGGGTTCGATTCTTGCCTCGCGTGCATCCTTTTTTTTTTTAAAGAATTCTCTTGCGTGTGCATGCGCTGTTGGCGCTTTTTTTTTTTTTTTCGTTCGCGCCGTTGTTGGACGTCTCAATTTTTCACTCGCGACGTGAGCCCGGTTGGCAAGTGATGCATGACCTCCTTTCCTTGTGTTCTTTTGAACAGCAGAAGCACCTTGCCTCTTAACAAGAGCTCCCTCCAGGCCGGTTGGCAAAGTGGCAAGATGAACTCGATGGCCGAGTTTGATCCCGGCATAGCTAGAGGTATTGTTCCTCGTACAAGTATACTCTTTCTGTCATTGCAACCATACTCTTTCCTACAACTATTTGTTTCTTTTTTTCGGTTTGAATAGGTTTTGATTTGAACCTGGCACCACCTAGTGATGAATTGAGCTCGAACCTTCAACCACAAGCGCCTGCTGCTCGTAAGATATCCTGAAGTGGTACTACTAAGTTTTGTTTTCAGCATGATCCGTTTTGCCTTGCATGTTCGATCTAAAAACTTCGTCACTTGTTTTCTTTGTTCACAGAGGCACATGCAGCTCGTGCATTTGACTTGAACCTGCCAATAGAAGATGTAGAGGTGCAGGCACTAGAAGAAGTAGATGTGGACGCTCCGCAGCAAGGTAAATTTCCCTTTCATGTCTTCTTTTATTTTCAAATTTCATTTGTGTGTCTTCTCACTTGTGTGTCTTTGTTCACAGAGGCACATGACGATGGTCGACGGCGCGACGAGCTTTGCTGGATTGACGGACGACGGCGGCACGCGAGCCACGGCGCCGGCGAGCCCGCGAGAGCGGCGCGGAGCGAGCGAGCGAGCGAAGGTCCGCCGGGCTGCAAGCGCAGAGCGGCGCCGGCGAGCGAGCCTTGGCGGAGCGCGAGCCATGCAGGCACTCGTGCCGGCGAGCGAGAGGCTGTGCTACGCGAGCGAGAGGCGTGCGATCGAGTAATTTGTTGCGTTGGGGTCCGACGCAATTTAATCCTCTCACGGAAGCCAAAGCGCAGCGTTTTAATTCTCTCGGGAGCGTGCGACGACGCTGGGGGCAAAATCGGAAGGAACCGACCCAAAACGCCAGAACGACCACAAATATGAAACTGCTTCCTTCACCCAGAACGAACAGAAATACGAGTATGGAGGGAGTACTTAGATATATCTTACACACCTATTGATGAGCTTCCTAAGGAAATTGGGCATCTAAAGTCTCTTCTGGCACTGCAATTAATCGATACTGGGCTAGACGAGCTGCCACCAGCTGTTTGTTCGCTTACACAACTATTATTCTTGGTAGCAGTGGGGTTCAAAAGGTTGCCAGCTGACAGGATGGGAAAACTAACTTCCCTGGAGGAGCTACAGTTAAGGAATGTAGTTGGCCAAAGAGCCACCGGGGACCTTGTGGTAGCACTTGGCAAGCTGACGAGGTTGAGGGTCGTCGCGATCAACTTTTCTGAGGAACTAGAGGAGAGTTTGCAAATACCATTTGTGCGGTCCTTGTGCAACCTAGGGGAACTCCAGGAACTAATAGTTTCTTCTAAAGGGACCCAACTGGGAGCCACTATTTGGGAGAGCTGGGAGCCACCTAGGAAGCTCCAGCGCCTACTTTTAAAAGGCATCAATTTTTCGCGTCTGCCTAGGTGGATCAATAGCTCCTGCCTACCACGCATCTACTTCATATCTTTGAACGTTTGTGTTGTTGAAGTACAGGACCTAGATAACCTAGCGAGATTGCCAGAGCTCAGCTACCTCAAGCTAGGTGGTTACAGCTGGCCTCTAGGCTATACTGTTGGTATAGACGGCTTCAAGAATCTGAGGTTCTGCCATGTGGGCACAACGCTCAAGTTTCATACGGGTGCCATGCCAAGGCTTGAAGAGTTAGAGTTTACAGTTCATGCCGGGCTTGGGTGTTTTGTGGTAAATGATGTGCAGGTCAAGCAGCTCCCAACGAAGGATGTAATTGGCGATCTTGACTTCAGCCTGGATAACCTCCTTTCAGTTGAACAATTCACCGTCAAAATCGACTGCATCGGTGCTACTGCCACAGAAGTGCAGGAGGTGGAGGATGTGGTCCGCCGTGTAGTAGAAGATCACCCCAATCATCCAATCATAAAAGTGGGTCGAATATATGAAGAATATATGTGTGATGTGGAGGATGTGGAAGCAGCTCGGGTGAGGCTCTCTTTCAGTTTATTACTTACACTTAGATATGTTCATGGTACTCCTAATTGACCAACACTGCATTCTAATCCATGCAAATTTCTCAATTTACAGGATATCGGTGTGCTCGTGTGGAAGGATGAATCTGATGCTAACTTCATCAGACTCCTGTCGCCGTACCCACGCCTTCAGGAAGCCGTTTTTTACCTCCACTGTGAAGGTGCTAGTATGTGTGAGGTGGAGAAAGTGGAAGCATCCCTTACTCATGCAGCCGAGGTTCATCCTAACCATCCTACTATCGAATTGATCAGGGAAAACACTGAGAAAATGTTATCCTCGTCTGACCATCCCGATACAGAGGTAGCTGCCTGCACTTAATTTGTTCGGTATAACTCCTGGTTAAATTGTGGGACCCTTAATTAGCTTTGAGTAACTTACTACCAGCGCTTCTTTTTTCCGTTCCAAACTCCAGCTGGACGACCACAATGCTTCAGAAGAGAATCCTCTTTCCAAACTCCAGCTAGGGAATTGACAATTCTGCTTGTCCGATCCCTCAGGCCTGCAGGTATGTCTCTATGCTTTTCTGATAGAAACATAAACGTTTCTAGCTAATGCTTTACGTTTCTAAAGCAATTTCTTTTCCCGACCTCCCCTGCTCCACCCTCTTAGCAGGTCGTTCTGGTTTTCACCCGGAGTGCCCCTGTTCTCTCTTACCTAGTCGAAACGATTTCTCTGTGTCTCTCTCGACACGGGCAGCTCGCGGCGGCGGCGGCGGCCGCTGTACTCCAACCTTAGGGATGTGCGCACGAGCCGAGGGAGCATCGCAGGTGGGCACGGGCGGAGGCTTTTCATTGCCTGTGGGCGGCGGCTTCGTGGAGATGAGGCAGGAGGTGCTCGTGCTCGTGCTCGCAGGCTTGTGCATGTCCACTTGCATAGTCTGCTCGGACGACGCTTGCGTGGTCTTCTCGGGAAATACTATCACCCAAAAAGCTTAAACCCATTCATGTGTCTTAGATAATATAATGTGTCTTAAGTAATATGTGAGAGGACAGTCAACTACAACACGCTCGCTCAAAAAGCTTAAACCCATTCGTGTGTCTTAGATAATATAATGTGTCTTAAGTAATATGTGAGAGGACAGTCAACTACAACACGCTCGCTCAAAAAGCTTAAACCCATTCGTGTGTATTAAATACTATCATGTGTCTTCAGTAATACTAGCCCATCAACCCGTGCAATAATTGCACGGGCTAGCACTTTAAAAATATTAGTTTTAGCTATAGGATAATTGCTACTCAGTTATGATTCCTATTTTTGGCTATAGGATATTAGCTTTTCCCTTCTACCATCCTTAAAGCAGAACAAAACTTTTTTTTTTGAGAAGGAAAATGTATTGATCTTAGCACATTACACCGGCCCGATTACAAACAGGATCCCAAAGAAAAGGAAAATTACAACGAAGTTCAAAACTCCTGATCATCTTCCTCGAAGCCCTCAGGGATCTGTTCGTCACCGCCGCCAAAGCCGCTTCCCAATCGTCGCCGGACGCCAGAGCCAAACTCCACGAGGTGGAGGCCGCAGAGGAGGGCTTACTGCTAGGCGAATCAGCCGAGTATACGCTGCCTCCCAGGCGCATCGGCCAACTCTAGCACCCATGACGCAACCTTCGTTTCCAACCGGCAACCCGAGCAAAGCTCAGATTTTCACCAAAGATCATCTTCCTCGAGATTAACAGGGTCAACAACATCATCACCTGAAGAAGACGACGATGCGCCGGCCCCGGACTCCTGGACAGGTCTCCCCAGCCTCTCCATTGGCGTTGGAGAAGAACGCCACGGGAGAACGGAAGAAGCTGGGAGAAATTATTCCTCTGCAACGCCGTCGCTTCCGCATCGTCGGCGCCTCCAGGAAAACCAAGCCGCAGAGAAGCCACGCTCCTCCGGCAAAAACTAACTCCACCGCCGAGCATCGGCGGCGAGCAAACCCTAGACCTGGATGGACTCGATCTACTAAAGGATGGACCCCCGCTCCCCTTGCCACCGGCTAGGAGGCCGGAGACGAGGGAGAACGGGGGCCAGAGGCGGACGGCGGCGGCTGCGCGAGCACACGTCGGCGGCGGCGGTTCCGCCCGAGTCGCCCCTCGGGGGCGACGCGGGGACGGGGATGTTTTTAAAGCAGAACAAAACTTTTAGCAGTACAAAAGTACCATTGGTAACAGAAGGAATGTTATAATTTTGGTACCACTCGAAGGGTAATAAAATAACTCATAGGATCACTATAAATTTCTGTTCTAATCATAGACAACTTCAGCCACCATTTATCTTGTAACATATGGACATTAAGTTTCATTAAATATAATTCTTGTTTTTTCCTATGGTTTTTTTTTTCTTTTGTATGCAAAGTAGACATCGCCCATTCAAGTACTGCATTTGGCTGATAGGATCGTTCAGAATAAAATCACATAAGTATGATTGTTTATATGCCTATTTTATTGAAAATGTCAGGTGCTGTGTACATCCTCATTCAAATCAGTTGTATTCTTAATGCAACCTACATTACATACTCAGGTTCATACTTATGTGATAAAAACCAACATGTTTAACATATAGCATTTTCTTGGTATACTTTTTCCGAATACATTGTGTTATAATAGAATAATGTAATAGTAATGGACAAATATTATTATGAAGCGTGTATCATTCAAAGCAGAAATACATGTATAAACATAAAAGATAAATAAGAGTTACAAGGGGCAGGGGAATGCATATATACAATTATGTCAAGCCTGCTATTGGTGTAAATGAAAGAGTTAGCAAGGAGAAAACATTGTGCTCAAAATAAACTTCCTTCATCCACTACATCGACAATTCCTTTGATCCACGAACAATATAGTCAAATGCCTCATTTCAACATAGTAATCAGAAAGAAAACCAAAAACGCATACAGTTTGTTTGTGTCCTAATGTGATTAAATTAAAACTAAAAGGAATATTTTATCAGAGACTTGTCACAATTGAGCACACAACATTATGGGTACAACACATTGTAACATGCAACAATAGTTCTAGTCAATTGAATTCTAATTAAATATACACAAATCAAATTTTAGAAATTGGAGAACTGCAAAAAGAAACATGTATACACAAATCCAGGGCATGCAGTAGTATTTTTTTTATAACGTGAATTAGAAGTATAGAAGAAACAACAATTTAAGTCTATGAATAAAAATATTCCTGGATGATGCATATTGACATGTCGATATAGAAGGCATGTGCAATCAGCTAGCTAGATTACCTTAGCTTTCAGCATGCTCGACTAATTAAGTTGCATCCCTTGTTTGTAAAATTCAAGCATGCTTCAAGATTTGATAATTAGCAGTTTCTTATTTGCCAATAGTACTTTTGATATAAGAAGACAGGATGCCAAGATTCCTAGTTGTAAATGCTTGGATTTGTTTTTTTTAAAAAAAATATTCCAGATTTACAGGAACATCACTTGTATATATAATCTTAAGAGAGCCTAGAAGAACATGAACTGATGAACATGCATTAGACACTCACCTTAATTTGTCTCTCCATAAAGTCTCTTGTGTGTGTGTGTGTGTGAGTACAATTAGTCAGTCACCTTTTTCTCTCCATAGGAAGGATCTTGGAGATGAAAAGAATACATGAACAAAAGATGCACATGTAAGACAACTTAGCTTGACCATCGCGTGTAGTCCTCCTGTGACCAGGGTTCTCAAAACCGGTCAAACCGGTCCGGTAAAACCGGGAAAACCGTCCGGTCCGGTTAGTAAAACTGGTCGGTTTTTGGGTAAAATTGAAACTGTGTTTTGTAGTGAATCGGCAAACCGTCCGGTTTTCCCGTTTTACCGGACCGGTTTTTTCGGTAGCGCTTTTTTCGGGTTTCTCGATTTGCAAACCTTGCCTGTGACACCAGACGTCGCACCATTGAGGAAAATCCAGGTCTGGTTGCATTCGGCAGTCAAATCGTGAACTCGTTTTACTCATCCTTTTCTCTTCCTTTTTTATACTCTTCTTTCATGTTTACTACTGGTTTCCTCAGTCCTTGTGACCCTGATACAGATATATAAGTACATCTGACACAGGAGGGGGCAGTAGCCGTAGCATATCAGAGGTGATAGCCATGCGTTGTGCCTGGGACACGGCTTGGAAGATCTCCAGACTCCATGAAGCTACATCGTGCCGCGGCTTTCCAGTTTCTTTGTCACCTATACATGCACCAAAAGTCATACGCAGCAGGAAGCTATCGAAACGGGCCTCACCTTGAGTTTCTTTTTCCCGACACAACGCCTCACCTTTGGGTATTGGAAGCAGGAGTTACTGGAGTGCTAGCTTGGATACCTATCCAAGCGCTCGAGCGGCTTGCTCAGGTGCAGCAGAGATGCATGCAACGTACTGCTTCTCATTGCCCTTCTCTCCGGTCTCTGATATATATTGTGGCCGAGCAGTGTTACATGGTCATGGATCATTCTTACCAGCAAAAGAGGAACTCGATCGAGTGCATATGAAATCTCTTCTAAGAATGTGTAGATCAAATAGGATTAATTGTGCCTAATTAATCTATGAAGTGGCTAAGTACTCAATTGGAGACGCCAGATCAAGAGGAACTCGATCGATTGCAGATGAATTATCCTAAAACAACAGATCGAACTTGATTGATTGGAGCTAATTAATCTACGAAGTGGATAAATACGTACTCAACAGGAGCCATGGACTATGGTGGCGTGGAGGCTAATGGGGAGTGATTCGACCGATCAGCTTGGTGGCTGCGGGCCTGAGGCACCTCTTCCAGAGACCCTCCTCAAGCTCCGTGATGTGGCTGCGGCACGGTGCCCTACTTTTCCTCCTTCTGTAGTCAGCGTTCGGCCATACAGGGACTACCTAGCGTGGAAGGCTATGGATTGACGTGAGATGTGGGAGGATCATGTAAGATCCTGTGGTTAGGGATTGTTAACCATCAAAGTTAATGGCCGGATGTTTTGCTTTTTTCTTAGAATTTCTAAAATTTTTCTCCGATTAACGTGAAGGCTCCGAAAGGAGCCTCCAATTAGTAAATACTAGCCCATCAACCCGTGCGCCTGCACGGGCTAGCAGTTTCAAATAATTGCAGAAATTTGTTAAAAAAATCGTTGCACTATTAAACATTAGGACAGAGAGATACAAAAATATCAATGTTTCCCTGACTTATATTTTTTTCAAACTTTTCTTGCATAATTTGTTAATAATAAATGTACATATAGCTTATTGATAACATATTTGTCATGGACTTACAGTAACTCAACATGTCAACATATGCTTTTGGAAAAGGAACTGCGAAAATCTCAATTTAATATTATATTTTGTTCCATAATAATTTCTTATACTGCAAAACCTTTTATGGAACTTTTATCCCGAAATGGCTCCCGTTCTAAAAGTTGTTGCAAGTTAAAATGAGATAATAACAGAAATAGATAACGATGCATTCATAGAGCCGGTATTTTACACCTAACAAATTATTACTGAAAAAATTATCAGGAATTACTAATTACATATTTTTACCAAAAGCAATTATTGTTCGTCATGCACTCGGTTCACTAATGTGATCATTTTCTTCTATAAAAATTACTTGTAGTAGAATATTTTGTTGAATAGCGTTTATATTCTTAGATATGCATGTTTGAACAGTCATGTGTTGCTTCTATATACGTTTTATTTGCAGCATGCTGGATCGAGGGGTTTGCCTCGTACTGCACTTATTTCATTTATTATTATTTGCGAAGGGCCTCGTACTGCACTTTAAAGCTTCCCCTCTCATGCCTAGGTAGCGACGGTTACTAATCGGATAGATTTTTTTTTTTGATTGGGCTAATCGGATAGATTTATGACTATAAACTCAGTGCTTTTTTTTTTTGGCAAAAAGAAGTGCTAATTTGGCTTGGGTATTGGCTTAATGAATAAACTTCATTTATCTTGAGCGTTACTAACTGGAAACCTTCAAGCAAGTGCCTAAAATATGAAAATTATTGATCTAGATGTGTACATGCAACTGCACAGTTTTGATATGACAATTTTACTATGTCTAAAGCACAACCTTGATGCTAAATTTTCTCATGAGCGTCAGAGTGCGAGCCTCTTCATCTCAAGTAGCTATGTTTGTGCAAGAAACAATCCATGCTGGCATCAAATAGAGATCATGTTGCCTATCAAAATAAAGATCATGTTGCCTATCATGGTCCTATCAAAAAAAAAAAAAAATAGAGATCATGTTGCCTAGTTGGACGTCTATGAAATTGCTAACTAACTTTTGTAACACCATTAGGATATAAATTGCTGACTATTTCTCTGAGAAGATTACATCTATGACTTCATTAGTGGGCTTCCACACTGGCTCCAAAGTTTCTGGAAACCGTTCAATTTGCATGGCTCTCGGTTGCTTCCTAATTCATGCATAAGCACCACAAAGCATGTCCGCTAACTAACTCTGAGATGATTGAATAGTGCAGCAATATAAACTTCAGTTCATTGTTGATCGACATGAATGATAACACTAATTATTCAAAGGAATACCTGTGTGCATATGTGAATCTTCCTTTTGTATGCTTGACTCCTAGTCCTAAGATATAAAAGGCATCCTAGGGTCATGAATATAATACAAGATTCCGCTAGGCCACTTTTCAGTTGATTACGTTAATCAGTCTTGCTATTGAACAGTACTGCTTACCTGCATTCGCATCTGTATCACCATAGGCGGCGACTGAGAGTAGAAAACTAATGTACAGATCTTCAACTTCCTTCTCCTTTGATACTGACATAATCATGGCCGAGCAATTGGTCATTGGACTAATCTAAACCATGCCACATATCGGATAGATCTTGTATATTAAGAGAAGGTTGAGTCACCTCTTTAAGGACGAATCGTATCTAAAGCATCACATGTTGCCATCACCGATTACAGTAGAGATGGATGATATGCAGCCGCATCAGTGTAGATCGTGGAAGAAAAACTCGTAAGATAATCTGCAATGAGAACGCACTGCTACTGAATCTCCATATATCAGCTAAAACTCCTAGACCTATCTTAGCAAACAAACATGATCTCCGAGACATATATAGATTTCAGTTTATTTTTCCTGTTAAACTCACCAGCTCGACGATTCTCATCCGAAATAAAAAAATCCATGCTGCATGCGACTGTGAAGCCTGCCATTCATGTATTGATTGTTCTTGATCCCGTTCCATCAAATTGGACCTGCGCCTGAGGCACCCTCGTCGCTCCTCCTCATCACGCCGTCATCATGCCGGTGTTGCTAGAGTCTTGCGTCCCTTCTACGACGTGGATTGCATGGCGCTGATTGGACCAGGGCGTCAATTGAGATGGAACCGGGATATACATACGTTTATTTTCTGTTCTTTTAGAAGCCGATGATCCATACGTGAAGAGGTTGGGATTATATTGAAGGAAAGGACACGTCAGGAGTTAGGATTATTTAGAGGTGGATCGTGTGGACCTTTTAGGCTATTTTTATAATGGCATAAGTGGGTAATTTAGAGGTAAATCGTATCCAATGGCTATTTATTTTTACTCTACCTTATGGACGGTCGGATGTTTTGCTTTTTTGTGAGAATTTCTAGCATTTTCTTCCGATTAACGTGGAGGCCTCAAAAGGAGCCTCTAATTAGTAAATATAAGATAAGATGTGAAATATTGCCAATAAAATAATCAGATTTTAAATATTGTTTTGCATATTTAAACCAATTTATATTCTGCTACAAACTCATTCAAATATCTGAATTTTAGATTTATATTGCTTGCACTCAAAACAGGACCAACGTTGCAAAGCTTTGATAAAACAAGAGTGATTTCAACAAGGATATATGCCTTTTTTTTCATGGAATTTAACACCATTGAGTATGCTCCAAACGGAATATGACATAGTAACTTCTTCGGATTCAAAAAACAGGATAGAAGCTGTCCTGGATGGCAGCTCATGCATTATTCTTGTAATTGTAATAAGGTGCTTTTACTTGGATTAGGCATGCATGTTACTTGGCAAAACCACCTTATCTAATCATTCTCTGCTTCAAGAGATTCTTCTACTGGATTCTATTTTCATACATAGTTTCTCCATCCCTTGCATCTCAATTTATGTACTCTATATGTAAATCTATGTCCAGGTAAATGTAAGCACTGGCGAGACCAAACTACCGTCATCAAGATGATTACAACTATTCGCAGAGCTTGTTATCTGGTGGTTCAAGTTAAAATCACATTTCAGAGGCGGATGAACCACAAGCAATGCAGTTTATGTGTGAACTTTATTTATCTTTGTTTTCTAATATGGATTATGCTTATATTTCCTTTAAATAATCACGACAGACTTTGTGTGAACTGTATTTTTCTTCAGATATGGGTCATGTATTTCCCTGAAAACGATCACGAGAGAGTTTGTATGTGAACTGTATTTCCCCTTTTTCAGATATGGGTCATGTATTTCCTTGAAAACGATCACGAGAGAGTTTGTATGTGAACTGTATTTCCCCTTTTCCTGAGATGCTTAAGTTTTCCATCCTACTTTGTTAAATTCTTGTTCCTTTTTCTAGTTGAGCAAACGTTTTTGTTTGTTCCATTTGCCAACTTTGTGCAAGTCTTCTTGCCATTATTTCACTTCCTGATCCACGGCATTAAAGACTGAAACTCATTTCCATGTCGTGCTTTGTGTCAATGTTAGTGCTGTGATTCAGGTAAGGAGCTCGACAGTGTGTGGCCCAGTTCGGGATGAAAAAGAAAATTTCTAGCTTTTGTTTAGGACTACCATGATTTAACGTATTGGATATTTTGACGTTTCTAGTAGGCAAAGCAGGCTGAGTCAGAAAGCAATAATGATACCTCATCTTCTAATCCCATGAGTTTCAGAAGAAGCTGGCTGGATCTTGACGATCACATTTGGTGCTGCTGCCTCTGAAATGTTTCTTTTGTTTGGTGCCGAACTTTGGAGCAAAGATAGCAGTTCCACTCTGCAGAACAGCTATCTGGTGCCTGGAAAACTGGAACATGCAGCTGACGACATGAGGCGCATCAGAAGCGTTCGTTGCAAAAGATTGCAGTTGACGACACCAGTTTCAGAATTTCAGCACATCTGGAATGTGCGGCCGCTGATGAGGAACGGAGCCGTGCGCCGCCAAGAAAGTGAACGGAGGTTGGACGCTGGTCGCTCGATTCCCGGCAACCATGCGCCGCCACCTCGCAAGGACGCAATCGATAGGCGAGCGACATGGCCGTACGCCGTCTCCGGCAGCCGCGAGCTGACGCTGAAGGAGCCTTGGCCCTTGTGGGGATAGACTATGCCCGCAAGCGGAGAAAGCAACCTGAGCTGCTGGGCGCGATTCGCCGCAGGAGCAGAGCAGCCGTCGCTCGTGGCGCGGCTTGTCCTAGGCCACATGAGCAGCCGCATTCGTGGAGTTCGAGCAGCAGGCCATGGAGGGCTAGGCCTGGACGTGGACGGATCTGTGCCCGCAGGATTTGGAGCTGCACATGATGGTTAGTGAAAATAACGCGTGCTCAGAAGCCCCTGCTTCAAGGTGCCGAGCTTTTGAAGATGATTCAAAATTTAATTAGAGATTTGGGAGATGTATTCTTTACTAATCAGTGGGAAAATTTTGGTTAGTTGCTGACATACGACGAGTTAATTGGACTCATGGAACTATATGTCATGCAGTTGCAATCAAGCAACAAAAGTTCAGAGCTGTGGTGCCATTGATGCCTGCCTATATCTCACAGCTTTTACTTGGCACATTTAAGCTGGGAATAGAACTCAATCATATGACTCTTCATGGTTTTCCGAATATTATCATCTTCTTTTGAGCTAGAGCTAGAATATTATAAGCTGTGCTGGTTGTGACCTATGACTTGTGACCATCAGTGTTCAACATGTCTTTCATGTGGAATATTTGTAAATGACATAATTCTGATTCCTATGTGTTCATGAAGAATTGAAATTTTTGCATGTCTGAACAAGGCTACTCCATATTGCCAATAATATACTTATGGAATATTGAACACTCGAAGAGCACATTGTGACTGTCTTACAATACAGTTTTCCATGATAGACACTAACCCAAAAAAAAAAAAAATGCAACATCACCTATTCTAGCGTTACACAAACATTTCCAGCCATTTAGTTCCAGGAGTGACAAATCTTTGTAGCTGAAGGTGGTCTGAAACTGCCAAAATCCGGAGGAAATCAATTGTTCCATGCCATGACCATTTCAGTTTGGAGACACCAGGAGTTTTCTCAGTGTAACTGAAGTTCTATAATCTTGCTCAAGTTCCCTGCCATCCCACAGTTGTGCACCGGGTTTGCGGTTTATCTCATGCTTCCATAGATACCTCGCATCACCTGACATGAGAACAAGTGAGCCTGGGTTGAGGAGGACAGGAACCTTTGTAGATTCAATGTCCCCTTGCTTGAGAATGTCACAAGCTGTGCCTCCTGGTTTTGCTTGACTGAAGTGCATCACACAAGCTGACTCGAGAGAGACTATCGCGATTCCATCATCAAAGCGCATTAGATCAACATGAGCACAGATACCCTACGTTGAATGAAAAAAAAAAATCACGTTAGATTGCAATGGTAAAATCTCTCGTTCCCTTGTTTGTTGATATGCAATACAGCAACGCCAGTACATTATTCAGAAGAATAACAGTTCTGCATCTCACCTCACCTGGCTTGTATCTATTTGCAATCAGTTGGTCAAAAAGTGGTTCCCTCCACAGCAAGTCTGATGGCAGAGGGCATGAATCTTCATCCTCATTTGTCAACTCTGCATCAGCAACAACACTGACATCGCCAACACAAATGGCTTCACGAATAAGCATGGAAAGTTCAACAGCCCATGCAGGGAGATTGCCAAATCTCATTGCCTAAAGAGGAGAGAAGGATCATTTTCAGTAACAGAGACAATACATGAGCATTCAAATTTTTCCCAATTATTGACAAGCACATTTACGTAGTTTGAACCACTTTATGGTTCTAGTGAGTCAATAGGACATTAAACTCTTTTGTTGAAATCCTACTGCTGAAGCACAATAGCACACATTAGGGATATACTCAAAGGCTGAAGAAGAAAAAGTACCTACTTGGTTGTGCGCATCACTGAACCATTCTTCTGCAGGAAAATAAATAGGTACATCAACAGTTAGTTTCTTCCACATAGCTAAAATATTTTTTTAGAGTTCTAGGGCCAAAAGACCCCAGCCTGATTGCATTGCAAAAGGCTAGAAGCAGCTTACAGTGCAGTTTAAAAGCTCACACGCCATATCTTACTGCATACCAGCTTAAATTACACAATTTTTGAGAAATTCATTGCTAAATGTAGGGTAAAGTTCATACCAGTGTTCCTTCAAAAAAAAAGTTCATACCAGTGCAACTTGACTAGATTGTTTGGTGAAACTAATAAAGATATGATGTTTAAATCGAAGAAAGTGGCCATGCCATCTGCAATTTGTGTGAAAAAGGAATAGAACTACTTACAGATTACCCAATATGTCAAATTTCAAATTACTGAGCAGCTACCCATATCATATTACCCAATTTATCAAATTAAAAATTATGAATGCATCTGAAGATGGAAAATTTACAGGCAGTACCCTGTTAAAATGACATAAACACAAGCAAAGTAATGTCTTTTTACCCAAAAAGGCCACAGGAGATCGAGGCAAACCGGCGCTCACCTCGTTGGATCGCCGCGAGGAGCCGCGCCTGCTCGTCGGCGGAGAGGAAGCCGGCGCAGAGCCACAGCCCCCTGACACCCGCCACCGCATCCCACCTCCACCGCTTCCCGCCGGCCCTGGCCCCAGCCCCGTCCCCGCGCGAGGTGCCGGTCCCCGCGGGTGCGTCCGAATCGCTGTCCGACGAGTCGCCGAAGGCCTCCCGCAGGGCGGCACGGAGGTAGGACTCGTCGCCGGCGGCGGCGGCGGTGGCCATTTCGATGGTGGCCGGTTAATCTTGAGTCGGCCGGACAGCACGACCGCGGCGTACAGCTCAAAATACCGTGTCCGACCGGAGTTAACGTAACAGAGGATTCCCGCCTTTGAAACTTCCATAGACATCTGCGTTTTCTTTGGTTGCGTCTGATTTCACATTTCCTAAATAGTTTCAAACTAAACCACTAAGAAGTAAACCTTTTCTGCTTCTATAAAAAATGAGCAAATATACTCTGCTTCCTGCCTTTCACACTACCGTTTTCTTCAGCTGATTGAACACAAATAACTAGAAACAAAGAAATCGAACAAACTAATCATGGATCGCAAAAATAAACATTGCGTGAGATTTTCTCCATATATCATGCAGACACTTTACTGAGAGTTTAAAACATCCAAACTAATCTCATATGTGCTCCTTTTTCCTTTCCTAGAAGTTTTTTCTTTATAATAAAAAAACTAAAGCGATAGCACAAGGCATTAAGAAAAACTCTCCCCCATGCCTCTTGCATTGCACCTTGTCGTCTCACATAGTTAGTTCACACATGCACACAAATACTAGGTATGAAGAGTCATGTACTCATGTGTGCCAAAAAATTGAGCCAATTCACTCCCACAACACGTGGCCTTTAGTGCCAAAAGTATAGTTACATGGAGCTGTGGGTGTCCAGCGCGTGATCATATATACTGCTCCTCCATCCTTCTTGTCGTCCATCTCTCCACGATCCATGCTTAATATCCTTTGAACATTGGGGGTGGTGGCGACGCATATTTGTTCACCATGATAGGTGGAAGGATGACATCTTCAAACGATGGCGGAGGTATAGATTCAGTTGGTGGTGTTGGTGACTCTTCTTCTTCCTTTGGTGGGGGAACTAAGGCTACAGGTGGAGTTGAACTTACAGAAGATGGTGGCTTGACCGGTGCTGGTGGAGGAGAGCTAACTGGTGCTGGTGGGGGAGACTTCACCGGAGGCGGTGGTGAGCTCACGGGTGCCGGAGGAGGTGGTGTTTTCACCGGTGGCGGCGGTGAGCTTACCGGCACCGGTGGTGGCGATGACTTCACTAGAGGAGGTGGTGAGCTGACCGGTGCTGGTGGTGACTTCACCGGGGGAGGTGGTGAGCTCACAGGAGCGGCTGGAGGTGGTGATTTGGGCACTGGTGGTGGTGAGTTTACTGGAGCAGGCGGTGGCGAAGACTTTGGTGGCTGCGGTGGTGGTGAGCTAGTTGGTACCTGTGGTGGGGATGACTTCGCCGGAGGAGGTATTGTCTCGACGGGTGATGGCGGTGGCTGCAACTTCTCTGGAGCTGGAGGTGATTTCACTGGAGTTGGCGGGGGAGTAGGCTTCTCTTCAGGAGGTGGAGAGATCTTCGGAGTGGGTGGTGGTTGTGATTTCTCCGGAGCCGGAGGAGATTTCACAGGAGCAGGTGGTGGCGGTGATTTCTCAGGAGGTGGGGGCGATTTCACCGGAGTTGGCGGAGGGGTAGGCTTCTCTTCAGGGGGTGGAGAGATCTTTGGAGTTGGTGGTGGCGGCGACTTCTCTGGAGGTGGTGGTGATTTCTCTGGAAGTGGGGGTGATTTTACTGGAGCGGGAGGTGGTGGAGATTTCACAGGTGGAGGTGGAGAGCTCACGGGAGCTGGTGGTGGTGGAGATTTCACCGGCGGAGGTGGAGAGCTCACGGGAGCTGGTGGCGGGGGTGATTTCATAGGAGGTGGTGATGAGACTACAGGAGCCGGTGGGGGAAGTGATTTTGCCGGAGGTGACGGAGGGATGACTGGAGCAGGCGGAGGAGAGCTCACCGGAGCTGGTGGTGGTGGAGACTTCACTGGAGGTGGTGGAAGGATCACTGGAGCAGGCGGTGGAGAGCTCACCGGAGCTGGTGGCGGTGGAGACTTCACCGGAGGAGGTGGTGCAGCCACAGGCGCCGGTGGAGGAGGAGACTCCACAGGCGGCGGTGGTGATGCCACTGGAGCCGGTGGTGGTGAGGGAGCCTTCACTGGCGGTGGCGGTGAGGCCACTGGCACAGGTGGAGGAGAAGACTTCACAGGTGGCGGCGGTGACGCTGCCACTGGCGCTGGTGGAGGTGGAGATTTAACGGGTGGTGGGGGCGAGCTCACCGGAACCGGAGGTGGGGATGAGACAACCGGCGGCTGCACCTGCGGTGGTGGGGCCTTGGGGCGTTCAGGTGCCGTCGGGAGCCAGTCAGCAGTCGGAGGCGGCGGCGCGGCATAACCAGCCGGCAGAGACTTGACAGGTACAGGTCCCGGCACCGGCGCTGGTGCTGGTGGCTTGGCTTCTGTTGGATTGGGTTCTGGGGACAGCGGTTCAGGTGCCGGTGCTGGCACCTCCGCACCTTTGGGCGAGAACGTCGGGCTCTCTGCCGCAGGTGGCGTCGGCGTAGGGCCCGGAGGCACCTTGACCATGGGCGGCTTCCCGGGCAGCGTCGGCGGCTTGGTGGGCTTGGGGTACCCCGCGCACGCGTGCTTGCTGCAGTCGACGGGGCGGGCGAGCACCGGCGCGCACTGCAGCGCCGTCTTCTGCGCGGGCCGCAGCGCGCCGAGGCAGTTGCCGGCGTCGTCGAGGCTCACCTCCGCCTTGTCGGACGGCATGCACGGGGCCGCCTCGGAGTTGAAGTAGTTGAAGGCGAAGCTGAAGTTGACGAGCGCGGGCAGCTCGCAGATGGCCTCGTGCACGACGCCGGTGAACACGTTCCGCGACACGTCGAGCTGCTCGAGCTTGGCGAGGCCGGAGATTTGTTCTGGGAGCGCGCCGACCAGCGCGTTCCCGCTGACGTCGACGACGGTCGTGTTCTTGAGCAGGCCGAGCTCCAGCGGGAGGCACCCGTCGAGCTTGTTGTTCCGGAACGTGATCTCGTCGAGCGTGCCCGCCATGCGGCCGATGCTTTTCGGGATGCAGCCCACGAAGGCGTTGTCGGCGAAGACGACGACGGAGGCGGTGGAGTTGCCGAGGTTCTCCGGGATGGGCCCCACGAAGCGGTTGTGGTTGACGAACACGGCGTCGAGGTCCTTGTCGAACAGGGCGGGTGGGAGTTCGCCTTCGAAGTCGTTGAAGCGGATGTCGAGGTACTTGAGCGCGGCCATGTCGAGCGCGACGAAGGGGAAGGGTCCCACGAAGCGGTTGTTGCTGACGTCGAACTCGTGGAGGATGGCGAGGCGCGACATGGATTTCGGGATGACCCCGCAGAAGCGGTTGGTGTTGATGTGGAAGAAGGCGAGGTCGGTGAGCAGGCCGAGCTCGGGCGGGAGGTAACCGGCGATGTCGGCGCCGTTGAGGTCGACGCCGGCGACCACGGTGAGGGACGGGTCGTCGAGCGCGGGCACGCAGACGATGCCGGCGTAGGCGCACACGTCGGGGCCCGACCAGTTGGTGGTGAAGCCCCTGGGGTCGGAGTAGAATGCGCGGCGCCAGGCTTGTAAAGCGATGTACGCGCGGCGGAGGCGCGGGTTCGGGAAGGTGTGTGGGCCGGCGCCTTTGGCGCCGAAGACGCGGTCGTCGAACTCGAAGTCGTTGGAGGACTCGGCGGCGGAGGGGGGCAGGTCGCCGTCGCCGTTGGGCGATGCTTGCTTCATGGCGAGCATCTGGCGGTGCGCGATGTAGGAGGCCTCGGCGCTGGTGACGGCCTGCACCGCGCAGGAGGAGAGGCACGCGGCCAGGAGGAGCACCGCGGCGGCCAGGCGCCGCCGGCCGCCATTGGAGGGGAGGAGGAGGAGGAGGAGGTAAGGATGGTGGTGGTGGTCCATGGTCCCCTGCTCTCTCCCGGCGAGAGGAGGGCGGGCAATGGGGTCACCGCTTCGGTTGCCTTGGCGCGTGCTATATGGAGGCGACGCGGGACGGCCGGGAGTTCTAGGACGCTGCCCATGCGTGCGGTGGCGCGCGCTCCTGTCCGGTGGTGGACGGTGGCGCTGGCTGGTCCCGCGACAATGGCGGCCGAGACGCGAAACAGAGGAGAGGACGGGACGCCAGGAGGAGGAGAGCAGGGGCGCGCGTTCGGTGGGGGTTGACCTCGTGGGGCCCGTGTTCCAGTGGGTTGGCATGCCTACGGTTTCGTGCCTACGTGGCGTTTGCATGCATGTCTGGCGCTTGGTTTTCTTTCTGAAGCTGCGTTGATCGGTGCGTGCGTCTGATCTGCTCTTCTTATATGTAGTAGTCAGGATCGGTTGCCGGCGACTTGATGCAAGTTTATTTTCATTTGATGCGCGTACGATCGAGCTGCCGACTTGTAGTACGTGACAGTTTGGCTCATGCATGAAGAGAGCAGTCTGTCAGTCCACGTGCCTGCAATATGCTACTACACATCAACCAGGCGCGCACCATATAATGAGTTCCGGCGTTGCGCCTTAGAGCACATCTATGGTAGTGTAGTTTTTTTTCTCTCTCTCTCTCTTCTTTTTCACTGATTCTGTGGCAGTGCACGAGATTGAACATATGGTGCTAGTTCAGAAACATGCAAAGACATCGACATGGAGCGTTGAATTGCCAGCAGCTGGAAATAGGAGGCGTCTGGAATTCATCTCGTACCACGTCGCGCCCTCTTGCGTTGTTAGTTTGAACATCTGGAAGGCCGGAAATGCAGTCGTCCACGACTCTGAAATCCTGCGTATCCGTCCCCTCCGAATCCTGCGGAACATCATTGGGAACCTCTCGCTCCGAACTCATCGTACAAAGAACCCCCAAGTCAAAACCGTGTTGCGTGCGTGGTGTGCGCTACTCGTACAAATTTTGAGTTTTTATGGCTCATGATGAAGACACTGAAGAGCGACATGCCAGTCGTCCATATGTGTTTGCAAGATGCTAGTACACCAAAAATATGCTGTACTGTAGTTCGGGACATGTGGATTATTGACCACCACGCTTGCACCATATAAATAAGTTCCAGCATTGCGCTTTATTAGAGCACATCGGACATATGGAGTGCAGTCAGATAACATGGTAATCACCCATGCCATTTGACCACTTGATCTGGTGATAGTCCCTGTCAATTGGCACCAAGTATGAGATGATCTATGTCTATCACCCATCCGCTGTAGCCGTGGCGCTCGCTCCTGGCCGGTGGTGGACGGACGGCGGCGGGAGTTGGCTGGTCCCCCGACATCGGCGGGCAAGACGCGAAGCTGAGGACAGCAGGACGGGACGAGAGGAGCAGGGGCGCGCGTTTGCTGGAGGTTGACCGCGTGGGCCCTGCGTTTCAGAGGCTTCGCTGTTTCATATGCTTCCAGTTTTGTGCTTACGTGGCGTGTGCATGCATGCAGTCTTGCACTTGGACTTCTTCGAGTTCGAGGCATGCAAGCCAATTAGCCATATATACGTTGCTCGATGTGTCTCTGCTCTTATTCTTCTCAGGAAATGACAGGAATAGTCAGGATCGGTTGCCACTCCGGTCTGATCCATTTGATGCGTTTCTTTATGATAAGTTAAAGTCAATTCATTCTTTTAAGTGACAGTATATTGGTCAAGCATGGGGAGCAGTATGTCAGTCCATGTGCTTGCAACATGCATGCTACATCAAGCACTATGTATAATGCAGTTAACTTGGGGCATGTGGATTGACCACACCATGCACGCCTGGCACCATATAATGAGTTCGGGCATTGCGCTTTGTTAGAGCTAGCATTTCAGAGAAGCCCGCAAGGCCACGGTGAGGTTGGGCATATGGTTATGCAGTCAGATAACATGCAAATATAGAGAGGTCCACATGCAGTGTCGATTTGTGGGCGACTGGACATGGGAGTCATCGGGAATTCATGTCACACCACATCTCTTCTTTGTACCCTGTAAGTAGTTTGAAACATTTCTGATCGTTATTTTGCAAAAGAGAAAAATGCATGTGCTTTCGAGTTTCATTTACAACAGTTGTGCTCCTATGATAATACTAGAAATTATAGGACTTTCAGAGAAAAATTTCTTCAGAAAAAATGTGCTTCTAGCTAGCCTGAGCCCCTGGCTTTTTTCGTACTCGGAAATTGCTATACACAGATCAAAGAATTGACATATAACAACCATACACTGCATTTGAGATGATGCCACTTCCGTATCTCGAAACAGTATGCAAACTTCTTAAACAACTAAGGGTCCGTTTGGATGGAAGAATCACTTCTGATTCTGAGTAGAATCGCTTGAATCACTTCCAAACGATAAAATGCTGAAACGTTTCTGAGCAGAATCGGCTTGGAGCGATTCCAGAAAATGAACTACGGAGGTGAAACACCAAAATCGGTGTTCCGCGCCGTTCCACTCCGATTCGGGCCCTCGCCTTATCAACCTCCCCTCCAACTTTCTCACGTATCTACAGCAATTGCCACCGCCTACTGTATTCTGGCGCCTGAATACAGGTCACGGGACCTCGCTTCTACTCGGTAGGGTTCGTCGTCGCCGCCACCACAGGCTGCCGCTTCAAGCTTTGGTAGAGGGGGATGAGGGAGGACACTAACGGAGCTCTATTTTGCTTGCTTATGGGTGTAGCTGCGCTTCATTAGTGCTGAACCAAAGCTTCGATGCAACGGCCATGGCGGACGAGCCAGCGGAAGAAGAAAGAAGCTAGCTATGTAGAGATAAGAAAAAAATAGACTACAGCCGTGGTGGACAGTGGGCTGCATGGGCCAAAAATATTTACAGCCCATTTGCTTGGCTTTTTTCCTTTCTTTAATTATTTTAAGATTGATCTTTTATATTGTGCATGTTTTCAGAATCTAAAAAATCAATGTATGAAAACAATGATAAAAAATTAAGGGCAAATTGGTCAATCCCATACTTTCTTCATGTTTTTAGAATCTGAATCCAGACGAACTGCCAAACGGTTTCTAAGTGATTCTGATTCTACTTGAGAAAACGTTTCAACTGAGAATCTGAAGCTGAAACGTTTCTAGGTGAATCTGGAACCGTACCAAACGCACCCTAAGATACTGAACTAAGCTTCCTGTCTTCACAGGTCGAATTGCTGCCGACGTCCATCCTCTTGTAGTTCCCGTGCGAGTTGACCTCATGTCAGTCCCTGTCAATTGGCACATCTATCCGGCATCAGATGCAATAGTGTTTATCCATCCAGTGAAGTAGCAAGTTTCCAAAGTTCTTCCATTTGAGAAGGAGCAGGACAGCATGATGTATGTTGCCCCATATATGTTCCAAGTTTAAGAGCTACAACATACCAAATTCGAGTTCCCACAACAGCAGAATGTTCTCTAACGGCATGCATGCTACAATCCTCGAACAATGATGTTAGGCTGTTCAGTGTTTCAGACAGAAATGAAAAGATGGTTTCGACGAACTGTTGTTTATGAGCATGACTCAGATGAATTTTTTTGTTTTACTATGCTGTCTGGCGGTTACAAATTAAATGATCTGATTTGATGTTGTCTTGAAATTGCGTTCTTCAAAGATTATTATTTGCAGATGACTTATTTTACCAGTACCAAATCTTCAGGCATGTGAATTACCTGGTTGTTTAATTGTGCGCAATTACAACTGTATCTTAAGCAAGCATTCACCATGTACTGAATCCACCAATAAATTTCACATCTTATCGGTAACATTGAAAACAAGAACTACTGTTCTAAATTCCACATCACATCAGTACCATGTACTGAATTAATTTCATGGCAGGAAACTTAAGTTAACTACTTCAATTCCAGAAACACCCTACACAATACTAACTAGAATTATACTGTAAATGGAATACATATAGCAGCTACTATTATACTCCCTCCGTTTTTTTAATGTAGTCGTTAGGACATGTAAACCCGCACAAACTTGAACAAAAATCAATGTCGTAACGTCAACAACAGAAAGAGAGTATGCTGTAAAAGTGCTCCGATATTTCCACATCTCATCAGTACCATTGGAAACTAGAACTACCACCATGTACTGAGCTAAGGCGTGTGAGGGGTGCTATCTACATCCTGCCTATCGGTCCACTTCAAATCTTGAGGAACATCATTGGGACCTCTCGCTCCGAACTCATCGTATGAAGAACCCCCCAACTTAAAACCGAGTTGCGTGCGTGGTGTGCGCTGCGTGAAGGCCATTTTTTTTTTGCGTGAAGGCCAATTGGTGCATTCTTTTACGATAAATTAAAGTCAATTCGTTTTTGATTCGAGCGGCACAACCCTTTTCTTTTCTACTGGTACAGGTAAGAGCTGCTGACGACTAGAACTACTTGTACAAATTTAAAGTGACAGTTTTTATGATTCATGAAGACACTGAAGAGCAGCATGCCAGTCCATGTGCTTGCAATATGCTGCACCAAACATATACTGCAGTTGGGCTGTTCGGGATATATGGATTATTGGCCACCACGCCCGCACCATATAAATATGCTCCAGCATTGCGCCTTATTAGAGCACATCGGACCTTCTTTTTTAGATAATGAAAACATGCATGGTTCCAGCCTCTACATATGGTGCTGCAGTTAGATAACACTAGCCAATCAACCCGTGCGTCTGCACGGGCTAGCAATGTTAGATTGTACATTATACTGATATAATTTTCTTATCGAACATTTGTCTGTTTGCATAAAAGGATTTTTATGGTTTGCAAATGAAATTACTTAAATTCTTCAAAGTATGGAACATGCCTTGTACCCCATTTCTGGAGCACTAGCGCTTACCGTATCAGTCCCTGGATCAGACGCTGATACGACGCTTACACAGAATGATATCACAGTCTCATACCCTTTTTATAATATTACCAAGTCTCATACAAGCCCTTTTATTACAAAAGGTCTTACAACAAGGCCAGCGGCCTGACCACAAGAACAGACAACACACTGACTAGCTGCTACAGCAGCAGCACTAGACTACTACTCCAGCGGAAGACGGAACGGCACCACTCCAACAGGCAGACTTGCGAGCAGGCTGAACCCTAATCTTCTTCCTCAACAGCTTCAAACTCTGGCTCACCCTCTGAATGATTGAAGCAAGAGTGAGTACTTAAGGTACTCAGCAAGCCTAACACGAGGGGTAAGTTATGCAAGGGAGTTCATCAAAGGATAGGCTTGTGGTTTATATCAACGAGGCAAGAAAGCCAAGTTTATGCAAGGTTGTTTTGAAAACAAAGCAGTTCGCAATCTAATCAAGTATCTGTAGAGATTAGTGGGGTTGGGCGGCCCTGGGGGAGTTACTGTCCATCCCGCCAGTGCCTCAAGTTTTATCACTGGCCGACAACCAGCACACGGCTCCAAACCGGCGTTTTCCAAAAACACACCAAGGAAACTCACGCAGAAAATCTAATCATAGTGTGGCCGATGCTTTCGCGTTGTCCAATACCGTGGAACACGGCTTTCCGGAAAGTTTCTTAACCTTGGCCAAGGGTGCACAAATTTCCCCACAAGGTGGTCCAGTCCTCCCTATCGTCATAGTTTGGACTGTCCCACTAAAGGTTCCATACCTACTTTGTACCACCACGGCATCCCCCACGGACATCACCAGGGGCTTCACAATCAATAATATGGCCAGTCATAAATGCCGGATCTCGAACACCCACCAACGAACGAGTCTTCTCCTGGGACTCCGTTGCATCTCCTGCCTCCGGGGGGTACCGGGTGAGTACTAGTAGGGTGTGGTTCCAATCCCGTACCCATATACGGCTTGTGGCTGCGCGTAAGGTGCTAAGCAAAGGCGGCACAAGAACCGGTCCTTATACGACCGAACCAGGCATCTTCAATAGCCAATCCACAAGTGGAAGGGCGTCCCAGAGATAGCCTCCCCACTGAGGACTACCTCGCCTGATCCCGCCAAAAACATCCCTCACTAGGGTTGCACTTTATCACCACTCCCACCCATTTTCACATTTACGCACACCACCAAGCACTCACACATTTTACACGAAAATCATGTGAGCAGTATTAATTAAACACATGTGGTGAAAGTCCTAAGCGGCAAAGCAATCCAACATATCATTAAGGAATTTAATGACGTTGGTTCCTAGGGTTAACAAGGGATCAGGATATATTCAAGTCAAGGCAGGCAATCAAATATTGCATAGGACCATTCTAGCATTTAAATTCATTTAAATACCATGCAATTTATTTATAAACAGCTCTAATTAGGATATTTGCAAACATAGGATCAATATGATCAAAGGGAGTTAGACTTGCCTTCAACAAGATCTTCTTCTTCTAAGTCCTCGTATTCCAGGTCCTCGGGTTCTTCAACGACTTGATTATCTAGTGATAAAAGAAAATAAATCTACCGCTCAACAAACAATTAAACAAGCAATAAATAAAATAAAATCCAAATGAACTCCAAAAATTATGGATCTGATATGATTGGATAGATGGTGGTTTTAGATGAATTTTGATGGAAGGATCACTGAAATCAGAGTTTAAACGAAGGAGATATGGATTAAACAAGTTTAAGAAAGGAAATTGATCAGGATTAAGCTAACTTTAATTAAGCATAGCCATAATCCTAATTAATCTGGAGTGATCAAGGGTTGGAAAATGTTTAGAAGTGAACAAGGTATTTTTGGGAATTTTCTGGGATTTTTCTGTTATTGGAAATTGCTCGGAATATAAATGCGTGTACACTAGCCGGGTGCACTTACATTTTCCTGAGAGAAAGAGAGGCTTGCAGATGGGTCCAGGGGATCTGAGGGCTTATTTGCAAGAATAAAAAGGCTTCGGGGACTTTTTGGTAAATACAGAAAGACGTCGGGGACCTATCTGTAATTTTGGGAAAGTTCAGGGGTCTCGGTGTAAAGAGGTAGGGTCAAATTGTAATTACAGAAAAGTATAGGGTCTTTTCTGTAAAAAGACAGGACTTAAACAGAATTAGTAAAAGATCAGGGGCTTATTTGCAAGAATGCAGGGCCTGGAATTTTCCTGGGATTTTGGATTTATTTTCCTATTAGAAAAGACGGTGGACCGGGTTCATAGTTCTGTGGACCGGGGTTGGGCGGCGGTTCATCGGTCCACGGTGGACTGAGGCAGGGCGCGCGGCGGCGGCTCGCCGGACTTCTCGCCGGCGGCGGCTATAGTGGTGGAGGCTCGACGAGAGGTAGATGCCGGGAATGCGCACGAGGAGGCGAAGGTGATGGCGGGAGATGTCGTCGACGGCGACGAACGGAGCAGCCGCGAAAGCTCGCCGGAGTTCAAGGTGGCGGCGGCGCGAAAGGGAAAAGGGAGAACGCATGGGTTTGGGCTCGGGTGAGTGGTCGTGCGCGTGCGGTGAAGGGAGGCGGCAAGGTTGGTGGGCTCAGGCTGGCCGGGGAAAGGCCTGGGGTGGCCGGCGGCGAGAGAGAAAGTGGCGGCGGTGGTGGTGCTCGGTGAGGGGGCTCGCGCGCGAGGAGAGGAAGAAAAAGGAGGGGCGGGGAAGAGAGAGAAGGACTCGGGAGTGCTCACCGTGAGCTCAAGTCGGCGGCGGTGGCCCGAGACTCAGCGTCGGCGATGAGGGAAGGTCGCCGGAACCCTAGCCTAAGAGAGGGAAAAAGGCGGAGCTCGGGTGGGTAAGAAAGAAGATAGAGCTCGTGTGCGGCTTTAGGAAGAAGAAAGGGGGAGCTCGTCCCCTATTTATGGGCCGGCAATGGCGGTGGCCTCGCCGGTGTCTTGGCGGGCGCGCCAAGAAAGAGGGGAAGGCGGTTCGGCGGACTTGGCGGGGCGGGCAAGAAAGGGTAAGGCGGTGGCGCGCGGCCACGTGGTCCTCCTGGCGTTCCTGGCGCTCCGACGTGACGAAGGCGGTGGGCGCCGACAGCGCGGGATGGGCGGCGGGCGGCGCGGTCGCGTCGACGCGACGGGACGAAGGAGGAAGAACGGGGTGGGTCCCGCGTGTCGGTGAGAGGGAGAGCGAAGCGGGCTGGGCTGGCGCGGTTAGCTGGGCCGGGAGGGGAAAAGCTGGGCCGAGGCGGCAGCAGCCCGGAAGAGAAAAAGAAAAGGGAGGAAGAGGAGTTGGGCCGGCTGAAAGGAAAGAGAAAAGGAGATGTGGCCCGAAAAGAAGGAAAAGATTTGATCTTTTCCCAGAATTTGAATTTGGAAGATTTCGAATTCAAACCAAAAGAGAAAAACAAACATTATTCAAAATAAACCCAATAAATCCTCAAAATGCATATGATGAGGTTTTTGTGCAAGTTTTCAAAAAGAAAAATTTTAAAATTGGGGTGGTTTGGCTAACTTAAGCACACACTTGTTTTTAATTTGTTTTAAAATTCGAAAAATTTTAAATTTTTAGTAGATTTCAAATGGAGGCAAAAGCACGGGACGTGACAATCTACCCCACTTAAAGAGAATCTCGTCCTCGAGATTCAAGCTACCTAGCGGACAGAAAGGAGCAGAAGGTTCTTCATTCTTGTATCTGTTTCCAGATGATCCACTGATTTCCATATTCCTAACTTTGGAGCGAGAGAAGAGCCTACCCCACTTAAAGGATTTGGTTATCAAGGTTTCTTGAGAAAAACAGTTGAAGACCATATGCAGTAGTAGTTTCAAGTTCCGAACGAAGGCAAGGCTCCAAAAATCCAAATATAACTCGTGAACGAGTTGGGTTGTTAAGGTACTCACCGGGGACAACTTCCGGTGCTCCATTAGTTTCCCGAGCGTTGATATGGTTGACTCGGCTTCGACCGGTGGTTTGGTTGCTCCTTTGCTGTTGTCCGGAGGATTGTTGTCCACTGCGTCCAACTCCTGATGCTGCAGTCCTATTGCTGGCCTGGTGTGACTGAGTTGGAGCATTATTCTGATTCAGGTAAGGACATCTAGCGATCATATGGCCTGGCTCGCGGCAGTGAAAGCAAGTCCTCTTGTCATTGTTATTGGGCTGGGCAATGATGGAACTGCTCCTCTGCTGACTACCAGAATTTTGGTTACTATATGCTGGTGCTGAGCTCGGTTGATTGGACGCTGAAGTTCTGTACTGCATTGTTGGCTGATACTTTGATTTCTGAAAATTATTATTAGACCTTGATTTCTGGTTTCTTTCCTGCTGCTTGAATTTCTGAGCATTGAATTTGCGCTTTCTGTCCTGCTCAATGTGGGAGCGTGCATCCTCCAAAAGAAGTGCACGGTTCATGAGAGTGTTGAAATCCGGATATATGTGAGTGACCAACTGCACTCTCAAACTAAGATTGAGTCCTTTCCTGAAACGATCCTGTTTCTTTTTGTCAGTACTGACCTCTTTGGGTGCATAGCGTGCTAGCTCCATGAACTTTCTAATATACTGATTCACTGTCATAGCTCCTTGTTTCAGGGAGCGAAACTCTTCAGCTTTCATTTCCATAATACCCTCAGGGATGTGGTATCTCCTGAATTCCTCCTGGAATTCATCCCAAGTGATAGCCTCAGCATCTTCTGTAGCTTCACGATAGTTATCCCACCATTCGCTTGCTGCTCCTGTGAGCTGGTGAGACGCCAGGATAACCTTCTCTCTGTCATTGGCATTAACCACTTGCAGTTTCTTGATTATGCCTCTTAGCCAATCATCTGCTGCTAGAGGATCTTCTTCAGCACACTCAAAAGTTGGCGGTCTGAGTCTCATAAATTCTGACATCTTGGTCTGTGGACCTGGTGTACGGTCCAGAAGTCCTTGGGCGATAATCTCCATCAGACGAGTCTGATTGTCCATCACAGCCACTAGGTTGGTGACAGGTGCTGCAGGTATCCTTCCACCTCTTCTGCCACCTCTACCACGGTTCTGTTGTCCTTCATTTCTATTCTGATTATTATTTTCTCCAACCTCATCTTGTACTTGCTGCTGATTTTGACCTACTTCCTCTTCTTGGTGATCTTGTTCATTGTCTTGTCTGCCTCCACCTCTACCTCCTCTTCTACCTCTGCCACGTTGATTATTGGTTCTACCTCTACCACGTCCACGCCCTGTATTGCGGACATCATCCTGATCATCATCTTGAGCGTCACGCTCTCGGCGTTGGCGCTGCTGAATTCTGGCAGATCTTTTGGGAGGCATCTGCTTGTCGGGATAAGGAGAGATGAGAAGGGATTTACGAGGAAATCTAGTGCTACGAGCAGAACAAGATAATGGAAAAGAATTTCCGAATATCTTGCGCACACTCAAACAGAAGAATCAGCATCAATACAACATACAGCGAACATAGCATCATAACAGGGGCTCGATCACACATATTCAAGTCCTTCTATATAGCAGGACTCGACGGTTAAACCTAGACAAGAGGACTCGACAGCAGGGTGACACTAAATACAACGGCACTTCACAGTCTAGCTTGAGAGCCGCTGTTGCTTGATACTGACAGGCCTTCTGATTGCTCGTCTTCTGCAGACTCTTGGTTTGACGAAAGTCTCTTGTACTTTTGACTTGTAGTTGTCGGAATTGGAGAGATCAGATCTCTTTGCTGAGGGCTTCCCAACGAGTGCGACCTTCTGGATGGAGGGATTTTCCAAAATGGAAGCGAAGCAAATAGAAAAGTTTGGCAAATAGTTTTTAGGTATAAAATATCACTCATATTCACTCGATCCAACCTAGGGTCCAACCTACGGGCAAGTATGGCTCTGATACCACTCTGTCGTACCCCATTTCTGGAGCACTAGCGCTTACCGTATCAGTCCCTGGATCAGACGCTGATACGACGCTTACACAGAATGATATCACAGTCTCATACCCTTTTTATAATATTACCAAGTCTCATACAAGCCCTTTTATTACAAAAGGTCTTACAACAAGGCCAGCGGCCTGAACACAAGAACAGACAACACACTGACTAGCTGCTACAGCAGCAGCACTAGACTACTACTCCAGCGGAAGACGGAACGGCACCACTCCAACAGGCAGACTTGCGAGCAGGCTGAACCCTAATCTTCTTCCTCAACAGCTTCAAACTCTGGCTCACCTTCTGAATGATTGAAGCAAGAGTGAGTACTTAAGGTACTCAGCAAGCCTAACACGAGGGGTAAGTTATGCAAGGGAGTTCATCAAAGGATAGGCTTGTGGTTTATATCAACGAGGCAAGAAAGCCAAGTTTATGCAAGGTTGTTTTGAAAACAAAGCAGTTCGCAATCTAATCAAGTATCTGTAGAGATTAGTGGGGTTGGGCGGCCCTGGGGGAGTTACTGTCCATCCCGCCAGTGCCTCAAGTTTTATCACTGGCCGACAACCAGCACACGGCTCCAAACCGGCGTTTTCCAAAAACACACCAAGGAAACTCACGCAGAAAATCTAATCATAGTGTGGCCGATGCTTTCGCGTTGTCCAATACCGTGGAACACGGCTTTCCGGAAAGTTTCTTAACCTTGGCCAAGGGTGCACAAATTTCCCCACAAGGTGGTCCAGTCCTCCCTATCGTCATAGTTTGGACTGTCCCACTAAAGGTTCCATACCTACTTTGTACCACCACGGCATCCCCCACGGACATCACCAGGGGCTTCACAATCAATAATATGGCCAGTCATAAATGCCGGATCTCGAACACCCACCAACGAACGAGTCTTCTCCTGGGACTCCGTTGCATCTCCTGCCTCCGGGGGGTACCGGGTGAGTACTAGTAGGGTGTGGTTCCAATCCCGTACCCATATACGGCTTGTGGCTGCGCGTAAGGTGCTAAGCAAAGGCGGCACAAGAACCGGTCCTTATACGACCGAACCAGGCATCTTCAATAGCCAATCCACAAGTGGAAGGGCGTCCCAGAGATAGCCTCCCCACTGAGGACTACCTCGCCTGATCCCGCCAAAAACATCCCTCACTAGGGTTGCACTTTATCACCACTCCCACCCATTTTCACATTTACGCACACCACCAAGCACTCACACATTTTACACGAAAATCATGTGAGCAGTATTAATTAAACACATGTGGTGAAAGTCCTAAGCGGCAAAGCAATCCAACATATCATTAAGGAATTTAATGACGTTGGTTCCTAGGGTTAACAAGGGATCAGGATATATTCAAGTCAAGGCAGGCAATCAAATATTGCATAGGACCATTCTAGCATTTAAATTCATTTAAATACCATGCAATTTATTTATAAACAGCTCTAATTAGGATATTTGTAAACATAGGATCAATATGATCAAAGGGAGTTAGACTTGCCTTCAACAAGATCTTCTTCTTCTAAGTCCTCGTATTCCAGGTCCTCGGGTTCTTCAACGACTTGATTATCTAGTGATAAAAGAAAATAAATCTACCGCTCAACAAACAATTAAACAAGCAATAAATAAAATAAAATCCAAATGAACTCCAAAAATTATGGATCTGATATGATTGGATAGATGGTGGTTTTAGATGAATTTTGGTGGAAGGATCACTGAAATCAGAGTTTAAACGAAGGAGATATGGATTAAACAAGTTTAAGAAAGGAAATTGATCAGGATTAAGCTAACTTTAATTAAGCATAGCCATAATCCTAATTAATCTGGAGTGATCAAGGGTTGGAAAATGTTTAGAAGTGAACAAGGTATTTTTGGGAATTTTCTGGGATTTTTCTGTTATTGGAAATTGCTCGGAATATAAATGCGTGTACACTAGCCGGGTGCACTTAGCATTTTCCTGAGAGAAAGAGAGGCTTGCAGATGGGTCCAGGGGATCTGAGGGCTTATTTGCAAGAATAAAAAGGCTTCGGGGACTTTTTGGTAAATACAGAAAGACGTCGGGGACCTATCTGTAATTTTGGGAAAGTTCAGGGGTCTCGGTGTAAAGAGGTAGGGTCAAATTGTAATTACAGAAAAGTATAGGGTCTTTTCTGTAAAAAGACAGGACTTAAACAGAATTAGTAAAAGATCAGGGGCTTATCTGCAAGAATGCAGGGCCTGGAATTTTCCTGGGATTTTGGATTTATTTTCCTATTAGAAAAGACGGTGGACCGGGTTCATAGTTCTGTGGACCGGGGTTGGGCGGCGGTTCATCGGTCCACGGTGGACTGAGGCAGGGCGCGCGGCGGCGGCTCGCCGGACTTCTCGCCGGCGGCGGCTATAGTGGCGGAGGCTCGACGAGAGGTAGATGCCGGGAATGCGCACGAGGAGGCGAAGGTGATGGTGGGAGATGTCGTCGACGGCGACGAACGGAGCAGCCGCGAAAGCTCGCCGGAGTTCAAGGTGGCGGCGGCGCGCAAGGGAAAAGGGAGAACGCATGGGTTTGGGCTCGGGTGAGTGGTCGTGCGCGTGCGGTGAAGGGAGGCGGCAAGGTTGGTGGGCTCGGGCTGGCCGGGGAAAGGCCTGGGGTGGCCGGCGGCGAGAGAGAAAGTGGCGGCGGTGGTGGTGCTCGGTGAGGGGGCTCGCGCGCGAGGAGAGGAAGAAAAAGGAGGGGCGGGGAAGAGAGAGAAGGACTCGGGAATGCTCACCGTGAGCTCAAGTCGGCGGCGGTGGCCCGAGACTCAGCGTCGGCGATGAGGGAAGGTCGCCGGAACCCTAGCCTAAGAGAGGGAAAAAGGCGGAGCTCGGGTGGGAAAGAAAGAAGATAGAGCTCGTGTGCGGCTTTAGGAAGAAGAAAGGGGGAGCTCGTCCCCTATTTATGGGCCGGCAATGGCGGTGGCCTCGCCGGTGTCTTGGCGGGCGCGCTAAGAAAGAGGGGAAGGCGGTTCGGCGGACTTGGCGGGGTGGGCAAGAAAGGGTAAGGCGGTGGCGCGCGGCCACGTGGTCCTCCTGGCGTTCCTGGCGCTCCGACGTGACGAAGGCGGTGGGCGCCGACAGCGCGGGATGGGCGGCGGGCGGCGCGGTCGCGTCGACGCGACAGGACGAAGGAGGAAGAACGGGGTGGGTCCCGCGTGTCGGTGAGAGGGAGAGCGAAGCGGGCTGGGCTGGCGCGGTTAGCTAGGCCGGGAGGGGAAAAGCTGGGCCGAGGCGGCAGCAGCCCGGAAGAGAAAAAGAAAAGGGAGGAAGAGGAGTTGGGCCGGCTGAAAGGAAAGAGAAAAGGAGAGGTGGCCCGGAAAGAAGGAAAAGATTTGATCTTTTCCCAGAATTTGAATTTGGAAGATTTCGAATTCAAACCAAAAGAGAAAAACAAACATTATTCAAATAAACCCAATAAATCCTCAAAATGCATATGATGAGGTTTTTGTGCAAGTTTTCAAAAATAAAAATTTTAAAATTGGGGTGGTTTGGCTAACTTAAAACACGCACTTGTTTTTAATTTGTTTTAAAATTCGAAAAATTTTAAATTTTTAGTAGATTTCAAATGGAGGCAAAAGCACGGGTCGTGACACCTTGTTGAACAACAATGCAGGTAACGGGTTATATAATAGTGTAAAGGTTGTTTTCAATGGTAATGCATTGAAGGGCCACTTAGACGTCATAATCGTATAAAGACTAAGCTTCACATTTTTATAATTAGAGATTGCTTGGTCCCTCTATGTCCCGCCACCTTCCCTCTTTTCAGCACATTATATTTATACCTACATAAGATTATCAAAATTACCATCTTCACATTATATATAGACTATTCTTTTCAATATATCCAGCTTCTAAAATAACAGTACAGCGAAGAAGTTATAGCTTACTTTTTAAATTTCTAAATACACAATATGCGACATCAATAATAGTATAATGTCTATGTCTATTTATTGGTTCCTTACTTTTGTAATACTAAACTTAAAAATTCATAAGCAGCTCTATATCATGTCTATATTATAGAGCTTCATTGAGAGATCTTTCACTACGTAACGTTTTTCTTTGAATATATATGTAGGAGATTCATGCATTATCATATATATATGGATTACGCTAAACAGCATAGTATTTACTTAGACTGCACGGTCACCCCAGTACCCCTGGTTCTCTTGCTGATTTCTCACAAATTAAACATCATGCATTATTATATTCTTCGATATGCTCACTTTCATCGGCATGCTTGACTGCATCTCAAATTTTGGTTATATATAAATGAAGAAACTATAGAGCACAAAGCACATGTACAATAGAAAGAGGGCTGATTTGACTCATGTCTGATCAGAAGATTTTCTTTGTTTACTTTTCTACTTTCTTGTTAAATATTATGGGTAATGAAAAGTCACATATTGTGCGCTTTTCACACATTGTTGTGAGCAACACCATGGTAAGCAATGTTTAAAGCATGGAAGCAGTTTTGAGTCCTAGTATATAATTCTAGATCCCCATCAATCATTTTTTTTGAACATTAATACTACAATTGCTTAAATTTGCTAGTTTTTAAGTTCATATCAAACAATTTTTAATGTCTCAAAATATTTCATACTTAGCCTTATTGTGAATGTAGTTCACCTATCAACAAACTCCATATTTTGGTGCACAGGCACCGCTTAGTTCAGACTCTACTCAAGCTCCAGTAACAGATTCGTAGGACGTTTCCCTTTGTATCTGTACACATATGCACCATATAATCATTATAAAATTGAAAGATAAATATTGTTGTTGAAGCTTGATCACATTTGATCCAGTGGCTTAGTGGGATCTGGAGGAATCAATTGACTTTAAGAGTTTTTATCTGCCCTTGTTTTGCTAACATAATTCCAAGAATAAAAGCTAAAAGCATCTTGCTGTGCATTTACTAAATGAAGATTGTATTGGATGAATTAAACCTATGAAAAAGACAAAGTTATGCACCTCGTTCGAACCAACTTTGGCCATACCCAATAGAAATTGTAATGTACTATTATTCTGACATCAGATAGGTAATGGACAAAAGACATATATACCTGGCAATGGAAGTGATCAAGGAATGATACCATTGGTTTTTCGAGCTTGATCTATCCTGGATGTCCTGATCTGCTACGTAGAGGTTTCTGTCTAGACTAATCACGTGCTTCTTCCCATGACCATTGAACTTGCGATTGCAGGGAACATAGACATCAGCATCAATTGCACAACAAACTCATAGCAGCCAGGAAGCTATGTCAACGATCCTTGACCCGAATTCACTTTCGACGCCGTGTCCTGGTCCCTCCGCCTCTCCTCCGGAGGGGACTGCTCCTTTTCCAGGATTTTCTCTGCAAACATCCCAACAACGAACGACATGAGACCAAGGTGCACATGCACGGTGACTCATAGAACTACAGATTAAACTGTGTACTCACGTTCCGAGGGATGTCAGGTTGGACCACGGCGTCGGAAAAGCAGCTGGTCGCACTCGTGCCATGGTCGTAGTCGGAGCTGCCGCAAGGGTAGTACCATGCACCGCACGCGTCTCCACGGTCAAGTCTGCCAGCGGTGTTTGTCCGGCAGCCGCAACTGGTGTCGAAGGATTACATACGTAGAGCATTGAATTGAAGCTCCCGTTCGTCCAGCAGCCGCAACGGGCCTAAAAGGAGACGCAGGATCACGGTAGGTTTTGTTGGACGATAATCTGATGTTAAAAGTAGGCATATGATTTTTTTGGTATTGTTTTTTCATCCTGACGTGGTAGAGTGGGTAATTTAAAGATTTATGTTGGGGGTAGTTTGGGTTTTTATTAATAATGGCAGTGGTGGGTAATTTGTAGAATTTCTTTTAAGATCCATTGGTTGCAATTTTATAACCATCCAAATAGACGGCTAGATGTTTTCCTTTTTTCTCAGAATTTCTAGGATTTTCCTCCGATTAACGTGAAGGTTCCAAAAGGAGCCTCCAATTAGTAAATATAAGATGCTAACAGAGAGAGCAACATGCATGCAGGGTGGATATGTGGGCGACTGGACATGGGAGTCATCTGGAATTCATGTCACACTAAACCTCTTCTTCGACCTCTGTAAGTAGCTCGTTTGAGACATTGCCGACCGTTTATTTGCAAAAAAGGTGCATGCGCTTTTGAGTAATTTCTTTTACACTAGTTGTGCGCTCCTACGATAATAGAAATAATATCACTTTGAAACAAAAGTTTCTTGAGCAAAATGTTCATCTAGACGGCCTGAGTGCCTGGCTCTGTTTAAGGTTCAAAAACCACTGCTAAATTAACAATGTCTTTCAAAAAAGTATTGTAATTAACAACTGAGATACTGAACTGAGCTCTCCTGTCTTCGCAGGTCGAAATGCTGCCGGAGTCCAACCTCTCGCGCTTGCCGTGCCATTTGACCACTTGTTCTGGTGATAGTCCCTGTCAATTGGCGCCAAATATGAAATGATCTATGTCTATCACTCATGCCCTATAGCCGCAGCGCTCGCTCCTGGCCGGTGGTGGACGGACAGCGGCGGGCGTTGGCTGGTCCCCCGACATTGGCGGACAAGAAGTGAAGCTGGTTGAGGAGAGGACGGACGCCACGCGAGGAGCAGGGGCGCGCATTCGGTGGGGGTTGTCCGCATGGGGCCAGCATTCCAGTGGCTTCGCAATTTCGCATGCCTCCTGTTTCGTGTGTACGTGGCGTGTGCATATATGCATGCATGCAAATCTCGCTTGGTTTCCTTTGGGGAAATACAAAGCCAATGGCACCTGCCGGGAAGTCATGGTCCTTTGAGCCTTTGATTTGCGCCGTGATTCGTGCTAGTGGGATCCATGTGATGCATGTGAGGGTGAGAGGCCGTTGATTGTTTGGATAGATGGTAGGGAGCGTGCCTTCCCCACAGAAAGCAGCGCTGGAAATTCCACTCTCCTGATCTGATCCATTTGATTCATCTTTATGTTAAAGTGAACTCAATTCATATTTATGATAAATTGAACTCAATTCATTTTCCTTTGTAAGGCACAGACAAGAGCTACTGACGAGTGACGACTAGAACTACTTGTAACTCATCGCAAAAATAAAATAATAAGTGACAGTACATGGCTCATGAAGAGCGGTTTGTATGTTCATGTGCTTGCAATATGCTACCTACATCAAACATATACACTGCAGTTGGGGCATATGGATTGACCACGACGGTGGCACCATATAATAAGTTCCGGCACCGCGCCTTATGAGAGCACGTAGGAGCCCACGAGGCCACGGTGAGATTAGGCATATAGTGCTGCAGTCAGAAAACATGCAAATAAAGAGAGATCGACATGCAAGGTGTGGATTTTTGTGGGCGATTGGACATGGGAGTCAGCTGGAACTAACGTCACACCACATCTATCTCTCATCGTTTGTAAGTAGTTTGAACTTTGAAACATTGCTGATCGTTACTTTGGCCGAAAGAAAAAAATGCATATGATTTAGAGTCTCCTTTATAGTAGTTGTGCTCCTATGAGAATAGCTAGAAATTATATGACTTTCAGATATAAAAGTTTCTTGAGAAAACTGTGCTTCTAGCCTGAGCGCCTGGATCTATTACACATTCGGAAACCACTACACCAAGATCAAAGAACTGCAAATATAACAACTACACATGGCACCTGTGATGATGCCAATTCTGTGTCTCAAAAATATTTCACTCCAAACTTCTTAAACAATAGTCTGGTAACAAGAACTGATATACTGAACTAATTAAGCTCTCCTGTCTTCACAGGTCGAAATGCTGCAGGTGTCCAACCTCTCGGGCTTCCCGTGCCAGTTGAGTGTGTCCTTGTCAATTGGCACCAAGTATGAAGTGATCTATCCAGCATCCGCTGGATGCAGCGGCCTGTGTTCGTCCAGCGACCTAATTTCCAAACTTTCGATCAGAGAAGAAGCACTGATGCGTGATGCATGTTGGGTCAACCCGTATGCCTTGAATACCTCCGTTCCAAGTTTAAGCTCTGTGGTGTTTGATGAGGTGTTTGTGCCTTGTTGTCCTCTTCTTGTTTCTGCATTTTAATTTGTGCGTTCGGGCATGCTTATGTAATCTGTGGTCTGCCACATCTTGTAGCCATTGATGGATGGGCTTCACGACCGACCCTTTATATCAATGTATTCAAGTGGGAATTCTCTCCCCGCGTCAAAAAAAAAAAAGTTTAGGAGGAGCTACTTACAAAATTCTAGTTGCCAGACACAGCAGCAGAATGTTCTCTAACGACATGCATGCATTCTATCGTCCTCGAACAATGATGCCATGTTACATTGTTTAGTGTTTGAGAAAGAAAAGAAAATATGTTTTGATGAACTGTTGTTTATGAGCATGCATGATTCAAATGATTTTTGTTCTGTTTTGCGTTGATGCGTGTCTGCTCTTGTTCTCACGAATAGTCAGGATCGAGTATATTTTGTTCCCCGGCCGGATGCCAGCACTGGTGGTTGCACCTCCGGTTGATATTGCTAGTCTGTCTGACCCAATTGATGTTTTTTTTGGTGACAAATTAAAGTCAATTCATTTTCGATTTGAGGCCAATCATTTTTCTTTTCTACTGGTACAGGTAAGAGCTGCTGAAAACTAGAACTACTTGTACTAGCTAGTCCATGACGAGCAGTATGTCAGTCCATGTGCTTAAAATATGCTCCATCAAACATATACTCCATCCGGTTTTAAATTGTTGACGTTTGACCATTCGTCAAAAATTATCATAAAACTTGTTATGATTAGTTGCATCACTAAAGAAAATTTAAATATAACTTATAATTTTGCATATTTAAGCTAATATTTTGAATTAGACGAACGGTCAAACGTGACTTAAAAATAGTCAAACTTCAACAATTTAAAACCGGAGGGAGTAATGCAGTTGGGGCATATGGATTGACCACGACGCCCGCACCATATAGTAAGTTCCGGTTTCCCTTTTAGTCTATTAGAGCACGTTCCCACGAGGCCGTTGGTGAGATTGAGCATAGGGTGTGCGGTGAGAAAAAATGCAAATAAAGAGTGATCATTGATCAACATGCAGTGTGGATTTGTGGGCGACTGGACATGGGAGTCATCTGGAATTCATGTTACACGAGGGCTTTTCTTGGTCTCCTGTAAGTATTTTGAAACATTTCCGATCGCTATTTTGCCAAAACAAATGTTTGTGCTTTTGAGTTTCATTTACAGTAGTTGTGCTCCTATGATAATGCTAGCAATTATGTGACTTTTAGAGTAAACAAATCTTTACCAAAATGTACTGCTAGCTAGCTAGCCTGAGTGCCTGAGATTGATGCCATTTCCATGTCTAAAAATATTACAGTCCAAACTCCAAACTTCTTAAACAAGTTATAACATGGTAACAACTGAGATACTGAACTAAGCTCTCCTATCTTCACAGGTCGAAATGCTGCCGGATCCCAACGTCTTGTGCTTTGCGTGCCAATTGACCTCAACACAACACCTGTCAATCGGCACCAAGTGATTTATCCGGCACCTGTTGCAGCGGCATTTATATCCTTCAAGCGACGTAAATTCGAAACTTTTTGGAGTTCTGAAGGTGCAGTGCTTCATGTTCGGTCAGCCCCGTATGCCTGGGATATTCCAGTTCCAAGTTTAAAGACATGTCTGAAAACTAGAACTGCCATAATGTACTGAATTCAGACATGTGAAGGGCGCTATGTCCCCACATGCACACCCCCCATCATAAATATTCACAAATTGCACCGTAACACTGTTTTCTGATATCACAGAACAAAGAAAATATAGAGAGAGTTGTATAACATTGTGCACACTGGATCTAATCTGCTCTCTCTTGCAAACTTTCTTACACATCGTTATGCAATCAGATACCTTATAAGCCACCTTTACAACAATCTTTCTGCAATTAGAAAGAATAATTAGATGCTACAAATGTGGAATATTGGAGTGTGCATCAATTTATTTAACAAATCACACCAGTCAGGATTCGAACTACAGACCTCTGGCTCTGATACAATATTGAGTTGCATACAAAAACCAACTCACCCAAAAGCCTAAGCTGACGGGGAAAGGGGGGCAATTCACTTATACTTCAACAGATAGGAAACATTTGAAAGGACACTAGTTATACTGGCTTTATATAGTCTCATTAAAGCAGCAATTTCATTGAGAATCTTATAATTATTAGTTAGATGCTCCGTTTGAATCCTCCATGTAGTACTTAAAAAATACATAGCCTCTATCACTGCATATGTGTGAAATGCATGATTGTATGTGCAATTATAATTCCAGAGTAATGTCATTGCTTTGCCTATAAAGCAAAAGAAAACCACCACTCCATTATCATATATGCCCAAGCAGTAGGCAGGCATCAGGACTGCATGTTTCACTGCCACATTAATGAAAAACTTCCTACTTAGGCTCACATATCCATGGGGAGGAAGAGACAAGAGAGATGATAAATGTCATGTGATTGTTCTTGGAGTTGTTAGTTAGATGGTTTACAAAATAGGTGTAGCGCTCACTCTTCTAGTGGCAGATAGTTGAGTTTTGTGGGATTTTGAGGCACCAGGAATGCAAATATGAGTCACTGCCATTCAGGCTGCGTGGTGGCGCTGCCCAGCGTGCCTGTTCATGGTCGGTGGACGGTAGCACGCATTGGCTGGCCCCGTGCCAGTGGACCGTTATGCGAAGCAAAGAGGACAGGATGAGAGGAGCAGGGGCACGTGTTAACCGCGCTGGGTTCAGCCACATCTGTGTGATTCACATGAAGGAAATCGCTTTACAATACAGCTGCTCGAGCCTATAAGGCACATGAAGGCTATGAGTAGACATAACATTTTTCGTTGAAGCTGTGACAATTGGAAGTAAAGCAAGCTTCTGCAACAAGAAATGTTGAAGGAAATAGTATAATCCATCTTAATAACAAGCTTTCTACAATAAGAAAGAATAAATTTGCCAATGTATCTGTTTATTGAGTTGTGTAAATGCCAAATCTATTTTCATACAAAGAACCCACAAGTTAAAACCGAGTTGCGTGCGTGGTGTGCTCTGCCTGAAGATGCAACACGGCCTTGAGTGTTTTACTCTGTTGGTCTGATCCATTTGATGCATTCTTTTATGATAAATTAAGTCAAGTCGCCCAACCTTTTTATTTTCTACGTACTGGTAAAGGTAAGAGCTGCTGACGACAAAAACTGCCTGTACAAATTTAAAGTGACAGCTTATGGCTCATGAAGACACTGAAGAGCAGCATGCCAGTCTGTGTGCTTGCAATATGGAACATATACTGCAGTTGGGCTGTTCGGGACATATGGATTATTGACCACCACGCCCGCACCATATAAATAAGTTCCATCATTGCGCCTTATTAGAGCATGTCGAACCTTTTTTTTTTTAGATAACGGAAACATGGTTCCAGCCTCTACATATGGTGCTGCAGTCAGATAACATGCTAATACAGATGCCAACATGCAGTGTGGATGTGTGGGCGACTGGACATGGGAGTCATCTGGAGTTCATGTCACACTAAACCTCATCTTTGCTCTCTGTAAGTTGTTTTGAAACATTTCTGATTGTTATTTTGCAAAAAAGATGCATGCGCTTTTGAGTTATTTCTTTTACAGTAGTTGTGTGCTCCTACCATAATAGAGATAATATCACTTGAAACAAAAGTTAATTTCTCGAGAAAAATGTTCATCTAGCCTGAGCGCCTGGCTCCAGTTCATATTCTCAAACCACTACACCCAGGTCAAAGAATTGCACATAGAACAACCACACGAGACTTCTTTGCCTCGAAAGTATTTCCGTCTATACTTCTTATACAACTCAGCGTTGTAATAACAACTGATATACGTACTGAACTAAGCTCTCTCCTGTACTTCACAGGTTGCAATGCTGCCGTAGTCCAACCTCTCTTTCTTCCCCTGCCACTTGACTACTTGGCCTGGTGATAGTCCCTGTCAATTGGCACCAAGTATGAAATGTTCTATGTCGATCGCAGCGGTGGCGCTCGCTCCTGGCCGGTGGTGGACGGACGGCGGCGGGAGTTGGCTGCTCCCCTGACATTCGCGGGCAAGACGCGAAGCTGAGGACAGGACGGGACGACAGGAGCAGGGGCGCACCGCGCGCGTTTGGTGGGGGTTGACTGCATGGGGCCCGCGTTCCAGAGGCTTCGCAATTTCACATGCCACCTGTTTCGTGCGTAGGTGGCGTTCGGCTCCCACAAAGACATTTTGTACAAAGCGTGAACAGTAAATGAACTAGGGCACTATTCATCCGTAGTTCAAATGGGGCCGAACTGTTTGCCCGCCGGTTTGCCCAACCCGTGGTTGAAGCGTTTGCATGCAAGCCAATTAGCCATGCGTTGATCGATGCGTCTCTGCTCTAGCTTCTTCTCAGGAATAGTCAGGATCGGTTGCCTTGCCAGCGCTGGTGGTTGCACCTCCGGTCTCACCCATTTGATGCATTTTTTATGATAAAATTGAACTCAATCCATTCTTTAAAGTGACGGTAAATGGCTCATGCATGCAGGGCAGGATGTCCGTCCCTGTGCTTGTACGTAACGTGCTACTATACATCAACACATATATGAAATGCAGTAGTTGGGGCGGCATATATATGGATTCATGCCACGCCTGGCATGCACCATATAATTAAATCTCCGGCGCGCATTGCGCCTTGTTAGAGCATTTCGGAGGAGCCAAGGCCACGGTGAGTTGGGCCTACGGGGCTGCAGTCAGATAACAAACAAACAAAGATAGGTCAGCATGCAGTGCGGATACAGGACGACTGGACATGGGAGTCATCGAGAATTCATGTCATACTTCATCTCTGCTTTGCACTGGCGGAGCCAGCGATAGTGGCAAGAGGGGATCAGATTGAAGGCTAGAGCTGATATACAAGGTGATTACTCATAGTTTTCTCTTCAACAACATTGGCACAATTAATTGAAGAACCACGCGGAGAAGTGCCAACAATGATGATGAGTAATTGACAATAAAGTTGATTTGAGTTGGACATGAGTTTGGGTTGAAATGCGGGGTTTTGAGAGTTGGCGAAGGTGTTGGGAAGATTGGAGGAGAAGGAGAAATATGTTTTCTTGTCTCATGATGTGTAGGTCAATAGAGTTAACTTGATGGTCAAAGGCAAATATGCCAAGCTCTCTTCGGCAATCTCTGTACAATACTCCTCGATTCTATCAAGCACATGATAGCTAGAAGCAGAGATGACAATTGTGGTTGATGCTGTGGCAATCCGAAGTGAAGTAAGTTGATGGTAGGGAGGAATTGTTGAAAACAAATAGTATCAGCCATATTGATAACGATATATCTGTCTCGCAAAAAAAAATGATAACGATATATCTGCAACAAAAGAAAGAATAAATTTGTGAACCGTGTGTTTATTGAATTGTGCAAATTCCAAATCTGTTTTTAGGCGAATATTATGTTATACGTATTTTGGATCAGCAAGATGGTTCTATTACTCCATTTCTTATATTAGGAAACATTTGAACGATCGAGTAGACACTAATTACACTGGCTTTTATGTAGTCTCATTAAAGCGGCAATTTCATTGAGCACCTTATATTACTAATTGGATGCTCATTTTAAATCCTCCACGTAGTAATGAAAAAACATACCCATCTAACGGCATATGTGCGAAATGCATGACTGCATGTGCACATAATTCCGGAGTAACGTCATTGCTTCACCTATAAAGCAAAAGGAAACCGCCACTGCACTATCATGCATATAAGCTCAAGCAGTAGTAGGCAGGCATAAGAACTGTATTTTTGCGGCCACATCTAGGAAAACCTCGTAGCTAATTAGACATACATATCCATGGAGGGTGAGAGACAAGAGGGATGATAACTCTCAGCTTATGGTTCTTGGACTTGTTAGTAAGATGATTCACATAATAGGTATATCGTTCACTCTTATAGCAGTAGATATCCTTTAAGTTTTGTGGGATTTTGAGGCACCAGGAATGCAAATACGCGTGCCTACCGAAGGAGCTGCGCGGTGCCTGTGCCCAGCGTGCCGGTTCATGGCCGGTGGACGGTGACGGGCGTTGGCTGTCCCTGCCGAAGTTCACTTTGATGCGAAGCAGAGAGGACGGGATGAGAGGAGCAGGAGCATCCCGTCGTTTGGCGTGTGTAGCGCCATATCTGCCATGTTCCAAGCCTGGCATCCAACTCCTCAGGGGCTTGCTCTTTCTTACTCTGTTTTTGGTCATGTGGAAGAGACAGAACAAGAAGATTCGACGACGTCGCTACGTCCTTGCTTGCGACGGCTACACTGCTGGCTCGCCGAGCTCCAGCATGGTACCTGTCGAGCTCTGGTAAGCGGGACATCGCGTGCCCTCCTACTTCTATGCCGGTAACGCTTTTTTTTTTTTGGTATCTGTGTGCCTCTACAGCAGAGCAAATGTATCCTATACGAAACCCCCCGATCTAAGTATGCTGAATCTGTTTTGCGATCGCCAAGACGTACACATGATGAACACATACTTGTTGCCATTCGGTTGCTCGTCCTCCTGCTTGTACTTCGGCATTTTCACCATGGCCGAACACATGAACAACATGATAGAACTCATGGGTCTGGAATATATATGAGAAAACAACGATCGGGAGAAAGCGGCCGACACTAGCTGGCGTCGATGCAACGCACTACAGTTAACAAGTGGTGCTTGTCCCATGGCCAGGCAGAGCGAGGCGACGCCGGCGACGATGACAGTTGAACCCGACGGCGAACAGAGAGTGAGTGAGGACGCCTTTGGCAACCGTCGGCCTGGATCCTGACGATGTGGGAGATGAATTAACTAGGGAAATTACCCTGGTACCATTGTTTAGAGTACAAAGCAGCCTTTAGGATCAGCGGCTGACAATAATTGATGGGTGAGGAACCAGCGATACCTTTTTTAAGAAAACAACTTGTGCTATTCTTAGGTACCTGCGTAAATGTTAACATTTAACTTGTCCACATTTGCTGCATTTTGATGACAATTAGAGAGAAGTCAAACGACATCGATCTTTCTTGCATCTCTACATGAATCTCAGTTCATTTTCAACACGAACATGAATTCGAGCCTAACCTTTTTTCAACTGGGATAAGAGCTATTGACGGTATGGCTCAAGAAGAGCAGAATGTCAGTCCATGTTTTCTATAAATTGCATTCTTTAGATAAAATATATCCGCAGATCACTTGTTACCAGTACTAAATCTTCAAGCACGTGTGTTACCCAGTCATTTATGCGCGAATTACAGCTGTATATTAAGCATTTACGAGGCTGTGCCTGCAAAATTGAATTGTTCACACAGCCTCACACCTGATATGCTTGATGTCAGATGTCAAGATAAAAGAAAAACCTGATGGACTCAGTTTTGTAAGATCGATCAAACTATTTATGTATTAGTCTTTGTCTGATTTCATTTGCATGTACCGATACCATGGAGATGTTCGTTGCTGTTGGCCCGTAGGTACCGAGTATCGTATAACATAGTACTTCAGAAAAGTCCTTTCTTACTGCACGTGCCAAATGCATGACTACATGTGCACGTAATTAATTCCAGAGTTATGTTTGCTTCACCTAAAGCAAAGGGAAACCACCCCTACGCTATCATATAAGTTCAGACAGTAGGCAGCCATAAGGACCGCATTTTTTGACCGCATGTCACGGAAATAACACCCCCCCCCCCCCCCCCCCCCCCCCCCCAAATCTTAGACAAGACATACGCACGGAGCAGAAGCGACGAGAGAGATTACAAATCTCATGGGGTTGTTGGATACGTTAGCAAGAAGGTCTATAAAACAGGTCAACCAGAAGTACGTAGTAGATATTTGTTTTGTGGGCTTTTGAGGCACCAGGAATGCAAATATGCCGGGCTACCCAGCGTGCCGTGCATGGGTGAGCGCTTTCTCATGGCCTGTTCATGGCATTGGCTGGCCCGGCACATCATGGAGCAGCGGCTCGCGTTGGACGGAGTTGACCATGCCGGGGCCCGCGGTTCAGGGAAGTCTTGCGTTCGTATCACTATCCAAGGCCGCACGTTCGAACAGTGGTCTTCGTTTGGGGCCCTTGGTTCAGGGACATCTTATGCACGTGTCCGCGGTCCTTCCATGCATGCGTGCGTGCGGACGTTCTTGGTGTTTAAGGCATGGCGCAGCATGGTGTAGCCGTGTAGGAGTGCTTGAAGCCAGGTTTCTACTATTTGCTCAACGAAAATGTTACTATAACTCCTATACTAACTCACTTCGGTTCTCCTAGCTAGTATATATGATTAATATAAGCGCGTATTGGTGTAATAGTTCAATGCAGAAGAGAAAGAACGTCTTGGAGGAGTTAGGAGGTAGTTAAAGAGAAGAGGGAGAGCCAGAGCCAAAGGCTTAAACTGTTAAGTTTAGGTTTACAGGTGGCTGTACAACGGACAGGCCCAAACTTCAATTCATTATTATTGGCCCATAATGAAATCATTTTTCTTCTACAGTACACATCGTCCAGTAATCAACCAGGGTCGTGCCAACTAATCATATCTGAAGCAAGTTAACTGCCAGCAGAATAGGTAAATAAGTTGCGACACAGAAACTTTGATTCATTATTGTTGGCCTATAAAATGAATTCATCGTTCTCATTCAACTAATAAGCACCACTAAAGGCTAGAACTACTACTTGGTGACAATGTTGTCATATGTGCTTACATTACACCGTATCCATCATATATATGTACTGCAGTTCAGACGCATGGATACCACCACCATATAAGTTCAGGTATTGTGCTTCATAGAAGTGAGTAGAAGCACTCCAACAGTCACAGAGCCAGAGAGAGATAGAGAGAACACATATATGACAGTGCGTGGCACGTATGAACAATGAACATATGCTACTCTAGTCGGAGAGCATTTGCACATTTAAAAGGATTCATAATGGCATATTGAATATTGGGAATGAGAGTCATCAGGAATCCAGTTTTTCCATTCCTTGGATAGCATTCTCTGTAAGTAATCCAAAATATCGCTTGCACACATGCACAACATCACAATTTACAATTCTTTCTTTTGAGCTTTGTTACAGTACTTGTACTCATTGAAAGTAAGTGGTATGATAGCCTGGCTCCATTTCATAACTAAAACCACAATTACCTGATTAGTTATAGTGCACAATAACCACACAAAATAATATTAGTCCAAACTTCTCATACAATTTGAAATTCTGAATCCATAACAAATTATCTGATATTTTGATGGCATATATACATTTACAGAAGTACAAGCTGCACCGGGGACAGTAAGACAACAAAAAGGTCGAGGGGCTATCAAGTGCTTACTAGGGAACTTCAGTTTACGTTCTCTCTAAATTGCGTTCTTTAGAGAGAGTTTCCCTTTCTTACAGCTATCTTCACTCGCTCACGTTCTTATCACACCAATTCAGCCTACAGAGGCATACCACGCGAGGGAAAGACTAGTCGATTTTCTGTGGCACAGCACCACAAATTTTCTGTGGCACATGTGCATGACCGCTTGTGCACATGAGTCTTGTTATTACTTCAATTATAATTAACTGGTATAAAGGAACCCATGCAACTTGTGAGTAGCATGCAAGATCAGTAGGCAGGCGATCGACATAGATGCACATGGAGGGAACGGGATCGAGATGAATCTCCTGTAGCTTGATAAATTTTAAGAGTTCCTAAAAAGTTTACTCCCAAAAAACTGATTTTGGGAGCTGCCAAAAATTATTGGAAGCAAAGAAACAACCTCAACTCCAACAGTTACCAATATTTGGTTCCCAAAAACTTAAAAAAAAAAGGATATTGGGCCTCATCTCCACGTATGGCCCACGTACACATCAGCCCAACACGTTTGCATGGCCTCTATTGTCACCAACCGTTCTTTTGCTCACCATTGGCCAAGTCCTAGTGCACAAAACTATCGCATCCATATTCCACGTCGTCGTTTTCATTCATCGCCATCACATTCAGGTTACCCACGACAACACTCGTGCACCCGTCTCCCAGTATGTAGCCGCAGCTATCGATCTAGTCCTCCCGGCAAGACCAGGCAAGGCATGAGACCTGCGCCAGAAGCTCTAGGGGGAAGCACTTAGGATTGGCTGGAACAGAACCCCCGAGAAACTTTTGAACATTTCGGAGCGTTCTCCGCCAGGGCGCAGCGGTGTTGCGGCCTCCATCAGGGCGCGAGGAGGGAGAAGAATTGCCCATGCCGGGGATCGCAGGCGGCGTGAGGAGGGATTGAAGTCAGGGAAGAAGGCAGCTGTATGGGTAGATTAGAGTTGGAGGCGCGGGAGAATTTTTTGGCGATTGGGAGTGGGAGGAGGAGGCGGAAAGATGGCAACCGAAGCCCTCTGGATCGGGAGCGGCGAAAAATTGGCAATGAGAACAGAAGCTGTTGGAGCGCTAGTTTTTTGGGTTCGTTCCCAAAAACGGAACTTAGGAATGTGTTTTGGAATCTGTTGGAGTTGCTCTTAGCTATATTTTCCTGTACACTCTATATAGAGCTTAAATAAAGAACGTGATTCCTTTTTTTTTTGTCAGGCAAAAAAGTTTTTGTTATTCTTGCGTCCCTGTGTAAATGTTAACTTCTGTCCATTTTTTGCATTTTTCATATCAAATTAGAGCTCAGTCGAACGGCATTTTTCGTGCGTGTCTATAACATGTTCTTCAACTGGTAAGAGCTGCCGACATATAACCTTGTAGTAGTGGCAGTATCTCATGTGAAGAGCAGTATGGCAGTCCCCATGTGCTTGCAATATACATGACATATACTGCAGTTGGGACATATGGACTATTAACATCCGTGCCTGCACCATATAAGCTCTGGCATGCATTGCGCCTTAGAGCCGTGTAATGTGTCCGAAAGCCCACGAGGCGAGGAGTCAGAGTTCAACATGCAATGTGGATCTTTGGGCAACTGGACATGGGAGTCACCGGGAAGTCATCTCATGCTGGGCTGTACTTTGTTATCGTATCGCCAAGCAAAACAAGAACGCTATGGCAAACTGCGAAAACCTGAGGTCTTGCTGAAGCTGAAGAACCTGCGACGTCAAGCCTGTGGTTCCCACCTGCGTCAAGATCGTGTGCCAATCTCTTCAAGATCTACTCTTCAAGCTCACTGAGCACTAGGTATAGAAGTCGGTGCCCAGGTTATTCCGGGAGCTCTTGACCTTAATTGACGTCGGGCTCGATTAACAAGGATCCCTGTAACAGACTTCATGAACCATATCACAGAAGATGTTTTCCTGCTTCGTTCTAACAAGGATTGTCGATCGATCTGCTCTGGTAGCAACACTGAACCACATTTCATGATTCCGTTGTACCCAAAATTCTAACAAACTATACTAGGCGAAGTCATCGCAAAAAAAAAAAAAAAAAAAAAAGACCGATCACTGGAGATGGTCATGATGACCTGTGTAACGTCCATACGAACTGGCGACGCTGACAAGCTTGTTGAATCCAAGATTTTCTGTACAGCCCCATCAGTCCACGACTGATTTTTTAGTAAAAGACAACCTGGACTTAAGTTATTTAAATGTTACTACCTCCGGTTCACATTGTAAGCATTTGAAGCTTTCAAATGCCAAAATAGCAGAGAGAGGAAATGACCATGCTAGCCCTCATCAAACCACCAAAACGCGTGATAGTTTTGCAAGTTTGCAACTGCGCCCAACCTGCCTCACGCGGTCGCGCCGATGGATGCTCGCCGCCGCCGTCGCGCGGACGGAGCTTGCAGCCGCTCCCTCGATCTGCGGAGATGAAGGAAGAGCACTCACACCGGAGACGCGCTGCCGCTGCTCCTGCTTCCCTGCACCGCCGCTGCGGCGCGCACAAGGGAAGGAGATCCATGGGGGAGGTGCGTAGGGCGTCGCACCCTGCAGGCCTTGGAACTCGATGTCCGTGTTGGAACGACGATTAAAGTTCCCCGCGCATCCCGCCTCCATTGCCGAGAGGCCGCGTCCGCCATGGCTGCTTGGAGAATTCTTGCGGCGAGCCGTGGTCCGGGAGCCGACGAAGTAGAAGCTGGCCGCGGACTAGATTTGAGATGGGTAGGGGCGGCGGCACGACGAGGAGCGCACCCCGCGCACCGCCGCGATGGGTCATCCGCCGCCGCGCGGAGACGGACGGCGCGGGCTGGCGGCCTGGGCGCGCTGTCGCGCGCCGCCTCCTGAAGCTCAAGGGGGAGGGAGGGTGGGAGGGAGGCAGACGACGGCAGCACGGTTCGTGGCGAGGGAGGGAGGGGACGACGGGTCTGCCATCGTGCGAAGGAGGGAGGGGGTGGCGGAGCCCCTCCGTCGCGCGGAGGGAGGGGATCCCGGGGGCGCGTGGAGGGAGGAGTCGCCGGAGACGTCGCGCGGGGGAGGGCGGCATCCGGCTGGGCTGGCGACGGAAGAGATTTGGAGATGGGAAGTGCGGTGGGAGAGGCAGAGGTGGGAGAGAGAGGGAGGGAAGATAAGATGGGGCTTAGGAATCTTTCCTACAAATGCTTACATTGTGGTATAATATTTGAATGCTTGGAATGCTTACATTTTGATCTGGAGGGGTTAAGAAATGAAAACTGCATTAGTACTATTACAAGCGCTAGCTCCCGTATGCCTTTACCGGCATGGTTCTTGTGTGTGTGCATGGGTTTGTGTGCGAGTGTCTGCACTTGTACTGTATCTTTCTTTTTTAAAAAAAAGTTTACACTTGTACTGTGTGTGCGTTTTCTTCAAAAATAAGTTTGCCCTTGTGCTGTGTTTGAAAAAAAATGGTACACTGGGATATTGTTTTCTGAGGATAGTCAAAGTTTGAGCAAGTATAGCCGCTTTGCATACCTACTTCAGAAACAATTATCTAGAAAGGTGATTCATGTATACTCCGATGTTGTCATCCAAAAACAATAGATGTATTACAGGCCAGCCGGCAGGAACTATCACATACCAGATACCACTGGTTAATAGAAATGTTCCACCATCCAAAATATATAAAAAACATTATTTCTTGTGAAAATTATTCCAAATAAGTTCCTCAAAATGAAGAAGGATTTAAGAAGGGAAGAAAGTTGGTACTGAATAATAGACTATATCCACACCTAAATATATAGCATTTGATATGAACACAATCGTATCTAATTATTGCTAGTACAAAAAGGGCCTTCAGTGGCGGGCCTTTTAGGCCAGCAATGACGGTCAAAGCGTGCGCCACTACGCTTCCGCCACTGCTAGTCCTGATCGCTTCCGCCACTGCTAGCCCTGAAGAACAGTGACGCACAAACCGTCCGCCGCTATTATAACGAGTCAGTGACGGACGGTGACGTCACCCAGACCGCCACCAGCAGTGGCACAACGATGACGGGCAACGTCCGCCACTGCAGCTTCATCCGCCCGCCACTGCTACGTGTTTTAACCAAAGAAAAAAAAACCCTGGCCTCTCTGCTCCCTGCTTTGCAAAGCAGGAAAGCAAAGCAGGACAGAGACGACAGGCCGGCACATAAACAAAATCAATTGGAAGCAAAATCAGGTGACCATCACACAAACAGACTACTTCGAACATTTATCACAAGAGCGATACAAGTATGTTTGATTGAACCACAAAATCAACAGAGACAACAAGTCTAAATGGTTCTTTCAATTCTAAGATTACTATGGCCAGCTCTTGTCCCCTCCTCCATCCTCGGTTGGTGAATCGAAGTCAGGAGCTCTGCAAAATGATGTAAGCTGGCAACCCATAACCGAATGACAGAACAATAAGCTGCAACAGAAAACCAGATTGTTGAAATGATTTTTGAAGGAATGAATGGTTGAGATTTAATATGATGGATAAATGAATGGTGTAGATTTTCCATTCTATTTCCCTATCCCAATCCCACTCTTCATTTCCCATTTGCCAAACGGCACATAGAGTCTTGTTTATATAGAACCTCCGCCGGGTTGGCCTAATATGGGCCGAATTGGTCCAAATGATTCGCAGTGGCGGGCGCGCTGAGGTCAGCGTCCGCCACTAGCGTATATTTTCTGGTGACGGGCGGCGGTAACATTATTTTTATCCGTCACTGCTGACCTCTGTTCAGTGGCGGACGACAATGACATCACTTCGTCCGTCACTGCTGAGTGCTCTGAGTCCTGTAGCTGCGATGATGTCAGTCTGTCCGCCACTGCTAGCTGCTACAGTAACTTAGCTGCTACAGTAACTTAGCTGCTACAGTGACTGGCGTCGGGCTAGCAGTGACGTATCACTTAGTGTCCGCCACTACTATAAAATTTGAAGTGTCATATTAGGCTCTTTTTGTACTAGTGTATATAAGTTTGTTCGTTCTTTTTTCAGACTAATGTGAATTCAAAATTTATTTAGTATCATTGATTTGGCTACGAGGTCTAAATAGCAATAAAATGTTTTGCAACTCCTAGAGGGATGTATATAGGAAAGGTGGATGTAGTATACTAGCTAACAAAATACGGGAACCACAACCACCAAACGCATGTTAGTTAGTTACAATTGCTATACGTACTACAGGAGACGGTAAATAAAGCCAACACAAAAACTTCAGTTTGGTAGCTATCTACAGTTACGTCATCACTTATGCAGGTGAAACCATATATATAGACATATGTGCCACACTCACCAATCCCTATTTGAAAATTGAGCTAGTCTCCTACATGTGTCACGAAGCCTAGCTAGACCAGTACAAACTCCCCATATTGATTGGCAAAGTCATGTCACCGTGAATCGATCATCGTGCCTCCTGACACTGATAATACTATGAGTTAGGATAAGGATGGGAGACATCATGAATGGAGCCGCCGCATTGCTTCTGGCTCTGGAAGTAACCTGCAAATGCCGGCTTACAGTGTACAGTACTAGTCACAAGCAAGACGCAAATGGATACATGCAGCATTTCTGGACCCCTGCTTCGGTGCTGCTCATTGATCCGGTTGCAATGGTAGAGGAATCTGTCAGCTTCGTGCCCGGTGGCGGGTGTTGGCTGGAAGGACATGAAGGAGCAGGCCAGGGCGCGCGTTCAGTGGATGGTTGACTAGGTGAGGCCCGCGGTCCAGGGGCCTTGTGTTGCTCTGCATGCCTCTGTTTTCGTGCGTACGCGGCGTTTGAAATCCATGCCGACCATGCGTATCTGATCCGCTTCTCAGGAATGTTTAGGATCGAGTATATTTCTTTGGTTGCAACTCCGGTTGATATTACTCTGTCGGTATCCTCCATCTGATGCATTTTCATGACAAAATAGATCAAATGGCCTGTGACACCCCGTGTCACTCAGCCCAAACAACAGCAAAAACCTCCCAAACCTGAACCCATTTCAGTTCAAACCAAATTTCGAATTCGAAACCCTTTGTTCAAATAATTGACAAACCAATGCTTGTGAAGCAAGTCGAAAATTTCTATAACAACTTTCCCAGCTAAAAATTTCTGCAAGAAGCACATCTGAAATGAGAACTTTGGAGAATTTTCCAGGATTTTTGAAATTCTGGAAATACCTCTAAAAATTTAGAGAAGGTCAGGCAATCCTGATGTTCCTCGAATTTTAATTCAAATTCTGGAGCTCAAAACTCCATAGACCCAAAGGAAAAGTTGGAGCTGGATGTCTACTCTTCATCTCCAGAAGTTTTCATGATTTTTGGAGATCAGGAAGTGCCCTGAATAATTCGTCAAACTCTGCTGGATTTAATTCCACGAAATTGCGAAAGGTGCCGGGCCCACTTGTCATCCTCTTCGGCCCCGCTTATCCTTCTGAGATGGGTGGGTGGGTGGGTATTTGCAACAAATTAACTTATGAGGAGGAATTTCAGAAAGAGGGAGAGTTATGGGATGGGATTTGCAATTTACCATATTTTGTTGGTTGCACCTCTGGTTGATATTACTCCGTCGTTCTGATCCAATTCATGATTTTTTTATAATGAATTAAATTCAATTCATTTTGGACCCACAATATTCGAGCCCAACCTTTTTCCCCCTCTCCTGGTATAGGTTAGAGTGGCTGACTTAAACTAGAAGAAGTGACAGTATGGTCCAACCTTTTTTTCTCTCTACTAGTAAAGGTAAGAGCGGCTGACTTGTACTAAAAGTGACTGTTCATGAAGAGCAGTATGTCAGTCCATGTGCTTGCAATATACTACATCAAACATACACTGCTGTTGGGACACATGGATGACCATATAATGAGTTCCGGCATAGAACAACCACACACGACACCTGAGATTATGCCACTTCCGTGTCTCAAAAACATTAATATTGCTGTCCGAACTTAACAGGTCAAAATGCTGCTGGAGTCCATCCTCCGGCGCTTCCCGTGCCGATTGACCATGTGACAGACCCTGTCAACTCACTGCAGCAGCCTGCATCCTTCCGGCGAAGTAATTTCCAAAGTTCTTGGATTTGAGAAGGAGCAGTGTCGCATGATGCATGTTCAGACTGTTCCATATGCTCGAAAGAATCAAAAGTGGAGCTGCAGCAACAGCAGAATGTTCTCTACCAATATGCATGCTTATCATCCAGTAATTGATAAGCATTCACAAGGCTGTGCCTACAAAATTGAATGTTGAGACTCAGCCTGATATATGCTGTATTGATTTCTGATACGAGGAATGTGATGCACTCAGTTTTGAAATATGGATCAAACTATTTATGCACCAGTTTCTATTATTGTTTTCACATCTGTACCAATATAAAGAGGACGTCAATTGGTGTTTTCCTGCAGGCACCGAGTATCGTATGACATAGTACTTCAGAAACATATATGACATTTTTTTACTGCACGTGCGAAATGCATGACTGCATGCGCTCATAGATCCAGAGTTCTATCTTATTGCTTCACCTAAAGCAAAGGGAAAGAACTATCATATAAGTTCAGCCAGTACCTAGGCAGGCTCAAAGGCTGTACGTTCCAACGGCACCACAACAAGGAAACAAACGTTCCCAGCTTAGGCACGTATAGTATATATATGCATGAGGGGAAGCGACAAGACGGATGATAAATCTCATGTGATGGTTCTTGAGCTTTGTAAGATGGTTTACAAATTAGGTATAGCAGATAGCTAGTTTTTCTACTACTATTTGCAATAGATATTTGAGTTTTGTGGGCTTTTGAGGCACCGGGAATGCTGAAATGGCTATCTGGTCAGCATTCAGTGGAGTGTCGCACTGTCTTGCAATGCCTGTTCATGGCCGGTGAAGGTGGATGGACGACGCACAGCACAGCGGAGCAGGGGCACGCGCTCGAAAGAATCAACCGTGCTGGTCATCGAGTGGGTCCCATGTTTCGGTGACGCGTGCTGCCTTTTTTTTAATTATATGACACCGCTGACTTTTTCGTTGAACTTTGATTAACATATAAACTTAAATAATTACTTTTCGAATGTAAAAATGAATATCATTGGATTCATCATCAAAAGCACTTTAAGGTTAACTTATACACTTCGCTATTTACACAAATATTTATGAATAAGACGAATGGTCAAAATAACGAAACAAGTCAACGGCGTCATATATTAAAAAACGGAGGGAGTAGTTGTTTAGTGTTACTATCACTAGACTAAATTTAGGCACATTGGTTCTGCGAGTGTGATCAAAATTTTTGTGTACAGGGGTAATACTTCTCAAGATCAGAACTATATGTGGAAAGAACTAAGTAGAGAAGAACAGACGAACTAAGTAGTTGAAAGCTTGCTGCAGAAGAGAAAGAACGTACTTGGAGTTAAGAGGGAAATCAGTTACAGTTTGCATTCACAGATGGCGGCTGTACAACTGACAGACCCAAGCTTCAGTTCGTTACTGTTGGCCTGTAATGAAATATGTTTCAACTAAGAATAAGCACACTTTAGGCTAGAACTACTACTGTACTTTGGTGACAATATGTGGCAGTATGCATATCAGTTTGCATTACACTGTGTGCGAAATGCATGACTGCACGTGCACATAATTCCAGAGTTATTTTATTTGCTTCACCTAAAGCAAAAGGAAACCTATGCACTATCATATAAGGGCAAGGCCAACCCGAGCCAAGCGGCGCCGATTAGGAGCCCACGCGCGAGACAAGCTGCCCAACGCAGTACCGGTCGCGTGTCAGCAGATGGAAAGTCTGGGAGAGATGGCGGGCCCCGCACATGGTGGGCAAACCGGGGACGCGACCGTCGCCGGAAGCAGCGACAAGCAGCCCTTTTTCCTCTGTTTCTCTCTCTTCCACGCATGAATTTGCCGACGTGGCTTGGCGATGCGACAATGCATTGGCCCTGCTCTAAGTTGAGCCTGTAGGCAGCCATAAGGACTCCATTTTCACCAATATATCAAAGAAAAACTCTCAGCTTGGACACACATCCATCAAAGAGAAGAGGCAAGAGTGATATGTTAAATCTCATGTGACGGTCCTTGGACTTGTTAATAAGATGGTTGACTAAATGCATGGGTGTAGCGCTCACTCTTCTAGCAGTATAGATATTTCAGTTTTGTGGGATTTTGAGGCACCAGGAAAGCAAATATGCCGCACTTCCCAGTGTGCGGTGCGGTGGTGTGTTCTCTTGCATAGCCTGTTCAATGCCGGTGGCCTGTGACAGGCGTAGCCTGGGCCAGCGGCAATGGCTGGTGAGTGGAAGAAGAAGAAAGAACAGGACGAGAGGAGCAGGGGTTCACGTGGGTACTGGGGACTTCGTCTGAGCATCCACGGTTTCTTGTGTACCTGGCCCTTCCATATGCATGTATGCATATTGAACCGTGCCAACGTGCTTTGTTTTTAAGGCTATCCGCAATCATGTTCCTCTATATCCTTCCTCTAAAAGGAATATTCTAGCCTAGTCATTGAGATTCCTTCCTCTATACCAATTTTCTCCGCACCCATCATTCCTCTATATCCATCCTCTATCCCAACTACCCAATATTTTATTCAACCATCTCCGACTACCATCAGTGGAGCCCACTTGTAATTTTATCAAAATATATCCATCTGAGATCTTGTTTTGAAGGATTTATTGAAACGAATTTAATGGTGTAATCGGAATTTGATTTGGTTTTGTGATTTGTGATTTATAACATTTTTTAGTTTGTTGAAACAGTGGGGCCCGCCACTCTCTCACCTTTTCTCCCTCTCTCTCCTGCGTGCGCGTGCGATTGTTGGGTGGCAGCGCTGCGACGGTGGGCCTCGCACCGGTAGCGGACGTCCGCTACATCCGCTGGATTTGGCGGACGCGGGACGCACGCGAGCGGTAGCGTAGCCGATACAGGACTGCGGTGCAGGCGTTTTTACGCCATATGCGTACTGCAGTTCCTTTTACCGTTTGCCGGTGCAGACAGCCTAAGGTACATGGCGCGGCATGCATGAGTGCTTGAAGCTAGCCAGGTTTCTGATACTCGCTCGATCGCTCCTATACTAAATTAAGCACATAGGTTCTTCGAGAATGATCAAAATTTGCGCGTAGTAGTTCTCTTCTTCCTCCGTAAATCAATTGTGGACGTCCATTCAGCAAAGCTTGTTCATTTTTATATTGCTGTATTGATGTACGTATCTGCAGATAAGATGGATCAGCCACACGCCTGATGTATACGTATTATGCATTGATGTAGGATGTGAACATACAAAAAAAAAAAAAAGTGATGCACTCTATTGAAGTGTCAATTTCATTGACCATCTTATATTTACTAATTGGATGATCATTTAGAATCCTCCATGTGTAGCACTTAAAAAAACATACTCTTTCTTACTGCATGTACGTGCACGTAATTAATGAAGTAACATCATTGCTTCACCTATAAAGCAAAAGGAAACCACCACTGAACTATCATATAGTATGCTCAAGCAGGCATAAGGACTGCATGTTTCACTGCCACATCAAGGAAAAACTTCCAGCTTAGGCAGACATATCCATGGAGAGGAAGAGACAAGAGAGATGATAAATGACATGTGATGGTTCTTGGACTTGTTAGAAAGATGTTTTACAAAATATATCGATACATAGGGCTCACTCTTCTTGTGGTAGATATTTGAGCTTTGTTGGATTTTGAGGCACCAGGAATGCAAATATGCGTTACTGCCATTCAGGTTGTGCGGTGGCGCTGCCCAGCGTGCCTGTTCATGGCCTGTGGATGGTAGCAGGCGTTGGCTGGTCCCGTGTCAGTGGCACGCCATGCCAAGCAGCGAGGACGGGATGAGAGGAGCAGGGGCACGTTTGACCGCGCTGATCTTCTGTTGGACTTCTTGTTTCAGCCACGTATGTGCTATTGACAGTTTCTTGTGTACCTGGTCCTTTCATGCAAGCGTGCGAACGTGCTTGATGTTTTCCGCATGGTGTCGCATGTGCGAGTGCATGAATCCAGGTTTCAGTATTAGTCAGGTCATTGTAATCTATCCATTATATATATAATTGACCAAGAAAAGAAGCCTCCACGTTCGCTCTCAAGGCCTAGGAATTACCACGTTAATTCTAAAATGCTAGAAATTTCCACGTTAATCCGAGAAAATAAGAAGAGAAAATTACCCACTAATGCCATTATAATTTTCTTACCTGAAATACCCTTATAGTTTTTTTTAAAAGAAAATACCCACCACAACCATTAAAACAACTTGATACGCACTAACAGAGAAATCAATCTATTATGTTTTGTCCGGTCCAATATTTCAGGAAGGAAGGCAACATGCCGTGGTGCAGGGATCACGACGTGGGTAGGCATGGATCCGAGCATGAGTAGGAGCCGATTGAATATGGCTGATGTGCAGCTGTTTGCGTTGCACGAACGTAAGGGCCGCATCAATATCCTTTGCGCCGTCGTCGCCCAGGTAACGGCCATGTTCATATGACCCCGATCTGTCTGTTTCGTATTTGCAACACTAGAAGATCAATAATCACCACTACCACTAGACATCAAGCAGAGCTCACGGTGATTGTTTTTAATCTCAACATGCAAGATATTATTCAAGACTCTCCAGCTACCAATGCGCCATGTAGCGGCAAGACGGGCAAGACGGGACAGGACAACTCAAAGATCCATAGCAGATACAACAAAATTGGTTCGAAAAAAAAAAGCAGATACAAAGAAGCTTATGCAGTTGCTTAATTAAGGTACGGCCAAGCAGCTAATACGATGACGTTAAAATTTCTCTCTGCATCCAAAAATTTTGACTGGCAGGTCTGGGCGCTGTCACATCTTTCAGCACGATTGAGTATATCAGGTTGGTATGCTTTACAATATTAATCTTAAATTAAGATACAATTGGATATTAATCTGCCATCTCATTAGAGCAAGAGCTTTAAGGCGAGAAAGTCAATAAAGCTGACCAATAAACATTGACTAGTTAAGGGGAAGACTCACGAGCTCAGTACATATGCATGCATCGTTCATATAGGAAGTATAGCAGGTCAGTTCTCCTTGGAGCTACTCCCAAGCAAAGTGGAAAAAAGGCACTAGCAATCGGATGAGTTTGCTCATATATACGATCATGTTCTTGCCTTAAATTCAGGCCAATTAACCAAACAAGCACAAATTTGTGCAACAAGTTCACACATTGGCTAATAGTCACAACTTCTTTTAATATATGGCGCTTCACATTAAAAGGAGCCTCAAAACATGGTTTTAGATCGGCCCGAGACATCAAGCCTTTTATCAGTCGCCGAGGTTAAGATGAACATAACATTAAGGTCATCCAACCACAGTTAAATAATTAATAAAGGCACTATTAGGATGTATATATTTTCCGCATTTACTAAAGCAAAAGTGTAAAAGATATAGAACTAACTAGAACTATGCCCACTATACTTATGAGTCAAGATTGAGCTTGGTAAACTTATAAAGAAAATACATACAAATTGTTAGGAAATATATATAATATATCCAACTCAAAACGGAGAAAACATATTAAAATCTCACATAACTGACTGTAGAAAAAAGATTAGCCGTGGAGGCAACTTAATTAGACAAAATTTAAGAGAACTTGGTAACCGATGTTATGACTTATGATCCTATAATACGACCAAATAAAAGCATAAAAACATATTTGAAATTGCATGGACCCTTGAGCATCTTAAAAAACACTACAATGGTGGGACTTATAATTCAGATATATGTCTCACGACTTAAATGAAAAATACTTGAAGACAATAAAGCTATATTATCTTTGTCATATTTGTTTCATTACAATTGCATAACACCAAGTCACCAACTATACATTTGGTTATAGAAACTATAATTGTAATAGTATTTGTAGTCGTACTTTTGATAACTGAAACAGAAGTTCAAGTTGTTTAAAAAACAATCATGTATCCATATATAGCCATATAAATGCGCAGGTCATTCAGCCATTTATTTAAATATTTGGCATTAAATATAAATTACACGATACAATAGTGGAATTGTTAGTACTAGCCGCACAATTGAGCATGCCACCCCTCCAATTATAGTCATATTTAGCTAAGAATTAATCCATCATGTTCACTTTCAAAGGCTAGCTAGATAGTACCATATTACTCGGAGCAGAAAAAAAAAAAAATACCAACCATTGTCATTAAGAAAATAATAGCCCAAAATAGTCTTTCACATGTTTTAAAATCACCAACCAACGACTATGAAAACAAATAGAAATGAATACCCTCCATATATTTGTTAAATTACCCACATTGTCATTATGAAAAAATAGTCCAAAATACCCCATATATAATTTGATAATTTTTTCAATGTTTAATTTGATAATTATCCATTATGAAAAACAATCAATAAAATGGAACACTCATTAGTAGGAACAATACCGACAAAAAAAATGGTAGAACAAAAATAAATCACTAAGGCATCTAATATAATGACACACTAATAAGAAATTTGACACTAGCCGCGCAAATGCGCGGGCCACTCTACTAGTTATATTAAATTAAGTAGTATATCGGTTGTGCGAGTATGATCAAAATTGCCATGTTTATATAGGAGTAATACTGTAATATTGTCAAGATCAGAACCATTGTCGAAGAACTAAGTAGTTCGCTGCAGAAGAGAGAGAACGTGCTTGGAGGAGTTATGAGGGAAGAAAAGAGGAGGGCCAAAGGATCACGACTCAACCACTGAAACCTGTCAACCGAGAAAGTTTGGGTGTACATGTGGCTGTACAATCGACTGACCCAAACTTTTAAATATTATTTTTCTAACAGAAATGATTTCAATTCATTATTGTTGGCATATAATTAATGAAATCATCGTTTTGTTTTTCAACTAATAAGCACCACTAAAGGCTAGAACGACTACTGTACTTTGTGACAGTGTGGCTCGTGAAGAGCAGTACGTATGCCGTATGTGCTCGCATTACAAAATATCCACCATACTGCAGTTAGGACGCATGGAGAGCACCACCACGAGGATATAAGTTCCGGCACGGTGTGCTTCACATAAGTGTAGTGCAGTCACAGAGACAGATATAACCTATACATGACAGTACTGCGTGCCACGCATGAACTAATGGACATATGCTGCTGTGGTCGGAGAACATTTGCAGATGTAAAAGCATTCACCAAGGATTATTGGGTTTTGGGAATGAGAATCATCAGAAATTCAATTTTTCCATTCCTTGCTTGCGATGCTCTGTAAGTAATCAGAATGATCACTATTTACTCGACCTGCCGGGGGTAAGACCGCCCCCGACGGCATTTTGCTAAGGAGAAGAGCCTCTCACGCAGGCCGAAAAAACCCCCGAACCCCCTCCCTGATCCTACACAGGGACTCAGCTGGCCGTTGTGAGCTTCGGCGCGAGTCTTAACCATGTGCTTGACCCGGGGAGAGCAATTGATTTTTTTTTCATTCCAGTGAACAGTACCATCTCTGGCACTGTTCACTGAAATGCCTCTGGTGCCGCGGCGGGGGGTCGATCCCGGGCCGATAGGAGCTAACGCTCCCGGAGCCCTCAGGCTCTGGCCACTCGGGCGCCCCCGCGTTGGCAATGATCACTATTTACAATGCTTTATTTTGAGATTTGGTGAGTGGTTGTACTCATTCAAAGTAAAAGGTATAATGCATCTTTCCTTTGATATATTGTGCGGTACCTCAGAGGATCTGAACTGATTTAGCTAAGGTTTTAGGCTGGAAAAGATCACAAATTTTGAGAAAATAGATGGTCATTGGCTCAGTAGTAAGAAAATCATTGTTGACAATATGTTCACAGGTGCTATAGCATGTCGGTGTGTGTGGAAACTAATTAGGAATAACGTTTGTTTTCAGAATGGCTGTTGGAAGGATGTGAGAATAATATGGAAGCAGATTTTGGTCCTACTCAAGAACTGGGCTATCCTCTCTCCATTGAAGCACATGGAGAACTACTCGCGAAACTCCTTTGGAAGCGGTGTCAGCAAAGCCGGAGAGACTCTGATGAACAAGGAAGAAGATCATGAGGCCTGGCTGGTGCTGACGCCGGAGATTAATATCTAATGCATGGGTGAGTGATAATGTGGTAGACTGATAGAGTGCTGTCAGGCCAATCTAGTTGAGGTGGTGCTGTAATGCTATGGATGGAGTGTCCGTCTATGTCCTGAAATTATTTCGTCTGATCAAAAGTAACAAGCGCTATAGCATATATCAGTCAGTAACAATGCAAGCACTAGTCGCATGGAAAGGAAGAGACCGTCATGACAAATCTCATGTGATTTATCCATTCCCCCCGTAAACAATATACAGAGCGTAATTGAAGGATGTGTGATACCTTTTTTAAGGAAACAACTTATGCTATTCTTGAGTCTGAGCGCCCTACGTAACCGTTAACTTCCATTTGCAGCATTTTCATGACAAATTAGATAGCAGTTAAACAACATCAATATTTCTTGCATTTCTACGTGAATCTCAATTCATTTTCAACACCCAAATGAATTCGAGCCAAATATTTTTTCAACTGGTGTAAGAGCTGCTGACAACTAGAGTTACCACCTTGTACTAATGACGGTATGGCTCAAGAAGAGCAGAATGTTAGTCAATGTTTTCTTTAAATTGCATTAATTTGTGGGAGAAAATATATTGACTGATCACACTTTGTACCGGTACTCGAGAAACATGCCATTTCTTACCGCATGTGCGAAATTCGTGACAACATGCATGTGCACATAATTAAATCCAGAGCGAGCTATGTTATTGTTTCACCTAAAGAAAAGGGAAACCACCCGTGGACTATCATATAAGTATAGACAGTACGTAGGAAGGCATAAGGACTGCATGTTTTTTGACCGCACATCAAGGAAAATCCTCAGCTTAGACACGCGAAAGCATGGAGGGGAAGAGATGAGAGACAGTACCTAAATCTCATGTGATGCATGGTTCTTTGACGTGTTAGCTAGTAAGATGATCTATAAAACAGGTGTAGCGTTTGCTCAACCAGACGTAGTAGATATTTGTGTTTTCTAGGCTTTTGAGGCACCAGGAATGCAAATATGCCGGGCTGCCCAGCGTGCCGTGCAGCGGTGCGTGCTTTCGCATGGTTTGTTCATGCCTGGTGGACGGTGTCGGGCGTTGGCTCGTCCGGCGCCAATGGCGGGAGACGCGAAGCAGAAGAGAAGACGGGACGACATGAGCAGGGGCTCGCGTTCGACGGGGTTCACAATGCTCGGGGCCGCGGTTCAGGAAAGTCTTGCGTACGTATCCGTGGCCGCGGGTTCGACCAGTGCTCTTCCTTTGGGCCCCCTGGTCAGGGACATCTTGTGCACGTATCCGCGGTGCTTCCATGAGTGCGTGCGTGCAGCCATTCTTGGTTATCAAGACGGTGTATGAGTGCACGAAGCCAAGTTTCTACTATTCCTTTTCACAAAAAAAAAAGGTTTCTACTATTCCCTCAATGAATCAATGTTACTGTAATTCCTATACTAACTTAACGCACTTTGGTTGTTCTAGTATGATCAAAATTTGCACGTATATATAGGTGTAATAGCTTAGTTCGCTGCAGAGAAGAGAGAGAACGTCTTAGGAGGAGAAAGAGAAGAGGGGAGCCAGAGCCAAAGGATGATCATCCAAAGGCTGAAACTGTTAGGATTGGGTTTACAGCTAGGTGGCTGTACAACGGACAGACCCAAACTTCAGTTCATTAATGTTGGCCCATAATTTTTTTCGAGAGTAGGCAGGAGAGCTGCCCTTTTCATTAAGGTAGGAAAAAAAGGAGTACAAAAGAATTACAGGTATAGTTTGTCTACAGAAACAGCTGCAGGGAAAGAGTGCCGAGAAAGAAAAAAGAAAAAGAGAGAAAAAGAAAAAATTACAAAGTCAAAGAAGCTTTATGAAAGAGCTTAATTTCCTCAATGATGCCATCTACTGTCTTTGCATGGGATTGTTCCTTATTCTGGAATACACGTCGGTTTCTCTCTTTCCAGATTCCCCACCAGAAGTAAAGCAGAACTCCTGTTCCTAGCTTCTTTTCTTTTTTGTTTGTGAATATTCTTGTCACTCTATAGATGAAGTCTCTGAGGTCATCAACATTATGATAAATTGCCGCCAAGTCTGGTCTGTTGGCCTGCAGAGTCAAGAGTTTCCATGATGCCTCAGTATAGTTGCAACCATGTAGTAGGTGCTGCGCAGTCTCAGGTAGGCAGTAGCACAGGGAGCATGTTTCATTTGCATTCCAGTTTTTTGTTTTCATGATATCTGCAGTGTTTGATTCTGTTAAGGCATGCAAAGCCATGCAAAGAACTTGCACTTTGACTCACATTTTGAGCTCCATATTGCTTTGGCCCATGGGAGTTTTAAATGTTGGCCCATAATGAAATCATCATTCTTCTACACACCGTCCAGTAATCCACAAGGTTCGTCTCAACCAACTAATAATATCTGAAGCAAAGTTAACTCAAGACTACATGAACCAGTTGCAGTGCTCCACAGATCTCAAGCACCTACAGAGGCTCCCACGATCCATCTAACTGGAAGCCCAGGAAAGACGTATGAATTTGTTGTCGTACTGCCCAATGAAACATTGAAACAAGAACGTAAGGTAACCTGTGACAACCCGTGGTCTGGATGAAGCGTAAGCATGCCCCAACCACTTCTGCTGTGTTCAGCCTCACTGAGCACGAAGCTGCAGCAGGTGCCAGGTTATTCCAGGAGTTTCTTGACCTTGATGTTGGGCTCGATTAACGAGGATCCCTTTGACAGACTTCATCATGAACCGTATAGCAGTACTAGATGTTTCCCGCTTCGTTGTAAAGGATTTCATGATTCTTCCATCAAAACCAAAATTCTAACGAACTTCTAGGCGAAGAGAAATGGGAGACATGCATGATAGCAAATTTCTCTTGTACAGATCGATCACTGGAGATGGTCAGATGGACTGTGTGACGTATAAGTGAACTGACTGATCACCAGTATATATACTCCAAGCATTGAATTTTGACACGATTGTTTGCAATTTTAATTTTTGCATCAAACGCTTGGACTTCCAACAATAAAAATTGCAACAGTACTACATTATTCAATATATTCTCTTTTCTAAAAAATATGACTAAAGAAAATAAGAACATTAACCAGACATGCCTCTCTATATATATATGTCGAGCACTACACTGACCAGAACGTTGATATATAAGAAATTAGCAACCTCATGGTGTCAGTGATCAGGTTGTGAACTTGTGATATAGGCACGGGATGCATCAGGTTTCTACTCGTGTGATATCTTCTTTGAGCAGATCAGGGGAGTTGCATTGGCCTACCAGACTCCTCATGCCCTTTGTCTGGAGAGGCATGGATACGTTTTGCTGCTACACCCATCAACTGGCATTGACCCTGAATTGGCTCCCACTGATTATGAGTCCACAAACACGTGAAAAATACAACAATGTGTATTCGTCTGTCGTACCCCATTTCTGAAGTACTTAGTGTTTACCGTATCAGTCCCTGGATCAGTAGCTGATACGACACTTTCACAGAATGCTTCACAGCAAATACTTTATTTATATTACCGAGAGTCATTACAAGCCTTTTTATTACATAAAGGTCTTGATACAAAAGAGGCGAGCAGCCTTAACACTCACAGGCATCACGCTCAAAGGCTGACACAGCAGCCAGGCTAACACTAATTCTAGCGGAAGACGACAGGGCTCCACTCCTACAGGCACCACTTGTGCGAAGGCCGATCTTCACTCTTCTTCTCCATCAGCTTGAAAGTCGTACTCGGGCTCATCTTCTGAATGATTTAAGCAAGGGTGAGTACATAGGTACTCAGCAAGCCTAACACGAGGGGTATGATTATGCAAGGGATTATCAAAGGATTAGGCTTATGGTTAGCGACAAGGCGAGAAAGCCAAGTTTATGCAGAGTTGTTTTGAAGACAAAGCATTTCGCAATTCTAATCAAGTATCAGTAGAGATTAGTGGGGTTGGGCGGCCCTGGGGGAGATGCAATCCATCCCGCCAGTTCCTCAATTTTATCACTGGCCGTCAACCAGCACACGGCTCCAAACCGGCGTTTTTCCAAAAAAAAAAAAACACACCAAGGATACGCACGCAAGAGTCTAATCATAGTGTGGCCGATGCTTTCGCGTTGTCCAATACCGTGGAACACGGCTTTCCGGAAAGTTTCTTAACCTTGGCCAAGGGTGCACAAATTTCCCCACAAGGTGGTCCAGTCCTCCCTATCGTCATAGTTTGGACTGTCCCACTAAAGGTTCCGTACCTACTTCGTACCACCACGGCATCCCCCACGGACATCACCAGGGGCTTCACGATTATAATAACATGGCCAGTCATAAATGCCGGATCTCGAACACCCACCAACGAACGAGTCTTCTCCTGGGACTCCGTTGCAATCTCCTGCCTCCGGGGGGTACCGGGTGAGTACTAGTAGGGTGTGGTTCCAATCCCGTGCCCATTCACGGCTTGTGGCTGCGCGAGAGGTGCTAGGCAAAGGCGGCACAAGAACCGGTCCTTATACGACCGAACCAGGCATCTTCAATAGCCGATCCACACGTGGAAGGGCGTCCAATGAGATAGCCTCCCCACTGAGGACTACCTCGCCTGATCCCGCCAAAAACATCCCTCACTAGGGTTGCACTTATTATTAAACCACCCAATTTCTCATTTACACACACCACCAAGACACACGCATTTTACACGAAAATCATGTGAGCAGTATTAATTAAACACATGGTGAAAGTCCTAAGCAGTGAGCATATCAACAATTCATTAATTAAATTAATGATGTTGATTCCTAGGGTTAACAAGGATACCGGATATAATCAAGTCAAGGCAGGCATTCAAATATTGCATAGGACCGTTCTAGCATTTAAATTCATTTAAATTCCATGCAATTTATTTATAAACAGCTCTAATTAGGATAATTTCATAAACATGGGATCAATATGATCAAAGGAAGTTAGACTTGCCTTCACCAAGCTCTTCTTCCTCTAAATCCTCGTAATCAGGGTCCTCTGCTTCCTCTTCTTGATTATCTAGCGAGTTAACAAAAGATAAATCTACCGCTCACAAACAAATTAACAGAGCAATAAATCCAAATAAAATCCAAATAAAACCAGAGGGGAGTTGGTTTTGGTGGCACTGGATAGAATAGGATTTTAGATGAATTTTGGCGCAAAGTTCGCCAAAATTGGAGTTAAGATGAAAAAGATATGGATTTTTGAAGTTTGAATGAATTGATTTAAAGGATTTTAGCTTGATTAATTTTGTATGAGAGATACATAATTAATCAGAGGCTAAGAAAGGTTGGAAAGTGATTAGAAATGAAAAAGGTATTTTTGGGGATTTTCTGGGATTTTTCTGATATTGGAAATGTGGTCGAAATAGGTTTCTGTGTACAAATCCGGGTGTACGTAGCAATTACAGAGGCTTTGTGAGACTGACGTGTGGGGTCAGCGGGGCCGGTGCGCTGTGCGTGCACTGTGCTGTGGACTCGGTCCACGTGTGTTGTGAACCGGAGGGACATGTGTGGCTGGTCCACGATGGACCGGGTGTGCCACGTGTGGGCGGCGACCGGGTCGCGCGGGCCCACACGCCGACGTGGCGTGCCACGTCGGATGCCGGCGCGGCTGGGTCGGCGCGCGGCGGGGGACGACGGCGCGCGGCGGGGTCTCGCCGGAAACCTCGCCGGCGGCGGCTACAGGGGTCTAAAGGGGACGCGGAGTGGACGACGGGGCTCTACGAGGGACGGCGAAGGTGGCGGTGGGTGATGTCGTCGACGAGGTCGACGGGAGCGGCGACGCGACATCGCCGGAGATGGGCGGCGCGCCGGCGAGCCAGGGGAAAAGGAGCGGGAGTGCTCGGAGCGTGAGTGTGAGTGGTCGCGAGTGTGCGCGTGAGGGCGGTGAGTCACGCGAAGGGTTCGGCCGGGCCGGAGGAAGCTCACGGCGGCCGGCGGCGAGAGGGCAAAGCGGCGGCGGAGCCGGCGCTTGGTGCGCGGGTGACGCGGGAGTGCGAGAGAGAAAGAGAGAGAGAGCACATGAGAGAGAGAAGAGCACGGCGAAGCTTACCGTGGGCTCGGACGGAAGAGGAGAGGACGGAGAGTGGCCGGCGACGGGGAAGACGGCGGCTAGGGTTATGACGTCGATCTCGCTCCTTAGGGCACGGCTGTGGACGAGATGAGCACGGTGAGGTTGAGCGCGGTAAGGAGAAGCTAGAAGAGGGAGAAGTTGACGTCAGGACTCACCGGAAAGGAAAGGAGAGCTCGTCGGAGTTCTCGCCGGAATTGAGAGAGAAAGGGGAAAAGTGAGAGGGAGTGCTCGAGAATGAGTGCGGGAGGGGAAAGAGAACAGAGGAGGGAAACGGGGTCTGCCCCTTGCTTTATAAGCTGGCAATGGCGGTTGCGCGCTCGCCTTAGGTCGGTTCGCCGGCGAGAAAAATCTCGCCGGAGTAAATGCGCGAGGTGACGCGCAGAGGCGGTTTGAACTGGGACGGGATGGCGATGACGGCTGCGCGGCGCTTGAGCAGTGCTTACGATGCGACGGGGCGAGGGGAAGGCGAATTGTGGCTGGCGAGAGCGGCATGGGCGTCACCGGAGTTGGAGAGACTTGGCGCGCGCGGTACGTTGAGGGGGGGGGGGGGGGGGGGGGACGGCGATGGGACAGGGCAGGGAAGGCGGTTTCGCGCGCACGTGCTGCTCCTGGAGCTCGGAGATGACTAAGGCGGCGAGGCGACCGGGCGGTATGGGCGACGGCGCAAAGTGCGCCGGTCGCGAGGAGGAAGACGACGTGGGCACGGGCCCCACGCGTCAGCGAGAGAAAGAGAGGCAGGCTGGGCTAGAGTGTTGGGCCGAAGCGAACTGGGCCGGAACAGGCTGGCGCGGGAGAGAAGAGAAAGAAGAGAGACTGGGCCGGGGAAGAGAAAAAGGGAGAGGGCGGCCCGAGAAGAGAGAAAGATTTGATCTTTTTATAGGAATTGATTTTGAATGAATTTTGAATTCATTCAAAAGGAAAGATTCAAACAAACACTTAAACAAAGCCAAGAAAACTAAAAAATGCATATGGTGATGTTTGTGCACGTTTTAAAATTCAAAAACTTTTGGTTTTGCTATTAACTAAGCTAACAAATTGATTTTAATTGAAAAGTTTTTTTTTTTAAAGTTCAAATTTTTAGTGATTTTTGATGATCACGAAAACACGGGTCGCTACATCGTCAAACACTGAGCATGAGGCTACCGACTGGTACTTAAGTGCTTGATGTCTCTATGGACAAAGCAGCTTACTTGTTCGTTGCATCTTCCACATCAGCAGCTGTATCTCCCAAGTCTTAAGAATGTGGGTGATAAGGAGTCCTTATTTCAGTAGTTGTGACTTACAAAACACAAATTCTAATCAATAAGAAAAATTACTTACTAGAAGCATGTGAGAATAGGACTATGCCATACAAGACTCCCTTATATCTTTGTCCATCTACCATTGACTGTTGAGGCATTTGAACAGTTCACTCTGCTCCACCAAATTATTGGTGCCACTCAGTTACAGCAAGGAAGGGATATATGGAGACACATTGGGCAGACTGGAAAATATTCAACATCAAGGGTATATAAACAACTGGTTGGACATATGCCAGTTCACCCTGCCTTCACATGGACTTGGGGATCGATGTGCCAAATGAAACATAAATTGGTTCTTTGGCTACAGCTTCATGACAGACTAAACACCAGGGGCCTATTGCATCGGAAAGATAGAAAGTAGTGTACTAACTATCAAAATATGGCAACCACGACCACCAGACGCATGTTAGTTAAAATTGCTATATTGTCCTACAGGAGACATAAAGCCAGCACAAAAGCTTCAGCTTGGTAGCTATCCACAGTTACGTCACCACTTCTGCAGGTGAAACCATATATACACATGTGCCACACTCACTAATCCCTCTTTGAAATTTGAGCTAGCTAGGTAACTCCTACATGTGTCACGAAGTCCAGACCAGGACAAACGGCACCATAGATTCGGAAAGTCATGTCACCGTGAATCGATCATCGTACCTCCTGGCACTGATAATATGAATTAGGATGAGAATATAGGAGGCATCATGAATGGAGCTGCCGCATCGCTTCTGGCTCTACAAGTAAAGTGCAGATGCCGGGTTACGTTCCTGGATGCGGTTGCTGATCTTCGGACACGTACATGGATACATGCAGCATTTCTGGGCCCCTGCTTGGGTTCTGCTTATCCATCCAGCTCCAATGGTTGGGGGATTGGTCAGCTTCCTGCCCGGTGGGGGGCGTTGGCTAGCCCAGGATGTTCACGTGAAGGAGAGAAGATGATGGGACGCGAGGAGTAGGCCGGGGCGCGCATTCAGTGGAAGGTTGACCGTGTGGGGCCGTGTTCCAGTGGCTTGCATGCCTCCCGTTTCGTGCTTACGTGGCGAACGCATGCAATCTTGTGCTTTGGTTTTCTTCGAGGCATGCAAGCCATGCATTGATGCATGTGTCTGCTCTTCTTCTCAGGAATAGTCAGGATCAAGCATATTTTGTTGGTGCACCTCTGCATGGTTGGTATTACTCTGTTGGTCTGATCCAATTGATGCATTTTTTGTGATAAGCTAAAGTCAATTCATTTTCGACCCACAATACTCGAGCCCAACCTTTTTTCTCTATACTGGCATAGGTATAAGAGCTTCTGACTTGTACTAGAAGTGACAGTATGGCTCGTGAGGAGTAGTATGTCAGTCCATGTGCTTGCAACATACTACATCAAAATACACTGCTATTGGGACACATGGATTGACCATATAATGAGTTCCGGGATTGCGCTTTAGAGCACGTCGGAGCCCACGAGGCCACGAGATTGGACATATGGTGCTGCAGTCAGATAACATGCAAATAAATCGACATGAAGTGTGGTTTTTCGGGCGATTGGACATGGGAGTCATCTGGAATTCATGTTATACCGGACGTCAAATTCTTACTCTGTAAGTAGTTTCAAACATTGCTGATCGTTATTTGGCAAAAGAAAAAATGTGTGTGCTTCTAGCTTGAGCGCGCGCCTGGATATATTTCATATTCAGAAACCACAACACCCAGATCATGAAATTGCACAACAACACGACACCTGAGATATTGACACTTCCATGTCTCAAAAATATATTGCAGTCCAAACTTCTTAGACAACTTAACATGTTAACAACAACTGAGATACTGAACTAAGCTCTGTCTACTCTTGACAGGTCGAAATGCTGCCGGAGTCCAACCTCTTGCGCTCTCCCTGCTGATTACCCTTGTGCAGGTCCCTGTCCACTTACTGGAGCAGCCTACATTGTCCAGCGTGGTAATTTCCAAAGTTCTTGGATTTGAGAAGGAGCAGTGCTGCATGATGCATGTTCGGTCGGCCCGGAATGTCCAGTTCCAAGTCTAAACGGAGCTACATATATCCAAACCTGGAGATGCAGCAACAGCAGATCTTCGTTGTGCCTTGTTTCAAATGACATTTGAGTTGCTTGTGCGCAAATTACTGTTGGACCTTACGCGTTCACGAGGCTTTGAATACAAAATTGATTGTTGAGACTCGGCCTGATATGCTGTATTGATGTCTGATGCGAGGAATGTGATACACTCAGGCTTGCAAGATCGAACTATTAATTTGTTCACCAGTTTCTCTCTTATTTCTTTCACATGTACCAATACAAAGAGGACGTGTGCATTGGTGTCGTTGTCCTGTAGGCACACCGAGTATTGTATAACAAAGTATTTCAGACATGGCATTTCTTGCTGCATGTGCACATAATTCCAGAGTTACTTCTATCTTATTGCTTCACCTAAAGCAAAGGGAAGGGAACTATCATTTAAGTTCAGCCAGTAGGCAGGCTCAAGGGCTGCATTTTTCAACGCCACATCAAGGAAACTAACTTTTCAGCTTAGGCACGTATAGTATATATGCATGAGGGGAAGAGACAAGATGGATGATAAATCTCATGTGATGGTTCTTGAACTTTAATTGTACGATGGTTTACAAAATACATTTTCGAGTTTTGTAGGCTTTTGAGGCACCAGGAAATAGGAATGCAGAAATGATGCACTGCCCAGTGCGGTGCCATGGCGCGCGGTGCTGCATGCTCTGTTCATGGCCGGCTGACGGTAGCAGGTATTGGCTGACCCTGCGCCATCGGCAGGTGACGCAGAGCACCGGAGAGCAGGGGGCGCACGTTCGACGGGGTTGACCAACGGACGGTGTTCACCAGCTGTTTCTTGTGTACGTGGCCCTTCCATGGATGCATGAATGCAAAGCACATGAAGGTGTTGCGGGCATGGTGCGGCATGTATGTGTGTATTAAGCCAGGTTTCTAGTAGTCGTTCAATGTTACTATCAGTCCCAGACTATACGCACATCGGTTCTGCGAGTTTGATCAAAATTTGCGTGCCCAGGGGTGATACTTCTCAAGATCAGAAACTATATATGTGGAAGAACTAAGTAGTTGAAAGCTTTGAGATGAACGGAAGAACTAAGTAGTTGAAAGCTTTGAGAAGAACATCCTATGAGAAGTTAGGAGGGAAGAAAAGAGGAGAGTCAAACAACAAAGATCCGATGGCTGACATCATTTTTGTGTTGTTAATATTTATAGTCTTTTCCTAATTAATAGTCAGTTTACAAAATTTGACTTGAACAAAACTAAATGAATATTATATTTATGGACAGAGAAGAATATTTATAGTCTTTTCCTAATTAATAGTCAGTTTACAAAATATGACTTTAACAAAACTAAATGAACATTATATTTATGGACGGAGTGAATAGTTGAAAGCTCGCCGCAGAAGAGAAAGAACGTGCTTAGAGGAGTTACGAGGGAAGAAAAGAGGAGAGCCAAAGGATGAAGATCCAATGGCTAAAACCTGTTTAAGTTTGGGTTTACAGGTTTTCTGCTGTACAACCGACAGATCCAACCTTCAATTCATTATGTTTGGCCTATAATGAAAATCTGTTTCAACTAAGAATAAGCACCACTTTAGCCTAGAACTGCTACTGTACTTTGGTGACAATAATGTGGCTCGCCAAGAGTAGTATGTGATATCTGTTCGCATTACACTGTATCTAACATGCTGCAGTTAGGACGCATGGATATCACCACCACGAAGGATGCGCCATATAATTAGTTCCGTCTTCCGGGCTCCCGGCACTGTGCGTCATAGAGTTGTAGTAGGAGCACTCCAACACACACACACACACACACACACAGAGGGAGAGAGAGAGAGAGAGAGAGAGAGAGAGAGAGAGAGAGAGAGAGAGCATATATATACATGATAGTGCGTGGCAGCGTGTGAACTACTGGACATATGTTGCTGTAGTCGGAGAACATTCTCGGAGATGTAAAAACATTCATCATGGGATATTGGATATTGGGAATGAGAGTCTTCAGGAATTCAATTTATTCATTCTTTGTTTTGCATTCTCTGTAGGTAATCCAAAATCGCTGGCATTCATGATCACTATTTATGAATTTCTCTGGTGTCTGGTTACAGTAACTGTACTCATTGAAAATAATTGATATTATTGTATGGCCCCATTTTTTAGCCTAAACCACAAATCTAGTGCACCATAACAAAAAAAAAAAAATTACTTAACTTCCTCGCAACATGAAATGCTGAATCATAAACAGTAATAAACTAATATTTAGATGGCATATCTCATTTGCCAAGTGTGATATGCTTCCGGCACAAAAATATCAAGATACTGTTGGGTGATTACTAGTGAACTGCCTTTCATGTCCTCTCCTACAGAGAATACCTAGTGAACTGTTGGGTGATCCCAACGGCAGTACCTGTGATGTATATATATTGTGACTATACCTAAAAATTGATAGGAAAGGTGAGGTGGAAGCTAGCATAGTACAAAAACAAAACATGGGAACCATGACCACCACATTACCTGTCAACTACATTTGCCTTATATACTACAGGAGACGGTAAATAAAGCCATGATGAAAAGGAACTTCAGCATGTCAGTCCACGTGGCCCACAATATATATATCACAGGTACTGCAGTTAGGACACATGGTTTATTGACCAATGTGTGCGCACCATATATATAAACTCCGGCACTATAGTTTGTCGGATAGCCCATGGGACGAAGAGCCAGAGAGAGGGAGAGATGGATCAGTCATTCAGATGCCATGCAAAGAGATCAACATGCAGTGTGGATTTGAGGGCAACTGGACATGGGAGTCATCAGGAATTCATCTCATGCCGGTCTATGACGATGGAACCTCCGCGTTATGATTGCAAAAAATTCTGTGCTGAAGTTCTCCAAACCGATTAATTTGCAGCACAGCCCTGATTTCAGCATTGGAGCAACATGTAGCCTTCACGGATCTGCAAGCCGATCCAGCCAACACCGAAATGAAGAAACACGCACGGCTTCGATGCTGGGTCGCCCAACGAAATAAAGAACGAGGAGCTGACGACCTCTCGCGACTATGGCAAAGCTTTGGTTTGGCTGAAGCGGAAGCCTCCCGCGAGGTCGAGTGGTACCCCTCCTGCCGGCGTCGAGATGGTGCCCAGCCCACTGTTTCGTGCCGCAACCGCTGCTTGGATATTCTAGGAGATCTTGACCTTAATGTATGTCGGGCTTGATCAACAAGGATCCCAGTTACAGCCCGTAACTTGCAGGGATCATCTAGCAGAGTACGTGACAATTAACTCTGTAACAAGCAAGGGTCGCTGAGCTGCCTTGATTGCAGAACTGAACCACGTTGCTGCTGCCTGCTGGTGTTGAAACACATTTCATGGCACCGTACACAAAACTCTGATGAATCACTGGTTCTAATGAAATCCTACGTTCAAGTCCTAAACTTGGTATGGGTGTTGCATCTATGGTTAACTATTTTTTGTGGCAGGCAACGTTCTCGTCAACAGAGAGACACACATAAAGACTTAGTAGATCGCAAGATCAGCCGGTTCAGTCGCTCGTTGGCGCTCATAAGAATAGGGTGTGCACGCATGTCTTCATTGGGTGAATTCTCATGGGTATATGTGAGTGTGCATCTATCTGTAATTTGTTTTGCAAAAAAAAAAAATCATCTAGCATTCTTTCTTTAATTTTCACAATTTCTATACATATGTCATCTAATTATATTTGTGCTTTTGGTCAAACTTTGTCATGCTACTCTAAGCCTCAATGTAGTGTGCAATTTTGTGTATCAAGACTACCACACGTGCATTATATAGAGAATCTGTTCCTAGGAAGACGTCATTTATTTCTTTATTATTCAAATTTTCCAGGAAACTTGTCTTTCACCGAAGAAAGTTATCATCAACGATCCCCACAATAAATAAAGGGAACATATCTGGTGGAAACCAACCCCTCCGTGCAAACTATGAAAACTTCAATCTGAGCCACACGATTTTGATCCAATGGTGGCGCTCAAGGGAGGTGGGAGGGGTGATTTATAAACTCAGAGGAGGTTGAAGGGGTGATTTGTAAAGTCATTTTTGGGTGATTTGTAAAGTCATTTTTGCAAATCACCCCTCCCACCTCCCTTGAGCGCCACCATTAGATCAACATCGTGTGGCTCAGATTAAAGTTTTCATAGTTTGCACGGAGAGGTTGGTTTCCACCTGATACGTTCCTATAAATAAAGTCATCATCCTGTTACCAAAATAAAATCAAACTTAATCCATCGTACGTAGGGTGGTAGCATGGACACTAGTATATGTGTGCATTTGGGAGCTAAAGAACCAGGCACAATCTACGTGTATCATGTTACATGTATGACAAAATCAATTGTGTATGAACCCCCCTAGGTTGTAGGGCTGGGAGGAATCAGGAGTAAACACAGATCAGTAATACTGTCACCAACAGCACACAATAAAGAAAATGATCTCTATTCATACTTTAAAGTGTCGTTAGTTTACTCCTTCCTCATTCACTTTGGTCAGATATTTTCTCTGATGTTTATCGATATTGGCTAATCAGTAACATGAATATGATGTGTTCCTATCGATCTTCTATACATTGCCTCATCAAAACACTCTGAAATGCAGTTCAACTAACTAACATCCAGTCCTTCCAGTGGCTCAGTTATTGCTGCTCTACTGTTCGACTAACAGAGTTGTACAACCATCATTTTTATGATTGCAATATTAACTTTACTCTTCTAACTGTGAAGAACAATATTTCTCCATATTGAGCAAATAAAGTCGAAAAGGTACTGCTAGACTTGCCATCAGAAAGAACTAGGTAATGTTAGTTCCGAAAAGAACAGTCAAAGTGAGAACATTGAAATTCAAAAACTGCCGGTCAATTATAAAGTTAGATACCCGAAAAAAAAATATCAAATTAGATACCCCTAGTATAAATCTTCGCTAGAAAAAATCAAGACGAAATTACAAGGGCCAGAAAATACTAATCAATTATTCAACTAATCTGACAAGAACCACCCTGATTACTACTACTGAACACTAAAAGTCTCCACTTGTTATGCATCGGCATCTAAATTTTCAGATTCCAGAAGTCGTTTGCCAAGATCACTGCCACCATCAGGAGCCTTCGCGGCACTGCCTTCTCTGGGTTCTGTAAAAAAATCCTTACTGCAGGTTGCCATGCAGAAGAACAGAAAGATGATGGCTGTCGCAACAGTGATACCCAGCGCCGCATGCCACCAATTGTCAGAGAAGCCGACCATATAGATCACGAAGAATGGGTAGTAAAACACGAGCATCATCAGGATTGCCCCCTGCATGATCCAAAAAGTCACCAACAACAAGGAGGGCGATAGAATCGGATCAGAGCAAAAAATAAACACTGCATAAAATTGGTTGGTGTCTTAGACGGAAACATTTTCGCCAGGGTGACGGGCTCCAGCAAAAGGCAGTAAACGTAATAACGAAAAAAAAAAGATTTTTCCCGTCAATTTTTAGATGAATATACATATGTTCAACTGGCAGGCAAAGTGCTATGCACCTCAAGTAGGCAACTTATGGTCAGCATTCAGTGCGTCTGAATACGAATAAATAATGAAATTGTTGGTATGCATTTTAATTTATTTTTTGCAAATTCAGTGTGAATTGCTCCGAAGCATTTCAATTGTGAAACTTATTAAGCTCAGAAGAACTTCAGGGTTCAGTCATAGTTAACAGAAAACGCAGAAAAAAATTTAGTCACAGCTAAGCATAAACTTGAGGGAGGGAAATTAAGCTGTATGCGAAGACTTTTTTAGAAAAGTTAAATAATATTAAAGCGAGCAGATTGGTTTTCTACAAAAATAAATTTAACATCAACAGATTGGAACAACAATACATCAAAATCCGAACAAAAACCTAAAAGAATAATAACGTGATCTCTCTGCCTCCCACTTAAATTTTCAAATCTGATCTACAATCTGATCAGCCTTCTCTTTTTTTTTTTAATTGTCATACAGAAAGTGTCAGATTTGGCACATCCGGATTCAAACATGTACAAATCACGCATTAATGCAGGAAAAGAAGAACGAGAAAACTGTGAATTTTTCTCGTGACATGAATGAATTTTTGGAGAAAAAGAAAATTTTAAAGTAAGTACTCACGGAGCACGGGTTGACCGAATCCTTCGTCTTGCTGGACTTATTCTTGAGCTTCTTCTTGGCCTTGGGCACGCCGGGCGCTCCACTGCTGAGGCCACCGCTGCCGTTCTCGAGATCAACCTTCAAGCCATCGTCGGAGGTAGGAGTCGCCGTCTCTCTTTGATCGTCTGCCCTGATGAGGCCGCCGCCGTTCTCGAGATCAACCTGGACGCCGTCGCCGTTGTTGGGAGTCGCCATCTCGATGATGACGCGGCGTGACCGTGCGTGTTTTCTTTTCTTTTCTTTTTTCTTTGAGTGACGACCGTACGCAACAACAAAAGCCCATCAAGCTATCAAGGCCAGCCTGTTTGTGTGCTCTGTTTGATCAACAGGTCCGGCCATTTAACTCCTGATAGTCTCAAAAAAAAAAAATGTAACTCCTTATAACGGAAAGTCTAGCTTGCCAACAGCGTGGTCGCACGAACGCGGCCCGGGCTGCCTTCTGGGTGGGTCTAGGCCCATTAGCGAGCGGAAGCAACCAACGAGCGAATGCAGAACAAGCTATAGCGAACCAGAACAGAGGTGGAGTGCGAAGGAGGTGCGGGGCGGCATGACGGCGAGGTCACCGCAGCGTTTGTTGGAGGTAGGGGAGGGCGGTGGGGTTAGGGTTCCAGGGTTGTCGAGCTGGTGGAGGAGGGAGGCGACAATTAGTGTTTCATGGAGCTCCAGTTCCGGTGCCTTTAGAGGAGGGTTTCGGGGAGGGGGGGGGGGGGGGGGGGGGGGGGTGAGGCGAACCCGGCGGGGGCTACGCCAGAGCCGCGGGCGGGAGAGCGTGGACGATCATGGCGGCAGGGGAGGGGGACATACGTCTAGGGCTGGACGAAAACCTTGAAGCAAGCAATCTGTCTCAGGTAGTTCCTAGCTCAGCTTGGTTTGCAAATTTTAACGAGCCAAGGTGAAGATTTATCTCATTTTTTTTAAGCTAGCGCAGCTCGAGCCAGCCCACGATCTACTCACAAGCCTAATGAGTCATGCAACGAGGCTTCAATTCTCAAATCTTAAAGTGTGACATTCATCTTTTATTTGAAGTATATCTAACATGATTTGTTTCTTATCCTCTAAAAATCTAGACTAACATCTCTCATTTTATTAGTCACACTAATGTACAGCTCGAGAGTCAAAACGAGCCGCTCGCAAGCGTAACGAGCCGAGCCGAGCTAGCATTCGAGCGCGTTATGCTAGTCCAGGCCTAGGTGAACCAAGAGATCCCTATGTAACTTGGGATTCATCTTTGCAAATCTTTAATGCGTAAATAAATTTATTTTGCACTTTTATTTTTTTGACTGTCAATGGGGGGATTTTAAATTCCCACCTGATTTCCATTAAAATTTAATGGTAGTCCAAGTTGGCTCGGTACATGTATAGAGTAGTTTTTACATGGGAGAAGGATTATTAGAGGCTACATAATTACAGAAAATATATTATACCATTCTTCTGAGATGTTAGTATTAGCACGGGGTAGTCTGCAGCACCATTCTTCTTTGCACGCTGTCAGTAGTCGTTTCGCACTTTTATTTAATCACAATACATGAGATCAAAGTACATTTTTCTTTATTTGACACAGTCTACCTGCCACTGGTAAATGGAAGAGCTCCGATAGCACCGGGTATATATGAATAGGAAGTCACCGAGATCCAGTCCGATCATCACTTGTGAAACATGAGAGCATAACAGAGCTCCAAGGTACGGTTTGATTGACTGTTCGATCTCCATTGGTAGGTGTGAGGGGCATTGGGAATAGATTGTTCTACTGCAGCAGAGCAGTATGTATGCATTTGATGGTTTACATGCACCATGGCGATACGTACGGCACGGTAGAATAGGTATCATGTACCTGGCACCAATCAAGCCGTGATGTTTTTCATCATTTCATGTGACCATGCCCAACGGATTTTGAAGCCTTTTTTGCGGGGAGAAAATTCTGTATCGAAGATGCATTGGTCTAGCTTCATGATGCTGTATCATGATATGCTCAATTAAAGACAACAGGATACAAGTGTAACACCCCAAAAATCCCAAGCAAATTAAAAAGAAGCAAAAATCAGTAAAAATTTAAATTTTTTTGTCTCGCTCTTACCTTGCCATGAATTTTTGAAATAAAATTCACTAAATCATTCACACATGGTTTGAATCTGAGAATTTTTTTGGAATATAAAACTCATGCTCAAGTGTTTGCTTCCATTTAAAAATGCACTAAAAGTTTGAACTTTTCGAATTTGCAACAAACTAAAATAATTGTCGGTTAAACTCTAGCAAATTCACCTTGAATTTAAAATTTCTGACTTTATACATGCATCAAATGTCACCATAATGCATTTTGGAGTTTATTGTTTTATTTTGAGTGCTTTAGGTTTTGTTTTCTCTTTTGTCAAATTTGAATCCCATTCAAATTTGATCAAACTCAAATCTCAGAAAAAAGGAAAACCTTTACTTCTTTTCCAAATCCTCTCTGGGCCAAATCTTCCCTCTCCTGCCAACCGGCCCAGCCCGCTCCCCCTCTCCTCTTCTCTTCTCTTCCCAAAAAGGGCCACGGGCCACATTCCTCTTTCTCGGCCCAACTCAGTCCGCAGCAGCCTGCTTCAGCCCAACTCGCCGGCCCATCACCTCCTCTCTCACCGACACGCGGGCCCCGCCCCGGTCACCTCCTACCTCTGCCGCCGCCCACTCCGCCGTGACGACAGCCCTCGTCGACGCCTCGAAACGTCGCCTCGTTCCCCCTGTAGCCATGCCAAGCTCTCGTCAACCTGCGAGTGGCCGCATGGCAGCCCATCCCCGCGCCGCCCATGCCGTCGTCCACTCCGCTCTGCCGGCCGCAGCGACTCGTCGCATCGCCGCTGCAGGGAACGCCACGAGCCGCACGTGCACCGGTGCACGCGCTTGAGCCTGCCCGCCTCGTCTCGTCATTCCATCGCATCGGCGCAGGACGCGCACTTCTCTCTCCCCTTGACCGACGACCGTGAAGTCCCGAAGTCCGGCGACCGCCATGACGCAGCGTCAGCGCCACGCGAGCCCCACTCGTCCCGTCCTGTCCAGCTTCCTGTGGCCATGCCCTCGCCCTCGTCATCGCGCGCAGACGTCCATCCTTCTGCTCTCGTCACGTCGCGTCGGCTATTAAATCTGCCGACGACCGGAGCCGTGACCAGCCGCCGGCTCTCCTCTTCCTCTTCTCTCTCGTCTCGCCTATAAACGGATGCGTCACACTCTCCTCTACGATTCCCCACTCATCTCTCCCCTCCTCGAGCACCACCGAGCTCCAATCGGAGCTTTTCCCCTCTCTTCCTCATCTCCGGCCGCCGCGAAATTCCCCGTCGGCGAGCCCCTTCCTCCCTCTCCTTTGGCCAGCGCGCAACTCCGCGCCTCCCTCCACCTCTCCCGCTAGCTTGGCGAGCGCGCCTGGACCCGCGGGCACGCAAACGCCAAGCGCCGTCGCGTGCAGCCGCCCTCGCTCGTCGCTGGCCAACTGCGCGGCGATTCCGGCGACCACACCGTGCCGCCCTACTCCGCCTCGACGCCCCGCATCTCTCAAACCAACAAAAACACGACGCGCCGCCCTTCCTCCTCCTCCGCCGAGCACCGCCGCCGCCGTGCTCCGCGCCCCATCATCGCCGACGCGTCCCTACCTCCTCCGCCGACGACGCCACGCCGCCGAGCTTAGCGTCGCTGTGCCGCGCCACTCGGACCCCTCCTTGTCGAGCCTCGTCACCCGAAACCCTACTCCCGACGAGCACCGCCATCGCTCCTCGCCCCTCGCCGCCGCGAGCCGCCTTCGTCGATCTCCGACCGCACGTGAACCCCCAGGTGACCCTCCCGTTCCCTCCTCTCTCTCCCGGACCGTTTCCCATCGCTTTTGGGTCACCGGAGCGCCGGAACGGCTGCTCCGGCGAAGCTCCGGCGACGGCGCCGTCGCACCGACGCCGCCGGTCCACTGTAGACTTGTGTGGACCGCCCGTGGACCCCGTCCACACACCTGTAGACCCGGTCCACCAGCTTTTCCCTTTCAGAAATAAATCCTTTACTCTTTATTGCGTCAGCACCACGCAATAAATAGAATATCCTTTACGAAAACAATTCCAAAAATTCTGGAAATTCCTCGGGCCCTGTAACTTTTACAGATAAGCCCCTGATCTTTTCAATAATTCTGTCGAGGTGCTGTCTTTTTACAGAAACACCCCTAATCTTCCTGTAATTACCTTTTGACCCTTACCTTTTTACACTGAGGTCCCTAAACTTGCATGTAATTACAGATAGGTCCCTGTAATCTTTCTGTAACTACAAATAAGCCCTTAGAACCTTCTTGTTCTAACAAGTAAGCCCCCAAATCTTTGAATCTCCGCAGTTTCTCAACCATAACTCTGTTTTGAGCGATTCTTGCGCTCACGCGTTCGTAGAAACGCGTAGTACCCTTTGGTACTAATATTGAGGCTATAGAGTGCATCTACAAGCCATCAAAACTCAAATTCCCTACTCTTTCCAATAAATCTCTTCTCGACTAATCATATGACGTCAATCTCGCTTGCCACATATGCCCGTTCATCTTTTAACTTTAAATTGATCTAGCCGTATCATTCCGCACCAAAGCACATCAACTTTCTCTTATCGCAATTCAACTCCAACCCTAACCTAGTCAATCATCGCTCAACCATATCTATTCTGATGTTATCATCAATCTTTACCGAGCCTTATCGATTTATCATTCTTGCTTATGTGATCGTTATTGGAGCTTATTGGAGTTATTGTGCTTCGCTAATTTAATTGCTAGTTCTCCTTATTTGACTGTGGTGTTTTATCTGTAGCCGTGCACTCATGTCATGCATAATCACGTGCACGTACCACGTCATGCGCTCAGCTCATGACAAATAACTAATAGCTTAGTCTTAGTAATTACTTTAATAGATAATATAATAGCTAATCACTATTAGGTAATACCTTAATCTGTAGGTAAATAATTAAAGCGACACACCATACACTTGTATGCATGTTGCATGAACCTTTATATAGGTTACGACCTATATAAAGCTTTAGTGCTGCAAAGGTACGAAGAACACGTACACCCGCTGTCCCCACCTTCGCATACACTCATGCACTTCTCATTGTGTTTAGCATCCCTCATGTACATCAAAAACCTAGTGTTCGATGTATCACTCCTACTAGCCTTAAGATAATCAAACCTTACTAAAGTAAAACTTGCTGCATCATACATGATTCGTGTCTCTTATCCTTCTTTGGTGTTCTATCAGTCCTTGATTGGAGTTTGATTGGATCTTATTTGGCTCTTTTGATCTTTATTTCTTTTGCGGTAGTTTGTTTATACGTAATGTTTTAATGCGCTAGATCACGTGAGTTACTACGCGGAAGAGTCAGAGAAATACCAACTTCAAGGAAGATTCAGAAGATACAAGCTTCAAGGAAGGATCTGAGGACCTGGATTACGAGGACTTGAAGACGAAGACTTTAGTGAAGGCAAGCCCTAACTCCCTTTGATCATGATTGATCCTATGATTTCTAATAATCCTAATTAGAGCCATTTTATAAATTGCATGATGTTTAAATGCTTAGTATGTCCTAATTACTTGCTTATTGCCAATGCCTTGTCATTGATTACCCCGCTTCCATTTGTTAAACTTAGGGACCAACATCATTAATTCTTTTAATGATATGTTGGAATGCCATGCTGCTTAGGACTGTTACACATGAGTACTTAATTTAATCTTGCTAGACATGCTTTTTGTGTTAAATGGTGTGAGTACTTGGTGGTGTGAGTGTGAATATGAATTGTGGGTGGGACTAGTGACAACTTGTGAAACTCCTAGTGGGGATGTTACTTGGCGGGAGCAGGCGAGGTAGTCCTCAGTGGGGAGGGCCATCTATAGGACGCGACTCCTCTGTGAGGATAGCTATTGAAAATGCCTGCTTCGGTCGTATAAGGACCGGTTCCTGTGCCGCCTGGGCTAGCACCTTTCGTACAGCCACAAGTATTGTATGGGCAAGATTTGGAACCACACCCTACTATAGTGTTCACTCGGTATCCCACTCGGAGGCAGGAGTTGCAGCGGAAGCCAGGAGAAGACTCGTGGACAGTGGGAAGCGGGTTCGGCATGTGGATACTTTTCAGGCCTTTCTATATAATATGATATGATGAAGCCCCTGGTTGGATGAATTTCCGTGGGTGGATGCCGGTGACACCAAGTAGGTACGGGACCTCAGTATACCTGTCCAAACTGCGATATCCGGGAGGATAGGTGTACCTTGTGGGGAATCGTGTACAACCTCTGCAGAGTGTATAATCTATCCGGATAGCCGCGTTCCATGGCAATGGACGACGCGAGAGCTTTGGCCACACAAGATTAGTATAACAGTGTGTGTTATCCCTTGGCGTGTTTTTGGAATACACCAGTGTGGAACCGTGCGCTGGTTTCCAGCCAGCATTAAAACTTGGGAACTGGCGGGATGGATTGCATCTCCTCCAGGGCCAAACAACCCCACTAAATGCCAAGTATAATAATCTTGACTGTAGTCTGCAAACTGCTTTGCTTTCTAAACAACCCTTGCATAAAGATGGCTTTCTCGCCGCTATGTAAACCCTAGCCTAAGCCTTGGTTATATCCCTGCATATATTTACCCCTTGTGTTAGGACTTGTTGAGTACCTTATGTACTCACGCGTTTACGATTGTTGGTTTAGGCAGAAGAAGACTTCGTAGAAGACGACGACATGCTGGTTTTCGGTTCTGCTCCTCAAGTCTGCTTGTGGTGTTGCGCCATGTTTTCCACTGTCTGCTTCACCGTTAGTCGGTTAGATGGACTTGGACGGTTTTGAATCCTTGTCGTACAGCCACTAAGGGTCTTATATCAGGTACTATACTTATTCGAAGTATGCTTTTGATTATCATATCTGTGTTTTTGTGCGTATCAGCTACTGATCCAGGGACTGATACAGGATGCACAACAGATTCCAGAAATGGGTTCTGACAACAAGTATCTGTTTCATCTCGTTGATGTAAAACTGTAATAATTGTGAACCATTTTTTATGAGTAGTATGTTGCAAAATGCTAGATTACAACAAGATATGTGTGTCTGTTTCATCTTGATAATGTCCGAATGAACATTAACCCAAAACACACTAACCAACTTTGATTACTTTTCCTGTCTTAACGTTGCAATCCAAAAAAAAAGATAGTAGGGAGAAGGACGCAAGTCATGATGTGTAAAATTTTAATTTGGAGGGCTAATGCCAGGTAGATGTCATTGAAATGTTCAATCCGCAGCGCACGAAAATGTGAGCACAAGAAGATTTTGAGACCTCAATCAAGGTGTCCAGTCCAATCACCAGAGGATTGAAAATGGATTTTGACCAGAGGTTTAAGGTTTCAATGAAGCTGCTAACAAAGAATATTTCTCCCTGGATCCTTACCTTGTCGATTGAACCTGTATATTTTCTCTTCAAGCATATTTGAGAAACATGCGAGCATTGTCGAGCTCCATACCATATATATGAATATATGATCTTCGAATCCCAATCTGATGTGAAAATATCTGCTTTCCAAAGCATGCATCACTAGCTATATCATTCTATATATCTCTGTATTTATGGGTGTGAGAGGTACTGGGAACATGTTCAAGCGTAAGAGGTGCTGTATTACAGAGCCCCTTTCTGCTTCACCAGCTTGGAGTGGCAAACTCGAGACGACCAGAGACCCGATCTCATGCTGATGTTGCGCAAACACACCACAGGATAGTTCCGCGATCGAGCAGTCGCTGACGAAACATAGGCAGAGTATTTTGTTAGCATTCACTGAAGGCATCTCTGTGGAAAATTGTACTGCCGACGTAAAACTGTAAACGAGCTGGGGCACATTGGAAGGATGCTCGAACTGAACCTGCAGACAGTTACAGTACTCTGAATCATTGCCCGTCGGCCGATTCAGTCTACATTGTAAATTAGCCCGCGGCAACAACGGGGAGGGCGAGTGGCAAGGTAGGAGAAGCCAAGGAGGCCTCCGTCCAGCACACCTGAACCTGATGGCCGAACGAAGCAGCCGACCACCTCTCCCGCCTGCGTATGCAGAAGGAGACGACGAGCCGTTCCAGAAGAAGGAGGCGACGAGCCGTTCCAGAAGGAGACGACGAGCTCGCCGGCGTCCTCGATTCGCGGTATCGCCGTTGAGCACCGCCGCGCCACGCTCTGCTCTCCCAACCAGCCCGGCGGTTCCAGAGGTTTCTAACTCGTTTGACTACGACCGACGACCAGTCAACACGCCGATCCAAGCCGCACGAGTCGGATCCAACCGCTGGGACGACCCAGGGGTGGTCGCTATTTCGAATAGCGACCACCCCCGGTCCCGGGAGGACGCCGCCTCCGCTGCAAGACATGGATCGCCGGCGCGCCGCCTGAGTTCCGAACGACTTCTTCGGCCTGCCGCTGTGCCATGGTCCGTTCAAGCATGGCGGCATGTCGCCGTCTACCTCAATCTTGAGTCGCAGACAGCCGAGACCGATACGTCGTCAGGCTCGATGAAATCAGGCGACCGAGGCGCCACCGCCGCCATGCATCTTGAGCTCCCTCCGTCAGTGTGTAACGCACTAACGCCTGCCGATCTAGGCCCTAGCTCGTCGCGAGGTGCGACGGCCGCAGCACGGCAGCGTCGGGAGGCCACTGGCGGATCCTGGCACTTCTTGCTCCCCTGTTCTTCGTCCCTGAGGCATTTCCGTTCACGAAGTCCTCTGCATGCAGCGACCAATCGGCCAAGACGTGAAAGCCGAATCTCACGCTGATGTTGCGCACAACGCACCAGGAGATGCTCTGCAACCGAGCAGCCACTGACGAGAAATATGAGTTTCTTCTGACATTCACCTGTTTACCACTTTTTGCTTGCTGCAGAGCTTTATTGAACCCTTCATTTTAATTCTTGTCGTCTGAACATGTGAAATGAGACCCATTCGTTTCAGTCTTCTTGTCTGAACTTTACACTCACACTTGTTCTCTGAAGATTATTTTGGCTGCAGACCCCAATCTATCTTTTGAATTAGTAGAGCTTGGACAGGGGAGGTGCTTAAGCGTCCTTTTGCATTGTAGAAAGTGTTTTTTAACGGTGCTTAATGTTTTTTAAGCAACTATAATAAGCACCGTGCAATGTACACGGCTCTATATGATTGTGTCAGAGGTGGACGGTTGTCCTGTGACTCCTGTCTGGTGAAGCCGGGAAGATGAACATCGGCGTCATCAGGTCCTGATCCATTAGCTTGACCTGGTGATCACCGAATCTTGGAGCGTTTCGAAATTTCACCCGGATTGGCTGATCCCAACCAAAAAAAAAAGGCTACCTCCACCCCTAGTCTTATATATTTACTAATTGGAGGCTCCTTTTGAAGCCTCCACGTTAATCGGTGAAAAATCCTAGAAATTACCAGAAAAAAGCAAAACATCGGACCGTCAATTTAGATATTCAACAAATCGTAACCGCAGATCAACATCTAGACAATCCCCACAAAAGAGTTCAGTTTAACGTGGACTCTACGTTGATCGCGTCGTGTTAATGGAGTCCATGCCTAAACTGACTTCGTGCCTGCCAAAGAAAGAGGGAAGGTTCAACATGCCTAGGAACTACTGCATTCAGTTTCCAAAATCCTATCGTGTTCGTTTAGGTCTTCAGGCAACACGGCCACGGACGATGCGGCGGCGGGCAGCCTGCTGGAGATTGTGCTGTCTTGCAGCAGGCAAAGGCCGTGGGGCTTAGCAGGATGGTGACGATGCAGTTCGTGCCGAAAACGGTGAGGACGAGGAGAACAAGATGACAAGACGATCAACAAGGAGGCTTGCATGGAGGAGGTCGAGGATAGGACTGCGTGCTTCGAGGCCCTGGAGAGACGGAGGAACAGGTGGCGGCAGCGGCGGACAAGCTGATCGATTGTCATACCCGCCCGAATGATGACTACGTGTCTACGACCTTTGCGTGTCTTGAAGATGCAGAGGATTGCGGCCAGGCTGCATGGAGGGAGAAGCCAAGAACAGCCGTCAGCCGTGAGTACGCCCGACGTTGACGATAGAACAGGCAAACTGGCCAGAACGCCGTCCGCCGATTCGATCTATTATAGCACTGAAAAATTGAATCGGCTCCATTGTCTTCAATCTCCCGTCCCCAGCTCCTGGGCGTCGTCATGCACGCAGTATGAAACTGTCGTGGTCATTGAATTCACTACGACATGCATCGTCATTGGTTCTTGCCCGGGAGGTCGAGCGCTGTGGAAGAACGTTCCTGAAGTGTGGCCGCATGAGGATTCAAGAGACGTGATGCAGGGAGGCATGAAGCACCTGCACACCCTGCTCGATAAGATCAATCGAGAGAACAGAGAATTGAACCTCCAATAATGTCTCGCCATCATGTATCACCTCTACAGGTAATCAGCCATGAGCCATTGCTATATAACTGCCTCATGGGCAACCACCGATGGTGTAATCTGATATGTAAGAGTGCAATAAGGTATCCTGCCCAACATTTTAGTTTTTGGGATTTTGATGACCTAACTATGATTTCGTTTTCTGATCTAGCCTAGATCTGCAAGAAAACGGTTGAAAGACTCATTGGTGCTATCGATTATTGGATTCAAATTCAGTAAGCAAGTCAGGTTAACCTCTAACTCATCAAGTTCAATTTCTCTAAGATAAAAGCAAAGTAGGTTAACCATTGATCCAGTTCTACATATATTTCTTAAAACCATATGTGTATACTGTTCTATGATATCACTGGATCTGAGAGATACGACCAGTATTTAGACGACAGATGATTAATGTGTGTATGGTATATACATTCAATCAGAGGCGGACCCACCAATATGGCGAGGTGTGGCGGCCGCCATACCTAACTCCGGCGCCAAACCCCCCTTACCCCTCCTCAAATCTGCACCCCAGGTCGAATTATGGCCATGGATGTTGAAGCTTTGGTCTGTTCGTTCGTTGCCAGAGAAGGAAGAAGACTATGTGAAGGGTTATAGGCTTTGTAGGCCAGCTAGTGGGCTTTAATTTTTGTAACTAACGAAAATGTGAAAGGCCCAGCAGAAAAATCCTTCACACACCATCGTATTCATCGTACTTCCAAAATCGCCGTCAGCTAACATCCAGAGAAGTCGCTCCAAAAAAAAGAAAAAAGCTAACATCCAGAGAAGGCGGCGTTGTGGCAGCCACATGTAATACGCCACAACCACAAGTAGCGAAAGATGAAGAACTTATTAAGGTCCTTGTGCCGAAAGTTCATGTTGTCTATGATCCTGGTCTTCGGATACCAAATGAGCAATTTCATCCAGACATTAGAGATATAATTAATTTGCAGGTTCTTGATATATGTGGATTCTAAGGTGCAAAGGTTATTTTTACCTTCTTTTTTTTTTATGAAAGGTAGGAGTACATCTTCTTCATCTTCCTACTTTTAATTTATCGGCATGGTTTATCTCTTCCGTTCGATCAATTTTATGTAACAGCTTCGCCATACCAAGAATTTTTTGCTGGGTCCGCCACTGCATTCAATGGAGAATTGGAGGTAGTCAGCAGATCATATTTTGTCCGTTAAATGTTTTAATTAAGTTATAATGACCAATTATTGAAGTTAATTCATGTGCTAGGATTCCATTCACAAAAAAAAAACATGTGTTAGGATTCAACATATTCTGTGAAGCTTGGTCTTGCTTCTATCTCACTACTTTAATTTTTTTTATTGTTGCATGTATTTATTCTTATTGAATTGACTACGACTCAATGTGAAATTCATTGTATTTAGCATGCATTTCTTTTATATCTACTACATATTGGGCCATAAGCAAATTTATTACTCCATTTGAATGGTTTTCCCATTTGCTTACCCCAAGATGTGACCTTCTTTTCATAACAGTATCAAACGAAGGGATATCGATCAGTATATTATTGTCAAATGGTTTATTACTTTATCGCCTTTTGAAATATGGAGCCAGACATTTATTTTGCGAAGTATGGAGCTGGACATTGTGTCTGCAGGCAGAACCACAATGTATTCATTCAATAATACACAATTAATTCTCTACTTTTTATTATAGGTTTTCCCAACTCAGTGAGCTCTATGTGTTTTCCTTTTTCTTTCACATTAATATCTTGAAATGATGCATGTTTCTAGACTGTTGATAATATTGCCTTTTTGTAGTGTGCAGAGTAAAACACTGCTAGATGTCTTCGGATTTATTTTCCTTCACCCTATGGTTAGTTGCTTATGTGCCCCTTCTCTTATCCCCTATTGACTAGAGCTGCAGCTTTCTTCTCACAGTCCTGCAAAATGTTTTCTTATCTATAAGGATGTGCTAATATTCAATGTTCTTCTTTGTGTATCAACGAATTAAATGGGATAAAGTGTACCAAGAATGAAGGATATCAATCAGTACATTGTCAAATTTTATTAACTTTACTCCTTTTTGCTGTACGGAGCCACCCATTTATTTTGTGAATTATGGAGATGGACATTGTTTCTGCAGGCAGAACCACAGTAGTGTATTTCATTTAAAACATATACAATTGAGACATAACCAAAATGTAGTAGAATTTTTCATAACCTTCACTATTCATAAGATTGTGTTTTTACATGTGTCAAAAATTGTTTTATTCTGAAAAGACCCAAAAACTTGAAGTATGATCAATAATTTTTGGACAGGCGGTGCCATTACTCCAATTGGAGATGGTAAAGAAGCAATAGTATATAAAGAGAAAAAATTTATCATTTTTTAAATAAAATATCATATTGACCATGTAAGAAAATGGATGGTGACAAAAGTATTGGTAGTATGATCGTGTGCAACCAAATTATACTTAACTATCATTACAACAAAACGATAGTGATCCTCTGAATTATTTTATTATTATTGGGATGTATCTGCCAGTGGTACCATTTTTTGTACTGATTGATCAAGTTATAATGGTACCACTGCTCTAAGGATGGAAGAAAAAAAAAAACTCACCCTATAGCAAATTGTACTGTCCAGGCATTTGTTATGTTTCTTAAGCTTAACTAAAATATGTTTAAATTTCTAGCCCGTGCAAGTATTGCACGGGTTGAAGGGCTAGTTGTTCATAATGAATGGTTTCGCTCTTCCTCACGGCAGGGGAAAAAACATTGTATATGTATCGTGTATGATTTGCATGCTTTACACTAAATTAATGCAGTGTCTTGCTTTGCATGCTCTAATAGAGACCAATGAGTAGGACTAATGGTAATTGTCATGTTCTTGTGAGCGTGCTCGCAACGTTATCCCCCGAACAGCCAAGCAACAGGCACCAGCTGTAAGGCACACTTGAAGTTGTGTCTTGACATTCTCAATTATCGCCACTATAGGGCTGACACATGATCAAACAAGGAAACCTAGTCTTCTAGCCAGTTTTATTGCCTGGTGAAAGTCACCAGTTGAAAGAAGACAACAGCAAGAGCTCATAAAGAGTTTTTAGTTTGCATCTGATGCTTTCCACCCACCATTGCGGTACATACAGCACAGTACAAAAGAGCAAATGTATTTTTTATCTATTGTTAGCAACACGTTTTAACGAAAGAAATAAGAAAATTGACAAATGTTGAACCCATCAGGTAGATATGAATAGAATCTTTTGAGGAACATAAGAGTATTTTGGAGCTCCTTGGAGGCATGGATTGCTTGCTACATCTGATACACAAAATAAAATACCTACTTCCCGAGGTATGGACTTGCTAGATTATTCAGCCTCCACTGATGGGTGTGAGAGGTCTTGGGACATTTTGTCGTCCGATGTCACTAGTTCGCGTGGCACAGGACAACAGCAGTGCTACTTAATTTTTTCACAAGGCTGAGAATAATTCTGGCTGCATTGGGATGTCCAAACCTCATACTAATCTTGTGACGATCGGCATCTGATCTCCCAGATCCTGTAAAAGTCGTGCTGAAGATTGCTGAATTTTTCTTGGTGAGCTTGTTTGTGTGATTGTTCATGGTGGCCTTATGACGGTCTGCATGTCCAACAAATCACACAAGTTGCTTGTGTGATTATTCTCAGGCTGTTGTTGTCCAAAGTATGAGGAATTTGGAAGCTAGTGCGAGTGTTTGAGGGCTACAAGAGGCTGCTGATTAGTGATTAGCGTGCCAATAATGGTGTCAAATCCGGAAATAGTGGATGCCACTGGACGTACTGACTTTTCTAGCAAGAAATGTGGGTTAACATTTGGGGACATTTTGTCATCTGATATCACTAGTTGGCTTAATCTACATGAAGCATGATCGATGGTGATCTTTTGTGGTCAGTTTTGAGGACTTAATTAAGACTCGTTGATTCTTTAGCCAGTGCTGTAAAAATTGTATGTGAAAGCAGTTTTGGTCTGTATCCATGTTCTCAATATAAAAGACTTTAAAAGATATCAATATAGTGTTACTTGAAATTTACATCGAAGTAGATCTGGCAGTTTCATGTTTGCACTGTTCATCCCATTTTACTTCTTCACATTTTACACCACATATATATTATTTTTTAAGTCATAGCTTATTCGTCCACCTATAATCTGCCTTGTTGGGAGCTAGCTAGAGGGTTGAAAAATCTGCCAATGTTTGAGGGCTATTTTGCTTTTGCTTTTCAGAAATGTACCTGTAGAACAACTGCCATTTTGTGTTACTTATGCTAATAAAGCTTTGGAACACTTGAAAAGAAAAAAAGGTTTATGAATGACCAAGTGTATGTGGGGCAAACAAAACTTTATGAAAACATGCCAGTTGAAGCCATTGCCGGGTGAGTAATTCGCAACAGAAAATGGTGACAAATTTCCAACTGACACATTTCTGATAACAAGTTTTTTCGCGAGGCACATAAATCACATGCCACAATGATCAAGTGAATGATATACGAGCAATTTTACTATCCACAATAATGGCCATTAGTTTATAGTTTGATTCGACGGTGTAGATATGATCTTGAAAATCCACTACTAATGGCCGTTAATTATTTTATCAAATTGAGGGTAATATCAGAAAAAATAAGAGCGGTAGACTTTGAAAGGATCAAGGGCACCGAGAGGGGGGGTGAATCGGTGTCTCAATAATTTCTCCCAAGCGTACTTGAAGTGTGAAGCAAGCAAGACTAGATATGGTGATGACAAGAAGCTAGCGATGCGCGCACACAATCTAATCTAGCAAAGAGCAACACCCTAACAAGCAATTCTACTAAGCAATAAAGAGACAACCTATCAAGCAATTCTACTAGCACGAAAGTAAATGCGGAAGCGTAAATGCTAGTAAGTAAAGGAGATAGAGATAGGAATGCTCATGATGTTTTTCCCTGGTCTCGGAAGGATAGCGCATTTCCCTACTCCACGTTGGGTCACTCCCGTCAGAGTCTCGACCCCGTCCCTCCGGTCGATGGCGATCCCTCTTAGAGCACACTTCACCCTCCGAGTGAAGTCGCGGGCACGTCCCGCCGGGCTCTCTCCCGGGTACTCTTCCGGAGGTAAGGCTCCGCACTTGATGCGTGCCAAAGGGCACTCCACTAGTGATGCTTCTTTCGCACGGGAAGCTCCAAGACTGTGTACAAACTTGTGTCGGCTTCTACAATCTCTTTGGACAGCTCAACACCGGCGCCTAACCGGTCTAGGCCTTGCCATAGACCAAGAGTAACAAACCGAAGTGACTCTCTCAAGCTCACACTAGCCTAGAGATCAAGTGGATGCAATTGCTACTCTCTCAAGCACTAGGATCACTCCAAATCCTTCACAAGTGCTTCCCTGCCTTGCTCTTGGCTTCCTTTGAGTTTCCTGCACTCCAACAATGGCCAAGAGAACCCTCAAGGGCCGAGCAACCAACTATTTATAGGCTACCAACCCAAAAATAGCCGTTGCTCAAAAGTGCCCAGGAAATATGATGACCGTACCATCCGGTCCCCACCTGACCGTATGGTCTGGTCTTTATTTTCAGGCATTTCTCCATTTTCTTCTTCTCTGTCTGAACTTCTCCAATAAAGACCTTTTACCGTCCGATCCTTAGGACCGTACCGTCCGGTCAATATTCCGGTCTTCATTTCTCCAGAGACCCGAAGAAACATCTTCTCTGTATAGAATTCCTCTGATGACCGTACCGTCCGGTCAACAGACCATATGGTCCGGTCAATGGTCCGGTCTTCATTTTCTCAGCATCCCGAGACTTCTCTTCTCTGTCTGGATCTTCAATGAAGACCGTACCATCCGGTCCCTAGGACCATACCATCCGGTCTCTTCTGCATAAGCTGAAAACTTGATCCACTCTTGATCCTTGCTTCCAACTTCTCCATTCTTGGTTCCTCCTCTTCTCTTCAGCCACCCTAGCCCTCAGGAGACTCACAATGTATCCATATGATCTCTAACCTAGTGTGCTCTAAGAGAACCAATTCGATCCCTCTTGATAGTCCGGTTTTTCCTATGGACTCAAGCTAACATCTACACCAAGCCAACACTTGCTTGGATCTATCATGTCCTTAGCCTTGATCTATCTTCAACCTTGATTCCATCAAGTTCTCGATCCGAATTGTCGAGGCAACCAATCACCAAGTCGTCGATAAAGATAGGGTTTGTGAGACGACGCTTCCTTGACATGACCAATAATATCTCCTGCATAGAAATGTTAGTCACATCAATATAGTCACCCAATCACCAAAATATTCATACCTTTGGGGTTTTCGAACTCCAATAGCCATGAAGCTTACAGACTTGTAATAAGTAGTTATATTTTTATAAATAAAGTTAGATTAATCTAATTAATCCCTAATGCAGATATCAAATTCAAAATCTAATATAGTAAATAATTTGTTCATGATTATCATTTTTTTTCCATCAGACGTGGCAGCTATCTTTTGTGACATAAAGCGTAAATTCTCTTAACTAGTAGTGTAATTACAAATTTCTCAAAACTAATGGCTATTATTCCTTGCAAAAAAAACTAATGGCTATTATTTGGACATTAAAACTCCTCGTAAAGTCCTTTGCCAACTACCAGGAAGGTATAAGTTGGCTCAGATCAGGAATATAATGTACAGCTTTATGCTATATTTATCTCATCTTTCACACTAGACTACAATGAACATTCTGCTAAACGTATAATCCTCTATCAGTTTCTATTTCGGCCGAGCTGAGGCACATCTGATGCTGGTTCCTCTGCCGTTTGAAAACTGCAAATGGATGACCGAGGTAAGGACAGACGAGCTCGCTGGCGCCTCTGGTACCTCTGGTGTTCCTAAAAGTGTATCCTATGTCTGAATGGCACTGGGGGCCATTCTGGCCTTGCACGGTCCGATAAAACACATCCTTGAGTTGGGGCAGAGGCGCCGCTGACTTCCGCCACAGCACATGCCTCCGTTAGATTAAAGCTAGACGCCGCCTTTGCACGTCCGGAGGTGCTATGGTTGCAGAACAGTCCCATGGGAACGCAGGCTCTGTTTTCTCCTCTGCGTGCAATGACCGATCAACCAAGGCTGAAAAATCGGTCTCACATTGATGCTGCGCACCACATGCATTAGCACCTTGAAACATTTTGATTTTAAGCAAAAACGTTTCACTGAAATATATCAACACCCTCTTGCTACTGAGTGCTGATCGATCGATACCGAATTCTTCATTGCACTTTCGTTGCGTGAAGATGTGTATTTCATTTCAGTCTTCTTGTCTGAACTTTACATATGTGATCTAACGAGTACAGCAGGACTAGCAGCGCAAGGCGACCGTTGACAAGCCTGCGAGTCGTGAATCGGTCACGGAATACACGTGATAATTTTTTGCATGCAAACCACCTGGTAATGAACTTGCTACTAATCTCTAATTAATCTGTCTCATCGTTCCCTTGGCCAGAATGAAATGGCGCAATTTCAGCAATGGCTCTCTCGTTGTTCCCTTGGACAACAATGACAAGATTTTTCAGTTTGCATTTGATGTTTTCCACCAACCATAGTAATATATATACTGCACAGTACAAGATGACATGTACTTTTTCTCTATTTAATGACATGTACGTGGCACTAGTTAAAGCCATGTGCTTTTTTTTTTTTGCGAGGGAAGTTAAAGCCATGTGCTTAGTTTCTTACTAAACAAAGGGAAAGAAATTAACTGCCAAAAGCTGATCATGTCATGTGTATATATATGAATAGGGATGTCACCTATATCCAATCAATCTCAGCAGTTGAACAACATGAGAGCGTTATGGAAGTACTCTAAGAATTCCCTATATATGACACTTGAATCAGAACTTCAGACGATGATATACACCTGCTTTCCGAAGCACTTGTTCTGCTTGCTAGATCATTCGATCTCCATTGGTTGGTGTGAGAGGAATTGGGAATAAGTCGTTCACTAATTGGTACATGATATCTCCCAGAAACTATTAAAGTCGTGCCGAAGATTTCGGATCCTCTGCGTTTGGATATTGTAGCTTATATGTGATTATTCTGGTGGGCTTATGGTGGTCTGCAAGTCCAACAAGTCACCCAGGGTCGTCGGGGATGTTATCCTCGGGCTTTTGTCGTGCTGAGGATTTGGAAGTCGGTGATGGTACTTGTGGGGGTGTTTGAAGAAGGCTGCTGGTGAGTGATTAGACTGCCAATAGGCCCAATCATAGTTTCAAATCGGGAAAATGTGAATGCCATTACACGTATTGACTTTTCTGGCAAAAATCAATGTAGTGAATCCATAACATTTGGGGACATTTTGTCGTCTGATATCACTAGTTGACTTAACCTAGATGAAGAACGATCGATGGTGAGATTTTGAGGTCATTTCTTAGGACCAAAGACTAAGACTCGTGGATTCTTTAGTGATTGCTGATAAAGTTAATTGTACGCGAAAGTAGTTTTGGTATGTATCCATGTTCTTGATATGTAGCTAGATTTGAATTTTGCTTCCAAGTAAAATTTGGAAGTTTTGTGACTGCACAGTTCATCCCATTTTACTTCACATTTTACACTACATATGTGACACCCCGTGTCACTGGTCCAACAAACAGTACAAAACTGAACTGAACCCAAGTCAAATTCGTTTCGAATTTGAAATCCTTTGTTCATATAAATGTCAAACCAATGCTATGAAGCAAGTAAATAATTTCAATAACAACTTGCCCAGCTAATAATTTCTGCAGCAATCACATCTGAAATGAGAATTTTGGAGAATCTTTCATGATTTTTGAAATTCTTGAAGTGTCTCTAAAAATTCACAGAATTTGATGCAAAACCTACTGTTCCTCGAATTTTAATTCAAATTCCGTTGCTCAAACCTACCTGGACCCAAAATATAAGTTGGAGCTGGATATTTATCCTATGTTCCCAGAATGTCCCGTAATTTTTTGATGTCTGGAAGTTCCACTTTTAATTCGGCAAATCTGACAGCATGAAGTTCAAGTTTCTTCAAATTTGGGTCAGATTTGATCCTTGTGAAGTAACTCCAAGTTTTTCAACGCAACTGTCCACTTTTCAAAAATCCTGAGCAAACTACAGATCAATTAGTGATTTTTAAAATTTGTTCCAGGATTTTTGAGCACTGTTTTGGTATTTTAATAAATGCCTAAACTTTCAAAAGTATCCAACTTTGACCAGCTGCAGTTTGAAATCTATTCTAAATCCAGATGTGCATGTTATACCACTTAATTCTCCATTCTTTGATCTACCATCTGCCAAGTTTCAAGAATTTTGATGCACATTTGCTAATTTATTTGGCGTGCACAAAAGGGAAGAAAATCGTTGACCAGAAATTCGGGAAAAAGGAAAAGATGCTGTGGGGCCCGCGTGTCTGCGTCGTCTCTCACACTGGAGTGCGCCGAGCCTTTCTGCCGCGTGGCTGCCGACGTATGGCCGCGCTGCGCCGCCCGGTCCCGCCCCGACGGCCGCCTCTCCTTTAAGCCACGCCTCCCCGGTCTCTCCTCTATTTCCAACCGAACCCTAACCCTAGCTTGCAACCCGGCCGCCATTGTTGCCGGCAAGAGCTACTCGTCGCCGCGTCAAGGCCCCTCCCTGCCGAGCTGCTCTGCAAATCGCTGCGCAGGGAGGCCCTCGTCCTCGCCGTGGCCACCATTGTTGCCCTGGTCTGAGGAGCGCGAATCGGGTCGTCTTCCCCAATCCCGACCACCGCGACGTCCTCCCACCTCGCCGTCGATAGCTTCTGCTCCGGTGAGCCTCTGCCCTTTTCCTCGCACTCGAAAGTGCCCAGAACCGAGACGCACCTCCCTGACCTATCCTTTCCGTCACCCCGCAGTCAATCACGCAGGAACTGAAGTTTTCCCCACCGTCGAACGTCACCGCCGCAGCGACCCCGCCGTCGCCGACCACCTTGCCGGCCTCCCCGATGTCGACAAGCTCGACGCCAAGCTAGATCTCATCGAGGTGAAGCCTCTCACCCTTTTACCCCATTGTTTTGTGCCTCCGTTCTTGCGCGCGTCATCGCCGAAGTCGTCTGAGCCGAGGTGCTCGCCGCTGGCCACTTTCTTGTGGACGCCGTCGGCCCCAAAGAGCGCAAATGGACTAGAAACTCGACGTGCTCCCCGCCCATATTTTTTTTGTCATCGCCGAAGTTGTCTGAGCCGAGGTGCTCGCCGCTGGCCACTTTCTTGTGGACGCCGTCGGCCCCAAAGAGCGCAAATGGACGAGAAACTCGACGTGCTCCCCGCCCATATTTTTTTTTGGCATTTTTCTTTGTCATTTGACCGTCTTCCGGCGGGCCGCCGTCGCTCCGGCGACCTCCGGCCGCCATGTCCGGGCTCCAGCCCGACCTGGTGCTGGCCACACCAGGATCCGGTGTGGCAAGGCCCGTGTGTCCCGCGTTGTGGCGCAGATCTGAGTGGCTGCTCTTTTTCCAACTTTTCCGAACTTAGTTAAATTCTCAGAAAATCCCAGAAACTTGTAAAATACGTTTAAAATCGAAACTACATCATACAAATACCAATCCAATTTTGTTGGACTTCTTGTTACCAGTTCTATCCAAAACAATTGTCAAACTGAACAAAATCGTTTATCTGTTTTCTGTATAAATGCATAAGTGATAAAACTTGTTTAAATCATAATCAATTATATCTAAGTCCTTTAATCACAAATTCTTGCATGCTTGTAAAGCATCTAATTACACACTTACTGAGCATTTTTTCACTATCAGATATTATCAAATTATTTTCTTATGATTTATTTAATCTGCTGTCTTGTTTAAATTGTTAAAAATAATCTGTATTACAATAAATCGTCAAAATTCACTATAAATTACTTCCAATGGTACTTGACTCCACAACAATGCCACTGGACGTAAACTAAATTTCAACAATTCGTTAATTTAAGTGATCAACTTTAATTTAATTGCATCATATTATTGCATCTAACATGCATTATTTTTTTGTCATGACGTATAGTGACTGAGGAGAATCCGGAGCCCCTGGACTTTCAGTTGCCGGAGCAGACGCAGGAGGAGCAGCAGATTGACACCCCCACTGACTTTTCTAGTGCCGTTCCTAAGCCAGGCAAGCCCCGGTACATATTGTCCTATGTTTCCGTTTTTCTTTTATCACTATGTATGGAGTCTAGTTTGTTTGTGCATTAGGTTTATAGGAGTTGATTGGAACCTTAGAACTGCATTAGGTTTACCTTCCTGATTATCCTTGATTACCCTGTTAGTAGTCTGTTGGTCGTTTGTCGATCATTAGCGCTGCTAGGCTTAGTTGCTAGTGATCGGTAGAAGTCGAGTGGTAGGTCCCACTCGCATGATAGGATCATGGCACCCTGGCTTGTACTAGAAGAATTATAGGTTGTTGGAGACCGGACGGAGATTGTTTGTATAGGATGGTTTGGGAAGGCTGGGCCTTCACGGTGGTAGCCCCGTCTGTGTCGATTAAGGACCGTTCGTTGTTGGCCCTGTTGAGCAAGTTTTGAACGTACTGATTCACATGCTGGTGTTTATGGGCCCAGTAAACTGAATAGCCTAGCAATCGTGGGGACGAAACGCCGCCTGCTGCTACGGAGGAATGAGGGGAGCCACCCACGGACGACGGCTGGGCCGGGTGTTTCGTTGGGCCCAAGACTTCCGCCGGGAGCAGCAGATCATTTCGGCCTTGCGGGGGCTTTGTGAAAGGTTACCATATGTGGTCTGTTCGCGGGCGCATATGTCGTGTGGTCAGGTTTCTCCTGCAGGATGTACATCGATGCCGCCGCTCTCGGATATGAGCACCCCGCTTGTTCACTGCGTCACATCGTAGTGTGATTATGGATGATGATGACGACTTGATGTTGATATATTTATATCTTACTGCTTTATTTACTTACAGTATTACTTGTATGTTTTATCTGCCTGTTACAGCTCTTAGCTGCACACATGATACTTGGTTAAAACTAAACCTGAGCTAAAACTTGAAAGGAAGGACAAGTAATTAGTGCCGTGTTTCGTAAGTTTGAGTCAGCCTGCCCCTTGTAGCCTTTGCATACTAGGAGTTGGCTGTAGTTGGCCATATTGACAGGTAAGTCTTGCTGAGTATTAGTTGCTAGGGTTTGGCTCTTTATGTTTTTGTACAGGTTTGTCTTGCTTCCGCTGTCGCCTTGGTGAAGTTCCAGCAGAGATCGTCTCCAAGTCCACATCGTAGGGCTTCGATGTGCTGCTTGTATCGTCGAGTGTATTAGAGGTTTATTTATAGTCTCCCGCTGTGCTACTCACATGTTTTAAATCATCTGAGACTTGTAATGACTTAAATAGGTAAATTTGTGCTATTTATGTGATGTGCTATCTGTGTCCGTTCACCGGCACCTCCGACTGGATCCTGTGAAAAACAGTAACGCTACAACATATATATTATTCTTTAAGTTTCATAGCTTATTCAACCTATAATCTGCCATTAATTCCCCATCGGCTTAATTAGCTTGTTGGCAGTAGTTTGGTCGGTGCATAGTAGCTAGCTCAGTGATATTGGAGCCATATGGTCGAAAAATTGGCCAATATTTGAGGGCTACTTTGCTTTAGCTTTTCAGAAATATACCTGTAGGAAAACTGCCAATTTTATGTTGCTTATTCTAATAAACCATTGGAAAACATGAAAAGTAAAAATGTTATACTTTTATGTGGGCAAAAAAAAAATTATACATGATGCCGGCCGAAGTGGTTGCCAAGGGAGGATTCGCAACGGAAAATGGTGATAAATTGCCACGTGACACATTTCTGATGGGTAGTCTTATGCGAAGCAATATCCTTTTGTTTTGATGGAAACCACATAAATTTATTTCATCTTACACACTAGACAACAATGAACATTGCACATCTGAGGCTGCCGTCTGAAAACAGTAAATTAATGGATGCCCAAGGTAAGGACGACGAGCTCGCCGGCATCCTTGAGCATTAACGCGACCTCCTTCGAGCTCCGTCGCGCTCAGGCGCTCAACACCAGAACAGGGACGTGGTCCTCTGCAGCACACAGACAACACAGAACCTTGGCCAGCACGTTCCCAGCGATGAGAAAGGCAGCGCCACGAGGCCGGGCTGGCTGCCAAGTGCCAACGCGCGCCTCGATGTCCTCAGCGTCTCAGACGGCGGCGGAAAATTAAAGGTCCTGCTCAAAGTGCCGCCATCAGACGGGATACGGACGCTACGGCGCCCGTGCCATAACTGGCTCCACGCCGTGCGCGTTATGACAGCTGACCACGACCAACGCCAGGTCAACTCAAACGGTCGAACCGTCGAAACCACAACGAAACACTTCCATCGCCAGCGGACGTCGGAGCACCGGCCGTGATGTTTCGAACCACGACTTCATCGACCTTACCATGCCGTGGCCACGAGTAAAAATTGAAGGTCGCTGTCTATGCGCATGCTCGCAAAACCAATGCATGCTCGAATCGCCCCGGCCGGTGGCAAGGCCGGCCTTGCACTGTCCGACAAATTAAAGACATCCGACAGCGGACAGAGATGCCGGAGTGCAACCAACCTCTGCCGCAGCGTATGGCTCCGTCAGCGCATGTATATATATTAGTGCCTACTCAATCCTTCATTTCACTTTTGTTGTCTGAACATGTGTGGAATGAAAGTGTTTCGTTTCACTTTTGTTCACTTTCTTGGCTTAAGACTCTGGACGTTTAATTTACACGTCTAAAATGTCTGCATTTCAGTTCACCAATGTATGACGGATTCATTAGTGAGCAAAACACCCTTGAACCTTGCTCCATTATTGCCATAGAAAAGTCGCCGCATGACTAGATCAAGAGAATAGATCATATGAAGAAAGTAAGCTAAGCTTTAAGTTTGCATTTGATATTTTCCACCCACTGCAGCGATAAAGAACTACACAGTACAAAAGTTCACATGTATTATTTTCTATATTTTGTGACATATTGAATGAAAGGAAATAAGAAAAAAAAAATCTATGATCGCACAGGGTACATATCTATATGGATGCCACCGATACAGATCTGATTGCATGGGGTATATATGAATGTGGATGTCACCGATACAGAGATCAATCTCATCCCTTTATAAGAATGAGATATTGCAGGGCTCCATGACCTCTATTAATGATACTTGAATTATATACAAGATGATATATATACTTTTTTTTGCGAAGGAAGATGATATATATACGTATACTTTCTTTCCCAAGGATGTGCCTCGGGCAAGATTACTCGATCTCTATTGGTGGGTATCAGAGGTATTGGGAATTGGTTGGTCACCAAGCTTGAGGGGTTCTATCTTTTTTTTTTCTCGAACACGCAGGAGAACTGCGTGTCATTATATTAAGAAGAAGAAATTATCCCGTACAATGCCATGCTCTGGCCGAGGTTAGTTTTTCAATTACATTCGCGCCTTTTGCTAATTTCTCTACCTATGGACCAACATACTCGGCTTACATGAGCTGTTTTAACTTCTTCGCCCCAGCCAGCATCCACAGGCTGGCTTCCTCCCTAATCACTTGCAGCAGCGCCTGCATATGTGGCCGCATCCCGTCGAAGACGCAGCGGTTACGGTGTTTCCAAATCTCCCACGCCACAAGGATGATTAGAGAGTTGAAGCCCTTCCTCTTTTCTGGGCACACTCGCCTACTTGATCGGCGCCACCATTCCCTGAAGCTTGTTTCATTTGACGACGGGGACAATGTGCCAAGGCCTAACCTTTGTAGAACATGAAACCATGTCTCCCTTGAAAAAACACAAGTTGTCAGGACATGTTGTATGTCCTCGTCGGCCTGGTCGCACAGAGGACAACGGTCCGGATGTTGGAGACCACGGCGAGCCAAGCGATCAGCAGTCCAACACCGGTTCCAGATAACTAGCCAGATGAAGAGCTTGGTCTTGAGTGGCGCCCATGTCTTCCATAGCCTCTTGTGTGGCTCAAATCTTATACCTCCCATGAAGTATCGTTCATAGGCGGATTTAGTTGAGAACTCGCCAGAGGCTTCCGGCATCCAAACGTGCTGATCTGGTCGTTCCGAGTCCAAAGTAACCTCGCAAATGACATCCCAGAGCAGCAAGAACTGCCATATGGCCAGCACAGGGAGCCCTCCGACAATGTCCTTCGTCCACGAGTTGCTGTCCAGGGCGTCACTCACTTTTCTCGCTCACCAGCCTCTTCTTCGGACGAATGGCATTAGAGCCGGTGCAAGATCAGCGATGGCCTTACCATGAATCCAACGGTCTGTCCAGAAGAGAGTTTTGTGCCCATCTCCCACCATCGTCATCACCGATATCGCGAACATGGCTCTGACATTGGTCGGGACCTGGATGTTGAACATAGCCCATGGTTTGTCCGGGTCTGTTTTTTGTAGCCACAACCATCTCATACGTAGGGCCCATCCCAAGGTTTCTAGATTATGTATACCAAGGCCTCCGAGCTGCAGTGGCCGTGTCACTCGCTCCCAAGCAACCGGGCAATGTCCACCTCTTACTTCTTTCCTCCCTCGCCACAGGAACGCCCTCCGAATTTTGTCAATTGCCTTGATCACCCAACGTGGCACATCCAGTGCAATAAGCACATATATAGGCACTGCCGTCAGGACATGCTTAACTAGAATAAGCCTCCCAGATGTATCCATCAACGCCGCTTTCCATCCCGGCAACATGTCGGCGATTTTGTCGATGATGGGCTGCAGGTCGGCCTTGGTTAGCTTTCGGATGGAGAGTGGTAAACCCAGATACTTGCCCGGAAATTGGGCGATCTCGCACTCCATGTTGGCCTGCACCTGCTGTACATGCTCGTCGCCACATCGAATCGGTATGACGGATGACTTGGCCATGTTCGTGCGCAGCCCAGATGCGTTTCCAAACTTGTGGAGCAGATTCTTGGTGAATTCCAATTCACCACCAGACGGGGAGACAAAGAGGACCACATCGTCCGCGTAAATCGACATCCGGTGGCCCATCGGTCTTGATGTCAAGGGTGTGAGAATTCCCAATGACTCTGCCCTTGACACTAGGCTGCTCAGAACGTCCATGACAATAATGAAGAGCATTGGGGACAGCGGGTCGCCCTGCCGTAGTCCCCGTCTGTGCACGATCATCTCCCCTGGCTGACCATTTAGTAGCACTCTAGTGGATGATGAGGACAGCAAATTGCATAGCAAGTTTCTCCATCTACGGCCGAAGCCAAGGTGGGCTAGCACCTCTAGCAGAAAAGCCCATGACACCGAATCAAAAGCTTTCGTGATGTCAAGTTTGAGGAGTAGGCGAGGCTTTCCTTGGCGATGGAGGAATTTGGCCATGTGCTGCACCAGGAGGAAATTATCATGAATGCATCTTCCTCGAATAAAAGCACTCTGATTCGGCGCCACCAAGGAACTCAATTTTGGAGCCAAGCGGTTCGCAAGTATCTTAGTGATCAACTTTGCAAAGCTGTGGATTAAACTGATGGGACGGTAGTCTCCAACCTTGATGGCGTCTTCTTTTTTTGGGATAAGAACCATATATGCTGAGTTCAAGAGATGAAGCCTCCTGCCATCTCCGCCGTGCACCGCGCCGATCGCCGCCAAAACATCCAGCTTTATAATGCTCCAGCATGACTTATAGAACCGCCCCGTAAATCTGTCCGGGCCAGGCGCCTTATCCAAAGGCAAATTTTTTATTACCTCCCAAACTTCCGACTCCAAAATAGGTGTGTCCAGTTCAGAAAGCTCTTGGGCTGGCTGGTAGAATGCATCAAGATTGAGCGTTTCAGTCCTCAACTCTTGCGTGCCAAGCAGGCTGTTGTAGTACTCCCAGACTGCTTCTTCCTTCTCTTCCTGTGATGTGAGGATCCTCTCCCCAACTGAGGGGTTCTATCTTACAAGTGCCGTTGCTCAATGGAATTTTGAAGCTGAACTTCGTTCAGCTTTTCCTTGAGCAGATTGTGTTGGCTGTGCAATTCACTCGCAAAGTTGTTAATTCACCTGTTTGGCAAAACCTTAGAGCCCCAGTTTCGAAACCAGTAACTGTAGGAGAACTGCCTATATGTACTATATTTATGCTAATAAAGAATTTGGAAAACTTGAGAAGGAAAAATGTTATGCAGGTAAAACTTGAGAAGAAAAACCCGAGTGAGGACTTCGCAACTTTAATAATTTCGTTGTGAACTATAGACCTAATTCCTTCCTTCCAGCACTCACATTAGACAATTGAGCAATTTTCAAATGAATCGACTGGTGTAGCATCTCCATCTATTATGCCAATATTTTGTGTGTCACTACTCACTCTGAACATATATGTCTGTCAGACGATGTTCATCAAGATCAGGGAGACTATATTTTGTTTCCTTTCAGATTGTGGAGGCTAACTATGCCAGCAGGAGTACCGCCAATATATGTTACTTTTTCTAATAAATCAATAGAAACATAGTTTGAAAAAAAGCATTGGAAACTAGCTTGAAAGGTAATATTATAATTTTATAGGGAAAAATAAATTTATACATGATGTCGGTCGAAGCAATGGCTGACTGCGACTTTATAACCGAAAATGGTGACCAATTGCCTCCTACGATTGCAGAAACGCTAGCCAGTTCTTTTGAGACGCACATAAAACATAGATGCCACAACCAACTTAAGGAAAGATCATCTTGCCACTTGGCAGATGGAAGGTATGAGTTAGCTTCAGTTTGGGCGAGATGATATCGAGCCTTTATGCACATTGACCTTACGCTAGCAAAACTCAATGAACAATTATCTCATCTTTCACCTTTGACAACATGAAGATGCTGCTAGACGTGTAATCAAATCAGTTTCGTCCCAATGAGATGTATCTCAAGCTGGTTCCTCAGCCGGGAGAAAGTTGAAAATAGGCTGCAGCTCACTGGATGCATGCGTCCGTCCGATCAACGCCGCTAGCCTGCCTGCGTCCCTAGGTCGAGTGCTGCTGAATCTTTCGTTTCAGTTTCCAAGTCCATCGAGGAGGCCTCGACCGATCGAAGGTACCGGCCGTCTCTCCCGCATGCGTCGGACGAGCAGCAAGGCCGGTACGAGGTCGCCGGCTTCGTCGATGCCCGTGCTCGCCGTCGAGCTCCGCCGCGCCACGCTCTGCACTCCCGAACCGCCTGGCAGCTCTCGATCGACCAAAGCTGCCGGCCATCTCATCTCCCCTGCCTGCGTACGGACGAACGGCGAGACCAGGTTCAGCCGTTACAGAAGAAAGAGACGATGAGCTCGCCGGCGTGTTCGACGCCCGTGCTCGCCGTCGATCACCGCCGCGCCACACTCCGCTCTCGCGGCACGCCCGGCAGCTACCGTGGATTCTGACTCGTTTGATTACGACCGGCGACAAGTCAACACGTCCGATCCAAGCCGAGTCGGATCCAACCGCTGGGAGGACCCAGGGATGGTCGCTATTTCGAATAGCGACCACCCCCGGTCATGGCGAGGACGCCGCGTCCGCTGCAAGACATGGATCGCCGGCGCGCCGCCGAGTTCCGAACCACTTTTCTGCCTGCCGCTGCGCCATGGTCATAGAATCAAGCTTGGAACCCTGTCGCCGGCGGCCGCGATCTTGAATTGCTCCGGTGTCACTGTCATACAGACAGTCGAGACGGAGGTCGTCAGGCTCGAAGAAATCAGGCAGCCGATCGAGGCGGCTCGAGCTCCCTCCGTCAATGCCTAACGCCTGCCGATTTAGGCCCTTGCTCGTCGCGAGGTGCCACGGCTGCAGCACGGTACCATCGGGAGTTTACTGGCTGCGTTCCAGGCGCTGATTTGCTTTATCACTGCCACCGGCCACTAATAAATTAATGTCGTGTTTTGCTGGGCTAAACTAACGGAATGGAGATCTATCTAGGAGTAGGCCTAACGGAAATTGCCATGTTCTTTAGACTTGCAGGCAACGGTTATCCCCCAAACAGCCAAGCAACAGGCACCAGCTGTAAGGCACACTTAAAGTTGTGTCCTGACATTCTTAGTTATCACCTGCTACAGGACTGACTCATCATTCAACAATGAGACCTAGGGCGTGATTGGTTGGGCATACGGCTTCGTCCTGGGTGAGCGCCAGGGCCAGGCCAGCAGGAGCCTGGCCTTATGCATGCAAGATTCGTGGAGCCGTCGTGATTGGTTTGCATGTTGCCGGGAACCAAGTTCGTGTGGAACGGTGTTCGGTTGACTGAGCAAAAGGCTGATAGCTGCACCTGACAAAGAGATAACGCATGCATCTGTAAACACCCAGCTGCACCGCCCAAGCCAGGCTCGTGGGAAATGGATTTGATTCTCGTTTCTCCTCAGCCAGGCCCGCTGGCAACTTCTGCATGAGACAGGACAGGCTCTAGCCCCCATGCAGGCAACCGAACAGTCGCTTCCTGCACGCAGCCAGCCAGGCCAGCGCTTATCCGGGCAACCAATCAGCCCCCTAGCCTTCTAGCCAGGTTCATTGCCTGTCACCAGTTGGAAGAAGACAACATCAAAAGCTCATAAAGAAGATTGTCATGGGGTTTTCAGTTTGCATTTGATGTTTTCCACCCACCATTGCGGTACATACCGCACAGTGCAAAAAGACCACACGTATTTGTTTTCTCTATTTAGCAACACGTTCCTGTGGAATGAGCTAAGCCATGTGCTCATTTATCGATAGAAATAAGAATGTTGACAAATGTTTATTCCCGGAGTATGGATTGCTTGCTACCGAAGTGTGAATTGCTTGCTAGATTATTCAGCCTTCATTCGATGGGTGTGAGAGGTATCAGGACATTTTGTCGTCTGATACCACTAATTGGCGTGGCACAGAACAACAACAGTGCTACTTAATCTTTTGAATAGGCTGAGAATACTTCTGGCTGCATTGCGATGCCCAAACCTCATAGTAATCTTGTGTCGGCATCTGATCTCCCGGATGATGTTAAAGTCATGCTGAAGATCGCCGACACTCTGCGCGTCCAGCATGGCCGCAGAAGCCGAGAAAGGTCTCCAACCCTCATACTCTGCGTCATAATTAAGACTCGTTGATTATTTAGCCCGTGATGTCAAAAGTGTATATGAAAGGAGTTTTGGTATGTATTCATGTTCTGAATCTGAAATACTTTGCAAGATATCAGTATATAATTGAACTTGAATTTTACATTGAATTAAAATTTGGCAGTGTAATATGTGTACAACATATATTGTTCTCTTTAAGTTTGATAGATTATTTTTCCATCTACAATCTTACGGGTTCATGAAACATTAGTATCACCAGTTGTATATACAATGTATATTTTACATTACCGATGGCCACTTCAAATGTGACGCACATAAAACATATGCCACAACCAAATACCAGACGGAAGGTAGGACTAGGTTTCAGAGGAAGATGATTTCGGCCTTTATGCTGAATTCAAAGACTTTATCCCAGCGTTGAGAAAATTACCAGCACGACGAGACCAGGACACCGGGCGCCAGCCGTCAAGCGCCTCGACGGAGAAGGACTCTGGAGGTCTCTCTGGAGTAGGCGGCGGCGGACAAGGACCTGCTGAAAGAAGCGCCGCCATGAGACGATCGACGCCTAGTCAACTGACACGACCCAAGCCTAACGAATCAAATCGAACAACTGTCGGAAATATTGAACGTTGTCCATCAATATTTCCCTGTGTGCGGTACGGTCTCTATTTCAAATGGCGACCACCCCTGATCCACGCAGGGACGGAGCATCGCCAGGGCTCACCATAGTGCCGCGAAGTTTAAGTGACTGCGCCAGCCTTTCTGCGCTCTGCGTCGCGGGTGCTCGTCGCTGTCTACTCGCATGCTCGCAAGGCGGCCATGCTTGAATCCTCCTGATGGCCAGGCTATGAACGGTCAGAAAAGAGTCAATGCAGAGACATCGCCGACCTCCGCAGCCGTGCATCATGCCTCCTCCAGTTTACTGCCGTCCCACGTACGCCTGCTGGAATACAGTTCCATGAGGTGCGCGGTGGCCGGACACGGTGTGGGATGCCACGGCCGCGTGATGTGTTCAAGCTCTGTTTTCTCCTCTGCTCTTCATGTATGCCTGAAAAAAAGTGACCTCACCCAGATGATGCATACCACATGCATTGGCACCTTGATATGTTTCCTTTTTACCAACATTTTGCTGGAACATATTAATTAGCAACACAAGTCCACAGTCAACAAGCCTGTGAGTCGTGAATCGGTCATGGAAAATTTGTTACAGGATCCACGAAAAATGACAAGAGAATTTTCAGTTTGCATTCGATGTTTTCCACCAACCATAGCAATACGTGCTGCACAGTAAAAGAGGTAACATGTACTAAGTACTCTATTTTGTGGCATGTGCTAGGCAGAGTAGTTGGAGCTATGTGCTTTACTTGCTTACTGAACAAAAGAAAAGGAAAATAACTGAAGAACACTGATCGCATCATGTGTATATAAAGTGGGATCTGACCAGCATTTGAGAAACATGAGAGCATAATAGAATTCTAAAAGTTCTATATATATGATAGGACCTTAGAAGAAGTCAAGATGATATACACCTGCTTTCATTTGATGGATAATTCGATCTCCATTGGTAAGAGTGAGAGGTATTGGGAATAGGTTGTTCATGCCTTGTGAGGGGTGACACTACAGTAGTTCACCTGAGTGCAACGTCAACAGTATCCAAAGCAAATTTCAACGGTTAGGATCAGATTTCCATCCTATATGCCCCCAACTAATATAAAAAATGTGGACCAAATTGTCATGTGCATGCTGAAGTGGCACTCGGGTGTGTCTTGAGTGCTAGCTTTGCCACCGAGCATTGTTGGGATGTTCTTTTACATGTCCCTTGCAGGGTGATATTTTGAAGCCTTCTTGACGAGAATTTATTCAACCACCGTGGGCTGGCTCCACAATTGTTAGTGTTAGATCTGATAACTACATGCATCCCGACATTTACATCGTCTTCCGCCTTTGACAACAATGAACATGTGTGCTAATCGAGCATGAGAAATAGGTCATCTTCAAGGCAGTGAGCTAGCAAAACGAAAAAAAAAACTGAAAATCATTTCACGGAACATTAGTGCACAAAATGACCCAAGGAACTAAGAAAAACATTAGCTCAACTAGTTCTTCAGGTCCTTATCATTCACAACTCGACCAGTAACCAACCAGGTTCGCCCCAAAGACTGTAAATGAGCTGCGGCATATTGGAAGGAAAGCTCGAACTGAACCTGCAAAGAAGAGAGCAGTTTGCGTCACTGCCATCTTCATTCTTCTCTAACCCGTCCGTCGCTCTCAACCTGCACTGCGATTTACGTACCGGCGCCGACGAGGGCGTCAAGTGGCAAGGTAGGACAAGTCGACCGAGGAGGCCTCGACCGACCGAAGGTACCGACCGTCTCCACCGCATGCGTACGGACGAGCAGAAATGTCGGTACGAGTCGTGCCAGAAGAAAAGAGACGACGAGGTCGCCGGCGTCGTCGATGCCCTTGCTCGCCGTCGAGCTCCGCCGCACCATGCTCTGCACTCCCGAACCGCCCGGCAGCTCTCCATCGACCAAAGCTGCCGGCCATCTCCCCTGCCTGCGTACGGCAGTTACAGAATAAAGAGACGACGAGCTCGCCGGCGTGTTCGACGCCCGTGCTCGCCGTCGATCACCGCCGCGCCCACACTCCGCTCTCGCGGCAGCTCCCGTGGATTCTGACTCGTTTGATTACGACCGGCGACAAGTCAACACGTCCGATCCAAGCCGCACGAGTCGGATCCAACCGCTCGGAGGACCCCCGGTCATGATACAAGCCGCACGAGTCGGATACAAGCCGCACGAGTCGGATACAAGCCGCACGAGTCGGAGGACCCCCGGTCATGGGAGGACGCCGCGTCCGCTGCAAGACATGGATCGCCGGCGCGCCGCCGAGTTCCGAACCACTTTTTCGGCCTGTCGCTGCGCCATGGTCATGGATTCAATCTTGGTGTCATGTCGCCGGCGACCGGGATCCTGAATCGCTCCGGTGTCACGGTCAGATACAGACAGCCGAGACCTACGTCGTCAGGCAGCCAAGGCGCCGTCCCCACCGCTGGCCGACGCACACGCATATGGAGCTCCCCTCGTCAGTGCGTAACGCCTGCCGATCTAGGCCGTTGCTCGTCGCGAGGTGCTATGGCTGCAGGCAGCACGGTAGCGTCGCGAGGTGCTATGGCCGCTCATGGCGCTGCTCTGCTTGCTACCCTGTTCTGTTCTTCCTCCCACTCCCGAGGCCCTCTCCGCTCACGGAATCCCCTGCCTGCAACGACCGATCGACCACCACGTGAAACCCGACCTCACGCTGATGTTACGCACAACACACCAGGAGATGCTCTGCAACCGAGCAGCCACTGACGAGAAATATGAGTTTCTTCTGACATTCAACCTGTTTACCGCGAACCCCTGAGACTGAGACCAGCTGCTGAAGTTTGAAACATTTTCATTTGGATCATTTTCTTTCCTGAATTGTAGTAGCACTTTTTTCTAGCTGCAGAGCGTTATTGAACTGAATCCTTCATTTTATTTGTTGTCGCCTGAACATGTGAAATCAAACATTTTCGTTTCAGTCTTCTTGTCTGAACTTTACACTTACTCATGTGCTCTAAATATTATTTTGGCTGCAGACCTCCAATCTATCTTTTGAATTAGTAGAGCACGGACAGGGGAGGTGATGCTTAAGCTTCCTTTTTCATTGTAGGAAAGAGTTTTTTAGTCTGTCTTCTAGCCTTCTAGCCAGCTTCATTGCTCGGTGAACGTAACTAGTGAAAAAAGACAACATCAGGAGCTCATAAAGAAGATTGTGATTGGGTTTTTAGTTTGCATTTCATGTTTTCCACCTACCATTTTGGTAGATACTGAACAGTAGATAAGGTTGCATGTATTTTTTTTCTCTGTTTAGCAGCATGTTCCTGTGGAACGAGCTAAGCCATGCACTCATTCAACGAAAGAAATAAGAAAGTTGATAAATGCTGATTCCATCAGGTATTTATGAATAGAGCCCTTTGACAAATATGGGAGCATTTTGGTTTTGGAGCTCCTTGGAGCACTGTATATATGATATACGAAATAAAATACCTACTCCCGAAGTATGGATTGCTTGCTAGTTTATTCAGCCTCCATTCGATGGGTGTGAGAGGTATCAGGACATTTTGTCGTCTCATATCACTAGTTGGTGTGGCACAAGGCAACAACAGCGCTACTCACATCTTTGATTAGGCTGAACAATTCTGGCTGCATGCGATGCCCAAACCTAATTCTAATCTTTTGCCGGTATCTGATCTCCTGGTTCTGTTAATAGTGTGCCGAAGATCGCCGACACTCTGCGTCTCCAGCATGGCGATGGAAGCAGAGAAAGGGCACAAAATGCTCATATCTTTAGCTTATGCTGTCAAAGTTGTATATGAAAGCAGTTTTGGTATGTATTCATGTTCTCAATCTGAAACTAGTATGGCTGCCCGCGCATTTGCGCGGCTAGACTTACTATATTATTTAAAATATTTTTATGTTATTGTAGAAGTTTAACATAGTTTATTGTTATTACTTATTGTATACTCTATATTTATAATGGTTGGAAATAGATTGGAGAATTTCTCGCCGTCCCTCAATTTGAGTGTGAGATGAGTCATCATTTATCTATCAATGTATTTGATTTTATTTTAGAAGCGAGGTTGGTTCAAACATGGTATGCTAAACAACTAACATATCTCATGGTAAGAAAATACAATGTGTCATGCTACAAATAAATCTTTAGAAGAAATTTGTCATGCTAAAAATAATATAATGTGCTACTCTAGCTAACATATCATGGTGTATTTTTATAACGGTGTATTTAGAAATCAGGATGAAGTGTTTATTGAATATTTCTATTATTCCAAATTTAGCTATTTGCTCATCACGAAATGGTTGGTAAATAAAAAATAAGAATTAGGGATATTTTTATTTTTTTTATAATCCAAGTTTAGTTTTTTTGACTTGTAATGGTATGGAGGGTAATTTAGAAATATGTGTGAAGGGTATTTCTGGTTATTTTTTTATTAGTCCGAATTTAGCAATTTTTTGACTCATAATGGCATGATAGGTAATTTTTAAATAGGTGTGAGGGGTATTTTTGCTTTTTTTTATTATTTCGAATTTAATTATTTTTTAAATATTTTTAGAGGGTTTTCGGACTAATTGTTTCATAATAGCAGTGGTGGGTAATTTTCTCTTCTTATTTTCTCGGATTAACGTGGGAATTTCTAGTATTTTAGAGCGAACGTGGTGGCTCCTTTTCGTCGTCAAATATATATATAATAGATACTATGAAAGATACTGATATATAGTTGAACTTAAATTTTGCATCCAATTAAATTAGGCATGTAATATTTGTACAACGTATATTGTTCTTGAAGTTTCATAGATTACTTTTCCACCAACAATCTTACGGGCTCATTGATTAAGTGAATTGTCCATCTTTCTCATCAACTTATCATGTTGGGAGTACTTGATCGGTGCACAAGCTCAATACGATATGAGAGTGAGGAATTTGCAATGGAAAATGGTGAAAAATCGTCAACGGACACATTACCGATGGCCACTTTCTATGCCACGCATAAAAAACGTACTCCCTCCAGTGTCAAAAAACTTGTCGTTTAGGACAGTGACACGGTCTTCAAAACACAACTTTGACTAATACTTTTTGCTATAAAATATTTATAAAATATAGCTAAAGTGTATTTTTATGCAATCATATTTCAATACGAATCTACTCGTATCATTTTCACATTTCTAAACTTAATGCATAAAAAGATATTTCAAGTCAAAATTTAAAAAGTTTGACTTAGGACAATCTCAAAACGACAAGTTTTTTGACACTAGAGGGAGTATGCCACAACCAGATACCAAGCGGAAGATATAAATTGGCTTTCAGACGAAGATGATGTGGCCATATGCTAATTAAGTTCTTTTTTTTTTTTTGCGAGTGGCTATATGCTAGCTAAATTCAACGACTTTATCTCATCTTTCACCGTTGACAGCAATGAACATGCATGCTGCTGAACGTGTAATCATCAATCAGTTTCATTTTCCTCCGAACTGAGGCACATCGTCAGAAGCTGGTTCCTCTGCCGGCTGAAAACTGTACTAAGGTAGCGTTTGGATCCGGTGACTAAAAACCAAAGTGACTGAAAACTGTAAATGGATGCCCAAGACTCGTGACGGGAGCAGCGGCAAGACTGCAGCACATAATCAACTGGCAACCATGGCCACCAGCACGTTCGTTCCCTGCACTGAAAAAGCGAGCGCGACGAGGACTGTACGCTGACTGCCGACGCGCGCCTCGACGTCCTCGGCGTCTCAGGCGGCGGCGGACAAGGTCCTCTGCTCAAAGCGCCGACACGACATGAGACGGTGGACGGAAGTCGAAGCAAACGCAGGGACACGTCGCCAGGGCTCGCCGGAAACACGGCGAAACTTCGCGGCCCTTGCCGTCCGTGTAAGTCGTGTTGCGGCTCTGCAGCGGGAGGCCACTGGCCGGCGTTCAAAGCTCTGTTTTCTCCTCTGCTCTGAACATGTGGAATGAAAGTGTTTCATTACACAGTCTTCTTGTCTGAACTTGTGCTCTGACGATGACGGCAGGACGAGTACGTAAGACAAGTCCATCATTGACAAGTCTGCGAAGTCGTGAATCGATCACGGAAAATGCCGTAGAATATTTTATTTTGGCTGCAGATCACCTGGACTTGCTACTAATCCACAGTCAGTCTAGTCCTTCCCTAGGACATGAATGACAACTGTATTCGGTTTCAGTATATCACTGTGTCAGAGGTCATGGTTCTTCTGAATGAATGTTTCAGTTCACTTTCTTGCCTTAAAGACTCTGGACGCCTACACATCTAAAACGACTGCATTTTCAGTTTCAGCAGGTTCTAGGCCTTGTTGCCGTGCTAAACTAACTCTTAATGAAGCTGTCATGTTCTTGGGCTGCGTTCGGATAGGGGTATAAAAACTTTAGAGGGTGCTGTAGCAGTCACATCAATACTTCCGGCACGATTTATGTGTACTAAACAAAGTCAAATCACAAAACTAAGTCCAGGACCCCCCCTCTATTTCGCGAGACGAACGCAATGAGGGTAATTAAGCGGCGATTAGACGATGGTTACTGTAGCATCACTGTGTCAAAACATTGATTAATTAGGCTCGTTAGATTCGTCTCGAAAAATAACGCCCGTCTGCAGAAAGGTTTTGCAATTAAATTTCATTTAGTACCCCTAAATAGTAAGATTCTTTTTTACTTTAGAGGGTATAAAGTTTAGAGGGTGAAATAGAGGGTATCCGAACGCCACCTTGTATTGTGCTTGCAATATTATGTCCTAAACGGCCAAGCCAGCCACAGGAACTAGCTGCAAGGCACACTTCAAGGTGTCCTGACATGCTCCGTGATCATCATTATTGAGCAACGAACTCTTCAACCTAGCTCCCGTATTGCCCCAGGAAAGTCGCCAAACGACTCGACCAAGAGAATAAATCCAAGGAAGAAAGTATTCTAAATTTCCTGTTTCTGGTATGGGTTTTATGTTTGCATTTGATGTTCTCCGCCTACCGCAGCGACAAGAAATGCACAGTGCATGAGTTCACACATACTATTTTCTGTAGTTTTTTTTTTTTTTTTTTTTTGCGAAAGGGAGGGGATAATATATTAAAACAGAGCACAGTACATCCCCATCTTACAAAACAGACCCTGAAAGAAAAGAGTAAAACAAAACAAGTACAAGGACTTTTCTGCAAAACTCCCTCTTCCAGGAACTTCTTCAGACGCCGCGAAGACGATGACGCCCGGCCACCGTACACCGGCGACAACTCCAATCCGGCAAGCAAAGGAAACCCAACTCATGTAAAGCCGCAAGATCGAGCACCTCATCACCTCCATGAAGGCGCAACTAAGACGATGAACACGCATCGGCAGTTTCCTCAGCATGACCACCGGATGGAACAAACTTCCGCCGCCGCCAGCAGAGCCGACGGCCGGAAAACCAGACCCCCACACGGGGACAACTGGAAGCTCCCACCCCTTCGCAGAGATGAAGCAAAAGAACCTCACGAATCCATGTCCACAGTCAACATCCTCACGGATGCGAACCCTAGACCTGAATCGGAGGAACAAAGACCTCACCTTCTTCGCCGGAGATGACACCGAGATCACCATCACCACCAGAAAAGGAAGGGAGGAACAAAAGAACTTCACCATCCCGACGATGCAACCGTCGGAAGGGAAGACAAGAACTCCACCACGAAGAAGCACCTCCATGGAGAGATTATTTAGAAACTAGATTACTAACCTAGTTCTACCACTGTACAGCACTCAGCAAATCCGGCTTCCCCTCCCTCTCCGGCGCCGACGAGGCCGCCGGAGAGGAGGGGGAAGCAGGCGGATCAACGCTGGGCCGAGACGCTCCTTATCGCCGGCTCTCTCCTGTAGCAGGGGAAAGGAGGCGAAAGGAAAAGAACATCCACTATTTTCTGTAGTTAATGACATATTGAACAAAAGAAAACAAAAAGATTTGAAAAGCTCTTATCACACACCGGGTATATAGGAATGGGGATGTCACCAATGTGTAGTCCAATCTCAACACTAGAGACACATGAAAGCATCAAGAGCTCAATTTATATGATACTAGAATTACAAAATGATGTAGATACACCTACTTTTCCAAAACACGTGCCACTTGCTAGATTATTCGATCTCCTAGTTAGTGGGTTTGAGAGGTACTGGGAATTGGTTGGTCGCCAGAATGTAGAGTGCGGTCATTCAAGTGACAGTTGCTCAATGGAATATTGAAGCCAAGTTTCCTGTAGCTGTTGCCTGGCCAGTCTGCGTTGGCTCTTCAATTCACCTGCAAAGTTATTTCTCCACCAATCTTGTGCACCTAGCTCGATGACGAGAGGAACTTGGCTCCTTTTGCTGAGCAGTTGCCGCGACGAAGCCAGAAGAGGAATAACGGCAAGTGGCGCCGGCTGGTTATTTTGAAGCCAGATGTATTTGAAACTTTAAAATGCCCGTCTTAATTATGCCAAATTTGAAAGGAACCAACTGGAATAGTATCTCCGTGTTATTTATGCAAATATTTTGTTCCGTATACGTCAATCTTCTTCTTTTTTTTTTGAGGGTCGGTACATACCACTCTGAAGTCTAAACTGTATGGATGTCGGATGCCTATCAAGGTTAGCGAGGCTAAAATCTGGGAGCTTTCTCTTTACCTGTACAGTCTTACAGAAGAACGTTGTGACCAGCACACACGTTTCAACCAGCCAAAGCTGCCGGCCATCTCCACGCGTTCCAGAAGAAAGGGACGACGATGAGCTCGCCAGCGTCCTCGACAGTACCAATGTTGCCAACCAGACGGAAGGCATGAGTTGGCTTCAGACGAAGATGATGTTGTGCTTTATACTTAACTAGTATGGCTGCTCGCGCATTTGCGCGGTTAGACTTACTATAGTATTTAAAATATTTTTATATTATAGAAGTTTAACATAGTTTATTGTTATTATCTATTTTATACTCTATATTTATAAAATGGTAGAAAATAGATTAGAGAATTTCTCACCGTCCCTCAATTTGAGTGTGATATGAGTCATCATTTATCTAACTGTGTATTTAATTTTATTTTAGAAGTGAGGTTAGTTCAAACGTGGCATGCTAAAGAACTAACATATCTCATGGTAGGAAAAAAGATTGTGTCGTGCTACAAATAAATCTTTCGAATAAAATGTGTCATGCTAAAAATAAGATAATGTGTCATTCTATCTAGAAATATCATGGTGTATTTTTAGAACGGTGTATTTAGAAATCAGGATTAAATTTATCTATTTGCTCATAATTGTATGGTTGGTAAATAAAAAATAAGAATTAGGGATAATTCGCTGTTTTTTATAATCCAATTTAGTTTGATTTGACTTGTAATGGCATGGCAGGTAATTTAGAAATAGGTGTGAAGGGTATTTTTGGTTATTTTTTATTATTTCGAATTTAGCTCTTTTTTGACTCATAATTGCATGGTGGGTAATTTTTAAATAGGTGTAGGGGTATTTTTGGCTATTTATTATTATTTTGAATTTAGCTATTTTATAAATATTTGTAAGGGGTTTTCTAACTAATTTTTCATAATAGCAGTGGTGGGTATTTTTCTCTTCTTATTTTTTCAGATTAACGTGAGAATTTCTAGCATTTTAAAGCGAACGTGGTGGCACCTTTTCGCCGTCAAATATATATATAATAGATTTATCTAATGTTTCACACTAGGCAACAATGAACAAGCCGTTGAACATGTAATCATCAATCAATTTCGTTCGTCCGAACTGAGAGACATGATCTGAAGATGGTTCCTCAGCCGTCTGCAAACTGTAAATGGATGCCCAAGATCGAAAGGGACGGCGAGGTCGCCGGCGCCACGATATACAAGTTCTTAGCACGACCCACTGACGTGCTTCTGCCAGACTGTCAGGAGCAACGGCAAGGCTGCTGGCATCCTCGAGCAATGCGGCCACCGTCGAGCTCCGTCGCTGCCTTGCCGTGCCGCGGGGGCTCGTCGCTGTCTATCCGCGTCCTCGCGAACCCGGCCATGCTCGAATCGCCCCGGTGGCCAGGTGGGCCTTGCACTGTCCAACGAAGACATCCGACAGCGGACAGAGATGGCGGCGTGAAGCCAACCTCCGCCGCAGCGCATGGCTCCGTCAGTTTGACGCCGTCATACCCCTACCTCTCGCAACCCCTTGCTTGCCAGGTGGTGCTATGGCTGCAACGCGGTCCCGTGGCGTGGGGAGCGGCGCCGCAGCGGGAGGCCATACACTGGCCACGCAATGCGTCAAATGCTCTGCCTTCTCCACTGCTCTGCTTGCAGCGGCCAATCGACCATGACTGAAAAAGTGCTCTCATCCCACATCAACTAGCAACTTGAAATATATCCATGTTTATCATTTTTTTGCTGAATTATATAAGCACCTACTGAATCCTTCATTTCACTTTTGTTGTCTGCACATGTGGAATGGAAGTGTTTAGTTTCAGTTTCTGGTCTGAATGAATATGTCAGTTCACTTTCTTGGCTTAAGTATGTTCTAGGGCTGTTGCCGTGCTAAACCAACTCTTTACACTACAAGAATTCTAATCTTTTCCAACCGTTTTCAAAGAAGTTTCGTCCCAACTGAGATGTATCTCAAGCTGATTTCTCAGCCGGGAGAAAATTGTAAATAGGCTGCAGCTCACTGGATGCATGCGTGCATCCGGTCAAGTCCGCTAGCTAGCCTGCCTCGTTTCAGTTTCCATGTCTGAACAAGTCAAATGAAAGTCCTTTCAGTTGAGTCTGTGTTTCAACGTGACATACTAGTTTCTATGACAATGACGGCAGGACGAGCTGCGCAAGTCCATTGTGTACAAGCGCGCGTGCGAACCTTTCACCTTGTTCTGAACTTGGTGCCTATCCCAGCATGTCTCATCACTCCCTTCGACAAGGAAGGCATATACTATTTTCAGTATTTGATATTTCTCACCCACTGTTGCGATACGTACTGCACCAGAGGTCACTTGTACAATTTTCTCCATTTAGTGAGAGTGTACGTGGCACTAGTTAATGCCATATGCTTAGTTGCTTACTCAACGAAAGGGAAAGAAAATAACTGATGAGCGTTGTTCGCATCATGTATATATGAATGTGTGGATATCACTGATGTGCAGTCCAGTGCCACTTACTTGAGAAACCTGAGAGCATTAATTATGGTGCTCCGACAGCTCTATATATATGACACTTGAATTACAAGACGATACAAATCAGCTGCTTTTTCAAGCATGTGCCACTTGCTAGATCATTCGAGATATTCACTAGTGGGTTTGAGAGGTACTGGGAATCGGTTGTTCACAGAGGGTCTTAGAACATGGCCTACAAGTGCACAGGTTTCATGGAATTTCGAAGCCGAAGTTCCTCTAATTGTTGCTTGACCAATCTTCCCCGGCGCTCCATTTCGCGGTCGGACTTCCATTTGCTTTCGTCCCTCTGACCCTCTGCGTTTCTGACATGGCAAAAGCAGCTGAGAAAAGTGGCCCGTGGTCTGGGTATTGTTACTGCCTTGCTAGTCGTGGTGAGGGTTCTATCCTATGTGATGATCCTGGGTGGCCGTTTTTTTTTTTTTTTTTTTTGTGCGATGGAGATCCTGGGTGGCCTTATGACAGTGTGCATGCGACACAACTCATACAAGGTCGTATAGATGCTGTGACTCTGGGGCTAGCTTCTTGCTTGTCTTCTATGGATTAAGGGCTGTGTCTTGAAGCATGACTAATTGACTGTGACCGATGAGCTAGCAGAACTCACGAGCCAGCTGATCGAACGACTTTGCCGGCCTGTCGCTGCGCGTAGAGCTTGCTGAGCCGCGGGCGTCGTATTGCCGCTGCCCCTTACGATGCTCGCGAGCGCCCTCCTCTTGCAACTCGCTCCCGTTGTCCACGATCCGCATGGACGCTGCGTGACTGCCGTCGGTCGTGCACCCGATCAGGACGTCCTTGCGTGCCATGCCAGAGCTACCCCCGGCGGCTGGCCTTCGCACCAGCGGACGTTGTGCCGGGCGGCTAGCTGCCGACGAGCGCCTCGGCATCCTCGGTGGCGCGCGCGGACGTTGTGTCGCGGCTGGTTCTCGTGCTCCGGCGAGGCGATGCTCGAATCGCCCCAGTGGCTGGGCTGGCCTTGCATTGCATGGGCCGATGATCGACAAAGACATTCAAGTGTTAGAACCGAGCCGCCGCCATTCTACACTGCCGGCTGCACGGTCCGACAAAGCAAGGCGCCGCCGACCTACCCCTGTCCCTCACGTCCTTCTGCTCGTCGGGAGGTACAATTAATACCCGCAAGGCAGTCCCATGGGGTGCGCCACTGGCCACACGATGAGTTTCATGCTCTGTTTTCTCCTCTCCTGGCAACAAACATGACTGAAATATTATACCGGACTAATGTTGATGCTGCGCACCGCATACATTAACATTAGCACATTGAAGTATTTTCATTTTGCATGAGCAGTGTTTTGCTGGAATATATTTATCAGCTTCTTCTTGCTGCAAACTGCGAGCCGAGCACTACCGAATCGTTCATTTCAGTTTTCTTGTCTGACCATGTGAAACAGAAGCGTTTCATTTCAGTCCTCATGTTTGACTTTACATACTTGCTCTGCCAACGATGGCAGGAAGAGTCAGCACAAGTGCCATCGTCAACTAGCTGCGAGCCCGTCATTTGGTACTAAACTTGCTACTAATCCCCAATTTGTACGCACTGTTTTCAGCATTTTCACGTTGTCCACCCACCATAGTGAGAATAACATGTACTATTTTCATGATTTGTTATTTTCCACCCACTATAGCGATATACGTGCTGCACACTACGAGAGGTCACACTATTTATTGACAACATGTGTGTGGCCAGTTAAAGCCATGGGCTTACTTGCTTACTGAATAAAAAGGGAAGGAAAAAAAAAATTGGTGAACCCCTTTCACGTAAAGTATATATGTATGGGGATGTCATTGATATGCTGTCCAATCTCAACGCTACAAAAACATGAGAGCATTATGGTGCTCCAAGAGCTAGCTCTCTATACTTGAATTACAAGGTGATACGGCACACTTGCATTTCCATGCATGTGCCACTTGCTTGGTCATTCTAGATATTCGCTAGTGGGTTTGAGAGGTACTGGGAATCGATTTTTCACAGGGTTGGGTGCTGTCTTACAGCCCTTATCTTATCTGCCACCAGTGCCAGAGATTGCACAACCACGTACGTCCAGTGCTAAGAGAGAAAACGCGACAACATCAGTGAGCCGACCAGCTGTTGATGCGCGCCTCGGTTGACGTCGTTTGGAGCTCTCTGAGGAGTCGCCCCGGACAACGACCATCTCGAAGTGCCGCCATGAGAGACGCCGGACTGAACGAACGCCACTCCAAGATTTGGTCTGCGCGTAGCCCTAAGCCTTATGACTTATTAACTGCGTCCCATGACCGGTCAACTCGCCCAATCCGAGCCACACAGTCTGATCAAATGACTACCAGGGCCAAGGGAACGGTCACTGTTTCAAATGTGTTAGCACCTTTTTGCGGGGGACTACTGCTGATGAAGCTTTAGTGAATCCTTCATTTCAGTGTTGTCGTCTGAACATATGTAACGAAATACTTTCATTTTGAAGTCTTATTGTCAGGACGTCCTATGAAGACGATTGCAGGTCAAGCAACGCACAAGTTCATGGTCAATAAGCCTGCGAGTCACAAAATCTTCACGGAAAATGCGTTAAAATATTTTGGTTGCAGATCATTAGTACTGATACCTTGTTTCGAATAGCCCCAATGTCTCACTGTTCGCTTGTGATAATCAAGGAGATGATCGATGCAGCTGTTTCAGCATTAGTATTATGTCAGAGGTGGATGGTTGTTCTGTTTACACAAAAAAAAAAAGGTTGTTCTGAATTGAATGAATGTTTTGATCCACTGTTCTTGGCTCAAGAGTCTGAGAGTTTATAGAACTAATTTTTTTTAGAGAACATTATAGAACTAAAATGACTGCAGGAAAAACAACATAATATATATAGCCTGTATGATTTTGCAGGGTCTGCACCTAAGGGCTTTTTGCTGGGCTAAACTAACTCTAGTCAGAGATTGCGGAGTAATCGTGATGGAAACCGACATGATCTGAATGAATGTTTCAGTAAAGTTTACTGCTCTTGACTGACTCTATATTGAACAACGAACCCTTCAACCAAGCTCCATGGGCTAATCACCTGATGAGAGTGAATAGTAGACAACATCAAGAGGCCTCTGTTCTATGGAAGGTGCATGTGGAGCTCACAAAGAAGTTAATTTGTGGTAGACTTTTCCGTTTGGATTTTGATGTTTTCCGCATACCATATCGTGATACATATACTGCATAGTACATGGAGATCATTTAATTACTATTTTCTCTATTTAGTGACACATGTACTTGGCACTAGTTAACCCTTACCACGTCAGGTATGTATACGAATGGGGATGTACTCGATACATGGTTCAATCTCTGCACTAGAGATACATGACAGGACAGCATTATGGAACTCCAATAGCTCTATATATTATATTTGATGCTTGAGTTAGAAGATGATATGTGCCTCCTTTCCGAAGCATGTGCTGCTTGCTAGATCATTCCTTCTCCATGGGTGGGTGTGAGAAGGTATTAGGAATATGTTGTTCGCCAAGAGTTGAAAAAACTGTTTTACAAGTGCCATTGCATCGAGGAGTTGTAAAGCCTCCTTAGCAATATATTCTTCTTTGGGTTGCTTCGCTGCTCTTGCTGGCTCCACAATTGTTAGTTGCACTAGCTGAAACTCATGCAGGGTATTCAATCTCCATGGAAGGTGCATGGTTCGGACACGCGGCTCGATTGTTTTCATACGATAGGCTTCAGGAGCATATAGGGGAGGACAACTCATCAGATACACAGCTCCTAAGCTATAACTTTGCTTTGAAAGATGTCATCGTAAAGTTCAGGCAGCTTTGCGCACTCAACTCAACCACTTTGAGGTCCATGTAACTTGAAACAATAATATTGCATTTGTGTATACCTTGGCACCTCGATCTGTAGTAAATCTACCCTGGCCTGGACAGAGTTCAGTCAGAGTGCGTCGGCGCCGCGTTCCTGCCGCTGGGAATCTGCCATGAGCTTGCGAACCCCTTGCGCTGCCGTACCGGCACTATCACGTACCGTCCGTCGAACAAGCACACAGTTAGGCATAGGCTCGCTAGTCATGGACTCATGGTCCTCTTGTCCGCCGCCGGCCGCGGTGCAAAGGGAGTACGCACGTTGCCAGCGCGACGAGGCTGGAGCTCCTGCCGGATGCTGATGAGGTCCTCATTCGTCTGTGTCGCGGTCACTCTGGTGGGCGGAGCCGGCGGCGGCGTACGTAGTACAAGGACCTGCGTGAAGCGCCGCCTTGAGACAGCGCATGCATGGACGCTACTCCGCGGCCTCGGCCGCATTCGCCGGTTGAACGTACGGCGCATGCCCACGAATGAATGGAGTTCCGGCGAGATGAGATAGGGAGCGCCGCGCCGGCGGCACGGATTTGGGCGTCTCGCGTCGCTCTGCGCCTTACGAGTTGCTGACTGTATGACGAGAGATGACCAGTCAACTCGCCCGATCTGAGACGAACAAGTCGGATCGAACGAGTCCGAGAACCAGGGGCGGTCGCTATTTTGAATAGCGACCACTCCTGGTCCTCGCGTGGACGTCGCCTCCTCTGCACACCATGGCTCGCCTGAGCGCCGCCCAGTTCCGAACGACTTTGCCGGCCTGATTCACCGCGCCATCGCGTCATGCCACCATTCCTCTGCACGCTCCCCGTGCTTGCGCGCCATGCCAGAGTAACCACAGCACACCACGGTGGCTGGCCTCTGCAGCTATATATGCAAGCATCAAGTTTCGACACCACACCACACCACACCACGGGCGCAACACCGTGGCGCTCGTCTGACATGCATGGGGCTGCTCTGCTCGCCATGGTTTGTCACACAGTCAGAGTGCCGTCAAGTTTCGAACGACTGCACTGGCATGCCGCTGCGCCTTCTATGTCCGGTCAAGCTTGCCTGGCCGTCGCCTTCGTGTACATCCCACGGTGGCCGGACACAGTGCGGGAGCCTAACGGCCACCGGACGCGCGCGTTCCATGCTCTGCTTTTTCCTGGAGGCGCTTCGACCACCTCTCGAAAAGTCAGTTCCATGCTGATGCTGCGCACCACACACCAGCAGGCGTTCTGCAATTGAACGCTGATAAAAGTATGCTGCTTATGCACATCTCCTGATCAGCTGATCGTTTGAAGGAAAACACGTACGTATGCTGATGTGTGGTGCAGTACTATACCGGAAGATACCAAGTGTCAAGTTTATCTAGTACTGCTTGTTTTGAGGTCAAGTTGGAGCAGATTCTTAAGACCACATGAGTGTTCAACTGGAGTGGGTAGCTGCAAAATTCTTGTAAAAAATGACATGCACTGTTTTCAGCGTTTGACGTTCTCCACCCACCACAGTGAGAATAACATGTACTATTTTAATGATTTGTTATTTTTTTTCACCCACTATTACGATACACGTGTCACACACTACAAGAGGTCACACTCTTTATTGATAACATGTGAGGTCACGAACCCCGTTCACTTCAAGTATATATGAATGGGGATGTCACCGATATGCAATCCAATCTCCGTACTTCAGAAACATAGGGGCATTATATATGGTGCTTCAAAAAGCTCTCTATACTTGAATTACAAGATGATACGCATCACCTGCATTTCCATACATGTGCTACTTGGTAGGTCATTCTAGATATGAACTGGCAATCGGTTCTTCACTGGGCTGGGTGGTGTATTACAGCCATTATCCGCCACCAGTGCAAGAGCGCAAACCATGTCCAGCACTAAGAGAGCGAGCGCGACAACGTTGGGGCACCGGGCAGCTGTTGATGAGTGCCTCGCTTGACATCATCTGGAGCTCTCTATTGAGTCGGCGGCAGAGAACGACCAGCTCGAAATGCCAGCACGAGCGATTTGGGCTGCGTGCAGCCCTGCACCTTATGACTAGTTGACTGCGTCCCACGACCTGTCAACTCGCCCAATCCGAGCCATACGAGTCTAACCAAATGACTACCAGGGCCCAGGGAACGTTCACTGCTACAAATGTGTTAGCACCTTTTTGCTGGGGACACCTGATGAAGCGTTAGTGAATCCTTCATTTCAGTATTGTTGTCTGAACATATGAAATGAAACACTTTCATTTCAAAGTATTATTGTCCGGACTTCCTATGAAGACGATTGCAGGTCAAGCAAAGCACAAGTTCATGGTCAATAAGCTCGCGAGGCACAAATTTTCACGGAAAATGCGTTAAAATATTTTGGCTGCAGATCACTAGTACTGATACCTTGTTTCGAATGGCCCCCATGTCTCACTGTTCGCTTGTGATAAGGATATGATCGATGCTGCAGTTTCAGCATTACAGTATTATGTCAGAGGTGGATGTTGTTCGAAATGAATGAATGTTTCGATTCACTTTTCTTGGCTGAAGAGTCTGAACGTTTATACATATAAAATGACTGCAGGAAAAACAACATAGTATATATAGCCAGTATGATTATACAGGGCTCTTTTCTGGCTAAACTAACTCTAGTCAGAGATTGCGGAGTAATCATAACTGTTAGCTGACCGAGTATGCAGTGCCGTTGCAACTGCACCCGTCTTCAGCGGGACGCCGAGTCCACGGCGCCCACGACGTCCGCACCGGTCGCTCGCGCACGACGCGCGCTCGCCACCGCTCACACAGCGTAGATGTAGGAGAGTCCGTTCCCAAGCTGGCTCGTGTTGTACATGTATAAATGTAACTCTGATCAATACAGAACGCCTCGTTGGCTTTGCTCCTCTCTCTCGAGCTCTCGTTCTCTCTTGTTTCTGTACCTCGTTCATGGTAATCAGAGCTTCGGTTTCGAGCACACCTCGTTAATCCGAAAGTCTCGCGATCTCTCGCTTCCGCTGCCATGGAGAGGAATCCTTTGTTCGACGGCTCGTCCTCTTCTTCCTCCACTACCTCCCCAACCTCCTCTGCTCAGTCCAGCCATGGCGAACCCAACGACACCGCAGACTCTCTCCGCGATATCATCGTTCCCCCAGCCACCATTCAGATGGTGAACATCAGAACATCCGGGCTCACGTCCCGGTCACGCTCGACTTCACCAACGACTCCAACTACTCCCAGTGGCGGCGCTTCTTCGAGACCGTCTTCGCCAAGTTCGCGCTGCGCCACCACATCGCCCGGCGCACTCGGCGCCGCCATCACTCCCCGGAGTGGGTGATGAACGACGCCTCCGTCACCAACTGGATCTACACCACCATCTCACGCGAGCTGCAGATCATGGCCATGCAGCCGGAGGAGACGGCGTACGACGTCTGGAGCACGATCGAGGGCCTCTTCCGCGACAATCGCGCCACCCGCGCCGTCTACATCGAAGCCGAGTTCCGCTCTCTGTGCCAGGGCGACATGTCCGTCATGCAGTACTGCGGCCGCCTGAAGCAGCTCGCCGACAACCTTCGCGACGTCGGCGACCCTGTCAAGGAGGAGAATCAGGTACTCAACATGTTACGTGGTTTGAGCCCCCAATACAGTCATGCTATCTCCACTATCACTGCCAAGGATCCTCAGCCGAACTTCTTCCAAGCACGATCCACCATTCTCCTTGAAGAATTTCGTGACAAGGAGAAGGAAAAAGACCAGGCCCCGCAGGCCCTCTTTGCCGGCCGTGGTGCTAGCTCCGGCGGCAACAACACTCCTCCTTCCGGTGGTGACGGCGGGCCTGCCACCAGCGGGTCCTCCTTCGGCAACCGCTCCAACAGCAACAACAGACGGCCGAACAACAAGAACAAGCAGCGCCGCCCCGGACCCAACTCCGGCGGCGGCTACGGCGGCACCGGCGGCCATGGGACCAAACCTGGCTTCTCCGCCGGGAACAGTGGGCATCAGACTCAAGCTCCGTGGCCCATGGGCGTCAACCCGTGGACCGGGATGGTCCAGGCATGGCCCATGACTTTCCGCGCTCCCGGCTCCGGCGTACTTGGGCCCCATTGTGACACCCCGTGTCACTGGTACAGCAAACACTCCAAAATTGAACTGAACCCAAGTCAAATTCTTTTCAATTTCGAAATAAGTCATTCAAACAAATGTCAAACCATGCATGTGAAGCAAGATAAAAATTTCAATAACAACTTGCCAATATAATAATTTCTGCAGCAATAACCTGTGAAATGAGAATTTTGGAGAATTTTCCATGATTTTTCAAACTCTGTAAGTGCCCCTAAAAATTCAGAGAAGTTCATGCAAATCCTGCTGTTACTCGAATTTTAATTCAACTTCTGTTGCTCAAACCTACCTGGACCCAGAAGAGAAGTTGGAGCTGGATAATTATCCTATGTTACCAGAATTTCTCATAAATTTTGGATGTCTGGAAGGTTCCCTTTTTATTCGACAAATCTGACAGCAGGAAAAATTTAATTTCTCCAATTTGAGACAGTTTTGATCTCTGTGAAGCAACTCCAAGTTTTTCAATACAACTGGCCCCATCTCAAAAATCCTCAGCAAACTAGAGATCAATTAGTGATTTGTCAAATTGTTTCAGGATTTATGGACACTTTTTAGGTATTTTAGTAAATGCCCAAACTTGCAAAAGTGTCCAACTTGGACCAGCTGCAGTTTGAATATTATTCAAAATCCTGATGTGCATGTTACACCATCATGTTCAGCTATCTTGATCTATCATCTGTCCACTTTTCATGATTTTTCGAGCTTGTTTACTAATTTATTGGAAAAATCGTTGACTGGAAATTCGTGAAAATGGAAAAGATCCCGTGGGGCCCGCCTGTCATTGGCACTGCTGGTCATCTCCCTCTCTCGATTCGGCACCGTGGACAGCGCCTTGCCGCACTCCCCACCCCGATACCTCTGCCCAGGCGGCACCCCTCCCATTCTCCCCTCCTCCTTCACTCTCAGTCGCAACTTGCTCTCCTCTTCCTCTCCCTCAATCCGAGCCGCCGCCATTGCCGAGCAGAGCTCGAGCTCGCCGGCCGTCAACGAACTCTCCCCAGCCGAGATACTCCGCCTAGAGCTCTGCGAGTACCCTCTCAACCCCTCCATGGCCACCATTCTCCATCTCCCGCCGTGAGCCTCGTGAATCGGGCGATTCTTCTTCAAGTCCGGCCGTCGGTCCTCTTCCGCGCCGCCGCGCGATTCGCCGTGTCAGGTGAGCTTCACTTCGATTCCTTGCACACCCGAGGTCCACCATGAACTTGCGCATGTCCATGACTGCCTTTTCCCTCGTCTCCACAGCTTGACTGGCCGGAATCCAACTTTTCCCCGCCATCTATTGGAAGAACCCGAGCACCTTCACGACGAACTCCCACTTCCGCCCCTCCTCGTCGACTACAAGCTTGACACCGCTCTTCTACAGGCCAAGATGAAGTTCCTCATGATTTTTCCTTGATTTTTTCTGCCTCACACGGCACGGGTGACCTCGCCGAACCATGCCAGCCCGCCGTGCCTGACGCCGGCCATCCTCCGGCCGTTCCCGTCGAGTCCAAACCACACAAATGGATGCACGTTGACCTCTGCTCCGTCCTGGTATTTTTGTTGGGATTTTTAGTGGTCTTTTGACCGTCTTCCAGCGAGCCGCCGTCGCTCCGGCGACCTCCGGCCGCCATGGCCGGGCTCCAGCCCGACCTGGTGCTGGCCACACCAGGATCCGGTGTGGCTAGAACCCTGTGGCTTTCCGTGTGGCTCAAATCCTGTTGGCCGAGCTTTTCCCAATTTCTGGAATTCCATCTAAATCGCAGCAAATTGTAAAATACATAATAAATTGTATACACCTCAGAAAAAATGCGAATCCAATTTTGTTGGCTTCCTTATGCTCAGATCTATCCAACCAAAATGCCAAATCACAAAAATGCGTTCTCTGTTTTCTGTGAAAATACAATTGTGCAGATCTTGTTTAAATCATAATTAATTCTCTGTTGCTCCATAAATCACAAACTCTTGCTGGGTTGTAAAGCACATGATTACACACTTACAGAGAATATTCCCACTATCATATCTTGTTTAATTATTTTCTTATGATTTAAATCGTGTTTTGCATTGTTTAAATTTTTATAAATAATCCGTATTGCAATAAATCGCCAAACTTCACTGTAAATTACTTCTAGTGGTTCTCTTCACCAGAAAAATACCACTGGCCATAAAATAATTTTTAAAATTAATTTAATCTAATTAACCAACTTAAGTTAATTTATGTAATTAACTTAAACAAGAGTTAATGAAGAAAATACTTCAGACAAAAGTATAATTAAATTTAATTGCATCATTTCATTGTATCTAACTAGCATTCCCTTGTCATGACATATAGCTCTCGAGGTGATTCCGGAGCAGCTGGAGGAGTAGGATGCTGAGCAGCTCAGGAGGAGCCACTGACTGTTCCCTTTTCTGACTGTGCTAGTTCTAGCGTCATCTCTGAGCCAGGCAAGCCCCGGTTGCATTATGTCCTATGTTTTTGTTGTTTTATCACTATGGATGAGGTCTAGACTGTCGGTGCATTAGGTTTTTGTCAGACCCCTGGAATTTGCTGTGCATCCTGTATCAGTCCCTGGATCAGTAGCTGATACGCACAAGAACATAGATATGATAATCAAAAGCATACTTTGAATAGATAAATAAGCAAGATACCTGATATAAGACCTTTAGTTGCGGTACGACAGGGACTCATAACTATCCAAGTCCTTCCGACAGACTAAAGGTGAAGCAGACAGCGGAAATCATGGCCCAACGCCACAAGCAAACTTGAGAAGCAGAACCGAAAACCCAATCGTCGTCGATCTCTACGAAGTCTTCTCCTACTAAACCAACAATTGCAAACACGTGAGTACATAAGGTACTCAGCAAGCCCTACACTACACAAGGGTATATATACATGCATATTTGGTCTTAGCAAGGAATAGGCGGTATGGTTCGTTTGCAGCAAGCAACTTTAATGCAAGGTTCACTAAAGCATACGAAGGAATTCTTAGATAAACCAGAGAAGTATTGTCAATATTTCAGTTGGTTGGCCCTGGGGGAGTATATGGCATTCCCGCCAGTACCCAAGTTTTAGTTGGGCCTTCTGACCTTAATGGTCATACCGACCCGGCATCCATGCCATCACTTCCAAAACACGAGCAGACTACTGCTCACTCACACTTCAAGGAATCATGAATGTGGCTAATCATATCGAGCTCAACATAGATGTGTCATATGCCGTGACAACGTCCATCCGGATGAATTTTACACTCTGCAGAGGTTGTACATCTTTCCCCACGGGCTACGCACCCTTAGCTAGAGGATACGTAACGCCTAGCCCATCTTCTCCGAGTACCACACACAATGCCACCTACGAACCAACCCAGGGGCTTTTCATGAGACTATAATAGTCTTCATGCGGAACCACAGCACATTTAATGTGGGGATCTCGGGCCGGAGCTCCTAAGCACTACAAACTCCGGAGTCTTCTCCTGGTTGCTCGTTTGCGCTACTGCCCTCCAGGTGGATCAAAGTGGTAGGCACCAAGAAGGTAGGGTAAGTCCTTCCCATACAGGTTCCGTGGTTGTACGAGAATCATCTTGTTAAAGGTTGAATGAACCGGTCCTTATGTGGCCGGGCAAGCACCATGTCCCACACTAGGGGCCTATCACAACATCACAATTCACTAATGGCCTTGCCCGCAGTCCAACCCATCCCATCACCGTCACCATCACCATCACCTAACACAGTTGTGCTACTCCCAACCCCAATATTACGCACACCACCAAACTCATTTAACACATTTATAAAGCATAATATATGAGTACGGTGTGGCAATGTAGAAACATTGCGGGGTCCTAAGCAGTTCTAGAAGCAAGGTGAACGTGCCATCATAGAAATGATGGAACTATCCTAGGGTTATCAAGGTGACATGTATATCAAGGGTAAACAAGGATCCAGATATTAATGCTTAAGTAGGTGGCATCAATATCGGTTAAGCAGGTAGGGCAATAACTACACAATCAGTAAAATAACAAGTAATGCATAGTACGAGATCAGGCCATATAGGTGCATTGCGAAAACAGTAGGTTCAATCATGATCAAGGAGAGGTAGAGCTTGCCTGAAGAACGCTATCCTAATCTTTCAATTCTGGATCTTCAAGTTCTTCCGTCGAAGTTGATGTCTTCGAGTCCTCCTTTTAAGCTTGTATCTTCTGACTCGTCCTCGATCTTGGATTCTTCAACTTATCCCTAAAGATTGGATCTTTCTTGAATTCTTCTGTCTCTTCCTCGAATCTTGCGTAAGCTAGCGCATAGAAACATTATGTATAAACACTACCGCAAAAGAAATAAAGATCGAAAAGAGCCAATAAGATCCGATTAACTCCAATGAAACTCTAAGAAAAATGGTACGTTTATGCAATGCATATTTATTTATGAAAGATTATTTATTACAAGTTATGTTCATGGCCTTATAAGGACCATATTCACCTAGACAAACTATTAATTATCTAAGTTCTCTTAAAAGAAACAAAGGTGCAACCTTATGGTGGGGATGATAAGATGCATATGCTTTAATGATGGTGATTGCGTGCATATCTATTATATAAACTCTTAAGTTATTTCTATTAAAGAACATGAGTGGTTTGAGGAGAGGATATGCAAATGCAAAAGATTTAATGCATGATGGTGCAAGGTTAGCTATATGATCCAGTCATGACATGCACTAAGAAGACAATAAATAACACAGGAATAGTCTCAAATAACAGCGAATGAAATACCAGTAAAATTCTCAAATAACTGACATCAAATAAAAGAGGTGGATAAATCAATAAACTAGATAAATGGCGAGGACAACATTGGATTAGGTTTGATTAAGCGATAACTATGCTAGGCTAGGGTTAAAGCTAGGTCGTGATGAAAAGAGGTTGCGATACTTGAGGTGGGACGGTACGACGAGAAGAGGTGGAATGGTTCAACAAGAGGGGTTAGGTTTGATTGAACGATGTGAAATGATACGGCGGGATTGACTAGATTCAACACCATAAAGCGAAAGATTATTTGTGTTATGCGAGATTAGCGGCGAATGATTTATCGAGATGAGATTTGTCGGGCGAGAGAGGAACTTAGGGTATTGATGACTTGTAGACCTGATGCAGGGCTTCAAAGACAGTACCAAAAGGTACTACGCGTTTCTACGAACGCGTGAGCACAAGAATCGCTCAAAACGGAGCTCGGATGGAAAAGATATAGGTGTTTAAAGATTCTAAGGGCTTGTTTGCAATTACAGAAAGATTCTAAGGACTCATCTGTAAAAATAGGAAATCTTAGGGACCTATCTGTAATTACAGAAAAGTTGAGGGGCCTTATGTAAAAAGGCAGGGACTAAAAGGTAATTATGGGAAAGTAAAGGGGTGTTTCTGTAGAAAGATTGGACCTAAACAGAATTATCAAAAAGGTCAGGGGCTTAAGATCAAGGCCTGGGATTTTCTAGGTTTTCTGGAATTATTTTTCTACTGAAAATTCTATGGACCGGGTCCACGGGTCCTGTAGACCGGCGAGGAGCTGTGGTCCATCGGTCCATGGTGAGCCGGTTACATACCCCGAAGGGGTACCTAATCTAGGCCGTGAGATCGAGATCGGACGGCTGAGATGAGAGGGAGGCGGCGCACGGCGGCCGGCGGCGACTGGCGGCGCGGGAGGCGGCTGAGGATTGCCGGAGAAGGCCGAGACGGCGCTCTGGTGGCTCATCCTCGACGAGATCTGGACCGGGAGTGAGAGGAGGGAGTGGGGAGCTCACCTGGGCGGTCGCGCGAAGCAGTGGAGGGACGGGGAAGGCTGGCGACGATGAGGAGCGGCTTGCGGCGGCGATGCTCGACGGGAGCTATGCTCCGATGCTCCTTGCGCGGCGCCGAGGGGTGCGAGAGGGGCGTGGGAGTGTGACGGGGCTGTGTGGTGGCTCGGCGAAGGCGGAGGTGGCTCCAAGCGGCGCGGCGTCGAGCTCCCGACGGCTTCAATGGCGGCGAATGCTCAAGCTAGGGTTAGGGTTCGGGAAGAAAAAGGAGAGGGACGGCGCAGAGGGAGAGGAGCGGCTTAAATAGGCGGCCGGAGGTGACGAGACTTGGAGGCGAAGACTTGGAAGGGGGTCCTTCGTCGAGAAGCTTGCGCTCCGGTCAAGGATGGCGGCGGACCTTATCTCCTCGGTCAGAAGTGCGGCGCCGCCCCGTACACCGATGGGGCACCCGTTGACCGCGATGACGTCCTGGAAGTATGGCTACAGCGCCTGGGAAAAGGGACCGGGGAGAGAGAGAGAGGAGGAGACGGCGGCCACGTCGGCGCTCCGTTGGGAGAGAGAAGGGTGACGGCGGCCGGGTGAGCTGGAGGTAGGGGATGAGGTGGTGGTTGGGCTGGGCCAGGCCGAAGCGGGCCATGCTGGGTCGGAGGGAAAGAAAGAAAAGAATCGGCCCACTCGGTAGGAAAACAGAGAAGAAGAGGAGATGGGCTGGGCCGGCAGGTGGAAAAAGAAAGAGAAAGGGAATTGGTTTATCTTTTTCTGGAACTTTTGGGGAACTTCAAATTTGGATGGAGTTCAAATTTGGGAAAGGAAATTGACTTCAACAAACACTGCAAATAACACCAATGAACCCAAAAATGCATATGGTGATATTTGTGCAAATTTAAAATTCAAGATTTTTAATTCGAGGTGAATTTACTAGGGTTCAACAAATAAATTTTAATTTGTTGTAAATTCCAAAGTTTCAACTTTTAGTAAATATTAAATGAAACAAACACTTGAGCATAGATTTTATATTTTGAAAATTTCAGATTCAACTAAGTTTGAATTACTTTTGTTAGTTTTATTTCGAAAATTTGATGAGGAGGAAAGAAATAAATAAAATTCAAAATCGGAGTGATTTTTATTCCATTTTATTTTTGACTTGAAAATTTGGGATGTTACAGTTTTTAGGAGTTGATTGGAACGGTAGCTGCATTATGATTACCCTTCCTTATTATCCTTGATGATCTCTGTTTAGTAGTACTTGGTCTTATGTTGATCGTTAGCACTGCTATGCTTAGTTGTCAGGGATCGGTAGAAGTCGAGTGGTAGGTCCCACTCGCATGGTAGGACCGTGACACCCTGGTATGTACTAGAAGAACTATATGTTTGTTGCAGACTGGACAGGGATATTTGTGTAGGATGGATGGAGAAGGCTGGGCCTTCACGGTGGTAGCCCCGTCTGTGTCGATTAAGGACCGTACCGTTGTTGGCCCTGTTGAGCAAGTTTTGAACGTACTGATTCACATGCTGGTGTTTATGGGCCCAGTAAACCGACGTAGCATAGCAACCGTAGGGATAAACCTTATCCTGCTGCTACGGGGGAATGGGACAACCCGCGGATAACGGAAGGGCTGGGTGTCGCGTGGGGATGGTCCTAATATTTCGTCGGGAGCAGCAGCTAGATTTCTGTAACACCCTGTGTTTTGCCGCATAGTAAAAATCACTAAAAATTTGAACTTTTTCGAATTCAAACAAATTCAATCAAAGTGGAGGTTAAATTCATGCCAAATTTGAAATTTTTGAAATTTAAATGTGCATCAAATCACACCATGAGCATATTTGGAATTTCTTGTTTTTATTTATGTGTTCTTTTGGTTTTGATCCTTTTTCAAATTTGAATTTCATTCAAATTTGCATCCTAGCTAATTCTGAGAAATGGTTAAACCATTCCTTTCCCGCCGGGCCGCCCTCCTCTCTTTTCCCTGGCCGGCCCAGCTCTTCCCTTCCTTCCTTTTTCCTCCCGCGGCCTGCTCCAGCCCAACCTCCCTCTCCTCCCTTCGGCCCAGCAGCGGCCCAGCCCGCTTTCCTCTCCACGCGTCGCCGACGGACGCGGGGACCCCGCCGTCGTCTTCCTCCTCCCGACGCGCGGCGAGCGCCGCCCATGCCGCCGCGTCACCGCGCCGTCTCGTCCCGTCGCCGCACAGGACGCCGCACGTGTGCACGCCCGCGGAAGCTTCGCTCCGTCCCGTCGCACCGTCCCCTCGACCAACTCCGCGCGCAGACCTGCCCTCTCCCGTCGCCTCGCCGCAAATCCCGACGACCGAGCTCCCATGCCGCGACATCAGCCCAGCTCAGCAACGCTTCGTTCCGTCGCCTCGCCCGCACTGCAGCCGCCCCGCGCCCTCGTCATCTCGCGCGTGGGCGCCGTCCTTCCCCTGGCGCGCAGTCGCGTCATCGTTGAATATCGGCGACCGGCGCCTGACCGAGCCGACGACCGAGCCGCCCCAACGGCTCCTTCCCCGGCCGCCTATAAAAGCCGACGAGCTCCGCGTCGTCTCCCTCTTTCCTCTCACGAGCTCAAACACTCCCAATTCGCATCCGAGCGCCGCCGATCCCACTTTTCCCCATCGGCCGCCGCCACCCTCTTCATCTCCGGCGACTCCCCGGCAAACCAACAGTGGAGCTCTGCCCCTTCTCCTTCTTCTTCCGGCTTCGCCAAACCCTTCCTAATCCCGTCGCGCCTTTCGTTTTCGCAGCCGAAGTGCGGAGCATGGCGTCCACGGCGGGCTAGGGTTCCGGCGGCCGCTCATCGTCGACAACGACCTTCCGCTTCCCCTCCAGCTGCGTCGACCCCACCGTGAGCTTCGCCTTCCTCTTCTCTCTCTCCCGCGCCCTTCCTTTTCCTTCCTCTCCTCTCGCGCGAGCACCCGCACCAAGCTCTTCCACCCGCCGCCGTGCGACCTCGTCGCCGGCGAGCTCTCCGGCCGCGCCCGGCCAAGCCGAGGCGCGCCTCGCACTCACCACTCACCCGCGCACCCGCACGTGAGCACACACTCGAGCTTAACCGCAAGTGCACGTGTCTTCACCACATCTCGACGCGCCGCCCAAGTCCGGCGAGCTCGCGTCACCTCCACGGCCGCCGTTCACGTCAACGTGCCCCACTCGACGCTTCGCCGTCGCACCCCGAGCTCGCACGACCACACGGCTTCGAGCACGAGCACGCACACGCGCGTTTTTACCCCGCGCACCGCCGCGCCGCCGAACTCCGGCGAGCGCGCGCCGCCGCTTCCGTCGACCTTGTCGACGACATCACCCCCAAATCGCTCCGCCGTCGCACGTAGAGCACGTAGGGATACTTATCGTCGCGCTCCGACCACCGTAGACGCCGGCGGCGACGATTCCGGCGAGCCGCCGCCGTGCTCCCCTGCTTCCGGCCGCGTCGCGCCGCCGACCGACGTGGCGTGCCACGTCGGCGCGCGTGGGCCCGCGCGACCGGGTCGTCGTCCCACGTGGCGCTCCCGGTCCACCATGGACCCAAACCCGAATCCCACCGGTCCACAGTTCACGTGGACCGAGTCCACAGCACAGTCCCGGCACAGTACAGCGGCCCCACGGGCCCATCTGTCAGCCACACACACGTTCTGTAATTGCTAGCGCCACACAGCAAATGTACCCAAATTCTTTTTCGAGCACTTTTCCAATATCAGAAAAATTCCGTAAATTCTCCAAAAATACTAGAATACCTTCTAATCATCTTCCAATACTCAATCACCTCAGATTAATTAAGTTTTGCTCATACTTAATTAATCAAGCTTAGTTCCAATTAATTTAATCCCACCAACTTCTAAAATCTATATCTTTTTCATTCTAACTCCGATTTTGGCGATTCTTTCGCCAAAATTCATCTAAATTCATGATCTATCCAATGCTACCAGAAACTTCTTCATTTGATGTTATTTGGGTCTTATTTGGTTTAATGCTTGTTTAATCAATTGCTTGAGCGGTAGATTTATTTGTCGCTGTTTACTTTTAATCGCTAGATAATCAAGCTTACGAGGAAGAAGCTGAGGACCCGGATTACGAGGACTTAGAAGAAGAAGATTTTGGTGAAGGCAAGTCCTAACCCTCCTTTGATCATGATTGATCCGATGTTTATAAATTACCTACTTAGAGCCCGTTTATAAATAAATTGCATGATGTTTAATGCTTAGTATGTCCTAAGTACTTATTGATTGCCATGCCTTGTTATTGATTACCCTGCTTCCATTGTTAAATTTAAGATCCAACATTCGTTAATTATTTAATGATTAGTTGGAATGCTATGCTGCTTAGGACTGTTATACATGAGTACTTAATTAATCTTGCTATACATGCTTTTTGTGTTAAATGCGTGAGTGCTTGGTGGTGTGTGTGGTGAATATGATAATGTGGGATGGTAATTAGTGACTTGTGCAACTCTATAGTGGGGATACTTTGGCGGGAGCAGGCGAGGTAGTCCTCAGTGGGGAGGGCTATCTCTGGGATGCGACTCCTCTGTGAGGATAGCTATTGAAGATGCCTGCTTCGGTCGTATAAGGACCGGTTCCTGTGCCGCCTGGCCTAGCACCTTTCGTACAGCCACAAGTCTTGTATGGGAAAGAGTTGGAACCACACCCTACTATAGTGTCCACCCGGTATCCACTCGGAGGCAGGAGTTGCAGCGGAAGCCAGGAGAAGACTCGCCGACAGTGGGACGCGAGCCCGGCATGGGGATATTATTATTCAGGCCTTTCTATATGATATGATGTGATGAAGCCCCTGGTCGGATGATTTTCCGTGGGTGGATGCCGTGGTGACACCAAGTAGGTACGGGACCTCTGTATGCCTTTCCTAACCACGACGGTGGGAGGGACTGGTATACCTTGTGGGGAATCGTGTACAACCTCTGCAGAGTGTAAAAATCTATCTAGATAGCCGTGTTCCACGGTATTGGACAACGCGAAAGCTTTGGCCACACAAGATTAGTATAACGGTGTGAGTTATATCCTTGGCGTGTTTTTGGAATACACCGGTGTGGAACCGTGCGCTGGTTTCCTGCCAGCATTAAAACTTGGGAACTGGCGGGATGGATTGCATCTCCCCCAGGGCCAAACAACCCCACTAAATGTCAACAATAATCTTGGCTGTAGTTGCAACTGGCTTTGCTTTTAAAATAACCTTTGCATAAACATGGCTTTACCCGCTATGCTTAAACCTCAGCCTATCCTTGGTTATATCCTTGCATGCTTTTTACCCCTTGTGTTAGGGCTTGCTGAGTACCTTATGTACTCACCCTTGCTTTAATCATTCAGATGAAGAGCCCGAGTATGAGTTCCAGGATGGTGAAGACGAGGAGTAGGGTTCTGTCCGCACTCGAGCTGCCTGTAGTGGCCCCGTCTCCGTTTTCCGCCGTAGTTGTGTTTAAGTGGTTCTGCTGTAGTAGTTCATCGATGTGATGTCTGTTGTAATAAGCCGGCCGCTGGCCGAGTGTTGTAAGACCTTTTATGTATGAAGGCTTGTATGAGACTCGGTAATATTTATGTAAGTTATGACTCTGTGATGACATTCTGTGTAAGTGTTCGTATCAGCGTCTGATCCAGGGACTGATACGGGTAAGCACTAGTACTTCAGAAATGGGGTACGACAGAGTGGTATCAGAGCCGTGCTTGACCGTAGGATGGACCCTAGGTTGGAACGTGTGTGAGAGAGTGATATTTTATATATATAAACTATATTACAAAATTTTACTTCCTGTACTGTCTTTACTTTATAAAATTTTATTCCGTTGTTGTGTACTTACCCATCTTCAACTTGTGTTGAACAGATGGAGGTCCAGTTGGTAGACAGCGAGTGGTCCTTCAGCTACCAGATCGGCACCGCAGGCTTTCCCACTGTCCTTTGGGAGACCCTGCAGAGGTTCGGCTACACCGACCGTCCAGAGTACCGCACCCGTCGCTCCGTCCAGCACGGCACCCAGAGGTGCGAGGTTCGCGTGACTATCCTCCAGTCACCCGAGCACCCTGACTGGGAGCCGCTGTCAGCCACGACCTTCGGCGCTTCACTCTCCGACGCCTACCAGGCAGGGGCCCGCAAGGCCCTGCTCCTCTTCTGCGAGCGACACGAGCAGGACGTGCGTGGCACGCCGTCCCGCTACTTCCCGCTCTACACCTGCCGCCACCCGGCATGGCGACGTAGGTGGAGGGCACTTCAGGGTTTGAGTCAGACAGAGGACAACCCCGCCTTGGTTGCCACTGTCCAGTACCTTCTTGCCTTGGACGACCTGTACGAGCAGCACCAGCGACAGTGGTCGAGGTGTGTCACCAGAGCCGAGGAGGCAGAGACTAGAGAGAGAGCCCTCAGTGAGCAGCTTACCGAGACCCAGGCACGGCTTGCACAGACACAGTCAGTTCTCGAGACCACTGCAGAGCGCTGGCAGAAGGAGACAGACAAGCTTAGAGAGACTCAGGCACAGCTAGCTGCAGTTCAGGCTCGGCTCACAGAGACTCAGGTTACCCTAGAGCGTACCAAGAAGCTCTGGAGAGAGGATGCCACCTACCTTATCGAGAGGTTGGACAGTTGTTACGTGGGGTGCCACAAGCACCATGGAGGACCCCGTCGCAGGTTTCTTCCGAGGGTCAAGGGACTGCACCGCCACTCACACTACGCAGCACCTACAGAGTCAGAGGGTGATGACGACACTACAGACACAGAGGATGACTCTAGTGACGGTGAGGATGTTGGAGGTGCAGGATCGTCCGGAGCAGCACAGCAGGCAGCCCCAGTTTCCTCAGAGGCAGCACCAGACCAGGCACTGGTTCCAGCTCCAGCTCCCACAGAGGTTGACCCAGTTCCAGCCCCTACAGAGGTTGCACCAGCTACGACCACCTTGTGGGTCCCGCTAGTTCCAGGAGACGACCCAGATGCAGGCTCTGACTACGGGATGGACACTGACAGTTCAGAGGACGACGACGACGACGACGACTCAGCACCTGAGGAGGATCCCACAGAGGATGAGGATGCTGGGATGGCAGTGGACGACCCTGAGCCAGAGCTACCAGAGGAGCCTTCGCAGGATGAGGAGCCTGCAGAGGACGAGCCGTCGGACAACATCCCGTTCTTCGAGTTGGACTACGCCAGTGACTGGGGAGAGTACTCAGATTCGTCGTCAGATGGCCAGCCTCCTGTGTACAACATACCACCTGAGTTCTACCAGATGTTTGAGGACGACCAGTCAGAGGCGTCAGAGGACTCCATGGCAGATCAGATCGTCGATCTCACAGGAGACGATGATGCGATGGATGAGGATTACCCAGCAGACGCTGACTCACCAGCTCACTCCCAGCCAGCAGTTGTTGATCCACCAGCTCCGTACCAGCCAGCACCTGTTGCTCCACCAGCTCAGTACCAGCCAGCACCTGTTGCACCACCAGCTCAGCACCAGCCAGCACCTGTTGCTCCACCAGCTCAGTACCAGCCAGCCCCTGTTGCACCACCGGCTCAGTACTACCCCACAGTTGTAGTGCCACCAGCTCAGTACCTGTCACCACTTGTTGCACCGCCAGTTCAGTACCAGCCAGTGTTTGTTGCACCCCCAGCTCAGTACTTTCCAGCAGTTCAGCAGCAGGCACTTGGGCCACAGATGTTCAGTGACGCAGGACTCTTCGAGTACTACCAGCTGCTCAGTGCTCACTCCCAGTGGAGCGACCCCTTCGACCTGCACCAGGAGTGGCGCAGGGACCGTGGCTTCGACCTGTGAGCAGCAGTCAGCAGTGATGGAGTCAGTTACCAGCAGCACTTGTGGCAGCAGTGCTTGTACCCGTAGTTTGTTTAGTCAGCAGTGTGTGTTTGTGTAGTCCAGCAGTTGTGTGTCGTTGTATCATAGTGTACCTTGTTGTCGAGTCCTGTACCTAGTTGTAACCGTCAAATCCTTCTATATGAAAGGATTTGGGTATGTGTGATCGAACCTATGTTATGATGTATATGTAATGCTGTGATGTTGTAATGATGCTGGATCTTCATGTTTGTGTGTTAGTTATTTTCAGTGTTGCCTTGTTTCCTCGTTAAAGCTCGTAACCTTAACCTTGTCTCAATCTCACCCTTCTTTGTCAACCATCAATCAACAGATGCCTCCCAAGAGGTCCGCTAGAATCCAGCAGCGCCAGAGGCGTGCAGCACATGAGGAGCCAGAGGATGATGGCCATGATGCAGGCAGTGGACGGGGACGTGGCAGAGGCAGAAATAACAACCAACGTGGAAGAGGTAGAGGTGGAGGCAGAGGTGGAAACAATGATCAAGACTATCAGGAGGATGAAGCTAGCCAAAACCAGCAGGAAGATCATGATGAGGTTGGAGATAACAACCAGAGCCGAGGTGGTGGGCGAGGTGGTGGACGAGGTGGAAGAATACCCCAACCACCTGTCACTAACCTAGTGGCAGTGATGGATAACCAGACTCGTCTGATGGAGGTCATTGCTCAAGGACTTTTAGACCGTACAGCTGGTCCCCAGAACAAGATGTCAGAGTTTATGAGACTCAGGCCACCGACCTTTGAGAGTGCTGAAGAAGATCCCTTGGCAGCAGATGATTGGCTGAGAGGCATCACCAAGAAGCTGCAGGTTGTCAATGCCACCGACAGAGAGAAAGTCCTTCTGGCATCTCACCAGCTCGCTGGAGCAGCAAGTGAGTGGTGGGATAACTACTGTGAAGCCGCAGAGAATGCTGATGCTATCACTTGGGATGAATTCCAGGAGGAATTCAGGAGGTACCACATCCCTGAAGGTATCATGGAAATGAAGGCAGATGAGTTCCGCTCTCTGAAGCAAGGAGCCATGACAGTGAACCAGTACATCAGGAAGTTCATGAAGCTGGCACGCTATGCACCTGATGACGTCAATACTGACAAGAAGAAGCAGGATCGCTTCAGGAAAGGACTCAGTCCCAGTTTGAAGATGCAGTTGATCACTCATATCTATCCAGACTTCAACACCCTGATGAACCGTGCCATACTCCTGGAAGATGCTCGTTCTCACCTTGAGAATGACAGGAAGCGCAAGTTCAATGCACAGAAGTTCAAGCAGCAGGACCGGAATCAGAGGTCAAGGAACAGCTTTTTCCAGAAGTCCAGGCACCAACCAACCATGCAGTACCGTACCTCAGCATCAAATCAGCAGAAATCAGCTCCCTCTTTCCGCAACCAGAGTGCAGGTAGTCAGCAGAAAAGCAGCCCCAGTGTTGCCCAGCCAGCCCAGAATGAGAAAAGAACATGCTTTCACTGCCGTGAACCAGGTCACATGGTTGCCAGATGCCCTTATCTGAACCAGAACCAGGCACCAGCTCAGTCACATCAGCCCAGCAATACCAGGACTGCAGCATCAGGAGTTGGACGTGGTGGACAGCAATCCTCAGGACTGCAGCGGAGGAACAACCAGACCTTCGGTCGAGGCAAGGTCAACCACATCAACACCGAGGAAGCTGAGGAAGCACCAGACGTTGTCCTTGGTGAGTACCTTGTCAACTCCACTCTTGCAACAGTTTTGTTTGATTCAGGAGCTTCACATTCGTTCATATCTTCGAGTTTTGTTGCTACACATGGTTTTCCCACTGTTTTGCTCAAACAACCCCTCATAACAAAATCCCCTGGGGCGGAAATTAAGTGTTTGTTGGGATGTCCCCGGGTTAAGATTCTTTTAAGTGGGGTAGTGTTCCTAGCAGACCTAGTAGTGCTCAAGTCTGCAGGAATAGATGTTATCCTTGGAATGGACTGGTTGAGCAAACATCAAGGCAATATAGCCTGTGATACCCGAAGAGTATCCTTAGTGAACCATCAGGGAATCAAAGTAGAATGTGAGCCAAGAAGGGCAAAGATCACACCCATGGTATGCAGTTTAGAGGCCAAACCCTTGGAGGAAGTACCAGTTGTCTGTGAATACCCAGACGTCTCTCCGGATGAGCTACCTGGAATGCCACCAGACCGAGATATCGAGTTCATCATTGAGCTTCTCCCTGGAACCTCTCCAATAGCTAAGAGACCCTATCGGATGGCAGCAAATGAGCTAGCAGAGTTGAAGGCACAGATAGCAGAGTTACAAGAGAAAGGTTTCATCAGACCCAGCTCTTCTCCTTGGGGATCACCTGTTCTCTTTGTTAAGAAGAAAGATGGCAGTCTCAGAATGTGCATTGACTACCGTTCACTCAACGAAGTCACTATCAAGAACAAGTACCCACTGCCCAGGATCGATGACTTGTTTGATCAGTTAAAGGGAGCCAAGTTCTTCTCCAAGATCGACCTAAGATCTGGTTACTATCAGCTGAAGATTCGAGAAGGAGATATACTCAAGACAGCCTTCGTCACCAGATATGGTCAGTATGAGTTCACAGTGATGCCCTTTGGACTTACCAATGCACCGGCATACTTCATGAATCTGATGAACAAGGTCTTTATGGAAGAGTTAGATCGGTTTGTCGTGGTCTTCATTGACGACATCCTGATTTACTCCAAGAGTGCTGAGGAGCATGAGCAGCATCTGAGGATTGTACTTGAGAAGCTGAGATCACATGAGCTCTATGCCAAGTTCAGTAAGTGTGAATTTTGGTTGAGAGAAGTAGCCTTCCTTGGTCATATCCTGACAGAAGAAGGTGTGGCAGTAGACCCAGCCAAGGTTGAAGCAGTCACTAACTGGAAGCAACCCACCAATGTGACAGAAATCAGAAGTTTCCTTGGATTGGCAGGTTACTACCGCAGATTCATAGAAGGATTCTCCAAGCTAGCCAGACCAATGACCGCCCTGACACAGAAAGGAAAAGAGTTCAAGTGGACAGAAGCTTGTGAAAAGAGTTTTCAGGAGTTGAAAAGAAGGTTAACCACAGCCCCAGTGCTAATCCTACCGGATATCCATCGAGATTTTGTCGTATACTGCGACGCATCTCGACAAGGATTAGGATGTGTCCTGATGCAAGATGGCAGAGTAGTAGCTTATGCTTCAAGACAGCTGAAGACTCATGAGCAGAACTATCCAACCCATGATCTGGAATTAGCAGCAGTTGTGCATGCTTTGAAGATTTGGAGACACTATCTCATTGGAAATAAGTGTGAAATTTACACAGATCATAAAAGCTTGAAGTACATCTTCACACAGTCAGATCTGAATCTCAGGCAGAGAAGATGGTTGGAGTTAATCAAGGACTACAACCTGGACATACAGTATCACCCTGGAAAGGCCAATGTAGTGGCAGATGCACTAAGCCGGAAGGCTCATTGCAACAGCATCAAGTTGAACAGGCGAAGACCTGAGTTACTGGCAGAGTTCGAGCAGTTGAATCTACACTTCACAGATGCAAGCCAGTTAAACACCTTGCATGTTGAACCAACTCTGGAAAGTCAGATCCGAACAGCTCAAAAAGAAGATGAGGAAATACAAGAGTTAAAAGAGAAAACAGGAGTGGATAAAGCACCAGGTTTCAGAATAGATGATCAAGACACCTTATGGTACAAGGATCGAATATGTGTACCCAAGAATGGAGGTTATCAGCAGCTCATCATGGATGAAGCCCATAATTCAGCATACTCCATTCATCCAGGATGTACCAAGATGTACTTGGACCTAAAACAGAAGTACTGGTGGATAGGGATGAAAAGGGACATAGCAGAGTTCGTTGCCCGATGTGATATCTGCAGCAGAGTCAAGGCAGAACATAAAAGACCTGCAGGACTGTTGCAGCCGCTACATGTTCCAGTATGGAAATGGGATGAGATCAGTATGGACTTCATTGTGGGGTTACCCCGCACCCAGAAAGGAAATGATTCAATATGGGTCATAGTAGATCGTCTGACAAAGGTTGCACACTTCATAGCAGTGAAGACAACCTACCGAGGGGACAACTACGCCCAGCTGTACATAGACAATGTTCTCAAGTTACATGGAGTCCCGAGCAGAATAGTGTCAGATCGAGGTGCCCAGTTCACCTCAATATTCTGGAAAAGTCTGCACAAGCTACTAAAAACAAAGTTGGACTACAGCTCCGCTTATCACCCCCAGACAGACGGACAGACTGAAAGAGTCAATCAAATACTAGAGGATATGTTGAGAGCATGTGTCTTAGCCTACGGGAAAGATTGGGAGAAAAGTTTATCTTTCGCAGAGTTCTCCTACAACAACAGTTACCAGGCCAGTCTGCAGATGTCACCTTTTGAAGCCCTTTATGGCAGAAAGTGCAGAACACCTCTCATGTGGTCAGAAGTTGGAGAACGATCCTTCTTTGGACCAGCAGTCATCAGAGATGCTGAGGAGAAAGTGGCTTTGATCCGAGAGAATCTGAAAGTTGCCCAGAGCAGACAGAAAAGCTATGCAGATACCAGACGCAGAGATCTGAGTTTCGAAGCTGGAGATTATGTGTACCTCAAGGTATCACCGATACGAGGTACTCGAAGGTTCCGAGTCCGAGGAAAGTTGGCACCCAGATATATCGGACCCTTCAAGGTGCTCGAGAAGATAGGAGCAGTGGCGTACCGCCTTGAACTACCTGAGGAAATGTTAGATATCCACAATGTCTTCCATGTCTCGCAGTTGAAGAAATGTCTAAGAGTTCCAGAGGAGATAGTACCACCAGAGGTGATGGATCTTCAACCGGATCTCAGATATCAAGAGAGGCCAATCAGAATCTTGGATGTTGCTACCCGGCTAACAAGAAGGAATGCCATACGGTTCTGCCGAGTACAATGGAGTAACCACACAGAAGGAGAGGCTACATGGGAACGCGAGGATGATCTCAAGAAGGAGTTTCCCTACCTGTTCGAGGAAGAGCCTGAATCTCGAGGACGAGATTCCCTTTAAGTGGGGTAGGTTTGTAACACCCTGTGTTTTGCCGCATAGTAAAAATCACTAAAAATTTGAACTTTTTCGAATTCAAACAAATTCAATCAAAGTGGAGGTTAAATTCATGCCAAATTTGAAATTTTTGAAATTTAAATGTGCATCAAATCACACCATGAGCATATTTGGAATTTCTTGTTTTTATTTATGTGTTCTTTTGGTTTTGATCCTTTTTCAAATTTGAATTTCATTCAAATTTGCATCCTAGCTAATTCTGAGAAATGGTTAAACCATTCCTTTCCCGCCGGGCCGCCCTCCTCTCTTTTCCCTGGCCGGCCCAGCTCTTCCCTTCCTTCCTTTTTCCTCCCGCGGCCTGCTCCAGCCCAACCTCCCTCTCCTCCCTTCGGCCCAGCAGCGGCCCAGCCCGCTTTCCTCTCCACGCGTCGCCGACGGACGCGGGGACCCCGCCGTCGTCTTCCTCCTCCCGACGCGCGGCGAGCGCCGCCCATGCCGCCGCGTCACCGCGCCGTCTCGTCCCGTCGCCGCACAGGACGCCGCACGTGTGCACGCCCGCGGAAGCTTCGCTCCGTCCCGTCGCACCGTCCCCTCGACCAACTCCGCGCGCAGACCTGCCCTCTCCCGTCGCCTCGCCGCAAATCCCGACGACCGAGCTCCCATGCCGCGACATCAGCCCAGCTCAGCAACGCTTCGTTCCGTCGCCTCGCCCGCACTGCAGCCGCCCCGCGCCCTCGTCATCTCGCGCGTGGGCGCCGTCCTTCCCCTGGCGCGCAGTCGCGTCATCGTTGAATATCGGCGACCGGCGCCTGACCGAGCCGACGACCGAGCCGCCCCAACGGCTCCTTCCCCGGCCGCCTATAAAAGCCGACGAGCTCCGCGTCGTCTCCCTCTTTCCTCTCACGAGCTCAAACACTCCCAATTCGCATCCGAGCGCCGCCGATCCCACTTTTCCCCATCGGCCGCCGCCACCCTCTTCATCTCCGGCGACTCCCCGGCAAACCAACAGTGGAGCTCTGCCCCTTCTCCTTCTTCTTCCGGCTTCGCCAAACCCTTCCTAATCCCGTCGCGCCTTTCGTTTTCGCAGCCGAAGTGCGGAGCATGGCGTCCACGGCGGGCTAGGGTTCCGGCGGCCGCTCATCGTCGACAACGACCTTCCGCTTCCCCTCCAGCTGCGTCGACCCCACCGTGAGCTTCGCCTTCCTCTTCTCTCTCTCCCGCGCCCTTCCTTTTCCTTCCTCTCCTCTCGCGCGAGCACCCGCACCAAGCTCTTCCACCCGCCGCCGTGCGACCTCGTCGCCGGCGAGCTCTCCGGCCGCGCCCGGCCAAGCCGAGGCGCGCCTCGCACTCACCACTCACCCGCGCACCCGCACGTGAGCACACACTCGAGCTTAACCGCAAGTGCACGTGTCTTCACCACATCTCGACGCGCCGCCCAAGTCCGGCGAGCTCGCGTCACCTCCACGGCCGCCGTTCACGTCAACGTGCCCCACTCGACGCTTCGCCGTCGCACCCCGAGCTCGCACGACCACACGGCTTCGAGCACGAGCACGCACACGCGCGTTTTTACCCCGCGCACCGCCGCGCCGCCGAACTCCGGCGAGCGCGCGCCGCCGCTTCCGTCGACCTTGTCGACGACATCACCCCCAAATCGCTCCGCCGTCGCACGTAGAGCACGTAGGGATACTTATCGTCGCGCTCCGACCACCGTAGACGCCGGCGGCGACGATTCCGGCGAGCCGCCGCCGTGCTCCCCTGCTTCCGGCCGCGTCGCGCCGCCGACCGACGTGGCGTGCCACGTCGGCGCGCGTGGGCCCGCGCGACCGGGTCGTCGTCCCACGTGGCGCTCCCGGTCCACCATGGACCCAAACCCGAATCCCACCGGTCCACAGTTCACGTGGACCGAGTCCACAGCACAGTCCCGGCACAGTACAGCGGCCCCACGGGCCCATCTGTCAGCCACACACACGTTCTGTAATTGCTAGCGCCACACAGCAAATGTACCCAAATTCTTTTTCGAGCACTTTTCCAATATCAGAAAAATTCCGTAAATTCTCCAAAAATACTAGAATACCTTCTAATCATCTTCCAATACTCAATCACCTCAGATTAATTAAGTTTTGCTCATACTTAATTAATCAAGCTTAGTTCCAATTAATTTAATCCCACCAACTTCTAAAATCTATATCTTTTTCATTCTAACTCCGATTTTGGCGATTCTTTCGCCAAAATTCATCTAAATTCATGATCTATCCAATGCTACCAGAAACTTCTTCATTTGATGTTATTTGGGTCTTATTTGGTTTAATGCTTGTTTAATCAATTGCTTGAGCGGTAGATTTATTTGTCGCTGTTTACTTTTAATCGCTAGATAATCAAGCTTACGAGGAAGAAGCTGAGGACCCGGATTACGAGGACTTAGAAGAAGAAGATTTTGGTGAAGGCAAGTCCTAACCCTCCTTTGATCATGATTGATCCGATGTTTATAAATTACCTACTTAGAGCCCGTTTATAAATAAATTGCATGATGTTTAATGCTTAGTATGTCCTAAGTACTTATTGATTGCCATGCCTTGTTATTGATTACCCTGCTTCCATTGTTAAATTTAAGATCCAACATTCGTTAATTATTTAATGATTAGTTGGAATGCTATGCTGCTTAGGACTGTTATACATGAGTACTTAATTAATCTTGCTATACATGCTTTTTGTGTTAAATGCGTGAGTGCTTGGTGGTGTGTGTGGTGAATATGATAATGTGGGATGGTAATTAGTGACTTGTGCAACTCTATAGTGGGGATACTTTGGCGGGAGCAGGCGAGGTAGTCCTCAGTGGGGAGGGCTATCTCTGGGATGCGACTCCTCTGTGAGGATAGCTATTGAAGATGCCTGCTTCGGTCGTATAAGGACCGGTTCCTGTGCCGCCTGGCCTAGCACCTTTCGTACAGCCACAAGTCTTGTATGGGAAAGAGTTGGAACCACACCCTACTATAGTGTCCACCCGGTATCCACTCGGAGGCAGGAGTTGCAGCGGAAGCCAGGAGAAGACTCGCCGACAGTGGGACGCGAGCCCGGCATGGGGATATTATTATTCAGGCCTTTCTATATGATATGATGTGATGAAGCCCCTGGTCGGATGATTTTCCGTGGGTGGATGCCGTGGTGACACCAAGTAGGTACGGGACCTCTGTATGCCTTTCCTAACCACGACGGTGGGAGGGACTGGTATACCTTGTGGGGAATCGTGTACAACCTCTGCAGAGTGTAAAAATCTATCTAGATAGCCGTGTTCCACGGTATTGGACAACGCGAAAGCTTTGGCCACACAAGATTAGTATAACGGTGTGAGTTATATCCTTGGCGTGTTCTTGGAATACACCGGTGTGGAACCGTGCGCTGGTTTCCTGCCAGCATTAAAACTTGGGAACTGGCGGGATGGATTGCATCTCCCCCAGGGCCAAACAACCCCACTAAATGTCAACAATAATCTTGGCTGTAGTTGCAACTGGCTTTGCTTTTAAAATAACCTTTGCATAAACATGGCTTTACCCGCTATGCTTAAACCTCAGCCTATCCTTGGTTATATCCTTGCATGCTTTTTACCCCTTGTGTTAGGGCTTGCTGAGTACCTTATGTACTCACCCTTGCTTTAATCATTCAGATGAAGAGCCCGAGTATGAGTTCCAGGATGGTGAAGACGAGGAGTAGGGTTCTGTCCGCACTCGAGCTGCCTGTAGTGGCCCCGTCTCCGTTTTCCGCCGTAGTTGTGTTTAAGTGGTTCTGCTGTAGTAGTTCATCGATGTGATGTCTGTTGTAATAAGCCGGCCGCTGGCCGAGTGTTGTAAGACCTTTTATGTATGAAGGCTTGTATGAGACTCGGTAATATTTATGTAAGTTATGACTCTGTGATGACATTCTGTGTAAGTGTTCGTATCAGCGTCTGATCCAGGGACTGATACGGGTAAGCACTAGTACTTCAGAAATGGGGTACGACAATTTCGGCCTTGCGGGGGCTATGTGAAAGGTTGCCATATGTGGTCTGTTCGCGGGCGCATATGTCGTGTGGTCAGGTTTCTCCTGCAGGATGTACATCGATGCCGCCGCTCTCGGAAATGAGCACCCCGCTTGTTCACTGCGTCACATCGTAGTGTGATTATGGATGATGATGGTGATATGAGTATGATGATATTTATATGATTACTGCTTTATTTACTTACTGTTGTATTGGTTGTTTACTTACCTGCTTGGCTTAGCTTTTAGCTGCAAAACATTATACTTGGCTAAATACTAAAATTGAGCAAAAATTTGAAAGTAAGAACCAAGTAATTAGTGCTATTTTCGCAACTTGAGTCAGCCTGCCTCTTGTGGCCTTTGCATACTAGGAGTCGGCTGTAGTTGGCCATGTTGACGGTAAGTCTTGCTGAGTATTAGTTGCTCAGGGTTTGGCTCTTTTTGTTTTCGTTCAGGTTTGTCTTGCTTCCGCTTTCGCCTTGGTGGAGTTCCAGCAAGGATCGTCTCCAGGTCCACATCGCAGGGTTTCGATGTGTGGCTTGTATCGTTGAGCTTAGTTGAGGTTGTATGTTGTAGACTTCCGCTATGCTACTCACGTGTTTTAAATCACCTGAGACTTGTAATAACTTAAATATGTAAATTTATGCTATTTATGTGATGTACTATCTGTGTCTGTTCGTCAGCACTTCCGACTCGATCCTGTGTAAAGCAGAAACGCAACACCCGTCCGGACTCGAACCCTCATCAGGCCTGCTTCACTCAGGCGCAGGCCCAGCCATCCTACTTCAACAACTAAGGCGCGCCAGCAGCTCTCCCCCCGCCGCCGCCTGCTGCTGCAACCTGGGATCAGTCAGCGCTCCTGGCGGCGTTGAACAACATCGCCTCCTCCTCGCAGAACACCAGCTCGGGAGAATGGATCGTCGACTCTGGGGCATCATCCCACATGGCTTCTCGTCCTGGTATCCTTCATTCTCCTCACCCCTCGCCCTACCACTCTTCCATTATTATTGGCAATGGCCACTCTCTTCCTGTTTCTCATACCGGCAGCACTTTTATTCCTACTGCATCTCATCCTCTCTGTTTGAACAATGTACTTGTTTCTGATTCACTTGTTAAGAACCTCGTATCTGTGCGCACTCTTAGTCGTGAGAATTCAGTTTCAATCGAATTTGACCCCCTTGGTTTTTCCATTAAGGATCTTCGCACACGGAAGGTGATTCTGCGATGTGATAGCCAGGGTGACTTGTATCCTCTGTGCTTCCCATCTGCCATCGGTCTTCGTGCTGCTGCTTCGTCCGTCGATCTCTGGCACCAGCGCCTCGGGCACCTCGGCCGTGATGCCTGCTCTTCTGTTCTGAGCACTTTTGATTTCAGTTGTAATAAATCAGCCGACCATGTTTGCTCGGCCTGTCAGTTAGGCAAACAGGCCCGGCTTCCCTTTTCTAGTTCAGATTCAGTTAGTTTCTTTCCTTTCCAACTTGTTCACTCGGATGTATGGACATCTCCTGTCTCTAGCATATCAGGAATAAATATTACCTTGTGCTTCTTGATGACTACACACATTACACTTGGACCTTTCCCATGCGGTGCAAGTCTGAAGTGCTGCCTCTCCTCCTTAGCACTCAATTTCGATTAACAATTGTTGCTTTTCAGTCTGACAATGGCAAAGAATTTGACAACTATGCGCTACGCTCTTTCTTCTATACCCATGGCATTGCCTTCCGGCTATCTTGCCCTTACACCTCACAACAGAACGGGAAAGCTGAGAGAATTCTTCGTACTATCAATAACAGTGTTCGATCTCTCCTCTTTCATGCTTCTTTCCCTGCACGCTTCTGGGCTGAGGCACTCGCCACTGCTACATATCTGCTCAATAGGAGACCATGCACAGCCACTGGCTACACAACTCCACATGAGCTTCTGCTTGGCACCCCTCCACCATATCAGCACTTGCGCGTTTTCGGCTGCCTCTGCTACCCCAATCAAAGCTCAACTGCCGCACACAAACTTGCTCCACGCACGACGCCATGCGCATTCCTCAGATACTCCCTTGATCACAAGGGGTACCGGTGTTTTGACCTGCACACACGGCGCGTCATAACCTCGCGGCATGTCATCTTTGATGAGGGGCGCTTCCCTTCCGCGTCGACGCTCCGCAGCAGAGCACGCGACACGCTAATGCCGGTATATATGACTCACCTGCTCTTGAGGCTACAGCTCCATTACAGGTTCCTGGCGTACCACCGCGCGGCTCACCACAGGTGCTCTCCTCGCCGGCTCGGTCCTCAGCGCTCGGGTCCGTGTCTCTCGACGTAGACCCCGTGCTGCAGGTGGCCCCGGCGGCGATGCGGCCATCAGCCTCTCGCCGCGCTCTCCTGGAACGTGGCACGGGCGGCGCAGCCTCGCGCACACCGCACGAGCCTGGCCCAGCACCATCATCAACACCGGCCCGTGGTGCCTCGCCTCCGAGCTCGCCGGCACCAACTCCGGCCACGGCGCCGGCTTCGACATCGACAGCGCGTGGCCCTGATCATCAGGCCCCCTCGCTCTCTGGTGCCGGCACGACGTCACCACCGGGCGCTGCCCCGGCTCCACCCCAAGCTCCGACATGCGCTGTTCCGGCTTCAGCTCCGGCACCTGGTCACCACATGATCACACGTCGGCGCACGGGCATCATTATGCCAAACAAGAAGTACGCCTACACCGCCTCGTCGTCAGCAATCTCCCCAGTTCCGTCCTCTGTACGCACTGCTCTCCATGGAGCAAGAATACAAGGCCCTGCTGGCCAACGGAACATGGCGTCTGGTTCCTCGGCCACAGAGGTTCTGAAATGGCTTATCTGCTCTTGTATGTTGATGACATGGTTCTTAATGCATCGTCCGAGCAGCTGCTTCAACACATTGTTACTTGTCTGCGGTCTGAGTTCGCGATCAAGGATATGGGTGCTCTGCGTTTCTTCCTTGGCATCGATATCAAGAGAACAGCCACTGGTTTCTTCTTGTCTCAGGCCAACTAGCTGAAGACCTGCTTGACCGAGCTGGCATGACACACTGCAAGGCAATTGCTACATGTTGACGGTAAAATGTGTGTTCTACCGCTCGCACACGTGGCCTGAGAGATTTGCTTAACTCTGTTCAGGACCAAAACTTGGAACGCGGTGAATTCCGGAGCGTGCCAGTCGATTTTCCCTGCAAATCGACAAAGACAAGAAAAAGCGTGTAAAATTCCCGGACTATCGGCCCCGGACAGGCCGATGCGTAACCGCAGCCGATGTTAGTGAATAAAAGATAATAAAATAAGCGCTCGGCTGTCGGCTAGAAACGAATCGACATGTCGCAACAATAAATATTTGCGCGATAAATAAAGCAAGGCATGCATCAGATCGGCAATCGGCAAAACATGCAATCGGCAACATCTATCGGCAAACATCACGGTAAGGTGAATCGACATTGACGAAAGAAGGCTCAGACTTATACTTGAACAGGAACAATAAGATATTTAAAGGCATGCAAGCATAGATCTGAACGTGGTAAACAATCGGCTAAACACCCCGAAAGAACGATTAAACCAGTAACCACTAATTATACCCATAAACTGACAATCGCTTCACCGAGGACACGTCAACTAAGTGAAGTAGAACAGGACAAGTCAAACTGCTCTACACGATCGGCAGATACAAGTATAATCGGCAACTACCGGTCCCAGATACTCAGTAAACTAGATCTAACCCTTAGCAACTGTTTCGCCGAGGACACGTCAACTAAGCGAAGCAGACAGGACAAGTCAAACTGCCTACCCAATCGCCAAGAGCAGATCTAATCGACAAAATACCTTAACCGTGACTCGAGTAACTAGATCAAACAGGAAATCGACATCAGCAATCGGCAACAAGGTCGCGGCGAGGACAAGTCAACTAACCGTGACAAAGAATTGGACCAGGTCTTAAACAATTCCATGCAGTCGATGCGTAATGTAAACCCTAGATTGATCGACATTACCGGATAACTAGCAGCCACACCAATCTTAATTATGGACAAGTCGACATAATCAGATCGATGCGCTTACCTGACGAGATCCAGTCGAGCCGGAGCCCCGATGGGCGCAGGTACCGACGAAGAACACGTCGAGAAATTGTGGCGATGCGCCGAAAAGTTGTTTGTATTGATTGGTTCTTTTTTTACAAGCACCTGGGTTTATATTTATACACCCAAGGCAAGAGTCCGATTTGGACTTAAACACGACTCCTACTTGACCACAACTCGGTCAATCCTTTCTTAATCTAGAAAAGGAAAAGAAATTAAAAAGAAGAACAGACCTACACGTACACGCGCACGTTTTCTTCGGCTTCATGATCTCCGGTGGGCCACCTCTTCGCACAAAAAACCTTTTCCACCCGGCGCGTACCCTGTCATCTACTGACAATGGGCCCTGGGCCAAAATTTGGTGTTAACACATGCCCCCCCAAGCCGGGGTATGGAATCTCCATGCGCCGGATTGCTTGCCCCATTTTTCGCGCCTCCTCGATCTTCGCGCCGTACTCAACACACCTGCAGTGCCCCTTCGTATCTCGCGCCGCCTGCAGCACGTCCCATCTTATAAATAGATGCCATCTACTACACCTATCCTTCTTCCTTCTTTCGCCGGCGCGACCCTTCATCTTCTCATTCTCTCTCTCTACCGACTCCGGCGTTCTTCCCGGTGAGTCAAGAAGGAAAAGCTCCACGGGATCTCCAGTTCGTACCTCTTCACCGTAATGGCGCAGCTTGCTTCTTCTACCGCCGTTCCCCAGGTATCAATCTCTCGCCCCATTCTTGTTCTTGAACTATGATAGGGTTGTTTGTTCTTGCGGTACTGTAGATCCTTCATTTATAAGCCATCCCCATTTTCCTTTAGACTCTTAGCTTGATTAGATTTATTTGCATTGTTTCTAGGAACTGCGAAACCAGATCTTGATCCCTACAGAACTCGCTACACATCGTTTCTTAGGACCCATGGGAGATCCAGATCCAATAACTTTCATCTGCAGCGAAACCCTTAGAATGCCCTTCAAGAGATCACCAGTAGCATTAGGGATATGGGCAGGCAGCTTCAGATCGTGGCCCACTGAAATCCAAGGCTGGCGTGAATGGTTCCTTAGAGTGAAAGCTGCAAAATCGGCAATATGGGCGACTGTTGGTATAGATCACTGTTTAGAACTCACCCTTGCCGATATGAAGAAGAATGAGCCAATGTTATCAGCATCCTGCTACCTCTGGTCTGACGCGCTGAATGCCTTCCTTTTTGGCCATGGACCAATGACTCCAACCCTCATGGACGTCAAGATGCTTACTGATCTGGATATATCCACTAATGCAAGCCTCCAGAGTTTGAAAGTCAAGCCATCACACAAGCTTGATGTCAGAGAAATCGGTGGATGGAAGAAATATATCACTACCTTCCAGAAAACAGGACCGGTGACAGACAAAGAACATGCAGCTTTTCTGACGATGTGGCTTGAGCACTTCTTTTTCTGCGGAGCTCAACTTGGTCCTGTATCCAATCTGCAGAATTTAGCAGAGAGATTGGCAGCTGGTACTGAAATGCCCATCGGCAAATACCTGCTTGGTGCCCTCTATTCTTCACTTCATCAGGTCGCCGAGAAGCTCTGGCAGAATACTCCAATCGGCAACATTGGTGGTCCATGGTGGTTTCTTCAGATGTGGCTCACCCTGCACTCTTATAAAGCCATGGAACTTCAAGACTTGCATTCATACAGTTTCCCAACCCCTAATCAAGCTGGGCGTCGATGCACTTCACTGGGAGAAGCTTTGGTATCGATAGATGGAGTTAAAATGAATGCCGATCTCTTGGCTTCATACTTTAAAGCTTTCTACAGAGGCATCAAAGATGATCATCTCGATTGGTTTCCATATGGAAACCCTGAAATCATGGATCATTTTGAGATTCCCTTTACTTTCCGAGCTGACAACCCTCTACAGAATGTAGTATCGGCAAACATCTTCGTGTCCTGTGTCAAGCCTTGCATCTTGCCGACGGGATTGAATGCATTAGGTCACCAGAGGCCATCATATGAATTCTATAATCCTTCATTTGCTGCAAGACAAATGGGTCTCGGCCAGATTCCTCCTAGTCTCTTCTATGCCGATAAGGTCAAAGCTCGTGCTGTCATCGAATCGACTCTGGAGTATTCTTGGCTATTCGGCTTGACTGAGAATCTACCCCTCGGCCACATCGACAATATCACACTGGCTCCTTCTTGCACAAAGCTCTTCAGACAATGGTGGGCAGAATGGTCCAAGCATCTCCACTGTTCCAACACAGCATCCTTCATCTCCAATCTTCCACTTCCTGAACCGATAGGAGAGGTAACCGATCTCAACTTCCGTCATTATTCTTATTGACAAATTTTTTTTTTTAACTGTAGCTTCTATTTTGCAGTCTGATGCCGAAGATGCACCCACAGAAAGCAACAGTGGAATCGGCATTTTGTATGTTGCTCCTCATCCAGAACCTGTCATTGGTTCTGATGCACCAACACCGGCTCAATTTCTCAAAGGTCAGACTTCTGGGACGAAAAGAAAGCCTAGGAGTACCAAAATGGCAGCCAAGCGTCATAGAGCTCTTCTGAAACAGCCAAGCAATGCACCAACTCCTCCCAGCAGCCCGGTAATTATTTTTATCCAGATAATTTCATGGTTTAATCATCAGCATCGACAACTAACCTTCATCTTATTTTCAGGGCCATTCTGAAGAGGTCTTTGAAGAAGCTGAAACCCATGGTGATACCGATACAGGAACTGCCCAACAAGCACCAGCGGCCACCACTGTCCAACAAGAAATCGGCCTCGAGACGCAACAAACCCTGGCTTCAGAGGAACTCACCACTGGTACTCAACAGACACCAGCTGGCACAGCCTCAGAAGACATCAACATCGAAATTCAGCCGCAGGTTCGTCCTTGAAACTTATCCATCGGCATCTATATCTTTATTGACTTCATATTTGATTAGATGCAAGAGCGAAGGGAAGAAGAATCGGCAAACCTCTTTGTCGACGAACCTGGAACGTCCCAAGCAGCTCCTACGCAGAACATACCAAGAGGCCGTTTCTCAGATCCTGGAGCATCTTCTTCTCAGGCTGTTCCGATTGAAGCTGATGTCGATTTATCCGAGGTAATAAATGTCGATTTGTTCTATTCATCAATTTGTTTTCTAATCATCTTTCGTACTTGCAGGCACGTGTGGTAGAGCCAATTGTCGCAATGCATCATCGGCAACCACTGCCAATCGAGATCCGCAATAAGCTGATCGAGATAGAAGCCAGACTCAACTTTGCAACTACAGAAGATCTCACTCTTAATGCAAGTTCAGTCCGTGCTAGGTTTGAAGAGATCCAAGCCCGCCTTCCAAGGGATCTGAGAGTTGCTCTTCATCCAGTGGCATACATGGAGTTCCGGCGTCTTGATTACGAGCAAGCTCAAGAAAATATCAGTCGCCGATCCCATCAACGCCAACTTGTTGCAACAGCAGAAAAAGCTCTTGAACTCTCACAGCAAGAATTGGAGAAATATAACTCCATGAAGAATCAGCTAACAGAGGAGGAGAATCGGCTAACTCAGCTGAAGAAAGAAGCCGAAGACTTGAGAGCAGCTCTGCAGGCTAAGGAACAAGAAGTATCGGCATCGGCAGAAACCATTGCCAAGATCAATGCGGACATGCTTCAACAAAAAGATTCGCTCAATGCCTCCATTGAAGCTTCAACGCGCGCCTGGGCATCTGTTCCCGCAGAGATTGAGTCTGATGACAACGACAACTATGTCCTGGCCGAGACTGATCAGCTCCGCACACATGCACTTGATGTACTTCGTGATTATCTATATCCCCGTCGTGCATGAACTTGTAATCACCAAACATTATCTTCCAATCTCTGTAATATACATATATATTTGCTTTCATGCTCCTTTGCTTTTTCTTTTATATATTTTCCCTAAGGGCGATACTATTAGCATCGGCCATCTAAAGGCGACGCTCTTAACGTCGGCTCCGATAAAATTCAACCGAACACTTTAAAGATAAATACTTCGCATTAAGCGCTCGGTTGAATTTCACCTTTTTAGTCGAACGGCTGATTGTCAATTTGCACTTTTCACTTCCATCAACCGATCAACATCCAGATCTGGTAACTGCTACAGCAACCGCGGAGTTGCCGATCCTTCAGTGATGCAAACACCTTCATCGGTAACATCCAATGCTTCACCTTCCCAGTAAGTTCCTGATATGCACGGCAAGTTTTCCACCATCATCGGCAAAAAGTCTGCAATAGCCACACTCACCGATCTGTCAGCCTGAATAGTTTCCACCTCGTCGCCGATCCACTGGATAAGGAGTTGATGCATTGTGGACGGGATACAGCAATTAGCATGAATCCAATCCCTACCCAGCAGTACGGCGTACGAACCTTTGCCTTCAATTACGAAGAACGTCGTCGGCAAAGTCTTGCTTCCGATAGTGACCTCGACATTGGTGACTCCTTTGACTTCAGAGCTCCTGCCCCCATAATCCCTCAACGTCATGTTGGTCTTGGTCAGCTCTTCAGGCAGTTTGCCGATCTTCTTGTACGTCACCATCGGCAAAACATTGACAGCAGCACCACCATCAACCATCATCTTGCTCATCGGCTTGCCATTGACGAAACCATTAAGGTACAGAGCCCTCAGATGGAGATGATCAACACCAGACGGCTTCTCGAACACTGCCTGCTGTGGACCCAATAACAACTCGGCAGAAGCTTCTTCTTCCGACTTATTAATGTCCAAAGAGCTAAATTCTCGTGGCAGCATAAATACCATATTGACAGGAGCTTCAACTTCGTGTACCTGAGATTTGACTTTTGGTCTCCATACCTTCTTAGACTTGGGCCCCTTGTCATGATCATCCTTCTGGTTCACATCCTTGTTCAGCTCCCGGCAACGTGTCCTCTGTACTCTTCTCTTCTGTGTCTTGGTAAAAATACCACTCGGACACCATTGACCTTCTTCTGTGAACTCACCCTGATCATCTTCATCATAATCTTCAACTTGATTGATAGGACCAAGTCTTTCATGCACAGAAACCCTTGATGCTGGTCTCCTCATAGGACCTCGGCTTGAAGAACCAACTTCTCTATACAAATCACTAGATCGCCTGCTACAACCTGGGCAGCCTTCAATTGGTGGCAGCTTCATACCCTGCTCCCAACAGTACTGGAAGAACGGACAGTTCCAGTGTGGATCGAAGTCATCATCGCTCGTCCTCCTGTCTTCCCTCTCCCTTTTCCTTGAATACTTGCCGATCAAAGCAGCAGATCCCCCGATCATGTTGACTGGAAAAGGATGCCCATCAATCTTCATCGGCTTCTGACCAGAGAATTTAATACGATCACTCTCAATCGCCGATTGGATCTGTTGCCTGAACACCTTGCACTCATTGGTGTGATGAGAGGGAGTATTATGCCACTTGCACCACTTGATCTTCTTCAACTCCTCAACCGGAGGCAACGTGTGATTAGGTGGGAGTTGAATAAGTTTTTCTTGTAGCAGCAGATCGAATATCTTGTCGGCTTTGTTGATGTCGAAGTCATACTTCTTTTCTTCTGCCTTCTGCTTGACCCACGGACAGAGAACAGTCTTCTTATTCCTAGTCCATTCAGCAAGAGCAACTTCAGCATCATCATCAGAATCAGAAGAATAATCAGCATAAGCCGCCTGAAACTGTCTGCCACGTGTATTCTGGACACGCCCTTCATGAATCGACGCCTTCTGAAAGAGTTGTGCCAAGCCATCGACTTCTTGAGGTGCAAACTTGTCTCTAATCTGAGGCAACAAACCTTGGTAAGCAATCTCAGCCATTTGCCGATCCATCAGATTTAGGTTATAGCACCTGCCACGGATGACTCTGAACCTTTGGACAAAATCGGCAACTGACTCTCCAGCCTTCTGACGAACAGCTGTCAAATCTGATATGCTCAGCTCTGCCATGCCAGTGAAGAAATAAGAGTGGAATTTCTTTTCCAAATCGGCCCAATTCCGCACGGATCCCGCAGGGAGGGAGGTGAACCATGAGAATGCCGATCCAGATAACGACAGAGGAAACAGTCGGACCTTCAATGCATCTTGTGCCGATGCCTCTCCCAACTGTGCCAAATATCGGCTGATGTGCTCTACTGTAGAGACATTATCTTGTCCAGAAAATTTGCCAAACTCTGGCAATTTGTATCGATGTGGTAAGGCAACTTGTTCCATCCACTCTGGATATGGACGTCGATACATGAAGCTCTGCTCCTTGGGCTTGAGATCAAACTGCTCCTTCATGACTTCAGCCAACCTGGCAACTATGTCTTCTGATGAATTCTGCACTTGCCCCCCAGCCATCTGAGACGATGGCTGCGGTTGTGACTGAACCTGAGCAGGTTGCTCCTTGTTGTAGTGCTCACTGTAATCTGCCACTCCGTGATACCCTTGCGGTATTTCTTGATTGAACAGTGCAGGATTGACATTGGGAGCCAAATGATACCTTGTCTGAGGGGTTTGACTAATCCTTGGCTCAGGAGTTGTACCACCTGCTTCTTTCTGCGTGGACAACGGCGCATCAATAAGACTTGGCGCCGATACCCGAGCAGTCCCTGCAGCCAAAGCTTAAGCACTTGTAGACCACAACTCTGGTGGCATACCATATGGTTGCCTTTGCTGACCAGCAGCACTTGTCTCTTCTTGAGCTGTGGGTTGACCACCAGAAGGTACAGGACGTGCTGGCGTAGTAGGTGGTAGAGTAAATGATGGCCCCATGAACCCAGAATCAAACTGCAAAGTCCCATCAGCAAATGCCTTAAGCATGTTGTACAGAGTGTTAACAAGCACCCCTGACTGGTTAATGAAAGCCTTGTGAACCGCAGTATTCACAACTTCATCCAACAGAGCTTGATCTGGCATCTTCGCAGCTTTGATTGTAGCCAATTCTTCTGCTCTCATCACCACTGGTGATGCCAATACTGATGTAATCTTGCCACGTGTCATCTTGATAGTCTCAAAGTACTTCACTTGGCAATCGTACAGATAACTCTGATATGCCTTTTTCTGATCCAAAGACATCTTCTCCCAAGCATTGAGCTCATTGTTGCCAGTGACTTCAGAAGAATCTTTATCATCTCGAATAAACGGTGCAGGAATCATGATCTTGTGGCCCTTTGCATCGACGAGCAAAGTACCATCATCAGCAACAGCTTGAACGAACGCCATCTGCTTCTAAGAACTTGATCTGTCCCACCGGGCGTGCCAAAAAGTGTGTTGACGGTAAAATGTGTGTTCTACCGCTCGCACACGTGGCCTGAGAGATTTGCTTAACTCTGTTCAGGACCAAAACTTGGAACGCGGTGAATTCCGGAGCGTGCCAGTCGATTTTCCCTGCAAATCGACAAAGACAAGAAAAAGCGTGTAAAATTCCCGGACTATCGGCCCCGGACAGGCCGATGCGTAACCGCAGCCGATATTAGTGAATAAAAGATAATAAAATAAGCGCTCGGCTGTCGGCTAGAAACGAATCGACATGTCGCAACAATAAATATTTGCGCGATAAATAAAGCAAGGCATGCATCAGATCGGCAATCGGCAAAACATGCAATCGGCAACATCTATCGGCAAACATCACGGTAAGGTGAATCGACATTGACGAAAGAAGGCTCAGACTTATACTTGAACAGGAACAATAAGATATTTAAAGGCATGCAAGCATAGATCTGAACGTGGTAAACAATCGGCTAAACACCCCGAAAGAACGATTAAACCAGTAACCACTAATTATACCCATAAACTGACAATCGCTTCACCGAGGACACGTCAACTAAGTGAAGTAGAACAGGACAAGTCAAACTGCTCTACACGATCGGCAGATACAAGTATAATCGGCAACTACCGGTCCCAGATACTCAGTAAACTAGATCTAACCCTTAGCAACTGTTTCGCCGAGGACACGTCAACTAAGCGAAGCAGACAGGACAAGTCAAACTGCCTACCCAATCGCCAAGAGCAGATCTAATCGACAAAATACCTTAACCGTGACTCGAGTAACTAGATCAAACAGGAAATCGACATCAGCAATCGGCAACAAGGTCGCGGCGAGGACAAGTCAACTAACCGTGACAAAGAATTGGACCAGGTCTTAAACAATTCCATGCAGTCGATGCGTAATGTAAACCCTAGATTGATCGACATTACCGGATAACTAGCAGCCACACCAATCTTAATTATGGACAAGTCGACATAATCAGATCGATGCGCTTACCTGACGAGATCCAGTCGAGCCGGAGCCCCGATGGGCGCAGGTACCGACGAAGAACACGTCGAGAAATTGTGGCGATGCGCCGAAAAGTTGTTTGTATTGATTGGTTTTTTTTTTTACAAGCACCTGGGTTTATATTTATACACCCAAGGCAAGAGTCCGATTTGGACTTAAACACGACTCCTACTTGACCACAACTCGGTCAATCCTTTCTTAATCTAGAAAAGGAAAAGAAATTAAAAAGAAGAACAGACCTACACGTACACGCGCACGTTTTCTTCGGCTTCATGATCTCCGGTGGGCCACCTCTTCGCACAAAAAACCTTTTCCACCCGGCGCGTACCCTGTCATCTACTGACAATGGGCCCTGGGCCAAAATTTGGTGTTAACACTACACCAGTGGACACCAAAGGCAAAGTATCTAGCTCTGAAGGGAACAAGCTCACCGATGCTGCTCCTTATCGTAGTTTGGCCGGCGCGCTGCAATACCTCACAGTGACGCGGCCCGATATTGCGTACGCGGTACAACAAGCATGCCTGCATATGCATGACCCGAAGGACTGCCATCTCGCTCGAGAATTTTACGGTACATCCGCGGGACAACCACACTTGGCATTCATCTTCATGCTTCTCCGACGGCTGACATCTCGGCGTACTCCGATGCCGACTGGGCAGGGTGCCCCGACACACGACGTTCCACATCAGGATACTGCGTCTTCCTTGGGGATTCTCTAGTGTCCTGGTCGTCCAAGCGGCAACCGACGGTGTCGCGCTCCAGCGCGGAGGCTGAGTATCGCGCCATCGCGAATGCTGTGGCTGAATGCATTTGGCTACGGCAACTGCTCGGGGAACTTCACTGCCGCGTTGACAAGGCTACTGTGGCGTACTGTGACAATGTTTCGGCTGTGTACATGGCGACCAATCCCGTCCACCACAGGCGCACCAAGCATATTGAGCTGGATATCCATTTCGTGCGGGAACGCGTTGCTTTTGGTGACTTGCGAGTCCTGCATGTCCCTAGCTCGCAACAGCTCGCCGATGTGATGACGAAGGGTCTGCCGACGGCGACATTCCATGAGTTTCGCTCCAGTCTTAGCGTCGGCGAAGCGACGGCTGAGACTGCGGGGGGGTGTTAGCTGACCGAGTATGCAGTGCCGTTGCAACTGCACCCGTCTTCAGCGGGACGCCGAGTCCACGGTGCCCACGACGTCCGCACCGGTCGCTCGCGCACGACGCGCGCTCGCCACCGCTCGCACAGCGTAGATGTAGGAGAGTCCGTTCCCAAGCTGGCTCGTGTTGTACATGTATAAATGTAACTCTGATCAATACAGAACGCCTCGTTGGCTTTGCTCCGCTCTCTCGAGCTCTCGTTCTCTCTCGTTTCTCTCCCTCGTTCAATAATGGAAACCGCAATGTTCTGAATGAATGTTTCAGTGGCTGACCCAATTTTGAACAACGAACTCTTCAATCTAGTTCCATTGGCTTTTGAAAATCACCTGATGGGAGTGGATAGTAAACAATATCAAGAGGTCTCTGTCCTCTTGAAGGTGCATGTGGAGCTCACAAAGAAGTTTGTGGTAGAGTTTTCAGTTTGGATTTGATGTTTTCCACTTACCATCGTGATACATACTGCGTAGTACATGGAGATCATTTAATTACTATTTTCTCTATTTAGTCACACATGTACTTGACATTAGTTAACGCCATGTTCTTACTGAACCAAAGGGGAAAAAGAGAAACTGACAAACGCTTGCCACGCCATGTATGTATGAATGGGGATGTACTCGATACATGGTTCAATCTCTGTACTAGAGATACATGACAGGACAGCATTATGGAACTCCAAGAGCTCTATATATTTGATGCTTGAGTTAGAAGATGATATGTGCCTCCTTTCCAAAGCATGTGCTGCTTGCTAGATCATTCCATCTCCATGGCTTGGTGTGAGAGGTATTAGGAATATGTTGTTCACCAAGAGTTGAAAAACTTGTTTTACAAGTGCCATTGCATCGAGGAGTTGTAAAGTCTCCTTAGCAAGATATTATTCTTTGTGTTGCATCGCTGCTCTTGCTGGATCCGCAATTGTTAGTTCCACTAGCTGAAACTCATGCACGGTATTCAATCATGGTTCGGACATGCGGCTCGATTTTTTTTCATACGATAGGCTTCAGGAGCACATAGCTAGGTGAGGACAACTCATCAGAGGCACAGCTCCAAGCTATAAATTTGAGGTGTAATGCCATGGAAGATGTCATCGTAAAGTTCAGGCAGCTTTGCGCACTCAACTCAACTACTTGGTGAGGTCCATGTGACTTGAAGAACAATAATTAATATTGCATTTGCGTATACCTTGGCACCTCGATCTGTAGCAAATCTAGCTGGACAGGGTTCAGAGTGCGTCGGCGCCGCGTTCCTGCCGCTGGGAATCTGCCATGAGCTTGCGAACCCCTTGCGCTGCTGTACCGGCACTATCACGTACCGTCCGTCGAACAAGCACAGAAGGGTAGGCTCGCTGCCGCTGGTCATGGACTCATGGTCTTCTTGTCCGCCGCCGGTTCAAGAGAACGTCCGCACGTTGCCAGCGCGACGAGGCTGGCGCTCCTGCAGGATGCCGATGACGTCGTCATTCCACTGTGTCGCGGACGATCCTGGATGTCTCTCTGACGGAGTCGGCCGTGGCGCAGCACAAGGACCTGCTTGAAGCGCTGCCACCTTGAGACAGCGCATGGTTGCATGGACGCCACTCCGCGGGCTCGGCCGCATTCGTCGGCTGAATGTACGGCCCATGCCCACGAATGAACGGAGCTCCGGCGGCACGGATTCGGGCACGAGTTGATGACTATGACGAGCGACGACCGGTCTACTCGCCCGATCTGAGCCGCACAAGTCGGATCAAACAAATCCGAGAACCAGAGAGCGGTCGTTATTTGGAATAGCGACCACCCCTGGTCCTCTGCACGCCATGGCTCGCCGGAGCGCCGCCCAGTTCCGAACGAATTCGCAGGCCCTGACGCGCCGCGGGAATCGTGTCTCGCATGGAGTCGATCCATTCTCTCGCCACCGGCCAGCTCCTGTTGTCCTTGGCAATGAGACGTCTCCGACGGACTGGCCGCATCGTCTCTCTGCCGCGCCATCGCGTCATGCCACCATTCCTCTGCGCGCCATGCCAGAGCAACCACACCACGGTGGCTGGCCTTTGTTGCAGCTATGCAAGCACCAAGACAGCGGGCGGGCGCGACACCGTGGCGCTCGCCCAACATGCTTCGGTCTGCTCTGCTCGCCATGGTTTTGTCAGACAGTCAGAGTGCCGTCAAGTTCCCAATGACTCCGCCGGCATGCCGCTGCGCCTTCAGTGTCTGATTTCCATGTGCCGACATGCCGCCTGAGGCCTGCGTCCGGCACATGGAAATCAGAGGTATACTGCCCCGTGCAATGCATTCCCACGGTGGGCGGACACCGTGCGGGAGCCTAATGGCCACCGGACGCGCGCGTTCCATGCTCTGCTTTTTCCTGGAGGTGCTTTGACCACCTCTTGAAAAGTCAATTCCATGCTGATGCTGCGCACCACATATATACCAGCAGGCGTTCTGCGATGGAACGCTGACAAAAGTATGCTGCTTATGCACATCTCCTGATCAGCTGCTGATCATTTGATGGCAAAAAACGTATGCTGGTGTGTGGTGTATACCGGAAATATACCAAGTGCCAAGTTTATCTTAGTACAGCTTGTTTTGAGGTCAAGTTGGAGCAGATTCTTAAGACCACATGAGTGTTCAACTGGAGTGGGTAGCTGCATTGTAGAAAATGACATGCAATGTTTTCAGCGTTTGACGTTGTCCACCCATCATAGTGAGAATAACATGTACTATTTTAATGATTTGTTATTTTTTTTACCCACTATTGGGATACACATGCTACACACTACAAGAGATCACACTCTTTATTGATAAAACATGTGAGGTCACGAACCCCGTTCACGTCAAGTATATATGAATGGGGATGTCACCGATATGCAGTCCAATCTCAGTACTTCAGAAACATGGGGGCATTATATATGGTGCTTCAAAAGCTCTCTATACTTGAATTACAAGATGATACACATCACCAGCATTTCCATACATGTGCCACTTGGCAGGTCATTCTAGATATGTACTAGTGGGTATGGGAGGTACTGGCAATCGGTTCTTCACTGGGCTGGGTGGTGTATTACAGCCATTATCCGCCACCAGTGCAAGAGCGCAAACCATGTCCAGCACTAAGAGAGCGAGCGCGACAACATTGGCGCACCGGGCAGCTGTTGATGAGTGCCTCGCTTGACATCATCTGGAGCTCTCTATTGAGTCGGCGGCAGAGAACGACCAGCTCGAAATGCCACCACGAGCGATTTGGGCTGCGTGCAGCCCTGCGCCTTATGACTAGTTGACTGCGTCCCACGACCTGTCAACTCGCCCAATCCGAGCCATACGAGTCTAATCAAATGACTACCAGGGCCTAGGGAACGTTCACTTCTTCAAATGTGCTAGCACCTTTTTGCTGGGACACCTGCTGATGAAGCGTTAGTGTATCCTTCATTTCAGTATTGTTGTCTGAACATATGAAATGAAACACTTTCATTTCAAAGTCTTATTGTCAGAACTTCCTATGAAGACGATTGCAGGTCAAGCAAAGCACAAGTTCATGGTCAATATGCCTTCGACTGCGAGACACAAAATCTTAATGGAAAATGCGTTAAAATATTTTGGCTGCAGATCACTAGTAATGATACCTTGTTTCGAATACCCCCATGTCTCACGATTCGCTTGTGATAAGGAGATGATCGATGCAGGAGTTTCAGCATTAGTATTATGTCAGAGGTGGATGGTTGTTCTGAAATGAATGAGTGTTCGATTCACTTTTTGTGGCGGAAGAGTCTGAACGTTTATAGAACTAAAATGACTGCAGGAAAAACAATATAGTATATGTAGCCAGTACGATTTGGCAGGGCTCTGCACCTAAGGGCTCTTTTCTGGGTAAACTAACTCTAGTCAAAGATGGTGGAGTAATCATGATGGAAACCGACATGTTCTGAATGAATGTTTCAGTGTAATGTTCTTGACTGACTCAGTAATCGAACAATGAAACCTTCGACCTAGCTAGTTCCATTGGCTTATGAAAATCAGATGGGAGCCGATAGTAGATAACATCAAGAGATCTCTGTCCTATGGAAGGTGCATGTGGAGCTCACAAAGAAGTTTTGTTGTAGAGTTTTCCGGTTGGATTTTGATGTTTTCCACTTACCATCGTGATATATATACTGCATAGTACATGGAGATCATTTAATTACTATTTTCTCTATTTAGTGACACATGTACTTGCCACTAGATAACGCCATGTTCTTACTGAACCAAAAGGGAAAAAAAAAAAGAGAAACTGACAAACACTTACCACGCGTCAGGTATGTATGAATGGGGATGTACTCGATACATGGTTCAATCTCTGCAATAGAGATACATGACAGGACAGCATTATGAAACTCCAAGAGCTCTATGGCTGCGTTCGGATGAGGCTATAAAAACTTTAGAGGGTGCTGTAGCAGTCACATCAATAATGCCGGCACGATTTATGTGTACTAAACAAAGTCAAATCACAAAACTAAGTCCAGGACCCCCCCTCTATTTCGCGAGACGAACGTAATGAGGGTAATTAAGCCGCGATTAGACGATGGTTACTGTAGCATCACTGTGTCAAAACATTGATTAATTAGGCTCGTTAGATTCGTCTCGAAAAATAACGCCCGTCTGCAGAAAGGTTTTGCAATTAAATTTTATTTAGTACCCCTAAATAGTAAGATTCTTTTTTACTTTAGAGGGTAGAAGTTTAGAGGGTGAAATAGAGGGGGATCCGAACGGCCCCTATATATTTGATGCCTGAATTAGAAGATGATATGTACCTTCTTTCCAAAGCACGTGTGCTGCTTGCTAGACCATTCTATCTCTTTGGGTGGGTGTGAGAGGTCCCCATTCCTCTGTGCCGCGGACCAGCCTGGATGTCTCTCTGCTGGCGGAGTCGGCGGCGGGCGCAGTACAAGGACCTGCTTTTTTTTTTTTTTTTTTTTTTGCCATGAGTACAAGGACCTGCTTGAAGCGCCGCCTTGAGACAGCTAGCGCATGCATGGACGCCACTCCATGGGCTCGCTCGCATTCGCCGGCTGAACGTACGTTGCAAGCCCACGAACGAATGGACGGCGAGCTGAGACAGGGAGCACACGGGAGGCACGAATTTGGGCACGAGTTGCTGACTATGACGAGCGACGACCGGTCAACTCGCCCGATCGGAGCCGCACAAGTTGAATAGCGACCACCCCTGGTCCTCTGCACGACATGGCTCGCCGGAGCGCCGCCCAGTTCCAAACAACTTCGCCGGCCCTGACGCACCGCGGGAATCGTGTCTCGCATGTAGTCGATCCATTCGCTTGCCACTAGCTCCCGTTGTCCTCGGCAATGACGTCTCCGACTTGCCACTTCGTCTCTCTACCGCACCATCGCGTCATGCCACCATATATTCCTCTGCGCGCCATGCCAGAGCAACCACGCCACGGTGGCTGGCCTTTACAGCTACTCCCTCCGGTTTTAAATTGTTGACGTTTCACTATTTTTGAGTTACATTTGACCGTTTGTCTTATTCAAAATGTTAACTTAAATATGCAAAATTATTAGTTATATTTCAATTTCCTTTAGTGATGCAACTCAAAAATGTATGTATGCAAAACCGTTACGTTTGAAAGCATGTATGTATGCAAAACTATAAGTCTTATCATAACAAGATTTATGATAATTTTTAAAATATTTTGAATAAGACGAATGGTCAAACGTAACTCAAAAATAGTCAAACGTCAACAATTTAAAACCAGATGGAGTATATATGTAAGCATCAAGAAAGAGGGCGGGCGCGACACCGTGGCGCTCGTCCGACAGATTTCCATGTGCCGGACGCAGACCTCGGACGGTTCAAGCATGGCGCGCGAGACCACGGCTGAGGCAAGCTTGACCGGACGCCGAAGGCGCAGCAGCATGTCGGCGGAGTCGTTCGGAACTTGACGGCGCTCTGACTGTCTGACAAACCATGGCGAGCAGAGCAGACCGATGCATGAAAGCTACTGCCTCGATCATCCCACGGTGGCCGGACACCGCCGTCAAAGATAGAGGCTTACTGCACCCTTGCAGTAAATAGCACTAAAGTCAGGCGATCCGCGTCCCATACATAGCACCTTGAAATATTTTCATTTTGAACAAATATTTGCTGAAATATATAGGCAGCTCTCAGCTTTTTGTTGATGGTAGAGCGTTACTGAATCATTTTTCAGTTTTGTTGTCTGAACATATGAAATGAGAGTATTTTTCCATTTTGTCTTTGCCCTCAAGAAAAAAGAATGTGTAGCTCGCAGAAGCTTATGATCTGGGATTTTCAGTTCGCATTTGATGTTTTTTCGCTCCCACCATTGTGATAGTGACGTATATATGTACATTGCACTAGTTAAGTCGGATGTACTTACTGAACAAAAGCTGAAAAAAAAAAACCTTACGAGTGGTGATTACATCTTGTGTATATATGAATGGGGATGTCACTGGTAAATAGCAATTGTGAGGCATATGGAGCTCCAAGAGCTCTATATCTATGCCACTACAATAAGATGATACATACATACATGCTTTCCCAAAGCATTTGCCACTTGCTAGGCCATCCATCTCCATTGTTGGGCATGAGAGGTACTGGGAATAGGTTATTCGGTGGGCTAGAGTCCTATGGTATCACAAGTGCCCTTGCTCAATGGAATATTGAAGCCAAACTTTTCTAGTTGTTGCTTGAGCGGTATGGGCTGTATGCAAATTGTTGCTTTACCGATAGGGATGAATGCGCTCGATGACAAGAGGAACGTTGGTATTGATGTTGAGTAATTTCAGCAACGATAACACTGCCACTAGTGCAAGGACGCCCTTTTATGGCGGCCAGCCGTAGTGCTCGTCGTTGGAGGAGGAACTGGAAGTCGAAGCGGAGAGTTGGACCCAGTATTAGAAGAGAACATGGGTGCATGCAACTAACAAGGACATCACCATCCCTGATTTTGCCATCCTGCCGTCGCGTTGTGGTCAGCGCAGGCGTCGTGCCATCGCTCCTCGGAGCCACCCTACTGGCTGGCCTTGGCACCGGCGTGACACTGCATTCGTTCTTCAGCTTGAGACAACATAAAAAACTAGGACATGGCACGCGGTATGGTGCAATAGGCTGCTTTGCCAGTGCCATCAAATTGTAAATGTTCCCTCGCCTTGGTGCCGACCTCATCCACTCGTGGACCTTGCTCGTCCGGAGGTGGCAGGACTCTGTAATGTTTACACATCTAGGACTAACTTTTGATTGTACAATGAACCTATCTACGATCTAGCTCCATCGCCCGATATAGCAGGCCCCAGACAACAACATGTGTGATCGGAGTTTTCAGTATGATGTTTTCCGACCCACCCTATAGTTATATACGTACCGCATAGTACAAAAGATCAGATGTACCTTTATCTTTATTTAATGACACATGCATTGTACCAGGGACTAAGCCATGTGCTCTTTGAACAAGGAAATAAAAAAGAACCGTTGGATTTTAAGAACTCTAATATCGCCGGGTATATAGGAGCTGGGATGTCACCATTACGCAGCCCGAATCGAGAAACATGAGAGCATTATATAAGTGGCTTCAAGAGCTACACGTATGCGATACATAAATTTACTTAGAAAATGGTATATGGTTCTCGAAAGTCATATGGATTGCATTCTAGATCATTTGATCCTCATTCGTGGGTATGAGAGGCATTGGGAATAGGTTGTTCACAGACTCGAGCTTTGGAACCAATGCTGTGGTAGAAAGAATAGCAGAATTCAGTCAGCTGCGCACTCAAGTACTTCATTATTGCAGCTGTGCTAATGTCTTTCATTGACGTTCAGTTCTTAGTCTTTGCATAAGTGAAGTTGACATATATTATGTTCGTTCTTAAAATCCAACCATAATAAGCAATCAATGCCTTTTGATGACCAGCTGGAAAGTAGTCAGGCTTCCAACAATCTACAGTAGCAACCAGCAAAATACGAGACAGCCATTGCTCCACATACGAGACAACCTACGCAGGCGACCCCGACCATGAGGAGCGTGCGATGGCCAGCCTCCTCGATGCCCAGCTCGACCCCCGCCGGCTACTGTGCCGTCGCGAACTCGCGGTCAACCCGATCAGCTGGGCCTTGGCCATGCTGTACAACTTTGCTGGCGGCAACGAAAGGAGAGAAGCCGCAAAGCCGGAACCTGCCGGCCGTCATCTCCGGCGTCCTCCAAGCCAGTTTGACTACGAGTAACGACCGGTCAACTCCCCCGATCTGATCGAGCCGCACGAGTCAGATCGATCGAACCACACTGCCAGGACAAGGGTGAAATATAGCGACCACTCCGTGTCATGTCCACGTCCAGTTTGCTACACGCCATGGCTCGCCGCGGCGCGTGTCTGCCTGTTCCCCTCGTGGTCGAACGTCCTCGTGCTTGCCAGCCCATCTATTGCCACGTACGTACCCGCCCCAGTTTTCCTCGGCATTAAGGACGTCGCCGACTATATATGACGCTTTCGCCGTCACGCCGCTGCATCTTGCTGCAATATTTTCATTTGAGTAGTATTTTTCTGAAATATATCGGCTTCTTCTTGCTGCAAGAATCCTCCGTTTCAGTTTTCTTGTCTGAGCATGTAAAGCAGAAGTGTTTCATTGATCAGTCCTCATGTTTGAACTGTACATACTTGCTCTGCCAATGAAGGCAGGAAGAGTCATAAGTCCATCGTTAACTAGCCTGCGAACCGGTCACTTGGTACTAAATTTGCTACTAAACCCCAATACGTCTCGCCCAATGACATGTACTGTTTTCAGCATTTGACATTCACACACCATAACAAGAACAACATGTGCTATTTTCATGTTTTGTTATTTTTTCCACCCACCATATAGCGATACGTGCTATACACTACAAGAGGTCACACTATTTAATGGCAACATGTGTGTGGTACTAGTTAAAGCCATGCGCTCAGTTGCTTACATAGTACTGAATAAAAACAGAAGGAAAACAACTTATTAACCCCGTTCATGCCAGGTATATATGAATGGGGATGCCACCGATATGTAGTCCTCAGCACTTCAGAAAACTGGGAGCATTATGGTGCTCCAAGAGCTCTCTATACTTGAATTACAAGATGATACAGTACACCACCTGCATTTCCATGCATGTGCCACTTGCTAGGTCATTCTAAGTGGGTATGAGAGGTACTGGAAATCGGTTGTTCACAGTGTGGTTTATTACAACTGCCCTTGCTAAGTTGAATTTCGAACACCGTAGCTTGCAAGGGAATTGATCACAGTAGCAATCGCTGGCCCTAGGAACGATGACGCCGATAGCGATTCTGTTTCTCTCCTTATTAAAGAACGGTCGAAGGGAATACGTGGACAAATGAGCGGAAACGGCAGGAGACGTGGGTGAGGAAAATAGGTCTAGTTTGTTTTTTTTTTTTGAGATTACACAGTACAACTCAGACACTCAAAACGCACGCACACTCACCCATATGAACACACGTACGCAAACCCTACCCCTATGAGTATCTTCGAAGACTGAGCCGGCAAATCCAGAGATACGAAGTCACCACTGGCGCCTCGCTGTCGACGGGAGCGTCGCCTACCACTGAAAGCACAAATGCCGTTAAATCCTTGAAAATTCGCTCCCACAGGGAGTCGAACCCAGGACCTGAGAGGTGTTACTCGGAAGCCTTAACCACTAGGCTAAGACCCCTTTCACAATAGGTCTAGTTTGTTGTCTTCTCTCATTCGAATTGGACTCTAATTAGGCCTCAATTACCCCAAACAAAGCCCAATTAGCCCAGGCCACCCTTTCTACTTTTTTCCTTTATAATCCAAGATGTTACCTCTTTTTTTCGAAAGATCCGGAACATTGCCGGCATGTATATTCATAAGAAGAAGTAGAGTTGGTTACACGAAATGTGTAGCTGCAAAAGACCTATTTAGGAGCATGGGCTAAATAGGCCTAACTAAACGAACTACTCGCTAATTGGTGTGTCGACTAAGGATGACAGATGCTTAGCTCCTGCCATCCCCCAGAACCTGGCTTCATCTTTGATCTCCGAAATCAGACGACCAAGCTCCTTCTCGCTTCTCTGAAAGACACGATCATTTCGCTGTCGCCATATGTGCCAGATAACCAAAATGATTAGGGACCTTATTCCTTTGTGCCGCGTACTGACTGATGACGGTGCAAGGGCATCAAACCAAGCACCAATACTCATGTGATTTTCCCAATTTGCTGGCTTCAACTCATCACACCGTGCCCAGGCTGCAATAGCAGACCAAATCTGCTGCGTGAAAGGGCATTCACCAAAAAGATGCAGAGCCGTCTCGAGGTTCCGGAAGCAGAACTGACAGAAATATTCGTTTGGCCATTGCCGTTGCTGCAGTCGATCAGCAGACCATACTCTGTTTTGGGCAAGCAGCCACAAGAAAAACTTGCATTTTGATGGAGCCCACACTCGCCATACCTTAGTTGGGAAGGATGATATGGTGCCTCCTTCAAACTGCATCAAGTATGCCGATCTCGCTGTGTATTTCCCCGAAGCTGTCAGTGTCCAAGTAATGTCATCCTCGGCTTCATTTTCGTGATCAAAAAGCTGCTCATCAATGAGAGGCCATAGCTGAAAATACTGGTGGTAAAGCTCTGCCGTCATGTTGCGTACAATATCTCTGATCCATCTCTCATCTTGTATTGCATCGGCAACCGTTCGATTTTTCCTTTTACTGTGGTGGTATAGTTCTGGGAACAGTGATCTTGGGCTGGTGCCATTTAACCAGCTGGACGTCCAAAATTTCGCTTTTCGCCCATTGCGTACCGTGACACTTGTTGCAGCCTCAAAGAGCATTCGATCAGTTTCATCCACTGGCAACTCCATCCCATTCCATGGTTTATTCGGCTCTGTCCATTGAAACCATAACCATCTCAATCGTAATGCTCTACTGAACAAATCCAGGTTCAGAATCCCAAGCCCACCTCGATCAATTGGTCGTTGTACTCGGGCCCAACTGACTTTACATTTGCCTCCTTGTAGCGCTTGGTTGCCTGCCCAAAGAAATTTGCGCCGCGACTTGTCCACATCCTTGATGAAAGCTTTCGGTGCTCGAAGTACTGTCAGTGCATAGATCGGTTGCGAGCTCATCACTGTTTTTACCAATTCTCGTCGGCCTCCCAGGTTGAGTAACTTGCCTTGCCATCCAGCCATTTTTCCCAATATTCTGTCCTTGATAGGTTGCAGATGAACTAGGCGAAGTCGGCCAAGAGTCAACGGCAACCCCAAGTATGTTATTGGGAACTGCACTCGCTGGCCATCGAAGGATTGCAATATGTCATCAAGATTGAGGCCATCACAGTGAATAGCTGCCACTTGGCTCTTTGTGATGTTGATGCACAGCCCGGTTGCCTTACCAAATTGTTCGAGAATGCTGGTGACCATGTCCACATCAGCCTGATTGGGGTTAACAAAGACCACAGCATCATCGGCATAGAGAGACACCCTTAATTTAGCATGTCTCCCTCTTAATGGTGTCAAATGACCTGCTTCTGTTGCCATCTCAAAAACTCTTTGCAGCGTATCTATTGCTAATATGAAGAGGTAAGGGGATAAAGGGTCTCCCTGTCTCAACCCTCTCTCATGTTTGATCTGTGGCCCAACTGTTCCATTCATCAAGAAGCAAGATGAAGAAGATCTGAGTATGAGATTAAGCCAATCTCTCCATCTTGGTGGAAACCCTCTATGGTCTAATAGCTCCAACAAATATTCCCAAGAGACAGAATCAAATGCTTTTGAAATGTCGAGCTTAAGAAGGAGGGCTGGTGTCTTTGTTCTGTGATATGCTCTAGCCAGGTTCCTGACATAGAGAAAATTGTCTTGTATGCACCTGCGCTTGACAAAGGCACTTTGAGCTTGAGAGATGAGCTTGTCAATGCTGCTTGACAACCTGAGGGCCAACACCTTCGTGGCCAGCTTAGCAAATGAGTGGACTAGACTGATTGGCCTAAAATCCTTTGGAGAATCAGCAATTTCAGTTTTTGGCAGGAGGGAAACTGATGCACCATTAAGTTTGTGCAATGGACCCGTGTTGAGATTATGCAAGCACTGAAAAGCAGCCACAACATCATCTTTAATAATATTCCAGCATGTTCTGTAAAATTGTCCTGTAAAACCGTCAGGCCCTGGTGCCTTTTCCGGAGGCATTTGCATGAGTGCATCACGTATTTCTTTCTCTGTAAATGGAGCATCCAGATTGGTAGCATCAATGCGTGGCATATCAAGTTCCTCCCAGTTAAAACTGCATTGTCTCTGCACCTTTTTCCCAATGATATTGTTGAAATGGTTGTAAATCTCCGTCTCCTTCTCCTTATGTGACCAGGCATAAGTGCCATCAGCTTTCTTGAGGCAAGAGATAGTGTTCTTCCTTCGCCTAGCATTGGCTTTAAGATGGAAAAAACGAGTGCAAGCATCTCCTTCTTTTAACCAGATCAGCCTTGAGCATTGTCTCTTTCTTGACCTTTCAATAGCAGCCAGCCCCAGCATACGCACCTTGAGTTCCTTGTACAGTTGTATTTCCTCTGCCGAGAGTGCCCGCTCCTCCTGCGCCATATCCAAACGCATGATAACCTCTTGTACAATGTGAAGTTGCATTTTTGTCTCACTGAACAAGCGCTTGCTCCATTCTTTCAGTGCAGTTGCAGTGTTGTTCAAACGCCATTGCAAAATGTTCAGTGCAGATCGGCCCGGAACCGGCACTTCCCAAGCATTCTTTACCACATCTAAGAAGCCAGGTATTTTTGTCCAGAATTTTTCAAATTTAAAACGTGCCCTTCTAGGTGGCCTGCTTTGTTGACAAAGGAACAATGGGCAGTGGTCAGATACTGATGATGACAGAGCCTGCAGGCACATATCCGAGAAAGACCTGCCCGCTATATAGGTGGTGCGATGTCACCGGTACGCAGTCCGATCATCTTTGAGAAACATGCATGAGAGCATTTTATGTGGAGCTTCAAGAGCGATATGTATATGATACATGAATTAATTATAAGATGATATTGTATCTATTTCTCGAAATACATATCGATTGCATGCAAGATCATTTGATACTCATTCGTGGGTGTGAGTTTGTAAGAACTATTGGGAATAGATTATTCACAGGTGGTGTTGTGTCATGAATGCTCTTTAGTTCTTAGTGGAATTTTAAAGCCTCTTTACCAAATAGTACTTCTTTTGTTTCTCTCAGTCGCGTGCATTGGCTCTGAGAACTTAAAAGTCATGCAAATTATCGAAACATGTAGAGACGTACTTGATGATGCTATATGGCAGGCTTAATTACAGCGCAATTCTATAACCTGGTGATCTTGTTCACGTGATGTTTCTAGAGAGAGAACAAACATCACGTACGTGAACACGTAAATTAAGTAGTAAGGACCAAACAGGAGATGTACATCAATCTTTACTAGTTCCCAGCTTTGGCGAGACTGTCAATCTCAGTCCTTGTCTGAACGATAATCAAGAACATAACTGTAGGGAGAACGGCGCATCTGGCACTATGTTTGTCTAAGATTTGTATTTGAGGGCTAATGCCGTCTCGTATGTGCCAAATACAAATTTGACAGCCTTGGCAAGACTGTCAATCTCGCTTGCCAGCTGCTCCCGTTGTCCTCGGCCTGGACAGGGATCAGAGCGCTGCCGCGTGTTCCCGCCGCTGGGATCTGCCGTACCCCTTGCTGGCCCCGGAAGTATCACCGTCCGTCGAACAAGCACACAGGTATAGGCGCGCTCATCATGGTCGTCTCGTCCGCCGCCGGTGCAAGAGAACGGCCGGTCGGATGCCGACGACGCTGATCGAGCACCTCTCTGGACGTCCTCTGTAGACGTCACGGACGGCCTGCTTGTAGCGCCGCCTTGATACACGAACGAACGGAGCTCCGGCGTGCTGAGACGGGGAGCGCCGGCCGACGACATGGAGTTGGGCGGCTCGAGCCGCTCTGAGCCTTTACGACATTTGCTGAACTCGAGCGACGACTTGGTCAACTCTCCCGATCTGAGCCACACAAATCGCATCGAACGAATCCGAGAACCTGCAGGGGCCCGTCGCTATTTCAAATAGCGACCACCCCCTCATCCTCGCTACGCTGCACGCCATGGCTCGCCAGAGCGCCGCCGAGTCCCGAATGTTCCTGCCGGCCTGCGCCTGCGACTTCGCCGGCGTGTCAAGAGTTCAGCGGCGCTCCTCGCGGTCGATCCTCATGGTCGCACCACGCGGGTGATGTTGAATTGCGGCGCCGGTTGTCCCTTTTCATTCCAAGACAGACAAGCGAGACCTATGTCAGGCTCGAAAGTAAATCAGACGGCTGAGGCGACGCCGTGAATGGTGTGTTTTCTCGTCTACGGCCGCAGCTCCTTGGCATCTGGAGTGCAGTATCCTCATGGACATGGTGCGGAACGCCACCAGCACCGGCATATGTTCCGCGATCAATTCATTGCTGGAAACCATTTTTGTTTTTCACAAACGCCTGTTTCCCGGCAACACTCTGGACAAGAATATTGTGACAAGGTTCAGTTTCAGCCTATGGCGATGTGAGAGGTGACGGTTGTTCTGAATGAACTTTTCATATACTGTTCAGTTCTTGGCTGAAGAACCCTCGATGACGTTACTACAGTAGAAACAACGAATTATTTATAGTATGTATTGTCTCCAGGCTCTGCATTGAATGGATCTTGCCGGGCTCAACTAACTCTGGTTGGACATCGAGTAAACCTGATGGTAACCGTCATGTTCTTGAGATTGTATTCTCAATGGTTCTCTCCGAAATGGCCAAGCAAGAGGCACCACCTGCAAGGCACACTTGAAGTTCTCATGGCATGCTCTGTGATCACCAATCAGTACTGATCGACTTTAACTATGATTGAACAACGACGAACCCTTTGACAACCTTGCTCCATCGTCCGATGGAATGAGACCGCAGATAACATCCAGAAGTTTGTGATCGGAGTTTTCAGTTAGGTGTTTTTCGCCAAATATAGCAATGCTGCACATTTTAAGATAATGTACTGTTTTCCAAATAGTGAGACATTGTACCTGATCTTCTCCTTGAACGAAAGGAAGTAAAAAGAATCGAAGAGTTCTGCTCCTTGCCAATATATCAAGCTCATCAATAGTATACCCAGTGTCCCTATATATTAATGTTTCCCAACAGTCTTGCAGTAGCGTGCTCACCTAGCTCGTCTATCCAGGCGCAGGAAATATATACTGCATTTTGTAAACTTCGGTAGAACCTCCTTTATATAACTTGCAAAAATTGTTGATGCGTCTCAAAAAAACAACATTAGAGATGCAGGAATGGAGGATCAGTTTGGGTTTGGGAGACGTTGGGATTTGAAACTTTACATCACTCAAAAATGCCACATCCAAGCTGCAGAAGTCAGATCAAGCAGCTGCCACGACCCAGTCTTGGATGCTATTTCAAACAGCAACCATTCCCTCGCACTCGCCATCACTCCCTACTGGTGCACCGCAGAGTTCCGAATGACTTCGCAGGCCTGCTGCTGTGCCTTGGCTGTTACATCAAGCGACCGTGGGCTTCAGTGTCGCAGGAGGCAGAATATATGGTGCGGGAGGCTCTGATTTCTCTTGGAGGCCTTTTCGCCATCTCACGAACCCGATCCAACAATCAATCAACCGTCACTCTTGAAAATTACGATTTAATACCACAAGATCCCTGGGATTGGTTACTGAAGGCATAGAAGAAGTTTTGAGCAATTGTTTCCCTGAGATGTAATAGCACCGTTTGTTTTCTGTTAGACGATGTAGTGCAGGACGAGAAGCAAAGTCCATGGTCGAAAAGCTGGTCTGGCGACCAGTAACCCCCCACCATGGTCCCATGGATCCCTTGGACAAGAATGACACAAAATCAATGCCGTGGAAGTCAGAATCCCAAAATTCAGTCAGTTGCGCATTCAACTACTTGACCATCAGGTCGTTGTCACTTGAATATAAAATATTGCATCTGTGGCAGAGCCTTATGTTGACATTCAGTTCTTTTTTTTTTTGCGTGGAATGTTGACATTCAGTTCTTGCTCTTGGGCATAAGACAATGCAACATGAGAACACTATATGCAACAAGAAGAGCTCTATATATATGACACTTGAATTAAAATTTAGAAGGTGATACATACATGCTTTTGCATGTTCGAGAAAAAAAAGATATACACCTTTCAAAGTACCGCTTGCTAGATAACTCAATCTCCATTGGTGGGTATGAGAGGTATCATGACGTCAGAATGCCGCTTGCTAGATCATTTGATCTCCATTGTTGGGCGTGAGAGGTATCGGAAATTAGTCGGTGACCACAAGTGAGAAAAACTGTCTTACAAGTTCCTTTGCTTACTGGTGTTTTGAAGCCCTTTTAGCGACAGCATATCCTGGGTGTAGCTTCACTGATCTGCATTGGCTTTGCTATTAATTGTTAAGCTCGATGGCAAAGAGACGTTGGCAGGCATCTCTCTCGAAAATGCATGGTTTAGACATGTGCTTGGCGTTGTCCGTTACGATACGATTCCTTTAGTAGGGTGAAATTGGCGAGTATGTTTTCTCTCAAGAAACATGCATTAATAAGTCCCGTTGTTAAAAGATCATCTCATTATATCTTTTTTACAGAGATGGGCTGATTGGGGAAATTAGGAACACGTTATACGCAATTGAAACATTTTCTGTGAAAGGAAAAAGATACCCCCCTTCCGCATCTCGCGGTAGCTGAACACCCTGCGCGGGAGGGTACTGGCCGTCCGGCACATACGTTTCCATGTTCTGCTTTCGCTTGGAGGCCTTTCGTCTCATGAGTCATGAACCTGATCCTCTGCTTGCAACAATCAATCGACCATCATTTCAAAATTGATTTCATGCCGATGCTGCGCACAACATGCCAGCGCGTTTTGCAATTGAGCAACCACTGACAAAAATGTGTGTTTTCAGTCCTTCAATGCGGTCATTTTTTGGTGGAAAAGGATAAAGTTGCACAAGAGCCTGCGCAATAGATGACTAGATCGTGTAGTAGTCAGGTTTCTTGCATTATTTTCCCACAGTGTGTTAGTTCTTTTATCAGTTTGGAGTACTCTCTCTGTTTTTAAATATTTGACACCATTTACTTTCTAAAAATACTTTAAATCAACAATATATATTCAAGTAATTAGTTACCTAGGTGGATGAAAAGCATCATCAGATTTATCACCAACATAAAAACAATTATGTTTTTCTATGATGACTTAATTACGTCACAAAACTTGTAAAGTTCGTCATACGTAAACTTCTATGATGTACTTATGACGAAAATCACTTTGTCATGGAATGTGCAGGGTACTCTGAAGTCACTTCCATTTTCCTATCCAATACAACATGTTTGTCACTTCTCTCTAGAAGCGTCGCGACTTTGCCGGTCAGGATGATGTCTCTATCAAAAGAAAGCCATGCGAGTAGTCTTGCCCCCACCGGTCAAGTTTCTTTCTAATTGAACATAATAATTTTGAGGGATCTTTGCTTTTCCGTGGAAAAGGGTGTACAGTTATTGAGAACTCCAATGAATCTAGCTTGCAGACCGTTAGCAATTTGTGGAAGAGCTATCTTTTAGAAAACAAATATTGTTTATTTATAGCTAGCTTAATTCAGAGTTGCCACTGTATTCCGCATATTGAGTGGCTAAATCGGAAGTACAAATATTTAGATTTGAATGTAATTGATCAAAATATAATGAATATGATTTGTACAGCTGCATTGTTTTTCTAAAGTGCTAAAGGAGAGCACATGCGCTTTTGTACACCTTCAAGAAGATGGAACCCACCCGGTAGATCATTGAAAGAAACCCGAGTAGATGGCAATTACTACAGTCTCTATATATTAACGTTCCCAAAGAGTCTCATAGTGGCGTGCCCCTCTAGCTCCGCTATATAGGTGCAAGAAATATATGCTTGTATTCTACAAACATTTTAGCTCATCCTTATAAGACCTGCAGAATTAGTTGATGCTACTTGATCATGAAAAAACATTAGATGCACATATATTGCGGACCAGTATGTGCTTGGGAGACATCAGGATTTTAAACGCCACGTCACCAGAACAGCATGGTGAGTTTCTCAATTTAGTGCACTCATGGAAATGCGAGCCCTGACTTTAAATCTGATTCATCGGAGATAGTGTAGTTGAGATACATACATGTGCCGGTGCTTTGTTATGTGGTGTCCATGAGTCCATGAGCATGATTAACGCGTGCTTACTGATGTCTTTTCGCAGCTTCCTGCACCAGAAGGATTCGAAGATGTCTACGGTGATGTGGTACAGCACTTGCATGCCAATCTTGCCCAACTTCTTTGGGCAGGAACCTGAAAATCATTTGCCGCACATTGGAACTGGTCGAACCTGCAGCGTACTCCGAAGTCACTGCCACCTTCTTGTTCACTGCAACATGCCCGTGGCTTCTATATAGAAGCGTTGCGACTTTGCCGTGGACGATGATGAAGCCAAGTGGCGAGGTAGCAGAAGCCGAGGCGCCCACCATCTCCCCCATCTGTCATCCTTCACCATCACGAAGCCACCGTCAATAGCACCTGGCTGGTTTTGTCACCGTGCACAGTGCACTGCAGAGGTCCCTGTCCGTGGAAGAAACACAGGCTGAGGCTCATCGGTCCGGTGCCAGTGCAAGGGAGAACGAGCGCCTCGACGTCATTTGTGTCACCGGCCATGTATGTTTATGTGGACTCTGTCCGCCGCAGCGGAAAAGGACCTGCTGGAAGCGCCGCTACGAGGCCCGGGGCGCCACGGAGCACGCCTCCATCATTTTAACGCCTCCCTAGTCCCCATTCATTCTGCTCGCGTGCTACGGCAGTCCCATAGGATGCACGGAGGACAGACACTGTTCCAGCCTATGTTTCGTCCTCTACTTGTAACCAACAACCAATTGACCATGACCGGTAAAATGATCTCATGCCGATCGTTTTTTTACACTAGTACAATAAGAGCCTGCAGTGGCGGTGATCAAATGTTTGGTGAAATGTATTAGCTGTTTCTTGTTGCTGATCGAGCCTTACTTCACCTTTTGTTTTCATTTTGTTGTCTGAACATATGAAAACAAGAGTTTTTTCGTCTCAGTCCTAAACTTCTATCTAACAACATTGCCCTATTTAAAAGTAGCGATGGTCTGAACATATTCATGGGATCACGATCCATTGGCTCTTGGTCTCCATCCTCCAGATATACACACACATGGAGCTCGCAAAAAAGTTTATTATGAGAGGTTTAAAGTTTGTATTGATGTTTCCCACCCACCATAGTGATAGTTAGTGACATATGTACATAGTACTAGTTAAAGTAGCTATGTAATTAGTGAACAAAAGGATGGGAAAAAATAACTGATGAGCGTTGATTGCATCATGTGTGTGTATATGAATGGGGATGTCATCGATACACAGTACAATTTTAGTTTTTTGAGAACTATGAGAGCATTATGGAACTACAAAAGCTCTATATATATGGAATCCAATATCAGCAGTTGGGAAACACCCACTTTCAGAAGCATGTGTTGCTTCCTAGACCGTTCGATATCTTTTGGTGGGTGTGAGAGGTGTCAGTAAGAGGTTGGTTACCATGTGCAGTCTGGTAACTAGTCCACGCCGATCTATCTCCGCAGTTTCACCATCCTGAGGGTTGTAGATGGCAATTGGGTGCATGAAAACGGTGTTCACAGCCTGTGCTAAACCCACCGCCAGTCATCATTTCGAGATGCATCGCTCACGCCTCCGTCACTTTAATGCCACAGAATGCATTTGCTCGGTCACTTGCTCATCAGGAGGTTCTACGGATGCATCTCAGTCCCGTGGGGTATGCCATGGCGCGCGAGACACTATTTCCTCCTCTTCTTGCAACCAATGAAAAATCAAGAATGACTGGAAAACCAATCGATCTCATCCAGATGCTGCACATTATGTGCATTATGCCCTTGAAATATTCTCATTTAGAGCCAATGTTTGCTGAAATGTATCAACAGCGCCTCTTGCTGCCAATCGAGCGTGTTACTGAATCTTTTTTCAGTTTTGTTGGTTGAACATGTGAAATGAGAGTTTTTCGTCGCAGTCCTGAACTTCCATCTACTCGATTGCCCTATGAAAGTCATGGGAATGGAGTTCACCGGCTCTTGGTTTCCGAACCCCAAAAAGAGCATGTGGAGCTCGCAAAGAAGTTTATGATCAGAGATTTTTAGTTTGCATTTGATATTTGTTCCCACCAAACATTGTGATACTTAGTGACATATGTACATTGCACTAGTTAAAAAATATGATACTTGATATATGTATCCACCCACCCATCAACATCGTAGTGTGATTATGGATGATGATGATGATGATATGTTTATGCTATATGTATCTATCTTGTGGCTTTACTTCGTACTACTTGTATGTTTTATCTGCCTGTTATAGCTCTTAGCTGCACACGTGATACTTACTTGAGCTAAAACTTGAAAGTAAGGACTCAGTAATTAGTGCTGCTTTCGCAAGTTTGAGTCAGTCTGCCCTTGTAGCCTTTGCATACTAGAAGTCGGCTGCAGTTGGCCATGTTGACGGATAAGTCTTGCTAGGTATTAGTTGCTCAATGTTTGGCTCTTTATATTTTTGTGCAGGTTTGTTTTGCTTCTGCTAACGTGTTGGTGGAGTTTCAGCAGTGAGCATCTCTAGGTCCACATCGTAGGGCTTCGATGTGCGGCCAAGTATCGTCGAGTGTTGTAGTTGTTGTATCTTTGTAGACTTCCGTTGTGCTACTCTTGTGTTTTAAATCGTTTCAGACTTTATGTTATAACTTAAAGATGTAAATTCGTGTTTTTATGTGATGTACTATCTATTTCTGTTCATCAGCACTTCAGACTCAATCCTATGAAAAATGGTAACGCTTCAAACAATATCGGACTACTTAGAATCTAGCCCGCGCATTTGTGCAGGCCACTTGGTCTAGTTAGTATAAATCTCTGGTATGATTTCCGGGCTCTATATATTCAAGACCTTTCTTCAGTTTCATTTTGTTTGTTCCAACCACCATAGCTAATTAGCTACTGCTCATTACAAGAGAGCACATTCACATGTACTATTTTCTTTATTTAGTGACAAATTGAATGGAAGGAGGAACGAGGATGTCATATTCAAGACCTTCTCTTCAGTTTCATATGAACGAGGATGTCACAAATATGCAGTCTAAACTCAGCCCTTGAGAAACATGAGAGCATTATGGAGCTCCAAGAGTTCTATAAATATGATATACATCAGCTTTCTCACTTATGTTCCAATTGCTAGATCATTCGAATTCTATTGTTAGGTATGTGAGGTACCAGGAATAGGTTGTTCACTAATAATCTGGTAGGCAGTCTCACAAGGGCCCTTGCCTAATGGAATTTTGAAGCCAAATTTCCTCTGATTGTCTCTGAGTCGGTCTGCATCGGCTCAGCAATTCACTTGCAAAGTTGATGCTTCCCCGGTTAAAGTGGACGAGCTCGATGACAAATGGAACGTGGGTCCTGATGCTGAGCAGCTACAGCGACGAAGCATACGCACAGTGACGACGGGATGCGGTGGCTCGCCGTCGAGCTCGGGATCGTAGAAGTTGTTTGGGGAGTTGGACGGAAGGCGGACAGTTGGAGCTGAGGATCATTCGTTCGTCATCTGATACCATTAGTCAGCTAGGCTAGAAAGTTCCGACACACTTTGCATTTGTAAAGTTTCCAAAAGAACGTTCGCATGCGCTTGGGCTAAATGACGAGTACAAATTCAAACTTGCGCCTCAACGTCCTCGGCGTCTGGACCCTGGAGTTCTCTCAGAAAAAAAGGCACCATTTGTGTCGTTATTATGACCCTCGGGTACCTCAAGACAAGCAAGGCCGAGTATCTAGACAGGGTAGTCGGGCTGGCCCAAACAAGACCGAGTGCCTCAAACATCTAGAAGGAAGGCGCGGATTATTCGGCAAGTCTATTATCTTGTACTCCAAGTAATTCTATGTCGTAACCGACTAGGATACTTTCTATGTAACCCTGTTCCCCCGGATATATAAGGCGGGCAGGGGCTTCACCTCAAACACATCAATCCAATACCACGACATACAGGACGTAGGGTTATTATCCTTCGAGAGGCCCGAATCTGTCTAAACCCTATGTCTCGTGTTCACCATCGTATTCTTGGTTCCTTCGCTACCTATCAAAATCTATCGAGACCCTAAAACCTCGACAGTGGCGCGCCAGGAAGGGGGAGCGTTAGAATCCTTCGTCGAGTGTGATGGACAAGATCTACGTCAACAATTTTAGCCGGGGGCTTGACCCGGCGTCCTGCTTGAAGTTGATGCGGCGTCGTTGCAGCGTTCAGGCAGGCGGCCTGCTTCAAGTTGATGCGGCGTCGTTGCATCGTTCAAACAGGCATGGCCGTGTTGTGATCCTGATCGGATTTACACACGATGCTCCAGCCTGACAAAAGATGGTGTCGACCGGACAAATCATAGTCAAGATCGATAGATGCATACGTACCAACGTGTGTATTAATCTAATTCGAAGTTGATGATTCTATCAACTCGTCGAGTTCATCAGGAGTCGACATGGTTTTGTACAGAACCAGGAATCCGGGAAGCTCACTTGCCTATCAGGGAAGATTCCTTCCTTTTTATTCATGCTTTCCTTATTTTATTGCTAAAGTCTAGCTTATTTATCACCACGTGATGTGGTTTGGCTTTAACACGAGTCTCACGTATTAGTGTTCTGTTTTCTGCATGTACGAGGGACCCATGATCGTGAAGGCCGGGGGCTGATAAAGTTCAACTTGAACTTCTCGGCGTATTCACCACCAGGCGTCCGGGCATCTACTTAAGCCATCAGGCTCCGGCGACTACCGCGGTCACTATGGCCACCGGACACGGACATGGCGACTGCTCCTCGACGTACAACGATAGCCACTTGGCCACGGCGGCGGTTGGCGCGTACAGCAGCGGCCACCGGCGGCTGCGGCTACTTGATCTCTCTGCCGCAGCGCCTACCGGGCTAAGACAAGCACTCGGTGATCCGGCGTACAGGCTGAGCGGTGCCTGTGGCTATCAACATCCAAGCAGTCGGAGCCTTTCGCATCAAAAGTCTCGATTAATCTTGTCGAGATCATCATTGATGATATAGCCGATTCGTCAAGTTCATCTGGAGTTGATCCACGGCAGCAGCAGCGGCATGGACTTCTTCTACATGAGCCTCGCCCACTGGTACAACCTGCCAGCGCAACAGGGCGCGACGGCCGGCGTCGGCTACTACGCGCCGACAGGATTTCCTGACTCAACTACTCGGTTTGTCCTGACGCCGGGGGCTAGTCAGGACAACTCGTAGAGTTCTCCTGATGCCTCACGGCACAACAGTACTCAGTGGCGTTCCTGCAAGCTGTCTTCTCCTTCATGGATCATCTTGTCAAGATTGTTATGGTGGTCACTTTGACCCTGATGCGCATGTACTCTGCACTCCAGGGAAGACACTTTCTATTTTTTTATTCTTGTTTCCATTATTTTATTCCTAATTAACCAATCAGATTAATGACTGGTTGATTACGTGATGGCTTCATCTCACGAGATTCCCCTCTGCTTTTGCATGTATATTACACGCACGAGTATTTGTCAGTGATGCATGTATCACGACTACTCGGCGATGAGCGCCTCTCGGCCACTATGGCGATCACTCGGCCTAGACCGCTACTCGGCGATGGCTGTCTCTCGGCCGCTACGATGATCACTCGGCGTATGGCACCAGCCATTCGGCCATGACGATAGTCACTTAGCCATGCATCTACTTGGCATGTGGCATCAACTACTTACATCTTGGTCATCCGACTGACCATGTGCCCCTCTCGGCACTACGACTATGTGGCTTATCAAACAAGCTAAGTCATCTTTTCTATTTTCATCATTTATTCGAGTGTTTCACACTCCTCATATTTACGAGCTCTCGTATCAATAATTAAATATAGCTTTTTCCCTTTATGGTCTTGATTCTGTATCCAGTATATTTTACTGCATACAGAGCCGGGGGGCTGTATAAACTTTATGAGTTATGTCTTGAGTATCTCTTGCCGACTAAGTAAGCCTTGTCTGTCCTGATTGTGAAGCTCCGACTTGCTCATGTCGTCGTCTCCCTAAGCGTGCGCTGACCCAGTGTCCCACGTCATTCAGGGCTGACTGAGTTTAAGGAGTGCATAAACATAAGGCGGCAACTGGTCTGAAAACAGTCATATAGACTCACTTGACAAACACTCATCCTTATTTAATTTTATGACTTATGTCAGTCTTGTAGACTTCTGTATGCTGCAGTTGCTCCGATTGTGAAACTCTAACTGACGCCGTCGTCTCCCTAAACGTGTGGTGACCCAGCATCCCACGTCATACAGGGCCGGCTAAGTTCTCAGAGTGCATAAACATAGGACGCTACTTGGCTATCAGAGTTGAAAAGAACGGCTGAGCCGCTTCACACTATCAAATTATGATGATTAAAAACAACCCTGTTTTTACGGTCATATACTTGATTATTTTTACAGATTACTACATAATCTGTTATTTTGTTTTATTTACAGGGATTCATCACACAAGTTTCTCTGAGTTCATGAGCATATTTTCTACGCTCGGGGGCTTGACGCCACTCAGAAATTACTACTCATGGATTTCTACAAGTCTTCTACAAACTCCCGGCTAGTATCTAGCATTCGGGAAGGTACACAACACACTCGTCAGACGCAATGGGGAGGAGCTCGCCTTCCTTGCCGTGCTGCTGCTCGCCTCACCACTAAACATGCGGAGCTTGCCTCTGCCATTACAGCTAGAGTTGACCTCACTGTGTCGCGGCTTGCCATGCCGCTGTATCCAGTGCACGCATCATCGGTGCAGCCAGTCTTCTCGCTACTGGACTACGTCCAACCGCCGCTGCAAGAGCTCATGCACTACTGCCTCACTTTGCGGCTGGAGCGGCTCGCACCGCCTTCAAGGAATTATTTTTTGAGTGTCGTTGTTATTGCACAACGACGACCATCACTTCTTCAAGGCAATTAGGCAAAGGTCAACCAACTGACCAAGCTTCAGTTAAGCTACCTCTACACCATGCAGTCATCCTGATGAACTTGTCTGCTTCATCGAGCTACAAGCCCAGGAACTCTGTTCACTACATCGTTGCCCAGAACTTCACCGGAGCCTAGAAAGGAGCACCAATCATCATGCTTTGACCTCTGAAGACCATATCACAAAATTGCCTGCCCGGATCAATCTGCTACTGAGCTTGTTTCAGATTACTACTAGTCGGCCATGGACTACTGACTACTCGGCACAGAATCAGTCGGCCAGGCTTCTATCAGGCTAAAACAAACTGTTCAGTTCCTATTTCACTCAGCTATCACAACGAGACCAAAGATCAGTCGGATAGATTATCAACAACATTGGTGCAACATCATAATTGGCAGAAATTATACGGCTGTTTATTGACCATGCCTTTATGGCGTCATCTTTAATATTCAAGATTTTCTAGTCTCTCTTAAGTCTGTGCATAATTATTCTAATTCTTCACAGACTCGGGGGCTAGTCCATATGGACTCACTTGCGTGAGTTCCATCATTTTTACTCGGCTATCATGCCAGGCACACGGGTTGCTTTACGTCCTTGACTTTCTTTAGTCGGATTTTACCCAGAATTCGTCCTTGATCTTCACCTCAATTGTTCCAATTAAGTTGAAGCTCGGGGGCTACATCCAATAGATGCACTCATCGTGCATATTTTCTCACATCTAATAGATGTCATGGAAATAAACTCTACGGTCATCATCACTAGACTCACTTTGATCTTCTGCATAATTCGTCGTATTACACAGAAGCTCGGCAGCTACATCTAATAGATGCACTCAACGTGCATATTCAAATTTTTTCATCAAGGATGCAAGCTTCATACAAGTCTACAGTCGGATATCATCTATCAACAGTCGGTATGCCTAATTCAAGGCCTTACTAGTCTTGGTTTACCCGAAGCTAGTAATAAAAGGTTTTCACCTTTATATTATTTGACTTCCTTTTTAATCTCTCAATATCATTTGAGAAGATCATCTGTACATGGAGGAATTCCTAGTCGGGAAGCAAACAAGATCAATAAAAAAGCACTTGGGGGCTACTGTCATTACTATGACCTCCGGGTACCTCAAGACAAGCAAGGCCGAGTATCCAGACAGGGTAGTCGGGCTGGCCCAAACAAGACCGAGTGCCTCAAACATCTAGAAGGAAGGCGCGGATTATTCGGCAAGTCTATTATCTTGTACTCCAAGTTTTTACTCGGCTATCATGCCAGGCACACGGGTTGCTTTATATCCTTGACTTTCTTTAGTCGGATTTTACCCAGAATTCGTCCTTGATCTTCACCTCAATTGTTCCAATTAAGTTGAAGCTCGGGGGCTACATCCAATAGATGCACTCATCGCGCATATTTTCTCACATCTAATAGATGTCATGGAAATAAACTCTACGGTCATCATCACTAGACTCACTTTGATCTTCTGTATAATTCGTCGTATTACACAGAAGCTCGGGGGCTACATCTAATAGATGCACTCAACGTGCATATTCAAATTTTTTCATCAAGGATGCAAGCTTCATACAAGTCTACAGTCGGATATCATTATCAACAGTCGGTATGCCTAATTCAAGGCCTTACTAGTCTTGGTCTACCCGAAGCTAGTAACAGAAGGTTTTCACCTTTATATTATTTGACTTATTCAAGTCCTTTTTAATCTCTCAATATCATTTGAGAAGATCATCTGTACATGGAGGAATTGCTAGTCGGGAAGCAAACAAGATCAATCAAAAAGCACTTGGGGACAACTGTCGTTACTATGACTCCCGGGTACCTCAAGACAAGCAAGGCCGAGTATCCAGACAGGGTAGTCGGGCTGGCCCAAACAAGACCGAGTGCCTCAAACATCTAGAAGGAAGGCGCGGATTATTCGGCAAGTCTATTATCTTGTACTCCAAGTAATTCTATGTTGTAACCGACTAGGATACTTTACATGTAACCTTGTTCCCCTGGATATATAAGACGGGCAGGGGCTTCACCTCAAACACATCAATCCAATACCACGACATAGAGGACGTAGGGTTATTATCCTCCGGGAGGCCCGAACCTGTCTAAACCCTGTGTCTCATGTTCACCATAGTATTCTTGGTTTCTTCGCTACCCATCATAATCTATCGAGGCCCTAAAACCTCGACAATTTAGGTAGTGACGCGTGCCCTGTCACGTTCGGAGCTCAAATGGTGATGTAGTGACCTTCATCTGGTGGACTGAGGCTGAGCTGGAGGTTGCCATAGTACGAGGCACCTACGTATACACGGAATGGATCTATAATATGTCTCTGCAGCAATCCGTAGGCCAGTGCAGTGCAGATGAGGTCGGTTTCCAGATGGAGATGTACATTCCATCTTCAACTACCAGCCAATCATGTCATGGGTGTCAATTTTTTCCCTTGACGTCATACACACTTGTCCTTGGTACACACAGTGTCTCATATATATATATATATATATATATATATATATATATATATATATATTGCGCATTCTAGTTCACCGCTGCACAGACCCCGCAGTTGCAACGACGGGGACATGCAGTTGCAACGGTTACAATAAACCAGTTGCAACGCATCTCTCGGTTACAATGAAATTAATGGCAAATTGCAACACGAGTTACGCCAGTTGCAACGGAATGTATAATATATTTTGTGACATCAGTTACAACTTCGACGAGTCGTCAGTTGCAATCATGGACAATATGGGTTGCAACTGTTAACCACGTTGTAACTCGCTGTACTGGGTATTGCAATTGGCCTATGTTACGTGTTGCAACTGGGGGTCTGTGCAGATGTGAACTAAATTGCACATACCCGCAGAATAGACATTCAGTATATATATATATATATATATATATATATATATATATATATATATATATGTATATGCGTGAACTAGTATGGCTGCCAGCGCAATTGCGCGGCTAGACATACTATACAATTTAAAATATTTTTATATTATTGTAAAAGTTTAACATTGTTTATTATTATTATCTATTTTATAATCTATATTTATAAAATAGTAGAAAATAGATTGTAGAATTTCTCACCGTCCCTCAATTTGAGTGTGAGATGAGTCATCATTTATCTAACAATATATTTGATTTTATTTTAGAAGTGAGGTTGGTACAAACGTGGCATGCTAAACAACTAACATAACTCATGGTAGAAAAAAAGAATATGTCGTGTTACAAATAAATCTTTTGACGCAAATGTGTCATGCTAAAAATAAAATTATGTGTCATTCTAGCTAGACATATATTACGGTGTATTTTTATAACGGTGTATTTTTATAACGGTGTATTTAGAAATCAGGATTAAGTGTTTATTAGATATTATTATTATTCCAAAATTTAGCTATTTGTTTATAATGGTTGGTAAATTTAAAATAAGAATTTAGGATATTTTTTAGCTATTTTTTATAATCCAAATCTAGTTTTTTTTGGACTTGTAAGGGCATGGAGGGTAATTTAGAAATAGGTGTGAAGAATATTTTTTGTTATTTTTTATGATTCTGAATTTTGCTTTTTTTTACTCATAATGGCATGGTGGGTAATTTAGAAATAGGTGTGAGGAGTATTTTTAGCTATTTTTACTATTTTAAAATTAGCTATTTTAGAAATATTTTTTAGGGGGTTTTCTGACTAATTGTTTCATAATGGCAGTGGTGGGTAATTTTTCTCTTCTTATTTTCTCGGATTAACGTGGGAATTTCTAGCATTTTAGAATTAACGTGGTAATTTCTAGGCCTTGAGAGCGAACGTGGTGGCTTCTTTTCTTGGTCAATTATATATATAATAGATGTTTCCAAACAATCTCTCATATCTAGGAACAGTGTGCTCTCTAGCTTGGCTACACTAGCTTAACCTGGTTGTGTGATTGGTTTTAGTCACACCCCCTCTAAAAACGTTGAGATGAACGTATGGCTTTCCCAGTTTAAGCTTGGGAAGCACCGCGAATGCAAAAATTAACAACCAGCACAGGCATGGTAAGTTCACATGCAGTTTCTCACGATTGTGCTAGCTGTGGGAAATATTGATCATGCATCAAAATACGTACGTACATGCCCATTGTTAATTGACGGGTGATTTTTGCAGGCGCCGAACAGTTGAGAACATCCGCATTGAGAGCACATTATGTCCATCTCATCGCCATGGCTCGTCGGAGCGCTGCTGTGTTCCGAGCGACTTCGCCGGACCTTCCACACCGCGGGAATCCTGTCGTCGATGCTCCTCTGATGTCCTCATCAACGACGTCCTCCGATCTGCGGCGCCGTCGCATCATGCATGCCAGTGGTCCTCTGTGCAGTCCCCGTACTTAATCGCCCGCCATGCCAGATCGACCACGGTGGCTGGCCTTTGCAGCAGCTATGCAAACATCAAGACAGTGGGCGGGCGCGACGCCGTGGCGCTCGTCCGACACGCCGGCCGTAGCAGGCAGGCATGCATCGGTCTGCACGTCATGGCTGCACCTACGGTGTCTCGTCAAGCTTGCCTTGTCGTGGTCACCATGCTGCTTGAACCGCCCGAGGGCAGCATCCGGATTAGCTACTGAACGCACATAAGCTTGAAATATATATTTTCATTCTGAGTAAATATTTCCTGAAATGTTTTGCCACATTTTTCCTGGACACTGCTGTTGCTAAAGCGTTAGTGAAATCCTCCATTTCATCCTTGTTCTCTAAACGTAAGAAATGAGACATTTTTCATTTTACGTCTTCTTGGCTGAACATTACATATGTACTCGCTCTCCCGACCCGGCAGTTAAAATAGCGACCAACCCCGGTCCTCGCGAGGACGCCGGCGCCGCTGCTCCTTGCGGCGGTGCTCGTTCGCACACTACAAGAAATCTGGTAATCCATGACGGTTTCTTGATGACGATTTAAGAAAACGTCATAGATCATATATCATTCGTGACTATTATCAGTTTTCGTCATGAATCACATATCATCTGTGACGGTTATCATTTTTTCGTCATGGATCTGCATACCTACCCTAGTAGCTACTCACATTCCGTGACAAACCTTCAAAACGTCACAAATGATAGTATGAAAATCATCACAGATTATACTATTGATGCAATAATACTATGATGACAAATTTAAATCCGTCATGGATTAGACCATTGGTGCAGTGATACTATGGTGACAAGTTTAGTTCTGGTCATGGATTAGAACATAGGTACAATGATACCACGATGAATTTAAATCTGTCACGGATTAGAACATAGGTATACTGATACTATTTTGACGAATTTAGATATGTCATAGATTAGACCATTAGTACAATAATATGGTGACTAATTCAAATTTATCATGGATTAAATCATATATACAATACCATTATGCAAAGTTAAATTCATCACGTGCAAATAACACTCTAAAAATTAAGTCGATATATAGCATATCCTTATACAAATGTAGTTACATCATTATTTTTTCTCTTGTGTCATCTCACCAAGTCAGCATGGGCCCATCTTTCAAGTTGGCTACGGTGATTCTTTAATCTCAAAAAAATTTCAAACGTGAGTACTCATCAAACAACTACCACTGATTTCGTCCTCGCCTCATCGATGCGGTGCTCCGGTGTCGGTGGTGGATCTGTGGCCTCTTGTACAGGAGCCTCTTGATGGTGTCTCTCTTCGGTCGGCGGTGGCGGACGACGGCGATGTCCTTCCTGTCGGATTCAAGCCCCTCCTCTCCACTTTGCTCGCCAGCGGCCCAAGCTCGTTCGGCTTTTGCTCATGCGGTTCAAGGAAGGTTCAGCCGCTGTCTCTTCTGGCTTTTAACTCAAGTGCTCGCGAGGAAGTTGGAGGGAGGGGTCCGGCGGTCTCCGGCGTACGGCGGCGGCGGCGGATCTGAGCTCCATCCCAGTCTGGTTAGGGTTAGGGATCAAGTTGTAATTTGTAAAGTTTCCAGGGTCTTTTCTGTAAAGTGCCTTGGATAATCAATATATCCCTTTCCTTCGCAAAAAAAAAAACTACCACTGATTTCTCACTTCTCACGAGTTACTCCTTTTTAGTACTTGACAAAAGTTGCTTAATTAGTCGGCACATTTTCTCAGCCAGCCCGCGCGGCCCAAACTCTCCTTGTTTTCCCTTCTCCCTCCCTCCTCCATCCTCTCCTTTCTAGCCGCCGCCTGCCCGCCTCTCCTTCCAGATCTCGATTTGACCGTCCAGCACCGAGCGCTTCCCGCTTGACAACGAAGACGAGATGGTTGCCCTCCTGCGCGGCACCGCCGACCTCCACCCAACCCGCGACGCCGCCGGCCTCCGCCCTCCCCCGGTTGATGACGCTGCCGCCCTTGTCAAGCTCCAACGCCGGCCGAGCTCTCGACGAGCTCCATGCCGGCGGAGCCCTCGGCGAGCTCCACGCCGCCGAGCTCTCGACGAGCTCCATGCCGGCCGAGCCCTCGGCGAGCTCCACGCCGGCCGTAGCACTCCGCGAGAGCTCTAACCCCGCCGCACCCTCCGTGAGATCTACTCCAGCCGCCCGCGAGATCCACTCCGGCCGTCGCCCTCCGCGAGATCTACTCCGGCCGTCGCCCTTCGCGAGCACCAACGCTGGCCAAGGCCCTCTGCGTGCATGCCGGCACCTCCCTCCGCGAGCTCCAACAACAGCTGCGTCCTCACCATCTGCCACACCAGTGGCGCCCTCCCCATCTTCAATGGATCTCACTGTGATGAACGATAAAGCTTGGGGTCACCCCTTGGCCGCCGGCGGTGAGAGGCCGGTGACGTGAGGATCGCAGCGGCGCTCACCTGGGTTCTCTCCGCCGCTCAACTTGAGCAACAAGAAGAAGAATGTGTTTTGATTTTTCTATTCAATGTCTCTAACGATAAGCTACAGCTCGCGGTTATATCATCCGCTAGACACCAGCCCTTGGGCCTTACACGCACGCACATAACAGATGGCTCAAGGCCCACGCACTCACACATAACAACTGGCCTGCGGCCCACAACGCACACAAAACGTAATGTTCAGAAATGCGCTGACAGAAGAAGCTGGCGGCTCTTGTGGCTATAACCATATCCCGCTTTGAGGTTGCCGGCTTCAGTCTTCAGTCAGGCAGGCATGTTCTTCAGTCTGTAACTCCGGCGATGACAGAGTCCGGCGTTACACCACCCTCCGCTGGAGAAGCTGCTTGTCCCCAAGCAGTGGCATGAGGAAAACGTTCCTTGATGACGTACCAGTCTTCCCAAGTAGCACAGTCAACATCCAGTTTATCCCACTTGATCAACACCTGTGGAATAGCACTGTTGCCTTTCTTCACCAATCTCCTATCAAGCACTGTCTCTGGCTGTAAATCCTCTTGAGATAAATCAGCTATCTTAGATAGATCAGAGAACACAGGACTGTAGTCAGGAGTAAATGGTTTCAATTGTGAGACATGGAACACAGGATGCACCAAACTCCCTTCTGGTAGTGCTAGCTTATAAGCAGCTGTACCAATCTTCTGCAGAATTTCATAAGGACCAAAGTACTTGAACGAGAGCTTAGGGAAAGGCCTATTGACCACAGAAGATTGTGTGTAAGGTTGGAGTTAAGTAACACCTTCTCACCCACTTGGAAAACTCTGTCAGTCCTCTTTTTATCTGCCTGGTTCTTGATTCTAGTTTGAGCAGCAGCCAAATTCTGTTTGATAAGAGCTATGTGAGTGTCTCTTTCTGACAGCAACTCTTGCAAAGATTTCTGGTCACAATGATGGAGTAATGGCATGGAATGAAACCGAGGTTCATAACCATAGAGAGCCTTGAAGGGAGAACAGCCCAAAGATGAGTGAAAGGAAGAATTATACCATAACTCGGCAAGAGGTAACCAAGCTCTCCACTTCTTTGGGGAATTATGCACAGTACACCTGAGATACATTTCAAGGCACTGGTTCACTCTTTCACTCTGACCATCGGTCTGCAGGTGATAAGAGGTACTCATGAGCAACTTTGTGTCCAAGATTTTGAACAGCTGCTTCCAAAAGGTGCTGGTAAATATCTTGTCTCGATCTGATACAATGGAAGCAGGTAGACCATGAAGCTTCACTACATGCCCAAGGACTGCAGAAGCCACATGATGAGCTGTGAAAGGATGTTTTAGAGGAATGAAGTGAGCATATTTGGTGAATCTATCTACCACCACCAGTATGCAGTTAAAGCCTTCTGATTTTGGAAGTCCTTCAACAAAGTCCATAGTAATGTCCTGCCAAGGTCCAGCTGGTATGGGTAGTGGTTGAAGCAGGCCTGCAGGATGAGTTCTTTCATGTTTGGCTTGCTGGCATATAATGCATTGTTTCACAAATTGCTCTACATCCATCTTCATACCCTTCCAGGTAAACAGTTTCTTCACTCTTTGATATGTGGCCTGAATTCCTGAGTGTCCACCCACCGCACTAGCATGAAAGGCAGCAATCAGTTTAGTCCTGAGAGCAGAGTTTGCACCCACCCAAATCTGTGTGCCTGATCTGATTATGCCATGGTGAAGAGAATATCCTTCAGCATTTGGATTGTGCACAGAAAGTTGCCTTAATAACTCCTGGGCTTGAGCTCAGTAGTATAAGAGTTGATGACCTCCATAACCCAGGCAGATTGCACTTCTGACACAGCTTGTAAGGCAGAGATATGTGAGAAACGAGATAGGGCATCAGCTGCCAGGTTCTCCTTCCCCTTTTTGTAGATGATCTTGAACTGAAGGCCCATTAACTTGGTCATTGCCTTCTTCTGTAGTTCAGACTGCAAATGTTGGTCATCTAAATAGCACAAGCTCTTGTGGTCAGTTTGGATGATGAATTCTTGCCTCTGAATGTAGGATCTCCACTTGTCTACAGCCATAATAAGAGCAAGGAATTCTTTTTCATATATAGACAGATATTTATGTTTCTCACCCAGTGCTTTACTTAAATAAGCAATAGGTTGACCATGCTGCATCAGTACTGCTCCCAGTCCACTGTCACAAGCATCGGTTTCAATGGTGAATGTATCATTGAAGTTTGGGAGTGCTAATACAGGTGTGCATGTCATGGCAGTCTTCAAGGAGACAAATGCTTGTTGAGCATCTTCATTCCACGAGAAGTTCTTCTTCTTCAACAGAGTTGTCAACGGTTTTGCCTTGATGCCATAATGTTTGACAAATTTCCTATAATATCTAGTGAGACCTAGAAAACCTCGGAGCTCAGTGACATTAGTAGGTGTGAGCCACTGTAGCATGGCTTCTATCTTCTTTGGATCAGTAGCTACACCTTGGTCAGATATGATGTGGCCCAGATAGTGCAACTTATGTTGAGCAAACACACATTTGGATTGTTTAATGTAAAACTAGTGTTGTCTCAAGGCAGAGAATACCAGTCTGAGATGGTGTACATGACTGTCCAGATCAAGACTGCAGAAAAGTATGTCATCCATGAAGACCATGACAAACTTTCGGAGGAATGGTTCCAGAATTGTGTTCATCACACATTGAAATGTGGCAGGAGCATTAGTTAAGCCAAATGGCATAACCCTGAACTGGTAATGACCATGATGGGTCTTGAATGCAGTCTTATGCTCATCAGCTGTATTCATTCTAATCTGATGAAAACCTGCCCTCATATCCAAACTAGCAAAGTATTTAGTTCCTGCCAGTTCATCCAGTATTTCATCAATAATGGGCATTGGAAACTTGTTCTTGATGGTTAGTGTGTTCAACTTTCTATAGTCTACACAAAACCTCCAACTGCCATCTTTTTTCTGCACCAACAGTACAGGTGAGGCAAAAGGACTGCAACTAGGAACAATGAGACCAGCAGTAAGCAACTCTTTGATTTGTCTTTCAATTTCATCTTTGTGTGCTGGAGAATACCTATAAGGCCTGGAGTTGACTGGAACAGCATCAGGCATTTCTTCCACTTGTTGTAACTCCTTTGGTTCCCCAAAGATATCTTGAAATTCCTCCAACACTTGTTGTACTGCTGAAGGAAGTGCAGATGTAGCCTCAATAGTATTACATTGAAGCACTGCTAAAGCCCATATGTCATTTCCCTTATACCATTTGAGGAACTGTTCAGCGTGCATTTCTTCCACTGTTAATTCTGGTTTCAGCACACCTTGCAAAGTTACTTGAGCCCCTTTTTCTGCAAATGTAATGTTCTTGCTATCCCAATCACAGAGCATAGGACTATGTTGCTTGAGCCAATCATAGCCTAAAATAGCATCATTGGCTCCCATATCAATAACTCTCATGTCACTGTTAAATGTAGTGCCCTGAGCCCACCATTCCAAATTAAAGACAGTATGCTGACTTGTAAGTGTGGCACCATTGGCTACCTGAACTTGAACAGGTGTGACCGGTGTCTGAGGAAGATTCAGAGAATTCACAAAGTTGGAATTGATGAAGCTGTGTGAACTCCCAGAGTCAATGAGAATGAGCATGACTTTGTTCTGCACAAGAGCTCTGACCTTCATAGAGTCAGTCGATTCAGTGCCAGAGATGGCATTAAGGGACAACTGGCATAATTCCTGGGATATGATATCCTCAATCTCTAACTGGTTCAATGTATCTTCAGTTAACTGAACGTCCAAGTCATTCAGCACCATTGCATTCAGCTGAGATTTTGGCCTCTCGAGACATTTTTCCAGATGGCCATTGTCAAACTTCTCACCACAATAGTAACAAAGGTTGTGGGCTCGTCTGTAATCTCTCAATTGTCTCTCCTTCCATAAGGTAGATTGCTGAGAAGAAGCTTTGTGGTCAGGTTTGTGTTGATAACTGGCAGACTTGTTTGGTTGGACTTGGTTTAAGTGCTTTGGATTTTCCTTTCTCAAGTACTTGCTGCTGTACTTTTGCCAGTAAACTAGCTCTCTCAACTGTCTCGGGCACCTGAGACTGGACAGTGCCTTTCAGTTCTTCCTTGAGGCCCTTGACAAAGTGAGATGCAAAGTATAGCTCATCATAATGTGGATTATGCATGGAGACCTGATATCTAATGGATTCAAATTCTTTGGTGTATTCCTCGACTGTTCCTTCTTGCTTGATATCCAGCAACTCATCTAATGCCTTTCTATAATCATAAGCACCGAACTTGGTTTGCACCGCAGCAATGAATGTCTGCCAATCTACTAGTCCATGCGAGAGCTTATAAACCTGGTACCATTTAGCAGCGTTACCTTCCAAATGCAGAGATGCTGCAGAGGTTTGCATTGCTTCACCAATGTTGTATAGCTTAAAGTACTCTTGACACTTGTCCTTCCAAATCACCGGAATCTCGCCATCGAACTTGGGAAATGACATCTTTGGCAAGAAGGGTCGACTTGGGGGTCCATGATCTTGATGACCACGACGAGGACCGGGAGGTGGGCGTTGATTGGAAGAACCAGGTTCTGCGAACCAATTGTGGTCGTCGTGGTTGTCAGCGTCCTCCTCCTTTGATGTGTCGTCCATCTGATCCTGACGAAGGGAGAGGCGAGCGATCGCATCACTTGCCAAGGCCAACTGCTTAGCGAGCGCGAGTTGATCACGAGTGCTCTGGTTTACGGCTTTCGCCGTCAGATCCATCTGAGCTACCAATTGCTTCTGAGTATGCTCGATTGACTCCACCTGAACATAGAGCAGATCTAGACTCTCCTGCATTTTATCCAACTTGTCGGCTTTCTTTTTGTTCGCTTCCTCCATAGCCGCGAGCACGAACCGCGTCTGAGCTGATGGTTTAGATGAAGGAGCCGTGTTGACCAACCACACCAGCCACCAATATCGCCTCCGATCGAGTGAGACGGCTCGGAACAGAGTCCTCCCCAATCTGCTCACCGACCAAGTCTACCGCCGCCTGAATCGGAGATCGATCCATGGGATTTTACACGCAGACGAGCTGCGCAACCCGAGATCTGAATCCGATTCCCACCGACACCACCGCGAATCTGAACCGAGCCCAAGCACACGGGATTTTACACGCAAACCTGCTGCGCAACCATAGCCGAGCTCGAATCTGTCGCTAGTTTGAGGCCGAGGACCGATGAATCTGATACCAACTGTGATGAACGATAAAGCCTGGGGTCACCCCTTGGCCGCCGGCGGTGAGAGGCCGGTGACGTGAGGATCGCAGCGGCGCTCACCTGGGTTATATCAACTTGAGCAACAAGAAGAAGAATGTGTTTTGGTTTTTCTATTCAATGTCTCTAACGATAAGCTACAGCTCGCGGTTATATCATCCGCTAGACACCAGCCCTTGGGCCTTACACGCACGCACATAACAGATGGCTCAAGGCCCACGCACTCACACATAACAACTGGCCTGCGGCCCACAACGCACACAAAACGTAATGTTCAGAAATGCGCTGACAGAAGAAGCTGGCGGCTCTTGTGGCTATAACCATATCCCGCTTTGAGGTTGCCGGCTTCAGTCTTCAGTCAGGCAGGCATGTTCTTCAGTCTGTAACTCCGGCGATGACAGAGTCCGGCGTTACACACCTCATGGTCGAGAAGATATACATGCACTGCTCTCGTACCCTCATCGGTTAGTGTTTCTATTCGCCTCCGTCACCGTGAGTAATCGATTCCATGGTCCTGTGCTTCCTCCATTCATGTGGCCCCTTCCGCTCTGTAGCCCGGTCCCACTGTTGGCAATCGAGTATCCATAATAGGAGTCATCAACATCTGTAGTATGAATGTGCGTCTAATTAGCAATTACTACTCCCTGTTGTGCCAGAAACCTTGGTTGTCATTCGATTTAAGGATAATATTATGTGCAACGTATGTGTTATGAATGTGTTCGTGCTCAACCAATTGTATCCCTGGATCATATTGTCACGTGACCATATTGATTAGTTAATTAAATCTATTTATTTGATTTGCACTTTGTTTAGGCGGGTTGCGTGCTACTCTGAACAAATGTTTGAGTAATTAGTATTTGTTAGTGCATCCAGTTAATTCTCCTTGCAAGCATGCATGGTTTACGGAGACTGGAATTTTCTAAAGGAGAAATAGGAAATTAGTTGCATGATTCTGGTGATAAAATGGTAAATGATTAGCCTGATGAATCAATCATTTCAGACATTGTATTAGTATTTGTTGCTTTCAGCTTCAGGCTTCGGCACCAAAGATATTAAGTATTGCTTCTTTTTTTTTTTGGTTTAATCATCTAGTATATCTGAGCATTGACATCTAAACTTTGCTTATGACAGCTGCTGATTCTTAGAACCACTGCTATTCTGCCTAAGCAAGCAAGCAAGAATTGAGTAGCGTCCTGTACAAGTCAAGGTGAGTAACTAGAGTTGAATGTTGCTAGTTACTGAGGTTAGTTTGCTGCATACGTTCGGTTCACCCTCTAAAGTGCCCTCTAAACTTTATACCCCTCTAAAGTAAAAAGAATCTTACTATTTAGGGGTACTAAATAAAATTTAATTGCAAAACCTTTCTGCAGACGGGCGTTATTTTTCGAGACGAATCTAACGAGCCTAATTAATCAATGTTTTGACACAGTGATGCTACAGTAACCATCGTCTAATCGCCGCTTAATTACCCTCATTGCGTTCGTCTCGCGAAATAGAGGGGGGGTCCTGGACTTAGTTTTGTAATTTGACTTTGTTTAGTACACATAAATCGTGCCGACATCTTTGATGTGACTGCTACAGCACCCTCTAAAACGAACCAAACGCTACCTGAAACTGATGTCTACAACTACTCTGGTGGCTCTCATTCTTTCTTCTGTTTTATTTATTTCATGGGAGTCAGCGATGGTACACTCACTATTGTTGCTAAAACCTAACCAATTATGGATAAAGCTTTTAAGAAGGTACAAGTGCTGATGACACCTCCTCATGCTCTTGATAATGTACTCAGTACACATGATCTGAGTTTGTGCTAGCTAAAATGCTAAATGTGCAAGTGTCTGATATAACTTATCCGAAGCTGGTAGGATTATGATACTACTTTTTAATTATTATCCTTTTCCAGTTTGCATGCTCATGTTTCTTTTGAGAAAAATGTTAAGAAAAATTTTCATGTTCAGCATCAAATAATCTAGCCATTACTTGTACTGAACATTTGGAAAGTAATGTGTGTGGGCCCATGATGTTATCTTGCTTTTAGGTGCACATGAAAACCATTGTGGAAGACACCTGCAGAAGAAGGCAAGGTACCAAAGACACTTGCAAAAGCTGCTGCTCAAGTTTTGCCATATCGGCCTGAAGCAAGATGAGAGGGGCTAAGGCTGCAGTGGAGGGAATTTTTTTATAATTTAATCCTTTTTTAATTAATATTTTAATAATAGACTGATCGAAACTAAATTTGCAGATCTAGCCCATTTAGTCGCGCCAAATCGATTGGCGTGACCGAGGCTACAATCGCTCCAACCTGACTAGCGCGACAAACTTCCACGTCAGTGTGAGTTGCCACATCAATTTTCGGTCACGCCAATCAGTTTGGCGTGACTTAAAATTGAGTCCCGCCGAGCAGATCGGCGCGACCAAAACTTACAGCTGATCGCGTCGAGCGTTGAATCTTTGCGCCGAGGACATGGGTGCGTCCACAGACCTCACGCTCCGGACTGACGGTCCTTTTGTGGACGCGCACACAAATTCCAAGTAAGGGAAAGGCTAGGATCACAGGGGAAGTAAAAAAGGCTGCACATGCGTGGCCATTTTGGATGTACGGGTCCCATTCATTTCCGTCTATCCTCCACAGCCACCGCACGCTGCATGAATTTTATGCATGCACTGTGCACGCAAGAGAATCAAATGAATAGAACTCTCACTTCTTGGCCCCAGTACAAAATAAGAATAACTTAATAAGAAATGTATGAACAGGGACAGAATATATACTACTCACAAAAAAAGGGAATATACAGGGGTGAGTGCGATTAAATACAAAAATTGTTATCTGAATTAACCGCAACAAATTAAACTACTTAAATTTTCTAGCTAATATAGTTAACCACAAAAATTACAGTTAATATTTTTAAGAATAACGGTTGACAGTTATTAGTCTGATTAATCAAAATAATCAATGTAGTACCATTTCAGTCTAGTAGACCATGAGGCCGTAAGATGGATCTATTCTCGATTGTTTTATTGCTATCACATTTAACACTATTGAAGAGCAAATTTTGGACACTGATCGTAAAAATTTCTTTTTGACATCTACTTATTCGGTTATTGTACCCTTCAGGTACATGTCTAGTGCTCCGAACTGGTAAATGCTACTCCTAGAAAAAGTGCATGAACAATTAAAAAGGAAAATTCGAGCTACAATAAAATCTTATGCAAGAAGCAACAAATATGACCAGTATCAATTTTGTAGATACCATAACAGTAGAAAATGTGATAGCAATAAAATTCTTATTAACTTAGTCTTGTTCATACATTTCTTATTAACTTATTCTTATTTTGTACGAGAGCCACGAAGTTGGAGTTCTATCCATTTCACTCACTTGCGTGTGCATGCATAAAATTCATGAAGTGTACGGTGGCTTTGGGGCAGGGCTTTGTCGGAGACTTGCTTCATAGACGGAAATGAATGGGGGCGTACACAAAATAGTCACCCATGTGCAGCCTTTGTCGGAGACTTTCTTGGAATTTATGTGCGCATCCACAAAAGGACAGTCGGTCCGGAGCGTGAGGCCTGTGGACGCACCCATATCCTCGGCGCCGATCTGTTTGGCGGGACTCAATCTTCAGTCACGCCAATCAAGTTGGCGTGACTGAAACTGGACGTAGCGCTCCATGCTGACGCGGAAGTTGGTCGCGCCAGTCAGATTGGAGTGACTGTAATCTCAGTCACGTCAATCGATTTGGCGCGACTAAATGGGCTAGATCTGCAAATTTAGTTTCAGTCGGACTATTATTAAAATATTAATTAAAAAAGGATTAAATTATTAAAAAAATTCGCAGTGGAGGCGAGTCAGACTATCAGTGCTCTCAAACTGCATTTGACAAAAGCACTGAAGGCACAAATCATTTTACCTTGTTGTTCCAGGATAAAATGGGTGATTGTTGATAGGTGTTTACCTATGACTTTGAAAATGTATATTGCTCTATAGGATTTTGATTAGTGATGACTTGAGTATTTTGATTTTGCATTTGGATGTGTTGTTTGTGATGATGTGGCCATCCGTGTTATTGAATTATTGCGTCTGATGAGATAATCACCTGTGTACATGTTTTTTTGATGTGGTAATCTGTGTTATTGCATTTGATGAGAAAGTGGACCTGAATTTCAAAATGAAACTGCGTGTGGCCATCCAATCTATGACGGAATTTTATGATCTGTGACGTTTATGTTTGTCACCAACATTGGGCTTCAGTTGGACTGTGTGGGCTTGAGGTTGTTCTATGACGGTCAAAAAATGTCATGGATTTAGTTAATCCGTGACGGTTTAGTATAAATGTCATGCTTAACTCTGGGCTTGGGTTGGGTTCGGCGGGCCTGATATTAATCTATGACGGTTAACGAACGTCATGGTTTGGTTAATCCGTGACAGTTTAGTAGAAAACGTCACGCAGGTCAATCTGTGACTCTCAATACATGAGCAAATCGAAAATGTCATAGATATCACATTGTGACGGTTTTTCAATGATCTGTGACAAAATTGGACGCATGAACTACATGATTTGTTGTAGTGAAAAGTCAACGGCGACAATAATTTAATAATGGAGGGAGTATATATGCAAGCATCAAGACAATGGGCGGGCGCGACGCCATGGCGCTCGTCCAACACGCTGGCCGTGACCGACATGCATTGGTCTGCTCGCCATGGCTCATCAGCGCACCGCGGTATGCCGTTCTGAACGACTTGGGCTGCATGTCTCTGTGTCTTCGGTGTCCGGTCAAGCTTGCCTCACCGTGGTCTCGCCCGCTATGCTTGAACCGCCCGAGGCCTGTGTTTGGAAGGCTGGAGACGATGCGGGAGCCTACTGGCCACCAGACATGTTCCATGCTCTATAGCTCTTCTTTTGGCTCATGAATATCGATCATCTCTCTCAAAAAATCGGTTTCATGCTGATGTTGAGCACCATGTACCAGCAGGAGTTCTGCAATGGCAATCTGATAAAAATGAATTTTTCTTTTGCGTTCTCTTGTTACCAGCAACCCCTCAGATTAATTAGCTACTGAAGCAAAGATGCTTGAAATATTTCCATTTTCAGTAAATCCTTCCTGAAATGTATCAGTACATTTTTCCTGCAGACTTCTGTTGATGAAGCATTAGTGTATCGTTCATTTCAGTCTAGTTGTCTGAAAATATGAAATGTTTCAATCTTCTTGTCTGAACATTACATCTAAACTCTGAAGACGACTATATTGCAGGGCAGCAAAGTGCAAGTTTATGGTCAATAATCCTTCATGGCAAAATGCGTTAAATTATTTTGGCTGCAGATCACCTAGAACTGACGACCTTGTTACGAACGCCCAATCTGTATCTCATCGTTCTCTTGTGATAAGAAGAGGTGATCCATGCAGTTTCAGCATTTGTAGGGCTCTGCATTCAAGGGCTCTTCCTAGGCTGAAACTAACTCTGTTTTGACAGATTGGAGTAAAGCACCTTCTGCAAGGCACACTTGAAGTTGTCCTGACATGATTAGTGGATAACCAATCTAGGACCCACTTATGACTGACAATGAACGCTTCGACGACCTAGCTTGCTCCATTGCCCGAGAGAAGTCACCAGGATGGGAGCAGATAGTAGACTACATCAAGAGGAGTTGCAGTTCATTAGTTTGTCTCTGCTGTCCTATGTAAGGTGCATGTGGGACTACAACAAGAAGATTGTGACCGTGAGTTTTCAGTTTGAAGTTTCGACCCACTGTAGTGATACATATTGAACGGTACAAGATATCATACGCACTATTTTCTCTATTTCGTGGCACGTGTACTTGGCGCTAGTGAGTGCCATGTGCTTACTGAACAAAAGGGAAAGAAAGAAAATAATTGACGGGCACTAATCCCATTAGGTTTCTTTATTGGGGCGTCACAGATATGCGGTACGATCTCAGCTCTTGAGAAACCTGAGAGCATTATGGAACCCCTAGAGCTCTATATACATGATGCTTGAATTAGAACTTTAGAAGGTAGTATACACCTGCTTTCAGAAGCATGTGTGTAACACCCCAAAATTTCGAAAGAAATAAAAAGGAAAAAAAATCAGTACAAATTTAAATTTTGTTCCGCTCTTACCTTTTCATGAATTTTTGAAAATGAAATTCACTAAAATAATCCGAACCTAGTATGAATACGAAATTTTCTAAACATAAAATATGTGCTCAAGTGTTTGCTCCATTTATAATTCACTAAAAATATGGACCTTTTCGAATTCCAACAAATTAAATAATTGCATGTTAGACCCTAGCAAAATTCACCTCGAATTTACAAATTTGAATTTAAACCCGCACCAAAACTCACCATATGCATTTTGGGAGTTTATTGCTTTATTTGGAATGACTTTGGGTTTATTCTATCATTTCAAATTGGTTTCCATTCAAATTTGAGTTCCTTCAAAAAATCCAGAAAAATGTTTAAACCTATTTCTAATCCCTCTAACTCCCTCTGGGCCTTATCTTCTTCTCTCCCTCTCCAGCTAGCCCAGCCCATCTCTGTTTCCCCTTTCTTTTCTGAAAATCCGCAGCGGGCCGCAACTCCTTCTCCGGCCCATCCTAAAGAACAAATAGCGGAAGAAGGCCTTATGGAGGTTGTAGAGCTCAAGCGTGGTTTTGGCGATTATTGACTCTAGGGGGCTGATCATTTGAGCATGTGTCTTGTGGGTTTTCAGGGAAGAAGGTCTCATGCTCATGCAAAGATTCATGTTGTTCTAGAGTCGATGCCTCAAAAGATTCCTTGGCCGAAAGATTTTCTGAAGGTTCTTAAGCATCGTCAAGAACGGTGTAAACAGGGCTAGAGGGAAGAGGCTCAAATGGTATTGGTGAAGAGGACGGTTTGGGTAGATAAGAATCAAGAGTTTCTTTTCCTTCATCCTCTCCATGGGTGGAAAACTTTGCATCCTCATACCAAGAAGGCTCGAGTATTGGAGATATGAACTTAACTTGCTCGAGCGGTTCATGATCGAGGTGAGGTTTCACCAAAGGATTTTGAGTGGTAGTGGTGGCGAAAGAGGTTTTCCTAAGATTTTCCTTCATATCCTCCTTGAGAAAGGGTTCTTTAGGAGGATCGGAGGAGAAGGAGGCATCTTTTCCCAAATGTAGTTCGAGGTGTTTCCATAATCATCAAAAAGATCTTCCTTGAACAAAGGGAACTCAAGAGGTTCATCTTCTTCTTCCTCCTTCATCATTCGTGGGTTGGGTGAGGACTCAAAAGCTGTGTCTACAGATGTAGGCACCAATGGTTGGGTTTCTACTACAACGAGTTCCTCATCCCTTGTCTCTGGCTCGTTTGGTGTTTCGGCAGAAAAAGGTGTGTTTTCCACAATTCTCTCTAGTAATTCTTTTGCTTCCGCTATGGTCTTATGAGAGAAAGATCCACCAGCGGCCGTGTCAAGATAAAGTGCGGTGTCTTTGCTCAACCCCGAATAAAAGTGTTGTAATAAAACGGGTTCTGGGAGCAACAACTCTGGGCCGGAATCGGTTAATGAACAAAACCGGACCCAGGCCGCACTAAGTGTCTCCTCCTCTTCCTGGCGAAAGTTAATTATTACCGCTCGTAGAGAAGTGATACGAGATACGGGGAAGAATGCTAGACAAAATTTGTCTCGCAATTCTTTTCACTCGCCGTTCACTCTCTTGGCGGTGTAAGCGTACCATTGCTTTGCCTTCCCATTGAGGGAGAAGGAAAACAACTTCCACTTTAATGTTTCATGTGTCGTACCATTGATCAATCGGCATGAACACAAGTGCTCAAACTCTCGCAAGTGTTGAAAGGGATTTTCGTTTTTAAAACCAAAGAAGGATAGACCTTTGATCAAAGAAATAAAACTGGGGCAAAGCTCATAGCTAGATGAATGAATTGGCTGTGATGATGATGGTGGCTCTAAGAGTTCGCCCCATGGAGCAGAGAATGATTGGATTGTAGGTTGTGGCTCCATGATGGATGTTTTGGTATTTCTCAAGTGAACGGGTACTGATGGGGAAAGGATAGGAAGGATAGATGGTGGAAGTTTGATGATGGATAAAGGAAAATCAATAAAAGATAAAAGGATAAATAAAAGGATACAATACGAGGACCAAAGGTTCGAAGACAAAACAACAACCGTTCCCCGGCAATGGCGCAAGAAATGCTTGTTGGTATTTCTTACGACATGAATAAATCCGCAAGCGCACGGAGTACTGTTGTAGCACTTCACCCGTGAGTATTTGTTGGCGGTTCTTATGCGATAAAATTAAATTCATTAATTCCGCAAGCGCACGGATCACCATTGTAACTTTCACCTTGGAGTATTCCAGGGTTATCGTATTTATATTTCCGCAGGGAAGTAGAGCAAAAGGGAGCTGAATAGTAGCAATGCATTGGATAATTTGGAGAAAGAAATAATGTATCAACTATACTTGAGACGGGGGTAAGATAGGCATGATATATATGGGTGGCACACACATCCTCAAATCCAAGGTAAATAAAAGAAAACCGTAGTATACATTTGGGAGAGCAACGAGATAGAGTTAAGGCTACCTGTATGTTTATCTATTATTTACTTTTCCTAGCAATCAATTCTACAAAGGTTATTTACTCTAGCTAAGCTCATACACATACAAGTCATGTCGTTTCGGGGCACACACGTGCTAGGTTAACCAATGATGCTAGTTCAAACCTAGGGAACCGTATGCTATAATTAAGACCCTGCTGAGTCCAACCCGGACGTGGTGGATTACAGAGACCGGTGCAGCTGTCACATACACTCGCGGCTACCATCCTCCGTGGGGCTGGGTGCCAAACGTGCATAGGCCAAGTTCTAAGCGCCATGCTTACAACCCGCCTAGAGGAGCTACTCTTGATCAACGGAGCAGTCCTATCTAAGAATGAACAAGCACAGATTTCACACGACATCATCTCCGACGACGGCACTCTCTCGTACTCGCTATTCCAACAATCACGAATCCCACAACAAGACTTCTACGAGCACTTACTTAACGAATAAATAAACTAAATAGAAAAGAATTACTAAAAGAAATAAATAAAGATAAATCTAAATATAATTATATTGAATAAAATAATATCTCAAGAGTAAGGATACAAAGAACTATACCAAGACTCCGAGAAGACTCCGGAAGCCCGAGAGAGCTCTCACTCTACTCTACTCTACTCTAACTCCCAAAGCTACTACTCAACTAAACTAATGAACACTTGGATGAAGTGTGATGGTGCGAGTTGCTTCGGAGGCCGAGGGGTCCAATTTATAGCTTGTGAAGGCGGTGGGAGCACCCTGGCCAAAGCTGGAGAGGCGGTGGCGACAAAGTCGGCCGGCCGGCCTAGGGGGGTGGCCGGCCGGCCGTCCCTTCTGTCGGTTGGCCACCGTCTTCTGCCTCGACGCTCCAGATCATCTCCTGATGGCGGTCCGAAGGTCGGCTCCTTGCTGGGGTCGGCAGAATTGAAGTGGGGGCCAAGTTAAGGCCCAAATGGCCCACCTTCTAGAATGACGGTGGAATTCTGCTGGGCTGGGCTTGAATTATGCGTTGAGGATTAGTTTCCAGCCCACTGGAGGAAGTCTGGGGCCTGCGGCCACCAGGTGGGGCCGGCCGGCCTAGGGTGGGGCCGGCCGGCCAGGGATTTTCCCTGACTGGGCCCACTTTTCTCCATTATTCACTCCTGCATCCAAATATCCACCAAAACTTGTGGAGTAGCATTATTCCTATCTACTATGCACAAAATCTTGGTGTTACGCATTTATTTACCGGTAGGGTGGCGGTCAAAACATGGTTTAACGACCGCCAACATGTATTCAAGGGTATCGTTATTTATATTTTCCCAAAGGAACGGTGTGTAAATATCTTCTAGTCTAGTTCGTCCAAGGACACGAAGAAGTACGATAGATTTGGGTAGAGAGGATTCCTATGGATGAGGTTCTTAGCAAAAGATAAATTCCGCCTCTAATTGCTTACTTCGGGCGCCGGTTTAGGCCTGGTCTGCCAAGCCACGCCGGCCTGTAGCTCTACGACGTACCCGAACGTGGAGGATTACTCGGGACGGACAGGGCTGTCACCACCTGCCGCCTACCTCTACAAACCGTGGGGCACGCTGCAAACAAAGGTAATCTCTGGCCTAGACACCACGTCTATGCCTTCAACTACTACTCTAGCCTCGATCTGGTACCAATTTGGAAGACTAGAGCACTCCTTGCGGAGCGATGATCCCGTAAGCAAGTAAAGAAAGAACTTATACTCGATATAAAGCACACAATCCAATAGGAGATCGAGAATACTTACTTGTAAATAAGATGAACGAAAGATAAACGATGAACGAACGATGAGCGAACGACGAACGAACGATGAACAATTAACTATAAATAAGTATTCTCAAAGATACAAGTTTTGGGCTAAGTCTTCAAAGAGAGGACTACCCTTCTCTTCTATCCTACTCTCTCCCTACTCTACTAGTCTACAAGAGGCTCTGCCCTTGGGAGTGGAATGACTCTCCTCCTTCTTGTGTGTATTGTGGGGAGGGGGTACCCCTTTATTTATAGCCTTCAAAGGCGGTGGAATTGAGGCGGTTCCTGACATTGATGGCATTGATAGCAGGCAGAACCGACCTTAGGAGGTCGGTTGAGAACCGCCATAGAAAGATGGGCTCAGGGGGCCCACCTATCAGGTCGGCCGACACGTCGGGGGGTCGGCCGACCTGCTTTTGGCCCCTCTTGGGTTGGGCTTTTGCAGGTAGGGCCTCCTCAGTCCCTTGACCTCCAATCTAGGTGCTATGGCATTTATTGAATATGATTTTGTTGAAGTTTGGCCTTTTGTCCATGATTTGAACTCCCGCGGCGATCGTCATTTTATGGAAGTGTTGTTTCGTCGCTTTCGGGCATGTGTACATCTGGATTTTCCCTATTTTCCACCTGGACTCATAAATTCACCAAGACTCGTGGAATTCGTTAGTTTTGAGCCCTACTTCTGTGTGTGGCGATTACTTTGATTTCATTTGTGCAGGTATTTGACGGTCAAAAATGTGCTTTAAGGACCATCAACACTTGGATCCTTCTGGCTCTTTCTCGAAGCTCGCGTAAGCTAGCGCATAGGAACATACCGTATAAACAAACTACCGCAAAAGAAATAAAGATCGAAAAGAGCCAAATAAGATCTTACTAACTCCAAATAAGAACGATCGAACGCTGATGAAGAACAAGAGTCGCAAGTCATGCATGATGCATTAGGTTTTACTTTAAGGAGGGTTTTATTATCCTAAGAAGGCTATTAGGGTAATGCATCGAGCACTAGGGCTTTTGAGGTGAAAGAGGGATGCTAAACCATGAGCAGTGCATGCTTGCTTGTGAAGGTTGAAAGGAGCGGGTGTACGTGTTTCTCCGTACATTTGCGGCATTATGGCTTTATATAGGTCGTAACCCATATAAAGGTACATGCAACAAGTGTACAAGTGCAAGATGTGTCACTTTTATTACTTAGCTATGCTAAGGCATTACCTAATGGTGATTAGCTATTGATTACTTACTAAATTGATTAATTACTAAGGCTAAACTACTAGTTATCTGTCACGAGCTGGGCGCATGACGGTGACACGTGCACGTGATCATGTATGATACGAATGCACGGTTGCAAATAAAACACAACAATTAACCAATAAAGGACAACTAGCAATTAACGTAACAACAGATGATAACTCAAATAGACTTAATGAAAGACTACACATCAAGAGGAAATAAATCGATAAAGCTCAGTAAAGATCAGTGGTAAAGATGGGTTAGGTTTAATTGAGCGATGGTTGATCTAGGTTAGGATTGGAGCCGAGTTGCTCTAAAAGGGTTACTAGTTTAGAAGTGGAATGGTGGGGTAAGATAGATTAGGTTCAGCGCTAAAAGGCGAACGAGCATCGGCGACATGCGAGATCGGCGTCGCATGATTCGTCGAGAGGGGATTATAACAAGAGAGAGAGTGAAACTTGAGTTTGGCTCGTAGTAGTATTCTAGAGCTTCAAGATTAGTACCAAAGGGTACTATGCGTTTCTACGAACGCGTGAGCGCAAGAATCGCTCAAAACGGAGCTATGGTTGAAAAGATGAGGGTTTAAAGATTCTAGGCCTTATTTGTAATTACAGAAAGATTTTAGGGACCTAACTGTAAGAATTGAAAAGCACTAAGGACCTATCTGTAAAGTTCTAGGGACCTATCTGTAATTATGGAAAAGTTCAGGGGGCTTGGTGTAAAAAGATAGGGACTAAAACATAATTACAGAAAAGTATAAGGGTGTTTCTGTAAAAAGACAGGACCTAAACAGTAATATAGAAAAGATTAGGGGCTAAGCTTTCAAATGCCCTAGTGCTCGATGCATTAGCCTAATAGCATTCTTAGGATAATAAAACCCTCCTTAAAGTAAAACTTAATGCATCATGCATGACTTGCGACTCTTGTTCTTCATCAGCGTTCGATCGTTCTTGTTTCGAGTTAGTAAGATCTTATTTGGCTCTTTTCGATCTTTCTTTCTTTTGCAGTAGTTTGTTTATACGGTATGTTCCTATGCGCTAGCTTACGCGAGCTTCGAGAAAGAGCCAGAAGGATCCAAGTGTTGACGGTCCTTAAAGCACATTTTTGACCGTCAATACCTGCACAAATGAAATCAAAGTAATCGCCACACATAGAAGTAGGGTCCAAAATTAACGAATTCCACGAGTCTTGGTGAATTTATGAGTCCAGGTGAAAAATAGGGAAAATCCAGGTGGAAAATAGGGAAAATACGAGCTTCGAGGAAGAACCAGAAGGATCCATGCTTCGAGGAAGAGCCGAGGATCCAAGCTCAAGGATGAGTCGAAAAATCCAAGCTCAAGGACGAGTCAGAAGATACAAGCTTTGAGAAAGGGCTTGAAGGCGTCGACTTCGACAAAAGAGTCTGAAGACCCAGAACTTGAAGATTAAGATAGCGTTTTCAGGCAAGTTCTATTTCTCCTTGATCATGGTTGAATCTACTGTTTTCGCATTCCTCCTATATGGCCTACTCTAGTATTATGCATTACTTGTTATTTTACTGCTTGTGTAGCTATGGTCCTACTTGCTTATTGATATTGATGTTTGTTACTTAGGCGTTAATATCCGAATCCTTGCTTACTCCTTGTTTACCTGTCACCTTGATAACCCTAGGATAGTTCCATCATTTCTATGATGGCACTTTTACCTTGCTACTAGAATGCTTAGGACCCCTCGCAATGTTTCTACATTGCCACACCGTACTCATATGCTTATCTTTATAAATGTGTTGAAATGAGTTTAGTGGTGTGCGTGATACTTGAGGTTGGGAGTAGCACAACTATGTTAGGTGATGATGATGGTGACGGTGATGATAGGATGGTTTGGATTGCGGGCAATGCCACTAGTCAGATGTAGATGGTGTAATAGTCCCATAATATGGGAGACACGGTGCTTGCCTGACCATATAAGGACCGGTTCTTACACACGTTAACATAATGATTTCCGTACAACCACGCAATCTGTTATGGGTAGGACTTACTCTACCTTCTTGGTATTCTTGTAAATTCTATCTGGAGGCCAGTAGAGGCAATGGAAGCCCAAGAAAAGATTCGGGAAACGTACCCGTGATCTGGCTCACGGAACCCGTTGTTAGTTCACGGGAGTGCCGCATGTCCTGTATGTGTTGCAGGATCCTGCCATCAGTTACAGGAGCACGACATACCCTGCTATTTATTACAGGTGTACTGTGCCAGCATGTGACCTTTCACGTCACAAGCCCTTGGGTGTGATTTCGTGGTGGACTTGTGAGACTACTCGGAGGAGATGGATTAGGCGTTATGTTACTCTCTGTACAAGAGTGCATAGCCCATGGGAAAAGCTGTACAACCTCTTCAGAGTGTAAAATCATTCAAATGGACGTTGTCACGGCATATGACATATTATTATGGCGCACGTCAAGATTAGCCACCTCTCTCGTTCTTTTGAGTGTGAGTGGGTTGTAGTTGACCCGTGTTTTGGAAGTGTTGGCATGGATGCCGGGTTGGTATGGCCATTGAGGTCAGAAGGCCCAACTAAAACGTGGGAACTGGCGGAAAGGTTTCATACTCCCCCATAGCCAACCAACTAAAATATTGGCAATCAATTCTTTTTCTCATCTATGACTCCTTCACTTACTTTAGTGAACCTTGCATAAAGCTTGCTTGCTGCAAATAAATCATATAGCCTGCTCCTTGCTAAATCCAGACATGCATGTATATATATACCCTTGTGTAGTGTAGGGCTTGCTGAGTACCTTATGCACTCACGCGTTTGCAACTGTTGGTTTAGTAGGAGAAGACTTTGTCGAAGACGACGACGCTTTGGTTTTCGGTTCTACTTCGCAAGCCTGCTTGTGGTTTTGGGCTATGGTTTCCGCTGTCTTCCTCACCGTTAGTTGGTCGGACGGACTTTGATCGTTATGAAATCCTCGTCGTACCGCCACTACGGGTCCTTTATATCAGGTAATATGCTCTTTTACTCATTTGAAGTATGCTTTTGATTATTATATCTGTATTCTTGTGCGTATCAGCTACTGATCTAAAGACTGGTACAGAATGCACAACTGATTCTAGAAATAGGATCTGACAATGTGCCGCTTGCTAGATCATTCGATCTCCATTAGTGGGTGTGAGAGGTATCCGGAATTGGTTGGTCACGATATATGAAGGGTAGTCTCGTAGAAGTTCCCTTGGTTACTGGAGTTTTGGAGCCTATTTAGCAAGGCCATTTTCTGTGTGCTGCTTCATCGATCTATGCTTGCGCTGCAATCGTTAAGTTTGATAATTGAGGCTCTTCTGATGTATTCAATCTCTCTTAAAGATACATGGTCTAGACACGCGCTTGCCGTTGTCTAAATGATAGGTTTAGTACAGAAATTGCACCGGTGCATACGTTCTGTCAGGATGAACATCCATTAATAAATCCAATTGTTCAGAAACAATTCATTGAATTACATTGTTTTGACAGAGATCGGACAAGTTTATATGCAATTGAAACATTTGCTGTGAAAAGAAAAGGATACAGAGGCAGTGGGATGTGATCAAACATATACAAACCTCTATGGCCCTATTACTAGAAGGGACACGACGGGCGCCGGCTTCCTCGACGCCCGGCGCGCCGTCAGCTCCCGCCGCTGCGCTCCACGCTCTGCCGTCGCGAACTCGCCGTCATCCCTTCCTCGGCCTCCGCCTGCGAAGCACCTCTGCCGGAGCCGAGGAGAGATAAGCCAAGGAGCGGAACCTGTCGGCCTGCGTACAAACGAGCGGCAAGACAAGGGTGAGCAGTTCCAGAAGAAAATGGAAGACGAACTCGCCGAGCCTCGCCACGCCACGCTCTGCACTCGCGGCCGTCTGGCCCTGCGCCTTATGACTAGTTTGTCTGCGAGCGACGACCAGTCAATTCACTGATCCGTGCCGCACGAATGCAGTCAAACGACTGCCAGGGCCGAGGGGTGGTCGCTGTTTCGAATAGCGACCACTCCTGTTCCTCGCATGGACGTCGTCTCCTCTGCACGCCATGGCTCGCCGGAGTGCCGCCCAGGACTTTGCCGTCCCTGATGAGCCGCGGGAATCGTGTCGTCGGTGCTCCTCGCAGTCTATCCGCGTGCTCACGGGCCCTTCTCTTGCCATCCGCTCCCGTTGTCCTCGGCAACGACGTCAACGACAGGCCGCTGCGTCTCTGCCGGGCATCGCGTCATCGCTGGCCTTTGCAGCTACATATGCAAGCATCAAGACAGTGGGCGGGCGCGACGCCGTGGCGCTCGTCCGACACGGCGGCCGTGTGTCCGTGACCGGCATGCATTGGTCTGCTCGCCATGGCTCGTCACTTCAGAGCGCCGCCTAGTTCCGAACGACTCCGCTGACTTGCCGCTATGCCCTCGGTGTCCTGTCAAGCTTGTCTCGCCGTGGGCTCGCGTGCTCGCGCGCCATGCTTGGATCGCCCGAGGCCTGCGTCCGGCTCATCGAAATGCCGGAGACGGTGCGGGAGCCTACTTGTCGCCTGACGCGTGCCATGCTCTGCTTTTTCCTGGAGGCGCTTAGGCTCATGAACCTGATCCTCTGCTTGCAACAATCAATCGACCATCACTTGAAAAATCGATTTCATGCTGATGCTGCGCACCACTTAACAGGAGGCGTTCTGTAATAGCAACCACTGACAAAAATGCGTTGTCTTCTGCGTTCTCCTGTTTACCGGTGACCCTGGAGATTAGTAACTGAACGCCCGTAAGCTTGAAATATTTTCATTTTGAGTAAATATTTCCTGAAATGCTTTACCACAATTTTGCTGGACTCTACTGCTGCTAAAATGTTAGTGAATCTTCCATTTCAGTCTTGTTCTCGTTAACATAAGAAACAAGACAATTACAGAATAAGCACAGTGCAAGAACTTGGTCGATAAGCCTTTGAGTCGCAACTCCTTCACCCGAAATACATAAAATATTTTGGCTGCAGATCACCTAGCACTGACCCTGTGACGAATCGCCCAATCTTGTCTCATCATTTCATTGTGATAAGGAGGAGATGATCGATGCAGTTTCAGCATTAGTATGTGGTTATGTCAGAGGTTGATGGTTGTTCTGAAATGAAGCGACACTGTTCTTCGCTGCAGATTCTGAACGTTTATACATCTAAAATGACCGTAGGAAAAACAACATAGTATATATATAACGGGTAAGATTTGCTTACTGGATCATTCGATCTCCATTTTTGGGTGTGACAGGAATTGGGACTAGGATGTTCTCCAGCTGCACGTGTGCATGTTCTGTAAATTCTTCTTTAGCGAGGAGCTATAGTGGTTCCACCATGACTTCTCTTCTTCTTAGAACTTGCACGTGTTGGGTTCTCAGAACTGTAAGATATTCAAAGACCTAGAGATGCTCTTGATAGTGTCCATATGGTAGTCCTAAGCACAGTGAAAGTTGTAAGCATGTTCCTCTACTTGAATTTTTTCCTCTGAAAAGAAAAAAGACTGACTCTGTGGGAATTGAAGGACCGAAAGGAGGCCAACTAACTTTCTTTTTGTGAGTCTGTGGGGCTGGTTGTCAGCTTTGGTATATGGCCAATCTCAATCCTTGTCTGAACATTAATCCAAAAGATAACTGTAAGGAGAACAACGCATCTGGCACACGAAGATTTAAATTTGAGGCCTAATGCTGTGGTAGACAGAATCGTAAAATTCAGTCAGCTGCGAACTCAACTAATTAACCACACCATTATAACTTGGCTGAAAAATGTTGCATCTGTGCCGTGGAGTCCTACATTGACTCTGTTGCTTCGTTCTTGCGAACTTGCCCAACATTATGTGCCTGTCCGAGCACTGCTATAGAGTAGACCCGTTTTGTTAGACTTTTGTATAACCAGGAAATCCAATGGTTAAAATCACTCGGGTGGTGGTTCACATATCAATCAAATAGCTTAAAACGCTTGGTCGGACAAAAGTCTAACAAATGGGTCTACTCTGAAGCATTTTCCTACCTGTCCTGCTCTGTCTTTCGCATTGAAATATAACCATAATAAGCAGAGCCAGGTTTCCAACCAACAGTCTCCAGCTAGTCGCTGCCATCGTGCTCCACGAGACATGCCCAGGCGGCGCTGGACAGACCATGTGCGGCGAGCCACTGAGGATGGAACAATTGGTTTCTTTGGATGGAACAATCAGTTTCTTTGCCCGGAACATTTGGTTCTTTACCGGGAATAAATTGCTTCTTCATTCGGAACATTTCTATCTCCGTCTGGAACAATCTTTAAAACGGAGAGAGGAAGAAGAAGACTGAGCTGGGCTTAACTGGGGTGTTTTGTTTGTTGGGCCATCGCTTTTTAATGCGCGCGGTTGTTAATTAGTACCGCACGAGCGGTACCGAAAGGGCCCTGTTACACATGCTTAGCTTCGCTTGTCCTCGAGAGTCGAAGCGATAAAACTAGAGTTTCTCCTGTGAAGATCAGTAATGCTACAATACAAAGACTCGCCCCTGAGTACTGTGTTGATCAGAAATGAAACTCTCGATCTAGGGTTTCAAGTTTGTAGTGCCAGTTCTTCATGTGGTGCTTTCATACAACCACGGGATCATAGCCAAGATTAGCTCTCCCCACTACTTACTAACTTAGATCCAAAAGGAAGTTCGAAAAGAAAATAAAGTGTTTCAAAAATAAAATAAAATCAGAGCCAACAAGTCAAGAGAAAAACTGTTCTTGCCAAAACTCCGAATAACTCTCAACCTTTCAAGCTCTTAAGAAGTATATATGAGGTGGCTAAGTTTCCCAACCAAAGATATAAATGCTATACTGGAGCTGGGTAAGGAAAAACCTGTAAGTCAAACCAAACCAAGAATAGTGTAAAGTTAAAAATCGGCCCCCACTGGATTTTACTAAAGATTTGTCAAAAAAGCCATGAGAATTCTTAGCCCATTGTACTATTAAAGTACGAGTTAAGTAGATGTAAAGAGGGAAAAGCAGTTTTTTTTTTTAGGAACAGGTGGACATGTGCAAGGGGCAGAGAATTGATTCCAAAGCACTACGAACCAATCAGTTCTTTACAGGCCCATACGAAAAGTAGATGTCGAACAGTAACAAAAGTTTCTTTTGCACTAAACTAAAGCAAGTCCACTACGAACGAATCAATCCTGCACTAAACTAAAGCAAGTCCATTACGAACGAATCAATCCTTTACAGGCCCATACGAAAAGACAACACTTGGGTGCCTTTGCTGAGCACGTTTGTTGGTGGATGCATCATACAAACCAAATGATTTCCAAAACAGAATTCAGTGTTCGCAAAAACGCTTATCACGGGAGACCCAACCGAGAGAAACACAATGGCCCCACCTGTCAGGGAGAGTACCTGGCATTAACGCTCTCCAAAGAAGCGTCCAGCCGTGTGGGTTCACTGCGGATGACTGCAGTGAGCATTCGTATAAAACGTGGCCGGGGCAGCGCCTCTCCTCACACCGCCACAGTTCCGACCCATCCGGAGCCCATCGCACTCGTCGCGCCGGAGGAGAAGGATGTCGTGGTTCGGCAGCCTGCCGGCTCCGGCTGCGTCGGGCCCGAACCAGGTGTTCAAGATCTTCTGTCGCGCCGGCGAGAACTACTGCCTCGCCGTCCGCGACGGCAACGTGGTGCTCGCCCCCGCCAACCCCAGGGACGAGCACCAGCACTGGTACAAGGACACGCGCTTCAGCACCAGGGTCAAGGATGAGGAGAGCACGCCGGCCTTCGCGCTCGTAAACAGGGCCACCGGCCTCGCCGTCAAGCACTCCCTCGGCCAGTCCCACCCCGTAAAGTGTCCTGTTCTTCAAGTCCATGATATTTTGGCCACTTGGTTTCCTTGTGCCTGACTGCCTGTGTTGAACGCGCGTATATGTTTGTATGGGTTTAGGTGAAGTTGGTGCCATTCAACCCGGAGCAGGAGGACGCATCGGTGCTATGGACGGAGAGCAAAGACGATGGCCATGGCTTCCGCTGCATCCGCATGGTCAACAAGGACCATGGCGGCGTGCACGACAGCACCACCACCGTCGTGCTCCAGGAGTGGGGCAATAGCCAGTACTGGAAGATCCTACCATGGCGCCCCGAGGCCAACTCGCTGGCGGCGGGGCCCGACAACGCCTCCACCGGGGGCATCCCCGTGCACACCGTGCGCGTGTTCTGCAAGGCTGGCAAGGACTACAGTCTCACCGTGCGCAACGGCACCGTCTGCCTCGCTCCCACCAACCCAGCAGATGAGAATCAGGCACTCTACTTACTACCTTTACTTCTCCCTCCGTCCCATTGACATTTGATATCTAGTTTGACCAAATTTATCAAAAAGATAACCAGTATTTATAACACTGAATTAGAGCATCCACAATTATGCAATAAATGTGACCTTACAACCAGTTGTGGAGCAGCATTTATGGCAAAAGTAGTCTTTTACTGTATGATGAGGTACCCATAAGAGAATAAAATACACTATTTTATACATGCATGCATGCATGAGTATGCCATAGGAATTAGAGAGAGAATGAATTTTCTACTTCCTCCGTCCATCTTTATAAGGATTTGAAGGAGAATCCATTTTGCCACAAATATAAGGATTTGAGGGTGGGCCCCACGCACGTGCGCTCCTCTCCCCCACACCAGAAACTTATCCCTTCCGCTCGCCTGCCTGCAGCTGCCTCCCTCCCCGCCGCCGACGCGCACGGCGAGAGCACACGCGGGCCTCCGATCCGGTTCCCGCCGAGCTCCAAGTAGTCCGCACCGGAGTCCGGACTCCGGCGCCGCCGCCGCCATGGCTCTCGCGCTCCGTTCACTCTGCAGCCGCCGTATCCTCCGCCTTCTCCCCCGCCCGACCTCGCTCTCTTCCTCTGCCACGCCTCCCGACCCTAGCGAGCTCCTCGGCATGGAGCACATCCTCCACAGCCCCGCCGCCGCCCAGCCCCAAGAGCACACGCGGGCCTCCGCAACCAGCAGCTTGCACCACCTCCTCCACCGCACCGCCGGAATCACCGCCGCGGAGTCCGCCGCCCTCCTCCGCCGCCTCCCGGAGACCCACAGCCACCACCGCCTGGGCCGCCTCCTTCAGGAGCTCGCCGGCCTCCGCATCCCGGGGCCCGAAATCAAGACCGCCCTGGCGTCCGACGAGGACGGGCTCTCGCCATGGACCCCGGCGAGCCGTCCCGCCTCCTCGAGTTCCTGGCCGAGCTCCGGTGCCGGAAGGCAGTCAAAGACGAGCTCCTCGCCCACGGCGCGCTCCGCGCCGCCGTCGCCGCCCGTCGCGCTTGAGCACTTCCTTGCTGGCCCTCCCCTTGTCGGTCTCTCGCCGTCGCCGGCCTCCCCGCTCCGGCGTCCTGGGCGAGGGCGACGACGGTGGCTCAGGTGGAGGAGAGCAGAGGCTAGCGCGTCGGGGAGCAGAGGAAGCTTGCAAGGCGGGGGGGGGGGGGGGGGGGGGGGGGGGGGGGGGGGGGGGGATGAGAGGTGTGTGGAGGATGGGAGGACGACATTGATTAAGGGTAGTTTGGTCATTTAACCAGCAGCTTGCTCCCACCTCGGGAATCTAGGAATTCTTATAAAGATGGACGGAGGAAGTAGTCCACATAAGACCAACCATATTTATTACTTAGAAACAACAACATTGTGAGATTTGTCATAACTAATGTCCCACTCAACTTAGTCCTTAATTATACATTGTGGTTGCCCTTAGGTCTATCATAAAATATATTTATTTGATATTGTAGATATTAATACTTTTTCTCTATAATGTTGGTCAAATTTAAGATAGTTTGACTTAGAACAAAACTAAAAATAAAGTCTTTGCGGAACCGAGAGAGAGAGTACTACTAGCAGTAGCTTTTTTTTTTCTTTTTTGTTTCTTCCTCGGTACCGTAGTAATCTGCTTGACTGATGCATATGCTGCAGCACTGGATTAAGGACATGAGGCACAGCAGCTGGATGAGGGACGAGGAAGGGTACCCTGCTTTTGCGCTGGTGAACAAGTCAACCGGCGAAGCCATCAAGCACTCCGCTGGCCAGGACTATCCTGTAAGCGAATTCTCGTCTCATCTTGATCCGACAACCCCTCTAAGAGAGGTTGGAATGATCTCAAATTTACACTGCTCTTGTGCCGTTCAGGTGAAGCTGGTGCCATACAACCCGGACTGCGTGGACGAATCGGTGCTGTGGACGGAGAGCCGGGACGTCGGCGAAGGCTTCCGCTGCATCCGCATGGTAAACAACATCTACCTCAACTTCGACGCCTTCCACGGCGACGAGGACCACGGCGGCATATATGACGGCACCGAGATCAAGCTCTGGGAGTGGGCCAAGGGCGACAACCAGCGCTGGAAGATCCTTCCCTGGTGTACGGGTTCTTTCACACTAGCAGTATACCTGAATAGTAGCCGAATGTAAGTTTATTTTTTGTCGTGCAAAAATCAAACTACCTCAGCATGATGGTTCCATTATATTTGCTATCGAAAAACATGTAAGAAAATATGTTGCCCCATGATTATGAACGAGTTCGACAAATACACACACTTCCAATAAACTCTTCTCTGATTTCCAACCTCCACCTATCGAACTATGAATAGAATTTGCACTGCCGACAAACACTGCTCTTTATAAGCCGCCCAGCTCGTAAGCATCTTGATTGAAAGTAACCAAACAAATACACTGACTCTCGGGCTCTCGGGCAAGACATCCATCTACAACACTGGCTCCTCTTTTCTAAAATGTTGCACAAGTGTTCGATTCTTCTTTTCTGCGCACTCAGCTGTTCCAAATGTTTGCCACCTCCCTTTGTTGATGGATCTTCAAGCAGGATTTTGTTGGGCAACTACTCGAGACAACGTCATACAATTCTAGTACTTATTTAATTTGTGAAGCCTTCGACTCCATTGAGTGGCTTGAAAAATGTGATGGAAGATTAGGTAGTATATTGTTCTAGTGGCATGCAGTCCATACCCGTTCTATGTTTTGCCCGCATCTACAATTCAAAGCTTGTTACTACCTTTCAATCATTGAAACAATCATCGAGACAGTGGTTACTCCAACATTAATGGCACATGACAATTTCGTAGCCTCGACAGCAGAGTTAACCCATCTGGTGACAAACAGCATCATACAACAAACTGAAACATTCAATACTAGTAACAAAAAACAGCCGAAAGCATACATGGACGAACACTAGAACACTATAACAGCAGAAATGATACATGGGGTAAGGATCTTGCCTTTACCCCCTAAGGTATAGAGTTTTGATGATTTGTCAACACGATCTTCGATGCTAATCTTTGTGACTGTAGGCTATCTACCATTTTTATCCTTCATAATGATTTTCTCTCACTGCCACAAAAATGGCTACAACACTAGCGGTTAAGAGCCTCTCAACACAGGCGGTTCTCGAACCGCCAGAGGACAAGTGCCAGTGTTAGTCCAGAGGAGCCATCGGCGGTTCGTCACCCGCCAGTCAAACGATTTTCACGAAACAAAAGAAGAAGAAAGATGGCCGGGCCTACTACTGGCGGAGCTGCCCACGCACTACCTGCCGGCCACCGCCACCACCCAAGCGCACGGCCACGCTCGCTGCCCGCCGCCGCCCGCCAGCGCAATTCACTAGAAATTTTTGGGTCCGGAAGACAAGTTAAACGCATCCTTATGGGTTCATGCAAGTCACCGATAACCAATGCAGCTCTAAGTCATAATGAGGCACAAGTGCCATAACAATTCTAAACGAATCCTTCTTCGAGACTAGGGAGAAAGTTTCGTTATAATAAACTCCTTCTCTTTGCGTGAACCCTTTCATTATAAATCTTGCATTTAACCTTTCGATTTTCACTTTGGAGTCATATTTAGTTTTGTGAACTCATATACAGCCTACTATCTTGGCTCCATTAGGAATTTCTACTAAGTCCCATACATCATTGGCACTCATAGACTTTAGCTCATCCTCCATGGCTTCACGCCATTTGAGTGAATGCTCGCTCATCATGGCTTCTTTACTGCACTTTGTTTCAACAAACTGATTGGTGCTTGCACATTTCAGTAGCAAAAACATGTCTCAACGTCTAAAAATTTGTTTATTAGATCAACTTAACCCAGAAGAATGTATTCAAAGCATGAAAATACAGAAGCAGTAACTGATTACTTGCTCCGTTTTTTAGATACTGGCGTTCATACAGCAACTCAGTTATGTGTTTTGGTTCAATTGTGTTGTACAAAACGCCTAGAATTCAAGAATGGAGGTAGTATAGTATAAGCATAGAGATAAAGGAAAAAGAAATAACAGAGCTAACATAGAGATTATTACAGGAACGATACATATAAAATAGAAACTTAAGATAGAATGAATCTTCATACCATGCTTGAATCAAGTCTTGCATTTATCTCAAACACTTTTTCTTACTGTAAAATAGAAACGATACATATAAAATAGAAACAATAATCTTTTTATGAAAATAATCTTTTTATGAAAAAGAGACAATAAAAAATAGAAACTTAAAAGCATGTTATGAAAAAGTGTTAACAAAAGCATGTTTAACAAGTCTTGCATTTATCTCAAACACTTTTTCTTACTGTAAATTAACAAAAGAGACAATAAAAAATATTGATGACCACCTTAAGAAGCAAGGGATCAAAAAGTATCATCTCAGTATGAATCAAGAGGAAGAGGCATAACAACAGATCCTTAAATTTGATACATTTAATAAAGAAACTGACTGATTTTTATGCATTGAGCCATTGATACAAATATTCTGTATACTGTCCATCCAACATAAGCGACAGAGTTTCTGGTATCGAATATTAACATCATGCTTATATCATCGTATATTATCAACATAATATTGGCATCAAATATTTTCAGTATGTTTATGACAACGAATATTTCCAACTTGTCCTTGGCATTGGCTATTACCAGCATGTCCTTGGCATCAAATATTATTAAAATGTCTCGGCATCAAATATTACTAACATGTTCCTGGCATCGAATATCATTAGCATGTCCTCGACATCGAATATCATCAATATGTTTATGGCGCCAGTATTTGTTTTTATCATGATTTGATAGGATCACATGAATCTCAAGAAATACAAATGTCAAAAAATAAAAGAAGATTAAGAATAAGACATATAACAAATCTACTTACGTTTATGAGCGCTGCTAGAGACTGCAGTTCCTGCAGATGGATCAAAGTTATTAAGGATAGAATGAATTTATGTAGAGGAATATTAAACACTTCCAAGCGTACAAATAAATGGGAGGGAGAAAAAATATACCTCCTCCTGCGGTAGCCGGTATGTATGATTTGTGTTGTTCTCCCGACTGAGCAATAGTTGGAGTGTCTGGCCGTGGGCAATCTAGCATGGAAGTGCGCTTAAGGTGAGGGATAAATGTATAAACCACATGGGCAATGCACAAATTACAGCCACAAAGCCATAAAATTAGAAAATCAAATATACCAGATGAGTTCTGTGGCTGGCGGGAGCAGACATGACGATTGGATGAGAATTGGAAGTCCGTGGGAAAATCACATTTGCTTTCCAGTAATGGACGTTTTCGACGACCTCGAGGAATAAGTGTTAGATCTTGTTGATGTGACTCTAATAAGAAAGAAATAGAATAGTAAAAATGAGAATTCAGCAAGCAACTTACGCCGTATCTAATTTTATAGGTTTCCAAATATGGTTATAATATAAAAACACAAATTAACATGAGGCGGATCAAAGAACACAGTAGAATATTGAAAGCTTTTCAAATACAGTAATCAAACAACTTTACCAGCACTCTGAAGTAACAAACGACGCCGAACAGAACGCCTAGAACCCGAATGGAAACTGGTAGGGAAATCAGCATCATGGCACAATGATTTTGCATTTGATGATACATCATTATCTTCAATGGAAATGGTGGCTGTTGAGTGGGGAAAAAAAATGAGATGTCCTCTATGAAGACAACAAACGACCAAGGTATACATTTATGCATGTATGATTGTAATAAGAAAAATAATAGCTGAGAAACAACGTACGCTGCTTTCGTTTATAACTCCCATGAAGTGGTGATCTTGATGAAGATGTAGACATGTCTATAAATCTGCGACAAAAATATACAAAAGTAATTTAACCTATAAAGCAAGCAGGTGTTTCCCAAATTCTAGTCACAAAAAAAAAAAAAAAAAAAAACTCAGCCAGTGTCTACATCTTGGACTAACATATGTCGTTGAAGAAGGTTGAGACCTGGGTACAACTTCATGGTAAACATTAATAGACAATCTAGCTTTCTAAATTAATTGGAATTTGGAACGGTAAGCATTTAGGCAGCTGGTCAAACTGGAGGCTAAACAGTGAAGATAAAGTATGAAACAGGACATGCATTTTTCCCTAAGAATACACTGAGCTCCAGTGGTTTCTAATTCTTTTCCTGAGGAATTAAATCGACAGCGACAAAACTAAACGGTGATCAACCCAACCCTAACAATGCAATCGAACACTGCTTATTTCTGACCTGGGAATCGCAGTTGGAGGAGGAACAGGGCGGCAGCCTCCGTGATTGCAGATGCCGCCAGTTGAATCCACAGTCCAGAGCTGTCGCCGTTTGGAGATCACTGGCATTGGCGACGCTGCAGCGATAGGGAAACCCAGGAAGGGCAGCGCCAGATCGATCTACACTGGAGTCCCGAGTCGCGAGGGGTGGAACCGCCGTGCGGCAGGCGCGGTGGTCGGTGACCAAGGAAGGCGTGGTGCTCGGTGGACTGTCGCCGGGATGGGGTATCACCGGCGGAGGAAGAATCTGGAAGAGGCGGAGAGGATAGAGACGAGAGGAAGAGTCGGGAAGGGGCTGGTTACGTCAATCGTCTGGCTGCAGCGCAGGCAAAGGTGCGAGAACCAAACGGCTTGATCTGAAGCACAGCAATGCAATCCGACGGCACACATCGTTTGCTACAGGGAAACAGTAACACACAGTAGCAGCGCGGGGCCCACCGGGAGAAACTAAGAATACTAGAAACAGACCCCGCGGCAGGTGCCGCGGGGTACTGCTGCATGGCCAGATATATGGAGATCTGTGCATTGCTCATGTGGTTTTACAGCAAATTTTTTGGTGTCAAGTAAGTCACACAAACAAATAGAAAACAATATTAAAAGAATATGGGTCAAAGTAGTATGAGATTGGCATCACAAAAAATGTAAGCTGCATATGGCAAAATGCAAAAGCCGGAATGAACATCTTCATTCACATAAAAGAAGATCTGAAACTGAGTTAGACTTTGATAGTCCAATCTGGCAACGTGGATGACGTATTACAAAACATGCAGCATTCATATGAACCATGGTAACATAAGAAGGAGCCGAGGGTGTGTTGAAGATGTGGGAAAAAAAAAACTATAATACATAGCTGATGCACAAAAAGTTTAACAATGTAGTCTTGTTCTCTGACTGTTCAGATAGCAAATCCAAAATAAGCTTATCTGCGTACGACGTACCTACAGGAAAATAATGCAAGGAATTATTAGCTGCATAGGGTACATAGAAAGATTACTGAAGTTTAAATGCAAATGCCAAATGTACAGCATGGTGATTGAATCGAGTAAAAAGAGGGTTCAAAATAAAGCTGTGCAGTGTGTCAACAACAATGGACATTGCGTATAACAGCAGCAACAATATGGGAAAAAAAATCCCATGTATTGTTGACACAGGACGCTAGAATCCGAGCCTATCATTACAATTTATGCAATGATCAGCAAGAAAGCAAGTAAAATGCATTTACAATGAGGACTGCAAGTGATGTATTAGAGAGAAACTGTTGAACTGGAACCTGAGAGTCTGTATGGTATGGAGAAATTAATATTAACATAAGTAATTGATGAATTCAAGGAAATGAGTAAATCATGTACCTATGACGCAGATCATAATAGAACAGAGCAAAAAACATTGCCCTCAGAACTATGATGGTGAGGATCACTTCAAGTCGCTGTGTGAAGCGGTCCCTAATTGCACAAAAGTACCTTTTCAATCCATGGTGAGATGGTGACATAGATTATTATTCATACAGGAGCAGTTGACTATATCAGAATCCAGAGCATCAAAGTAAACAACAGTACAACAGACATAATAACAATAAAATATCTCTAAATAAACCTTTGTAAAGTGGAAGAGCTTACCATCAAGCCAGATCACCGAATATTTCAGTATATACGACATTATGGGTGCAGTTAGCACGTTCGGAGGAGTTATTCTCAATCAAAACACGCAGACCTTCCGGCGATGTTACCCGTGAGAAAGCAACATACAATTGCCCATGTGAAAATACTGGGCTGGGTAAGTAAACACCAACTCTATTAAGTGTTTGCCCTTGGCTTTTATTTATTGTCATTGCATAGGAAACTCTAACAGGAAATTGCCGGCGTTTTAGTTTGAAAGGCCACCTGCTATCAGTTGATGTAGTGAGTATTCTTGGGATGTATGCCTTGCAACCTTTAGCTTTTCCAGTGATTATCTCCCCTTCGATAACCCATCGGGTCAGCTGGGTAACTATTAGTCTAGTTCCATTGCAAAGACCTTTTGACGGGTTGAGATTTCGTAGAAGCATTATAGGTACTCCCACCTTTAACTTCAAGTGATGTTCTGGTAAACCACTCATTTGTATTGTGTTCAGAAACTCCGTTGGATAAAGAGCGTCAAGCACTGCACGATTATTTGTATTATCATCAACTGTATCAAAACTATAATATGACATTTCGTCCGAAGTTAGTTGGGAAATCATATGGGAATTTATAACAGCAGCTATCTCATTTGTTGGTGCCAAGATTGCTCGTTCACAAAGGTAAGTAGCAGGATCGGTCATTTCTGAACTGTTATAGACAAAGGATATCAATCCTTCAAGATTTCTAGATTCATGAGGCAACAATAGATATTCGGGAATCTCAATCCATGAAGCATCACGTTGGTCAGTAGGAAAGGATCCAGGAACTGTTCCTTCTCCAACCTGAAGCAACCAATCTGCAAATTGTTGAAGGCGCTCTCTCTGAAAATGTGACAGAGATGGTGATCGGAGCCTCATGTTTTCAGTAAGATTCATGATAGCACATTCAGACCATAGAGGGGAGCGTGTAATTGATGCAGCTAAGATCTGATGTTTCTTTGCATTGGGTAGAACTGGAAGTGTTTGCCTAAAGTCTCCTCCAAGAACAACTGTCATGCCCCCAAATTGTTTGCTGCTCAAAGATGGATCATTCGATGATAAGATATCCCTCAAAGTGCGGTCAAGGGCTTCAAAGCAATGTCTATGATTGACTGGTGCTTCATCCCATATTAGTAATGCTGTTTGTTGTATAAGCTGAGCTAGATGCGTATTTTTCTTGATAGCACAAACTGAGTTTTCTTCAATGTTTAGTGGTATTCTAAATCGAGAGTGAGGTGTGCGTCCGCCTGGAAGCAACAATGCTGCTATTCCAGAGGAGGCAACAGCCAAAGCAATTTTCCCTTGGGACCTTACAGTGTTAAGTAATGCGTTCCACAAGAATGTTTTTCCAGTGCCACCATACCCATACACAAAAAATGTGAGACCAATTCCGTTGTTTACAGAATGAAGGATGGCATCATAAATAGCCCTCTGATTGGAATTTAACATTTTGCATTGTTCAGCTGCCTCTAGAGATATTATGTCCAAATCATATGACTGCTCATCTATTAGAAGTCTATTGATGATCAAAGATGCTTCACCCATATTGGGAGAAGGCAAACCAAAGTGCTGCAAATTGTATCCATAATTTTTTAGGAGATTGTCAATTTCAGCAAGAACATAAGATCTAACATGTTTTATCAGAGATGGCATGTAAGGTGACTCTGACCCATGCTTTAATTGATAAATAATATCTTGACTCATTGCTGAAACGTGTTCCTCAAACAAAGGCAAAGGATTCAAGACATTGCAGAAAATGAGGAGGATAACAAATAACTCACGGAGTTTATTTGGCATAGCCCAGCGAGCTGCATCAGTCATTGTATACGACCATTCACGATCATCACCAAGAAGACCTAAGGCGTGGCAAGCAGCTTGAAATGTTGGATAGCGAACACCTTCAACGGTTCTAATATCAGAATATGATGTTGCTCCTTTCACAACATGCAGTAACATACGAAGGTAAAATTGCTCCCCTTTAGTAGGACCAACATGTGCCACTCTTCCAATCTTGCGTTGATTACCCTCTCGGGAGGACCAACACTTATCAGCATTATGCCAAGTGAACTTCTCAGGGAACTCAGCATATGTATACTGAACGGCATGAGGAAGAGTTTTGTTTGCTTGAAACCATGCGGTTAATTTTGTGACACGATTGTTTGGATTCTTCAATACTTGCTCCAAGTTATCATCCTCTGTATACGTAACGTTATTCTCCAAAGGTAAGTGAACAGGAAGACGTTCAACAGAAGGATCAGTGTAATGAAGTTCGAATTGAAGCAACCTCCATGCAGCATCATTAGGTGTAACACATCTGCATGCAAGGTAATTCTGAATTTCATTGATTATTTGTGTAGAAGAAGATTGAAGACCAATTTTTGCACAGTCAGGCCCTTTTGTAAAATACTTGAACAGGTATTTTTCCATGCCATCTCTGTTGACCCTCTCGACATTTATATGTGCTTGGTACTTTACTAATAAGTCAACATTGTGTGGAACAACAAACCGGTTGTCCACATCCATGCCATTCTTTCTAGCAGTGATCCCATTTTTTGGTCTGGCATATTGGACATGGCCGTTCTGCAATATGACTGTTTTTTCACAATAGTCTTTTGGATAGGACTTTGAGCACTCACCATTTATCATACATGAACATGATGGATTTGCGTCTCCACAGGGTCCATGGATCATAAAATCTGATACAGCATGGTAGCCTATTGGATCAGTAGAAGGATCAGGTAGCTGCGCCGATATAAAAGTGTCAATTTCTTCTGCTGTTAATAATTTCTTTCCGGCTAACCATGTTATAATATGTGCATGTGGAAGACCACGCTTCTGAAATTCAATTGTGTATACAACTGCAAAAATTTAGCTAGTGAGCACAATAATATTGAAAATAATAAATAGCACATGTCATCTATAATCAGATGCTTCACTCTCACTTTACTGTTGTTTATAAGAATGTAACTTTCTAACAGGATCGATAAAAAAAATATTGGACGGTGGAACATATGTAGTTTTGAGTGTAAACTCAGTAAATGGAATGAGGAACTGTGGTTGCTATAAACTGACGCCTAAAGACAGCACATATTTAGAAGCAAGCAAATGTAAACTCAAATAAAAAAAATGTCCTGAAAGGCTATGGAAAGATTACAACACGCAAGTGAAACAAATGCTGCGCCTAAGAACAAAATTACCTGCAATAACAGGACCGAAAAACTCGCCTTTTGTAATATCATCCAATAATATTTGTAGCTTCATATGGAACACACGATCAACAATATCAGCCCTATCTGATGAATGCTGTCCTGGAATGAATGCCAAAGCCTCTGTCACCTCTGACCATAATGGGTTTGATGTAAATGTGATAAACAAATCAGGGAAGCCATATTTTGCACAAAGTGCCACACAGTCCAAGTAATTTTGGTACCAATAGCGTGGACCACCGGTGAATGAGGAAGGTAATATAACTACCTGACCAGCATCAGAACCATCTATCACTCCTTGAGCAACTGCATTACGAAGTTCTTTAAAGGAAGCTGATCTGTACTTACTCTGGAATGAATTTTTTCTGTAGTGACTCAATCGAGACTCTTCCACACAACAATATGCTTCGACTATATAGGATTGTGTCAATCTCTTGCAACGCAATGGAGTGTTGAAGTCATCTGCTCTGTCGTGAAGTCTATAAGCAAAGCACTCCAACATAGTAGCACGCTTCCGTTTGATTGACTTTGATCTCTGACAACGGCGATAGAAAATATTGTCATGGAATCCATCCTCTCCATAGGGAAACAGAAGTGGATACTGCATTGCCATGAACTTGCAATGGTTTTCATGCACCCTGCGAAGCTGCCCAGCGTAATCCTCAACGATCAAGTCACGACCCACGTCAGTTGTGCCAAAATCACCAACCACTAAGCCAACTACTTCAGAAGCCACCGGAGCACTGAATATGTCACCATGCTTATCAGGTGTTCCAAAAATTCTTATGCAATACCGGTCATCATTGTTGCTAGATATTCTATCACGTGCCATTCTGAACAGCTTAACAATGGGATTGTGTGTATTGAGCATTTCCATAAGACCAGAAACTATCTCTTGATTAGGTTGGAAGGTACTATTTTGATAAGTGGCAACCTGCATTCTGTTTCTAATTTCATTCTGAGTGTCAAAGATATATAGCTGAGCATATTCTGGACGCTTATGTGGTTGTGGCAATAGTGACCCGATCCGATGACAAAGATGACCACTAATTTTAAATATGTGTGGGCCTCGACCATCATTGATTGAATCCATTACTTTAACGCCCATCGACGTGAATGCAAACATGGAATTGTAGTACCTATCATTAGAAAGAGATATTAATGCGCAGCAAGAAAAAACTAACAATAACAGATAGGCAGGTAGGTATAGTAGAGATTCACACCTGATATTTTCAAAGAAGTGATTTGATAGCGATGGGTTTGCTCCAGTCAGCAAGCTGTATAAAGGCTCTGGAGGTAGCTTATATGTTGGTAAAACAATGCTGCCTTCTTTACAACACTTGTTATATGATGGTGATGTTGTGTTTTGGCGCCGGTTGACACGCTCCTCATACCAAAAGAATGCGCCACAATATCGGCATTTGCAGGAAGGTGGTCCAAGATTTAATGGAGTAAAAATAGTACCTAATTAAGGAGGAAGACGGAGAGACATAAGAAACATAGTTTTAAGCTAAATAACCAAACTTTATACAGTGGAACATATATTAAGCGAGTACTGAACAGCCAATATAAGCAGTGATTCTTTGGAATTGAACATCATCAACACGTCAGTGGTATTAAATTCAACATATTCTTGTCATCAAATATTACGATCATGTTTTCTGTATCAACATATGTATTTCATGATCTGGTAGAATCACATCAGCTTTGTGTACTTATCATTTAATACTACGATAATTCTCCGCATCAATATATGTATATCATGATTGGATAGCATCACATGAGCCTCAAGAAATACAATTTTCCAAAGCAGAACGGAATACATGTTGCTACGATGAATCCATGTAAACACGGAGAAGATATGATCACCATATTTTTGCTGTCTTATATTTAGAGCAACTATTCATCACCAAGTATTGTGATTCGTCTGTTACAACCACTATCATTAGTATCAAGCATTGGGCATCGAGTATTCAGCATCGAGCATCAACAATTAAATATCTGCAAAAGAAATCAGGGAGCAGCGCCTCCTGAAAGTAATAAGATATATGATTATATAGAAGGAATCAGTTGCTAAAAAATGAGCCACAAAAAAATCTGACATCTGAAGAAAAATGATAACAACACATATAAAATAGAAACTGAAAGTAGAATGAATTTTTATACCATGGGTGACATGTATAATTCCATGGGTAGAGAAGCGAAATTTGAGAACTGAAGCATCTATCTAAAAGCATGGTTGGCAGTTCCTGGCCGTTCCTTCCTGAAATTGAATGGTATACAAACTTTCATTAGTTTAATTGTACTGCACAGATATCTGTTATCAGTATAATGAGGAAACAGCACCAAAGTCATAACTCGTAATCCAACATGAAGGAATATTGTTTTTTTTGGAGGAATAAATGAGTAAATACTTTTTCTTACTGCAAGCTAACAAAAGGGACAATTAAAATAGTGATAATCACCTTAAGAAGGGACCAAACATATATCATCTAAGAGTCAAGAGGAAGAAGCATAACAACGGATTATCAAATTTGATAAATTTAATACTTTTTCTTACTGCAAACTAACAAAAGGGACAATTAAAATAGCGATAATCACCTTAAGAAGGGACCAAAAATATATCATCTAAGAATCAAGAGGAAGAAGCATAACAACAGATTCTCAAATTTGATAAATTTAATAAACAAACCGACTATTTTTATGCATTGATACAAATATTTGTGCACTGTCCATCCAACATAATCAACAGAGTTTTTGATATCCAATATTAACATCATGTTTGTACCATCGAATATTGTCAACATAATATTGGCATCAAATAATAATAACATCTCCTTGGCATCAAATACTTCCAGTATGTTTATGACAATGAATATTTTCCAACATGTATTTGGCATCAGTTATTACCAACATGTCCTTGGCATCAAATATATTATAAACATGTCTTTAACATCAACATATCCGTAGCATCGAGTATTATTAGCATGTTCTTGACATTGAATATTATCAATATGTTTTTGGCACTGGTGTTTTTGTGACAATGATTTGATAGGATCACATGAATCGCAAGAAATACAACTACGAAAAAATAAAAGGAAATTAGAAATAAGAGACATATCAAATCTACTTACGTTTATGAACGCCGTTTGAGACTGCAGTTCCTGCAGATTTGTCCTTGTCTCCCGATTGAGCAATAGTTGGAGTGTCCGACCGTGGGTAATCTAAAGGTAAATGTAGCCATGTCATGGATATGTACTTAAAGTGAGGGATACATGTATAAAGTATAAACGACATGGCCAATGCACAAATCAGACACAATGCTGTAAAATTAGAACATCAAATATATATACCAGATGAGTTTTGTAGCTGGCGAGAACGAACACGACGACTGGATGAGAACTGGAAGTCTGTGGGGAAATCAGCGGTGCTTTCCAATAATGGACGTTTCCGACGCCCTCGAGGAATAAGTGTTAGCTCTTGTTGATGCGACTCTAATAAAAAAGAAACATTTTAGGTTAATTTTCAAATACAGTTGTAATAAAAAAACACAAATTAACATGAGGCAAATTAAAGAGAGCCAAATAATTATACCAGTACTCTGAAGCAATAAATGACGCCGAACAGAACGCCTAGAAACCGAATGGAAACTGGCAGGGAAGTCGGTATCATGGCAAAATGATTTTGCATTTGATGATGCACCATCATCTTCAATGGCTGTTGAGTGGGGAAAATAAATGAGATGTCCTCTATGAAGGCAATAAACGACCAAGGTATACATGTATGCATGCATGATTGCAGCAACAAAATAATAGTTGAGAAGAAACAACGCACGCTGCTTTCGTTTACAACTTATATGAAGTGGTGATCTTGATGAAGATGTAGACATGGTTATAAATCTGCGAACAAAAAATAAGAAATTAATTTAACCAGTAAAGCAAGCAGATTTTTCCCAAATTCTAGTCACAAAAAGAAAAATATAATCTGAACAGCCTCTGTGTATACCCTGCACTAACAATGTCGCCGAAGAAAGTTCAGATATGGGTACAACTGAACAGTAAGACTACATAGGCGATTTACGTATCAATTAGAAATTGGAACGATAAGCATTCAGACACGGCAGTCAAACCGGAAGCTAAAATGCGAATATAAAGCATCAGAAAGGAGACAGCTGTAGAGTCTCAATTTGTAAAGCAGACAACATTCAAGTGTAAATCATGATATGCATTTTTCCTTACGAATACACTGACCTGTAGTGGTTTGTAATTAATTTCCTGAGGAATTAAATGGACAGGAATAAAATTAAACCCTGGTCAACCCAACCCTAACAATGCAATTCTTCTTTTTTTCGACCTGGAATTGCAGGTGGGGAACGAACAGGGCAGCAGCCTCCGTGATTGCAGATGCCGCCAATTGAATCCACAACCAAGAGCTATATCCGTTTGGAGATCAGTGGCATATGAGGCACTGCAGCGATAGGGAAGGCCGGGATGGGCAGCGCCAGATCGATCTACACCAGAGTTGCAATCTCTGCAAGCACCGTACGACAGGCGCGATGGTCGGCGAATGGTTGCTGGGTCTGAGGATCGTCGGAACTGCTGTCGTTCGGACCAAGGGAGGCGTGGTGCTTGGTGGACCGCCGTCGCCGGGATGGGAGATGAGGTCGGCGAATGGTTGCAGGGTGGGAGGATCCGGTTGCTGGGTGTGAGGATCGTCGAAGCTGCCGTCGTTTGGACCAAGAGAGGCGTGGTGCTTGGTGGACCGGCGAGTCGCCGGGATGGGGGATCACCGGGGATTTTGTTCGGGGTGCGGCGCAGGAAGGATACAGAAGAGGCGAGGTTGACGGGGAGGAAGAGTCGGGAAGGAGTTGTACGTCAACCGTGTTGCTGGCACAGGCAGAGTTGGGACAAACAAACGGCTTGATCTGAAGCAGCAACACGATCCGACGGCTCAGCTCGCGTGCTACAGGGTAACAGTAAAGAACAGTAGAAGTGGGGGCCCGCCGGGGAAAACTAAGAATCTATTATGATATACTCTCTCCGTTCATAAATAGATGTCACTGTTGACTTTTCGACAGACCGCTCGTCTTATTCAAATTTTTTATGTAAATTTTATTTTTTTTATAACTTGTTTTATTATTGAAGATATTTTAACCGTTGCATATTTATTTTAATATTTACATAAATTTTTTGAATAAGACGAGCGGCCAAACGTGATGTTGAAAAGTCAACAGTGACATCTATTTATGAACAGAGGGAGTAGTATGATAAGTACCTTTTTTCCGAAGCATGTGCTGTTTCTAGATTATTTGATTTCAACTGGTGCCTGTGGGTATGAGAGGTATTGAGAATAGATTAGTCACCAAGTATGAACCATATACTTCCCTCCGTTTTCAAATAATTGACAGCGTTGACTTTACTATTTATAATTTGACCGCTTAATAACTTCTAAAATACTTAGTTACATAAGATAAACATATGATAGATAGATGAAGCGTAGATAGCATTTTAGTAACATGATATATTTATGAGTGTCTAATTATGTATTAACACAAAAGTAATGGTCAAAGTTGGAACAATAAAAATCAACGCTAACAAATATTCAAAAACGGAGGTAAGTGTTGCATATGCGCTGGGAGTTTCTGCAACAAGGCATAACCCAACTTGACCGGTGTAACCTGCCAGCCATCTTCCCCTCCTACGAGTAGTTGCACAAGAAATGGACAAAAAGACCTCGCCGGCGTCCTCGAGGCCCATGCGCGCCGTCGAGCTCAGCCACGCCACGCTCTGTGCGCGACCCGTCCATCCGTGTCACCGGTGCTCCTCGCAGTCCATCCGTGTCCTCGCGGGCCCTGCTCTTGCCACGCGCTGCCGTTGTCCTCCATCGGCATGGGCGTCTCCGACATGGATTTTGCACCGGCAGGACATTGCATTCGTGCTTCAGCTCTTTTAGAACACGACAAGAAAACGAGGCCACGGTACACGCCGGACGCCTTACGGTGCCGAATGTGAAGAGAAACTCTTGAGAGTACAACATTATTCGGAGCCGGGACAGCAGGCCACCTGGTACTGCACTTGCTACTAATCCCGGATCAGTCACATTTTTCCCTTGGACAAGAATGACATGTAAAATTTTCATTTTCCATTTGACGCTTTTCACCCACCATAATGATACATATCGAACAGCACAAGACATAACACACACTATTTCTCTATTTATTAGTGACACGTGTAATTTTGGAAGTGATGTGCTTACTGGACAAAAGGGGAAAAATGAAAAGAGCCGATGAACACTAATCGAACAAAGTCTTTTTTATTTATAGGGGTGTCACCGATAGGCGGTACAGTCTCCGCTCTTGAGAAAAATGATAGCATTATGGAACAAAAAGAGCTCTATATATATTACCAGATCTCCTTCAAATTAGAACAGCTGAATGTGATATACACCTGCTTTTGCATGTTTGAGAGAAAAAATATATACACTTCCATTCAGAAGCATATGCCGCTTGCTAAATCATTCGATCTCCATTGATCGGTGCAAGAGGTACTGGAATGCCGTTTGCTATATCATTTGATCTCCATTTGGTGGGTGTGAGATGTATCGGAAATTGGTAGGTCACCTGGAGTGAGTGTTACTATCTTACAAGTTCCCTTGCTTACCCGAGTCCTGTTTAGCAAGTGTTTCTTCTGGGTGTTGCCTCACGGATCTGCTTTGGATCTGCAATTGTTAAGCTCCAGCAGAGAGTCATCCGAGGTATTCAATCTCTCCCGTGCGAGACGCAAGGCCTTCTTCCTCGAGAACTCTCTCTCGCTGTCCTCTGCTACAGTAGAGCTTCTCAATTCCGGCCAGATCTGGCCCCTCCCTTTCCTCTCCGGCTCGCTGCCGGTGTGGAATAGGGTGAGGGTCCCTCCCCTGTACAGCTGTAGTGTAGGCTTTTAGTTTTCTTTGTTTTGGTGGAGCTTCCTCTCTCGGTCCTGCTTTCATCGCCATTGTTGCAGTGGTGGTGATTTATTTCAGGTGCCGGTTAGGTGCTCTCTTCTCTGTTTGTGTTTCTTTTATGGCTGTAGGCGTGATGCCTTTATCTATCTCCATCGGATTCCTCTCCGGCGTATGCTTTTCTCTTCTTTTGCTTCTTCTTGCGCTGGATTTAGTTCCGCCGGATTGCTTTTCTAGTTGGTGTTCATTTGTTCGTGGAGCCATCATGCAACGCCATGGACGCCCGGAATGGGTTGATCGCCCTAAGCTGATCCCCGATTTTTTCCAGGTGGAGATCAATTGGACAAGCCCGGAGAAGCATATTCAGGATCTATGGCTTGTTCTTTTTCAACCTCGTATGATGTTCACGCTGTGGCGTCCGTCGGGTGGACCGCTGGCGAGGCAAACGGTGAACATCGTGAGGCCCTTCCTCCATCTTTGCTGCAATGGTTCTTTGGCATCAAGCCACTCACACTGCTTGGTCCCAGCGAAGATGGCGGCGTTGGTGGATGGTCTTTTTGATCTGAAGACTCGGCTGGGAAGCATCTTCCGGCGCTGGTTTCTCCGGTGGCTGCTTTGTCTTCGTTCTTGCCGCCGGTGGTCGGGATTTTGGGAGGACCTGAATGTAATCTTTATTTTCATTTGTGTCCTCGTATTGTTGCTTAAAGACCCATCTTCACTTATCAATCTTTGTAAAGGTCTTTTAGCATTTGTACTTAACCTTCCAGAGGCGTAATAAAGTAACCTAGCCCTTTTGGGCGTATTTCCTTCAAAAAAAAAAAAAAAATCTCTCCCGTGCTTGGCGTTGTCCATATGGTAGGCTTAGTACAGTCTCGAGAAACATCCATTGAATTATATTGCTTTTACAGAGACCGGATGAGTGAGGTAACTAGAAACCAGTTTACAAGCGATTGAAACATTTACCGTGAAAAGAAAAAAAATACAGAGCTTCATTATCTAAGCTACAAATTTGACTTCTGAGTTCTGACGCCGTGGGAAACGTCATCACAGCTGCCCACTCAACTATTTGATCAGGTCCTTAACTAGAAACAAAAAACTGCATTTGTGCAGTTTCCGAAAGACGGTCACTTCCGGACGACTCTGCTTGCTCGCGCCCCATGCTTGAGCCGCCCGAGGACTGTCCGGCTCATGGAAACTGCACATCGTCCACTGCCATCGTGCTCCACTAGACATGCCAGACTACGCGTGACCAGCTGGACAGAGCATGGCTGCATGGGAAACCGTTGAAGATGGACGACGAGCTCGCCAGATAGAGCATGGGAAACCGTTGAAGATGGACGACGAGCTCGCCAGATTCGTCGATGCCCAGCATGATGCGTTCGCAATACCTCCTGCGGCGCTGCATCTCTCTGCCGCCGCGTCGAGCCCGGTCCTCTGCACAGTCGGCGTGCTTGCACGCCATGCCAGAGCCTGAGAGCCACTACGGTGGCTGGCTTTTGCTGCTTTGCGAGCATCAAGACAGTGGGACGCGAGGCCGAGGCGCTCGTCCTTCTCAAGAAAATCCCCTGCTGCCCCGGACATCCGGGACAGAGTGTTGGCTGCTCTGTTTTATTTTTCATGGCGAAGCCAAGCAGAGCAGAAACAGAGTATATTTGTTGATTTAGACCATTTTGGTGGACATTCAGAAGTACTAAATGGATGGATTTGTTATTGATCCAAGTTGACTCACAGCAACTCCTGCTGTGCACACTTCTGACGCTTTTGTTTGACTCGGAATGTTTTTGAGTTCCTGTGTCAAGTAATGCAAATCTCGATGGTTAATTTTTTTTTCTTCTCAAAACAAAAGTTTCATTTACTTTCTGTACCCAAATACACATGCCTCTGAGAAGACAGCATGCTGTTCCTTGGACAAGAATGACAAAACTGATGCAGTTTTGGTACGGTTGTCTCTGATGTGATGCTTAATCTTCTGAATAAATGTTTTAGTTCACTGTTCTTGGCTGGAGAGTCTGAACGTTTATACATTTATCAAAACGGCTGCAGTTTCAGTTTCAGCTAAACTAACTCTCAACAGAAATCGATCGATGAGCAAACCTGATGGAAACCGACATGTTCTTAGATATTGGTTGCAACATTATCAGCACCTTCTTGCGGCAGACCCATTACTGCATCCTTTCATTTCGGTTTTGTCTTCTCACATATGATAAATGTAAGTTTTTCATGTCAGTTTTCTCATCTGATTTTTACGTATGTGCTCATCATCAGGATGAGCAGCACAAGTCTATCATTTTTTTTTTTTGAGCCGAACTACGGCGGGCAAGTTGCCAGCCTGAACTTTGTATTAATATGCATGGTGGAGCATACAGGATTTAGGAAAGTTGGGTAAAATAAGGAGAGAGAGACTCTAGTGCTAAATTACATCTCTTATTTGCGCAGCCCAGTTGCGCAGCTCGTTTTTCTCAGTAGCCTTTCTGGCCCTGTGAACCCATAGATGGAGGTCATCAGCAATGTTCTGCAGCACAACAGTAAGGGGTAGCATCTGGTGTTGGAAAATTAGGTGATTCCTTGATTTCCACAAGTTCCATAAGAAAGCAGTCAGAACTGTAGACCTGATAAGTTGATTTGATCCAAAAAAGAGCTGTATGATATCTGTCACTGCGAAGGAGGTTGAATTGGTGACCTGCTGCCAGAAGGCTGTTGCTCGGGGGCATGAGAGGAACAGATGGTGTTGATCTTCTGGCGCCGCACAGAAAGGGCAGTCCGACGAGTTAACCACATGATGCCGGTGTAGTCGAGCCCTAGTTGGGAGGCGCTGGCGGTGTAGAATCCACAGAAAGTGCTTACATTTCGGTGGGGCGATGTTGGTCCAGATAAGGGCAGCGAAGGGGTCATCCTCCGCCGGAGGTGTCAAGCATCTGTACATGGACCTTGTTGTGAAAGGGAGAACGGTAGCAGTAAGACCCCGATGATCAGGTTCCGTTGACAGGTTAACATTCTGAAGAGCAAGTATCAACTGATCTAGTTGAAACTGAGCAGTATCAGAGAGCCTTGGCAGGAGTGGTGGATTCCACACACCGTTGGAGAATGCTTTTGCAATCGAGATGTTTGGTCTTGCCGCATGGGTGAACAGAGCTGGCATCAGCTGTGCCAAAGAGGCGGGCCCGATCCAGTGGTCTAGCCAGAAGGAAGTGTGATGACCGTTCCCAAGGTGAACCGAAGTATGCAGGCGCAGTTTTGGGAGCAATTCGAGTAGAGAAGACCAAATGGGTGTGTGTAGGTGGTGCAAGTCACCAAGGTCGTGATCAGCAGACCAGCCATAGTGGAGTTGGAACCATCGCTGCCATGGAGTTGTGGGGGCTTCATGTATTTTGAAGAGGATTTTCAGAAGTAGACTCTCATTTTGGCGTTGTAGGTCCCGGACCCCTAGGCCTCCTTTTTCTTTAAACTGACAGACAATGTCCCAAGCTACTTTGCAGTTACCACCGTGGCACTTATCTTCACCCGTCCATAGAAAAGCTCTGCATAACTGTTCCATCTGTTTGGTACTCCCTCCGTCCCAAAATACTTGGCATTCTAGCCAAGTCAAGTTTTCCCAAAATACTTGGCATTCTCACTTCCCGAAACACCTTTATCTCTTCCCAATACACCTCTATCTCTATCTCTTTCCTCCTTGTTTTCTGCGCACCTACCTTATTCCTCTTCTCCTTAATCTCCGTGCCGGGGCTATGTTGGTATTTCTTACACCAAACAGAAAACACCACCTTAGGCTGGTTAGGCCTAGAGTGAATATTCCCGGTTCGGCGCCAGAAATACCTGGGGTTAAGTTACTTGCTTAGGATACATAATAATTCACAACTAGCAACGAGTGCCAGATATGTATTATTAGTATTTAATCATAAAAGATAATCCGCAAGCGCACGGATAACCCGTTGTAGCATTTCACCCGAGAGTATTCCAGGGTATCGTTATTTATATTTTCCCAAAGGAAGACGTGGTTGACAAGTGTGTACTTATACTCATGGTGTTACAAATGATAGATCATAACCAATATCCAAATACAGGGGTAAGGCAATGTATGGATAGAGGATAGTGCGACACACACAGCAGGCATTTCCACTCTCTGATAAAAGGCGAGAGGCGGCTCTAGGCTAGACTAAGGTTAAGTAAGAAGAACTGCTACTCCTAATGTACATCGTCAAGTAGCGTGCGTAGCATCTACCTATAGCCTAAGCTGCACACAAGCCAAGACTAAGCTGTTCTACTGCCGAGCCATCATCGGGAGATCCAGCGATCAGAGTCTGCCCCAATCTCCGGACATTTCATATATACTCCTACGCCATACCCGAACGTGGAGGATTACAAGGGACGGACAGGGCTGTCACCACCTGCCGCCTACCTCTACAAACCGTGGGGCACGAACACGCATCCAAGGGTGGAAAGGAAGCCCTAGCACCATGCTAGCGTAGCTAACCACAACTCTAGATCCCTCGAGGCACCTCGCAAGGCGATAAACCTAGAGCACTCTTGCAAGACAATGGACCCGATGACTAAGCAAAAGGAACAACTAGGTCTAGCAAGCGATTACTTAGACAAAGGATCAAAGCTAGCACTACGTTAAGCATAGGCGTTCGTCGCTCAAGAACGAGCGACGAACGATGAACGATGAAGAACGATCATCGTTAACCGATGATCGAGTATGAACGAACGACGAACGAACGATGAACGATCATGAACGAACATCGATGAACGATGAACGAACGATGAACGAACATGAACGAACGAAGAACGTTCATCCAAGATCAAGGATGAACGATGAACTAGCATAAGCACATAACTACTACAAGAACGATGATATTCCATTGATAAAGAAATAAGTCTTACAAAGAGAGTAAAAGGATACAAGGGAATATACCCCAAACTCTCCAAGGGACTTGGGAGCCAAAAGGGCAGCCCAACTACTCAGCCTAAGCCTAACTAGAGAGCCCCTAGCTCTGGATGTGTGGAGGAGGGAATGAGCCTCTTGTGTTGTGTGTCTTCCAAGGGGAGGGGGTACCCCTTTATTTATAGCCCTCAAAGGCGGTGGAATTGAGGCGGTTCCGTAGGTCGGTGGCATTGATTGCAGGTGGAACCGACCTCCTGAAGTCGGTTGCAAACCGCCATAAGAAGATGGACCCAGGGGGCCTCCCTGTCAGGTCGGCCGACCTAGGGTTTGGGGTCGGCCGACCTGGCCCTGGCCCCCCCTGGGCTGGGCTTTGGCAGGTTGGCTCCCCTCGGCCTTTTAGCCTCTTTTCCAGGTGCGTGGCCTCAGTTGATATTCTGAGTGGTTCTGGGCCTTTAATCCTTGAATTATATTCCCGCGGCGAGCGTCGTTTGATGGACGTGTTGGAATCGTCGCCTTGGGCCTTGTTTACACCTGGAAATCCCTGTTTTCCACCTGCACATCCAAATCTAGAGGTACACGTGGAAATAGGTTATTTGATAACAAAATGCAAGTAACAAGTGTTAGTTCTTCCTTATTTATAGAGCTAATTGACGGTCAAAAACTGGGTCTAAGGACCGTCAACAACTCCCCCAAGCTGTCCTCCTTGCTCGTCCCGAGCAAGAAGTAGGACTTAGGATGTTGATCAGGAGTTGCTACAATGTTTCATATCTCATAGGTACCATGCACACAACAAAATACTCTCCTTTGAGTTGAAAAAGTTGGCATGGCAACTCACCTTTTACCTTACTCCTTATGGGGCGTATGGCTTTTTCCTTGTCTTGGGCGGTTGAGAGATAGAACGGTTATAACAGAGCACCATTCACTTGTCCATTGTTTGACTTTTATTTTCCGGAGGTTTTCAAAAGTTTTGAAATAAAAGTAAAGTTCCTCAAATGATGCTCTCAAATCGCTCAATAAGTGTATATTCCTCACCAAGGCATTATTGTGTTGCCTCTTTGTCATCCTACTTCTAAGGCTTGTATGTGGAGCTCAAGGTAGGGATGATATGAGGCATACTTGCATCACACATATTGCTGAACCAAAAGAGTGGATCCATGGAGAATGCAAGTCATACAACCTTGATCAAGATGTGCATGTGTGTGTAAGGTGGTGGTGAGGTGGAAGAACTATACTCCTTTTTATTTGTTTCCTCTCTCTCTTTTTGAATTTTTGAGGAGAACATGGCTATCTTGCTTTCTTTCTTTTTCTCAACATTTTTCTTTCTTTATTCCCCATTTTTCTTCATCATGCTCTACTTTTGTATGAGCAGGGGATTATTCTTTTTCTTTCTTTTGCATAGCCATGTCTCCAATGATACATTTTGAGAGAGAGGTAACAATGAATTTTTGGAGTATTTATTTTGGTGGAAAGTGTGGTGGTATTGCTTAACTTCCAGTGTAGAAGTTTAGCATGCGAGGTGGAGTGTACGTGATCTTGATCAATGAGAGTATGACAAGCTTCTCACTAGGGTCACACAATTTTGATAAAGCTCAATGCAATGACAAGCAGCATATGTGTAAGGGTTTGCAATGTAAGAACAACATATGGCTTTGGTAGGAATTTTTGATCATTGAGGAACTTTATCACTTTTTTGTATTTTGTAAAATAAAACTCCGGAAGTCAAGTCCTACTTTGAACAAGATCATAGCAGCCCTATTTGTACCATATCATATCTCACAACAACTTAGACTTAGATCAAGCACCATGCAGCCCACAAGTTTCAAGTTCTAGGTAAGCATAAGCCAAAAGTCTCAAAACTTGGGAGAGCACTAAGTTGTGACTAGGTACAAACAAGAGATAAAACAGAGCAACTGTTCATCATCTCAACATAAGGAAGGCTAAACACTCATACTCGCATATGAAGAGAAACTACGAAAAACTAGAAACCACACTAAAGACTATTTTTGTTCTTTTTAGTTTTGTCATTTTTATTTTATTTTCAGATTTATCATTTTTTTGGTATTTTTCATGAGAGGTGCAAGAACAAGCAAACAAAAGAAAAAGGATACAAGTCGCGATACATGATACCTTTGTGGGGGGTATGGCATCCCCCCCAAGCTTGTTCTTGCTCATGGGTGATGTCGAGGATCGAACCCGGTGTGGCGAAAGTAAGCCAACATATCGGCTTGGCCCTGCTGCGTCATGTTGGTGAGGTTGGTGAGCTGGGCATTTGTGTTTTCTTGCCACTGATGGGTCTGCAGGACGTGTTGGTTGAGAGTGTACTCAACGTCCTCTCCTCGAGTCTCGATGCGTCCCATTTGCTCGGTGAGCGCATTCATTTGCTGCTCGAGATATGGATCACGAGCTGCAGACGAACGACGCCCACCGGCCCGTGGTGAGTAGGACGTCGAATCGGAGGAGATTTCCTCCCATTGCGCGCGGGAAGGGTGCGTCCATTGGGCTTGGCCCGCACCCTGCTGCGACGAGCCGCCGACCTCAAATGGTGGTGGAGTGGTGTACCCACCGGGACCATACCCGGCGTGACCGTAGCTTGGCCCATATGCATAGGCCATGGGCTGCGGTGCGGGCATCCCGGTGTCGGCGGTCGGCTCCGGCCTGCGCGTCCTCCTGCGAGAAGAAGTACTCCTGCGTGCAGCCTCCTCTTTTTCTAGAGGTGTGGTTAGATTTTTACAGCCATACAAACGAAGTTCCCGGTTAGGTAACGGGAATTCATTTGTATAACCGACATAATAAAATATGAGAGAATTATTTGGACCATGCTTAAGTGTATGACCTTGAATAAGATAATCCTCGGTGATAAGAGAGCGGGGTGTATCAATATAAGCAACATTAGCATCATGCAAAGCACCAATACCCGCAGCAATACGTGTAATCAACGAGGTGCACTCAATTGGTCCAGTCATTCTAAAATTTTCTAACCACTGAGAAATCATGGACATGACAGGAGCAATCTTTATTTTCTCAACCATAGCATAAAGAATTTTCAGATCATCCTCGCGCACAATCCTAATATCACTTCTAGGAAACAAGGTAATGCCAAGCCACATGTGCAACAAGCGCAAGGTAGGATGATGAATGTGATTAGTTCGGGGTTTCTCACAAGTAGGAGATGCAGAAATTCTTTGCCAAAAAGCTAACTTTGAGTAACCCGGAATCGAACTATCAACATCAATGGTGCAGCGAGAATTAAAGCCGAGGCATTGACTAAGGATTTTCCATGTCAAATGATATTCCTCCCGGAAAAACCGAAAGGTAATACCGTCATCTACCACGCGTAGGGTGCATAAAAACTGTAGTGTAAGTAAGCGGGAACCCTGCTCATCTACACTTGCAAACTTATCCCACCCTATTGCTTTAAATACTCGAGAAAATTCAGCATCCATACCAATCTTTTGCAGCAGTTCCGGATCAAATGCTCGCGTAGGAGCAAATGTTCGGAGTCGGAGAGCTTCGTAGGCGCTCATCTCTTCGTCGCCCACCAAGTCGAGGTCGGTGTCGACGAGAAGACGATGCTCGGTGTTGGCTTGTTCCTCCGTTGCGGCTTCATGTTGAGGGCTTGACACTTGCTCGGTGGCGGTGCGGGCGCGAGTGCGAGGTCGAGATGAACCCGAGCCTGTGCTCCCGGACCGGAGCAGCGAGGCGAAGGCTTTGCCGGCGCGCTTCATGCTGCAGCGAGGTCGAGCAAGAACGCAAGAACGAAAACTCCGAACGGGTTATGAGAGTGAAAACCAATCGATGAAGCCGTCGGTGTTCTTGCAAGCGAGAAGACGCAACTCGGAAAACCAAACCAAAACAAAACTGCAAAGCAAACCAAAGGAGAAATATTTTTGCAGAATTTTGAGGCAAGAACTCAATGAGCACAATGGAAAACTTGAGAGCAATGGAGTGAAGTGAGTTGAGGAGTGGAAATGAGAGTGTGAGAGGGAGAGAGCTTGTGGCCGGCCACCTCCTCATATACATGAGCCATAACGGCCATTTTCGAAAAGAGGAGAGGACTGGTGACCGTTGGGGCAAAGGGGAGCGCGCCCAACGGCACCCCTGGGTCGGCCGACCTGCCAAGTGGGGTCGGCGACCCCCTGTGGGGTCCACTTGCTTCCCTCTTTGGCCCACAGCCCCCAACGGCCAAATGGAGATTGACCATGGTTGCTATGTCCAGAAACTCCTCAAAAATATTTGCTCAAAAAGATTTTCAAATAAAAGGTTGCCTCGAATTCAAAATTTTTCGAAAAAAATCAAAAATCGACATGTTGATGAAAAATTTCAACATGCAAAAATATTTTTGGCTTTTCCATGATGATACAAGGGTGGTCCAAAAATTTCATCCAAAGATGAGTCATTTTGAACGCAAAAGTATTTTTGAAAATTTTGATTTTTAAATGCATGGCGAGGGAAAAATTCAAATATGCTGGCGGAAAAATCCAAATAAATTTTTGGTGGAGGAAATAAATATGCAAAGTGGTTTGGAAAGAAATCCAAATGCAAATATGGTGGAAAAGTTCAAAAAGAAAAGAGAATCAAACCGAATGATAATGCCGGTTTTCCTGGCGGCCAGGGCCGTGTCGTTTAAAGTCCGACGGGCTAAGACTTCTCCAACGGGTTTAGCTTGGTGGCGCGGACCCGATCCTTGGAGATGAGGATGTAGAGGGCTGCACCTTGAGTTGCCACACTTGTTTCATCTTTGATGGTGTAGGTGGCTTCTCGGACTTTGGGACGGGTTTCTTGGCCCATAATCCCGGCCTCGTGGTCGCAGGTTTCTTTGGTCGAAACTGCGATGGATTTTCAATCTTTGCCAAGCTCTTCCATAGAGCAATGAGGCTGTCCGTTTTCCTGGCTGTCACTTCAACTTCTTGAATGTTGGAGGTGTTTGGCCCATACTTGACCTTGATCATCGAGCATTGTTCTTTCCGAGGTTGAAACTCGAACTTCTCCTCCTTCCCATTGATGTAGAGGCGGATTTCTCCAACTCCAACATCAATTTGGGCCTTTGTGGTGCTAAGGAAGGGACGTCCCAAGATGAGGGGCGTTTCCTTATCAATATCCATGTCAAGCACCACAAAGGTCACCGGGACGGTGTGGCCTCTTATGAATACCGGCACATCCTCCGCAATCCCCATTGGAAAGCAAAAGGATGAGTCGGCCAATTGTAGCCGCATCGCTGTTGGTGTGAGGAATCTGTACTTTAATTGCTCGAAGATTGCTTTGGGCATAATGCTTACGCTGGCCCCAAGGTCACACAGTGCATAGTCGAAGTGGAATCTCTTGATTGCACAAGAGATTACTGGAAAGCCTGGATCAGATTTTATTGTAGAAGGTTCTCCTCTTATTTGCCTGTTCTCCCCTGCATGGTTAGTCCTACGAGAGAACATTTCTCCTCTCGTAGTGATAACATTAGCCTTTTCAATGGGAGATTCTGGTTGCCCAGGAATCTGCCCAGATTTAGCAGAAGGAACAAGAGCAGCAAGCTGAGCTAACTGAGTTTCTATCATTTTATTAAAGCTCAACTGATTTTTGAAAGCGGAAGAAAGACCTTCTATTTTTGAATTTAAACTCTCTAAACTTTGATCATTGGCAGCAAGCTTTTTGTTGATTGATTCGTTGATTTTAGCTTGGCCATAAACCAAATCTTTCAAAGAAGGCTGATTATTATTAAAACCAGAGAAATTATTACCTCCTTGATAAGATTGGCGGTTTTGGTTAAAACCTTGACCTCCACTTGGACGATACCCATTGTTGTTGTTCATGTAGAATGCTTCTTCATGGATATGGTTGGGGCAGTCCTTCCCCATATGGCCAGTGTTGCCACATTCCTCACACGTGATGCGTGAGTCAAGTGAACGAACACTACCATGCGTGTTGAAGTCGTCCAAGCGCTTTATGACGAGGTCGAGCTTGGCGGACAATAAGTCCACCTCCTTGATAGGGTGTACGCCCTTAGAGCGTGGTTGGAGACGTTCATCGCTCCACCCTTGATTGGAGACCATCTTCTCAATAAGTTCTTTAGCTTGAGCAACGGTCATTGAGAAGAAGGCTCCTCCAGCAGCGGCATCCATATGTCCACGGGTTGTTGGTGTCAACCCGTTGTAGAAATGTTGAAGAATGAGCCATTCTTCCATCCCGTGGTGTGGGCAGGCGGATATGTAATCTTGGAGCCTATCCCACGCCTCGGCGATGGTTTCATTGTTGGCTTGCTGGAAGCTTGATATTCTTCCACGAAGGGCATTGGTTTTACCCAACGGGAAAAACTTTGCGAGGAACGCGGTAGAACAGCGGTCCCAAGTGTCAATGCTAGCACGATTGGCATAGAACCATTGTTTCGCCTTCCCAAGGAGGGAGAGGGGAAACAAACGAAGTCTGATAGCATCTTGGTTGACTCCGGCGGTTGCCGATGTGTTGCATATCTCAAGGAATTGCTGGAGATGAGTGTTGGCGTCCTCCGTGGCCTTTCCACAAAAGGGAATGGCCTGCACCATAGTGATTAGGCTTGATTTGACTGCAAACCCTGCGTCACCGGCGTTGACATTGGGCCCAACGGGAACATTGGCAACGGAGGGAGCAGAGTAGTCACGGAGGGTCCTTTGATCAGCCATGTCAATAAGTGATGATGGTGCGGATGATGTGGGTTCGTCCGTCGGGAGTGTTGCTTGTGAGGGAGAGTCGACGCGGGGTCGGACTTTCCTTACAAGCGACTCTGGATTATCAACGAAGTTTTCCGGCAGGTTGAATCCACGCATACACTATCCTGTTTTCACATCAAAGAGAGAAAACAGATCAAGGTTAGCCTGCAATGGAAATGGTTAAATCACATCAAGTGTAATCATGAATACTCATTGTATACACTTGTCAACAATTGTCTTCCCCGGCAACGGCGCCAGAAATGCTTGTTGGTATTTCTTACACCAAACAGAAAACACCACCTTAGGCTGGTTAGGCCTAGAGTGAATATTCCCGGTTCGGCGCCAGAAATACCTGGGGTTAAGTTACTTGCTTAGGATACATAATAATCCACAACTAGCAACGAGTGCCAGATATGTATTATTAGTATTTAATCATAAAAGATAATCCGCAAGCGCACGGATAACCCGTTGTAGCATTTCACCCGAGAGTATTCCAGGGTATCGTTATTTATATTTTCCCAAAGGAAGACGTGGTTGACAAGTGTGTACTTATACTCATGGTGTTACAAATGATAGATCATAACCAATATCCAAATACAGGGGTAAGGCAATGTATGGATAGAGGATAGTGCGACACACACAGCAGGCATTTCCACTCTCTGATAAAAGGCGAGAGGCGGCTCTAGGCTAGACTAAGGTTAAGTAAGAAGAACTGCTACTCCTAATGTACATCGTCAAGTAGCGTGCGTAGCATCTACCTATAGCCTAAGCTGCACACAAGCCAAGACTAAGCTGTTCTACTGCCGAGCCATCATCGGGAGATCCAGCGATCAGAGTCTGCCCCAATCTCCGGACATTTCATATATACTCCTACGCCATACCCGAACGTGGAGGATTACAAGGGACGGACAGGGCTGTCACCACCTGCCGCCTACCTCTACAAACCGTGGGGCACGAACACGCATCCAAGGGTGGAAAGGAAGCCCTAGCACCATGCTAGCGTAGCTAACCACAACTCTAGATCCCTCGAGGCACCTCGCAAGGCGATAAACCTAGAGCACTCTTGCAAGACAATGGACCCGATGACTAAGCAAAAGGAACAACTAGGTCTAGCAAGCGATTACTTAGACAAAGGATCAAAGCTAGCACTACGTTAAGCATAGGCGTTCGTCGCTCAAGAACGAGCGACGAACGATGAACGATGAAGAACGATCATCGTTAACCGATGATCGAGTATGAACGAACGACGAACGAACGATGAACGATCATGAACGAACATCGATGAACGATGAACGAACGATGAACGAACATGAACGAACGAAGAACGTTCATCCAAGATCAAGGATGAACGATGAACTAGCATAAGCACATAACTACTACAAGAACGATGATATTCCATTGATAAAGAAATAAGTCTTACAAAGAGAGTAAAAGGATACAAGGGAATATACCCCAAACTCTCCAAGGGACTTGGGAGCCAAAAGGGCAGCCCAACTACTCAGCCTAAGCCTAACTAGAGAGCCCCTAGCTCTGGATGTGTGGAGGAGGGAATGAGCCTCTTGTGTTGTGTGTCTTCCAAGGGGAGGGGGTACCCCTTTATTTATAGCCCTCAAAGGCGGTGGAATTGAGGCGGTTCCGTAGGTCGGTGGCATTGATTGCAGGTGGAACCGACCTCCTGAAGTCGGTTGCAAACCGCCATAAGAAGATGGACCCAGGGGGCCTCCCTGTCAGGTCGGCCGACCTAGGGTTTGGGGTCGGCCGACCTGGCCCTAGCCCCCCCTGGGCTGGGCTTTGGCAGGTTGGCTCCCCTCGGCCTTTTAGCCTCTTTTCCAGGTGCGTGGCCTCAGTTGATATTCTGAGTGGTTCTGGGCCTTTAATCCTTGAATTATATTCCCGCGGCGAGCGTCGTTTGATGGACGTGTTGGAATCGTCGCCTTGGGCCTTGTTTACACCTGGAAATCCCTGTTTTCCACCTGCACATCCAAATCTAGAGGTACACGTGGAAATAGGTTATTTGATAACAAAATGCAAGTAACAAGTGTTAGTTCTTCCTTATTTATAGAGCTAATTGACGGTCAAAAACTGGGTCTAAGGACCGTCAACAGGCTACAATGCCAACTATAGTGGGACGGAGGGAGTAGTACCTTTGAGGAGAGGTATTGAGCACATAGCGTAGGCAGGGAGAGAGTTGAGAACTGAATTGACAAGCAGAGTTCTGCCACACTCATTAAGCAGTTCCCCCTCCATCCGGAAATGAAGCCCCTGAATTTTTCAACGAGGGGCATTAGATCACAGATCCTCAACTTGTGTGGGGAAAGAGGTAATCCCAGATAAGCCTGCGGGAAGGCAGAAATCGGGCAGCCAAAAACAGAGGCCAGTAGATTTGCCTGACCATCAGACACATTCATGGGCACCAAAGTACTCTTGTCATAGTTGATATGAAGGCCAGTCATGCTTGAGAAGGCATCAAGGACTGATTTGAGGCGGTGCAGTTGATCAATGTCAGCTTTGAGGACTATGAGCGTATCGTCTGCATATTGAAGGACGGGGCAAGGCAAGGTCGGGATCAAGGGGTGTGTGAGGTTGCCTTGCTGAGATTTTGGTGCAAATCGACACAAGTCTATCATTGACAAGCTTTCGAGTTGCAAATCGATCATGGAAAATGCGTTACCATATTTTTGCCGCAGACCACCTGACACTGAACTTTGCTATACTTGTCTGTCTCACCGTTCCCTTGGACACGAATGAAGCAATTAATTCATGCAGTTTCCACAGATTATGCTGTGTCAGTGGTGATTGTCCAGAATTATTATTTCAGTTCACTCTTCTTGGCACAAGTCTCTGGATGCTATATATCCGATATGATTTCTCCATGCTCTATATACATCTATAACGACTGCTGGAGTTTTCAGTTTGCATCTGATGTTTTCCACCTACCATAGCGATACATACTGAGTCCAGAAGATCACATATGATATTTTTCTATTTAGTGGCATATGTATGTAGTACTAGTTACATCATGTGCTTACTGAACAAAAGGAGAAAAGAACTTACGAACGTTAATCGCGTCAGGTGTGTATTTATGGAGGTGTCCCCAACACACGGTCCAATCTTAGCACTAGAGAAACATGAGGGCACTATGAACTCCAAAGCCTCTATATATATCAGACTTGAAGTAGAACTTTATAAGATGCTATACACATGCTTTCTGAAGCATGTATCACATGTTGTCTCTATTGGGGTGTGGGAGGTATTGGGAATAGGTTGTTTACCCAGTGTTAGGAATGCTGCAGATGAACTAAAGAAATTTGATCCTCATGCAATTCTCGCGCGTTGGCCATGCCCAAATCGGCCCGGTGTGCAGGACAATTTCGCACGGTTGGGCGAAGACATCCAACAAGCAAATGTCCTCTTCCTCAGCCATTGCGCATGCCTCCGCCAGTTTAACGCCGCCCGAAGCCTGCTGATCGCTAGCTTCGCTCATCTGGATATTCTACGGCTGCAACTCGGTCCGAGAAGAGAGAACGGGGCAAGAGGCCAGTGACCACTTGCGACTGTGATACTACGAAGCGGCGGTGAACAATCAAATCAGATGGATCGAGCTGAAAGGACCGTTCGTAGTCTGACACACCACGAGTTAGGCACACTTTGCATTTGTGCAGTTTCCTGAAGACCATTTACCTGTACTTAGGATACCTAATGAATACTCCTCCGTTTTTTAATATATGACGCCGTTGACTTTTTTTGTTACGTTTGACCGTTCGTCTTATTCAAAATATTTGTATAAATATCTAAGTGTACAAGTTAACTTTAAAGTGATTTTGATGATGAATCCAATGATATTCATTTCACATTCAAAAGGTAATTATTTAAACCTATATTGTCGGTCAAAGTTCAACAAAAAAGTCAACGGCGTCATATAATTAAAAACGGAGGGAGTACAATTTTTGAACTTACCCCTGAGTTTGGAGTTTGAGATCCCTTCTTCCCTGGTCCTGCCACCATCCGTGGAACAAGCACACATGAATAGCATAGGCTCTTCCCGCCAAAGAAAAAAACATAGGCTCGCTGGTTGTGGTGCCCTCTTTCACAGCGCACCGGCCAGCTGCTGACTAGCTTTGCGCCAGCCAGAATTCGAACTCGAGACCTTTAGCCAACATGAATGATTGTTTCATATCACTTTTCCAAGCTTAAGATCCCCGACGTTTACACATCTAATTGACTGCATGAGAAACAACATATTTTTTTATATCTGGTACAATTTGCAGGCTCTGTCTTCAAGGTCATCTCTTGAGATTGTGTTCATGATGTTATTTCGAACATCGCCAAGCAAGATCGGTACCAGCTGCAAGGGCACACTTAAGTTGCCCTAATATATGCTCAGTGATCTCAAATATAGGAAAATTTTATGATGAAAACAAAGAACCCTTTGCCAATCTAACTCCATCGCCCCATGGAAGTCACCAGGATGGGAGCAGACAACATATTTCATACTTCCGAACGACTCCGCTGGCATGCCACTGCGTCTTAGGTGTCACGTCAAGTTTGCCTCGCGCACCATGCTTGAACCGAGCCATTTTTAGTGATACGTAATGCACAGTAAAAGAGATTAGATGTACTTATTCAGTGACACATTTTACCTGGCACCGAGCCATGTGTGCCCCATTGAACAAAAGGAAATAAAAAAGAAATGAAGATCATTAGTCGCATTGGGTATTTATGAGTAGGTATGTCACCGGTACACCATCCAAAAGTCACTTGAATTATGGAGCTCTATATATGTGATACATGAAGTGGAAGATTTTACTTGTTTCTCAAAGTGTATATATATGGATTGCTTGCTAGATCATCCCATCTAAGTTCATGGGTGTGAGAGGCACTGGGAATAGGTTGTTCTCCTAGACCAAGGAAGGACGTTTTGTAGATGCCCTTGCCTAGTGGAATTTTAAAGCCTTTTCAACAAGTGATGTCAGTTGTTCCTCCATTAGTGCTTGTACTTCGTCAGCTGTGAAATTGTTAGGTCCTAATAACTGAAATCCTAGCAAATTAATTAGTCAAATATCTAGAGATGCACGCTTGTTGATGTCCACGTATGTGATAGGCTCAAGTACAGTGAATTTTGTGGGTACGTTTTTCTCAATTTAATCAAAAACCGTAAACTAGACTAGTGATGGTTAATTAGCTACCATCTTACATACACTTATGGACTGAAAGGGGCCCAATTAACTTTCCTTTTTTCTAAGAGCAGAAAACCGTAACCGAACTTTGATTATTACAGCAGTTCTCAGCTTTGGTAAGATGGCCAATCACGGTCCTTGTCCGAACATTAATCCAATATAAAGATAACTGTAAGGAGAACAACTTATGTGGCACAATTTCTATCCAAGATTCGAACTTGAGGGAAAATTCCGTGGAGGACGGAATTCCAAAGTTCAGTCAGTTGCGCATTCAACTACTTGATCGTCAGGTTTTTATAGCTCGAGTGAGAAATATTGCATCTGTGGCAGAGCCTTACGTTGGCATTCAGTTCTTTGCTCTTGGGTATAAGTGAACTAGCTTCACGTCCTGTCTGTTCTTGCCCTGTTTTTCTTATTCAAATCCAACCATGATAAGCAGAGCCTGATGACCAGTAAGTAATTAGGTTTTCTCTACCACAAGCAGCAATGTACTACTACTACTGGCTAGTCACTGGACTGGCTCACTGCATCATACGCCACGAGACAGGCTGCGTCGGCGACGGCAATGATGAGGTGCTGAACGTCCGCAAGATTAACTGAAACTCCCACGCCCCCCGTACAGCGACGAGCTCGACTGGCCGTCGACCTCCGCCGCTCTGCGCCACGTCCACGCAGGAATCTGCGTACGGACGAGTGGCAAGCCAAGGGGAGCCGCTCCAGAAGAAAGGGGGCGACGACCTCGCCGGCGTCCTCGATTCCCGCCGTCGAGCATCGCCAGGCTCTGCCGCTGCGGCCCGTCCGGCCCTCCGCCTTATGACTTGTTTTGTCTGCACCCGACGACCAGTCAACTCGCCGATCCGTCCCACACGAATCCGATCGAACGACTGCCAATACACAGGGGGCGGTCGCTATTTCGAATAGCGACCACCCCTGGTCGTCGCCTCCTCTGCACGCCATGGCTCGCCAGAGCGCCGCCATGTCCCGAACGATTTCGCCGGCCCTGCTGCGCCGCGGGAATCGTGTCGCCGGTGCTCCTCGCAGCCGATCCGCGTCCTCGGCAACGACGTCAACAAACTGCCGCTGCGTCTCTCTGCTGCGCCATGGAGTCATCGCTGGCCTTTGCAGCTATGCCTATGCAAGCATCAAGAAAGTAGGCGGGTGCGACGCCGTGGCGCTCGTCCAACACGCCGGCCGTGAGTCCGGTCTGCTCGCCATGGCTCGACCGAGCGCCGCCAAGTTCCGAACGACTCTGATGAAGCGTTAGTGCGTCGTTCATTTCAGTCTTGTTGTCTGAACAGGTAGATTCCATCTTTAACTACCAGCCAATCATGCCATCGGTATCAATTTTTTCTCTTGAGATCATAGACACCTGTCCTTGGCCACCAAGTGTCTCACATATATGGATGAATGCTTCCAAACAATCTCTCATATATAGCAATAGTGAGCTCTCTAGCTTGGCCACACTAGCGTAACCTTCTTGCGTGGTTGGTTCTAGTCACACCTCCAAACTTTGAAATGAACGTATGTTTAGGCTTGGGAAGCACCGGGAGCGGAAAAATTACCACACAACACTGGCATTGTAAGTTCTCAGTTTCTCACGACCATCCTGTCGGAAATATTTATCATGCATCAAAATATGTACATGCCCATTGTTAATTGACGGGTGATCTTTGCAGCCGCTGAACTGTTGAGAACATCGTATCGATCTCGTCGTGCTGTTGCAATCCTGCTTTACTTGACAGCTGCTATGCCTTCGCTGTGTGTGTGCCTCTGTACGACCGCTAGCTCCTGTGATGCGTGTCGTCCTTGCTTGCGCATGGTGCTGCGGCATCTAGGGTTCTTCATTGCTGCGGTTTAGCTTGCCTCTCGGGAAAGCCATCTGTAGATCTCTGTGTGCGGCCTCAAGGCAGATGCCATTTTTGTTTTGTTGGGTAAATCCTTAATCAGAATTTGGTGATAGCTAACCCGTGCTTACTGCATGGTTGTTGAGTACTAGGAAAAAAATTTCGGCAAAATTTCACCGAAATATCCGATATTTCACCTTTTCCGATGAGGTCCGAAAGAAATTCGAAATGAACAGTACCAATGCAATTTTGTTCTTGACCACCTTCATGAGTCTAAATTATATTGTTTATGTATGCAATCGTGATGTTTTATAGATTTGAGGCAATATGTTGTGAAATCATGTCAAAACTTTTTGAATTCAAATTTTGTTCGTCGAAATTTCCGAAATTCCCTAAATTTCATGTTTATCGGTGACCTCCGAAATTTTGGGTAAACATCTAAAAGGTCTCCGAAAGCTTGCCCCTCGCTGCTTTGCACCTTTTAGATGTATAGGGATATTTCGGGTAAATATTTATGTAATGGTAATGGTGGATAATATTTTCACAATGACAGTGGTGGATAAAACATGTAGAGGCCATTCCGGACTATTTTTTTTTCATAATGGCAGTGATGAGTAACTTCTCTTTGATTAATGTGACAATTTCAAGCCCATGAGAGTGAATGCGGTGACTCCATTTCGTTTTATTCAGTTTTTTTCTTTGAGTTGGGTCCCTACCGACGCTTGGGTGCGAAAGCATGGGGAGCGGACAGGATTAGATACCCTGGTAGTCCATGCCGTAAACGATGAGTGTTTGCCCTTGGTCTACGCGGATCAGGGGCCCAGCTAACGCGTGAAACACTCCGCAGTACGGTCGCAAGACCGAAACTTAAAGGAATTGACAGGGGCAAAATTTCTAGCCCATGAGAGCGAATGTGGTGTCTCCATTTGTTGGCCAAATATTAAGGTAACAGATGACCTAGCAAGAGGATGCTAAGAGGAAACCTTGAAGTTGGCGTAGCTTGCTCGGTGATCACCAATCAACGACGGACTTATGATTGAACAACAAACCCTTGAGTGTCCTAGCTCCATTGGTCAACGGAAATCACTGAAACGGGAGCAGAGATCAAGAGGTGTTGCTCCGCTTTTGGCTCATGAATATGATCCTATGTTTGCAACGAAAAATCGACCATCTCTTGAAAAATCGATTCCAAGCTGATGCTGCGCGCACCACATACCAGCTGGCGTTCTGGAATGGAACACTAATAAAAAAATGTTTTCCTTCTGCGTTCTCATGTTTACCGGCAACCCCCTCAGATTAATAAGCTACTGAAGCAAAGATGCTTGAAATATTTTCGTTTTCAGTAAATCCTTCCTGAAATGTATCAGTACATTTTTCCTGCAGACTTCTGCTGATGAAGCGTTAGTGCATCGTTCATTTCAATCTTGCTGTCTGAACATATGAAATGAAGCAATTCAATTTCAGTCTTCCTGTCTGAACATTACACTTATGTACTCTCTGCAGGGTTGCAGGACAAGAAGAGTTAAGTCCATGGCTGATAAGCAGCAAATCCCTTCACGGAGAATGCGTTAAAATAGTTTGGCTGCAGATCACCTATCAACTGATCTTGTTACAAGATCGCCCAATCTTGTCGCATCGTTCCATCGCGATAAGGAGGAGATGATCGATGCAATTTCAGCATTAGTTTGTGGTTATGTCAGGGGTGGATGGTTGTGCTCAGTGAATGAAAGTTTCATTTCAGTATTCTTGGCTGCAGATTCTTAATGTTGTAGGAAAAACAACAAAGTATACATATAGCCGGTAAGATTTGCGCGGGGCTCTGCATCCAAGGGCTCTTTGCTGAAACTAACTCTGTTTTGAGATCATGGAGTAAGGCACCTGCTGCCAGACATACTTGAAGTTGTCATAACAAGCTTAGTCGATCACCGATCTAGGACCAACTTATGACTGAACAATGAAGGCTTCGACGATCTAGATCCATTGCTCGACAGAAGTGAGCAGATAGCTGACTACATCAAGAGGTTTTGCAGTTCACCAGGCACACTCGGGCTCTGCTGACAGTTGTCTTCTGTAAGGTGCATGTGGGACTACAACAAGTGGCTTGTGACCCTTAATTTTCAGTTTGATGCTTCCACCCACTTTAGTGATTTCTACTGCCTGCACAATACAGTCTGATCACATATAGTTTTATTTATTTAATTAATGACACATTGTACGTGGCATTAAGTCACGCGCTCCTTGAATGAAAGGAAGTAAAAAAGAATTGAAGAGTTGTACTTTGTACGTTGTACCTCTGACTATGGAGTTTCAAGAGCTCTCTATATATGGTACATGAATTAGAGGATGATACATATTTCTCCTAGTATGGATTGCTTACTAGATCATCCGATTTCCAGTTTTGGGTATGAGAGGTAATGGGAATAGGATGTTCTCCAGTAGCTTGCGTGAATGTTCTGGAAATCTCTCTTTAGCTACGAGCTATAGTGGTTCCATCACGATTTTTCTTCTTACAACTTGCACTTATTGGGTTCTCTGAACTGTAAACTATTCAAAGACCTAGAGTTTTAGTACTAATTCGTAAGGAATTCCTCAGGCATGCGCTGGACTCCCTTCTCCTCCATGAGATGATCCCACGGAGTTGGCCATCGGTCTTCAAGCCGGATCCACGCGAGACTTGATCGGTAGTGTTAGGGTTGAGGTCAGAAAACGTGATAACCTCTTGGGGAGCAGGGCTCCGCCCATTGCTTCTTAGGAAGGGTGCTGCACAACTAGTGGGTAAATAAGCCTGTAATTAGTAGGAGACTTGGTCAATGTGAACAAACCTGAGATCAACCCAAGATGCTCTCAATGTGAACAAACTAAGATGCTCTCAATGTGAACAAACTTTTATTGATGTTTCTCTACTTGAATTTTTTTTCTCTGAATCTGTGGGAGTTGAAGGACCGAAAGGAGACCAATTAACTTTGTTTTTTGAGTCTGCGGGGGTAGTTGTCAGCTTTGGTAAGATGGCCAATCTCAACCTCTGTCTGAACACTAATCCAAAAGATATAACTGTAGGAAGAACAACGCATCCGGCAGTGTAAGGTTTTCAATTGAGGGCTAATTAATGTCGTGGTAGAAAGAAACGTAACAACACAGTCAGCAGCGCGCTCAACAAATTTGTCACATCCTTATAACTTGAATAAAAAATGTTGCAGATGTGCCCCAGTCCTACATTGACATTCAGTTCGATCAGTTGTTGCGAACTGCCCAGCATTCTATTCCTGGCCTGCTCTGTCTTTGGTACTTCCTCCGTTTTTTTTTACTTGTCACTGACTTTTACTGTAGCAATTTTGATTGTTTGTTTTTTTCTATAAAATATGTGCATACATTTGAATCTTTTATATCATTAGATGTATCATACAACATACTTTATTAGCGTTACATGTTTTTGCACATCTTTGTAATTTTTTCAGAAAAAAACGCGCGGTCAAAATTGCTACAGTAAAATCCAGTGACAAGTAAAAAAAGACGGAGGAAGTATATTGAAATCCAAGCATGATAAGCAGAGGGCCGGCCTTATGACGAGTTGATGATGAACAGTCCGATTTCCAGCAGTCTCCAGCCAGTCGCTGCCATCGTGCTCCACGAGACATGAATGCCCAAACGGCGCTGGACCGACCATGCATGTACGTACGGCGAGCCGTTGAAGAAGGACACGGCGACAAGCTCGCCATTCCTCGACGCCCGGCGGCCGGCGTGCCGTCCGCCACGAACTCGCCGGTCGACCCTGTACCTTCTCTGCTCGCCGCCGTGAACCGCCGCAGCGCCACGAGCGAGCGGCTGTTGCGACCCACCCGGCCAACGCCTCCCCACGTTGCCACTCCCGTCCGTTGACTAGTCGACTTCCACCGGCGACCCCAATCCGGACCGCCCGTGTACAGTCGGACGGCCGACAGGTAGCCAGGGTGGTCGCTATTTGGAATAGCGACCGCCCGGTCGTTGTTTCGAATAGCGACCACCCCTGAGGTTTCGCGACGGCGCATCCTCCCCTGCACGCCGTGGCTCGCCGCCGCCGGAGCTCTAGACGTTTCTCGCTCCCTGCCATGGCCCTCCTCATCGACGTTATGGTGCCTTCGCCTCGTCCGGAACATCAGGCTTGCATGCCTCGGCTGCGCCTCGCCGGCGTTCCCCGTGGTCTGAGTGCTCACGCGTGCATGCGCCACCGCAGAACTGCCTCGGGACCGGCAGCCGAGGCAAGTCTCCTAGCGCTGGATCCGCATGGTGTACCGATCGGAGACGCCGTTGCCGATCGACCTGCCGCTGCGCGTCTCTCTGCCGCGCCGCCGAGTTGTGCCAACAGTGATCTGCACCGTCCGTGCGCGTGCCTGCACGCCATGCCACAGCCACCACGTTGGCTCGCGTTTGTAGCTATGCGAGCATCAAAACAGTGGGCAAACGCGACGACGTACAAGGCCCTCGTCCAACACGCTGGCCGTGACCGACAGCATCCGTCCTTCGCCGGCTTGCTGAGGCCGTCGCCTGCTTCCTCGTGCGCTATGCTTGAACCACCCGATCGAGACCTACGTCCGGCTCAACTAATTAATCACAGAGCGGCATCCCGGTGGCCGGACGCCATGCGAGAGGAAACTGGCCGCCCGACGACGTATTCCATGCTCTGCTTTCTCCCGGAGGCGCTTCGGCTCATGGCCCCGATCCTCTGCTTAGCAACGACCGTCCATACCCTTAGAGTTGGGAAATGGAGCTTGGCCGTCCAAAGCAAGTCGGCAGCGGCTGGGGAAAAGGTGTTACTTTCATCCTCGAGCATATATATCCTTTCTTGCATGAGCATGGCTAATCATGACACGGTTAGAGAATAAAACAAAAAAAAAATAGAAGAAAACAATGGAAAGAGAGGCTTGCAAGGGAAGCTACTGTTGGCTTGGGCGCCCGTCCACGTTGTCTCTTTCCTCCGTTTCCGTTCATCATGGCATCAACGGAACACTGGACTCGCATCTCTCTCCCTCTATCTGAACGGATGGGGTCCATGCATGCTGAACAGACCATGAAGCTTTTTTTTTGTGTGTGTGTATGAGAGCGAGGAGCGTTTGCCAACGTGTTTGCTTCCACGGAAAACCCGCCTTCCGTTTCACCTCCCCACACACCATGCACCGCCCCCCTATCACTTTCCCCTCTCCCTGGCACGATTAGATTAAAAAATTCGGGCCCTGGCAGAAATCTCTCTCTCTCTCGATCGATCGACATAGCATAGCCGCAAAGTAGCAGGGCAGTGTCGAGATCAGAGTCTGTCGTGCAGCACCCTAGGTAAGCTCCTCCCCTTCCCTCTGGCACATATGTTATCCTTGGATCCATCTTTACACCTTGATTGAGCCATCATGAATTCACTTTTTACCTATGAACTTTTTGCTTCATTTGGCAACCGTGCTTTTTTTTTTCTAGGAGTACACTAGCGATTAAGCTTTTGGGTCCTGGGTCTATGGACATGATGACGTCCTCTAAGAAGTTCGACAGCACTGCCGCATCTGCTCACCAGCATCAGCAACAGGTAATCTAGGTCAACTCCTTTATTGGCTTCTTCGATATATGATCCTCATTAGTAGTTCCATATATAGAAGATGGATCCATGCCGCTTGCATCTCCTGTAGTCGTCTTCTTCCGGTTGTGAACTTCATGTTGTGATTACCAATCTTTTGAGCTTAGCAAGTATTTTGGACTAGGATCGGCAATAGTAGATGCATAGGAATATAGGCATCTGTGTTCTTCATCCATGCATGATTTTCCATCACTTTTGTGCCATATGTACCCTAGATAGGAACTAAAATTAAAATCTCTCTTTTTTTTGAGGGCGTAGGAATTAAAACAATCAAGTCTCTTGATATGTATGCATATATGCATCTGGGAGCCGTCGTGATTATTCTTCATCAACTGGACCAAAAAATATGGATCAGCTTTTCCTTTTAATTCTCTACTTTTGTTTAGTGCTATAGTGCTAGTGCTAGTCCTACTAGTATTATTAATTCTTGCATGCTAAATCATAGGCACAAACTATGATCCTGTGAACGCTTCTCTGACTCTCTTTAGGGGTTCGAGTTTTGGGGATTCGGCTTCTCTTGCAAATTTAGATGACTTTTACGGTATCGATGTATAGCACGATCAGTACCCTTCCAATCATTGGGGTACCTTTTTTAGAAATAACTTCTTTTTCCCACCATTGCGATTTTGTATGATCTAGTGAAACACCCACCTGTGCCACCAATGGGATATATGAGGCTAACATTTTTTTCTTGCAACGAAATGTCAAAAGTATGTGAGGTCACACGAGAGTCCAAGTGTGCAACCACGTGTGGCCCATGGGGCCTTCTATCTTTCTGGTGAGAAGTATATTTATTTACCCCTCTAGAAAGTTTAAAACATCATGTCTCTCTTATACGATGTCAAATTTTACTTTTCTTCGAACTGTTTTTGTTCTGCATGACAAGACGGATAAAATACATCACACATATATACATATATCTTTAGTATAGTATGTCATATTTTTGTATTGGTTTGACTATAAATCAAATGGTTAGAACATACACATTCGCAGAAGGAAAAATGTTTCAAACACAAGTTTTTAGACCCCTAATATGTTTCTAGCAAACACTTATATATGTAAAGCACACATACTATGATAATTCTGCTTTCACATGGAGATATCTGATTATATATGAATGGTTGCAAGCAGGATGCGATTGACACAATGGAGGAAGCGAGAAGCGTGGAGCAGGCACGACAGCAGCAGTTGGCGAGTGGTGATGGGGTGCAGAAGCCTCGACAGAAGCCGAAGGAGGCGCTCAAGTGCCCGCGTTGTGACTCCAACAACACGAAGTTCTGCTACTACAACAACTACAACATGTCACAGCCACGCTACTTCTGCAAGGCCTGTCGTCGCTACTGGACCCAAGGTGGCACCCTCCGCAACGTACCCATTGGCGGTGGGCGCCGCAAGAACAAGCGTTCTTCTTCTTCATGGTCGGCATCACCCTCCAGCTCCAACACCGTTACTAGCGTGATCAACAACAACCTGCCTACATTGTTGGCATCGACGAGCTTCCCCAATGTGCTCCCCACATTTCTGTCCACAGACTTTGAGTTCTCCTTGCCCTTGGCGCCACCCCTGTCCTTGTCCAGCAGCCTGGCATCGGCACCAGCACTAGCTCCGGGAGGTTCCACGATGACAACACCAACATTCCTAGATCTACTCAGAGGAGGGTTTCTCGACCATCAGAGCAGTGACGGCTTCTATGGGCCGACACATAGTGGCAGCAACAGGATAATGGAGATGTCGATGCCGCCTTCGTTTGGATTCGGTGTCATGCAGCATGACATCATGGGTGACCACCATGGCGTGGAACCGATCGGTGGCGGCGATGCAACTGCAACTACACAGCTGGGAGGGCATCATCAGTCGGCAGGGACACAATAGGCATAATAATGATGATGGGATGCAAGGGCATGCTGACGGACAGAGAGGACGAAAATGGGTCTTCTACTAGTAGAGACAGCCACTGGAGCAATGATGGGAGTGTACGAGGCATAAGGGGAGGAGGCCTTATCTGATCCCATGTAACTGCAATTGTGGGAGATTGAGAGGTGCTAAAGCAGCATGTTTTATTAGTAGTTTTTAAAGCATATGCATATGCATAGACAAGGTGGCAGTGTGGTGGTGTGCACCACACATTTTTAGTTTTGCTTTAGTTTTATCTGCATGAATCGTACATGAGTCTAGCCTATGAGCACAATCATATCACATCGAAATAACGTTGTTATGCTTCATGTCCTAATGGATTTCATTAGTTCTTCCCTTTTTTGTTGTTTACTTTTCGCTTCACCTTTTGTTCCTTTATTATTTTTTCTGGTCTCATTAGGGATTTTTTTTCTTTGAACTTAGTTTGGATAATCATTTACTTCCAAACAAAATTTTGAAAACTAGGATCATATGGTACGCTTACGCAAAATTAAGATCATTTGTGATAGCAATTATAAGAATTTGATCAGCTCACAAACCCGCTCCAACAATCAATCGACCGTCACTCTCGAAAACTCGATTTAATACCAGCAGGATCCCTGAGATTGGTTACTGAAGGCATAGAAGTTTGAAGTATTTTAGTTTTGAGAAATATTATTTCCTTGAGATGTAGTAGCACCAATTGTTTGTTGTTAGATATTTACTACATGATGAGAAGCAGAAGTCCATGGCCGAAATGCCGGATAGCGAGCTGCAGAGAACCACCAACATGCACTGACCTTGTTACTAGTCCTTCAATCTATCTCATGGTCCCAGGGATCCCTTGGAAAACAATGACACAATCAATGCAGTTTCAGCATTAATGTGACCATAGGTAATGGTTATTCGGAATGAATGTTTCAATTCAATGTTCTTGGCTGACTGTAGACTCTCAAAGTAAAACAGTGAACAATTCACTGTTTTTGGAGTTTGAAGTTTGCTATTTTCCACCCACCATGCATAGTGATATGTATTGCACAGTAAAAGAGATCAATAAACTTTATCTTTATTAGTGAGACGTTCTACCTGGAATCGAGCCATGTGCCCCTTGAACGAAATGAAATAAAAGGAATTGAATATCTCGACCCACTTGGTATATATGAGATGTCACCAGTACATTCTCAGACCACACCGGGTATATATGAGTAGGGATGTGATCGGTACACAGTCCGACCATCACTTGATCTTATATGCCTACCAAGCGAGGAACTACTAATGTTTTGATTATGTTGCTTCAAACTTTACATATGTGATACTTGAATCGGAAGATTATACTTGTTTCTTGAAGTGCATAAAGGATTGTTTGCTATAGATAATTCCATCTCCATTCATGGATGTGAGAGGCATTGGGAATAGGCTGTTCTCCACCAGCACGGGTTGATGTTTTGTCAATGCCTTTGCTTAGTGGAATTTTGAAGCCTCTTCAGCAAGCTGTATTAGTTGTTCCTCCAGTGTTTTTTCTGCGTCAGCTGTGCAGTTGTTAGGTTCTGATAACTCAACACATCCAGCAGATGAACTCGATGATCTAGCGATGCCTGCTTATTGATGTCCAAATGTGGTAGGTTCAAGGACAGTGAATTTTGTATGCGCTCCTCTAGTTAATGAAAAACGTGCAGGTGTGCTCTCGGAAGAAAAAAAAAATGGGTGTGTAGATGTCTTGTTTTGTCTATAGAAACATATACGGTGAACTCGTTTCCAAAAATTATACTGTGAACTAGTGATGATTAACTAACTACCAGCTTATATACGTACATACCCTTATGGAGTGAAAGGAGACCAAGTAACTCTCTTTTTTTCAAAAAGCAGGAAGAAATAGATTCCTACCCTTTGAAATATATATTTGACGACAAAAAGAAGCCACCACGTTCACTCTAAAATGCTAGAAATTCTCACGTTAATTCGAGAACATAAGAAGAGAAAATTACCACCACTGCCATTATAAAAAAATTAGTCACAAAACTCTCTAAAAATATTTATAAAATAGTTAAATTCGGAATAATAAAAATAGCCAAAATACCCATCGCACATATTTCTAAATTATCCACCATGCCATTATGAGTTGAAAAATAGCTAAACTCGAAATAATAAAAAATAACCAAAAAGACCCTTCACACCTATTTCTAAATTACCCTCCATGCCATTATAAGTAAATTTGGATTATAAAAAATAGCTAAAAATATCCCTAATTTTTATTTTTAACTTACCCACCATACCATCGTCAGCCCAACATAGAATAATAAAAATATCTAATATACACTTAGTTCCAATTTCTACATACACCGTGATATGTCTCGCTAGCATGGCACATTTCTTATTTTTAGCATGACACATTTTCTTCAAAAGATTTTTTTGTAGCACGACACGTTCTTCTCTATTTCGACCATGTATCTTTGTCGGCCAGTTGCTACAATGATGATCTTTACATGCTACTTATAAAAATTAAATATAGCATTTAGGTAATGATGACTCATCACACACTCAAATTGACATACTCGATGAGAACTTCAATCATTTTTAGCTATGTTAGAAATATACTATAAATAATAATAAAATGTGTTTAAATTCTTACAATAATATAAAAATAATTTAAATAGTTTAATAAGCTTAGCCTCGCAAATGCGCGGGCAGCCATACTAGTTAAACCATAACCAACGTCTGATTATTACACCAGTACTCAGCTTTGGTGAGATGGCCAATCTCAGTCCTCGTCTGAACATTAATCCAAAAGATTTAAACTTGAGGGATCATGTCGTGGAAAACACAGAAACCCGAAATTCAGTCAGTTGCGCGTTCAACTACTTGATGATCATAATGTCCTTGTCACTTGGATGAAAAATATTGCATCTGTGGCAGAGCCTTACGTATGTCACATCCTGTTTTTTGTGCTCTGTTTTTCTTATTCAAATCCAACCATGATGAGCAGAGCCTATGAAGGCTATGATGACCAGTACGTAATTAAGTTTTAACGCTCTCTGATAACCAGGAATATACTTTGCTAGTCAACGGCTCACTGCCATCGTTCTCCACGAGACAGGCTGCGCCGGCGACGAGGAGGAGATGAAGAACTCACCGCCTCTGGCGCACACCTCCGACGCCCGCCTCCGCCGGCGTGCATCCGGCCTGGGCCTCCGCCCACCATCCAGCACACCTCTCTACCGGCCGAACCTGCCGGCGGCCTGCGTACAGATCCGTTCCAGAAGGAAGGGACGACGATTGAGCATCGCTGCTGTCGCGGCCCGTCCCGTCCTTCGTCCTATGGCTAGTTTGACTGCGACCGACGGCCAATCAACTCAGCTATCTGTGCCGCACGAGTCCGATCGAACAGTTGCCAATAGTGACCACCCCTGGGCCCTGGTCTTCGTGTGGACGTCCCTCCTCTGCACGCCATGGCTCGCCGGAGCCAGCTTGACGCGCCGCAGGCGTCGTGTCGCCAGTGCTCGTCGCAGTGGATCCTCACGCTCGCCTGTCGCTGCATCTTCGGCGGCCTGTCAAGCTTGCCTCGCCGTGGGCTCGAGTGCTCTCGCGCCATGCTTGAAGCGCCTTGAACCGCCCGAGGCCTAGATCAACGCTCTGCCGGCAGGTCCTGTTAAGCAAGAGGCACCGGCTAAGAGGAAAAACTTGAAGTTGTCCTAACATGCTCGGTGATCACCAATCAAGGACTGACTTATGAATGAACAATGAACCCTTTAGTGGCCTAGTTCCATTGCTCGATAGAAGTGTTGCAGTTCAACATCAAGAGGTGTTGCAGTTCACCAGCCATGCTCTTGATCTCTGTCCTCTATAAGCTGCATGTGTGCACGTCGTTAGACTAACATCAAGAAGGTTGCTTCTGGAGTTTTCAGTTTGATGTTTTCCACGCACCATAGTGATAGGTATTGCACAGTAAAAAAAAAGATATCAGAGATACTTTTTTTTTCTTTATTTAGTGTCCTTTTTACCCGGCACCGAGCCATGTGCCCCTTGAACGAAAGGAAATAATAAGAATTGAAAATCTCTGATCGCACCGCATATATATATGAGCAGAGATGTCACCAGCACGCAGTCGATCATTGCTTGAATTACGGAGCTTATGGGGCTCTTTATATTTATACTTGAATTGGAAGATTATACTTGTTTCTCAAAGTTTATATGGATTGCTTGTTGCTAGATCATTCCATCTCAATTCATGGGTGTGAGAGGTATTGGGAATAGGCTGTTCTCGTCCACCATGGGCCATTGTTTTGTATATCTCCTTGCTTGGTGGAATTTTAGAGCCTCTTCAGCTGGTGGTTTTTGATGTTCTTCTTGTTGTGTTTGTTCTTCGTCAGCTGTGTAGTTGTAAAAACCCAGCAAATTAATTAGTCAAAGATCTAGAGAATGTGCTTGTTGATGTCCCTATATGTGACAGGCTCAAGTGCAGTAAATTTTGTGTGTATGTTCCTCTACTTAATGAAAAACGTGCAAGGTGTGTTCTCGGGGGAAACAAACGGCGTGTATGTCTGTGTTCTCTCTAGAAACATATTGTTAACTACACTAGTGATGGCTAACCAGCATCAGCACTAGTGATGGCTAACCAGCATCAGCATACATACACTAAAGGACAGAAAGGAGACCAATTAACTTTCTTTTTTTTTTTCTAACAGCAGGAAACCGTAACCAACCGTTCTCTGCTTTGGTAAGATGGCCAATCTCAGTCCTTATCAGAACGTACTATTGGCTAGTCACTGGCATACTGCCATCGTACGCCACGAGACAGGCTGCGTGGGCGACGGCGATGATGCGGAGCGCTGAACGTCGGCGTCGATTGAATCCTTCCGCCCACCTCCCACGCACCCCGCACACACCTGGCCACACCAGGACGAGCCGTCTAGAAGGACGCAACGACGAGCTCGACTTGCCGTCGACCCCCACCGTGCTCGCCGTCCAGCATCGCCGCGCCACTCGCCAGGCTCTGCTCCATCCGGCCCAGCGCCTTATGACTTGTTTGTCTGCGACCGACGACCAACAGCCAACTCACCGATCCTGTCAAGCTTTTCTCGCCGTGGGCTCGTGTGCTCGCGCGCCATGATAGAACCGACAGAGGCTTGCGTCCGGCTCATCGAAATGCCGGAGACGGTGCGGGAGATGGTGCATCCGGATGGCCGGAGACGGGACCCCTACTTGCCGCCTGACGCGTTCGATGCTCTGCTTTTTTTCTCCCCCCGCAGGCGCTTAGGCTCATGAACCTGATCCTCTGCTTGCAGCAAATCAATCGACCGTCACATGAAAAAATGGGTTTCATGCTGAGGCGTTCAGCAATAACAACCACTGACAAAAATGTGTTTCGTCTTTTGCATTCTCCTATTTACCGCTGATCACCTGAGATTAGTTATTGAACGCACAGAAGCTTGTACTATTTTCAGTTTGTGTTTTTTTTTCCTGTAATGTGTTACCACACATTTATGCTGGACACTACTGCTGATGAAGCGTTAGTAAATCCTTCATTTCAGTCTTGTTCTCTGAACATGTTAAATCGGACACTTTCATTTCAGTATTCTTGTATGGACATCACACATCTGTACTCTGTCCAGCATTGCAGGACAAGATGAGCCGATGAAGTCCGTGGTCAATAAGCCTGCGAGCCGCAAATCCTTCACGGAATGTGTTAAAATAGTTTGGATGTATATCAGCTAGCAACTGATCTTGCTACAAAATCGCCCAATCTTGTCGCAGTTCCATCGTGATCAGGAGGAGATGATCGATGCAGTTTCAGCATTGGTTTGTGGTTATGTCAGGGGTGGATGTTTGTTCTGCGATGAATGAAAGTTTCATTTCACTATTCTTGGCTGCAGATTCTGAATGCTGTAGGAAAAACAACAAAGTATACATACAGCCAGTAAGATTTGCGGGGCTCATGCATTCAAGAGCTCTTTCTGAGCTCAAGTTAACTCTGTTTCGAGATCATGGAGTAAGGCACCTGCTGCCGACATACTTGAACAAGCTTAGTGGATCATCATCGATCTAGGAACAACTTATGACTGAACAATGAACGCTTCGATGAGCTAGCTCCATTGCTAGACAGAAGTAAGCAGATAGCAGACTACCTCAAAAGGTTTTGCAATTCACCAGGCACACTCTTGGGCTCTGCTGACTGTTGCCCTCTTAAGGTGCATGTGGGACTACAACAAGTGGTTTGTGGCCCTTAGTTTTCAGTTTGATGCTTCCACGCACAATACAGTTTGATCACATATGGTTATTTATTTATATAATGACACGTTGTACGTGGCATTAAGTCATGTGCTCCTTGAAATTTACACAAAAAAAATGTGCTCCTTGAATGAAAGGAAGTAAGAAGAATTGAAGAGTTGTACTAGCTTTACACAGTGGAGTTTCAAGAGCTCTCTATAAATGATACTTGAATTGGAAGATGAAACATATTTCTCCAAGTATGTATTGCTTACTAGATCATTCAATCTCCAGTCATGGGTATGAGAGGTATTGGTAATAGGATATTTCGTCTTAGAACTTGCAGTTGCTGTTGATAATGTCCATATGGTAGTCCTAAGCAAAGTGAAAGTTGTAAGCATGTTCATCTACTCGATTTTTTCTCTCAAATGAACAAAGACTCTGAATCTGTGGGAACTGAAGGACGGAAAGGAGGCCAATTAACTTTCTTTTTGTGAGTCTGATGTGGGGCTGGTTGTCAGCTTTGATAATATGGCCAAATCTCTATCCTTGTCTGAACATTAATCCAAGAGATAACTCTAGGGAGAGCAACGCATCAGCTTGGCACAATGCATATGTAAGATTTCAGTTTGAGGGCTACTGCCGTGGTAGACAGAATTTTGCTAACTTCAGTGGTCGGCTACGCACTCAACACTCAACTAATAAATTTACCACACCTTTATAACTCGACTGAAAAATGTTGCATCCGTGCCGGAGTCCTACATTGACACTCAGTTACTTCGTTCATGCGAACTTGCCCAACATTATGTTCCTGTCCTGCTCTGTCTTTCGCATTTGAAATATAACCATAATAAGCGGAGCCAGGTTTCCAACCAACAGTAGTCTGCAGCTAGTCGCTGCCACCGTGCCCCACGAGACATGCCCATGCGGCGCTGGACTACAGACCATGTGCGGCGAGCCATTGAGGATGGACGCCACGAACAAGGTCGCCAGGTTCCTCGGCCCCCCTCCGCCCGGCGTGCCGTCCCTGCGCCTCCCCACCTTGCGTTGACTAGTCCGCTTCCACCAACGAGCCCAATCCGGACCGCAAGTGTACAGTCGGACGGCCGCCAGGCAGCCAGGGTGGTCGCTATTTGGAATAGCGACCGCCCGGTCGTTATTTCGAATAGCGACCACACCTGGTTTCGCACGCCGAGTTCTCAACGTTTGTCGTCCCCTGCCATGGCCCTCCTCATCGTCCAGCAACTGCATCCGTCGTCGCGCGTGTACATCAGGCTTGCCTCGATGCGCCGCGCCGGCCATTGCGGCACAGCAACGGGCGAGATCGATGCTGGCCGGGGCGAGGCGCTCGCGCGTTAGCTCTCCTGAGACGCAACAAACGATCGCACGAGCGCGACCACATGTCGACGGCGGCGAGCGACGCGCGCGGTTGTTTTCATCCCAGAAGCCGCCATGTAGCTCGGCGTTCCCAGAGATGTTGCAGTGGGCCTCTGCTCACTCTTGTCCTCTGTACGGTGCATGTGGGATTACAACAAGAGGTTTGTGACCCTTAGTTTTCAGTTTGATGCTTTGACCCACTTTAGTGATTTTTGTACTGCACAATATAGTTTGATCACATATGATTTATTTATTTAATGACACATTGTACGTGGCATTCAGTCATGTGCTCCTTGAATGAAATGAAGTAAGAAGAATTGAAGAGTTGTACTTTACACAGTATACCTCTGACTATAGAGTTTCGAGAGCTCTCTATATATGATACTTGAATTGGAAGACGAAACATATTACTCCTGGTATCGATTGCTTGCCAGGTCATTCGATCTCCATTTTTGGGTATGTGAGGTACTGGGAATAGGATGCTCTCCCACTGCATCTGCGCATGTTCTGAAAATTCATCTTCAGCGAGGAGCTTTTAGTGGTTGCACCATGAATTCTCTTCTTACAACTTGCACTTGTTGGGTTCGCAGAACTGTAAGCTATTCAAGGACCTAGAGATGCTCATGATGATGCACTTGTTGGGTCGTCAAAACTGTAATCACAGTGAAAGTTTTATACATGTTCCTCTACTGTGATTTTTTTTTCTCTGAAAAAGAAAACAGAGTCTGAATCTGCGGGAGTTGAAGGACCAAAAGGAGGCCAGTTAACTTTCTTTCTGTGAGTATGTGGGGCTGGTTGTCAGTTTTGGTAATATGGCCAGTCTCAATCCTGGCGCAACATTAATCCAAAAGATAACTCTTGGGAGAGCAACGCATCAGCTTGGCACAATGCACATGTGATTTCAGTTTGAGGGCTACTGCCGTGGTAGATAGAATCGTTAAATTCAATCGGATGAGCACTCAAGTAATTTATTATACCCCTTTATTTATAACTTGGATGAAAAATTATGCGTCTCTGCCAGAGTCCAACGTTGGCATTCAGTTGGTTCTTGCGATGCGAAACTGCCCAGAATTCTGTTCCTGTCCTGGCTGCTGTGTCTTTCGTATTATGACGAGTTGATGACTTGATGACCAGTAAGCAGGTTTCCAACAGCCTCCAGCTAGCCTCTGGCGCCATCGTGCTCCACGAGACGTCATGCCCAGACGGCGCTGGACAGACCATGTACGGCGATCTGATCCGTTGAGGATGGACGCGACGACGAGCTGGCCGGGTTCCTCGACGCCCGGCGTGCCGTCGAGTCGAAACCCACTGCTGTGTGCCACGCTCTGCCACCATGAACGAACACTGTCGCCGGTCGACACCCCTGCCCTGCCCGCAGCAGCGCCATTGCATGCGATCCACCCGGCCTAGCGCCTCGCCACCTTGCGTTGACTAGTCAACTTCCACAAACGAGTCTGATCCGTACCGCACGTGTACAGTTGGACGGCCGCGAGGCAGCCAGGGTGGTCGCCGTTTGGAACGGCGACCGCGCCTGATCGTTGTTTCCAACGCACGCCGTGCTCGCTCGTCACCGCTGGGGCGCAGGACGTCGTCCGCGTTGCTGGGGCCGAGGCCGCGCGCCACCTTCCGGAGCCCAACAACGGCCGGCCGGGTTGCCGCAGCACGTCGCGAGCAGCGAGGCCTAACGAGTGCCTTGATGGCGATCGACCACCTCGATCGGTGCCACGCCCTGCGCACGACCCGGGTCGATCGTCATAGCAGCGAGGCAGACGCGACGACGAGGCGCTCGTCCGAAACGCTCGCTGGCCGTGACCCAGATGCATCCGTCTGCACGTCATGGATCGCCGGCCAGACACTGCTTTCGGCTGCCCATCTAAGCTTGCTGAGCCGCTGGCCGGACACCCAGTGGCGAAGCTTCAATTAGCTGGATGGATGGTGGTGCAACACATACGAATTTATAGGCTAATATAAAAGACGTGTACCAATGACCTAAATCTAGCTGATTAGTGCTAAAATTTTTATCTACCCTGGTGCCTGTGTCACGGAGGCGCTTTGACTCATGAATCCGATCCATACTCTCGAGGAATGGAGCTTGTCCGTCCAAAGCCAGTTGGCAGCGGGAAAAGATGTTTCTTTCATATCCTTAAGCACATGAACAGACATATATAGCTTCACGCACATCCTGTCTTGTAGACAAGCCTGATGATGACCATGGTTAGAACATAAAAGCAAAGATACAGAAACAAACATGGAAAAAGAGGCTTCCAGGGGAAGCTTGTGAGTTGGCGTTGCACCCTAGACGCATGTTTACAATGTCTCTTCTGTCAGTTTCTGTTTCATGTCATCATGCCACCAGCGGAACAGTGGACTCGCATCTCTCTCTCTCTCTCTCTCTCTCTCTCTCTCTCTCTCTCTCTCTCTCTCTCTCTCTCGAATGGGTGGGGTCCATGCATGTATGACCAGGCGAGGAGCGTGTGCCATCGTATTGCTTCCACGGGAAAACCAGCCCTTTGCTTCCATTTCACCATCTCAGACACACCATGAGTCATCCCTCGTCAATTTCCTCCTCTCCCTAGGATGATTAGATTAAAAGCCAAGCTCAGGTAAACAACATCTCTCTGCTTCCAACAACCGTCCATACTTTTGACGAATGGAGCTTGGTCGTCCAAACCCAGTTGGTAGCGAGGAAATGGTGTTTCTTTGATCCTCAAGCACATATGAACATGCATAGGTTCACTCATATCCTGTCTTTGTAGACAAGGATGATGATGACCACGGTTAGAAAAAAAAAACAAAGATAGAGAAAAAAATAGTGTGAAGAGGGGCTTTACAGGGGAAGCTACAGGTGAGTTGGCACTACACCGTGGACGCCTGCCTACATTGTCTCTTCTATCCGTTTCTGCTTCTTGTCATCTTGCAACCAACGGAACAATGGACCGACATCTCGCTCCCTCTCTCTAAACGCATGTATGCCTGGTCACCACGCCTTTTTTTAAAGCGAGGACTGTGTGCCTATATGTTTGCTTCCATGGAAAACCAACCTACCGTTACAATTCCACCTTCTCACACACACCGTGAGTCATCTGTCGTCACTTTCTCCCAGGATGATTAGATTAAAAGTCAAGCGCTGGCAGAAAGCATCTCTCTTCTTGTAACGACCATTCATACTCTTGAGGAATGGAGCTTGGCTGTCCAAAGCTAGTTGGTTGCGGGGAAAAGGTGTTTCTTTGATCCTCAAGCACATATAAACACACATAGCTTCAGCGCATATCCTGTCTTGCAGACAAAGCTAATGATGACCACAGTTAGAAAAAAAAACAAAGATACAAAAAAACAATGGAAAGAGAAGCTTCCAGGGGAAGCTGGTGAGTTGGCGCTGCACTATGGACGCATGTCTACGTTGTCTCTTCTATACGTTGCTGTTTTGTGTCATCGTGCCACCAACAAAACAGTGGACTGCATCTCTTTCCCTCTCTCTCTCTCTCTCTCTCTCTATCTATCTATCTATCTATCTAAACGGATGGGGTCCATGCATGCATGACAAGACCACCAACTTTTTTTTTGTGAGAGAGCTAGGAGCGTGTGCCAACATGTTTGCTCCATGCGTCGTCTCTCATCATTTCCCCCCTCTCCCTAGATAGGATGATTAGATTAAAAGCAAGGCTCTAGCTAGCATACAACATCTCTCTGCTTGGAACATCAATACTCTCGAGAAATGGAGCTTGACCATCCAAAGCAAGTTGGCAGCGAGGAAAAGTGTTTCTTTGATCCTCAAACATGTATGAACACACCTAGCTTCACACATATCCTTTCTTGCAGACAAGGTTGATGATGAAGATAAAAGAAAACAAACAATGGAAAGTGAAGCTTTCATGGGAAGCTTGTGAGTTGGCGGTGCATCATGGACGCCTGACTACATTGTCTTTTTTTCTCTTTTTCTGTTTCATGTCATGGTTCTACCAACGGAACAGTAGACTGGCATCTCTCTCCATCTCTAAATGAATGGGGTCCATGCATGCCATACCAGACCATCACGCCTTTTTTTTTGAGAGCGAGGAGTGTGTGCAAGTTTTCTTCCCCGGAAAACAAGCCGGTCAGCCGTTTCCGTTTCACCTCCTCACGCACACCATGCACCGTCTCACATCGCTTTCCCCTCTCCCTCTAGCATGATTAGATTAAAAGCCGGGCCCCAGCAGACAACATCTCTCTCTCTCTCTCTCTCTCTCTCTCTCTCCCCCCATAGCAGCAAAGTAGTAGAGAACGTAGTGACGAGATCAGAGTCTGTCGTGTGCAGCCCTCTAGGTAAGTTCTTCTCTTCACTCAGGGACATACGCTACTCCTCCAATACCATCTTTACATGATTGATTGATCCATCAGGGTATCCCTTTCTTGTCTCTGAACTTTTTTTGTGGCCGTTCTTTTTCCCATATACTAGCAAATAAAGCTTTTTGTTGGTGGATCCATAGAGATGACGAGGACCTCTAAGCAGTCCGGCAACACCGCCGCATCTGCCCACCAGCACCACCAGCAACAGGTAATCTCAACTCCTTTTTTCGCTTTCTCCGATATATGATCTTCATACTTTATTGCGCGGGGCAATTATTTAGATGATGGATCTGTGCCTCTTATATCTCCTATAGTTAGTCGCCTTCTTCCAATGGGTGTATATCATTGTGATTGTCGATCTTTTGAGCATAGTCAGGCTAAGAAGTAGGATCGATGACTAGATGCATAAGCATATAGGCATCTGTGTTCTTCATGCGTGCTTCATTTTACCATCTCTTGTGTACCCTAGCTAGGAATTAAATCGATCTCTCTGTTTGAGGGCTTAGAAATTAAAAGAATCTAGCCTCTTGATATATATGTATGCAAATATGTCTATGGGAGCCACCGCGATGTATTATCCATGAACTGGACCACATAGTAACGATCGGTTTATTTTCCTTTATTTCTCTACCTTTTTTAGCGCTAGTGCTAGCTAGACCTACCATATATAAATTAATTTTCACATTCTAAATAACAGGCACAAAATCTGACCGTGCGAATGCGCCTCTGATTCTCTTTAGGGATTCGGGTTTTGGGGATTGGGGTTCTCTGGCGAGTCCAGGATTAGAAAAAGGGTTCAGGGGAGGTGGGCAGTGTTGGCGCGGCAGCGGCTGAGCGGCATCTGTGCAACCCCTCGGGCATAGAGGAAGGAGGGTAGGAGGGGAGGGTGTCGGGGCTGCCTTAATTCGTGCTGGAACAATGATACATGTCTGAACCTGAAGGTAGAAGATGATGTGATGCTATCCATTTTCTATCCGATGACTGAGAAGCCTGACAAAGAAAATCGTTACTCTTAGGCATCCTATTCATTAGTCAAGCACATATTAATGTTTTCTATGTGTTGTTTTGTTCTGTATACATTATTAGTTTTTCACCAAATTTTAATGACTTTTACGGAATTGATGTATAGCTCTAGCAGTAGCATTCAATAGGGTATATTGTTTAGAAGTAATTTCTTTTGACCACGATTGCAATTTTGCATGATCCTGTATATGCCATTGGCGGGAACACCCCCGGTGCTACCAATGGGATAGACAAGACTGACATTTTTTTTTCTTGGAACAAGAAAGTCTATAGCGTGTGATGTTGCGCCAGAGTACAAGAGCGCAACTACATGCGGCCCATATGGCCTTCTATCTGTCTGGCGTGAAGCGTATTATCCACCCCCTCTAGAAAGTATAAATAGCATGCCTCTCTTATATGATATTGACTTTTTCTTTTGTTTGCAGTCTTTTGTTCTATACGAATAGAGCAATAAAATATATCCTACATACATATATTTTAAGTTTTCATATATATTCTTGTTTATTGGTTTGACTATAAATCAAATATATTGAAACACAAGCAGAATTATTATGTCATCTGTGCTTCACATAGAGATTTCTAAATATATTTCAATTATTGCATGCAGGATGCAATTGGCACAACAGAGGAAGCGACTAACATGAACCATGCACGGCAAGAGCAGGTGGCGAGTGGTGGCGGGGTGCAGATGCCTCGACCGCAGCTGGAGGAGGCGCTCAAGTGCCCGCGCTGTGACTCCAGCAACACCAAGTTTTGCTACTACAACAACTACAGCATGTCACAGCCGCGCTACTTCTGCAAGGCCTGTCGTCGCTACTGGACCCAAGGCGGCTCCCTCCGCAATGTACCCGTGGGCGGCGGTGGGTGCCGCAAGAACAAGCGTTCTTCTTCATCGGCAGTGGCATCGCCCTCCAGCACCAGCACCACAACTAGGGTGATTAACAACAACCTTGCTATGTTATTGCCAGCATCGACGAGCTTCCCCAATGTGCTCCCCACATTTATGTCCACCGGCTTTGAGTTCTCCCTGCCTTTAGCACCACCATTGTCATTGCCCAGCAACCTGGAACCGGCACCAGCAGTGGCTCCTGGAGATGCCTCAATGACAACGCCATCATTCCTCGACCTACTCAGAGGAGGGTTTCTTGACCATCAGGGCAATGGCGGCACGTACGGGTCAACACCTAGTGGTGGCAATGGGATGGAGATGCCGCTGCCACCTTCGTATGGATTTGGTGTCATGCAGCATGGCGTCGTCGGTGACCACCATGGCGCGGCACAGATCAGTGGTGCCGATGCAACTACAGCTACATATCTGAGAGGGCATCATCAGTGGGTGGGGACATCGCATGGGCATAACACCAGTTATGCAAGTGCAGCAGGTGGGCTGCAGCAGGTTGGTACAGATCAACAGCAGAAGGGTGTACTGACGAACAGAGACAACGCTGATCAGTCCCACTAGTTTCGCTCGGTTATAGTTTACATGTATTCAGCATGCATCGTATATGAGTCTAGCCTGCGAACACAATTATATCATATTGTAATAATCTACTTATGCTTCATGTCCTAGTGAATTTCATTAATCCTTCCCATTTTGTTAATTACTTTTTAGCTTCATCTCTTGTTCCTTAATTATTTTTTCTGGTCTCATTAGGATTTTTATTCTTCGAACTTATAGGATAATCATTTTGTTCCGAATTCTGACAACTAGGATCATAGGGTGCACTTAAAAAAACTAATATCATTGATGACCGTGATTATAGATTAATTTTTCAGTCCTTCAATGTGATAAATTTTGGGTGGGAAGGATAAAGTTGCGCAAGAGTGTGCACAATGGATGACTAGATTGCGTAGTAGTCAGGTTTTCCTTGCATTAGCTTTATTATTTCAGTTTGGAGTGCTCCCTCTGTTTTTAAATATTTGACTTTTTTAAAAAAAAATAACTTTTACTAACATTATATGTCAAGTAACTAGTTCTCTAGAGTGAAACATCCGACGGTCGGTAAGATGACCGAATATTCCCATAAAAGATGACCAAGTAAAAACCATATGCTGATCTGGATTTCAACAACATTTTCGGACTGATTCTTTAGGGCACGGCATATATCTTGCATGTTTAGAAGTATGTGTGGATTTGTTAAGGTTGATCGATGCGCCTATATGTGGTAATATGTGGTTTCTGGAACTCTTTGTTTGAAGACATCACCAACTTGGGCCGAAAGTGGCGTTACTTTTTTTTATTAAAATAGATCCTTGAGACCCAGTGAAGGCCTTGGTGAGAGCCCGGAATCGACCCCTGGCTCCCACGAGCCGCCTTAAACGCCTGCTCCAGGAGCAGGGCTCATGAAGTGGTGTTACATCTCAAAAAAAAATGAAGTGGTGTTACATGTTACGGGAAAGTACAATCGATTTTTACTTTGCATTGAGTGGTTCAATATCGATATAAGGAGCTATATGATTCAAAAATTGTGTAAGTTCTGATCTTATTTTGGAAGTGACGTTAAAGGTCGTGGCCCGACTCGGCAACGGTCAAGATTCATCTTAACACTGAGTTCTAAAACGATAGATCTTACGGCTTTCAACAACATTTGGCGTCTCTCATCAATGATTGGAGGTAATATGGCTCCGATTAGTTCATGCTCTTCGGTGTCTTCAATTGAAAAATTGATGTCAAAGATGAATAAAATACTTCGGCCCTGTTTGGATACAAAGTATTTTTAGAGTTTTGTAAGAATACTATAGTTACTTTGGTTTTGATAGGTATTGGTGGTGTTTGTATGCCATAATTTTTGCAGTTTTGAAAACTATGGTATTGTTAAAAGTACGATTATTTTGGAGTTTTAGAAATTCCATTCATGATTTTATTTTCTAAACTATGGTTTTGCTTGGCCCCAACTTTTAAAACCATAATTTCTTAATACTTTGGTTTTGAAAAACAACATCCAAACATAGCCTTAGATGTTTTCTGTGTATTTTTGTCTTTTAGAGTTTTGATGTAAAAGATCTGTATTTTTTCATATTTTAATACAATATTTTTTTAAAAAAAGTTTGACACTTGCAAAATTCACGAGAGAGGAAAAGGAGTAATAAAGACGCGTCTGAACCCTTCTCGTCGGTTTGGCTGGTTAGTTAGCGCGGTTCGGACCCTTCCCTCCCGCGCGTTTCTCTCTCTACCTCCTCTCCTTCTCCACGCATCTCTCTCCCCCCTTCTTTCTCTCTCCTCATCCCCTTCTCTCCCGCCCCCGACCCGATCGACCCCGAGAACCTGCCGATTTCGCCGGTTCTTGGCTCGATCTCCCTCTTGCCCTCTCTCTCTCTCCATTGCCGTGGCATCGACCAGCTCCTCCTCCCTCCTCCCTCCTCCATTGCAGAGGACGTGGAAGCAATTTGTTGGCGCCCTGGATCAATCGGCCAGCACGTCCGGATTATTCAGACTCTTCGTACGCGCTGGATTCTTATGTTCGTGATCACAGTCAGGAATCGGATCGTTCGTGAACAGAATACAGCATTTGGTTTTGAAAAGGGCGAGTTGTTTGGTTCGGCTGTTCTCCGGAATAATGGGGAGGGTGAAGCTGAAAATCAAGAAGCTGGAGAACAGCAGCGGGCGGCAGATCACCTACTCGAAGCGGCGGTCGGGGATCCTCAAAAAGGCCAAGGAGCTCTCCATACTCTGCGACATCGACCTCATCCTCCTCATGTTCTCGCCCACTGACAAGCCCACCATATGCATCGGCGAAAAGAGGTACTTAATCTTGCTATTCTCTTCCATTTTTTGTTTCATTCAGGCAAACGAGTTCTTTTGATTTCGCAAAACCAGATATGCATGCTCACTTTTTTTTTTAAAGAATTTTTTCGTTTTGATTTATTAGTGTGATCATCAAATGGGAACAATTGTGACAGGGCAAATGATTCTTGGACGTGTTTTCCTTTGTCCTAACTTAATTCAGGCTGCTAAAAGTTTCTGACTGAGGAAGTGCCTCTTTATGTTGTTGGATTTTGGATTGCTCTGTTCTGCTCATTCTTGCAATAGTACTCTACTCGATGTTTTGCCAAGGCATTATGCTTTCATATAGCAATTTGTAAGTGACACCACAATCCAGGAGACCAGAGTTCGATCAGAATTTAATCGACACATTATTGTAATCGCAGCACAATTGAGGAAGTCATAGCAAAATATGCGCAGCTAACTCCTCAAGAAAGGGCTAAAAGGTAGTTCTTATTCTACTTATCCTCTTTGTACCGTGGATTATACTAATGTACTAATTGGCATGCTTCCTTCCTTTGAACAGGAAACTGGAGAGCTTGGAAGTAAGTTACCTCTGATGCATTTCTCAGTGCATTTTTCCTTTCGACGTATAACATTTTTTGGGTATAACATTTTTGGGACTGACCTGACTGTACGTCTTTTCTCTTCTCAAAAGGCCCTAAAGAAAACATTCAAGAAGCTCGATCATGATGTCAATATTCAGGACTTCTTGGGCTCTGGGTAATTCTGCAATTTTAAATATAGAATCATCATGGTGGCCGAGATGCCATAGTTGTAAAGACTGTCACTCACACCCTGTTTTTTTGAATCTGCTGCAGGGGTCAGACAGTCGAGGTAGACTTTAACGAATCGACAACTATGACGAGCAAGTTATGTAATTTTGTTGCTTCTTTCTTCCTGTCTCTAATGTTGTTGGACTGAATAATTTTACAGGAGTTATCAAGCCATCTCGGTTCGTTGCAATGTCAAATGGCAGACGTCCAAAAGCGTCTCAGGTCAACAGCCTTAACTCGCTTGAGTACTGTCACACATTGCCTTCATTTTCTTATAAAATGCTATTATTGTGCATATCTGTTCCAATATAATCACTCAGTGCTGGCTCGATCTTCTTTTTCATGACACATGATCCTGTAAAAAATGCCCCCTCTAGACATATTGCATTGATGACAAAATTCATTGTAGCATATCACAAATAAATTGGCGGAAAAGATTGTAACAGCAGGGCCTGTTGTTCTTCAGTTATTGGAGCGATCCCGAGAAGGTTGAGAATATCGACCATATAAGAGCAATGGAGCAATCTCTCCAAGAATCCCTTAATCGCATCCGAATGCAGAAGGTATATATCCCTAACCTTCAAATAACTTCGGCTGATCCCAATGTTTATGTGCAAAGTCCAGCATCATTATATGATATCTGAAGTATAAATGTCAAGTCTGACAGTGCCATATTGAAGCATAAATTACAGTAATATCGGTGTTTTTACTAAAGATAATTTCTAATCTTGTAATGATTTGTATCTGAGTAGGAGAACTTTGCAAAGCAGCATCTGATCGGCCTACATTGTGCTGCTGCTCAGGTAACAACACTCAATTCAGTCCTTCGGTATCATCCTGAATCTGAGAATTCTCTTCAGGCGCATACGATATGTTTCAGGTTCAGACATCTGATCGACATGTCAATCCTGGCCCCTTTTTTCAGTTCCACAACGACATGCAGTTGCCTCTAGGACTGACCGGTGACCCAAACGCTTCGTCTTGGTTCCACAATGGCGGCGCCGACGTGCAGCAACCGATGATGCTACCCGACGACCCCAGCTTGCTCCATCAGAGGTGAGCTCAAGCTGAAGCAAAAATATCAGAGTGCTCTGAACTGAAGTCTGAACACTGACAAGCAGGCTCTCATCAACTGAACTGAACTTTGTTGTCGACAAATGCAGGGACATTGGTTGCTCGACGAGCACGTCGCTGCAGAGCTACCCGGGTTACTTCAGCATGAGCAAACATTCGACCGAAACCGGTGGCGGCAGCGAGCACGGGCAGCCGTCGTCGGTGCAGCAGCCGCCGCCGGATTTCGGGCAGTCCGAGTGCCTGAAGTCTGAACTTTACCTGGGCGCGCAGTTCCCGTACACGCCCTTCGACCATACCAGCCTCCTGAACGAGCGGATGTTCAGACCTGACGGCGTTGAGCTGCACGACGGCGGCGCCGGCATGGACTTCGGCGGTGGGCACTTCGACCTGCCCAGGCCCGGCGACGAGGCAAGCTTCCAGAACTGGGCGACGGCGGCCTGCGGCACGGCCATGTTCGACCACCACCAACATCAGCAGCAGCAGCAACAGCATCACCAGCAACAACAACAGCCTTCATCAGCCCAAGTGAGTTCTATGTCCGAATTCATGCAAGCGCTGATACATAACAAGCTCAAGTATCGATCACAACTCCTTTAAATTCATTCTTACTGTCATTTATAAATTGTGATAATCTTTACCTGATTTCGTGGGCATTTCTTTCGTTTATGAACTTTTTCTTGTCCATCCACCATCACAACTCTGTCAAACAGTCAACTTTTTTTCCCCTCATCTTAAAACAACGTGGTACTTAAGAATAGCATGTTGGATCATCAAACCTGACACTGTCAATTCTTTTTCGCCAGAAATAACAGCCATGAACTCCTCTGTCAAGTATGCATCATACATTGAAATTATGAAACTGCAAGACTTCTATTTTCTTTCTGCATTGATTTTTATTTGGACCTCTTGTTCAGAATCATGACTGAATCTCTGACCATCAGCTCCCTGCAGCAACAACTCTAGCAGCCGCCCCGTTCGATCATGCCGTTGTTTATCCCAGTCCATCTCAGCACCAGCAAGTCATGATCTGACAATTTTGCTCCCTCAAAAGGCGCTACCATATTCATATCTGAAGTTTTTAGCAGTGAAAAATTGTGCAGAAAATATTGATGTATAGGGAAAACTGCCAATGTAAAGTATACATTGATTGTAGCCAATTCTAACTTGTAAGTACGGATTCATGTCTCTTGTAAACTATGGTATAGCTTGCCATAAAAGAGTTGGGCACTTGACTAACTTCCAGGCATACGCATCATTGTGCAAAACTAGATCAATAATAAAAGGATAAAAAATATGGTTTATTTTGTAAAAGAAAAATGGTAAAACCAACTAAAGTCCACGTCATAATTAGCAAAATATTTCTGAATTTTATAATGGCCGGGATGGTGGTTGACGGGGAGCTAGATGAAGACAAACAAAGAAGGCAACCAAGTTCAACGGACCTGGACTAGTCGTTGGTTCCGCTAAACCATCGATGGGGGTGCCCGTTAGTCGAGTCCTTGTTTGTGAGTATTTATGTATTGCCTCATATATATATAAAAAAAACTATTGCTGAAGTTTATGCACACTCATGTCCATACATAGGTCCGCTCCTGATGCAGCCCAACAGATACAGAATAAATATTCAACACCCCATTGTGTAATCAATATAGAGTATACTAGAAAAAAGGGCGCGCAGTTTGCGCGCCGGGTGGTCTACTCCTGTTGCGAACCCGTTGTGAAGAGGTTGTGGAAACTGTATATTCTTGAAGTGTGGTAAGGAAATATTAGTTTTGTTGTAATAAACTTAATTGCAAGTAATTGTTAGTAAAGTAATAAATTGAACTTAGTACCCATAGAATGATTTTGGGATGCCATGCCGCCACAAGTTAGTTGCCCAAGCGCTTGTAGTAATGGAATTAAAATTTAAAGAGAACCTAAAATCATGGGTGTATGATTAAAGGTATATATTAGATTTGATAGGGATAAAGTAATGGATTTAAAATTTGAAGAAAGACCTAAAACCATGTTTCTATGATTAAAGGCAGATTTTATCATGTTTTAGTTTTGTAGACATGATATTTTGTAGTAATGGCAAGATGGTTGATAGAATATTGTAATAAAGAAATTTGAAAGATTATTTCAGCAATATAATAGTTTGGCAAACATTGAATCGAATGATGAAGAATGATGTGATTTGCAACTTGCTATCGGCCAATACAACAAGGGTATGTGGCATAATTTGAAGATGATAACTCAAATTGTATTGGCATGTTTTATGGAACATTATTTAAAAATGCGTAGAACCATTAGAATAGGACCTTAAATCTTGCAATTTGGTAATGATGATTTTGCAACAACACCGTTGTTCTGATCGTAATTTTTATTTGTTTATAATTTTAATGTGTTTGTTATTCGTACCGATAACTTTTATGTCTGATTTTGAAGGGTCGTTAAGAAAATACAAAGAGATTTGCAGTTGGCAGAGAGTCAAACAACAAATTTCAGATTTTATCGCAAATTGTTGAAATCTTGGATTATTGATTGATCCCAAAAAGGATTGTGCTATGTCAAAGGTGGTTCAGCAGCTTGGTTTTATTGGCTTGCAGCTTTATCGTGAGGGGAAGTTGTAATGAAACCACCTGGTAGAGGAGTGCTTTTTGAATTTTGTGAATAAATACCCATCCCTTGGAAATGAGCATCCTCCAGAGGCTTATGGTGTTGTGAGAAGTTCATATTTTCATGGTCTCAATCCTTAAGAGGAGGTGGTACATGTTATATCCACAAGAGAAGCTATTGTCCTAAAATGTAGCCATTCGATTTAGAAATTAGTAGTTTAGTAATTAACAAAGATACAAATATGTATATTAAATGCATTAAAACTGGAGAGCAAAATATTGATGTAAAAACAAAGTGTTTAAGTAATTTAGAAAACGTAGCATAATTATGGTTGTTTGCATTTATTCATAATAGAAAAATGCTTAAATAAATATATGTGAAGGTGGGAATAAAAAGATTTATACGTGTTTGATTATAACTTATGTAACGAAATCATATTATTTAATTTTATTGGTTATACTTTGAATTGAAATGATTAATTTAGAAATTTATAAATGGTTGAGCTATAATCATAGGTTATACCTTTCTTATTGGTTATCAGTACAATGAGCGCAACAGATTGAGAACTGGGGAACAGACATCAGATGAAGAGAGGAGAAGAAATGAGCATGAATTTGGATACTTGAATTGTGACTCTCTTACAGACTCTGCCTCCACCTTTTTGTGAAATAGCTGAGTGACAATTGAGTCATGAAAATAATTAGAAGGAATTTTGTTTGTTATTTGTTTGAGGAAAAAAATTGTAGAACATAATGGGTAATGAATTGCCAGAATATTTGGTTGTTAAAATATTGTAATACACAAATTTTTCCTTCTAATTGTTTTCTTTTCGTTATTTATATGTTACATGATTTTTTTTCCCGTTCCCATCTTATTGTAAATAAAAGTACGAATGAGAACTAAGGCATGATATGAACTTATTAAATAAAAAGTTATTGCATAGATAATCACAAGGGAAAGTTTAATAATTTGTACCTGTAAAGGCTATTTAAAATTATGTAAGTGTATCGTAAATTTGGTTAATTATTGAAGCGAAATATAATTTTACAACGATACTAACTGATTGACGTAAACCATGCGAGGTTATTGGATTCGTTTTCCGATTATCACCTGCGTAAAAACTCGAAGGAAGAGGTAAAACAATGTTTGTATAATTTGCGTGCCGCATGTCTTTGTCCTGGTGCAAAACCGTTGAGAAGCGGAAACAATGAAGAACATATTTTTTTTTGTTATTTGGATAAGCACAATTTTTGAAGAGTATAATGGGTTACATTTTGTAAAAATAGGCAATTATAGATTATACTTATTGTAAGAGATTTGGCAGGTGTGTTATTGTGGAGTTCAATATATGAAAAAAATAAATGGAATAGAGATAATAAACAAATTTTGCAGTTATAGAAATTTTGTATTGTGCAAGTAATCCTTTATTGTAAACAATTATTAAAGCAGTTTTTATAAGGAAAAAAATACTTGAAAGTTCAATAGATCATGCGAGGTGCTTTTATTTATTTACTGGTTTAAAATATGTTTGTTTCTTATAATTTGTTTACCCGATGGGAAGTGTATTTGTATGGTTGTATATGTGGCGTGCACGTTATACAATTTTAATCCTTTTATAAAATAATGTTGCACTGTAGGTTCGATTGTGGATAAAGTTAAGGTGTTATCTATAAAATTTGAGAACCGAACAGGAATTTTTTGATTCAAAATCTTGATTGAGAACAATTTGAATCCTTTTACAAAATAATGTTGCACTGTAGGTTTGATTGTGGATAAAGTTAAGGTGTTCTCTATAAAATTTGAGAACCGAACAGAAATTTATTTTCATTCAGTGGGTCTTTTGTGAATTTTTAAGTTTTTTTGATTTTCGTCGAATTCTTTTTATTTTTTTTGCAATCGGGCCTGTCATTTGGGCCGGCGTGGCCCACGGAGGCTCATCCTACAGCCGACCCTGGCCTGGTCCGTCGGATTGGGTATAAAATAGGAACCCTAATCCTCTTACTCTCTCTCCCTCTTTTCTTCCTCCGCCGAGAGGGGCGGTGTCAGCGGCGTCGGTAGAGGACTTGTTTATAATATTTAGTACTACTCAAGGATTTGTTCGTAATTTTTAAATCTTCCTGAGGATGCCCTCATAATTTTCAGATATCCAGAGGATATTTTAATAATTTTCTGTAGTCTGAGGACTTCTTCGCAATATTCATAACTGCGCGACGAAGTGATCTTAATTTCTGAATCTTTGGAGGACTTTTCCGTAAAAAGCGAGTTGGAGTATATAATAGGGCCGAAACCCTAATCTCCTTCACTCTCTCTTCACTTTTCTCCTCACCCGGCCGCCACTCCTCCTTCTTTCTTCTTCTTTCTTTCTTCTTAGATGTAGATCAGGGTGAGGGGAAAGGGGGGAACCCGGCGCGCCGGCGCCCGTGGTGTCCCCGCGGTAGCTCGCGCGGTAGGCCGGCGCGGCCCCCGCGAGGCGGGCCAGCGCGGTGGCGGCGACCGAGCGGGCACGCTCCCGTGCCAGCGCGGCGGCGGCGGTCGAGCGACGCGTTGGTCAAGGATGCGGCGACCTCCTCTTCCTCGGATCTGGCGGCGGCGACGACGACGACACAACGACTCGTTCCGGACTTCGCGGCGAGTTCCCCTTCATCGGATCCATCGGCGGCGACCTCCACGCGGGCGGATCCGGCGACGGCGACCTCCCCTTCCTCGGATCCGGCGGCGGCGACCTCCCCTTCTTCGGATCCGGCGGCGGCGACCTCCCCTTCCTCGGATCCGTCGACGGCGACCTCCCCTTCTTCTGATCCGATCTTGGCGAGATCTAGGCGGTGACGGCGGCGACGACGACATGGCGACTCGTTTTAGCTCTGCGGCGACTTCCCCTTCGTCGGATTCGGCGGCGGCAAGCTCTTCGCGGGCGGATCTGTCGGCGGCTACCTCCCCTACCTCGGATCTGCTGGCGGCGACCTCGGGGGCAGATCAGGCCTCCCGACCGTGGATCCGGGCCCCGCTAGGCATGTGCGGCGGTGGGAGCGAGGCGCCGTGCCGGCGCGCGGTGGCGCGAAGGGGAGGTGGTGGCGCGGGCCCTGCGTCGACTCCCTCTCTCCCCCTCTGCGGCGGATCTGGGTGACGGCGGCGGCGGTCGACGCGGCGTCGTTCCGGTGGCGGGGGCGTGCGACGGCGGCGGCGGATTCGGCGGCGTGCGACGGCGGCGCTGTTTTTTTTTTTTTTTTTTTTTACCGTGGTGACGTCATCTTCACCGTCTGTTTCCAATCGAACGGTGTAAAACACTGTAGCTGACGTGGCGCTGTAATTTTTGAGAGAACGCACGCGTTCTAGAATATAGAGATTCCTCCAAGATATCAAATAAGGTCATGAAGACTATAGCTCAACATCAACACCAGCTCAACTTATTTATCAGTTGTCCGCCAACTATCCTAAAACTTATTTATCAGTTGTCCACCAGCTCTCCTTAAACTTATCAGTTGTGTCCAGCAGCAGGTGTCAGTTGAAGCGTGTACAATTGGCAACCTAACATGTGCTCACTGAAGCAACACATAACAACAAGGCCAAGCTCATATAATGCCCCAGAGAGGACAAAGGGTGCAATCAACAACAGCCTTAACAACCCAGATGACAACAAAATATTTATTTTATACATTCATGGACACCTGTAAAATTAAGATGATATATGATGCCTTGCCACCAGAATGATGCTCAAAAGGGAGATGGAATATACATTAATCATGATGTGATAATTTATAATCAAATGACAAATAGTATGACCCACTGTTGTGAACTCAACACCTACAAAAAAGAAAAAAACTTCTTACAGATTGAATAAAGAAATGCAGCTGTACAGGCAAGCATCTAGCCGTCCACGACCCCACCTGATTCTTCCTCCTTGAGATCATTATGCAACTTATAATCCGAGCCTTGGGGCAATGAGAAGCGGAAATGACGAGGTTCATTTCGATGAATTCTCGCGAAAGAATGTGAAAAGATGACAGGCTCAATGTAGCTGGATTTACAAGGAATGAAACAAGGGAAGGGGGAATGAATATGGTACTCTATATGTGATCATGCTACTGCAAGGGCACTGTAACTAGACAGGGAGAAGCAAATGGAAGAATTTGAGGACGAATTACGAAGTTCTGAACAAGGTTCCGGAAAGACTGCTTCAGAGTATCCAGAAACGTTGGAACAAGACCAGGAACTTGAAGGAGCTGAATCAGCCATCGAAAAATTGAGATTTGAAAGGCATATGGCTGTAAACGGGTCATTGTCTATCCCTGATAAAACTCCAGCAATTGATAAGTTTGTGGCGACCATGTTCTTCAAGGTGATGTGTTTAATCTTTGGGAGCTCAGATGGATCAAAATGCTCGTCCGGGTGGGTCGAACAGTTACCGGTGAACTCAATTCCGACCTCAACATCATGCATCTGTACATCAGATATGACCACTTCCTCAATGTAAGCTCCACGGCCCGGCGAAGTCTTAAAGGAGATGCCCTTAAAGGAATCATGGATATGCAGAAGGTTAGCATGAATATCTGAAATCCCACCAGACATTTCACTGCCAAATGCAAGGGCAGCACCGGAAGATGATTGCAAATCCACTCTGCTTATATGAATGTCCGTTGTTGGTCTTCCAAAGGAAATGCCATACTTGTCCCACCCACTTTTCAATGCAATGGCTTCATGACTGACACTAATTGTACTGTCTTCGATGCAAACATTTGAACATGAATCTGAGATAAAAATAAACCATTAAAAAAGAGGTTACAATTGGAGCAGTAATACAAGGACTGAAATAAGATATCATGCTGTTATGGTCGGCATCTCTCACGCGCCCTGACACATGCTATCTGAAAACCATAAACATAAGCAATGCATCGAGACAAGAAACAATCATACCTGGAACTATGCCATCAGTGAGCGGAGCATCTGGTGCAGTATGAATTGTCACATTATGGATCTTTACATTGCTGGGCAAACAAAAACAATACTCATCAGTACAAATGCAACTAATATTCCCGAAAAAGAAAAAGAATCACAAACACATGCAGAGAGAAAAAGAGGGAGAGGCTAAAGCAACAATGAAGCACCTGCAATACACTGGATGTATGCTCCAGGCTGGTGAATTTAAGAATGTCAAGTTTGAGACCACAATTTCTTCCGAATGCAAAAATTCTACAAGATGAGGACGACTATGGTTCAGTTCATGGGAGCGAACCCAATCCCACCATACTGATCCCTGGCCATCGATAACTCCATTGTTCCCTAAAACAAATGGATGAGCCATGCAAGGGTCACAAACAGAGAAAAAGCAAATGCAAATAGAGCAACCTGTATGTGTAGTTACCAGTAATAACAACATCAGTTAAATTGTATCCATTTATTAAGCTGCAATATCTAGGACCAGGAAGGTCCAGTCCTTGGCCATAAGATGGCAAAGGTTCCACAATCGGCCATTGCGATGAATCCTACAATGAGAAGAACAACATATTAATAACACAGGAACCGAAGTGAAGAACATAGCATTTTTTCTACAAGACTACAACCCAAAATATATGTATACAAAATCAGAATTGTCAAAAATGGATTCTAAAGAACACAACAAAATGGGGCATGACATGCAATAAATTCATGAATAACGACAAAGACATGAACCCAATCCACGTGGCTGGCACCTCAGCAGCACAACTTATCATTTTCCGGCACACGGTTAAAGGGCTCATTAACTTGAAAACAATGTAAAGGGAAATTGTCTCTTCTTAACTGCCTCCCCTACAGCAACAGCCATGTTTCACCTTCCAGATACCCCTTTCTACAAGGAAAAAAACAGAGATAACTACAAGCCTAGGCATGAACGAACTTGTCGATATCTGCAAAGGATTTTCTTTGCCATTCAAAGCAACAACACATAGCCTAACAACAAAAAGGTATCGCGTCCGAATCCATGCCCTGTGACTTCACAATACACATGTCAAAATCGATGCTTCATCAGGCACAAGCCGACCAAACGTATCCAAACAAACTGAGATCATCTGATCAGTGATACCAATCCTAACCACTAACGATTCAGTAAAGTGAAGCTTGAAAAGGATAGGTGTCGTGAAATACATGCAACCAGAACCCAATCCATCGAACATACACCAACAGTACCAATCCAATGAAAGCAGAGTATCTTAACTACTTCCTTAAAAACCCGTGACAATAAACGAAATTGCAACAAAGTAATACCATCGCCATTACCTTTGTGCCAATGATGACGGCGCCTTTCTCCAGGTAGAGGGTAAGGTGGCTGGTGAGGTTGAAGCTGCCGGTGAGCCACCGGCCCTTGGGCACATACAGCTGCGCGCCGCCCTTGTCGGCGAAGGAGCGGGCATAGAAGACGGCGTTTTGGAAGGGCAACGTGTTCAGGGTCTTGCCGTCCCCGACGGCGCCGAACTCTGTGATGGTGACGCTGTGCGGCCGCGACCCCGGCGGCGCCTGGAAGCGTAGCCGCAGCTCATCGCCGCAGACAGAGCCGAGAGAGGCGGCGAGCACCAATGCCAGGACAACCTGAAGAACGCCGTTGCCATGCCCGCAACATGAATTAGCGACAAACACAAAAATTCCAATCTACTCGAACTGAAGCACCACACAATTCTGCTAAAACAAAACACAGAGCTGGCACATACTCACGTCGCAAACATCAAGTACCGCGAGAAATTGCATCTTCGTTCATAAGATCTCAAAAGGGAGCAATCAGGGGGGGGCAATAAAAGGACACGACATTCACTGACCAAGATCCCAAATTGGGCATGGATCGCCCGGGAGGCCACTCGACAGCCACAGCAAAGTCATAGTGAGCAACAAAGAGAAGCCCGAGCGAGAAAGTCACCACGCACGCCATTCAATCTAATCACGGAAGAAAACATACTTACTAGCCTCTTCATAAGTCCTCCCCACTTCGCCGCGAGAGAGGGGAGATGGAGATGAACCAGCAGCAATAGATCCCAAGCGCCGCCGCAGAACGCTGCCACAGGCAGATGAACAGGCGGCGGAAAAGATTCTTTTTCCCCTGTTTCGTTGGATTTCGAGGGAACGGTGGAGGGAGGAGGGGAGCAGCCGGCTGCCGCCGCTGCCGCAGCAAGGGGAGGAGAAGCTGCAGAGTTTGCAGCTGCAGGGGCAGGCTGGTTAAAGTCTCCGTTTCTTTTTTTATTTCTGTATTCTGTTGTGTAATCATAAAACGAGAAACAAATAAAAGGAAAAAAGAAATGGAAAGAAGTGAAACAAAACATTTTGTACATGGTTGTGTACAACTATCTTGCCTCATATGTCTGGATTAAAATTGAGTTGGCAATGTTAAGATTGATTGACTCATTCATGAGGAAGACAAATATTTTAAGGAAAGATAAATCAATAAGCATTTAAAGATTGAAACGAAATTGATGGAAATATTTTCATGATATAAAATTTTATGTACCATTGATGATTTGGCAAGGGTATGACAGCAAGCAAAAAAGAACAAGAGCATACAACTTTATAAAATGTTGATACTTGTGTGGTGTTTATCTCTTTACCTTATTATGTTGAGGTCCATTATCAGATATCTAAACCCTTAAAGAACCAGTTTGGAGAAAAATCAGTTTTACCCTGTCAGATTACACCCACCTGTATACCCACCGTTGATTTAGATCGTACCTTCCTTAAAAACCGTCGGATCCTGCAAGGCTAGGTGGGTCCAATCAGGGAGGGGACAAGGGGACGGGACAAATGTCATTGCTCAGTACAAAAAACAGGACATCCTCCTCCTCGTGTGTAATTTTTTATCACCATCCGCTTAGCTACCCTTCCTTCATAACCCCCACCTTCATCTTCCACCGTGAACATAAAATAAGAAATCATAAGATACAATTCATTCTTTGGAAAGTTCTCTTACTGATTGGCAGGTGACGATCAAAGGAACGGGATTAGTTATGTTTCCTTTCCTTATTACCTTCCTTTCCTTTCCTTTCCTTTCCTTATTACCCACGTCCGCGCAATTCATCCCAGATTTCTCTCCCCTTATTACCTTCCTTTGCTTGATCTTGTTCCTTCTTCCTGGCTTTGGATTCCCGCAGGCGAGTAAGTTTCCTTACGAAAGCTTCTTCGCAGACCAGAAGGCGATCCCTTCTTCCAATCCTCCGCGCGGCCGAACGCCTCGATTTTCTTCCATGATCTCCACGCAAAACGCCATGTGCGAGCTTGGAGACTGCGAGGTCCACGGCGGCAGCGGCGAGATCCACGGCGTCCTACGGCCGCCACGCACTGCTCCTCTCCCCGACGGTGGACATTTCTTCTGCACCTCGAGATCCACGGCCACGGAGGCGACGAGATCCACTAGCTCCTCCATCCCCTGCTCCGTGTCGCTCGTGCATCCGCAACCTTTGAGCTGCTCGTCGTCTCCCTGCATCCCAGCATCTCCGTACTTTCCGTCCGGCAAGCAAGGTGCGGTCCTTCCTCCTCATTTCTTCTCTACGCATCCCTCAATTTTCTGCTTCTTAGTGCTTTGTGCTGTGCATATGTAGAATCGATTGATGGATTAGTTCCCTGCTTTGTCCCCTGCTTGTAGATCTGCACCCATGGAAAGCTGATTGATATATTTTCTTCTCTGTTTAACAGGAAATGCTGCAGAATGCGAGTTGATTTTATTTTCTCTCTTCAGAACTGGTGAGTCTTCAGATAATTTTCTCCCTAAGATAACTGTGATATCTTGGTTTGTGCAGTGAGATAAATTCTAGATAGTGAACAGCAGCCCTTGTACGAACACTGAAGTAAATGTGGCTTTCTCCCAATATATTCAAATGTGATTGTAGATTTCTTACCCCTGTTGTATTAGTGGCTGCCTACATGTACATCTGCTACTGCCTCTCGCTCTGCCCCAATCCTTTTATCTGATCCTACTGTTAATACCTATGTCAGCTTTGGGGCAGAAGTTGAATTACGCAATACTGAAGTGATCACTGCAGCATGGATGACTGAAGGCGTTTAGATTCCATTCTCAACAACAGCACGTCCTGCTCACGGGTCTCTGTTTTGCAAGGTGATCACTCCTTTAAAAGATCAAAGTTTATGAAAAACCAAACGCACTATTTTCTTTGTATTATAGCACTATGGCCAAATAGCTCAATTTTTGTTTTGCCTTGGAAACTCAATTTTTATATTTATTTATTATTATCTTTCATCTGTATGATTCTCTAGGATGTTTGATCCTGCGATCCACACAACAGATCAGATGGGCCTCAAGTAGGGTTTATCAGTTGAGCAGTGGACATTTGTTTGGTGTATGTTGCGGCACACTACTCTTCTGAATTCTTGTATCCGTTGATTTTATTTTTTCTTTTTTCAAGTAGTCTTTGCAGGCTGTATGGAATATTTATTTATCCTTTCCTCTTCGTTATTTTTACCAGTCACAGAAAATTGTTGTTTGATTTCGAGTGTTAAGGGCATCCTTGCTGTATGAGGTACTCATTTTTTGTTGTGGCGTTCTAGGCCTCAATGTATTATCCCTTTTCCCTATTTGTTCATCCTCTTGAGTTTTGTTGATTAGTGATAAGCGAACATTGTGTAGCCCATAGTTTTATTCAAATTGATTGGTTGCTCAAGAGAGAAGAGTTTGGATGCTGGGTTCTTGGTATATATTTTTTTTGCTTTTCAATTGGCAAGTGTTCCCGTGGGAAGGCATGACTGCCGTGATCTCTCAGCCCACATTTTTAATCTGTTAGAAAAATGTTGTTATATTTTTGATATATCAATCAATATTCTCTCAGCCCATATCCACAGTGCTACTGTTTGTAGGCATAATTTTGATGAAAACAAATTTGTTTTTTCACAAAATTTGTATATAGCTAACATCTTTTAGTAAGCACTTGTACAAATTACAGTTTTCAGTTATTTCTAAACTGGAAGATGTGTGTTAGTGGAATATTATGGAGCATTCGATATCCTAGGTGGCACAAGTTTCATTGAATCTTCCACAAGCGACACTGATTGCAGAGCTGATAACATTTTTCAGGCTATCGATTTCCAAAGAAGTAACAGCTGATTGCCGGCTACCCTGTACCTTGCTATAGCATCCCTACACAGGTGTTGTAATCGCTTTTTTAAGCTGATGGCTACCCCTGTTTGAAGTGTAAAAAGTCTGAATGGGTGTGTTGCTATGGCTCGTAGACATCTCTGGAAGATGACCATTCATGTGTTTTCTTTTCTTTGATCAATAATATTGGATATGGATTAAAGTATTATAGAAGGGCAGTTGTTTTAGATCTGAAAAACAAAGATACAGAAATCTCTAATTAACGTGCTGATAACTTTTTCGGAATCAAATATCTCTAATTAATGTTGAAAGGAAACTTGAGGTTTTCTAGAGAAACTGCAAAAAGCTTTCCAGCTAAGACGTGAGTTTCTATGATATGTTTCCATAAGCATGTACAAAACCTCCTTATGGCAATTTTGCTTCTTCTTTTTTTGACAATTGGCAATATGAACATCTGATTGTAGTGTGTGACTGTGCTCTTGTCGATAAGGCCTAGCTAATCTTGTGACAAATCCGATCAGAACAAGTAATGGTTGTGCAAGAACTGTTCCCAGTCATACCGTAGCGTAAAATCATAGAATTCTTAATATACATGCTAGAAGGAACTTTGGTTATTATTGTGATAGATGGGAAATTTATATGGGATCGAAAGTGTTTAAGGTTTTGAAGCCTGGCATATTATTATTTCCTTAAGGAATTGTGCAATAAAGGTGCACTTGGTACTAAATAGTAACGCCATATACTGTTGATTCTTTGAATAAGTTTATTATTTTCCTTAAGTCATAATTTTTGAAGTACTAAGAGATTGCGAGGTGTTAAAATGAAGTTTTATTTTGTCATTTTTGGAGAAGTAAAAAATTACCTGTGCCAAAATTCCCTTGTGATTTCATAGTGTTTTTAGGGAAAAAAAAACTTCGCAACCAAATGACTGGGGACATAGCCATTATATGTGTGAATGACAATTTTCATCTCCTGTAGCGATGCACGAGCAAATTCTTGTGCTATATATGTATATCACGCAGTTTAGATATGGAAATTCATAGTTACCATGATGTATCATTTAACTATATGTACAAAATGAAATTTTAATTTATGATGCTAAGAGCTTGCTAACTGGTTATTTGTTTTTGAACACAATATTTTCTCACTATTGCCTGCTTACCTCTCATATCCTTAAATTATTTAAATCCAGGTGTTCTTGTCACTATTCGATATAGCAAAATTATTTTTGAGCCCAACAGGGCAGAAGCTGAGGCAATGAGAGGTAAATATAGCAACATTGTGTTCTGGTCCATTTTAGTTTTTGTAACCTATAACTGAATTGACGTTGATTTTTTTCTTCATTAAATTGTAGGATTTCAAACGCGTCTAACAAATGCATCTCATCAAGCATGTCAGTTTGGCCGTGACCGCATGAAAGATATAAATGTGCTTTTAGGTGGCATTAAAATGAAGACTCTCAATTAAATATGGTCGCTATCGTTACCGACAATAAATAAGAACTATGCGTCACATCATGTCTTTTATGTCTCAAAGTCAATTAGCGTCTTTAATTTCAAACAATGTCATTTTTTATCAGATTCTTGAGCCTATCGTTTTAATGTTGTTATGGTATTTAAATGCAATAATGTGTCAGAAGTGTGTTTTTTATGATACGTACACGATACATCATATTATTTTTATTTATAATAAAGTCCTGCCAAGTGATGTCATTTGGTCGGACACGTGCGTGGCGCACGTGCATTTTTACTAGTATTATTGAGATTACAGACTATGACAAGGATTAAGGCACTGTTTAGTTCATGACTAATAATTAACAAATAAAATTAGTCAGCTAACAATTAGTCGGTTGCCTGTTTGAACTCCTGACGAATTGTTAGCCAAAACTACAGAGAAAAGTTTGTTTTGCATATTGGTGGAGGATTAGTCCACATTAGCAGGGTTTCCCTGACTAGTATTACTATTAGTCTCCTGATTGGCTAAATTAGTCTCCCATTCGTCTCCCTTGGATCCTCCGGGGACTAAAATAGATCAATTAATAAGTCATATGTATAATTGCAATATAATAAAGAAAATTAAACATCAAAATATATAAAGGAAATGTTAAGAGGTGGAGCTAATTGTACTAATGTTAGTATAGATTTTAGTTAAATACTACATTTCTTCATATCTCGTCCTATCATTTGGGTGACCGTAAAAAGAAAAAGAATTTAAAAAATATCTACATAATTTATATTTGTTGATCAAAACGATAAACATTCAAAGCTAATAGAAATTTTAGATGTTTATAAATACTGAAAAGCAAGAAATACAGGGATGGCGAGTTATGTACATAATGGGCAGTAACAAAGTAGCTTATTTTCCTCACTTCATTGCGAAGATGATGAGTTTATTCGTCATCATTGCTAACATTATATGGTAAATTAGAGTATGCAAAGAAAATTAAAATAAATAAAATAAGAATATGGCCTGTAGATAATTTGTAGGCATTCTATGTTAGACCCCAGAGAAGGTTAAAAATTGTCACTTTAATTTATGAGAATGCGGTGCCGCTTCTATTTTAATACAAGATGAAGAAATGTATAATGAAGAAAACAAAGTGGTTTTACTTTTATTGCGAGGAAATGTGTGGAGAGAGAGGGAGAGCGCATTTTTCTATATGATTTATGCATAGCTCTAAGTGTTTTCGTGCTCCTAGAATGAAAAATGAATTAGATGAGCGTCGAACCATACTCAATGGTACCACTGACTATAAATTTTAGCACTGCTCTGATCCAATGAGAGACATTTGTATAGCATAGCATTGCAGCTTAAATTTGGTTATTACTTTAGCCTACTACTAGCACTTAGGCCCTGTTTGGATCCTCTAGCCGGCTAAACTTAGTCAACTAAAACATTAGCCAGCTAATTTTTTAGCCAACTAATTTTAGGAGGTACTTGTTTGGATCCTTGACTAATGTTTCTGGTTTTTAGACTTTCCTTGCCTTTTTAATGTGTTTCTTGCCTTTTTTATATGTTTAGTCGATTTTAGTAGCTTTGAGGTGACTAGAGGCTAAAAGTTTAGGAGGGGATGGGCTAAAAGTTTAGAAGATTTTAGGAGGTTATGTTTGGATCCCAACTGACTAAAATTAGCCAGCTAAAAGTTTAGGAGGTTGATCCAAACAGGGCCTTAAGTATTGCTGAGATCAACAAGGCCCAGGTAGAACCTAATTCAGGTCAGATACTGCCATGTAAGCTTTGGATGGATCCACAAGGCAGGGAAGCCAATCGTGTTGAAGTGGGCTATGGGACACCAACAATTCCTGGATGATTTGGAGTATGGAATGACATCATGTCAGCTTAATCTAACTAACATTCCATTTCTCATATAGTAACACACTCATGTCGAGAATGTACCATACATCCATTTACTCTCAAAAACAGAATTTGTCATGCTCTCTTCGTTCACTATCCATAACCAAATACCAGTGGTCAATTAGAACATGAATTTAGGTTGGATTTTGATAAGATTAAACTTATTGATGCCCCATAACTGTGATTAATGTCAGGTTGCAAAGCACCAATGGGCATCAACCTATGTTGAACTTTGTTATGGGAGAAAATACTCCTGCATTTATTGGTTTGGAAGAGACAGGGGTGATCCATATTCATATCCAGCTCAAGCTTGATCCAGCTATGCATGCATGACCACCGAAACTTGGATCATACGGTGTGATGAGTATAGTTGGTGAGCTATAATTGTAGCAAAGAATGTTGCTTGATTAGGGCCGGATGTGTTGCAGGTACATATACTGCACAAAATGAGAGCCTTCCAAACATTAGTTGCCCAATGGATGCGACTTCGAATTTGTACTAGTATATAGATAGTGCAATAACAATTCTACACATTTTTGTGTTTCTTCTTTATTTTTTGTTTCGAAAGATAGCTGCAGTGCTCTTTTTTGTGTTGTTACATGAGCTATTGTTATAGAATTATGAGCCGGATGTCTTTGTTGCCTTTCAAAATGGTTTGTTTTCAATTCTGTTCTTTAGGGAGACACGCTTAAATTAATACTACCACCTCTGATCCTTAAAACAAGTCCAGTTTTTTTTTCCAAATCAAACATATATATTTCTGGCCACCCAATAGCTTAAAACCTATATTGATTCATTACTTTTTTTTTTGGCATAACAGGACACGCTCTGGAATTTCATTACTTTTTTTTTGAGGAATTCGGAGGGAGAGCATCCTCACCTTTTCATTTCATTCAAACTGCATATATGAGCAGGCTGTTACATGTTGTTTTAAATGTTTACAGCAGAGATACAATTTCATTAGTTTTAGTAACGAAATCACACCGAGCCTCGCATCAAAGCGTTCCGGCAAAAGTATAACGGTGCTGCTGAAAGTAAATCTACTTATTTACAAGTCTTTTAGCTATTGATTCATAACATGATGTTGGTGTCATTTGATTTTATAGACATGTTCAGTAAACTTGTTGCACTGTAGACGTGCCACTATCTCACGGGTTTAACTCAGTTTCGAGTTTACTGAACGAAAATAGCAAGGAGGTTATTTAAGCTCGTCGACAACGCGGATATATGTTCCGGCGCGTGGACGACGAAGTCATTCAAAGTGATGAGCATTCGGAGCGACGAGCTAACATATAGTGCTTCGGTTATGCTTATGATCTTGCTGCCTGGCCGGTCTGGTATCCCGGGTACATTTGGCCGACCGTGGCCAAAAAAGATCTGTCCCGGTTGGTCTTAGTAGCATTAGATTAGCTTCCTAAAGCTTCACTCTTTTCCGTAGAGCTGTGCCAGCATTTCGTTTTATTTTAAGAAAAAAACATTGGCTGCAAGGAGTGTTTGCTCAGGGCCTTTTGGAGTATAGTATAATACAGCAAGCCAGTACGATTCACTCCCCTGAAAAAAGGAGTTGCATTGTACGATTTACTATCCTACAAACAATGCATTGTGCGGCCAGCTCTTTAATTAATTAATTGTTAAATTAGACCACGTACAGGATCATGTACATCCGAGTTTGAGTTTGATGAAATCATCGAGACGATCCCGGCACGAGCTTTTACAGAGAAGAACAGGGAGCGAGAGAAGAAGAGACGAAGAGGAAGCGAAGCAGAGCAAAAACAGAGGGTTGCGGGGTGAGAGAGAGCTGAGCCGAGGTGGGCCAGCCAGGCGAGGTCGCAAGCGGCGACCATGATTGACACCCCGACCGACCCACATGCGACGTACGCCGCCACGGGGACCCACACGTCTCCCGCACTCGCGTAGCCCCTGGTCACCGACACTCGGACCCACCGGGCGGCGGGCCGCAGGTGCGTCCCGACCCCACGTGTCGGTTCGCGGGGTGGCATGCGAGCCGTGACTCGTGAGCGAGGCCGCGGACGACAGCTAGTAGTATGTGCTCCTCCGGTGCGTGTGTTGACGCGTGGAGGGAGGCGTCGGGCCCTTTCTTCTCCGACGTGTTCCTGGCCCGGTCCGCCAGCCACCTCGGACGTAGAGTAGGTCTGCCTCGTGGCTCGTGGTCTGCGTCCGCGTGGGCCCGGGCCCCGCGCACGTGCCGTTCGAGCTGGCTGGGTGGGCCGCTTTGCCAGTTGGGCTCGAGCTAGCTGTAGCTGTGTGTGTCGTCGTCGTCTCGTCATGTGATGTGAACGAACGAGAAGAGGACAGCAAAGCGAGTGACCCAGACGGCGATCGGCGAGGTCTGTCTGACCACCGCGGCGGCCGCCAAAAGTCTCGCTCTTTGACCGGAGCTAGGAGTACCTACCTACCGCTACCGGTGCATGGGCATGGAAATGACAAGCTAGCTAGAAGCTACCTCGTGATTCGTGCACGGCTACTGCTACTGCCACACCATATCCATCTGGTACGTCGGATCACCGATGGAATCACATGGGTTTTAAGTACGGCGTCCGCGCCCACCACGTTCAACGACAAATGAAATCATATGGTCATCAACAGTACGTGCCGCTGTCCTCGCAAAAAAAAAAAAAAACAGTACGTGCTGCCACGCGGGGAGTTGCACTCTCACGTACGTGAGCCCGACGATTGAGACTCGATCCAGTAGTTTGATGGACACAGCAACGGAAGTAATTAAACACGTCACCAACCCCGAAACTGGTAAGTGGCGGCTAGCGCGCGTGTAGTTTCCACGCATTGTTTTAGGATTTTAATTCACGATTGAATTTGGTTACGACCACGACAGATGGTTTCGAAACTGTTGTGTGTAGCCTGCAGAGTCTTTTTTTTTTTTTTGGGTGGCTAATGCCTTGCATTCACGAGTCACTTGATCTTTTAGCCAGAGCACGGGCAAAGGAAGAAGGTGGGCCGAGACAGAAAGTGCCCAAAAGTTCAGTTTCAGGCCCACGATTTCGGTACTGACGAGAGGAGCGGCGCTAGGCTTGTCACTCGACAAACATCAGTGTATTTCCTTTTTTGCCAAAACCAAAGTCGGCTCAAAAACTTCTATTACTCAGTGGTAATTTGTTCTTATTTTCTTTAAAACTTTGTACTCTATATATGGTTCGGAGTTTCAGCATCAGCATGCGGGGTAAAAAAAACAAATACTCGTTTAACAATGTATATCTATTCTCTTAATGAAATACTTGAATTCACATTCTCCAAGAAAATATTTTTTAAAAAAAAACACACACAACAAGATAGTGTAGTACAACATTCTACTAATTTATTTTGGACTTTTGTCTCTGCGTTGATCGTCTTGCAAGCGGCCAACAGCATCTCTTTCAAAAAACAAAAACAATAAAGGTAGATAGCATCGCATCAGGTATATCTCCAAATGCCGATGAAATCGACTCGCATCATGTCCCTGTTCCGAAACTGTAGTGCGGTTCAAGCTGCTACACGTCCGGCCGCTGTGTCCAACTGCTGTTTACGACTGCATCAGGACGGGAAAAACATCAACGGATAACAAAATGGCGTGAGCGCAGCTAATGCAGGGATCGCATGTGGTCGTACACAATAATAGTACGTACTCCCAGATCATTTTCGTTGTTTCGATTATTAAAAGCTTCCTTTTATCTGGGTCCAGAGACGGTAAGCCACAAAAGCAAGCTGAAACTTTTTAAATAGCGACCCACGTGTGCGCCAAGAAAATCATCCGAAACTGTTTCCAATTTGAGATGGATCCGTAACTGGTGGTGTGGCCGGTGAAGCGATCGAGCGGCGTCGCTGATCATGCGCGGCACAAATAGGCAGCAGGGTATCTTCTGGCTTGCACCAGTGGAATATCCAAAAACACAAGCATAGCCTTCGCATAATGCTGCAGCGATACCCTCTGCCATGGGACTCCCGAAAATGCCCTTTACTGTAAAGGGTAGCGTGTTGTGAGGCTGGCAAAGTTTCCTGTACAAAATGGACGCCATCGTCTTCCATGCGTTTGGTACGAATTGATAGTACTTTCCACGAGTATTAGTTTTTTTTAAAAAAAAAAATGCAGGGGAGCTCCCCACGGTGCATGCCTTTTCCATGAGTATTAGTTCGCAGGAATGTGGTTTCACTTTGCTATTTCAAACTATTTTGAAAATAAACGAACCCCTATATAGTACTCTTTCTGTCTCTAAATATAAATAATTCTCTGTTTGATCCAAGTCTAATTCTTATAACTTTGATAAAAAATATCTATAAAAATAAAAATATTTTTTAAAAAGTAACATATTAAAATAGTTGTTTACACTAAATCTAATATTGTAGTTTAGACTATGTTAATGTTTTTAAATTTTTGTTATTGATAATCAAATTTTACAGCATCTAATTTTGACCAAAGATAAAATGTCTTATATTTATCACGATCACATGATCCTGAGAAATATACGAACTCTTTAGCGAAATATTTTTGTACCTCAAGGCACACTCGATAAATTTAATAGAGCTGACTCAAGTAATAATAACTCATCTTTTTTTCTCAAAAAAAACCTCATCTTTTAAAAATTTTTGAACCGTAAAGAACTCTTAAAAATCAGAGACTCGGAGACTAAAAAGGAAACATAAGCTAAATCAAAGTTTAGCCTCTCTCCCAAGAAACTTAAACAACAGGGGGCAATTTTGTCCATCTTGCTTAAACCCGTCCTCCCACTTTTAGGCGCCCACGCCTCGGACAGCGCGCTTGCGCCGCTCGCTTGCTCTGGCCTCTCTGCCTCGTTGCCGTCGATCGCAGGATGGGGACGAAGAGGGTGGTGTCCGCGGCGGGGACGGCGGCGCTGGTCTACCTCGTGCTCTCGGGGCGGCTCTCCTCGCCGTCCGTCGAAGGCGCGGTGTCCGAGTCGGAGTGGGCGAGGCGGCGGCGGAAGCGGGGTGCAGAGGAGGCCAAGAAGGGGGAGGAGAGGTGGCCGGAGAGGGCGCCGGAGAGCTGGAGGGAGGCCGCGACGGTGGCGGCGAGGACGGCGGGGCTCGTGTATGCGGAGACGCTGGGCAAGTGGCCGCTCGGAGACATCGCCTTCGGCATCAACCATTACATGCGCATCCAGGTGATCACCGCGTGCGTTCTTGTTCGATTGCAGTGCTGCATCTTCTTGCTTACTGGTTATAAGCAAGAAGGAAAAAAAGAACTAATCTTGGTGTGTAGAGTGCTTAATTGGTAATGCAAATTCGTAATTGCTAACGGAGAGCAAAAGATCCACCTATTTGGCATAGTTCTGAATTTAGGATGCAATGGAGTGGCAGATGTTTTGATCTTAGCCTGTCCTGCTGCATTTCTATCTGGTTTTATGGGCGCTTACACTATTGAATTGGTTGGAAAAAAAATTCAGGAATCTGTTTGGTGAATTACGTTACAATACTTTTTGGTTAATTTTGTTAGAATACTATGGGGATTTGATAAATTCATGCCGGTTAAAGGGGAGCCTGGGGATCGGCAATATTTTTGGTTGACAGAACACATTGTCATTCTGAAAGGTTCATTGTTGAGGGGTTATGTTCCTTATTTCTGTAGGATTGATCAATGCATGCTGGATTAATGCAAGTTGCTTACTTTATGACTGAAAAATTCGTTAATATGCTTTTTCAGTAACGTTTTCCGTTAACAGCTCTGAAGAACTGAAGATAATAAGATTCCCTTGTGACTTTGTGAGCTTTTCAAATTACTGAACTACATTTTCTTCCACGAACGATTATTTTCAGGGCAATCTGCAGCATGAGTTTACTGGCAGCAATTGTGTACCCCTGGAAGGTCCTGGAGTGAGGCAAGAACTAATTGGACTTCTCAGGTACCTGAGACTCTGCATGTTCTTCTCAAAGAAGCCATATGAGGTGTTTCTAGAGTTTGGTGGATATGGCCAGAGTGACATTCTCTTAAGGAATTCTAAGCCAGGGGTGGGTATTACCTTTAATCAATTTGATGCTTCTTCAGCACAGATTGCAAGTATCTAAATATAATTTTGTTCTTACATTCAGGTTATGAAACCTTCGTTCACAATTGTCCGTGATGAAAGTACCAAATGCTTCCTGCTTTTTATTAGGGGTGCGATCAGTACTAAGGAACGCATAACGGCAGCAACTGCTGCAGAGGTTCCGTTTCATCATTCGGTGCTACAAGATGGCCGTAAATCCAACTTGGTGGCTGGACATGTGCATTGTGGAATGGTTGCAGCGGCTCGTTGGATAGCAGATCAGGCCATTCCTTGCCTCAGTAAAGCAGTCGAGCAATTCCCAGATTATAGAATTAAGGTAGTTTAGCAATCTGTTTTGACTCTCTCAAACTCCCATGTCTCCGGAAACTTTCTGCAGAGAAACACTCAGATGGTTTATTTTACAAGAACAGTTAGATAATCTAGTAGAGTGATAATTTGTCTATTTTCCATCTTAATTATTCAGTAGATGAAAAATTATAAAAGAAACACTGATGCAACTCTAGAGCTATGCTTGAATTAATTCGTTGCACCTTTTTTGGCTAACTATATTGTAATATCTTTATTTCGTTTTAGATCATCGGGCATTCAATGGGGGCTAGTATCGCGGCAATCTTAACATATATGCTACGTGAGAACAAGGAGCTCTCATCATCCTCATGTATTGCCTTTGGACCAGGTACTGTATTGAAGTAAAATCTAAATATTGATTATTGAGCACATTAATATAAAAAATCATATTAGTTTACTACTAATGATGATACACCTCACACCGATATAGTTTTCAAGTACTGTAAGTAGAAGAAAAGTCCGAAAATGGAGCAACTAATACAAACATTACCCTAAGAGATTCTTTCTTCTATTTGGTAGAAAAGCATACATTTATGTGACAAAGCCATGAGCTCTTTTTTTTTTGGGTAAGATGTGCCATATAGTTACCTGCGGTGAGATGTATATAGATAGTGATATACTAACACTTTGAAGTGCTGCTGTCTAGCTGCTTGCATGACATGGAACTTGGCTGAGGCGGGTAAAGATTTTGTTACCACTGTTGTCAACAAAACCGATGTTGTGCCATCTTTTGGTAAAGCTTCAGCTGCCATCCTTCGCACAGAGGTATCCAATGGCTAGCTATATTTAAACTGTCTAGTGATGATGTTTAGAACTATGAGACTACTTCTTTTCTGCTTAGTAGTCTCAGATTTTTCAATCCTCATCAAATCTTTTGCAGGTTATGGCATCATCATGGGCTTCAGACCTCCAGGAACAAATTCAAAGGACAAGAATCTTGGGATTTGTAAATCGCTCTATGAGTTTCATGCAATCCCACATACCTTTCGTATCCGACCCAAGGTCCAAGGTTGCAGATGCCAACACATTGCGGCCTCACACTCCTATGGTACGACAAACATAATTCGTTCAGTCACATATTCTTTGAACAAATATTGTATCATTGATGCAGGTAGATACCATAAATCATAATATGATTGATGTAATTTTTCATTTGCTGAGTGTGTTCCTGTTGCGTACCAGGATGAGTTGAAGCTTTCAGCCGATATGCGTGCCGCTGTGAATAAATACTCTGCACTGTCCTGCTGGTCATTTCTTGAAGAATACAGGCAAATTCTGGACCCTTTTGTCAACCCCACTCAGGGCACTGCAGCACTGAGGTTCACCTATGTGGGAGCTGATGGAAAGTATGAGAAGCTAGATGCAGGAGAACCAGCCTTGTGCTTTAAAGATGAACTAAACCACAACAGATCAGATGCTGAGGAACCTGACCAGGAAAATAAAGCAACAGACCAAGAACACCTGGATCAGCTTTTGAGATTGTTGCGATTATCGCCAATCGCCTCTCAGGAGCCTCATCAACTATACCCTCCTGGAAGAATCATGCACATGGTTGCGTTGCCAGCACCTGAAGAGCCAAGCACCAGTGAGCAGGACCTGCAGGATGAGGTAATCGCCATCTACGAGACCCCTCGCTGCATGTACAGCAAAGTCCGTTTGGCGAAATCGATGATTAGGGACCATTACATGCCGAGGTATATCGAGACGATGGAAATGCTGATCGAGAAGCTTGCAGAGGGTGGCAACAATGATACTGATGACCAGGTCGGCTAATTGAACTGAAAAAAAAAAGAAGGAAGATTGGTAATGGTAGGCAGTGTTAAGGGTATAGGAGTCATATAGGAGTCGTATTCCCATAACTTGTTGAAGGAATAAGACTCCTATACGACTCCAGGCAGCACTGTTGTTGTAGGGATCTCAATAGATGGTTTATAACTTGAGACTAGAAACCAAATTAATTAGTTGTATAGTGTAGTGGTAACAAATACTAGTAGAGTTCCAATAGGAGCATTCCTTGCTGAGACTTGCAGCAATGACTGGTGATGTGTCTGTCTGTGAGCTATGTTCGTTACAATGAGGTAGGCTAACCTAGTTAATGACAGTCTTCTCTGAATGTTGAGACTACTTTTCTGAAATGATTATCTATGAATAAAATGATTCCTGAACTACATGTAATTGGTTATGCACCAGAATTGTGAAGCTGCAAAAGATGCGTTTTTACAAAAGCTGAAGATATTTCTCTGATGGTAATCATGCCACTTGAGAGAGAACCCTAGAAATGAAACCAACTTGTCGATCTTGTTTATCGGCAATAGATTAATTTGGACTGAAATTGATGAAGTAAAAAAAAAAAGTCTGAAAACTGAAAGAGCCAGATGTGTAAAACTACAAGAGATGTTTCTTTTGCAACAGCATAAATTTTACATATAGAACACAAGATGGTTCCTTCACTTGAGATTACGGCCAGAGATCTATTTGAACTGAAATTGGTGGGGAAAAAATAATCTGAAAACTGAAAGAGGCACTCACTGCACACATACAGGATCAATGATCATGTTCATCAGGTTGCTTGCAGCGGTAATCATCCCTTAGCTCTGCCTCGTCATTGCTCTCGCCAGGTTGTCTGCGCTGTGCAGGAGCAAGAGCATACACCCTGACAGCGGGCACGCTCGTCGCCGGCGGAAGGCAGCAGCGTGTCAGCAAGCGGCCGGTACCGCCGCGCCACACACACCGCCATGAACTCAGCGGCGTCGAAGCGTCCGACTGTCGCGTTCACTTATGGGTGTGGATACGAAGGCACGGTGCGGCCGCACAAGCCGCCATGCCCGGCCGGTGCGAGCTCCTACGCGGCAAGCGGCGCGCTCCTCCAGCGACTGGTCGCTGGTGATAGGTTGCTGCGGTTGGGCAGCTGAGTGCAGAGAGTTTTCGAGGATTCGTGGGCCAGGTTGTACTCTGCGCTGCCAGAGACGGGGGCGGAGAAGACGGCGCCGGCGCCGCCGTCCACCGACGGGAGCAGGGAGGCTGATCTGAAACCAGGGAGCTCTTTGTGAAAAAAGGGGGCTTTTTGCATATATTTAGATCGCGATTATTAATCATGATCTAGTTATTTACAGATATACCTCTGATTTGGATCGCGGTCAATAGTCGCGATCCAAATAAGGGGCATTTTGCAAATATTCTGGATCGCGATTATTAATCGCGATCCAAACTGGGGGGCCGTTTTGAAAACTTCCAGGCCGGCGACGCCGCGCGGCCGCCGCCGACCCCCGACGGCTCCACCACCAGGCATCCCGCTTTCTCATCCACCCCTTCAAAGATCCAACCGCCGTCGCGGTCCCCCTCGCGCAGTGCCAAAGCCCCAGAAACGCGACCGCGGCGGCGCGGGTGGCCATGGGCGGCGGCGGTTGCGCCTGCGCTCGCGGCTCCACTCGCCCGTTCCTCGTCATCTTTCGCTCAAGGCATTACTCCGGCGTGTACGTGTGCACGCGATTCAAGGACCAGAGAGCACGCCCGAGCAGAGCACCGCGGCGAGACCTGTGCCGCCGCCATCGCCATTGCTCCGGCCTGGGGAAAGAACGTTTGTCATCATCGTTGTTGCCGTTGCTCGGATCTGTTGACGAAGCAGCCCAGCCGCAGCGGACGAGACTATCAGCAACGAACTTGATGGGTGCGCAGCATGAAAATCCAAGATCTGCCTGGGCAATGAGGTGCGCCAGCAAGAACAGAGCATTGCTGTACCCTGTTTTCTGGAACAGAGCATTGTTTTCCTGCGCATAATTCGATGTCGTAGCTCTTGATTACGCGCCTCGCAAACTGTCAAGTCGATTTCAGGACATGGATTTCACTGGCTTGATGCTGAGTGATCAGCCACGGTTTCTCGCTCAGTGTGAAGCTTAACTGAAAATACACCAGGGTTACCATTCAGAAGACTGAAGGCAGGAGAAATACTTTCGTGCTAATAGCTGCAAATGATTTTCATTGCATTGCACACCAATGCCGGCAATGGCTATCAAAGACACACTGCAAGAGAAGACCAGGAGTTCCTAAAAGGGTCAAACTTCATTCAGCTGCAGATGACCGTACAAAGTTTGGCTACAAATGCTCGGCTAATTAAATTTGTAAGTTTTTTTCTCTCCCGTTCGTCAAAGTTTTATGCATCACATTACGTCACAAGGATATAGTCAGCCAAGAACACTAAAACCTGAGCATGGAAGGAGCCGGCTCCCGGTCCTGACCTTCTTTCTTCGACCTGAATAACAATGTCAGCTTTTACCATAAGGTACGAGTTCATCCCTAGCAGACGAGAGGCTTGTCGATCCACCGGACACGGCAGCCACAAGCCTTCAGCATCTGGAGCAGCTCCGGGGAGAGCACGGACCGCAGCCCGCCCAGCATCTTCACCTTCTTCAGCTTACCGCACGCGACTCGCAGCGCCACCTCAAACCCTTCAATGGAGACCCAGGAGAGGTGGACCATCTTCAAGTCCTGAAGGCACCTCAGGGAGCTCAGCAGATGGCACAGGCCCAAGCCTGTGACTTGGCAGTAGGATATGTCAAGCTGCAAAACGGCCAGAGAAGCGAACAGGAAGTCAGATTCCCACTGCAGAAATGTCAGCAGCCACACAGAGAAGCCGAAAGTCGCTGCGTGCTTTACCTGTCTGAGGTTCTGGGAGTATCTTGCAACAGCCCAGATGCCAGCGTCATCTACATAACAGCGCTTCAAGTCCAGTTCTACCAGATTAGTGCAGCCACTGGCAATGGAGGCGATTCCAATGCCTGTGATACGAGCCAGACATCTCATCTCAAGGTTTGTGAGTTCTTCCAGTGAGCTTAAATGCTTCAAACCAGCATCTGTGATTTGGTCGCAATAGCGTAGGTTCAGGACTCTGATCTTCTTGCAGCCACCAGCTAAAGCTGCCAGGCCATCGTCAGTAACAGCACTGCAACTGTGAGAAGATAAAAATTTGCACTTTATTTTCTGGAGATCAAGGGTTATTGAAAAGAATCTATGAGATCATAGGATCATATGTAAACATCAATTACCGATATAAATCAAGTTCCATCAGCTTTCCACAGTTTGAACTAATATAAGAAAGGCCTTTGTCGGAAATACTTGAGCAGAGGCCAAGCTTCAAGGTTAGCAGTTCTGAGCACCTTGACAAGTACTGCAATGCTAAAAACATGGGATTTATGGACAATCAATCTCACTTGTAAGAATGAACGGCTTTGAGAACAATAACAGAAGATATTGGTATATTCCAAAATTACCTGTATCATCAATACGGCAGTCAGTAAGATCAATCTCCTTAAGATGGGAGCAAAGGGTTCCTATTCGCTCTAGTCCCTTCTCACTTACAAAAGGGCAGGACTCCAGCCGGATGCATTCAAGCCTTCTGCAGTTCTCAGCGATTGTAGCAAGAGCGTCATCGGTAAGGAGATTGCAGCATGTGAGGTCAATGGTCCTTAGGTGCTTGCAGTGATTGACAAGTGAAACAATACCAGCATCTGTAACGCTGCTGCATTTACTAAGCCCAATCTCAACCAAATTCTTGCAGCTATCACCAATCGCCTGCAGACTAGAGGAAAATACTTCGAGGCCATCGAGTCTCAGTACAGTCAAAGTATCCCTTATCGTCGATAACTTGGATAGAAAGCAAGTATCGATCTCCTGTAATTATAAAGCAGAGGTAAACAACCACCTGAATCAAACAGGATAGTTTCATCTATTGCTGACCTAGGCAAGAGTAGACGAACTTCACTTACAAGCAAACTGTCTGCAGCATTTATTTGTCGGATAAAATTGTGACCAGCTATGAGTGAAGCTAAGCCCTGGGAAGTCACATGGTCACATCTCGACACATCGACACTCTGGAACAGATGGGTTGAACTTTTCATAAGTACCAGAGCTTGAAAACATAATGAATGCACACACAACCTGCTGCCTTGCAACTTGATTACCTTCAGTGAGTTGCCTCCAGTGCTTAGTAGTTCTAGGCCATCATCATCTATGAACGAGCAGCTGACCATTGCTAGGTGCTCTAGGTTCTCGAGAGTGGAAAGCGATCTGAGGGATTCATTGCTCACCTAAAAAACAAGGTGACAAAAAAAGATACCTTTTCAGGTTTTTCAGGTTTACGGTGGCAATAATCAGAAAACTGAACGCAACCAGGTACTACATTTTAAACCTGATAGCAGGAAGCAATGAACAAACTTGGTGCATTCAAATGGGTGAGTGGTAAGTGGTAGCAAGTGGCTCTCTGGTGCTGGATATATTCATATCGTATAGAACAGAAGTAAATCCACAGAAGTACTGCTGATTCTAGAAAACACCAAGCAAGCAGTATCAAGATGCTAAGCGTTTCAAGTTACAGAATGTTGTTGTAACCACATTCTCCAGGGCTAAAGCATTCTTGTGGGGCTTCGCTTTTATACGAAACATCCACAGTACACACATGAACGGTGTAACATTTCCCACCCATTCTACTAGTTTTCTTCACACGTGCAATATTTATGTAAGAAATATGCAAACAAAGCAAACGTTTCCCCTGAAGCTAGCCAGTTCATCAATGTTGAACCATCATGACTTCAACAAAAGCTAATGTCAAAAAATCGATTGGAGCAATATCAATATCTTTCCTATTCCTGTTCCTGTTGGTGGCCACAGTTCAAAAAAGCACTGAGACTTGAGCTGGAACCTTGAGGTAGGAGATGTCGAGGCTGCGGAGGTGGCGGCACTTCTTGGCAAGCAGGTCCACGCCGATGTCGGAGATCTCGCGGCACCACTTGAGGCTGAGCCGCTCGAGCCGCGGGCACCCGACGGCCACCTTGGCGAGCCCGACGTCGGTGACGGCGAGGCACTTGTCGAGCTGGAGCTCCTTGAGCCCGGCCGCCGCGGCGGCCAGCGCCGCCAGCTCCCGGTCCCCGGCGGCCACGCAGTGCGACAGGTCGACGGCCTCGAGCCGCGGGCCGCACGCCGCCGCCACCGCCTCAAGCCCGCGCCACCCGACCCCGGAGGCTCGAGCGAGGCAAACCCATCGGATGGTGAGTGGAAGGGCGTGCCCGGTGGCGGTGGCGGAGGAGAGGGCGGCGGCGAGGGCGGCGTCGTCGAGCCCCGCGCACGCGGAGAGGTCGAGGGATGTGAGAGACGGGAATAGGCGGAGCACGCGCGGGAGGGCCTCGCGCCGGAGCGGCCGGGCGGAGCGGCGCGAGGCGGCCTCGGCGAGGGCGAAGGCGCGGGAGGCCAGGCGGCACGACTTGCGGTCGCGTGGGTCCGTTACGGCGGAGAGCGCGTGCGCCAGCAGGTCCAGCGACAGCGCGTTCACGGTCGTGCTGCCTGAGCTGCCGCCGTTGCCGGAGTCCTGCTGCTGGCTCATGTCGACTCCGCGGGGACGAGATCCCGATCCCGTCGGCCGGGCAGGGCGGCGTTGCGCTGGGGGCTGGCTGGCTCCGGCTGTTGGGCTGGTCGGGGCAAGGAGGCGTGGGTTAGGTGGTGGACGACGAAGAGGACAGAGGGCGGCACGGCGACGAGGCGGCGGCGGCGGTCGTTGGCGCAGTAGTGCTCCTACGGAGTACGACCGCCGGTGTGGGAGCACCGCGGTGGAGTTGTTGTTTAAGGGTAGTGGCGCGGTCCTCGGTGGCCGGGAAAGCTGGGGAGTGAGGAGTGTCACTGGCAGGTGGGTCCAGGTCAGCGGACAAATAGATCCGTTCGTTTGCCGGTAGGGCCCCTGGATACTAGCGTTATTCTGGGAACTGGTGGAGGATCAGCGTGAGTTGAGCCGGATATAGTGGGGCAGCTCCTTATCCGTAGGATGCTTTTTATTCAGGGCCTGGAAGGCGAAAATCACCAAGATTCCAAGCGAGATCCCTCCCGTTGGCCAGCAGCAGCAGCCGCCGCCTTGCATTGCAGTCGCTGCAAGTGGGCCCAAGCGAGCACCGCGTGGACGACAGGTAGCGGCGTGGCCGCCCGTACCGCCGGTGGAGCGTACCACCTGCCGCGCCGCCGGCGGATCCACAACCTGCTGCATGCCGCTGGCGTTCTAGATCGCGACGCCGTGGTCAACTCTGGCGTTCTACACGGTTTTTTTTAATATGTTTTTTTTTACACCAATTTTTTTTTAATATGTTGTGACTGTCTACCTGGTGCAGTTAACGAAGTTGCCAAACCCTACCCAAGTGCCCTGCATTTTGTTTTGCCAAAAAGGGTTCAGATAGATGGCCATCTATGCATGGCAACCCGTTGACTCATCGGGATTCTTCGCTGAGTTACTCCAGCTCGTGGTTCTTCACGTGGATCGTACACCACTACACCTGAACCAGCTGGTCTCTTGCGATGGACCGCGATCTGATGGTGGATGGAGCCAGTGCATGGTGGAAGCTCGATCGAGGCAGTCCGCTCTCTCACTCGCTTACACATGCGGCGACGGTCGTGTATATATATAGTGGTCAACATGACGGTAATTACCCTCGGCAAAAAAAAAAAAAAAAACCATGACGGTAATCACATGATGAACTCATGAATGTGTACGTATAAGCGTATGTCCATGCATCTCATCTCAAGCTGTCAAGCATGGAAAGACTCCAGAAGACGTAGGACTGCAAAATGTTACACCCAAAACTATTCTTTTATAGCGAGTACGAGTAGTAGTATATAGGGTGATTTATAGTGAACGCAATAACATCAAAATATATTCTTTTCCGCAAATTTAGAGCTCTACTTTTTTTTAGGACATTTAGAGCTCTACTCGAGTTGTGGGATATGCTACGAAGTCGTGTATATCGACTTGGGCCCCATTGGTTGGGCCGAATTAGTAGAACAAGGTTAAGGGCCAATGTCCTATGCCAGCCCATGCAGGACAAAGGTATAATAACGTTATAGGAAGCGGACACTAGTATAACGTTATTGATTGGGTTAGTTTTGTAGTTGGGCAATCTGTTCAATCAAATTGTTAGTCTTCTGCATGCAGTCCTAAACTCACTAACTCGGACATCACTACAACTAGCGTCTTCATGATCATTCAACGTCAGTGATTTTTTTTTCCGTAGAAAACTTTGACCACAGTAACTATTGAGTAGTCGAGACATGAAGGCGCCAATGCAAGGACATTGGTATGGTGTTTCTTTGTAATAAAGTTCGGAATGCCTGGCCTATAAATACGACAAGCAAGAGGCCGCATTTTTTTTCTTGTGACAAACATGTTATCATTCTGGATATTAAAACATTGTTCCATATATCATAGATATGGAAGGCATCAAGAATTTTATGGTTCACACTTTCACTACGACCCACTAGCACGTACAACACAATAGCCACGGTGATACTGATGTCGCTACTGGCATTGACCTCTTTAGCTGTCTCCCAGCCACCGAGAACAAGAATAATGTTCCTCAGCCTTCTAGAAAGCTTTGCCATTTGGGTGCTAGTCTTAACCATTATAGTGCATTATACTACTGGCTAGGAAGCCGACACTAGTATGGATCAAATCGTACTCCTGATGGTTGGCTTAGTGTTTTTGTGTGTAGTTGGCCAATTTGTTAAGGATATGCTACCGAGGATGACCCCATTCGGTCTTTTGTTCAATCGAATTTTGCATCAGCTGTAGGACAAAATCCTGCCGCCGAGTAGGTTCCCTCTCCCAATCCTTCAGGCCTCCGGCACCCTTGCAGAGGGTCCCTTCGTCAATGTCCTTATTTCAGCGCATGCGCGTGTACCTGCACACGAAAGGTCCATCAAAGTGCTGAGTTGTTTTGGGGAAAAAAAAGTGTTGAGTGAGTTGCAACGTGCTGAGTTGTTGTATACGAGTCATGTATATTGACTTGGGCCCTATTGTTTGGGCCGAATTAGCAGCCCAATGTTAGGGGCAGGAGTTATATTCTGGCCCATGCATGGCTAAGGTGACGGCCAGGTGTACCACGGTAGAAATAACATTTGTAAGCTAATAATAAGACTCCTACATGACTCCAGTGATTTACCCTACTTGATTGGAAACTCAGGCGCCACAACACTGACATCTTTATGATGATAGCAGCACATATATCACAATGATTCATTGATTTACTCTACTTGACTCCAGTATTTTTTTGGGGGTCTAAAAAACTGATTGCAGTAACCATTTTGTAGCCCAAGACTTGAAGCCTTGGCCTATAAATACAACAAGACAGAGGCCACATTTTTTTTTCTCAAGAATATGTTCTCATTTACATCTTGACACAGGTTGTTTCATCCTAGCTAGACATGGAAGGCATCAAGAAGTTTATGGTTCACACTTTCACTACGACCCGCTGGCTGTCACGATGCAATGGCCACAGGGATATTGAGGTTGCAACAGGCTTCACGCTTACTAGCAGTCGCTTCTCCATGCCCAGCTAGAATACTGTTCCACTTTGACGCGAGCTTTCTGTGCGCTTGTTGATTGTCTTCGTCAACGTTCTTCATCTTATCTTGTGCAATCATTATGCATGTATATACGTACAAAAGGTCAAGCAGTCCTCAGTTATATATGCAGCAGATCAAATTAAAATTGCTCATCCTTTTACCGTATCAGATCTGAAAGGGTTCATTATTTACTTTAAACTGTCTCAACTGATTTCAATGTCGTGTGTTCTGCATCAAGACTGAGCACTGAGCAGATGCCTGAAAATTCGAGAAGTGCATCTACCCATGACCATTCCAATTGCATGCATGAGTTGAATGTTGAAACACTTTGCGGCCTCCAAGCCTCCAAGCCTCCAAGTCTCGGCTACTAAACCTGATCCAAGTCATGATGTATGGCAATGGTGAAGGCGAGATGTACCCCGTAGAAATAACATTTGTTAGACTCCGTGATTTACTGTACTTGAATTTTTTGCGAAGGATTTACCCTACTTGATTAGAAACTCAGGCGCCACCACACTGACATCTTCATGATGATAGTAGCATACATATATCAGAATCATTCAGTGATTTACTCTATTTGACACCAGTAATTTTTTTGGTCTAAAAAAATTGATTGCAATAACTATATATTTAGTAGCCCAAGACGTGAAGGCTTTGGTCTATAAATACAACAAGCAAGAGGCTGCATCTTTTTTTTTTTTTCCTCAGAAACATGTTTTCATTCTACATCTTAACATGTTTCATCCTAGATCTTCTCAAAAAAAAAAAAACATGTTTCATCCTAGACATGGAAGGCATCAAGAAGATTATCGTTTACACTTTCACTACGTCCCGCTAGCTGGCATGATGCAATGGCCACAGTGATATTGAGGTTGCTACAGGCTTAACGCTTACTAGCTGTCGGTTCCCCACACCTAGCGGATCTGCTGTGATGCGCAGGAGGATCTGATGTGATGCTCTAAGACCTCAAAGTTAAAAAAGGCCACTAGCGGCTCGCAGAAAAATTATGACACGTCTTCGCGCATGTGGATCCCACTACACTACCAATTTGCTCCCGTTGGGACCAGGTGCCAGGCGAGAGCGTCGGCTGAAACGAGGCCATAGTCATGTCGGTGCGGACAGCATCACGGACTTGAAGGCTTGGCCTTTTTTCCCTGTGGTGAAGGTGATCTTAGGTTGTTGGGTAATTGTTTAGTTGTAGGAGAGACCTGCGTGTTTGTTGGAATGGAGATTCTTTGTTTTTTTTTAATTCTTTTGGTTATATGCATTTTTTTCAATGCAGTATATTCCTTTTTTTAAAAAAATACCACAAGCAAGAGGCCGCATTTTTCTTTTGTCACAAATATGTTCTCATTCTGCATCTTAACACGTTGTCCATATGTCATAGACATGGAAGGCATCAAGAAGCTAGTTTGTGTTTCACACATTTGCTACGACCCACTAGGTTGTACAGCTCGATGGTACTCAGGTCTCTGTTGGCTGGCCAACCAGCAGGGCTCATACATGCTCCCTTGGATGATGGATCGAATCGTGCTGTCGATTGGTTAGGTTAGTTTTGTAGTTGGCCAGTATTATGTTAACATGACCTGGTACAGAGCGAGACAGTACCGTTTCGCTTTCTTTTTGTTCCGTCAAATTGTTCAGCTTGTTCGCCCAGCCTACTACTTATCGCCGCTATAGTGTTTGTAGTTATTTCTTACGCAGCCGCTACAGTGTTTACAATTATTTCTTCCGCATCCGCTACAATAAAACAGCATGCCGAACAGGCCGATTAGTCACTGCTGCTTTAATTTATTTTTTCCCGAATGACTTAATGCTACCCAGCCCGTCGGGGGCACCTGAGCTCGATCGAGCTGATGATCCGCCAGCTACCGTACGTACTGCAGGTGACAAAGCCAAACCCACGTCGACGCGATCCTCCACGAATCCGCTTGCACTCCCAGGCGATCCTCCAAGCCGCTCCATCAGCAGCAGCTTCACGAGGTTCAGGCCTACGGCGCCCTTTTGCAGAGTCCTTTCAATCGTCAGCTAGCTCTCACTCGCTTACATATACGGCAACGGTCATGGTCAAGTATATGACGTACGGTTACATGCATGAACTCATGGATGCGCATAAACGTAGATGTTCATCTTATGCATGGAAATGTTCATTGGAAAAAAAGTATATGTCCATCTTATGCATGGAAATATTGTTTGGAAAGGCGTAGGATTACGTGCTCAAAGAAAAATAACATTTATACGCCATAGTAGTATGTGCTCAAATAACATTTATCTGCTCAAACAAATAAAATAATACGTAGCGCATGGTAACACAGGCACCACTACTACCACCGACTTCATGATGATAGTAGCATAGTACTATCACTACTATGTCACAATCATTCAATGATTTATTTTAATTGACTCTAGTGATTTTTTTCCCAAAAAAAGTTGACAGCATTAATAACCATTCTGTCGCCAAAACGTCCATGCAAGGACATTGTTATTATGTTTATCTTTAATAAAAAAAAATTGTAGGAACGCTTGGCCTACAAATACCACAAGCAGGAGGCCACATTTGTTTGTCACAAACATGTTCTCATTCTACGTTTTGACGTAATGTTCCAATGTAGAAATGGAAGGCATCAAGAAGTTTTTGGTTCAAAAATTAACTACGACCCACTAGGTTCTACGGGGCCATAGCCATGAGGATGTTGAGGTTGCTACCTGCACCGGGCTTACAAGTTGCCTCTACAGGACAGATAGCTACTGTAGAACAATGTTCATCGGCCTTCAAGAATATTTGCCGTGTGGGCGCTACTCTTGACAACCCTGATGGTGCATTATACTACTAGGAAGCCGAAACTAGTATGGATCAAACCGTACAGTTGATTGGCAAGGTCAATACTCTAGTTGTCCGCCCATACGTGGCACCACACCAGCGCCCCTTCTCCTAGTTGCTGAATGGCATGCGGCAAGCACGCTCAGCAATCTACAAACAGAATCAAAATATTCTAGTTGTCCAATATGTTAGAGATGTTGCATGATCTGCCACCGAAGGCCAATTTGACCTCTGTTCAATCAAATTGTTGCTCTTTGCATGGCTTTCATTTTCAAACCACGTCGACGCGAGCCTCCTCAAATCATGGTATACAGCCATGGCCACGGGGATACTGAAGTCTCTAGTTGCTTAAGGACTTTTTGCTGTATTATGTACCAAAATTAGCCAGCTTAATGTTCCTCGGCCTTCTAGAAGCTTTGTAATGTGTGGGCATTGAGCTTAAGAATTAGTATGGTGCATTACACTACTAGGAAGTTGAAACTAGTATGGATCATACATATCGTTGCTTGGTTTGGGTTTAATTTGTTACATGATCTGCCACCGAGGACAACATTGTTCTTTGTTCAATCAAATTGTTAGTGTTTGTGTGGCCTTTCCTACAGTAATTCCAAAAAAAAGCTGACTGCAGTAACCTTGAGTAGCTGAGACATCGTGGTGCCCATGCAAGGACATTGCTATTAAGTTTCTTTGTAATAAAGTTATCGGAATGCGTGGCCTATAAATACCACAAGCAAGAAGGCCGCATTTTTCTTGTCACAAACATGTTCCCATCACATGTTGTTCATCGTACACATGGGAGGCATCAAGAAGTTTATGGTTCACGGTGATACAGAGGTTGCTACGACGAATGCGTCTGGGTGAGAGACATGATCGCATTCCAGTTGCATGCATGTGTTCACTTCATCTACTCTACTCTCTGTCACCAATTAATCCACAACGGACATCTATAATTTTGTCGCATCCTGAATGTGTGTCTCCCGAGCGAGAATCCTTTTTATTGAGTCTTTTTTCTTTTGCGAAAAGAAAAGAAACTGTCGTCGAGTCAGAGACGATATTGTCGCCACCATAAAACGGGGTCCAAATTAAAGAATGCATGCTCGGTGAAAAGGTTATGACACGTCGATCGGGCCCAGGTGAGCGTCCAATATTGAGACGAGGCAAGGCCTTGCCACGTTGGTGCAGACAGCCGGGGTCTGCTTGTCCTCGTGATACACGTACGTGTCGATTTGAGCTGGTGGCCGTGTAGCCAGGTCAGGTGACCCATGGAATGGAGGTCACATTCGCACAGCTGCCCCATCGTGTCCGCAGTGCAGTACGAAAAGTTTGGCGTTGCACACCAACTGCATCGCCGTGCTGATCGATTTCCGACCTGTTGCCATGGATGGTACGGTGGTCCACCGGCAGCTCCACCTGTACGTCCCGGCCGATCGAGAGGCAACGAACCAAGAGCATTGTTTTTCCCATAGATGTTTCTCGATCGACATGGCATTATCGACTAATTTGTACGGGATCCCTCTTATATAAGCTTTTGCCTATCTAGTCATTATTGTTCACTCATTGCTTTCCCACTGTTAGTACGAGGCGTACGTTTGTCCAAAATGCATATACACTAGTAAGCCACAGCACATATGCAGGCACAATCGATCTCATATATACGCCGGGAAACGACAAAGCTGTTGATGGGCTGGGAGTCCTCTCGATCGTCCTCGTGAAGGAGATGAGAGGAGGAGTACATGCGTGGAGGCTGCGGAGCAACAGAGCCTACCTCACGCACTGCAGCTGCCTTAGAGGTGGTCGTCCTTGATGTGAAGGCTGAGGCTCGCACGTACGCACAGTCATCGGTGATAGTTGCAGTGCTCCTCTCACTGTTTGATTCTGAAGAGATTGCAGAGCGGCTTTTGGAGTAGCCGATGAGGTCGGCGGGCATGCGTGTCGTGCGTGCTCCAATGGCGGACCAACACCACGGGAAGGCGAGTAATGGGGGACGACAAACTGAAAGCGAGATCATTGATGGCGACGAGGGTGCTCTAATGACTAATTAAACTTTAGCTTAACTAAGAAATCTGTCCTAATTAACAGGCCCCTCGTGTCTATGACAGTGGAAGAAAGATCATATGTAGCCTCAGCTGCCACTGCCAGTAAGCTCGTAATTAACCTCTGCTGCTCATCACTTGGGGAACCATCACACGTACTCCTCCTCCAACCTGTTGGCTCGTTATATAATTAAGCGCACCACCAAGGCACCAACCGTAGAGGTCCAGAAAACACACACACGCACACGCACACCGCAGTGCGTCCGCGTGTTACTCATACCACAGCATATGCCGGGAGCACCATGGCCGGCCTAAGCGTGCTTCTGGAGACGACGACGTCGGCGAAGCAGCAGCAGCAGCTGCAGTACGCAGCAAGAAGGACAACGCCGCCTCAAATCATAAGCAAATCAACCCTCCTGAACACCACCGCCGCCAGGAGCAGCGCTAGCGGCGCCCCCTCCCCGCCAGCTTCTCCCATGGCGCTGCCGCCGCCGGCGACCTGCTCGTTCCTGCACCGGTGCTTCCTCTGCCGCCGGGAGCTCGCCGACGGCGTCGACATATACATCTACAGGCCAGTACGATTGATCCGTGCACGTCTGATGCCTCACCGTTTTACATACATGCATCCATGGTTTTTTTGTTTCGTGTTTGTTATGGCTGACGACAAACGTTCTCTGTGGTGGATGTGCAGAGGCGACAGGGCGTTCTGCAGCGAGGAGTGCCGGTGCCGCCACATCCTGCTGGAGGAGGACGACGGCGCCATCGACTGCGCTAGGATCGCCGCGGCGGACCGGTCTCGCCGTCGTCGTCAGGGCGTCGCCGGCGGGTTCGCGCTCTAAGCATGCAGGCAGATGCGTCGAGAAACAGAAGCTTGTGCAAGAACAACAAAGGCATCGGTCTAGTATCAGAGGGAGCGTTAGCTTGCTTAGCTCTTGGATTGGGTTCGACGGCTCAGATTAAATCTCGTTATATGGGGGATCTGGATTGAGATGGCCTTCCTTCGTTTGGAGGGGATTTTTGTTCTGTTTGTTTTTGGATGAATTTCTTGTTCTTTTTTTTCAGAGCCCTTCATGTTTCAGTGTATATGTAATATATTATATCTTGTTTGTTGGTTTGGATGGTGATGAAATCTTTATTTGGATGTGATTTTGTTAAGTTAGTACCAGGAACTGGAGCTAAGGCCAAACTTAATTTGTATTGAAAATGCAACACTGATCCAACTGAAGAAACAACTTTGTCAAAATGGCGTTATCTACGTACTGCTCCCTGTTCTGACTCCAGGTGTCAATCAAGATCATAGCACATTTGTTTCTCCCTCTGTTTGTTTGGCCATGGTTGAGGTCTTGCTGATGTGATTTGCCTCTGAAAATAGTTTTCAGTTCATTTTACGCCTGTGAAAATAGCCTGCCACCTACATCTATAAATACTTTTCATAGTTGTGTAGTATATATTCCTTTCCATTTTTAATTTATACAACTAAAAATATTTTTTGTAGTTGTGTATATTTGTTTCCTTTTTTTGTAGTTGTGCATGCATAATAATGCCAAGTAAGTACATTGCCTTTGGGAGTAGGCAAAGAGTTCACGTCAATTGATCAACTGTTCTGAATGACACAACAAATCCGGCAACAGCACGGCTATCATCTCTTTTGAATGACTGGCTAAATCATGCATTCCAGATTCATGAGGCGAGTGAAAGTGAAGTGAACAACATATCGATCTCTGATTCATTGACAGTTTAAATATAAACCGTGGCCTGCACCTCACAATTTCGATCCAAACAGAACATGCATTCATGGCCAATAATAGGTGATACCCTGAATTGAAGGCAATTCCTGAATTCTCTGAGGTATTGGAGATGAACACATTGCTACGACGGGGACTTCAGTTAAATTGAGGTCAAATACATATTGCAAGGGTGCGTCTTTGTTGAATGGAGGCTATTTTCAAGCAGCCATATCTCTTTAAATGCACCATGGATCCTTCATTAGTACCCCATCCGTCAAGAAAAATAAAGAGTTGTCCTTTGGATCGAAAAACTATTACATACTTATTAGTTTATTCAGTAACTGTGACCTTCAATGAAACAATGTAAGCCATTCGCAAAAAAAAAAAAAAGAAACAATGTAAGCAAGATATAGATAGGTCATGTGACATGTTAGAGGTGTGAAATATGTGACACTGAATAAGCTATCTACCACCCCCGCCCCAATTGCAAGGCTGCAGGTTCTTTCAGACATGGATTTAACTTATCAGAAAGCACACTACATTCAGAACTGAACAGAGGCGCTGCAGAGTAAACAGTTTGGATCGTAAGGAATTTCAATGTCCGACTGAATAGCGCATCCCAATTTTGCGAGGTTCCTTTGGATCATCCATGAGTTTAGCATGTCAAACAATGCGAGTTTCAAATTTGGCACCAGACATAGAGTTTGTCACCACTATTCTGCTGTTCTGGACAACAGTTTAAATCATGCATCACAATCTTGCAAGCTGAAAAAACAAAACTAAATCTCTACTTCGCCAACAAAAGCGTGTAAAGTTCTCTCAAAAAAACAAAAGCGTGTAAATATCCTTGCAGTACTTCTCCCATCTTCCATGTATATCGAAGACTGCTTGTCTCGTAAACTGGCACAACTGTTCCATTCCATCACTTAATTTTCCATTCTGTTCGATATCCGAGAAGAACAAACTACCAAGACGAGTATACATCATCTCCTGACTGATGTGTTCACGTCGATCGAGAGACTCAACATGGCACAACAGAGGCCTGCGCTGCAAGTTCGGATGACTGTCTAAACCTTGCATCTCTATTTTTTGAGTTTCCTCTCGATACACCATGAGTTCTGCATGCGTATCGTTGCGACGCCAAGTTGATCAGCTTTCCCGAATGACAAGAACCGAATCATGTGTCTCAGTCTCTTGGTCTGAGCAAAACTAAACATTTTTGTACTGTTGAGAGTCCTTAAATACCCCTTTTGTTTTGCCTCCTTTCATGGGGAGAATGCGTTTCCGCAGGCCGATAGGGCGGGCGGCTTGACATTACAGTGACTGGGAAATTGGAGACAAACAAACAACAGCCATAGCAATGGGCTTCCGTGCCTTTGGACTGGGTGCGTGGCAAGTAACTGAAGATGTTCAGGAGGCAAGTCGGCACCGGCGATTCCAATTGACAATTACTGCGGCGACGTTAACGTCCCCGTCCATGCCAAGGGAAATTGGTACGGCAAGGAATCTCGGGGCAGTCAGGCAGTGTCTGCCATGCAAAGCACCACCATGGAGGCTTCGAGAAGCCTGGCAATTGGCGTATACGAGGGCACATGCAGCAGCCGCTGCCGCCATTGATGGCCATGTCTGCTCCCCTTTTGCCTTGCTATCACCCATACGATGAGCACGGTTCATTTAGATATCTTGCAGAATTTGCACTGGTTTTCTGCGTCCCCCGGCAAATGAAGGGGTACGGTTTGAAGGATATCCGTCACTTCGGACGCAGGAAAAACGAAGAAGAAACTCCAAATCAGAAGCAGCAGCAAGATCTTCCAATGAAGGGCTGCAAAATCACTTGGTGCCGATATGGAGTATCACTTCAGCGCAAGCCACTACAAGATTTGCAAAATTTGCCAACAGGTACTAAAGTGTGGCCGACAGTTCTCTCCTACTGTTGCTAATTACGTCCCTTACCAACAGTGCTTTTGATTTGCCACAGTTTACAGCAAACTGTCGGGCGTTTCTAGAGTGGGCGACAGTGAGGACTAAATCCCCGACAGTGAACTCGGTTCCGTTACTCACACGTAGACGGCGTTAACAGCCTCCAACGGAAAGCCCCACCTGCAAAGCAACGTGATTTCCCCAAAAAAGAAAAAGGAAAAAAAAAAAAGGAAAAACAGCCGCGCCTCCAGGTTTGCTGCGAGCTGCGGGCTTCTCCGGCGGCCGCGTCTGCCGCGGATCTCCTCCGGCCACCGCTTCTGCTCTGCCGCGGGCCTCGGCAGCCGTGGCAGATCTCCTTCTCCACCTCCTCTGCAGCCGCCACAAGTCGCCTGCAGCAGTTCAGCTCTCCTCCGCCTGCGCCGCCGCACATCTGCCGCAGGACTCCTCCGCCTCGAGACGCTGATTCGGTGCCGCCCCTCCCCAGCAACGTCTACTACTCCAAACACACCTACTCCTTGAGGATCCGCTCAGATTCCTCCGCAGATCCGCTCACCAGGTCAGCTCCTATCCGGCCCCAAATTTCTCTCGAATTTGAGTTGAGACTGATGAATATTGTGTTGCTGGATTCGGCCTTCCAAGTCTGAATCAAACCTGTTTGAGGATTCAGTATAGTGAAGGTAGCAGGTTGTTTGCAGTAATTTACAAACTTAGTATGAGAATTGAGAGTATAGGGCAGGTAGTAGGTTGCATTGTTTGTAGTAATTTACAAACTTCATATTCACGTTGACAGAATTGTGATGCTTTCTACTCCATGTTTATTGAGGATTGAGTATACTGCATTCACGTTGACAGTACTTCGTGATGTCTAGAGAATTATTTTTTTCTAAACATAATATTCTGTTATTTCTTACTGTACTTTACTTTCAAATCTTAATAGGAATATTAAAACACAGAAAAAGAAGAGTTTAGTTCCTATGGACATGGACCGCAGTTGGATGTATAATGAAAGGAAAGGCAGGTTGTATAGTCAAATTTGGGCTAATGGGGTAGAACAGTTCGTCGAGCATGCATTTTCATTACCAGATGCGTTGCTAGATCAGACCTCTAGGTGTCCATGTAGTTCATGTGGGTGCTCACACAAGAGAAAGAGGGACGAGATGACGATGCACTTACTCCGAAATGGTTTTAAGAGAGGATATGAACGATGGACTTTTCATGGTGAAGTAGAAGGACAACCAGAAGCTGTAGAAGATGTTGAGGACTTAGTTGGGGAGGTGGACAGAATGGATGACATGTTACTAGACTCCATTGCTGCACAAGGTGTGTTTCAACAAGAGGAACCAAATGCAGCAGCGGCTGAGTTCTACAAATTATTAGAAGAATATGATATTCCAGTCCATGAGAAGACAACACAAACAACTCTGTCAATTGTTGGCCGCCTTACAACCGTAAAGTCTCAATACAACATCTCTGAAGCTTGCTATAATGAGATCACATCATTGATACATGACATCGTCGGAGAAGAGGTGGCAGCGAAAATTCCACGAAATTTCCATTTGGCAAAGAAGCTTGTGCAGAGTCTTGGGATGCCATACCACAAGATTGACGTGTGCAAGAACAACTGCATGCTCTTTTATAAAGAGAATGAGCATAAGGATAGCTGTACAATTTGTGGTCAGCCACGATATGAGGAGTCAGGTACAACAAACCAGTCTCGTAAGATTCCAAGAAAGGTTCCATATTGGCGCTTGGCATCATCAACATAGGATGCAGCAAGGCACAAATAGGGCACTATGTTCCAAAAAAGCTGCAAGTATCTGGGTAGCTATTGCACTTTTGCACCACAGGTAGCTATTGCACTTTTGCATTCTTATTGTGCTCCCAGCCCATGTTTAATTGATCTGTGAACTTGTTGTTGTGACAACATAATGGATTGTGAACTATAGTTGCTGAGACCTTTTTTGTTCCTGTATTTATCACCTGACTCAAATATATGCTTTTGCTTTATTTTACTGGTAGCAGTCCACCTCAACTTCAGTGTTCGGTGCTTCGAGGGAGACTGTTGGGACAAGAGCGTCAAGATCTGATGGGCCCATTGATGATGATCAAATCTCTGCTTGATTATTCTTAGTGCACTCCCTGTTAACATGCTTGGTTATGAACTGACGGCATTTGTTAGATGAGAATCTAGGCTTGAGAACTAGTACATTTACTCTATCATATTTACTTACCATATCTATGATGGTTTAAATCTTAGGATTGGTACCTTGTTCAGGAGTATATATGAATGTGATCCAGGAAGTTATTTTAGCTCTTTGAATTTCATGTTACCTCAATTTGAACTTTTTGATTCATTGGCTGAAATTCATTGCAGTATGATCCTTGTAACTGTGAGCTGGATATCAAATATGAGTGTTGTTTGCATATTATGTGCTCTGGAGGCCGGACAAGCTAAATCATTTTTTTATTATTATTCTAGATAGCACAGCAATGGCTGACAGTAGTGGTACTGTCGTTGATTCATACATTTCGTCGGGAATCTGTATCACCGTTATCTGTTGACCTAACGGCATTCAGCAGTTTACTCACAGGTGCACTGTCGGCAATGTCCTGTTGGGATCTACATTGCCGACAGTTTACCTCAAACTGTCGGCCACATCACTAATCCCCGACAAGGTCATCTGCGACAGGAGATTCCCGACAGTAAACTGTCGGCCACTGTTATTTCCGACAGCAGGTAAAGGTGGGCGACAGTAAATTCCCTGTCGGCAAACATTGCAGATCTTGTAGTGAGCATTCCGAGGACGTGTGGGTCAGAATGGATTAGCAGAACACGTACTCTGATTCAACTGTAATCTTCGGTTAATTCACTTTTATCTTCCTGCGTAATAATGTTTTTTATGAAGTACCAGAACTAGCGTATGTAATACTTACAATTTTTTATCCAATCAGTTGTATTTCAGTAGTTCATTGCAACGAGTTTACAATGCACAAGTATGTTTTTTGGTGCACTGTACACTTAGTTGAGCTCTCCACAAGTCCTTTTTCACGAAAGAGTATATATGGAGTATTTACAAATGACTCTCCTCAAAATTACATTGAGGTTTATAATTTTATTCAAACAATAATGTACTGTATTTCTGGCCACTGAATTGTGAAAATGTCACACCCCAAATTCGTGCCCATGTTGAAAATTCACTAAAAATTTGAATTTTTTTCGAATTTAGAAGAAATTAAAATGAAGTGTGTGATTAAAGTAAGCCAAACCACCTCAATTTTAAAATTTTTCATTTTGAAAACAAGCACAAACCCCATCATATGCATTTCTGGAGTTTATTATCTTTATTTTGAGTGTTTGTTTGACTTTTGCTTTTGTTCGAATTCGAAATTCCTTCAAATTTAAATTCCAGAAATGTTTGAATCTTTTCCCCCTCCAAAATTTGTTCCGGGCCGAAACCTCAGCCGGCCCAGCCTCCTTTCTCTTTTTCCCTCATTTTCCTTTCTCCTCCGCACCGGCCCGTCTCGGCCCAGCAGCAGCCCATCTCCTCTCCTCCCTCCTTGTCTCACTGCCAAGTGGGCCCCGCCCCGTCGTCCTCCTCCTCCGGACGCCACCGGCGAAATTTCCGGCCGCGCCCATTCCTCCCGGTCTCCTCCGCCGCCTCTGTCCCATCCACGCACCAGGAGAAGCACGTGAAGAACGAGCGTAGCGCACCGCCTTCCCCTTTCTTGCCCGCCCCGTCAAGTCAACCGAGCCGCCTTCCCCTCTTCCTAGGCGCGCCCGCCAAGAATCCGGCGAAGCACCGCCATTGATGGTCCATAAAAGGAGACGAGCTCCCCCTCCTTCTTCCTAAGTCGCGCACACGAGCTACTCCTTCCCTTCTTCCCTCCCGAGCTCCAATTTCCCTCTCCCTCTCTTAGGCTAGGGTTCCGGCGACCTTACCTCGCCGCCAACGTCGAGCTCACGGCCACTTCCGCTCGGCTTGAGCTCACGGTAAGCACCCCCACTCCCTCCGCTCTCACCTGCACACTCTTTTCTCCCTCCGCGCACACCCGAAACCTGTCCGCGACGAGCACCACCGCTCCGCCCTCCCCTTCTCCGTCTCCGGCCGCCGTGGAACTCTCCTCGGCCTGGCCAAGGCCACACGCAGCTTCCCCGCTCACGCGCACGTCCGCACCCGTTCAAACACGCGCTCGCGCGCGCGTACCTCGTTTTCCCCTCGCACGCCCGAGCGCCGCCGTACTCCGGCGAGCTCGCGTCGTCGTCCTAACCCTCCTGCGCGTCAACACGTAGCACTCTCGGTCCGCCGTCGCACATAGAGTCCGCAGCTGCTTTACGCACCCTGTTCCGGCCACTGCAGCAGCCTCCGGCGTGGTTTCCGGCGACGCCCCGCCGCGAGCTCCCCTCCACCGCCGCGATCTGACTGTGCTGCGCCGGCGTCCGACGTGGCTGCCACGTCGGCGCTTGGGCCCGCGACGATCCGGGTCGCCCGCACACGTGGCAGACCCGACGCACCGTGCACCCACGCACACACACGCTCGGTCCACCACACTCATGGACCGAGTCCACAAAACAGTGCCGCCCAGCACCCTTGGCCCCGGCGGCCCACAAGTCAGCCTCACAGACACACACAAAAATGCTACGCGCACCCAGATTCGTACACAGAAATCTTTTTCGAGCACATTTCCAATATGAGAAAATTCCCAGAAAATTCCCAAAAATCCTATATTCCTTTCTAATCATTTTCCAACCCTTGTTCGATCCAGATTAATTAGGATGGTGGCTAAGCTTAATTGTTTAGCTTAAACCTAATTAATTTCCTTTCTTTTACTTCAAAAATCAATATCTGTCTCGTTCTAACTCCAATTTTGGCGAATCTTGCGCCAAAATTCATCTAAAATTCTATTCTATCCAGTGCCACCAAAATCAACTTCCCTCTGGTTTTATTTGGATTTTATTTGATTTATTGCTTGTTTATTTGTTTGTTAAACGATAGATTTATTTCTTTTATCGTTAGACAATCAAGCTTTTGAAGAAGAGCCCGAAGATCCGGATTACGAGGACATAGAAGAAGAAGGTTTTGGTGAAGGCAAGTCTAACTCCCTTTGATCATATTGATCCCATGTTTATGAAATTATCCTAATTAGAGCTGTTTACAAATAAATTGCATGGTATTTAAATGAATTTAAATGCTAGAAGGTCCTATGCTTGATTGCCTTCCTTGATTTGATTATATCCTGAATCCTTGTTAACCATAGGAACCAACATCATTAAATTTATTTAATGAACTGTTGGAATGCTTGCCGCTTAGGACTTTCACCATGTGTTTAATTAATCTTGCTCACATGATTTTCGTGTAAAATGCGTGTGTCTTGGTGGTGTGTGTAAATGTGAAAAGTGGGTGGTTTAATGATAAGTGCAACCCTAGTGAAGAATGTTTTGACGGGATCAGGCGAGGTAGTCCTCAGTGGGGAGGCTATCTCTGGGACGCCCTTCCTCGTGAGGATTGGCTATTGTAAGATGCCTGGTTCGGTTGTATAAGGACCGGTTCTTGTGCCGCCTTTGCCTAGCACCTTACGCGCAGCCACAAGCCATGAATGGGCATGGGATTGGAACCACACCCTACTAGTACTCACCCGGTACCCCCGGAGGCAGGAGATTGCAACGGAATCCCAGGAGAAGACTCGTTCGTTGGTGGGTGTTCGAGATCCGGCATTTGTGAATCTGGCCATCTTATTGATTGTGAAGCCCCTGGTGATGTCCGTGGGGGATGCCGTGGTGGTACCAAGTAGGTACGGAACCTTTAGTGGGACAGTCCAAACTATGACGATAGGGAGGACTGGATCACCTTGTGGGGAAATTTGTGCACCCTCGGCCGAGGTTATGAATCTATCCGGATAGCCGTGTTCCACGGTATTGGACAACGCGAAAGCATTGGCCACACTATGATTAGACTTTTCTGTGTGAGTTATCCTTGGCGTGTTTTCGGAATACACCGGTTTGGAACCGTGTGCTGGTTGTCGGCCAGTGATAAAACTTGAGGCACTGGCGGGATGGACAGTAACTCCGCCAGGGCCGCTCAACCCCACTAATCTCTGCAGATACTTGATTAGATTGCGAACTGCTTTATTTTCAAAACAACCTTGCATAAACTTGGCTTTCACGCCTTGTTGTGATAAACCTCAGCCTATCCTTTGATAAACCCCTTGCATAACTTACCCCTCGTGTTAGGCTTGCTGAGTACCTTAAGTACTCACTCTTGCTTCAATCGTTCAGAAGATGAGCCGGAGTTAGAAGCTGAAGGAGGTGAAGATTAGGGTTCAGCCTGCACGCAAGTCTGCCTGTTGGAGGTGCCGTTCCGTCCTCCGCTGGAGTAGTAGTCTAGTGCTGCTGCTGTGGCAGCTAGCTGGTGTGTTGTCTGTTCTTGTGGTCAGGCCGCTGGCTTTTGTTGTAAGACCTTTTGTATAATAAAAAGGCTTGTATGAGACTTGGTAATATCATAAAAAGGGTATGAGACTGTGATGTCATTCTGTGTAAGCGGCGTATCAGCGTCTGATCCAGGGACTGATACGGTAAGCGCTAGTGCTCCAGAAATGGGGTACGACAGAAAAGGCGATCAAAGATTCAACTATAAAAAAGTAGTGGGAATCTATCTATTATATATATCTTATATTTACTAATTGGAGGCTCCTTTCGGTGCCCCCACGTTAATCAGAGAAAAATCCTAGAAATTACCAGAAAAAAGCAAAACATCCGACCGTTGATTCCATGGTTGGCAGTCCGTAACCATTGATCAATAGCTACAAGCCCACGTAATCCAGCCCACCTTGCCCTAGCCGCCTATCGTTGATGCCGCTTCAGCTTTCCGTGCTCTCCTTCCCTATTCCCCTCCGCCTCCCTCTCGATCCTGCCCTCCTCTTCGTTGTTCCTCAAGAATTGGCCATGAAAAGCGCCTGAATAAGTAGAGAATGATGTGGACAGGTTGCATGATGGGAGGAACGAAGAGCTGACTGCCCTCGACCATCACGAACCTGAAGCCATGGTCATTGCCGATTCAATCTATTAAGATTCGTCTCCGTGGTCTCCAATCTCTCTTTCACCGTTTTCGGGCGCCGTCGTGTGCGAGATTCAGAACGGTTGTTGTCTCACGTTCACTGCAAGTCTGCAACGACAGACACGTACATCTGTTCTTGCTTGGGAGGAGCGCAGAACGGGAAGACGAACGTTCCTGTATTGAGGAGTACATACATGTATTCCAGATATGCCATGCAGGAAGGAACGAATAGCACCTGCACAAGGTCCGCCCATCACTGTTCTCCGTAAGATTTTCCAGATGCTAGGTAAACGACAGCCATCTTGAATGGGACGTCCATTCTCTCGCTTGGCTGCCGTCATGTATAACCTCCATATGCAATCAGCAATATGGGACGTTGCTAACTATCTCAAGTGCGACCACGGACCACCAATGGCATAATCTCTGCAGCAAGGTATTCTGCCTATTTCAGTCTGGAGAATTTGATAATCTGACTTTAGTTTCATTTTCTAATCCTGACTGGATGTGCAAAGAAAAAGTTCGAAAGACTATGGGTACTACAAGGCAAGCCAGCGGGATTTAATGTGTACTACTTCAGTCAAGTTCAACGTTGGCAACAATTACCGTAATTTCTCTATGATTCACAAAAGCTGGAACAATATTTTGCTTTTGGCTCAAAATAGTATATTACTTGCAGGTCGCTCTAACCACCGATCCAATTGGACATATAGTCCTTCAACGCCTGTGGGGGTGGTGTCATGTAATAAGTAAGTTGCATCTGAGAGTTAAACATTCATTCTTGTTAAATAACAAATGTTTTTTGTGTGCATGGCTAACAATATTTCAATGAATGAGATGGCGAATATGAGTTATAGTTGAATGCTCAATTGAGTTCATTTTTCATCCATTAAAGTTCTAAGTTGTTAACCAGTTAATTGAGTGAATTTACATGTTATGGATTCAGCATGTCCTATTAAGCTTGGTGTTGCGTTTACCACACTACTTTAATTTTGTAATTATGTGAAATGTATTTTTCCTATTTAATTAAGTGAAATGACTCCCGATTCCATGAGAAACTCATTGTATGCAGTTTGACTGTGCAGACTGAAAAATCACAAGATATCTGACATCTTCTGTCGCTTACCTAAAAAACTTTTGCAACTGTTTTATAGGGATCCTCACAACTGTTTAAAAGTTCCATTTTTTCTATTTACATGAAAGGATTTGTTTCTTCTATATCTACTATAATTGGGCCACAGCAAGTTATCAGTCTCTTTTCAGTTATTTTCACATTGGCCTAACTAATTTTTTTCTTTGTTTCACTATTATCACAAATGAAGAGGTTTTCCCTTTTTGGTGTATGTATATTGTGTTGGGAAGGACCACTATGTACTTTAATTTTACAAAGATAATTAACTATTCTACTTTTCTTTATAGTTTTACTCAACTCAATGAATTCGACGCATTTTCCTTTTTATTTCTCATTACTTTTTTGAAATGAGAAAATTACTAAGTTGTTGCATAATATAGCTTTTTGTATTGTGAAGATTACAACACTTTTTCATATTTGTTTTTATTTGCCTTACATGGTGAGTTGATCATGCATGTGTACCTGCTATTATTCATGGTTTACTGTAGCTACAACTTGCTCCTCCGGTTCTCCAAAATGTAACAAGTGAGATGTGCTACTACATTAGTTATTTACTAATTGATAAATGGGATTAAGTGTGTCATGACCTTTTGTCGAGGGGAGTATCATGGACTTTTTTTCACATTGATCTTCAGGTAACTACTCTGCTCTTTCTTTAATAGACCTAGGTAGATGAAAAAAAATTCGGTGAAGTGGGTCACAGGAAAATTCAATGAACTACCTTTTGTCCTTGCTAACAATTTAATTTCCACCGAATGTAGGCTTGAAATAATTTGTATGCAACCCCCTGCTCCCTTGAAAACTCTAATTTAGTTTCTATTGATATAAATATTCCTACTTCAAATGATAAATCGCACCATAATAATATTTGTCCATTATTATTATATTCATATGGTGTTATTGCATAATATAGTTGGAAAATGCATGCCAAGAAAATGGGACACCTTTAGCACGTGGGTTGCATATAGGACAAAACTGATTAAGGAAACAACCGTACACACATGACCTGACATTTTTAATAAAACAGGCATATAATAAAAATCATCCGAGCCGTGTGTGACTTAGTAAGTGAGTGACTAATCTTAGTAGGCCAAGCTATGAGTTACACGATGCGAAGCTTGAAATGTGTCTATAGAGACAGTTTAGGGAATCTAACTAGATAGTATGTTACTTCGTGACATAATGTGATTTATTTATTCATTGAATTTTGGGGAATTTTAATATGTAAAAGAGTAAACTAGGATGGAATTCAAATTGATAAAGTAGTTAAAGAGTAAATTACTTCTATTGAATTCAAATTGAAGGAGTAAAATATATACTGTAGGATTAACTATTCACATCATTTTGTTCAAGATTTGTACACAATAGTCCCATGGCCTGTGCGATACTTGAATGGGTGATGTCTACTATGCATGCCATTAACCTTATCATAGAAGGTAAAGAAGCAAAAAAATATATATATAAAAGATCAAGTGTTTTAATTTTAAAGTTTATCAAATTTAATGTCAATAAGTAAGGAAAACTAATGGAGGCTAAAGATTGTATGGTATGATTTGTAATGTAAATTTACTTATCTATGATTACAGTAGGGAGTTAAAGACTAAATCCTATCATTAACTTCATTGGTATAAAACTTACAGCATGGTTTTGTTGGATGGTAAACAAAAAATAATAATATCGAAGAGGCAAAAGGAATCCAGGTAGCTCTTATGTTTCTTAAGATTAACTAATATGTTAAATTGCTAGGCCGTGCAAGTATTGCACGGGCTGATGGGCTAGTATATATAATTGATGAGGAAAAGGAGCCACCACGTTCGCTATCAAGGCCTAGAAATTACCACGTTAATTCTAAAATACTAGAAATTCCCACGTTAATCCGAGAAAATAAGAAGAGAAAATTACCCACCACTGCCATTATGAAACAATTAGTCAGAAAACCCCATAAAAATATTTATAAAAAGCTAAATTTAAAATAATAAACATATTAAAAAATACCCCTCACACCTATTTCTAAATTACCCACCATGCCATTATGAGTCTAACTAAATTCAGAATAATAAAAAATAACAAAAATATCCTTCACACCTATTTTTAAATTACCCTCCGTGCCCTTACAAGTAAAAAAACTAAATTTGGATTATAAATAATAGCTAAAAATATCCTTAATTCTTATTTTTTTTAGTTGACCAACCATACCATTATGAGCAAATAGCTAAATTTTGGAATAATAACAATATCCAATAAACACTTAATCGTGATTTATAAATACACTTTTATAAAAATACACCGTGATATATGTCTAGCTAGAATGGCACATTATCTTATTTTTATCATGACATGTTTCCTTTAAAAGATATATTTATAGCACGACGCATTCTTTTTTCTTACCATGAGCGATATGTTTAGCATGTCACATTTGAACCAACCTCACTTCTAAAATAAAATCAAATATATTGTTAGATAAATGATGACTCATCTCACACTCAAATTGAGGGACGGTGAGAAATTCTACAATCTATTTTCTACCATTTTATAAATATAGAATATAAAATAGGTAATAACAAACTATGTGAAACTTCTACAATAATATTAAAATATTTTAAATAGTATAGTATGTCTAGCCGCGCAATTGTGCGGGCACCACCTTCACTCTAAAATGCTAGAAATTCTCACGTTAATCCAAGAAATGCGTATTGAACGTGATGAATGGGACCAAAAGTCCAATACCTAGGCTGCGAGCTCCATGCATGGCCGCAAGATGACGTACGGACTATGCGACCGGGGCACCGCGGTGCCTACAACTACGTACAAAGGATCGAGTAAGTACTGATATGATATGTACGGACACTGGTGAGTTAGCAATTTGATTTGATCTTTTTGATTAACTAGAAACGGCATGAGAACACAGATCACCTTGAATAGTGGATCAAACTAAACGGAGAAAGCTTGGTAAGACATGCAAGTTTACCGCTTGATGATGTTTTGTTTATTACTTAGTTGGTAATATTCGCACGGTTCAAGCCTCTAGGAATCCCAGATGAGCAAATCTCAGTGTACCCGGTAGAAGGCCTCAACATGACACAGAGGGTGTGGTCCGTGGTCTTGACCGCATCTCAGCACCATGACTGATGATCACACGTGCATAAATGTTACAAACAATGCAGTCAATATTGGTATTTTCTAACACATGAAAAACTTATACCGTAAAAAAGGAAACAACATAAGTGTAAGAGTTGGAATGCAATGATTGTTCAATTTTGTTTGGTATATGTTATCATAGACGTCATTATTTAGTAGTTATAACATCATCATCATTTTTTACATAGTGCCGATGGCATCAGAGAGTAATTTTAAAGGAGTTCAGTTGGCAATCAAAGATTGTAGTGAAAGAAGATAAGATGTGGACTGGGTGGCCGATTTTGAAATAGAAAGGGAGAATATTTTTATTTATCTAATAAGTAGTATTGGTTCTCATGCAATTGACGGGTTTTTGCTGGCCATTTCAGAGTGCTCGAGCTTTGACATACAACCAAGAAGATGCATTGGATACAACCAAAAAGATGCAATGGCAAGCAGACAAAAGGATTTGTTACTATGGTGTACAAGACCATGCCGAGAAACATGTCTAAACTCTTTGTTGCAAATATATGGAAATAAATCTAGCCGCGCAAATGCGCGGGCCACCATACTAGTTTAAAACTTGACTGGCTAAACCGCGGATCTCTATTTTGTGTGATATTCCTTTGGATGAACCATGAGGTCTGCGTGGGCGCCATTCTGAAGTAAAGGCATCACACATTGGTAGCAGGAAACTACTTGACACCAAACTGATCAGCTTTCTTGAATGACAGAAACAGAATTGTGGTGTGAGCGAAACTACACCCTTTTTCACCTGGTGATAGTGTTAAATACTCCTGTTGTTTTGCGTCCTTTCATGGAGACAATGCGTAGTAGGCCAATAGGGCAGCTTGACATTTCAGTGGGAAATTGGAGATAAACAAACATCAGTTACAGTAATGAACTGCCGGTCTAATTAATTGAGTGCATGTTGTGGCGCTGCTTGTGTTCAGGAGGCCTGTTGGCACCGGCGTTGCCAACTGCCAATGGCTGCGGCGACGTCGACGTCCATGTCCATGTCAAGGGCAATGGGTACGGCAACGAATACGCTGGTTGACAGGTAGTTTCTGACATGGGAAGCAGCACCGCAGAGGGTTCCACGAACTACGCTGTGGGAGTGACCGCCTGCATGGGCATTGTCATGGACCGGAGCTCATGCCGTCGCGTCCCCAGATGGGCCACGTGAGGCCGCTGCATCAGCCAATGCAGCCGCCACCGCCGCCATTGATGGCCATGTTTGCTTTCCTTCTGCCTTGCTATCATCACCCGTACAATGAACATGGTTCATTTGGATATCTTGCAGAATTTGCAACGGTTTTCTGGGTCCCCCCGCAGAAGAAGGGGTACAGTTTGAGGGATACTCGTCACTTCCTGCGCAGGAAACGCAAAAGATGCTCCAGTGAAGAGCTGCAAAATCACTTCGTGCCCAGATCGAGTATTACTTCAGCACAAGCAATCTGAGTAACGTGTGAGTGAGGATTAGGAACAGAATGGACTAGTGGTACATGTACCATTTCGTACAGTTTAATTATGTACTCCCTCCGTCCCTAAATATAAGGCGTTTGACTTTTTCAGAGATCACATTTGACCATTCGTCTTATTCAAAAAATTTATAAAAATATAAAAGTAATTATGTTATATTTAAAATATATCTACTGATGAAACAAATCATAACAAAATAAATATTATTTTTATAAATTTTTCAAATAAAACGAGTGATCAAACGTGATGTGTGAAAGTCAACAACACCTTATATTTAGGGACGGAGGTAGTAAAATTTTTTATGAAGCAAGAACTAACGTGTACTACAAAACAGGGTACTAGCAGAGTCACGGTCACGGGAAACAGAGTAGGGGATACAGCAGCGATGCTCTGTTCTTGCTGGTGCGCATCATTGCAGATGCATGGAGCTTGGATTTTCATGCGCTAAAATCCATCAGGTTTATTATCGGTTATTGCGTCGTCCGCTGTGGCTGCTCCGTCCTCAGGTCCGAGCAATGGCAACGGCGGCGAGAAACGCCTCTTCTCCAGGTCCGAGTAATGGCGACACAGGTCTCGCCGTCGCAGTGCCCTGCTCGATTCAAAAGGTCACGTATCTGGTCCTGCAATCGCTTGCCCACGTACACGCCGGAGTATACCTTAGTGGAGCCGCCGCGAGCTTGAACGCACGCGCAGGCACAGGGCCCACAGGCGAAAGCGCCGCCGCCATGGCCACCACGCTCTCGGGGCGCCGCCGCGGAAGCGTTTCTTGAGCGCGCGGAGGACCGCAGCCACGGCTGGAGCTTTGAATGCCTGGTTGCAGAGGCGTGCAGGGGCGGTCGTCGCCTCGGATGTTTTCAATAACGCTCCCTGATTAGATCGTGATTATTAGTCGTGATCCATTAGTTGCAAAATGCTCTCTAGTTTGGACCGTGACTATTAATCACGATCTAAATATGGGTCTATTTGCTTTCTGCCTGGCGCCTGCTGCTCGGCCCAGGCAACGCATCGCAACCCCAGGCGCTCAAAATCATGCTTGCTTAAAAAAAAAAGTAAAAACAGGCATTCAAAGCATATTAAAAAAAAGTTGTGACACATCCGTACATGGGTCCCGCCTATGACGTCACATGTTAGCACAGATGCTCCTGACCCACTTGTCTCTGGATGAATACATATATAAAATTTCTGGTTTTTATGTTATTGTCTTGGTGACTTTCATTTGTGATTTCATGAACACGTATATAATTTGTACGCAAATACGTATTCTTACCACAGCATAGAAACTCAGGCGTCACCACTGACATCTTTATATGGTAGTAGCATATATGTATATGACAATCATTCAATGATTTCCTCTAATTGACTCCATTGATTTTTTTTTCTCTCTACAAAAAAAATTGACAGCAATATCCATTACTAAATAGCCGAGACTTGAAGACTTGGCTTATAAATACCACAACCAAGAGGCTGCATTTGTTCGTCACAAACATGTTCTCGATCATTCTGCATCTTAACATGTTGTTCCATATATCATTATACATGGAAGGCATCAAGGAGTTTATGGTTCACGGTTTCACTACGACCCACTAGATGGAACAGCATAAAGGCGACGCCGATAATGTTGCTACCCGCTCAGATCTTGGTAGCTGTCTCTCAGCCACATTCAGCTAGAATAATGTTCCACGTCGACAAGAGCCTCCTCAAAGCATGTTGGCATCATCAACAGCTGAACGAGGTTAAGACCTCCGGCGCGCTTGCTTGGTGCCTCTGTCAACGTTCGTTCTTGAAGATTTCATCTTCTCTTTGCAATCGTTCATCTCAGTCTGAGAACTGAAGTTCCTTATTACCGTGCATGCAGGCATATACGTAAAAAGGTCCAGCAAAGTCCTCAGTTCTGCGTCAGATCAAATTTAAATTGCTCATCCCTTTTCCGTACGTATCTGATGTGAAAGCATTCATTATTTTAATTACTTGAAATTGTTTCGACTGATTTCAGTGCCGTGTTCTGCATCGCAACTGAAGCAGATGCATGAAAAGTGGAGAAGTGCATATACCCATGTCGTCGAAGTCTAGGAACATGATGAAGAAAATGGACCTCAATGATTTTACAGATCAGTCTTCTCATAGATGAAGCACAGGAACCTGAATCATGTTACCACAGATCGATCTGTTGTGCGGCCTCAGCCTCACCCCTGGGTCTTGACGGCGGCTATAATCATGGACATTCAGAAAGAACCTCGTCTTGGGCTCGTCGGCTGCGGCAATAGAGCTTTTTCGTGTTGGTGGCCGCAGAGCTCGATGACGTGGAGCGCGTAACAAGGACCAATCGAAACGGAGGCAAATCCTGCAGCCATGTGCCCGCGTCCATCGCCTCCATATACATCTTGCTATCGATGACCGGACGCTAGCAATGATCTCCAACCCCAACGCCTCCTGTAGTAACTATCACGCATGTATGTCAGGCATGGACCTTGCTCCTGTGGCACAACGGTGGCAGCCATGGAGGTGGCCCAGACGGCGGACACGAATCATGTGGCAACGACGACGTTCAGATCTATTGCTAGCACGAAGAAAGGTGCTGGTTTCTTCACGAGCAGATGCATTTACGTGGTGAACAGACTAAGGGACATGGAGATGTGTTGGGGGCGGATTAAGGGTGAGATTTTCTCTTGGGATTATGTGGGTACACAATTAAAGGCCAGATGTTTTTCTTTTTGTGAGATTTTCTAGACTTTTGTTTTTCTTTTTTTATAGCCACTATGGTAGGAGGGTCATCTTCTTTTATATATAAATAGATTTGCCGATGACATATTAATTGTGTTGGATTAATAAAAGTGTTTTTATTATTCACTTAAAATCTATTATTAGTGACACTGTAAATATCGTTTTAAGCCTTTCATACACACGCGAGGCACACGTGCATTGGTACTATATAAGCTATAATAAGTACTCCTATCACCGCGTACAGAAACTTAGGTGCCACCACACTGACATCTTCATTATGGAAGTAGCATACGGATTCACAATCATTCAATGGTTTACTTTAGTTGTCTAAAACTTTGACTGCAGTAATGAACCATTTAGTAGCCGAGACTTGCATGGAGGCTTGGCCTATAAATACCACAAGCAAGAGGTTGCATTTGTTTTGTCACAAACATGTTTACATTCTGCATCTTTAACATGTTATTCCAGCGTAGAAATGGAAGGCATCAAGAAGTTTCTGGTTCACCATTTCACTACGACCCACTAGGAAGTTCAACAAGATTGCCATGGCGATATTGAGGTTGCTACCAGCACAGTCTCTTTTCGTGACAGTTATTGTAGAATAATGTTTCTTGGCGTTCTAGAAGCTTTGCTATGTATGCACTGGTCATGAGCAGTGTAATGGTGCATCGTAGGAAGCGGACACTGGTATAGTATGACGGAACCGTACCATAAGTTTTGTAGTTGGGCAATCTGTTGCAGAAGTTAACTGATTTGCCACCGAGGACTGATTCGGTCTCTGTTCAATCAAATTGTTGGTCTTTGCGTGGCCTTCATTTTTTTTTTTTTGAAGGACAACGTTTGCAGGGCACCGCCACGTATCTGTATGTTCCAAGCTCACAACGACCTTGAAAAAACAGGTCGATTCGAGCGTCCTCAAATCGATCATCAGCATGCAGCTGAACGAGGTTCACGCCTCCGACGCCCTTGCAGGGAGCCCCTTCGTAGACAACCATTTGCATATGGACCCCTCACCGCGTAGAAACTCAGGCGCCACTACTGACAGTTTCAGGATGCTAGTAGCATACGTATATCACCATCATTCAATGATTTACTTTTATTGACTCAAGTGATTTTCTTTTCCTCTTATATATGCAAATGACTGCAATAATTATTTAGTAGGCGAGACTTGGAGGCTTGGGCTATATATACCACAAGCAAGAGGTTGTATTTGTTTTCTCACAAACATGTTCTCATTCTGCATCTTAACATGTTGTTCGATCATAGAAATGGAAGGCATCAAGAAGTTTCTGGTTCAGACTTTCACTACGACCCACTAGATGGAACAGAACCATGGCCACGGCGATATTGATGTCACTACTGGGCAGTTACTGAACTCTTTTCTTAGCACGAATAGGGCCACCAGCTCATGAACAGCAGGAAAAAAAACTCGTTGGCGCAGTGCTACTTCGGAGGGACCACCGGGAGCACCGCGGTGGAGCGGTCCCTCGGTGGCCGGGAAAGCTGGTGGAGTGAGTGAGAAGTGTCACTGACAGGTGGGTCCAGGTTAGAGGACAAAGAGAGAACCGTGTATTTGCGAATGGGCCGCTGGATCCTACTGTTATTTTGGCTTGTGATGGAGGATCAGCGTGCGAGTTGAGCCAGAAATACTGAGACAGCTGCTCCTTATCCCTAGGACGCTTTTGTTCAGGGCAGAATCACCAAAGATTCCAAGCAAGATTCTTTTTTTCTATAATTAAGGGAGATCCCGTTGGTGAAAGTTGCCTAGAGGGGGGGTGAATAAGCAACGGGACCTGAAATGACTAATTAAAATTTAATCATCAACAAACAACCCGGACTAATCCGGGTGGAGTCGGACTAGTCCGAGTGTGGCCAGACAAGTCCGGCTCGGGACGGACAAGTCCGGAACCTACGCAGCGGAAATTAATCGATGAACCAAAGAGTAAATCTAGTTCCATTCAAGCAGGGATTATAAGCAGGTATATCACGAACAACAACTGGAGCAAGCTAGGAAAGCAGTAGAACAAGTAAATCACAAGTAAATGAGCAAATCCTAGCAAACCCTAGATAGGCAAGTATATGAATGGCAAGATAGTAAACAAGAGCAATTAAGCAACAAGGAGACACAAGATTTTTCTCCGAAGTTCAGCTCCACTTAGAAGCCTACGTCTCCGTTGAGGAGTCCACAAAGAACCGGGTTGCTCTCAACCCTAAACCTCTCCAAGTACCAACACAAAGTCGGACTCGGTGCTTCACTAAGAAATCCTCTTGCGAGGAGGGCAATACAAACTTCCGGGCCTCAACCACACAAGTTGGGAGTCCCCGGGCGACGTCTAGCCGTCTAGGGGATGAACCTCCAAGAGTAACAAACACGAACGTCGGCGGCGGTGAAGAGAGACGAAGTGCTCCATGCAATATGCCTTGGCTCACTCAAGAACTCTCCAATCTTCTCTCAATCCCTCAAGAAATCGAAACCCTAGGCTTGGGGAAGGAAGAGAGCAGCTCAAAGTGTGTGAGAGTGTGTGTTTCAGATCTGGGAGTGGCCAACCGTGCAAGGGGGGAGTGAGGGGTCTATTTATAGTCCATCCCCCAAAAGTGACCGTTTGAGCTGTCAGTAGACGGACTAGTCCGTAACAACCCGGACTAGTCCGAGATTCAAACGAAACCCTAGCTCAAAACGACTAAGTCCCAAAGTTAGAGTGGTCTCGGACTAGTCCGCCCCGAGGGCCGGACAAGTCCGGAAAACCAAAACTGTAGGCCGGGACTAACTCGGACTAGTCCGTGACCCGGACAAGTCCGAAAGCACCCGGACTAGTCCGGTGATACCCGGACAAGTCCGAAATACCCAAACTGTGGTCCGGAAGAAACACGGTCAAGTCCCTGACCGGACTAGTCCGGCTCCACCCGGACTAGTCCGAAATACCCGAACTGTGGTCCGGGATAAAACCAGACTAGTCCGGCTGGGCATACCCGGACTAGTCCGACTGGTCTCGGACTAGTCCGGCTGCCCTGAGCCGAAACACGATGTTAGCACTCATGAATGCATATGGAGTTAGAATTTTGAGCACTTAGTCAAATTCACCGCTTTTTACGTCGTATCCCTCTTGATAGTACGGCATACCTACAACTCAAATATATGAAATACAAGCTCATTGTCATAGGCATCCTTTTCTTTTCCTTCTTCATTTTGAGGGTACATAAACGACGTTTCTTTTATCTCTTGCTGCACACATGCTCATATAAACTCATTAGTTCTTTAATTGTTTGTCATCAATCGTCCAAAACCCACTAGGGGGCCTAGATGCTCTTTCAATCTCCTCCTTTTTGGTGATTGATGACAACCAAATAAAGCTTTCATTTGAGAGATAAATAAGATATTGAAATAGGTAATGAACATATGAAGAGCTCCCCCTAAAGATGTGCAACATGTGAAATGACAATAAGTAAATACATGCACATTAAGAGAGAAAACAATGAGAGCTCATACATATGTTCATAGCAAGAGTGGGGTGCATAAAACAATGTGTTCATGAATGACATAGATAAGAGATTGTGCAACAACATTCATGACAACATAAGCATGAAAAACTCCCCCTAAAGCTAAGCATGTCATGAACAAGCATAAATATGACATATGGCATGGATGAGCACACAAATACGATATAAGCACATAGTCATCACAAATACAAGCCATTAAACATAGTCTTACACAAATAGATGCTAAACATGACATAGTCTCAAGCATAAAACTTAACAAGTCTTACAAGCCATACAAAGAGAGTTTTTCAAATCACACATCAAGTCCATGATCAACTAGATAGATAGGTAGAGAGATAAAGCTTTTCTTCTCCCCCTTTGGCATCAAGACACCAAAAAGTGAAAAGAAAAGGTTGGAAGGTCGATGTTGAAGCTACTCCTCATCTTCTTCTTCTTCCTCCTCTTCCTCCTCTTCCTCCTCGTCGTAGTCCTCATCACCATCATTGCCATTTCCACGTCCGGAGGGACCTTGTGCTGCAGCAGCACTAGAGGAGGCACCGGCGTCGTAGTGGGAGAAGTAGGCAAGCTCTGCGGGAGTGAAGGATGCAGAGGGATCTTCATAGGTAATTTCTTCATCCTCTTCACACTCAGAACCATCCGGAGAACGAGGTGGCTGCAAATTTGAAGCACGGTGCAGCGCCTTGATGGAGCGAGTATCCTTCTTCCTAGCTGCCCTCTCCTTCTGAATCATGGCTGAGTTGTCTTGACAAATCTTGAAGATGGACTTGAGAAACTTGAGAAGATCACCACCGCTGTGAGAGCTAGAGGAAGAACGAGACATGGTACGACCACTCCTTGTCTCCATAGGTGCTGAAGTTCCGGGGGCAGCTGCTGCAGGAGTAGATGTGGAGAGCAGAGGTGAAGGAAGCTGAGGACTAAACCTTGCATGAGTGGCATCCTTCACAAATTCCTTCTCTGTTACTTGCTCAATCATATACATGATCTGAGGTGCAAACCCACAAGAACGATTGGGTTGGGTGGATATGAGGTAAATCTCTGAGTAGAAGAAGTCAAACACATTGAATTTCTGCTGACCACGGATCCACCACATTAAATTCCTCTCATATGATGGAATGCTGCCAGCATCACCAACTCTGGGTGCCAATGTACTCCTCAAGATCCTGTGCAGCACAGAGAAGAAGGGCAGCAGCCAGCCACTTTAGGAGCCACAAAGTTAACACCCGGAGTGTACATGAAGTCCACTTGACTAGTGGTGAGAGGGGCTGCATCATGAATCTTTGCTCCCTTCTCACTCAAGACCGAGGAGTGAAAAAAATCCCCTCGCTCTCCCCGGGTCAAAGCACATGGTTAAGACTCGCGCCGAAGCTCACAACGGCCAGCTGATTCCCTGTGTAAGATCGGGGAGGGGGTTCGGGGATTTTCTCAGCCTGCGTGAGAGGCTCTTCTCCTTAGCAAAATGCCGTCGGGGGCGGTCTTACCCCCGGCAGGTCGAGTTTTTTTTCAAGCATGTGGAAAGGTTCGAGAAGACATAGGACTGCAAAATGTAACTCCAAAAACTATTCTCTTATAGTGAGTACAGATATATAGTAGTATATAGAGTGATTTATAGTGAATGCAATGACACCAAAATCTGATCTTTTCCACAAATTTAGAGCTCTACTCGAGTGGGGATATGCTACGAGTCATGTATATTGAATTGGGCCCCATCAGTTGGGTCGAAAAGTCCAAAAGGTCGGTGTCCTATACCGGCCCATGCACTGCAAAGGTATAATAGCATTTATAATAAGCTACAGTAAGTACTCCTACCATTGCATAGAAACTTATGTGCTACCACACTAACATATACTGACAGGAATATCACAATCATTCAATGGTTTACTCTAGTTGTCTATAAAAATTGACTCCAGTAATCATTTAGTAGCAGGCTTGGCCTATAAATAAATACCACAAGCAAGAGGCAGCATTTGTTTTGTCACAAACATGTTCTCATTCTGCATCTTAACATGATATTGCATCATAGAAATGGAAGGCATCAAGAAGTTTCTGGTTCACAAATTCACTACGACCCACTCGGTTCTTCAACAAGATTGCCAGGTTGCTACTGGTAGTGTTTCTTCCTGGGACCGTTACAGCAGTAGAATAATGTTCTTTGCCTTCTAGAAGTTTTGCTGTGTGCGCGCTAGTGATGAGAACTGTTATGGTGCATTATAGGAAGCGGATATAGTAGTATATAGAGTGATTTATAGTGAATGCAATGACACCAAAATCTGATCTTTTCCACAAATTTAGAGCTCTACTCGAGTGGGGATATGCTACGAGTCATGTATATTGAATTGGGCCCCATCAGTTGGGTCGAAAAGTCCAAAAGGTCGGTGTCCTATACCGGCCCATGCACTGCAAAGGTATAATAGCATTTATAATAAGCTACAGTAAGTACTCCTACCATTGCATAGAAACTTATGTGCTACCACACTAACATATACTGACAGGAATATCACAATCATTCAATGGTTTACTCTAGTTGTCTATAAAAATTGACTCCAGTAATCATTTAGTAGCAGGCTTGGCCTATAAATAAATACCACAAGCAAGAGGCAGCATTTGTTTTGTCACAAACATGTTCTCATTCTGCATCTTAACATGATATTGCATCATAGAAATGGAAGGCATCAAGAAGTTTCTGGTTCACAAATTCACTACGACCCACTCGGTTCTTCAACAAGATTGCCAGGTTGCTACTGGTAGTGTTTCTTCCTGGGACCGTTACAGTAGTAGAATAATGTTCTTTGCCTTCTAGAAGTTTTGCTGTGTGCGCGCTAGTGATGAGAACTGTTATGGTGCATTATAGGAAGCGGACACTAGTATAGTATGATCAAACCATTTTCTAGTTGGGCAATCTGTTATATAAGCTAACATGATTTTGCCACCGAGGACCGATTCGGTCTCTCTTCAATCAAAAAAAAATGTTAGGCCTCGTTTGGAACGTAGGAATTTTACCGGAATTTTATAGGAATTTCGCAGGAAACAGTTCCATTCCCGCAGGAATGGAGAAGCAATCATCTATTCCAAACGGGGCCTTAGTGTTTGCGTGGCCTTCATTTTCTTTTTCGAAGGACAGTTAACGTCTGCCGCGATCCGCGTTATATCCGGCACCACCACCTACCTCGATGTTCCAAGCTCACAACGACCTCTATCGGAAAAGCAGGTATACCCAAGGATTGCAATCCTGCGGTAAACCGGACCGGTTTCGCGAAATTCGGAAAAACCTGTCTGGTCCGGTTTACCCGGGAATCCGATTTTTGGTTTATAAATTCAAAAAAAATTGAAATTTGAAAAAAAAGAAACAAAAAATATGTAAAAAAACTAGACGAAATTTTCAGCATGTTGGTGGAAGAATAACACGAGAAATCGATCGTTTGATGGGCGAAACAAAATCGAGGAAGTTTTCTGTGTTGAAAAGGGAAGGAAAAAAAAGAAAAAACCCCTTTTCTTTTTTCTCTTTTTAAACCTGCAACATTCCTTGATTTGTTTGACCGAGCAAACGATTGAATTTTTTAGTTCTTGTTGCACCAGTGTACTACAAATTGCATCTAGTTTTTTTACATATTTTTGTTTCTATTTTTTCGAATTTTCAATTTTTTTGCTTTTTTTTATTTTCATCTCCAAACCGGTTTTCCAAATTTCGGTCCGAATTTTTTTTTGCATGCGAGATCCCATTGGTCGCTGCAGCCTGCAGGCCTGCACCAGACCGTTGCTGCAAGTGGGGTCGCCTACGGCGGACTTGTCGCGAGCGACAAGACGAACAAAACACCCGCGTGGGCCACGTTCCGCACAGCCGGTAGCAGCGGGGCCCACGGCGTTTGCTTCTAGACTTTTTTTTTTGAGTGAGTGTGTGGTGTCGGTCTAGCTCAGTGCAGTTCGCGAAGTTCCTGCAGTTCCGCACCCAGCATTTTATTTTACGAAAATGGGTTCAGATAGATGGCCATCTATGAGCAACCCGGCTGTTGACTCCATCGGATTCCTCGTCGAGCTAGCTCATGTCCACATCACAATTCTTTCTTTTCTTTTCTTTTTTCTCTTCTTGCGATTGACATCTCAATTATTCACGTACACGGAACCTGGTCTCTTGCGGTAGATGGATCGAGCCAGCTGCGTGCATGGTGGAAGCTCGAGGCAGTCCTCTGTCTCTCTCTCTCACTCGCTTACACATGCGGCGACGGTTCAATGAAGTCATGGATGCGCATAAAGGTAGGCATGGAAAGGTTCGACAAGAAGTAGGACTGTAAAATGTTACGAGCAGAGTGAGTGATTTATACCGAGTCGCATACACCGAAGAATTATTCTTTCCCACAAATTAAAAGCTCTACCCAAGTGGCCAAACTTGGGTAGAGCTTTTAACGTCCTATTGTTTGGGCCCTATTGTTTGGACCGAATTAACGTCCCAAGGTAGGTGGTCAGAGTCCTATTCCGGCCCAAAGGTCAGAGTACTGCACAAACTCAGGAGCCACTGCAACTGAGCGATACTAGTCCTACACAGCTTTCGTTTGGCTAGTGATTGCCAAAGTCATCAGAAACATCTGTGGAGATGGGATGGGTCAATATGGTCAGACTGTTCGTGAGATCAATGCAAGTGCAAGCGATTTCTCGAATGTAGAGTTTGTTCACGAAGGCTGGAGATCAAACTGCGACGCACATGTCTTAGCTCATAGCTCGCTCTACAATTTTGTTGGTAGATATGTGTGGTTGTTAATGCCACCGGAAGGTGTTTGTAATTCTTATTCCCTGCTTGATTAATAAAGGGTGGTGTTCCTAAAAAAAACCGACGTGTTCACGATCATTTCATGATTTACTCTAATTGGTCGTTCTAAAAAAAATGATTTACTCTAATTGACTCCAATGAATTTTTTTTCCCATGTAGAAAAAAATGACCACTATTGAGTAGCGGAAACATGAGGCCGCCAATGCAAGGACATTGTTATTATGTTTCTTTGTGAGATAAAGTTTTCTGAATGCTTGGCCCATAAATACCATAAGCAAGAGGCCACCATTTTTCCTATCACAAACATGTTCTCATTCTCGATATTAAAATGTTGTTCCATATATCATAGACATGGAAGGCATCAAGAAGTTTATGGTTCACACTTTCACTGCGACGCACTAGCATCTACAACGCAACAGCCACGGTGATACTGATGTAGCTACTGGTTTTTCCCTTCCCTCACCAGTTATCTGTTCACCACCGGGAGCAAGAATAATGTTCCTCAGCCTTCTAGAAGCTTTGCCAATGGGGCGGTAGTCTTGAGAACCATTATAGTGCATTATACTACTAGGAAGCCGACACACTAGTATATATGGATCACATCGTACTGCTGATGGTTAATTGGGTTAGTGTTTTTTTGTAGCTGGTCAACTTGTTAGACATCTGCTACCGAGGATGACCAGTTCGGTCTTTGTTCAATCAAATTGTTAGTCTTTGCACGGCCTTTATTTTTTTTCATATGACTTGTTACTCGGCCATGGAACAGCTGTAGGTCAAATCCTGCTGCCTAGTAGGTTCCCATCGTCATCCTTCAGGCCTTCGGCGACCTTGCAGAGGGACCCTTCGTCAATGTTCTTCATGTTCTCTTCTCCAGTCGTTGATCTCATCAGTCTGTGAATTGAACTTTCCTTATTTCAGCGCATGCGTGTACATGCACACGAAAGGTCCATCAAAGTGCTGAAGTTGTTTTTGGAAAGAAAAGAAGTGCTCAGTTGCAGCTTGCGTACTCAAATTAGAATTGCCCATCCATTTTCCGTATCAGATCTGAAAGCATTCATCTTTACATCAAATTTGTTTCAACTCATTTCAGTGCCGTGTCGATCATGTAATCACTACTGAAGCAGATAAATAAAAGAATCGAGGTGTGCATTCACCCATGGTCCACTATTAACTTAGCTTTCCAGATGCGTGCATGCATGTTTCATATACTCTCTGTCACTTTCACGAGTCATAACAGGCCTCTTTGTCGCATCGTTTTTCAGTACGAGTCTCGACAGTATAGTCAACGACAACGCTGCATCCTGAATACGTGTACGTGTCTCGAGCGAGAATCTATCGGTTTCTACTAGTGTACAAAATCATTCTTCTTCACTTCAAGGAGAAAAAAAAAGAGAGCACTGTCGTCGAGTCAGCAAGTGGATCCCGCCTACACCAACCTTCCATGCTACTACCTCTATTCTTAAATTGATGCCTCGATTGATTTTTTTTATGTTACGTTTGACCGTTCATTTTATTCAAAATATTAGTTCAAATTTAGAAACTTATAAGTTATTTTAATTATTCTTTAGTGATAAAACAAACCATAACAAAATATATGACAATTTTTGAAAAATATTGAATAAAACGAATTGTCAAATGTAATTTAAAAAGTCTACGGTGACATTAATGTAAGAATAGATGGAGTAGCACAGATGTTCCGAGTGACGACCCGCACTTGTGATGAACACATATATAACATTTCTACTTTCCATGTTATCGTCATAGTAACTTTCATTTGCGATTGCATGGACAAATATATACAACTATTGTACACAAATAAGTACTCGTACCATAGCATAGAATCTTCATGATGGTATATAGCTAGGGCTCAGCTCGGAGCATACTCGGCTTGTCTCGACCTGGTCTCTTGCGATGGACAGCGGATCCGATGGTGCATGGAGCCAGCGTGCGTGCATGGTGGAAGCTGGAGGCAGCCCACTCTATCACTCGCTTGCACATGCGGCGACGGTCGTTATCAACATATGACGGTTACATGGACGATCATGAACATCTTATGCATGGAAAGGTTCGAGAAGATGTAGGACTGCAAAATTAATGTTAGGAGCAGTATAGAATGGTTGATTTATAGAGAGTAGCATGACGCCAAAAACTACTCTTTTTCACAAATTTAGATCTCAACTGGTCCAAACAGAGGGTGGGGGCTGCTACGAATCATATGTATATATATCAATTTGGGGCCTGTTTATTGGGCCGAACTGGCAGCCCAAGGTATCTAGTTGGTCAGCGTGCTACTATTCAGCCCCATGCGTCGCAAATGTGAAGGGAAAGTGTATCGCGCAGCGCAAGCGCGCGACCAAGGCCGGCTCGCTTAGCAAAAGAGCGGGATATGGGCGGGCGGCCACGCCACTGGTGATGGAGGATGGCGGCGGGGTTAGGGTTCCGGGGCTGTCGAATTGAGGGGAGAGAGCTCCATTATCCGGCGACCATAGAGGAGGGTTCGGGGGGACGGCGGCCAACCCGATGCTGGTCGGCGATGCGGCCAGGCGGCGGAGGCGCCATCGGAGCCGTGGGCGGCAGGACGGCGGGGTAGCAGCAGGGGCGTCACCTCCCGACGAGTTAGCGTGGGCGACGGCGAGTTTGGGGGGCATGGCGCCTTCGGCCGCCAGAGGTGGTGGCAGACGGAGTAGGGGTCAGCGCAGCGGGCGGCGACGGCACCGTAGGCCGCAAGGGGGGGGGGGGGGGGGGGGGGGGGGCGTCGTGGAGGGTTGTTGGTTGGAGACGTGTGACATCCTAGCTCAGGGCTTAATAGGATTGATAGAATACTTATACCAACAAGTTGCAACTTCTTTTCCGGAAGCTTATCTCGAAAGAACTCCGAGGTTAAACCTGCTTTGCTTGGAGGATGGGTGACCGATAGGGAACTTCTTCGTTCCCGGGTGCGCACGAGTGAGGACAAAATGTGCAGAAAAGACTTGTGCTGGTTTGTGAAGGCAGTTTTGAGATTCTAGAGAGCTGCCAGGTGTAAGCGGGCCTGTCTCGGGGAGCGGGACATTACAAGACGAGGGTAATGCGAGGTGGCTGTGGGAGAGGGAGCTGTCGGACGCAGTCATGGGGGCGGTCGTGCGATCTGCAATTGCGCGTATGGATGCGCTTTAATTAGCTTCCCCCAAATCTGAAGGCAAGGTACTCAAACTCAGGTGCCACTACATCTGATGTCGTCATGATCATTCAACGATTTACGCTAACGGCTCCGGTGCTTTTTTGGGTAGAAAAGTTTGACCGTAGTAACTATTGAGTAGTCGAGACATGAAGGCTCCAATGCAAGGACATTGTTATTATGTTTCTTTTTAACAAAGTTTTCGGAATGCTTGGCCTATAAATACCTCATGCAAGAGGCCGCATTTTTCCTTGTCAAAAACATGTTCTCATCCTTCATATTAAAATGCTGTTCCATATATCATAGACATGGAAGACATCAAGAAGTTTATGGTTCACATTTCCACCGCGACCCACTAACTTACAGAGCTTCATGGTTACCATGATACTGAGGTCGTTAGTGATTCCGGGCGTACTTGATGTCTCTCTGCCATAACCTGCTAGAATAACGTTCCTCGGCCATGAGACGCTTTGGGCATTGGTCTTGAGAACCATTATGGTGCATCATACTAGCTACTAGGAAGCTAGCGGACACGAGTTGTATGAATCAAATCGTACGGTTGATTGGTTGGGTTAGTGTTTTTTTTTAAGGTGGCCAGTTTGTTAAGCATTTTACACGATCTGCCACAGAGAACTGATTCGGCTTTATTCTATCGTGTTAGTCTTTGCAAAAACATGGTTCAGGCCACGACGCCCTTGCAGAGTTCCTTCATCAACGTTCTTCATATGCATGTTACCATCTGCAGCTGCCGATCTCATCAATCTGTGCGTATGCCGTGCAGACAAGCCAGCAGCACGCGTGCTAGCTATTCTGAATAGCAGCCCAAGGTAGGGGGTCAGTGTCCCATGCCGGCCCATGCATGGCAAAGGTGAAAGCGCCCGAGGTACCCATCATAGCATTTGTACACTAGAATGGCCGGTTTGTTTAGGCTCTGGAGCGGCCTGTTTGTTTAGGCTTTTAAAAGAGAGCAAGAACTACATGTATAAAATGAAGTCATATGTCCAGAGGCATTATAGATAATTGTCATTTTCATCCATTCTTACAAATAAGGAGACGTAGTAGGAGAAGTCGTTATGTCAAACATTTTCAACCACACAGTCGCAGCCAGCACAACTATTTTCCCAGAGAAGCCACGATCACTGCCCGAGCCCAAACAAACAGGCTCTAATAAGTACTCCTACCACCACATAGAAACTTAGGTGCCCCTGAAATCTTCATGATTGTAGCATATCACAATAATTCAATTATTTACTCAAATTGACTCCAATGACTTTTTTCCTCTCAAAAATATTGACTGCAATAACCATTTAGTAGCCGAGACTTGGAGGCTTGGCCTATAAATACCACAAGCAAGAGGCTGCATTTGTTTTGTCACAAACATGTTATCATTCTGCATCTTAACATGTTATTCCATCGTAGAAATGGAAGGCATCAAGAAGGTTCTGGTTCACAATTTCACTACAACGCACTAGCATATTCAACAAGCTTGCCATGGCGATACCAAGTGTGTGTCTTCCCGAAACAGTTACAATAGAATAATGTTCCTTGGCCGTCTAGAAGCTTAATTTGCTATGTGTGCGCTAGTCATGACTCATGAGAACTTTTATGGTGCATTACTATACGAAGTGGACACTAGTATTTATCAAACCCTTTCCTTGATTGGTTGAGTTAGTTTTGAAGTTGGCCAATCTGTTACAGATGTTACATGATTTGCCACCGAGGACCGATTCGGTTCCTGTTCGATCAAATTGTTAGTCTTTGCGTGGCCTCAATTTCTTTTTCGAAGGACAACATACACAGGGATCGATCCGCGTCAAAGCCGGCACCGCCATGTACCTGAACGTTCCAAGCTCACAACGACCGCGAAACCCGGCCCACACCGACGCGAGCCTCTTAAAATTAGCAGCCCAAGGTCAAGGCCCCATAGAAACTCGTTTATCACAATCATTCAATGATTTACTGTAATTCAATGATTTACTGCACAGTCACAAAAAAAAATCAATGATTTACTATAATTGACTCCAGTGATGTTTTCTATATATTAAAAACATGACCGTATGCGGTAACCATTGAGTAGCCTAGACATGAAGGTGCCCATATGTGCAAGGGCAATGTTATATTGTTTCCTTGTAAAAAAAAAAAAGAAGGTATCTGAATGTTTGGCCTACAAATACAAAAAGCAAGAAGGGCGCACTTTTATCATCACAAACATGTTCTCATTCTGCATCTTAATTGACATGTTCCATCGATGCGTAGGCATGGAAGGCATCAAGGAGTTTATGGTTCACGGTGATACTGAGGTTGCCACCGTGAGAGCATATATGTCAGTGTGTGCATCTACCCATGACCACGAGTAATTAACTTAGCCTAGCATTCCAGCTGCATGCATGTTTCATCTATTCTGTCACTACTCGTCCACAGGCCTCTTTTGCTGCGTCCTGAAGAAGTGAGAATCGTTTGCTCGGAGTACAAGAACAAATTCTTAATTTCTTCGCAAAAAGAAAATTGGTAAAAAGGAAAAGAAACTGTCGTTGAGTCAGACAAGATGTCTCCGCCATAAAATGGATTCACCGCGCGCCGCCCCGTACAGCCGCGTCTATGCTCGCTCACGTCCCCCTCACTAGGGCTGAAAACGGGACGGATAATATCCGACCGACCGACCGCCGAATCCGAATAAAATCAATATGGGCAAATACAGGATGCATAAATAATTACCCGACACTATCCGTGCCCGCATCCGAATCCGAAAAATAATAACGGAATAGGATACGGGATGAGTGGTATCCGTCCCGAATCCGAATATCATGTGATCTAAGTAAGTATATAACAATTATAGACTAAACAATATGGTGTAAAATCGTGAGATTAACATAAATAAGAGTCAAAATGATCTTGATAATGTATTTCAATGATTAGTATGTCCTTTTTATTCTAATTGCTTCTCTATCTTTTGATTTTTTTTAATCCTTACAAACTATACGATAATATCTGTCTCCGACTCCGAATCCGAACAAATAATATGGGACAGGATATGGGATGTAGAAATAATTATCCGGTGGTATCCGCTCTGACTCCGAATCCGAGTGAAAAAATATAGAATAGGATACGAGATGAGCGCCCGCCCGTATCCGATCTGTTTTCAGCCCTACCCCTCACCTTGACGCGCCGCATCTCTGCTCGTCTACGTTGCCGCGCGCGTCTCTACAAGCACTCGCCGCCCTTGCTCGCCACGTCCCCTTGCCGTCGAGCCACCGGAGGCACTCCTCGTCGGTGCCGATGGCGGCGGCCGGTGTTCCCTCTCGACGCCGTACTTCGGTGGTGGAACAGAGACACTGGGGCCTGACGGTCCACACCTTCATCCGCCTGGCCCCCATGACGTACTCCGGCTCCATCTCCAGGAAGCTGTTGGTGACGATGCCGTCGGCCTCGGCCAACACTTGCTCGACGTCGTCTGCAAACTTCTCGATCAAACCCAGGCAGACCGCGGAAGAAGCCGGGAGCTTAAGCCCTCGACACCTCATTATGCCCGTATTGCCGATCCTGCAGTATCGAAAGCCACCAATCACATCTTCATGATGGTTGTAGCCTAATTATATCACAATCATGCAATGATTTACTCTAATTGACTCTGGTGATTTTTTGTCCTCTAAAAAAGTTGACTGCAGTACCATTGAGTAGCCGAGACTTGAAGGCTGCTTGACATATAAATTATAGATATCACAGGCAAGAGGCCGCATTTGTTTGTCACAAACATGTTCTCATCCTGCGTCTTAACGTACACGTTGTTCCATAGTATAGTAGACATGGAAGGCATCAAGAAAAAAAAAGGGTATCTGAATGCTTGGCCTATAAATACCACAAACAAGAAGGCCACATTTTTATCGTCACAAACATGTTCTCATTTCGCATCTTAACATGTACCATCGATCGTAGGCATGGAAGGCATCAAGAAGTTTATGGTTCGCGGTGGTACTGAAGTTGCCACTATGACATCAACTTTGTCACTGTGCGCATGTACCCATGACAACGATTAACTTAGCTTAGCTTTCTAGTTGCATGCATGCTTCATCTACTCTCTGTCCTACTCGACCACGGCCTTCCTTGCTGCATCCCGAGCGAGAATTCAGAGTTGTTTCTGTTTGTACTAGGAGTACAAGAACAGAGTCTTCTCTTCGCTGAAAGAGAATTGATAAAAAAAAGAAAAGAAACCGTCGTCGAGTCAGACACGATGTCGCCACCCTAAAGTGGGGTCCAAAAAACGCATGCTCGCAGCAAAGGTTATGACACGTCGGGCGCAGTGCCACGCAACGCGATCGATCGAGCGTCCAGTGAGACGAGGCAAGACCTTGCTCGCCACGTTGGCGCAGACAGCCGGGCGGGCCCACTTGTCCTCATGATACGTACGTGTCGCTTTGAGCTGGTGGTCGTGTAGCCAGGTGACCCATGGAGGTCACATTCGCACAGCTGCCCCGCCGTCGTGACTGCAGTGCAGTACGAAACGTTGGCGTTGAACCAACTGCATGCATCGCCGTGCCGGTTGCTGGTGCGCAGGTAGGAGTAGCTGCTAGCAGGCGATCTGTTGCCATGGATGGTACGGTGGTCCACCGGCAGCTTCACCTGTCCCTTCCGATCGAGAGACAACGAACCAAGAGCATTGTTTTCCCAAAGATGTTTCTCACTGTTTCACAGTTGTCGTGCTACTCTCACTGTTTGACTCTCAAGAGAGATGCACAGCGGTTTTTGGAGGAGCCGATGATGTCGATGGCTGCATTATGCGTGTCGTGCGTGCACCAATGGCGGACCAACACCGCTGGGAAAGCGAGTGATGGGGGACGACAAACTGAAAGTGAGATCATTGACAACGAGAGGTTGATCGGCAGGGAAAAGAAACACTCTCTACTTAGTACTAGTAATGCGGTAATTAATGATCCTTAGCAAGATAGGCGCAAGTTTGGTTTCTGCCAAACTTTGTCCTAATGGGGCCCTCATGTCTATGACAGTACAAGATCATTCACAGCCAAGCTCATTAACCAGTTCACTTGACTTGGGGAACCACACGTACACCTCCTCCTCCTCCAACCTTCTCTATAAGCGCACCACCAAGAAACGCAGATCCACACACGACGAACTAGCTAGTTTCTCTGAGAGAAGAATAACACACCTGGCCGTAGTGATACTTAGCATAGTACCATGGCCGGCCTAAGCGTGCTCTTGGAGACGACGACGGCGAAGCGGCAGCTGCAGTACGCAGCAAGGAGGATAACACCGCCTCAAATCATAAGCAAGGCCACCCTCCTGAACGCCTCCGCCTCCAAGAGCAGCGGCGGCGCCCCCTCCCCGGCAGCTTCTTCTCCTCCTTCGTCTTCGCGCATGGCGCCGCTGCCGCCGGCGGCATCCTCATTCCTGCACCGTTGCTTCCTCTGCCGCCGGGAGCTCGCCGACGGCGTGGACATATACATCTACAGGTCAGTACGTACGATTGAGCCGTGCACGTCTCTGATGCCGCACGTGTTTGGTTTCTTGATGCCGTCATGCATCGTGGTGAGATGTGCAGAGGCGACAGGGCGTTCTGCAGCGAGGAGTGCCGGTGCCGCCACATCCTGCTGGAGGACGACGACGGCGCCATCGACTGCTCCAGGGTCGCCGCCGCGGACCGGTCCCGCCGTCGTCGTCAGGCCGTCGCCGGCGGGTGCGCGTTCTAAGCACATGCATGTACAGGAAGATGCGTCAGCGTCGACAACAAACTTGTGCAAGAACAAGAAAGGCATCGTCTATTAGCAGCGGGAGCTGGATCGTTCACGTACTACGTAAACGAGAGATTAGCTTAGCTCTTGGCTTGAGTTCGACGGTTCAGATTAAATCTTGGTATATTCGGGGGATCTGAAGTGAGAGAGTGCCTTTCCTTTGGAGGGGGATTTTGTTCAGTTTGTTTGTGGCTACATTTCTTGTTTTGTTCTGAGCTCTCCATGTTTCTGTGTATATGTAGTATATTATCTATTTTTTCTTTTTCTTTGGTGATGAGGACCTTTATGTGGATGAGATTTTGTAAGTTCCCAGCGACTGGAATGTACTATGTCAAAACTTCATTAGCATTGAAATGCAACACTGTTACAACTGAAGAAACAACTTTGTCAAAACGGCGTTATCTACACACTGCTCCCATGTTCTGAATCCAGGTGTCAATAAAGATCATAGTACATTTGTTCCTCCCCAGTTTGTTTGTCCATGGTTGAGGTCTTGCTGATGTGATTTGCCCCTGAAAATAGTTTTCACAGGTGGTTCATATTACGCCCGTGGTAATAGCTTACAGATGGTTGGATTTTGTTGATTATGGATGCAAATGGCCCATGAGACGATGACTAAAAACATGCTTCCCTCTGCTCTGGTTTCTTTGGATCCATTATCCGTGTACTGCATGCATAATATGGCAAGTAAATACATTGCCTTTGGTAGTAGTAGGCAATGAGTTCATGCATGTTAATTGATCAATTGTTCTGATTCTTCTGAACTTCTGAATGACACTTCAAATCCGGCAACAGCATGGTCATCATCTCTTTGGAATGGCTGACTAAATCATGCATCCCAAATTCATGAGACGAGTGAAAGAAAAGTGAGCATATCGATCTCTTCACTGACAGTTTAAATATGAACTGTGGTCTGCACAGTCTACATTTAAACAGTCCATACAGAACACGCCTTCTTTTTTTTTTTTTTTTGCGACTGATACAGAACACGCCTTCATGGCCAATAGGTAGATGAATTTCCTGAGGTATTGGAGATGAACAAATTACTACGATGGGGAGGGATCTGCATCAATTGTTTTCATATCAGCGGAGCCCTGGTACATGACTGGACACTTGAAAGTTGCAGGCGAGGACTTGAGTTGAATGGAGGTCAAATCCGCCTCGAACAGATGCGTCTTTGTTGAATGGAGGCTATTTGGAAGCAGGCATACGTCTTTAAATGCACCATCGATCCTTCATTAGTACCCCATCCTTCAAGAAAAGCAAAGAACTGTCCATTGGATCGAAGAACTATTACAAACTTAATATTTTATTGAGTAACTGTGACCTTCTCTGTAACAATGTAAGCAAGAGATAGATAGGTCATGTGAGTGTGACATGTTTGAGTTATGAAATTTGTGACACTGAATAAGGTCTCGACCACCTCCCGCCCCAATTGCAAGGTTGCAGGCTCTTTCAGACATGGATTTAACTTATCAGAAAGTGTGTTACATTCAAAACTGAACAGAGGCGCTGCAGAGTAAACAGTTTGGATGGCAAGGAGTTTCAATGTCTGACTGAATAATGCATCCCAATTTTGCGAGGTTTCTTTCAATTATCCATGAGTTTAGCATGTCAAACAATGTGATGTAAACGCTGAAAAAAAACTAAATCTCTACTTCGCCAACAAGAGCGGGTAAATACATTATCTCCATTCCATAACTTGGTTTTCCATTCTGTTCGATATCCGAGATGAACAAACTATCACGACGAGTATACATTATCTCCCGACTGATTTGTTCATGTCGATCCAGATATTGAACATGGCACAAGAGAGGCCTACGCAGCATCTCTATTTTGTGAGTTTCCTTCGGTTAACCATGAGTTCAGCATGCATATCATACTGCGAAGAAAAAGCATCACATCGTCACATGTTGGCAGTAGGCAAATATTTGACGCCAAATTGATCAGGCTTCCCGAATGACAAAAACCGAATCATGCATCTCAGTCTCTTGGTGTGAGCGAAACTAAGGGGGTGTTCGGCGCACGGGGTCTAAACTTTAGAGGGTTTTTCCAACGAATATTGTGATTACAAATAAAGTTTAATTACAAAACTAATTTCAGGACTCCGCTCGAAATCGCGAGACGAATCTAATGAGGGTAATTAAGGCGTGATTAGACGATAGTTACTGTAGCATCACTGTAGCAAAATATATATTAATTAGGCTCATTAGATTCGTCTCGTGATTTAGAGGGAGGGTCGTGACATAGGTTTTGTCATTAAATTAATAAAAATATGTTTAAATAGTAAGATTCTTTTTGATGTGACGGGTGTTAAAGTTTAGAGGGGGTGCGCCGAACGCCCCCTAAACGTATTTGTACTGGTCAGAATCCTTAAATACCCCTGTTGTTTTGCCTCCTTTCACTGAGAGAATGCGTTTCCGCAGGCCGATAGGGCGGCTTGACATTTCAGTCATTGGGCAATTGGAGATAAACAAACAACAGCCATAACAATGTGTTTCCGTAGCTGTGGACTGGGTGCCTGGCGAGGAACTGAAAATGTTCAGGAGGCCGGCTGGCACCAGCGGTTCCAACTGCCAATTGCTGCGGCGACGTCAACGTCCAGGTCCGTGCAAAGGGCAATGGGTACGGCAACCATACCGGTGGTGTCAGGAGGTGGCTGCCATGGAAAGCAGCACCATGGAGGCTACAACAAGCTCCCGCGTTGGCGTAGACCGGGGCACAGGATGTACTCTGCGAGGAAAAAGAAAAGAAGCAACTCCAGATCGGAAGCAGCAGCAAGATCTCCACTGAAGAGCTGCAAATCACTTCGTGCCCAGATCGAGTATCACTTCAGCGCAAGTATTCCGAGGACGGACACATATGTGAGGAACAGAATGTATCCTGCTTACGGTGTCATAATTTTTACCTTTTTTTATGAAGAACTAGCGTATGTAATACTCACAATCCTTTATCCGATCAGTTATATTTCAGTTATTTATTGCAACTTGTAATCTTCGGTTAATTCACCAGTTTTCTTTTTTGGTGCGTTGTACACTTAGTTGAGCTCTCCACAAGTTCTTTTTCACAAAAGATTATATATAGAGTATTTACAAAGAACTCTCCTCAAAATTACATTGAGGTTTATTATTGTATTCAAACAATAATGTAGCGTATTTCTGGCCACTGAATTTTGGACAGGCGATCAAAGATTCAACTATAATAAAGTAGTGGGAATTTAATTAACACTTGACTGGCTAAACCGTGGATCTCTATTTCGTGATATTCCTTTGGATGAACCATGAGGTCTGCGTGGGTGCCATCGTGAAGTAAAGGCATCACACATTGGTAGCAGGAAACTAGCTGACGCCAAATTGATCAGCTTTCTTGAATGACAGAAACAGAATTGTGCATCTCAGCCTTCTGGTGTGAGTAAAACTACACCTCTTTTTACTGGTGAGAGTGCTTAAATACTCCTATTATTTTGCGCCCTTTCATGGAGACAATGCCTAGTACAGGACAATAGAGCATCTTCACATTTCAGTGGGAAATTGGAGATAAACAAACAACAGTTACTGCAATGAACTTTCAGTCCTGCTAACTGAGTGACTGTCGTGGCACTGCATGTGTTCAGGAGGCCTGTTGGCACCGGCGTTGCCAACTGCCAATGGCTGCGGCGACGTCGACCTCCATGTCCATGTCAAGGGCAACGGGTACGGCAACGAATATGCTGGTTGTCAGACAGTTTCTGACACGGGAAGCAGCACCGCAGAGGCTACCACGAACTACGCTGTGGGAGTGATCGCCGGCACGGGCATTGTCATGGACCGGAGCTCATGCCGTTGCGTCCCCAGATGGACCATGTGAGGCCGCTGCATCACCCAATGCAGCCGCCGCCACCGCCATTGATGGCCATGTTTGCTGCCCTTCCGCCTTGCTATCACCCGTACAATGAGCATGGTTCAGTTGGATGTCTTGCAGAATTTGCACAGGTTTTATGCGTCCCCCGGCAAAGAAGCCTTCAGATCAGAAGCAGAGCAAGATGCTCCACTGAAGAGCAGCAAAATCACTTCGCGCCCAGATCGAGTACCACCTTCGCCTAAGCAATCTGAGCACGGACACATACCTAAGGATTAGGAACAGAATGGACTAGCAGTACGGATTTAAGTTGTAATCTTCTGTTAATTCACTTGTATCCTGCAAAACGCGTGTATCTTTTGTATGAATAAATAACTAACGTATACTACAGGGCACTAGCAAAGTCACGCAAAACAGAGTAGGGGATACAGTCAGTGAACCATGCTCTGTTTCTTGCTGGTGTGCACTTCGTTGCCCAGGCATGGAGCTTTGGATTTTTCATGCGCTCGTATCCATCAGGCTTATTACCGGTAGTCTCCTCCGCCTTCAGGACCCAGCAATGGCAACGGCGGCGGCGAGAAACGCTTCTTCTCCAGGTCCGAGTAACGGCGTCGGCGACACGGGTGACAGGTCTCACCGCCGCAGTGCTCTGCTCGATTCAGAAGGTCAGGTCTCTAGTCCGTGAATCCCGTGCCCATGTACACGCCGGAGCAGTGGATTGTGCTACGAGAGGTGTTGAGGAACGGGCGAGTGGAGCCGCGAGCGAAACCTGCCGTCGCCCATGGCCGCCGCGCTCTCCGGGCGCCCGCGGCGGAAGCGTTTCTTGGGCGCGCGGGGGGACTGCGGCGGCGGCTGGACTTTATAAGGCATGGAGAAGAACGCCGGATGCCCGGTGGCGGAGCCGGCCTGGGGTGGTCGGCGGCGGCGCCGCCGCCGGGTAACCATGTCGCCGGCCTGGAACTTTTCAAAACGCCCCCTGGTTTGGATCGCGATTAATAATCGCGATCCAAATATTTGCAAAGTGCCCCCTGGTTTGGATTGCGATTATTGACCGCGATCCAAATCAAGGGTATATCTGTAAATAATTGGACGCAGATAATATTCGCGATCGAATATATGCAAAAGGCCCCCTCTCTTTCGCAAATGAGCCCCCTTGGTTTCGGATCAGCACGCCCCTGCTCCGTCGGCCGACGGCCGCAGCGGCGCAGCCGCCGCCGTCTTCTCGGCCCCCGCCCCCGCCGGAAGCGCGGAGCCCGATAACCGGTCGCCGGAGACCCGCGCCCACGAATCCACGAACAAGCTCTACACTCAGCTGCTCCCACCGCGGCGAAACCGGAGCCGGGCGACGGAGCTCGCACCGGCCGGGCGGGCATGGCTGCTTGTTCGGACCGCGCTTTCTTCCACCTCCTGAACGCGAAGACGTCACAGCCTTCTGCAACCGTTGGACGCTCGGTGATGCCGGCCGCGTGCCTGCTGACGACGACGAGGCAGAGCAAGGGATGATTACTGCTGCAAGCAACCTGATGATGAGCATGATCTGCATGCAGTAGTGCCTCTTTCTGTTTTCAGATTTTGTATAATTGACGACCAAATTCTTGTTGTGGATTGATGAATTTCACATGAATGCATCGCCCTTTTTCCTGTTATAAAGACAAAGACAAGTGCGTGCTTTTTAGTTTCTCCACTCCATTTTGGTACATATTAAATGGCTTACTTCAAGTGTGAGTAATGTAAAATATGCTCCAACACGCGTATTCTTTTCTCTATACATGATTATTTGCTCCAAGCAAGAAACCCGTGTTCTTCACCATTAATCTCCAGAACAACGTATCTTTGACCATCCGTGTGTTCTGAACACCAACAATGTGAAGTAAACAGTTCAAATCCGGCAACAGCATGGCCATCTTCTCTTTCGCATGACCAAGTCATGAGGTGAGCGAAAGCAAGGTGAACAACACATCGATCTCTGCTTCACCGACAGCTTAAATATACACCGTGGCCTGCACCTGACATGTTGGATTCATACAGAAAATGCATTCATGGCAGTCTAATAGGTATCCTGACAGTAATTCTTGAATTCCCTGAGGCATTGGAGACGAACAAACTACCACGATGAGAGCTGCATCAATTTTTTCCATGTCAGAGGAAATCTTCCAAATGACAGGTGTTGAAGTTGCAAGTGAGGATTTCAGTTGAATGGGGGCCATTGCAACCTTACCAGTAACAGTCTCGGTTGAATAATGGAGGCTATTTCAAGTAGGTAGATCTGTTTAAATGCACCATCCAACCTTTATTAGTACCTCATCCTTCAGAAAAACTAAAGAACTAGCCTTTGGATGGAAGAAAATATTACAGAGTTATTGTTTCATACAGTATGTGAGAGGTTTGAGTTCTGAATCATGTGGTAGTGGTATGCTCATTATTGAATAAGCTCTCCACCTCAACTGCACGGCTAGCTTTTTCAGACAATTCGGTGTTAATTTATCATAAAGTTCTTTGCATTCGAAACTGAACAGAGGCAATGCAATGTAGAGTAAACGATGGCTTAAATCATACATCACAGGCAAAGAGTTGGTCACCACTGATCAGCTATTATGAACAATTCCTTAAATCATACATCACCGTCTTGTAAGGTGTAAAAAAAAAGAAAAGTGAGTCTCTACTTCGTCGATGAGAGCCCTTAAATACCCTTGCCCTTTTCCCGTCTTCCATGGAGATGCAAGAATGCATGTCTTGTCAGTAGGCACAGCTTTACTGTTCCATCGCTTGGTTTTCCATTCTGGATATAAATTGGTGATGAACAAACTACGGCGATGAGTACACATTGTATCTCCCAGCTGGTTTGCTCACGTCGATTGAGGGAGTCAACATGACGAAAGAGGCAAACAGGTGTTCTGCATGCCTACCCTACCAATATGAACTGAAAGCATCACATGTTGGCAGCAGGCAAACAGGTGATGATGCCAAATTGATCAGCTTTCCCGAATGACAAAACGGAATCGTTCATACAGTCTTTTTCACTGGTGTGAGTGCTTAAATACTCCTGTTCTTTTGCCTCCTTCCATGGAGAGACTGCGTAAACTGAAGAGTAGATTAACATTTCCATCAGTGAGAAATTGGAGATAAACAAAGAACAATTACAGCAATAAATGTCCATTCCTTTTCACTGGGTGCCTGACGAGGAACTGAAAGTGTTCAGGAGGCCGGCAGGCCCCGGCATGGCTAATTGCAAGTGGCCGCGGCGACGTCAACGTTCATGCCCATGTCAAAGGCAATGGGTACGGCAACGAACCAAAACCGAGCCAGCATAATAGAGGCTTAAGGCAACGCCGCAGGAGTGGTCGCCGGCACGGGCATTGGCATGGACCGGGGCACAAGCTATCGGAGCCCCAGATGGGCCACATTGAGCCGCTGCATCACCCAATGCAGAAGCCGCCGCCGCCGCCGGTGATGGCCATGTTTGCTCCCTCTGTGCCGTATAATGATCCGTACCGTGGGCATGGTCTATGGATATCCTGCAGAATTTCCACCGCGTTTCTACGCGTCTTCCCGCAAAACGAGGGGTACAGTTCGAGGGATTGGCGTCGCTTTCTGCGAAGGAGAAGAAGCAAACTCCAAATGAGAAGCAGATGCTCTAGTGATGAGCTGCAACATACGTGAGGAACAGAATGAGGAGCAGTACACCTACAATCTGATTCACTCGTAACCTTTTTGTGTGTGTGTGACAGTGTGAGTGTATTCACTTGTAATCGATCTGTTAAGTCACTTGTAACCTGCCTAAGATATGTTTTTTATCTTTGTGAAGTAAGAACTAGCGTATGTAATACTCAATCCCTTAGCAAACCAGTTATATTTCAGTTGTTCAGTGCATTAATGAGTTTACAATATACAAGGTTTTTTTTGTGCGCTGTACACTTGGTTGAACTCTCCACAAGTTTTTTTTTAAACGAAAGATAATATACATAGTATTTACAAAGAACTCTCCGCAAATTTACACTGAGGTTTTTTAATCAAATATTTCGGACCACTGAATTTTTATCATGGGTCCCGCACATCCGACTCTCAAACAAAATCCATGAAGTATATATTGTACTTTAAATTTGATAGCATCCTCAAGTGACTGATTAAATCATGCGACCCAGTCTTGTGAGGTTTCTTTGCGTTATCCATGTTTTCTGCATGCTTGCCAATGCAGGGGAAGATTTGATTGTAATTTATGTTTGATCACCTGTTTTGCATGACTTTGTGCATACAAAATTTATGGAGTAAAATTTGCATATTTTTCATGGAGAAACAAAATATCTGCTTCATTGATTAGAGTGCATAATTACTCTTATTATTTGCATATTTTTCATGGAGAGAAAGCAGGTCTTAATAGTTGCAGTCGGTCAATTAATAGGTTACTTGATAGGAACAAACATCCCAGGCAACATGTGCTCCATAATATGTTCATCCTATGTCAGTGTGGTCAACCAAAAGAACAAGAAACATCTGCAGATAAATGGAGGCTAAATCGAACAAATAAGATTCAAGTCGAATTTCAGACATGCTATATCACTCCTCCTGCCGTTCTTCTGTCATATGTTTTATCACGATGAACATCATGCTTCTTTTTAACTTTCTGATGGTGAGAAAAATAAATGCTGACGGCAGTAAAGAGGCTCTGTAATATCTTGGTCCTGTTGGTTGCTACATGAAATCATTTGCTTGTGTACATTTTGGATTACAAATGAGAAAGAAGATCCCCAATGCAGCAGCCTACTCTACATCCATCAGATCACAGAGCTCCGACTGTTTTCAACGTTAGTACCAACAGACTGCACCTTCGCAAAATAAAATAAAAGGTACTATAAGACTGCAGATTCCAAAACCCAACATGGTAACAACATAATTAGTTGCTGTATGCACTCTTTCCGGACTTCATGCTTGTTTTTACACTACAGTTAAACCATTTATGGACCAAGATAAATAAAATGCAAACTAAAAGACTCCAAAGAGAATGTTTGCTGAGCGCCAGAATCAACCAGATTCTTAGAAACAACCTCCACACCGAATAATCAAGAAGATAGATTTGGCTTGTATGGTGCACTAAGCACCAACACTCTCCATATCCCTCCCCCACCCCTCTTCATCTACAGAAATAACTAATTTTTTTTACACAAAAAACAATTGCACGAGCTAAACCCTTCTGGTCATCATCTCGTCCATCATGACCAGCTAAGGCATAGCCGTCAACTTCCCATTTCTGATGGCATTCATGGGAGCATTTAGAAATTAGAAGCTCTCCGCTTCAAAGTGCAGCTCTCCCTTTGGCCGCCACTCTGTGTGCGCCTTCACAATGTCGGCTCCAGACTCCAGCTGAAGGAGATGGTCGCACTGGATGGCAACAGCACCTTGATCTCCATCGGTGGTACAATCTCCTGTGACCGCGGTGAGTGACTGCAGCACACTGTCACGGCCACACTCCTTCCTGTAGTCCAGGGTCATACTTGCAAGTTCATGCTTCTCCAGTATTGAAATTGGTGCGCTCTGTCATTAAAAAAAAGGAAGGTTAAGTAACTCTGACTCATAAAGAGAAGTTAGTAACTCAGCAGATGACTATGGATGACAGTACTAACGACTATTTTAAATGTATAACTATAGCAGATGTTTTAGAAAAATAAAAGATGAATTCACGCAGTGATGTCCTCTAAACAACCATAGGGCAATCTGGTAAACATCAAATATTTCTTTCATCCAAAACAATGAATAAAAGGGAGAAGAGAAACAACCTCAAGAATCCACCCAATGTACTTAACATTGTTCACATGCTGGTTGACATCAAGATCACTCCACCTAGGCTGTTGCAGACAATGGAACCACATGACAAATCTTGTAATGTAACAGCAGTTAGTATACAGAAAATGGTGACTATGAATGTCTAAAAAACTTACAGTAAGCCCCTTCCTTATGAATTGCTTGGTAAAACCACCATCAATTTTGTTCCTTGGCTTGGCTAACGTTTCGCTCTGCTCATCTGTTATAGCTGAACGGCTATTGAAGTATGGGCCTATTTCAGCTCTGACTTCCTCTGGCATTTTTGAAAGTCTTCTAGTCTTCTTATTCATCATCACCCAAATACTGCATGCAAGGATCCAAAGGAGTAATAATTAAGAAGCTGCATCAAATGATCAAACAGGTTCTTGACACATGAAATGGATGGAACCCTAACCTTGTAGCTCTCAAGATTGTTCGGCCAGAGTTGTAGTCACGGACATGCCAGTCTCGACGCATGCCATTTTTCCCAGAAGCAGCAACCCATGTGTCAACTTGTACCATATCCCCCCTAAGATGGAAGGTTGCAAAAATAGTCACATTAAATTCATGAACAATGTCTGCGTATACATTAACTAATAAAAGAATTCCAGTATAAATTGTATCTTCATTTTCCAGTTACATAATTGAATGATAGTAGCATGACTATTTGCTGTACAGTATAGAGTTGATGCTTACAGCTGCTGAAACATACTAGTCTTAGTTAAAAAAAAAAATCCACTGCAGCTTCTTCCTTGGTAGCTCAAAGGCATTCATTGCCATAGGGTGGAATCATTAATTCTAACACCTATAACGATAAATTGGGATCCTCAAAGGCAACATAACCTCACGTCTGTTAGTTAAAAGATCCAGGGAAGCTAGAAACAAACACACAGTTTAGGCAATGAACACGGAATGACCGAAAGTTTCCGTTGACACTAACTGATGTCTGTTCTTTCATTAGTGGTGTTTGTTTTCGTATTCTGTCATGAGCAATATTCTATTTTTCAAACTAGATTTCACACATGCTTCGATCAGCAGCGATCTAGCGGTCATCTCTGAGTAATGGAATAATTATGTTCCATACAAAATCAACTAGGCTTTGTATGCTTCAACGTAATACTGTGCACCGTAGTCTCTTAAATTTGTGTGGTTGTATCACTTTGCCCCTCAACTTGCAGTTTACTTTGGCGCCTCCTTGAACATAACTCAGTTGCAGCAGCACCCCGTTTACTACTGGGCCTAGCTTCTTGACACTTGGTGCATGTGAAGGTGGCAACCATGATGCTTATGTGGACAAGATGAACGTCATGCAAGTCTAGCTCAGGTGTGACACGTCATTTTACCCTTTTGTGAAACGGGTGTTCTGACCATGTGCCAACATATAGTCTTTGGCACTACTACCTCCAAAACGAACACTTGACCAAAAACATCTCCACGGCGATCGGTAGGGGCTAACCAGTCAAGATCATTGAGGTTATCACTACACGATCAGGGGCAGCATGCTGGCAAACAGTAGCTTCTATAGATTTTGCGGAATTTTGTTGGGATAACTTGACACCGCTAAGAGTTGTAGCATCGCCCCTGGTGGTCAGGGCTCAGGACATTGGGTTTCTCACCAGGCTGATAATTCGTAAGAGGTTCGGACACCTCACCTTTGGCTTAACACTCAAGTGCGCCCCGAAAATTGTTGGTGCGCCTCACTAGATTTGGCATTCGTTTGGATCGGCTCCAACGAATTGGTCACCCAAGCGCCTGAGCCCGCGAGTCACCGGCTTCAGTTCAATTTGACACCCGCATGTTGGCGAGATGGGGGTGGCGAAATTGCTCGCTAAATCGTTGGCTGGCCCACGTATTGGCATTGCCAAGCTGGGCATGAGGCCATCATACCCTTGATGACCCGAGAGCAAAAAGGATGGCCCATGTTTTGCGCAAGCCTAGGGATCCCCCTCTTGCGCGCGGCGAGTGTGTGCGATTGGTAAATGTTGTGCTTTTATAGGGTCCATGTGACTGCCCAGATTTAACATGGGAAATTTTGTCACTGGTAGTGTGTGTTCGTCAATAGTTCAGTTATATGCTTTGCCATAGAATGGTTTTGCTTGAATGGTCTTGGGTTGGTGGATGAGTTTCATCTGTTACAATTTAAGTGCAATTCATTATGTAAATGGAGCCAAATGGAGAGAATTTAGGTGATTTCACCTTCCAACGGAGGGAAATGACACCTAAACCAGCTCAGCAAATTTTTCTGTTTCAAATTATCAAATAAGCTCAACTAGCAAGCACCAAGAAAACAAGATCTGTTAGCAAATGGAGAAAATGGACACCATGGTACAGGGACGCACAAAGTAAATCAAGTTGAGAACGCAAAGTGACACAGCAGCCAGTACGAGAGTAAAGAGCAATATATTCTAAATATAATGAGTAGTTGAGAGGTATTGCATTCATGCAAGAGCAAGTGTGGAGAGGAGCACCACCATATCCCTATTTGTAGCACAGACATTTAAAAAGGTCTGTAATCATGAGTCAACCATGCACAGATCACTCGATTTCCATTTATTCCCAGAAGCATAGTTGACTACAATACTAGATAAAAGTTGTGGCTATGCACCTTTTACCCACCACTGAAACAAGAGATCAAGCTCGGTGGGTGACAGGAGTCACAATAATGGCAAGCTCAATAGCTCATCCCTTGAGACATTGGACTTCTGAATATGCGAGTAGATAATGAATCCTATCTATGTGGTTCATTTTGTTTCCAAATGTAGAGTTCAATTATTCACATTTCACTAAGTTTATCTCCACGAAAGCATGTACATGCCTGATGCCCCTCTTAACTCACACAAAAATATCATCTATTGAAAGAATGTTAATTTTCATCCCACGCAAAGAAACCAAGTTTCCTTTTGTGAAGCCCGCATAAAAAATGACTTGTTAAACTTGCATCCCCTATTTAGCTGCATTTGGATAGCTAAAAGGCATATAAAACTTTACAACTACCTAGTATATGAGCTTGTATGCCATGTTTCTCAGACTCAAACATGAGACATGAATCTGTACGTGAGTAATACTATCATAAGTAACGTACTTGCTGAAACAAACAAATAATATGAGGTACCAATTGAAGTTGGAACAGGCAACGAAAACGCCAAGTACAATAGAACTGGAAAGAGACATTATGGTCACTGATTGAATAAAAGGTGGAGGGGGAGGAAATAGGGTGCTCTGCAAATAAATATAATAGATGATCTGTTGTGACTCATAGCAAAGTACCATGATGGATATTGCTCAACAGCAAGCTGGATTTTGCTGACAACCCATATCAAATTCCGTTTGCTCATCTCTGGCGTAGCCCAAAACCATCTCCAAGAAGACCAGCAGTCTTCACATGGTTAAGGGCCGTTTCCTAAAGAAAAATAAAAATTAATGCCAGCAGTACAGAAACTACAAATTATAACAGGAGATCAGAAGCGGACAGTATAATCATGTCACTAACTCACCTGTAAATGATTCATTAATGTTTCTATAGAAGCCGTACGATCAGCACCGATTTCATAGGACCGAATCAAAAAATTCTGCCTAAACACCAGTCCATCCTGGATAATTCTACCAAAGCCAAATGTGTCAACAAGCATGTCAGGTCTCTTTGGCTTCCAGTCAAGCAGTGTCCACTGCTTCTCAGCCGCAAGGAAGATGGTTGTGACAGCCGCAAGAATTATACTCCAATCAGGTAGCTGGTTATAGAAAGTCTTTGGAGCACTATGAGGCACTGTCTCCTCATTGTCATGGCCCATACTCTTATGGTTAACCTTGGTGCCGTTCACCTTGGGCAGGGCTTGGGCTTGTGCCTTTACTTGCATGGCCCTGGGAGGTGTATTAGGCTTTGCAGCAATGCCACGGACACTCAAATTGTCCAGTAATTCACCAGCTGAATTTTTGGAGCTTCTAACTGATGTAGCTGGTAAAGGCCCTGGACCAGGGAAGAATGAAGAGGTTGCAACGGACCCAGCCATGACTGGACCACACTTGATGCTTCAAACTCTTCAAAATCACACACTATATGTCTCAACCTGAAGAAAGAATCAATAAGAGGAATTTCATATGAGAATATATCCACATGCACGGCAATTGGGAACAGTTCTTGCAGATTGTATCAGTTGAGAAGTGTTAACTTTTATTTAATCAGGGGAGAAATGCAGAATATGTTCTTGCAAACTAAAGAATACCCAAATGAACCAAGCATATTGTGCATTTTTCTGCTATGCACAGAAAAATTTTATCTCTCAGAAATTCCCATAATAGAATCAAAGCTAAATACTTTGAAAAGTGAGGACGACCTACTGGATCCAGATATAAAAATGTACACCTTTCTGGAAAAATGATGGTCAGCACCAAAATAGATTTCCACAAAAATTTCCTTCGAACCATTTCAGCAAAGCAAACAATGCTCCATTCAGCTAACTATCGCAGTAAGTTGGCCAAAGACCAGTTTATGGGGCAAACGAATGCTTTTATCGCAAGAACAGACGAGCATTGCACATTTCGCTCAAGACCTATTCATACCCACGGTTTCACCCGAAATCAAATGGTCTGAAAAAAAAAAAGGAACCAGACGCATTCATTGGAGCAAAAATCGCCAAAAATCTGACCACATGCGCACCAATACTCTGTTGTTTACCACGAAATCGCCAGATCTAGCAAGGGAGCGCCAGTAATCCACCACAGAATCAAGAACGCAGCCGGCTACTCCATCACGAAATCCCAAATCCTTCCGACAGAGAGCGGCCACCAGATCGCAAGAACTCACCGTGCTTGCGCCCCAGGAAACGAGACCGCAGCCGCCGCCAACTCCGGTGACGCTCTCCGGCCTCCTCCTCACCACGCTCGCGCAGGTAGAGGGAGAAACGCGTGGCCACCGACTCGGCTCGCCAGGTCACGCGAGGCGAAGAGAGAGAGCGAGGGGTGAGGCTTCGTTTTCTTCCCTTCTCGCCACCTCACGCCATTGCGGATCTTTATTTTTATTTTTCAGGAAATTGTTTTTTATCATTATTATTAGGTTAGTTAATCAATAAAGCGGCCCACATAGGCCCAGTCCATGCGAGGCCCATTCTATTTGGGAAGGGGAATGAGGCCCAACACCCCCTGCCCCTCCATCACTGTGAATTCTCGGAACGCGCGATGGATTCTTCATTTTTTCTCTTTTTGAATCGAATGCTCCATCACTCCATGGATTATGCATGCGTGCCAAAGCAAGAATTGAATGATACGTGATTGGTTCCTCGGCTATGTGGCCGGCCATGCATTAAAATTCATGGTGCCAAAGCAAGAAGTGGATGAAACTAATAGTCATGGCAAAATTGTGAGGTGGACTAAGATTTCTACCCTGCTTCGAGCATATATAAACATCATGCACCGCTTCAGCTTTAATTTGTGAGGTGCATGGCATTTACAGCATTGAGTTGTGGCCTTCCATATGCTTAGAGCGGAGTATCATTTCCATGAGGTATTGGAGGTTAACAGATTACGGAAGAAGCAATGTGTTGGTCTGCACTAAATTACAGAACGGTAAGAATTAGTATTGTTACTGCTAATCCTGGGCTTAAACGTTGGGAAAAGAGCATATAAACAACTTTTTGTTGCGATTCCTTTTTTTTCGTTGCTTTTACTGACTTATTATCACTGCAGCCCTATGTTGTTGCCAAGCTCGTGAGGAAATGGACCGCCAGTAACGTGTACACAGTCAGTTCCACAAACCCCGTTGCGAGGTGGAGGTTAATGTAAAGCAGCAGGCAAGTTGAGAGATATTGTGTAAACCCTTAATGCTTTCGAAGGATGAGAATTGTGTCGAGTCCTAATTGGATTGCACGTCCACCCACCTTAATTTGGTATTGCATTGATGCCTTCTCCGTGAAAGCTTGTCACAGCAGATGCTACAATCTCCATTTTTGATAGTACACTGGAATACTGCAGTCTTGGGTGGCAAAGTCCATTCTCATGATCCTCAAGATTACTACTCCCTCCGTTTTTAATTATATGACACAGTTGATTTTTTCGTCGAACTTTGACCAACAATATAGATTTAAATAGTTACTTTTCGAATGTGAAATGAATATCATTGGATTCATCTTCAAAAGCACTTTAAGGTTAACTTATACAGTTAGCTATTTACACAAATATTTTGAATAAGACGAATGGTCAAACGTAACGAAAAAAGTCAACGGCGTCATATATTAAAAAACGGAGGGAGTACAACGGGTGACCAAAAACAGACAACACGCTACTGAATATTGATACTAGTACATTCTTTTAATTTGTAATAATCTTGCTGTAAAGAGTCCTTTTGCCTTAAGAAAAAAAAAATTGTCTACTGCATTATGAAAATAGTTTGATTGGCATCATGGTAGTCATGAATCTGTCTACTATTTCCATACCAAATATTTTTGCCTAATGATTCAATCATACCAATACAATCCATTTTTTGCTGGACCTCGTATATGCCGAGTTCAGTACTCCTCACTCTTTATTTTGGCCACAGAAGTAGAACAAAGCTTGCAGCAAGTTTGCATGAAATATGAGGTGTATTGAAATAATCATGGATCCAGTCCAGCAGTGGCTGCTGCAGATAATCGATCAATTCATAGGTGTTGCATCCTCAACAGTTCACCTGCGTCTGTCATGGATGTTCCTGCATCTGAATGCAAATCTTGACCGTGTCGTGGATCTGTCTGTAATACCATCAGCGATGCTCTGTTCTTGCCAGTGCACATCAACAGCTCGGGCAAGCAGGGTACTTCGATGTTCACGCCGGTCACGCGTGCGCATATCCAACATATTCGTCGTTGATCGTCTCCTCTGCTACGGCTGCTTCTTCTCCGGGTCCGAGCAATGGCACCGCCGGGGTCACAGGTTGGCCGCCGCGCTGCTCTGCCCGAGTTCACGGGTCAGATCTCTGACGATTGCGCTGCGTGTGCACACATACAAGCCGGAGCGGCACCATGAGCTGCTCGAGTTCATGGGTCAGATCGCGCGCTTGAGCGCACGCGCAACCGCCTTCGGCCACCGTCCGTGGACACCTCGCGTCCTCGGCGCGCCGCCGCTGTCGCCGGCGTGGGAGCGTTTCTAGGGCGTTAAGCTAGGTCCACGAGCGACGACACGGATGCCCCTAGCCTCTTATTGGGCGCCGTGCCTAGCTGGTCCGGTCCCGAGTGGCCAGAGCCTCTGGCTCCGGGAGCTTCGGCTCCCGTCGGCCCGGGATGGAGACCGCGGCACTGCAGCACTGTAGAGAATATTTCCTGCGATATGACTCTATTCTCTGCAGTGTAAAAAAAATCCTCTCGCTTCTCTGTTAAACCAAAGCACAGGTTAAGTACTCGCGCTGATTCTCACCGGCCTGCTGAGTCCTTGTGTATGGTGCGGAGGAGGGTTCGGAGGTTTTCTCGATCTGTGTGAGACGATCGTTCTCCTTAAAGAAATGCCCGGGGGCCGTCATACCCCCCGCAGGTCGAGTTTTTTTTTTTCTTATTGGGCGCCGTCGAACATGGGATGCGTGCGTGGCGACGGAGCTGGCGGGGCTCGCCAGCGGCGAGGCGGCGTCGCCGAGTGCGCCGTCGCCGGCCCAAAATCTTTCAGAAAACTCCCTGATTTGGATCACGATTAATAATCGCGACCTAACTATTTGGAGAAGGCCCCCTGTTTTAGATCGCGATCTAAATTAGGGGTTTATATGTAAATATTTAGATCGCGAACCGAATATATGCAAAATGGCCCCCTGTTTTGGAACGGCTCCCCGGCCGGCTCCCGTCCGCGCGGCCGCGGCGGCGGCGGCGCCGCCGTCTTCACCGTCTCCGCCGCATGCTGAAACGCGGATCCTGTCACCAAAAATCTCTCCATCCATCTCCTCCCAATGCGGTGACCGGACAGGACGCCGGCCGGTGGCACGCGGCCCGCACGATTGAGCTCGCACCAGCGGGGCATGGACCTCGCCGTCGCCTCATTCCGCGACCGCGACCGCGTCATGCAACCGCTAGACACTTTGGCGCCGCGGAGTTCACGAGATTTCCTCCATCAACGACGCAGCCGCGTGCCGACACGCCGCAGTGCGTGGGCAACCTGACGCGAAGGGTCTCGGGAATCGAGATGAGATGGCTGCAAAGATTGTACGCATTGGCATCACCAGATCCGAAGACGGAAGAACCTACTTTCAAAGCATTTCTTTTTTCAAAAGAAAATTTCGAAGGATTCAGGTACCGTTTAACATGACTTTATCAATGAACAGTGAAGACATTGTTGTTCATCATGTGCTATTGGATCTCTTTTTCGTCTCTCATCGTTATTGTTATGCCACATGGAAATTGTTTTTGTCATGACTATGAACCCAATTGGTTCCTCGGGAAATCTCGATTATTAGGAAGTACCGCGTTTAATCAAGCCATGGATTCAGTGCTGCACCTTCCACTACTGAATACTAGTGTTGTATAGGCTTACAAATTTAATGTGGCTTTGAAGGGTAGTTCGGTCTACCAATATCCGTCTATAAAGACAAAACGCACGAGTCATAAGGTTTGATTATCAAGTGTTTATCGCTCTTATGCAGATTCTAGACAAAAAAAAAAGAATCGTTCTAGAAGGATTGATATACATGTATATCCTTGTTTGGTATTCCCACTCTAGATTTTGCACAGGAAGTACAAAGCTGCAACAAGTTTGCATGAAACCTGAGGACAACAAAATGATTGTATGAACCTAATGGCTGCTGTGAATAATTCGTAATTACTCCACCCAAGAAAACACTTTGGTTGGTAAAAAAAATGCTTCATTCATTTTTACTCCAAATGGAGAAGGAGTGTGTGATATATAGGATGACAAGTCCATTACTCCAAATGCTTCATTCATTTTTGTTCAGCCATTACGAATGACAAGTCCATTCACCATGGATTTGTTAGCTAGTACTACAAAAACTGGTGCATTTAAAAGATATGCAGAGGACTACTCCCTCCGTCCCACTTTAAGTGTCATTCTAGCAACATCTTGTTTTTTTTCCCCTAAATAAGTGTCATTCTCACATGTCAATATATTGTTTTCTCTCTATCGCTCCTCCTTCACTGATCATCGGTTTCAGCGGGATCTCTACTTTTTCATCTCCTTAATTCTCGTGTCCGAGACTAGAATGAAACTTACTATGGAGCAGAGGGAGTACCAAGTATGTACAGCTACCACCAAAGTATGTAACAGCTGCACTCTTGGCGAGTGAAAAGTAAGCTTATGGGACATTGGAGGTAAACACGTCAAGCCAACAACAACATAATCTTTTACAAGACCACCCACGGCTATTACAGTTGCAGGAGTTAGCAGAGGATTTCCATGTCCGCCGTGTTATGGTGTCCTGAAGAGTTTGCTGAAATTAAAGGCAGGAGAAGAGACGTACACAAGCATTCATCTCTCTGAGTCATTCTGAAAGTTACCTGGAAGCTGAAACTGTCGAATGATATTGTACGTACCGTGCGTGTGTGTGCGTATTATATTTGGAGTCCTCCCGTATACCTCTGTGGTCTGTGGATACGGTAGGCTCAGGCCTGTATATGTACCCGTGTTATTATCCATCCATCAATACAATCTACTATTCCCCGTAATCTAATTCACTCAGAAACTGATTTGGGGTTACTTTCTTGATGCCATTGACAAAAGATAGTCAGTTTCAGCGGTCTGATACAACTCGTCTCACTGAAGAACTTCAGGGGCTTTCATCCTCGAATCTTGGTTGATGTAACCCTGTGTTATTCTCGCATGTATTAGCCAGCTAATAATTTTTTTTTCAGAGCTTTCAGATGTTCTGTTTTGACTACTGTTTGATCTTACTGTCAGAGACCAGCACTGATACGCCCCCCTCATTGTAATTGTTCTTCATCTTCTGCTCCTCTTGCTTGTCTCGTCTTAAAATCTTGTTATCCCTCACATGGAATCTGTTTTTGCTTGAGTCCACCCATTCGAGTTGTCTTCAATGAGAATATATGTATTGTACATTTTTATTTTGGCCACGGAAGTAGAACAAGCCTGCAGCAAGTTTGCGTGCAATCTGAGGTGAGCTGAAATAATCATGGATCCAGTGAACCAGTCCAGCAGTGGCTGCTGCATATAATCGATCAGTAAATAGGTGTTGCATGCTCAACAGCGCATTTGCATCTGTCATGGATGTTCCTGAAATCCTGCATCTGAATGCAAAGTTGACACTGACTCTGTAATACTCCACCATCAGCAATGCTCTGTTCTTGCCGGTGCACATCAACAGAGCTCAGGCAGTGGCACGGGGCTTCGGTGTTCACGCCGTCACGCGTGTGCGTATCCAACATGTTCGTCGTAGATCGCCCCGTACGTAGGCTACGGCTTCTTCTTCTCGAGGTCCCAGCAATGGCACCGCCGGCGACACAGGTCTTGCCGCCGCGCTGCTCTGCATCTGCCCGACTTCATGGGCCAGGTCTCTGATGGTTGAGCAGCGTGTGCTTGGGACACAAACGACGCACCGGAGGAGCGGATCCATGCCCTTTAGCTCACGAGCAACCGCCATCTTCGGCCACCGTGACATGGACTCCGCGCCCTCGGCGCGCCGCCGCTGCCGCCGGCGTGGGAGCGTTTCTAGGGCGTGAGCTTGGGACACAAACGACGCACCGCCGGCGACCCCCGCCAGACCTGCCGCCACGCATCCCACGTTCTCCGGCGCCCAATCAGCGGCCATTCGCGCGCGATTGAGCTCTCACCGGCCCGGCACGGCAGCTTGGTCCCTTCCGGACACCGCGTTCGTCTCCACCCGCGACCGAAAAAAACAATCGTTATGCATCTGCTGGACGCTCTGGCGACGCGGCGCCTGGAGGAGTTCACGGGTGTTCATTCCAGCGGCCGCGGTCTGACGCGCAGCAGCAATGCCTTCCGCCGGCGCGGCGACGAGAGCAATGAGCATGGCCGCTGACAACATGGCGAGGAGGGCTGGATTAATTGGCGATGACGGCAGAGCAGAAAGGGGATGATACGTTCGGCTACTGGCCGCTCATTCTTGGTCAAGCACGCACGGAGAAACGACACCAGGATTACACGGATTGCGGTAACAAAGTCCCCCCACTGACCACTGTTGCATCTCGATCCAGTTCCGAATAACAATCTGCTTTCAAAGCAAAGGCAGGCTTATGTCAAAGTGTTAGACTGAATTGTATTTGGTTTAGACTTTGGATGCCGCCTGCCATTGCCGTGCGCCTGTATCACAGCTGGATAGGCAGGGTTTCCATCACCGGCAAGACATCCTATCCTTTGATAAAGTCTTGGCGGTTAGGATGATCTTTGGCCTGGCTATATATGTAAAACCTCTGCTAATCGATCGATTATCCATCTGTTACGTGAAATATTTCTTCCAACACAAAGGATTAAGGTACTGGTTGGCATGACTTGTCAAAGAATACACTGTTGTTCATCATCTCTGCTGTTGGTCCGCTTGTTTGGGTTACCCAGAAAATCTCAGTTAAGACTGTGTTTAATCAGGCCATGGATCCTGCATGCGTTCCAGTCCAGTGCAAGAAACAGATGATGACGATGAGGGATAGATGATGATGCCTCAGCTAGTTGGGATGAGTGGTTAACTAAAAATCATGGCAACTTTGTGAGTGGGGTCATATATCTCGGCTCCTCTTCGGGCACCCATATAAATATGATGCATCCCCTCCTCGCTTTAACTATGGCCAATCATCCCATTTAGTGAAAAACTTATTAGCACCACGGCATCATTTGTGCCTTTTTTTTTTCTTCTAAAAATGCTTAGAGTTGAGGTAGCTCATAGTAGTTCCCATGAGGTATTGGAGGTAAACAAACTGTGACAGTGGTAACCGGGTCATGGACAACGAAATATCAATGGGTACGAATTTGTATTGCTAATCCTACTCTGTCCATTACCCGTTAGTCTCTGTTTTGCTCTCCAGAAGAATGAAACATTAAACTAACGCTTCATTATTTTGATTTCCCCCTCTTTTTGGTTTTCTCTGATTTCGACAGAGAGCACATCACAAAGTTTGAATGAGCTTCAATTTGATTGCACATAGAAGACGAGAGCGGTACTGGAAGCGGGGAGCTACCGAGCGTGAGAACTTTTCTTTGGTTCATATTCAACGTTTTTTTTGAAGGAACGTTCATATTCAACGTTGTCTTGCAGTGCTGAATCTCGCGGCGGCAAAGAATAAGGAGAGCTAGCAATCTTATCACAGCCCCCGCTGTTCCACGCACTTAAAACTTGCCGTTGCACTCCATGCATCCATGGTCTCAGCACAGCAGGTTTTTCAGATAGTGTTCCTTCTCGTGTGCTTTCAGAAAGAAAGGAGCACGCCAAATTGGGCAACTTCCACTACTGAATACTAGTGTTGTACAGATTTACAAATTTAATATAGATTTGAAAGGCGGTTCTGTCTACCAAAATCTGTCTAAAGACAACAAGATTGTCCCTATTGTAGTTAAGAAAACAACTTTAACTGTCATCGTGACTTCGTGAGCCTGCCTGTTTCTCTTAACAAATTAGTTATAACTTATTGAACAACAAATAAAAGCTAATACTGCTATCCGGCCAAATAAGCACGAATTATAAGGTTCAATTGCTAAATGCTTATCTCTCTCATGCAGATGCTATAAAACAATGCATAATTCTATAAGGATTGATATATAGATTTTGCACGAGGAAGTAGTACAAAGCTGCAACAAGTTTGCATGAAACCTGAGGAGAATAAAATGATTATATGAACCTAATGGCTGCTGAAAACTAGTCATAAAAATTAAGGCTAGATCAAAATCATCCCCTTCCACTCAAGAAAACACTTTTAGTCCAGTAAAAAATATGCTTCATTTATTTTTAATCCAAATGGACAAGCAGTGTATGATATATAGGAACAACTAATTGTTCAGCCATTCTGAATGACAAGCCTATTCACCGGATTTGTGAGCTAGTACTACCAAAACTGGGGCAGTTAAATGCTCTGCAGAGGACTACCAAATTATGTAACAGCTGCACTCTTGGCGAGTGAAAAGTAAGCTGATGGGACATTGGAGGTTACCACATCAACCCAACAACAACATAATCTATATATCAATCTGTTTTTGCTTGAGTCCGCCCATTCAAGTTGTCTTCAATGAGAATATATGTATATGTTTATTTTTATTTTGGCCACAGAAGTAGAAGAAGCCTGCAGCAAGTTTGCATGCAATCTGAGGTGTGCTGAGATAATCATGGATCCAGCAGTGTCTGCTCCAGATAATCGATCATTTTATGGGTGTTTCATGCAATGTGAGGTGAACTGAAATAATCATGGATCCAGTCCAGCAGTGGCTGCCGCAGATAATCGATCAATTAAGTGCATCTGCATCTGTCATGTATGTTCCTGCATCTGAATGCAAAGTTTGAGGACACTGACTCTGTAATACCATCAGCGATGCTCTGTTCTTGCCGGTGCACATCAACAGCTCAGCTCAGGCACGGGGCCTTCGATGTTCACGCCTTCACGTGTACGCGCATCCAACATGCTCGCTGTTGATCTTCTCCTCACCTCACGTGTACGCCGAGCAATGGCAACGCCCGGCGACACGGACACAGGTTGGCCGCCGCCGCGCTGCTCTGCTCGAGTTCACGGGCCAGATCTCTGACGCTTGAGCTGCGTGTGCACACACACGAGACGGAGAAGTACCATCAGCGCGAGGCGACGGGGTGCGGATCCGTGCCCTTGAGCGCACGCGCAGCCGCCATCTTCGGCCACCGTGACATGGCCGCCGCTGTCTCCGGCGTGGAAGCGTTTCTAGGGCGTGATATGGGGCCACGAGCGACGCACCGGGGTCCCATGGCCGCAGAGTGGGCGCCAGCGAACGTGGGATGCGTGGCAGCGGGGGTCGCCGGCAGCAAGGCGGCCTCCCCGAGTGCGCCATCGCCGGCCCGGAATTTTTCAGAACACCCCCTAGTTTGGATCACGATTAATAGTCGCGACCCAACTATTTGCAGAAGGCCTCTTGGTTTGGATCGCGACTATTGATCGCGATCCAAAGTAGGGGCTTTTGTGTAAATAGAATCGCGGTCGCAATACATGCAAAATGTCCCCCGGCTCCGTCCGCGCGGCGGCGGCGCCGCCGTCTTCACCGTCTCCGCGCCCAGGCGGAAGCGCGGAGCCCGGCCATGCGTTGGCGCAGAGGAGTTCATGGAGTTCTCCTCCGACGCGGCGACACGGCCGAAGCGATTGCAATGCCTCTCCGCCGGCGATCGACGAGCACGGCCGCTGTCAAGGTGGTTGCTCCTGCGCGGTGCGCCGACAACCTGGTGAGCCTGAGGGAGTCTGCACGTGAGGGGGAGTGTTGAAGTATAAGTGAATTGCTCACCTTTCCTCATCAGCTTAGTCATTTGGGTGAGTTGGTTGGTGCATGCAACTTAACAGGGGTGATGAGATGGCTGATGGCCCATCGTTTGAGTCTTGATTATACGAGCTGTAGTAACAACATCTCCAGTTTCCAGGAACTGCATTTTGTTAAGGCTAATTTCAGAGGATTTAGGTACACTTGTTGACATGACTAAGTCAAAGAAGACATTGTTGTTTATCATCAGCTTTTGGTCCTCTTGTTTGAGTTACCCAGAAAATCTCAGTTAGGACAGTGTTTCATCTGTTAATAAGGACATGGATCCTGCATGCGTGATGATGATGAGGGATAGATGCCTCAGCTACTTGGGATGAGTGGTTAAGTAAGAAATCATGGCAACTTTGTGAGTCGGGTCAGATATCTCCGCTACTCTTCTGGCACATGTATATATATATCATGCACCCCGTTGCTTCAAATTGGCAAAGCATCCCACTTTTTAGTGAAAAGCTTATTGGCACCACAGAGTGAGTTGTGGCTTTCTAAAAATGCTTAGAGCTCAGGTGGCTCATAGCTTCCATGAGGTATTGGAGGTGAACAAACTCTGCCAGTGGTAGCCCATTCAGGGAATCCCAAATAGCAATGGGTAAGAATCAGTATTGCTAATAGTACTCTGTCCATTAGCCGTTAGTCTCTGTTTTCCTCTCCATCCAGAAGAATGAAACATTAAACTAACGCTCCATTCTTTTTATTTTTCCCTCTTTTTTTGTTTTCTCTGATTTCGACAGATAGCAAACCGCAAAGTCTGAATGAGCTTCAATGTGATTGCACATGGAAGACGTGAGCCGCATTGGAAGCAGGGAGCTGTCAAGACCGATGACTTCTCTTTGTTTCTTGTAGTGTCGTGTCACGGCCCTCGCTGTTCCACGCACTTGAAAATTGCCGTTGCACTCTCGTGTGCTTCATCACTTTTCAGACGGTGTTCCTTCTCGTGTGCTTTCCAGACGGTCTCAGCACAACAGTTTCTTTCACACGGGGTTCCAAGTGCGCTTTCAAATACAAAGGATTGCGCCAAATTGAGTAACTTCCACCACTGAATACGAGCGCTGTACAGGCTTTGAAGTGTAGTTCTGTCTACCAAAATTGTCTAAGACAACAAGATTGTCTACTGCAGGAAAACAACTTTGACATCGTGAGCCTGCCTGTTTTTCGTAACAGAATAGTTATAATTGATTGAACAACCATACAGAAAGCTAATACTGCTACCCGGCTATTTAAGCACAAATCATAAGGTTCGATTATCAAATGCTTATCTCTCTCCTGCAGATTCTATAAATAAATGGATCATTCTAGAAGGATTGATATACAAGTATATCCTTGTTTGGTGATTCCCACTCTAGATTTTGCACAAGTAGTACAAAGATGCAAGTTTGCATGAAACCTGAGGAGAACATAATGATTGTACGAACCTAACGGCTACTTGAACTGTTCATAATTAATTACTACCTCCGTCCCAAAATGTAAGCATTTGTTGACTTTTGAAGATCACGTTTGACCATTCGTCTTATTCAAAATAGTTATGAAAATATTATTTATTTTGTTACAGTTAGTTTTATTATTAGACATACTTTAAGCATGACCTTTTTGTTTTATATTTTCGTAAAAAAATTTGAATAAGACGAACGGTCAAACGTGATGTTGAAAAGTCAACAAATGCTTACATTTTGGGACGGAGGGAGTAAGATCTAGATCAAAATCATACCCTTCCACGCAAGAAAACACTTTGTCTAGTAAAAATGCTTCATTTATTTTTAATCCAAATGGACAAGGAGTGTATGATTTATAGGAACAACTAATTGTTCAGTCATTCCGAATGACAAGCCGAATCGCCATGGATTGTTAGCAAGTACTACCAAAACTGGGCAGTTAAATACTTTGCAAAGGACTACCAAAGTATGTAACAGCTGCACTCTTGGCGAGTGGAAACTGAAAACTAAGCTGATGGGACATTGGAGGTAACCAAATCAAGCCAAGAACAACATAATGTTTTACAAGATCACCCACGGCCATTACAGTTGTAGGAGAAAGCAGGGGAGTACCATGTTCACCGTGTTATGGTGCCCTGAATAGTTTGCTGAAATTAAAGGTAGGAGACGAGGCATAGACAGACAAGTCAAGGGCTGAATATTGCTTTATTCATCAAGATCAAACGGGCTGTAGTGCCTTCTTCTCTCTGAGTCGTTCTGAAAGTTACCTGAAACTGATTTGGGTTTACTTTCTTGATGTCGTGACAAGAGAAAAATCAGCAGTCATTTTCAGTAGTCTGATTGAACTCATCTCACTGAGGAAATTCAAGGGGTTTCATCCTCAAATCTTGATTGATGTAATCCTTGTTATCGTCACATGTATTAGCCAGCTAATAGGTTTTTATTTTCAGAACTTTCAGATGTTCTGTTTTGACCACTGTTTGATCTTAATGTCAGAGACCAGCACTAATGGTCATATTGTTTCTCTTGCCATGCAATCTCGTTATGTCACGTATACGATTTTTCTTTTTTTTGGCTCATGTTATAAACGCAGTGGATGCTCTAGAATATCTCATTTAAGTAGATGATGACTGGTGACATTAGCCCTTTCTGGTGACAAACTAAAAATCATCTGAATCTTGTGAGGTGAGATCGGACAGATCTCCATTGCTTGGAGCCCTTAAATATCATGTATAGTCTCATTTTCTGTCTATCTCTTTGGAGTCTTGGTACAACTGACTTTACATTTCCTTGAGATATTGGAGAAGCAAATCATGGCAATGTTAACGTTTTCTTCCTCGGTAAAATACAAGCACCTCGGAACCAACCATGATCTCACTCTTCACATTGGCTCTGATAGGCATGCCACAGTTTATCTGTTGCTCTCCAAAATCGTCAGCTCCAATCACACATAAACTGCACCAGCAGCAACATTGTCCACTAATTTTAATTGCATTTGTTTGAACTTATGTAAATTTTATGTTTTTGGGCCTTCATACCTGCAGCGTCTGCTTCGGTTATATACTCCAGCACAGCCGGCAGGTCTTTGCCTTTCACTCTATTTATTGCAAGCTGTTCAGTTGTGATACATTCCAACTTTGACGTAGAATACTCCATGAAGACACTGAGAGCTATTGGAAAATATAAGGAAGCCTTAACTTTTTTCTAGTGGTTGAGAAGTCACTCTGTATGGGGAAAGTTTTATTAGTCACAAAATGTGAATGAGACAAATGTGAAATTATGGTTTGATGCTACTTTTTGCCTCATGCTCTGTTCATATTTTAAAGAAAATAATATTACTTTACAGGATAATTGCAGTACTGAAATATTGTGGTATATTTACTGCAAAATAGGTATTTGATGGGTCTCTTTGACGATTTCAACCTACCGGGAGTCCAGGAGATGTGATCATGATAAAGGTCTATGTGGCCAAGAAGAATGCTCCTGAGAGCAACAATTAGGAATGAAGCCCTAAGATAGCTCATGTGTTCTACATGTATGGGAGATTTTTTATCGTGATTGATTCCTCTGTTCTTTTGAGTGACTAACTGAAATTCATTCCTTTTTACTGAGGGGAGCTCAGGCATCTCTCCTCCACTTAGGGCATGATTACTATTACTACAGGATGATTTCTACTACAGTCCGCATGCTTTGAATTGTTCACCCTCTGTACATACCTAGTCATTAAAGGGGAACATATAATTCTGAGAAAAAAATTACACACTGCTTGATCACCAGTAATCCACGAAAAAACTATTATTTACTCGCTCCATTTCAAAATATAGTCAGTTCTTAGTTCTTGTTCCTGCTACTGTTTTCTTCTGTTGGCCTAAGGCCTTTCTTGCTTTTGTACAGTGTTTTTTCCTTGGTTTAATAAAGCGCAGTGGGAGCCTCTCCTACTGTGTTTACATCAAAAAAAAAAGGGGGGGGGGGGGGGGGGGGGGGCCACTGGAAATGATCTATTGGGAAGTGGGAATGAGGAGAGGAGATGCATTGGGAAGCCAGGAATGTCTATATTTTGGCCCAAAAAAATTGAATGACATGAATGTCTATATTTTAGTATGGAGGGAGTATGTAATACCAACACCTTTCAGATACAAACATCAACGCTTACATAACGTCATAAGAGTAATTAGTATAATACGAGTGATCATAAGAGTAATTAGTATAATACGAGTGATTCTCCATTTTGAATCAAGAGTGACACAACTTGGTCATTATGTGAACAATAGTATTTCCAGCTTAAATAATCATCATTACACAGATCAAGCACATATACACGTTTGTATGAAATACCTAGAAAGGATACTACCCTTGGCCATGTACATTTTCTATGTACACACAAAGAAATATGTTTTCTTTTTTGAAAACTAATGTTTTCTTTGCATCTCAGCCTATATCACTCCAGAAAATCGTAGAGAGGATAAGACAACAAAAATAACCCAAAGGATCATGAAGTATACAGATGTAACCCAAGCCCACAGCCTAGGGCCTCCAAGCTCAGCGCCAATTATAATGCGACGGAGAACTAAAATTGTGATGCAGCCAAATGATGTTGCGAAGAAGACCAAAAGGGAAAAACTGAGACCAGCAGCATTGTCTATGTACAGTGGTTCCTTGTAGACGAAGAAGTTGTATACTGTGTTGACCAACCACGGAACACCAATGCCAACATATATGTTTACCGAGTTGCTGCAAAAAGGTTTCATCTGTCAGTTTATTTAACTCCCATTTGAGAAACTAAAAAAAATGAGGAAGGGAATGTTTAGAACTGATTTGAGAGGAAATGGCCACAATTAAACCTGCAGGTGATGTTGGCTATTGCAGAGTCTGCGGTGACTTGACGCTCGGCAGCAATCTTGCTGGCAACAAGATCGGGCCATGAGGTTCCAGCGGCCAGTGCTGTAAATGCTATAACATAGGGGCTTACTCCTGCACAAAAGAGTGGATTTTCATGTCAGCAACCTGCAGTACCATGTTAGTGAGCAGATGAATGCAAAACTTGTAGAGTATGGCTAACCTGTGACGCAGCTTATCTGATCTGTAAGCTTAGTAACACCATAAGCAATACCACTTATAAAGGTCAGAGTGCAAATGAAAGCGATCCAGCCGTGTGCAATATGATATGGGGGCACAAAAGCGAATAACAGTTTCCAAGGCGCAAGGATCAAGTTCCAAAAGATTCTGATGAATCTCAGGCAGATGGAATCCATCTTCCTTGACTCAGGGCTCTCCAGCTATATGTTAACAAAATCAATTAGAACGCCAGACAATGAAAAAAATGTCAAATGATACAGAAGAAAACTGTTGGTTTTCTAAGTTAAAGTTGGTGCACTTTAAAGCAAATAAAATGACTATTTACTTCTCCAGGAAAAATGCAGAAGGCCAAATAAGAAGTAGTTTCAGCATAAATGTGTCACTGGAAGAAATATCTACATTGTTATAGCAATGTATCTAACAGAAAGTCTAGAGCATATTTCACAATCCTTGTGCCATGTTAGTTGTGTTGGCCAGATAAACATACCCTCAAAGTTAGCCACATTTGTCCAATAAATGAAATGAGTATTCTGAAACAAAGTTTTAGCCAAATGCTAACAATAGTTGACGACGACAAATTACAGGATAAACACAAACAGAGCAACAGCAAACTAAATTACCTTAACAGCATCAACAAACTGTTGCAACCAAACAAGAAGCCAGGATGTATCCTCTCGTTTGCTCTTCACAACATGATCCAGTGTCGACGATCCTTCCACATCCTTTTCTGGAACTTTAAGGTACTCTACATGTCCAAAGCTTAAAAGTAATTAATTTCAAACAGTAGTCGACAAGTATATTTAAATATCAATCTGTAGAAACAGTCCTGGATAAACAACAAGCATAAACCACATGGACCATAATATTCTCCATGAAAATAAACGTGACTCAAATTATGCTGTGACTACCAGAATGCTAATTCACCCAAGAACTATGTGAAAGGGAACCTCAGATGAAAAAAGGAATAATTCATACAAGAAAAACTAGTACTTCAGTCAGTGCTTAGCTTAACAAAATGAGAAAAGGTCCCCCATTTTATTTGTCAAATCAATGAGAAATAACAGAATATCACAATGAGTGATTGCAGGTACTTAAAACAGTACATCTAACTCTGGTTGCAATGACATTGTAATCCATTCAGTGATTCACTATCGATCAATCATTAACTAGGACATATATACCAAAAACTAGAAAAGTCATACCTGCATTATGGTAGGAGTCCATCGAGAATAAATCAACAGTATCCTCATTCTGGACAGCAGTAATAGGGAGTGTCTCTCTAATTTCATCACAGCCGTCATAGTCAACCAAAGCATCTTCTTCTGGAACCCAATCTTCAGGCCTATCACCTCTCGCACTAATCACAACAAATGAACAACATAAGTGATGTGCACCGCTTAATTTATACATGACCATAGAAGATGTCAGAGAAGAAACAGTGTTCGGGGATCAGGATCATACAAAGGAATTGACATATATGGCCACCGCTTATCCTGTGCATACGCGTGAAGTAGAAGCAATCCATACTGCAGGACTGTCAGCAAGGCCTCTGAGAGGGTGATCACTTTAGGTGTCCACACCTGTAAACGGTGCAAAGTATTCATTATTAGCAATTGCGCTTGATGGTAGAACTATGCATGCTGTGGGAAATCTCTGAACTTTGACTACTGGTATCTTCTGATCATTAATTTGGTGTATGAGAATGATGTTTATCGTCTCGAATACTTCATAATATTATACCTTACTAGGATTTATATTACAAATTAGTGTTCAAATATGCATTTTAAAGATGTTTTAATGTATAATTGTAGCGAGCTGCATTTAATATGGCTTCTTACCTCTAAAATAACATACAGCCAAATGTATGCCCAGAAAGACCAGCACAACTCAACCAACCAAACACCCAAGTCCGAGATCTTTTTCTTAGAGCCTGCCCTGGGCATGATCACACAGACAGCATGGATGGGAAACAGGTCGAACGCAGCAGAACCCACAAGGGTGCCCGGACCCAAACCTGCAAACCACAAATGTCAAGTCAGCTATAGTAAACCTACATAAAAAACTGCAAAAAGGTTCACATCAGTTTAACTAATCACCATACCTCCTGCTGTCAGCTGACCCAGATTCCGGAACGCGTCAATTGTGGCCAGCGAGATTTGGGGAAAGCTGGTACCGAAGGCAAGGAGAGCGATGTCTGCGATCGTGTAGTTCCACACCTTCTCCTGCTTGACGACAGGCTCATTCGTGTGCGGATCAACGGTGACCACCTCCCGGGAGTGCTTCATGATGCTCTCCATCGATTTGAAGAACCGGGCGGTGACCGCGGATAACCCGATGAAGCAGTAGGCGAGGGCGGCCAGGTAGATGAACGCGCGGACGCCATTCGAAAGCAGGGTCTCGCCATGGAACAGGAGGTAACTATCACAGGGGGATGGAGGCTCAGAGCCAGCCATCACAATGTTGGACATCGAACAGAGTACCGCGACCGCGAGAGGAAATCTTGACAAAATTCTCCTAGTTCCTGTTGCAGCACATATGCCATCATCAATCAGAAATTGGCAAGAAAAATGGTACCCGTTAGGACCACAAGTAGTGTATGGCAATGGAGGAAATGAATTGAGGACGGGAGGGGAGGAGAACGCACCAATGGTAGCTTACTTGGCTGCCGGACGGCGGCGCAGGCAACCAGGACGCAGTTGTCGAGCCGCTCCTCCTCCTCCTCCAACACCGGCGCCGGCGCCGCCCCGCGGCTGCTCCGTACAATCCAGCCGGACGAACAGAGACTGCAGCAGATTGGAAAGAAAGGGGATCGTGATTTCTTCTTTCTTTTCTCTCCCCACGCGAAGCGGATGGGAAGACACGCAACGAAAGCTCAAGCGCGGATCAAAAGGGCGAATTGGTCGGTAAAAATTGCACATTTAGAGGTTGTGGTCGCGGGACGACCGGACGAGATCGTTCCCAACTTCTTGGCAGAGAAAAGAAAAAGAAGATAAGGAAAAAGGACTGTAGGATCCAAACCACAAAAACACCCAGGAATTCGCAGCGAGTGGGGGAGGTGAAATTACCAGAGGAACGCGTCGCCGGGGGAGGAGCCCGAGGACGGCGATGTGGGACCCGCACGAAGCAAGGGAGGGGGCTCGAGGTCGAGGATTCTGTTCTGTCGCCCCTGATTTCCCGAATCCGGGAAACGGTTGCAACACAAGTTTTTGGTGGCACACGCAGAACTTCGGTAGTACTGGTACTACTGCATTTGGATTTGGGTTTTTGTAATGTTTTGTTTGTCTCCTCAGCCACATGCACAGAGTTTTGTACCCCACGTGACGGTGATTAGTATAGCAACAAGCCAAATAATGTGCGACTTGTGCATGGCTGGAGTAAACTGCCCTGTCAGCTCTCCAAATATTGCGTGGACGGAAGAAGGCTGGAAGCTACCAGCAGCAGAAAGGCAGGCCACTGGCCACTGGCTTCACAGAACAAGGGGATTTGTGGTTGCACGCGACCGTTGGCCACGTCACGTGCGCGGCAGCCACAGAAAAAGATGCTGCTGCTTGCACTTCATTTTCACGCCGTCGGCACCACTGCTTTGGCATATGGCGCGCAGCAGCGGGAACTAAGAGCATCTCCAGCAGAACACCTAAAGTGAAGACCAAAACCTAAAAACTGTCAAAACGGTCGAAAAACTGCTCCAGCAGAATACCTAAACGGATACCAAAACCTAAATTTTTTTGGTGTCTACCTAAATTTCTCTCTCCTGAACTCATATTTGAGTTTTCATCCACTGGAAACCTAAAACTCAACTCCACACGCGGGAACAACCAACTGCCGCACTCGGGACATTTCCCATCGCCGAATCTCCACCGCCGACGCAAATCCAGCCACCGGCACCGCCAAAGCTCCACCCGCCGGCGTGAATCGGGCCACAGGCCGCCATGGAAGACGAAGCGCGCTGCCACCGCTCGGTTCACAGCCCATCTCCCAACCTCCGCGCCATGGTGCCGGCGACGGGGAGCCGCACCCACGCGAGGCCGCGCCTGCACCGCTCCCGGCCCCAACTCCCGGTCTCGAGGCGTCGATGAGGGACGAGCTTGGGAGGCGGCGAGCCGGGTCGAACGACGCGTGGGGGCGGGTGGCTCCCCGGGGCTCGCGACACCTTGCAGGGTCGCGCGGGGCGTGGGGGCTAGCGCCTCGCCAGGTGGAGGAGGGTAGGAGGAGAGTGGCTGATGGAGGGAAGGAGAGAGGAGGGAGGAGGCGGCAGCTTGAGCTCGACCTGCTATGGCGCCATGGTCGATTGGAGCTAGCGGACGGCTCGTTGTGGGAGAAGATAAGGCTAGCCATATTTGCACAAAAGCCCTTGCAAAAAGTTGTAATTATTCATAGTTTTTCTGTGTCTTGTAATTTTTATAAAATGCCCCTTAGAGGTGGAAGTATTTCTAGAACACTTTATAGGTATCCAATTTTAGGTAGTCTGCTGGAGAGGGGCACAATTTTTTTTCTAAAAATCTTCTCTCTCCTGAACCTAAAACTTGTTTTAGGTTTTCGTTTTTAGGTGCACTGCTGGAGATGCTCTAAACACATCCTTTTAGTGATTTATTTATGGGAAACATCGAAATTTCTTCAAGAGCAAATTTACCAGGTTGGAGGTGCGCACTCCTTTTTGTAACTAAACACATCCTTTTAGTGATCCATGGCAAGCATCGAAACTTCTTCAAGAGCAAATTTACCAGGTTGGATGTGCGGGACTCTTTTTGTCCTAACCCTAAATTGTGCCAAGAATTTCTCTTCTATACTTGACAAAATGTACTAGTCCCTCCAATCTTTTTTTTAGGCGCTCAGACAGCCTGTTTAGTTCAAAATTGCTCTAGATTTTTTTTTTGTCTAAACGTTAAGAAAAAAAAAATCGGAGAGAGTAGTTGATAGTGGGTACTAATAATAGAACTGAAACAAAATAATGTTCACCTTTGTCTTGTCTTACGTGTCTATCTCAAGCCACGAGAGATCATTTTAACGCCATTTCAGAATTTAAACACAAACCCGGATTACCACGCACACGTCTTAATTTTGACCTACAAATCGCTAATCACCACGTAAAATCTTATGGTTTCGCATGAAGGCAAGACTATCCCAACCGTGACAGGGGAAATCAACACCTCACTATTAGCTCGTGTGTACGCCCCTGACTAGAGACTTCTCATGGCTCTAGATGCCTGAACCGACGTGGAAGAAACACCACCAAATGTGATGTAGAGTATATTTAGGTGTCCATTTCAAAATAATTTATTATTCGACAGAATTGAATGGCTGGACCAGTACGTGCCGGTTTGTGGCATCCGAGGGTTTAGCGCCAACAGTGACCACCAATAATCGGAATCCATGTGAATGGAGACGTCGCGTGTGGTTCCGTCAATGGTACAGCACCACATGTTATATGCCTGCTTCATGTCACGTCATGGCGTGGAACTCGTGTCTTTTTGGGCTTGTTTGGATTGCGTCCATAGTTTGCCACACCAAAGGTTAGGCGTGCCACAACGTCTTAGGCGAGTGTTTGCTTCACTACCGAAGGTTAGGCGCGTCAAAGAACCTGTGGCGGCTGCTACTCACTTTGCCGCTGATTTTTCGCCGAAGGTGCGGCGAGCAAATCGTTCGCCAAACATTTGGCGAGCCGCTGCACGCGAAGGAAGAGGCCTGCTACTGTCACCGCTTGAGGAAAATCATGGCGCGAACCCATGAAGCCAGCACTGCAAATCAGTTACATGCCTTGACCCTCCGCAGCTTCCTCTCCCTGAGCCATCACCTCGCCTCGCGGCTCAACCGAGTTGTCTCAGCTAGCGAACTACCATGATAGGTGATAGCAACCCAAGAGGCAAGAGTAGCGCCGAGAGGGAAAGAGATTGGAGAAGAGAAAAGATAGCAAAGGAACAAATCAAAGCATTAGCATTAGATGCGCTCGGGAATCATCGGGAGAAGGGATCAGTGCTTCCATTTGCTACCGGGGAGGAAGAATTTGGATTCGATGGAAATGGGGAAAGTGAGAGGGAGAGAGAGAATGAAGGAAGAAGAAGAGATAAGGTTGAGGGCCTGCTGGGCTTTGTGCTGGCCTGCTGGGCTTGGTTTCAGTTTTTTTTTTTGGGTATCTTTTGAGTTTTTTGCTTCGTGTCATGTTTGTACTATTCTTCTCAACACAAAATGTTGCTGTTAATGCAATTCAAACCAGTAGTGCTACTGAACATGTAGTGGAAATACAGTTGCTGCACCATGTTATTTGCTTTTAAAAAATATTTTGGGCAAAAAGTTTTTGTGATCGTTGCATTTTTTATGAATAATAAAAATAAAAGTTTATTGTAATTAGTTTCCCTATGATTATTGATATTCTAATGGTGTATGCATAGAGTGGTAAGGTCACCTCTCCATCGATTGAGGTGATCATAGTCAAGTTTGGTTGCAAACCAAACAACTGCCAAAACACTTTTGCCGAACTTGTGGCAAGTCATGTGGTTACCATCCAAACGGCTGCCACATTCGATTTGCCACAGCTGACCTAACCTTCGGTAGCCAACCAAACAACTTCAATGTTGCCACAAGTTAGTCGCGCCACAACTTCGGCTCGCGCCTAACCTTAGTTGCGGCAATGTGCGGCTATCAACCAAACAGGCCCTTTATTTTTCTTTGTTGGTTCCTTATCTAGAAATCGTGAATGACATAACGGTATCAAGAAATTAGTTCTTAAACAATGTTACGGTTGGTCAAGATCCAAGGTGACATTCATTTAAAGAAAACAAATAATACCTTTGTTCTGTTTGAGATATTTTCATCTGGTCGGCCGCATATAGCCTGCCTAGTCGTCTAGTAGGAGCTTTTCTGAACACTTTATATGGAGTACTCCAATATCGTCTGTCTTTTTTTTTTTCTGTCCAGCAAATGAAGCAAAGTAGAAAGTCAAAACCAGTCAGTAACAACATCTCCAATACAAGTATAGTACAAGCTAAAACTCTACTGACTGGCCACTCTATATCTCTATCCATCTACCTATCTACTCCATGCTTTTTTTTTTAACATGCCCATTATTCCTCAACACGACACATGGATGTCCTCTTTTTTCCCAGGCTATTGCCCTATTATAACCTGACAGCTGTTTTAAGTGAAAATGATAAATAAACATTGCAATTATATATACTAAGTAATACGAAAATGCTACTGGGAAAAAACGAAAGTTGAGGAAAAGGAAAGGAAATTACATGACTGCTGATGCGAGAAAGTGGGCTGAAGCCAATGCAATATGGCCTGCTACAGAACACCACAATGAGGCCGATGCAATTTTCAGCCCATCTGAAGCCCAGGGCGAACCAAATAATGACCAAAAATAAATACTTGAATGGAAATAAATATGTCCATATTTATTTCCATTCAAGTATTTATTTTTGTCATTTCCTCCGTTATCCTTATAGCTAGACAACTTGACAATGGTTGTAGGGGACACATTCAGCTAGTTAAGAAGTTAACCTTTTTTTTTGCGGTGTTAAGGAGTTAACTATGGCAGAGATATTAGTTTACACAGTATACTAGTGTTACAAAATTTGAAGAATAAAAGCTATATTTGTTCTCCTAAAACTGATCTCTTGCATAAACTTTGAAGTTAATTTCGCTACCTATTGATACAATAACAATAATGAGAAATACACGATGAAAGATAAATGAAAAGAAAGAGAAACGAGAGGAAAAAAAGCTACATTTGATACAAACTTACTATTTCTTTTTCCAGAACTTTTAGATATTTCAGCTTCAAAATCCAAAGGGTAACCAATATGCTACATGTATACATTTTTTCTTTTTATTACAAAATTGGAATATGTTTTTGTGGTTTTTGCGTACATATGCCCCAAATAAGAAAAGAAAAAGCATTTCGAAAGCTTTGGAGACTAGATTTGTGATATCCAATGTATGGTATGCCCTGAACTTTTGAACATTTTTCATTCTCCTGACTCTTTTATCGACGATGATCTCAACTGTTGTAGTATATGTCGTTGGATATTTTCATCAGCTTGACCTTGTTGGAGTTGGGAGACTAACCTGGTTGAGTCCGATTCGAAAGCACAAAATGGAATGCCGAATCAATCTAATTTTTAACAAGTTAAAATTTCAAAACGAGTGAATTTTTATATTCTTTCAAAAGAATCTAAAACCCCCAAAAGCCCTCTCCTCTCCCACCGCCACAACCACACTCTCCTGCCCCTCCGACCCCAGATCGCGCACCCAATCTAGGGTTCCGACGCTTCGCCGTCCTCCTCGCCGGCGCCGGATCGAGCGGGATGAAGCTCGCGGGGCTCAAGTCCGTGGAAGGCGCCCACGAGGAGTCTGTCTGGGCGGCGGCGTGGGCGCCCGCCGCGGACCACCGCCCCACGGCGCTGCTCCTCACCGGCGCGCTCGACGAGACCGTCCGCGTCTGGAGCCCTGACGACCTCTCCGCCGTGGGGACACCGGCCCGCGGCCACGCGCTTGGGGTCGTCTCGCTGTCGGCGCACCCCTCAGGCGCGCTCGCCGCCGCGGTGTCGCTCGACAGCTACATCCGCGTCTTCGACGTTGACTCCGGCGCCTCCGTCGCCACGCTCGAGGCCCCGCCGTCCGAGGTCTGGGGCGTCCAGTTCCACCCTAAGGTCAGCGCTCATCCTTTTTGGCCACGACTCAGGGATTATATCCAGGAAAAAAATGCCTGTTTTTTATGCGATTGTTGCTGTGATTTTAGTCTATTCGGTGGGAGAATACTGTGAATGTGCGAGATTTTAGCGAGTGTGGAAATTTTAATTAATTTGAGTGTAGGGTGCCGCAAAAGTGTCTTCCTTGTTTGGATTTTGGGAGTTTGGTGGTCTACTGAGGCTTTACAAGTACTCCAGTTGGTGAGAATTTAATGGATAGAGTAATCCTCAGATGGCCTGGTCGTTTTAGTAGGTTGCAGAGTAGGACGCCGTGAGACAAAGTTACCTTTTTTCCTTGGAAAGAGAACAACTAGTATGTTCATAGTTTAACAATAAGGATTTTATAGAATTACTCTAAGCTGTTCTGATCCGCTGATGGCTCGTGGTTGCGAAATGAGGAATAACATGGCTGTGCAGTTACTTGTTTGTTGCTTCATCGAGGCATACGTGGTCCTTCGCTTGTTTGTCGCTGCTCATGAATTTGTGTTTTTGTCGGCTCAGTGTGAGTTATTACCTACTTCAACATTCGCGCAGCTTTAGTAACCGATGGCGGTTGTAGCAAACCCATGCAAAGCGTGTGCCGGCGTACCAGTGGTAGCTTATTGGCTTAGATTTTTGTGCAAAACTGCATTGCAATTTCCGGACAATCCTATCCGAATCACTTCTCAGTTTTTACAAACTGCTGGTACATTAGTTGATGGATACTGCTACCACTATGGGTATTTGTAACTTAAGTGGGTAGTAGTTCATTGTTGCTTGTATACTGTTTTAAAGCCTTCATTATATTTTAAAAAGCTTACTGTGGATTTCTTTAATTGATTTATTTTGAGTTCTTCAATTGATTTTATTCAGTGAGTAGTATGTTTTTGCCACTTCTGGATGGTATGCAAGTAATCCTATAACCATTCGATTTGCTGCCATAATAATGCTTTGGTCAGTTTAGTTGCATGTTGTCTTCTTGATGTGAATGGCTGTGCTATGTTGTAGCTCATATTGAATTTTGTGATATGATCTTGACTTGTCCTAAATCTTGTCTGAACTTGTTTTTTTTTGGGCACTACGAATATACTTGCTGGTAATGGCCTAACTTGACCACATATCTTTACAGTCATGAACCATGTCCAATTCAACATAATCTGGTTCATGATTTCACTATCGCTAAGTAGATATGCATAATTTTCAAAGTTTTGTGATAATTTTAGTAGATTTGATGGGAGAATGCATGCAACGTGTGAGGTTTAGTGAAATGATGCGGTAACTTGGTTTAGTGAAAATTGTCCTGGTTTTACTTTTTTTTGTTCTGTGATCTATTGTGTTTTTACCAGTGTACTAGATAGTGAAATGAAATACTATTGATTGCTCCCAGTTTGGTCTTAATATTTTAGGATGTAGTGTGGAACGTATGGGACATCGAGTATTTCTAGTTTGGCCTGTGGTGTGGTACGCATGAGACAAATGTTGCCTTGTAAAACTAGTATTTTGCTTGTTGGAGGATTGATTTAACTGTTCCAAGCTGCTGTGGGATGTTCCACATATCAGGACTTGGTTATTAAATGAAGAAATGAGTCTGTCCGGTCACTTGTTGATTGCTTCTTATAAACCTTTTTGTTGCCTCAGTGTAAGGCTGCAAATAGGTGCCCCTTAGGGTACCCTCCGACCCTCTTTAGTTCAACCAAATGAACTAGTTTTTCAAAATGAGCTCTCACTTTGAACAACTGTTTCATTTGGTTGAACTAAAGAGAGTCGGAGGCGACCCTAAGGGTCACCAATTTACACCCCTACCTCAGTGTCACCATTACCTACTTATACAGTGGGTGATTAATCATATAGTTGGTATAGCATAGAGTTATGTGGAGCATGGAACCGTTTTAAATGTTATTTGTAATGCATGTAAAGGCCTTTCTTATTGATGAATACCTTTAATTTATCTTAGTGAAAGTCAGTACTTTTGTTACTCTGGGATGGTATGCATGATGCATCTACTGCTAGGAAGTTGATTTGCCGAAGTAGTGGAGCTGTGGTCACTGGTCAGTTCATTCACCTGCTGTCGTCTTGATGTGATTCTCGAGCATAATTAAATGTGTTGAACCTAACATAAAATCAATGCTTTCTTTTATTATATCTGCATGCTGTTAATGGGTAGATTGTCTGACTTGACTGCATATTTGTACACGCATGTCCAACGTAATCTGGTTCAAGTTTGCATGGTTGATAGTAGATTCACATGATTTTCACATGCACATGCCTTTGTGGCTGTTCATTGAGTCTTTTGCTGCAACATCTCGATCAACATTGTTGAACAAATTAACAATAAACATATGCTGTTTGGTCTAACTTCGAATAGCGCAGATGGCTCTAGAACTGATTTCCTGCTTTCTGTTACCCTCGTTTTGTGATTTTGGATGTTCTTTACTCATTTTAGTTATTGGCTGCATGGGCTAAACTTTATGTCTACTCTTTTGCGGCAACATCCCAATCAGCATTTGTTGAACAATATTAACAGTAAATATATGCTGTTTTGTGTAACTTCAAATAGCGCAGAGCTAAAAAATTAAAACCTGCATCCTGCTTTCTGTTACCCTCGTTTTGTGATTTTGGATGTTCTTTACTCATTGTAGTTATTGACTGAATGGGCTAACCTTTATGTTCTGTGTCTCAGGGTAGTGCTCTGGCTGCAGCTGGAGGTGGCAGTGGGTCAGTGAAAGTCTGGGACACGGAGAAGTGGCAACCGGTTACCAGCCTTGCTGTTCCCCGTCCGGAGGGAGCTCGCCCTGATAAAACAGGCAGCGGCAAGTTTGTCCTTTCAGTTGCTTGGAGCACTGATGGAAAGCTCCTAGCTTGCGGGTCCATGGATGGCACCATTGCTGTGTATGATGCAGTCCGCATGAAGTTCCTGCACCACCTGGAGGGCCACCACATGCCAGTGAGGTCCATGGTGTTCTCCCCAGTTGACCCACATGTGCTCTTCACTGCCTGTGATGACTGCCACATCCACATATATGATGCCAAGGAGAAGAGCCTCATTGGGGCCATGTCGGGCCACGCAAGCTGGGTCCTGAGCATCGACGTGAGTCCTGACGGCATGGCGGTAGCGACGGGCTCCAGCGACCGCACGGTCCGGCTTTGGGACATCAACACTAGGGCGTCGGTGCAGACGATGAGCAACCACTCGGACCAGGTCTGGGCTGTGGCCTTCCGCCCTCCTGGAGGGACGGCAGTCCGTGCAGGCCGGCTCGCCAGCGTGTCAGATGACAAGAGCATCTCCCTGTATGATTACTCGTAGTTCTTATACCCATTGCAGTGCTTCTGATGTAGTCTGTCTCGGCACCGGTGGTTTCCATTTGGGCGAAGGTTGGAGGACTTGTTGTACAATCCTAATTTGAGCTCAAGTAAAGAAAGTTTAATCTCTGTTATCGTTACATGGTTGTTAAACTGCATGCTCCATTTTCTCGACAATGATGATAACATGCGTCAGTGGCGGTTCTTGTTTGCTTTACTGGTGATTGAAGCATGACAGTTTGGAATCTTTGCCCCATCTTGCTCATCCTTGTGGTTATGTTCACGCTTTTGATATTTTCTTTTCTTGAACTGTTTGCTTTTGTACTTAGAATACACTGGTGATACCTGTATGAAATCAAGGCAGAGCGAGTATGCATGAATATTTCCTTACAAACCTCTGTTTTCTCCTCTGTTTTACCGTCGATATGAGATAACTATTGTTTCCTTTACAGTTACATTTGTTCATTCACCTGACTGAAACTAACACACACCTTCGTAAGCGTGTGGAATGTTGCAGTGCCCAGCAGTGAATTTTTCACCCTTGGAATGGAGCAGAGCATCGTCTCAGAGCAGGCGAAGCTGTGGTTGATGAAATCGGCTTTCTTCCTCACAGCTGATGATTTGTTGCGCGAGGGTGTGAGGGTCCGACTGTGACTCGTCGGGTCTCGCCTAACTCGAAGTCGGTCACGATCACGACACGTGTAGATTAATTTGCCGGGCTCGTGCTGGACCGAAGCGTCGCGTCCCGTAGATCGTCAGGCAGGCCACCGCCGCGCCGCCGCCGCGGCCGTTGATCGCCGCCGTCACTCATATGCAGGCAAGCAGCAGCACCGATTCCGGCGAGCCAGCTGGACCGTTCCCTTCCTGGCTGTCCGCCATGTTGCTGCAGTCAAGCAGCGGCGACGACGGGGCAGGAGAACGACAACAACCTGGACCGCTCCCTCCCTTGCTGTCTGATCTGCTGCGATCAATCTGCGGCAAAACAGAGCCAGGAGGACATCCTGACGAGTTCGAGCTGCGCTGCCTCGTCAGCCTGGCTAAATCCTACCTCCCCTCTCCGCCGCCGCCTCCACCTGCTCGGTAAGAATGAAATCGAATTCGAATCCCTCTGTAATTTGACAGTACTACCAGAAACACGAACCACTTTTTCTGCAAATTAACCGGCCTTTGAGCCTTACATTGTCGAGCACTGATCGATTGCAGTATTAGTTGTTAAACTCGTTTGTACTTAATCCATTCTGTTGAGCATTTCAACTTGACATCCTCGTTGCTGTTGTTGTTGGGTGCAGGGAAATCCCTGGTTACATAAAACGTCGACACATTCTTTACGCACGTCCGGAAGTTATCATTAAGCAGTCCAAGAAATTCGCAAAGGGCGCCTTGGAGCACTACAACAAGAGGAAGAAGGTTATATATATGCTGCACAATTTCTTCTATTTGTTTTCGAAAAGAACATATGCTGTCTATTTTGGCTCAGTCAAAAAATACATTTTATGAACTTTTTTATCTAATTTTTTTTGTTGTTGTCTAGATCAAGTTCGAGCTTGTGGATGTCATGCCTGTCATTATGATGCCTGAATCAGGACGTCACTACACGCACGTTAACTTCACAGCGAAATCCAGCAGGGAAGGCTCGCAGGAGAAGCTATTCTTCGCGGAGCTTTATATATGCAGCAAAAGGAAAGCGCCTGGTGGCTACCTTGTCACTTGTTGCGAACAGCTGGGTTCTGACTCAACTGGTGAGTTTTCCATTCTTTTCTCTCAGTTGAAATTCAACAATTCCTTTCATGAAAAAGAATAATTTCCCTAAATATCGAAACAGGGATGTATATGGTAACTAACTGCGAAAGTAACATGAAATGTTCTGAACAAGTCCTCTGTTTGTTCGTTGCAGTTGGACACAAAGGGTTTCAGCGTGATGGTTCCTCGGCAGTGAGGAAAAATGTTGACTTCACATGCTGCTTTGCCTGCACTCCGAGGATGCATCACCCCAAGGGTCACAAATATGTTGCCGGGCACTGTAACATGCCTTACGTTTACAGCAGTACGTGCTAATTAAGGAGGTGCTCTTAGGTGACTTGCTATGTACTGTCACATCAGCAAAGTCCCTGGCCCATTCGTTTCCCCTGTATAAGTGCTCTGAGAAAATGGCGTATTCCCCACTCAGTCTTTTGCATGTGGGCTGCTAGTTCGAATTCCAAACTAAATCCTAACCACTTGGGTTCCATTGGTGACTCACACACATGAATTGAAATTGGTTGAATATAGTCCCTAAGTTCTTGTTATTTGTGACCCTCGAGGCCATGTTGCGGTAATAAATATTCTGATATAAATATTCTGAGCCAGGAGGAGATCCTGCGAGTTCGAGCTGCGCTGCCTCGTCAGCCTGGCTAAATCCTACCTCCCCGCTCCGCCGCCGCCTCCACCTGCTCGGTAAGAATGAAATCGAATTCGAATCCCTCTGTAATTTGACAGTACTACCAGAAACACGAACCACTGTTCTGCAACACAGGCAGTTTTTGAGCCTTATATTGTCGAGCACTGATCGATTGCAGTATTAACTGTTAACCTCGTTTGATATTTCGTACAATCCATTCTGTTGGTCATTTCAATTTGACATCGTTGCTGTCGTTGGGCGCAGGGAAATCCCTGGTTACATAAAACGTCGACACGTTCTTTACGCACGTCCGAAAGTTATCATTGAGCAGTCCAAGAAATTCGCAAAGGGTGCCTTGGAGCACTACAACAAGAGGAAGAAGGTATACACGATGCACAATCTCTTCACTCTGTTTTAGAAAAGAACATGCTGTGTTTTTTCGGATCAGTAAGAATGCATTTTCCGACGTTTTTATTTCATTCCTGGTCCAGATCAAGTTCGAGCTTGTGGATGTCATGCCTGTCATTATGATGCCTGAATCAGGACGTCATTACACGCACGTTAACTTCACAGCAAGGACCTGCAAGGAGGGTTCGCAGGAGAAGCTTTTCTTCGCGGAGCTTTATATCTGTAGCAAAAGCAAAGCACCCGGTGGCTACCTTGTCACTTGTTGCGAACTGCTGGGTTCTGACTCAACTGGTGAGTTTTTCTTTCTTTTCTCTCAGTTGAAATTCAACTAGAAACAGAGATGTATATGGTAACTAACTGCGAAAGTAACATGAAATGTTCTGAACAAGTCCTCTATTTGTTCGTTGCAGTTGGACACTTCGGTGGTGTTTGGATACTGGGAAATGAGAGATGGGATAGGAATTGGGAAATGATGCATAAGAGAATGAAGGGTTGAGATTTAACGTGAGGGAGAAATGAAAGGTCTTGATTTCTCATCCTATTTCCCTATCCCCATCCCGATCACCATTTCCTGGAATCCAAACACCACCCCAAGGGTTCCAGCGTGATGGTTCCTCGGCAGTGAGGAAAAATGTTGACTTCACATGCTGCTTTGGCTGCACTCCGAGGATGCATCACCCCAAGGGTCACAAATATGTCGCCGGGCACTGTAACATTCCTTACGTTTACAGCAGTACGTGCTAATTAAGGAGGTGCTCCCAGGTGACTTTGCTATATACCGTCACATCTGCAAAGTCCCTGGCCCATTCGTTTCCACTGTATAAAAGTGCTATGAGAAAATGGCGTATTCCCCACTCAGTCTTTTGCATGTGGGCTGCTAGTTCGAATTCCAACTGAATCCCAACCACTTGGTTTCCATTGGTGACTCGCACACATAATTTGAAAATTGAAATTGATTGACTATAGTCCCTAAGTTCTTGTTACTTGTGACCCTCGAGGCCATGTTGCCGTAGTAAATATTCTGGTATACAAAGGATATACATTTTGATAAAGGGCTCAATCATAGTCATTGATGGCTTAGTTCCAAGGATTCTGAGGACTGAAGGACACAAATAACAATGCTTCTCGATGAAACTGCCTGAATTTATTTTTGTCACGTGGACTTGCTCAAGCATTATCTCTGCGTGGGACATCGGAAGGCACCAGAAGGGAGGGAAATTTAATATACTTTTGTTTTTGAAAGTAGAATATTTCCTGCTTTTATTGAATTTGAAATTCAGTATACTTGACATCTGCATTTAGTTGATCCTGAACTGATCGATGGAACCACTCTATTTTAGCTCTGTTGGTGCACCACAACAGTCAACAGGACACGCCGCACACAACCGTGAACTTTGCCGGACGTTGCAAAAGGAAATCAACAGCATCCAAGAGTCACAGCTCAGAAGATTCCATGTAATTTAGCCCAAGTATATATCAACTTGTTCTCTGATGAAAAAGAGTTTTTAAACGGATGGCAACCGCAAAGAATCATGGTACATTTGGTCCATGGAGACCACGAGCCAGCCAGGTTCAATAAAAAACTTGTCGTAACCCATATTTTCAGAATTCCGAAGACTTATTTAGGAAATTTCCGAAGACTTGTAATATATGGAAAAAGTCCTAGAGATAGACTCCGAATCTGTTACGATAGATCGGAAGTTACTTAGATAGGCTCCAACCCTGACTTGTAAAGGGGGCAAGACCCACCTATAAATGTAACAACACCTCCCCACAGGGGAGGGGGATCGCACCACAACACCACTCGCCTATACGGCAATACAAGAACACACTGGACGTAGGGCTATTATCCTTCGGGAGGCCTGAACCAGTATAAATTGTGTGTCCCTCTTGATTGATCTTCGCCGAAGCAAAGCGCTCTACCGAACCAAATATCTGCCGAACGCCCCGTTCAGACGGGCTACGACAGAGGCGCGCCAGGAAGGGGCGTATTGCTGAAGAATCCGTCAAGTTGATCATCTGAAGTTTCGAACAAGATCGGTGATCCGCCGCCGACGTTGATCTAAGTCGCCCTGCATTGATCTCGGCGAATTCCATGAGTCCGTCGGACGTGCGGCGTACAACCCTTGAATTACCCAAGAAGATCTACAAGCTGATGTGATGGGCACGCAACGCCATGAACTCTCGGTGCGTCCCACCGAGATTACCAAGTCGCGTCCATTGATCACGCCGCCATGAGATCAAGACGTACGGTGACAAGTTGAAGTTCGAGGCGGAAACGGAGTTTCAGCTTTCCATCAACGAAACTGAATTGCTTCAAGTTCCAAGGCCATATGCTGTCGTGCCGTTCCAAATAGCTACGCGTACATCACCCGATGCATCAACAGAGAAGATTTCCTTTTTCTTCCCTTAATTTTCAATTACTTTATTGTTTTGTGGTAATTAAGCTGATTAATTGCTTCTCTAATCACCACCTCGTGATGATTCTTTTTTGCATGGCTGAGACGCACGAAGCTACGCCTCGTGTGCTGGAGACACGTGCATGGAGATGGAGTCACGTACGGCACCACTATGGCGAGCCATCATTCAAGCCGCCACGAAAAGCTGATGAGTTCGTTCCGGTCCCGAAGACCAAGTTGACGATAACGAACAGAGATCAGCTATCATCGAACACTAGTTCGGATCTTGCCGTACACACCCGATCGGCATAGAATTACATGGAAGTCTTCCTTCCTATTTTACTCTTGTTTCTTATTTATTCATGTATCTCAATTAACACTTGACCTCACCTAGCAAACTTTTTTGGCATATGAGGGTGTTGAATACGACGTGCGATGAGGCAAACTTGCCACCGAAGACCAATGCAAGCCTTCGGATCACTTCTTCGTCTCGTCCAAACTGCGATTACCCGAACGCGGGGCGGCTATGCAACCACCCGAACACTATCTTGCTATCTGCTAATGCGTCATCGGAGGTCTCAGTCGTCATCGGGAGCCCAGCAACATGTTCACCCTGTTGTTTCATGATCAGAACGACAGGCATCGCGAACGTGCTCACACCAATCCCGAAGACCTTCTACGATAAAGGGAAGATTTATTCTTTATTAATTTTATCTTCTAGATTGCTTAACATGCCGATTTAAATAATTGGCATCACTTCAGATTTATTTACTAAACAAAGATGGATGTGTGATATTTGAACATGTCCATCACTTATTTTTCTTAATGTCATGCTAATCAAAGATTTGGTCTTGTTGGCTATTTACGCATGTACCGGACATCTTTGAGATTATTGGTGTGAAATTCGCCGCTCAATGGGCGGTCTCATCGTGAGTTTCACGCAGTTCTGACGAGAACGGTCTGGAGTTGTCGACCCAGCTGATTTCATTGGGTGCCCCAAAGCTGGACGTTGTGGATCATCAACTTTGGAAGTTATGCTGGGGCTATTCAACAGTCCCGAAGTTCACATTCAGAATGACTCCTCGAGCGGATTGGCTCCAGATAAGCCGAACAAATCGTTCACCTTTATTATTTTGTTATATATTATGTCTGCTTCTTTCTCTACATGCACATTACAGCAGTTATGAGTAGAGAGCATCGAGCTGCTCCGTATCTATATTTTCTGCACATGCTATTTCAAATGCTTATTTAACTTATACACACGATAGCTGCATGAACAAACATATTGCATAGCAGAAAGTCTTTTATTACAGAATGCATATTCTTGCTCGTTATCAGTAAAGATGGATTTATCTTGCCATATTCTCTGGATGATTATTTAAGCAAGATATTTATCTCTGAACATTATTGGTTTTCTGGATATTCATCTCTGGACTATTTATTTATCATCGGAATTATCATCCGGAATATATTGAACATTGGGACATTCATCAGGATTTTCATCCGGAATTTATTGATCATTGAGATATTTATCTCTGGAATTTATTTATTGGAATCTTCAACCGGAATTTCAATGATATTGGTCCAAGAATTATCAGGATTTTCATCTGGAATTTTATTACTCTTCGGAATATTCATCCGGAATCTTATTGATAATTGATATATTCATCTCTGGAATCCATATTCACCTTCCTTCTGACCATATGGGTATTTATTATGGGTCATCTCACTGGCTATTGGATATTTCAGTTCGGGCATTCTATTGGCTCTACAAATATTTATTGATCAGATTATTTGGATCATTGACATTGGTTATTGCTCTATGGATTATCGACTTTTCAGTCAAATCAACCTCGTTCTATGCGCATGGAAAGGCTGACTTTCGATCGGTCTACAAAGTTTGGCCGATGTCCTGGCCTCTCGTTTGGTTTATAGGGCTCGGTACGAACAGCCTTTTCAGGCACTAATCGGTTGTAAGACTTAGCCACAATGGTGGTTTGATAAGTTACACGGCCACTGCTTGATGTCCTGGGAGGGGACCCTTAGCCCGGTCGTGGTTGTGTGCCCGATTATGGGGTTTATAAGTGGCTCTTCCCAGGCCGGTTGCACGTTCAACCAATTCTACGCGACTTATGCTATGGGTGCTACATGAAATAGCTATCTATAGTTGATAAGTGTCGTGTTATCTCTTTTTGTGTAAAGGGATTTTGTTAATAAAAAAAATCTACACGTCTTATGCCATTGATGCTACATGAAATTGCTATACATGGTTGATAAGTGTCGTGATTCCTCTTTTTGTGTAAAGGGTTGTTTCAAAAATTGCAGTCCTTATATGCCTTGTTGATTGACTACTTTTCTGCACACAGTTTATACTGTATACATAAAAGCAGGGGGCTGGTCATACAGGCATATATGGTTCATCATTGTTCAAGTTGAGGGCTTATGTCCTGATATTGATTTCATACATCAGCTGCTCTATTTCTTATTGAAGTGGACTTCGGATTACTCTGTCCTGCATATTCAAGGATTTTATATCTGTCTACAATGGAGAATCAGTTCTTATAGCAGTAATATATCTTGTTGAAGCATTATTATCTCATATATAAGGCTGCAACAGAAGATTTCTCATATACTTTATTTTTATCATCAATTCAAGAAGCCGATGTATATTTCTATATTGGCTCAGAAGATTGGCTGCTGCTGTTCCTTATGTGCGACATGCACTTTACAACTCTCCAGATTGTATTCGAAGACCATGAGGCATAAGATAGAAGATTATTGGGTACTGCATGGTGTGAAGCACTGTCAGGCTCCCTTGGTTAATCAACTAAAGACGTCAAGTTTCAGCTCCACTGCCGGATGAATATTGTTATTTTATTGGTGGATCATTTATTCATCAGCGGGGTTTCTTGAAGTGGTTTTCTAGAAGATTAAGCAACAAGTGTCGCGTCGCCTGTCTGAAGACCAAGCTCCTGGTTGCTGCGCACTGCCACGTTGTCGAGCTTATGCTATCGAAGACTTTGTTTATATATGAAGATGAAGACATGTTGGTGTTTATATTGAAGACATTTTTGTCAAAAAGAAGCTAGCCAGCATGGTTTATTGGATACGGTAGTTATTCTGTTCGAGGTGGAATGGTTCCAAGCTGCCACACCACGAATTTTTTTTCAAAATAATATTATTTTATTTGGAATTTACAAAAATAATATCAAAATTGACAAAATTACAGAAATAATACCATGTCGTACGTTGAACGCACGAAAACTCGGTTTTCATGCGTTGAACACACGAATATACGTATTTTCATAATTTGAACGTACGACAATGTAAAATATGCTATAGAATCCTATTTTCGTGTGTTGGTTGCACGAAAATTAAGTTTTCGTGTATCCAATGTGCGACAATAGGTCCAGATACAATAAAAAATGAAAAAATGATGAAAATACATATTTAATAATTTTCGTGCGTTGAACGCACGAAAATAGGAAATTAATTTTTTTCCAACATGCAAAATCGATTTTAGCTATTTTATGATGCAAGCTTTTACTTTGTTAAGTTACATAAGTTTTTCTAACGTTAGGAAGGGGGATTTTTGCGCAACGGAACAAGGAAAAGTGTTGTGTATTTTTGCATGAGATAAGCTGCATATTTTTTATTTTTTAACACAAATTCGGTGGTTCATGCTAGTTTGTCAAAGAGAAGATGTGTTTACATTATATATCACAAAATATTTTGTGTTTTTTCAAGCAATAAGCTGTATAATTTTTTGGATCAGGTATTAAAATAATGTAAACACATCTTCTCTTTGACAAACTAGCATGAACCATCGGATTTGTGTTAAAAAATAAAAAATAGGTAGCTTATGTCATGCAAAAATACACAACACTTTTTCTTGTTCCGTTGCGCAAGAATCCCCCTTCCTAACGTTAGAAAAACTTGTGTAACTTAACAAAGTAAAGGCTTGCATCATAAAATAGCCAAAATCGATTTTGCATGTTGAAAAAAAAATTAATTTCCTATTTTCGTGCGTTCAACGCACGAAAATTATTAAATATGTATTTTCATCATTTTTTTCATTTTTTATTGTATCTGGACCTATTGTCGCACATTGGATACACGAAAACTTAATTTTCGTGCAACCAACACACGAAAATAGGATTCTATAGCATATTTTATATTGTCGTACGTTCAAAGTACGAAGATTCGTATTTTCGTGTGTTCAACGTACGAAAATCGAGTTTTCGTGCGTTCAACGCACGAAAATTGGGTTTTCGTGCGTTCAACGTACGACATGGTATTATTTCTGTAATTTTTTTGATTTCGATATTATTTTTGTAAATTCCAAATAAAATAATATTATTTTGAAAAAAAATTCGCCACACCACGGCCTGCATGTGCGCTTGAGGCTTCTGCCTCGCGTACATGCGCTCATTGAAAGAAGTCGACACGTGCGAGAGCTCCCAGCTGCCTCGCTTACTCATTGAAGGACATATCTATTCTACTATGCCCGCATGTTCGCTTGAGGCTGTTGTCTCGCGTGCATGCGGTCACTTTGAAGAACGATGTGGCTCCGAGCTGCCACCTCGACGAACGCTCCCGCATGTTCGCTTGAGGCTGTTGTCTCGCGTGCATGCGGTCACTTTGAAGAACGATGTGGCTTTGAGCTGCCACGTCTTTGTCTGCCCCAGAAGACATCATGGCATATTTACTTCGTCGAAGACCCCTGCGTGCTCGCTTGAGGCTATTGTCTCGCGTGCGCGCTCACCTTGAAGACGCCGGCGTACACCCGTACGCGCTCATCGGAGGAAGATGCGGCACCATGCCGTCACATGCGAGCTCCTAGCTGCCGCGACCCCTACTTACAGAAGATTCTTCGGAAATACCAACATCTGTTGGCACCGATGGAAGCATGTGGCTCCGAGCTGTCACATGTTCGGAAGAATGATTTTTTTTATATCAGTTTGGGCTCCATCTAATCTGCACATTATCGACATGATGATGTAATGTTCGTTTGTCCTGTGTGCTTGCTTGAGGTAGCTGTCTCGCATGCGCACAATCACTGGAAGATAGTTTGAAGACTGTCCGAGGCCCTTATTCGTTACAGCAAAATTTGAAGATTTATTGATGCTCATGCATTCGGAAGATCAAGCAATGGAGAAGATTATTTTCTCTTGAAGACATGCACGGCCATATAATTTGAAGTTGACGTGAAGAATTAAAGTGTGGCTCCTAGCTGCCACACCTATATATTTTTGGTTCGACCAATATTCTATCACAGAAGCAGGTCGTCATGACTATTAACTTGATGAAGTGATTAGCAAGATCATGTCAGAGAAAGAAGATGAAATTATTTGGGTTTCTGGAGAAGTTAACAATATTTGACGTTGCACACAAAGAAGATTAGGCTAGTGCTCCCACGGATGTTGATGACAACAGTGGTGCAAGATCAGTCCAAAGACTTTGGCGAATAGTCGTGAACCAGACCTGATTAAGCAATGAAGAGGATTCTTTTTATTATCTTATCTATGCATGGCTATGCAATCTGAAGTTCATAGGAAGGGATATCAGGCTTTAACATACGTCAGCTAATTGATGTTAATTGAAGCGACTGGCTCCTATCTGCTACATCTTGGCCAAAGGATCATGATGAACACATGTTTCTATTGATTTAACTGCAAGCGAGAACTTCGAGTTCTGTTAAATGGCTTGTAGGAGGATTAATTGCAAGCAAGAACTTCGAGTTCTCTTAAATGGCTTGTATGAGGATTAATTTGAAGACTTCGGAAAGCTACAGTTTCATGTTATCAAGAGGATATCAGCTTGGGGGCTTCGCCAATTTTCCAAGCTGTTGATATTTGAAGACATCGAGATTATGCATGTTCGGAATTTCTGAAAATACATATGGCTTTCTTTTGTCAGAAGACCTTACCTCCCAATGCCGCCGAAGATGCAAGTGCTAATAAAAGTTCGGGTACAGAAGACTATCTTCCGAAGACTTTCTAATGAAGATTGTTTTCCTAAGACTAGCGATGATGATTTCCCGAAGGCTAGCGATGATGATAATTTCCTGAAGACCGAAGTGACGTTATTGGAAGGCAAGGCCGGGGCTTATGTCGTAACCCATATTTTCAGAATTCCGAAGACTTATTTAGGGAATTTCCGAAGACTTGTAATATATGGAAAAAGTCCTAGAGATAGACTCCGAATCTGTTACGATAGATCGGAAGTTACCTAGATAGGCTCCAACCCTGACTTGTAAAGGGGGCAAGACCCACCTATAAATGTAACAACACCTCCCCATAGGAGAGGGGGATCGCACCACAACACCCCTCGCCTATACGGCAATAGAAGAACACACTGGACGTAGGGCTATTATCCTTCAGGAGGCCTGAACCAGTATAAATTGTGTGTCCCTCTTGATTGATCTTCGCCGAAGCAAAGCGCTCTACCGAACCAAATATCTGCCGAACGCCCCATTCAGACGGGCTACGACAAAACTGATTAACTTAATACCATCGTCAGAATAGTTTTACTCCGACTTTGAAAAAAAATAAAGTTTTACTCCCGGCTTCTCTCTCTACGGTTTCTCTGCTCTAGAAAATCGCCAAGCCAAAAAGAAAAAAAAAAAGAAGAGAGAGAGACTGGAGGGTTTGACTTCCTGGTCCTGCTCTTTCTTTCTCCGGTCTTCACACACGCGACCAGAGCTGACGACCGGCGTCCCTCCGTGCCGATCCGTCCTGCCGCGCGCCCCCGAAGGTCGCCTCCTGTGCACCGCGCCCCCTTCTCCTCCCCTCCAGATTCTAGAACTTGGTGGTGGGTAGCTCGATTCCAGCGAGGCGAAGGTCGAAAGGTCAGTGTGCGATCCATGTTCTTCCAAATTTACTTCTGTTTTGAACATGTATTTGGATTCGGGTTGAATTTTGAAGTGCGTGGCTGGCAGGGAGAGGGGAAGAGAATTGTTTTGATAGTTCCGAGCTCAGAAGATACGGTGTGTAGCAATATCCAAAATGTCAATGCCCTTCAAGGGAGTAGTAGTTTTGCTGGAAGTCCTGATATCTTCATAGAAATCGAACGTTCTAGGCTGTTTACTGTAAGGGGAGAGATTAATCTTGGAATACATATATTTCAGGCATTTGAACTTTAACATGCCCAGTTTACTGATCTTGATTTAAGTGCGGCAGAACCACCTCTTAGCTTCGATTGCCAAAACTGGCACATTGTCCCCTTTGTTTCGATAACCAATGGTCTGTTTTTTGAAATATTTGCTGTTTGTTTGCTTCGATTCTATTTAGATTGGTTGATAAATGGAGTTGTTCCATCTATTTGCATTGCAGTTTGGCTAGCACATTATTAGTTACTGCGCTGGAGCTGGGGACATAAATTTAAGTTCATCTTACTTGACAGTATTTTTCAACTTACAGAAATGGATGAAAAAGAAAGTGAAATTGAAGGACTGGAGCGCATGTTTACAAATGAAAGCTCGGAACTCATACGGATATCATATTCAGCTATTAAATCCGTTACAACAAATTTCTATCAAGTGATTGGTCGTGGTGGATTCGGAATTGTTTACTTGGTATATTCTATATCTTTATTTCCTCTCAAATGGTATATGTTTTCATAATCGATATAGTGAAAATCATACATTTGTCTCATTTATTATATGGTATATATCTTAACCAGGGAGCACTTAGAAATGATGTTATGGTTGCTGTGAAGAGTCTTTACACCTCAAAAGATCTCTCTGATAAACAATTTTTGGGGGAACTGAAATGTCTAAAGAAAGTAAACCACACAAATATTGTAAGATTTTTGGGCTATTGTGCATATACAGATGGAGTAGTAATGGAAGTGGGGGGAGAAGATAGGGTGGTTGATGCACCGGAAAGGTTTCTCTGCTTTGAATATGCACCGAATGGAAATCTCCACGATTATCTTCAAGGTATTTGCTACATTATTCCCTCCCATCATAAGTGTACGTAACTAACGATATCAACTATCATTCAAAACTGACCATGAGAGATATTATACGATATCGATGTTTTATGGCCCCCAAAAATCTGCTCTAGTTACGAGTTCAAGTGAATTAGTCCAACAACCTTCTCAGGCTATTGGAACATGTGTTCAAAGAAAAATAATATACATGGGATTTGAATTTAATTAATATGCTGCGATGCCTACATATCATGTACCCTGATGTCTTCAAAGTGTGACTATTAATGAATCTAATGAAGTCATTCTTTTGTAAGTATTCGCAATGGTTATGACTGCTCTTTAATCTTGTCTGCAGAAAAAACTCATGGACATGAATGGAGTATTCGTTACAAAATTATTAAGGGAGTTTGTCAGGGCTTGCATTATCTTCACCAGAAAGGGATTAAACATATGGACCTCAAACCAGCAAATGTGCTGCTGGGTGCTCAGATGGAGCCAAAGATCACAGATTTTGGTTTGTCACGGTGCAATGATGGATCTCAGTCCACAATAGTAACTAGCAAAGTCATGGGAACATTGTAAGCTCATATTCTTAAGACGTCATGCATCATTATATTTCCTGCTGATACCAATACTTTAAAAATAATCTTCTTATGATATTGATTGCAGGGGATATATGCCACCAGAATTGATAAATGAAAGAAAAATATCATTCAAGTCAGATATATACAGTTTGGGCATTATCATGATAAGATTATTGACGGGGATTAATGGGGATATTCCTGATAACGTAAGGAGAATTTACCTAAACTTTCTAATACCTGTATTTATAATAGTTTCAATTTGGTACTGTGATACAAATAGGAAATATTGTGTTCATGTGATCCTTTCAAGGCACAACATTGTGTGGTTCAGGACGGTGGTAATAAACTATGGAAAATTTTTATATAGGAACTGAAAGAGGAGAACCATGTCGTGATCAATTAACTGAGATGGAAAATTAGAAAAAGAATCTTGTTGCCTGCCTCTTTTTGGGATATATGCTTGCTTTGTCCTTACTTTATGCTTGAACTTGCAGTGGCATGAATCGTTGACTGTTGATTGCCAACAAAAGGAGAGATGCATTGAAATAGCACAAATGTGCGCTGACAATGACCCATATAAGAGACCGACAATCTCTGATATTATATGTAAGCTGACTGAGACAGAAACCACGAATCAAAACATTCCCCCAGTGATTATTTGTGAGCCGAGAAATGACCCAACGTCTACATTATACAAGGTAGGCGCATTTCTATATTTGTGTTGAAGTTACATGCTCCCTCTGACTGCAAGTACGTGTTGTTCTAAGAGAAACATTGGTCAAATCTTTTAAAGCTTAACCATCAAAGTATAGTTAACCAAATGGATTGAGAGCATAAATCTCGATGGTGTTTCTAAAAACATTTTCTTTGTGAATGGAAATTTGTAATAATTATTTAATCATGCAGATGTACTTCGAATAACTGCTCTCAACACGAATTTGTGCATATATGTCCGTCAAATGCTTCTTATGATATTTTTCCTAAAATATATGCTTTCATAATGTTTAATTTATTTATTTGAATAGACTCTAGTGCAATGAACCTTTTGATAGAAATCCGTGTTCAAGTCTTCGGTTAGAGATGACCATGTCAATGTCCTAAGCGACAAATATTTTTTAGAGCTTAAACATCACAACAGCCAGATTGTGACCATCATCCGTGACGTCTTTCAGACGCACTGTCAAACTTGACCATCACATCAGATCTGTCCCTATCAAACAATAACAGCCAGTTACCATCAACTCGATCTCTCCACCTTTGAACGAATCCTCGTTGATGTAGATCACTGGTCGGTTCTAGCTGACATGCTAGAAGCATCCAACTCCACTGATCGACGATCACCACCATGATCTTCCTTTCACTATGTCCCTCCCCGAACACCAGTGCGACCTTTGTGTGGCGTGGAACGACCCATCGTGCCTCCTCGTGATCTTCAATCATGAATCTGGCTCTGACAACACTTGTTCAAAAATCAGATACGGAAGGATTCTTAGGATCACTAAGGTGAGAACACAGGATCACAAAAAAGAGAGCGGTGTGCTCCTGGTCGACATGAAGCCTCATTTGCTAGTTGGTGGAATTAGGCTGTAATGAAAGTATCAAAAGATAAAAAGAAGGGCCTCAATACCATGATTGTGTTGGAGGCGTGGCTGTTATGGAAGCACCGAAACTCTTGCGTCTTTGAAGGTAACAATCCGTGCATGCGAGAGATGCTTAGAGCGTTTAGTGAAGAACACCATCTCTGGTGCTTTGCTGGAGCTCGTGGCCTGCGTGCTTTAGGATCTGGTCAGGTGGAGTTTGCTACCTAGGCTAGGTTACAAGTGTGGTCAGATCTCACCCTCACGCGTGTGTTATCTGTTAGAGTTTCGTTTTGTTTTTTTGCAGCCTCTCACAGCTCAGTTCGGAGTGAGGCAGTGGTGTTTGTAAGGAACCATTTTTTCTTCTCTATCAATACAAAGTTAAGCAGCTCTCCTGAGTATTCGAGGAAAAAAACAAAACAAAAAAGAGAGCGACATCGAGACGCAATGTATTTTGGCGAGTTTCAATGGTGTGTCGACATTCTTGGGCATGACTATGGGCACTCCACTCCATAACATCTGTAGCAACACCGGCAGCTGCCACCACCCCTTGCCTAGTACAATGTGTCCTCACGGTTACAACGGTGGTATCTATGCATATGGGTCTGTGAATACAAGACCGACACAAATTGTGCCTCAAAGCATCTAATACAACCCAAATCTAATTTGCAACCTACTTGTGTACACATATTCGACACAAATACAAAGGTGTTGCAGCCATCAATGCCTTGTATATATTGATGATGAACCCCAATTATATTGTGTCATGTGGTGTACCAAGGGTGTTGAATGGATTTCTCTATAATACTAACTTCTTTTGGCGACCAAGGGTGTGGGGCCTACCTTAGATTAAAACCATTTCGTGTATGTTCGTGGTTATATGTGCACTAATTGTTTATGTTCGTGTCTACATATACTAGTTAAGGTCAAGCTCCTAATCAAGCTCCTAACACAAGAGCAAAAAGGGCTATTATTAGAACGAGCTGCCAAGAGCAATCCTACCGTACAAATTCTACATGCAAGATAAAGCTAAGTGTGGAAAGTTAAGTAAAAGATATATATAGAGAGATGTCCACAGATTTCTTTTTTGAGCAGTGATTTTCTAGACGTTAAACGGTAGACAGTCGGTCAACCACCGTTTAGTGTTTAAATCTGTTTAAACGACCATTTAAACGGTTTAAACGGTCGTTTAAACGGGCTAAACGGCTGTTTAGGCATAGACGGTGGTCACCCGTCTAGTGTTTAGACGCTGTTTAAATGGAGTTTAATTCCATTTAGGAAAACAAGCTTTTTGAGGTATCAGAAGGTTGTTGGTGTCTTCCCCTGCTCCTGATTGAACCCGTTCACATAAGAACTGCACTCTATCCTGCCGCCACAATACCCACCCAGGGCGCACTTCGTCACATAAGAAGAGTCACTGGTACTCACTATCAATGCCACTTTGAGGGGAGAGCTCTGTCCACATACAAACCTGATGAGGACTTCAATAATCTTCACCTGAAGCTCAATGCTGACGCCCAGTCAGTGTATACTGAGCCAAATTGATAAAACAGGATACCTGAAGCATAAAGCCTCCTTTCACAAACACCATTCACCTGGTCTCCGACTATTTTTTATGTGAGGAAAATAACTATGACCCATATTACTATTGAGATTCACATGACAATTAAAATAGCTATATTCTTAAATAATCGTTCAATCCGGAGATATTTGGTTGCACACATTATATCGTGTAATGTTTGTTTTGTGTTTGGCATCATTGTATTTAAAGCTAGCTGTTTACTCTCTTTTATTTTTGGAAACCGCAGAATGTAAAAAGATTCTTGGCACGGCGCCCAGAAACTCTTGAACACTATAGGTACGCATATGCTGGGATTCTAAACACTGTGAACTATGTGGTTTTTTAAAAGCACTCTAAATGTTCTCTGTTTTGCATCTTATAAAGGAAACGATGCCTTTACCAAGGGATAAAGTCATGTATAGTACTGCTATCTGGTAGCCGCCACATGCACGAATACACATTTTTAGTTGGTTTGACTAATAACATATAATGATAGATTTCCTTTTTCACTGTGTCATAGTGATTCCAAAATCCATTACTGCATGATTCAATTGAACGATACTGTTAAACCATGTTCCAATGCTTTAGAGCCAATAGTTAGCTGCTATTAGGCAATAAAAAAAGGGAAATAATAGAACATCGGAAACCACCAAATCATGAATTAGGCATGCATTTTGAGGTAAAAAGTTACGGTTTTTCTATATCTCACTGGGGCAAAACAGGGAGTTGTCTCACCTGAACTTTTTATCTCATTGGATTTATGCCTTTTGTTTTGCTGCTTGGCTAGCCTTTCCAAAATTTAGGTAACCCAGACTTCGTCCTCATCTGACTTTTCTTTATACAACTTACACAATCAAAATTGAAACCCGTCACAGTGATATTGGAATTGCAGTCACTCTTTTTGTGTAATAGTTAAACAACTTGGTGTAACAAAATTCGTTTAAGTTCTTCATTTTCACATGAATTTTTGTTACTACTACATATCATCCTATAAAATTTTGAGCCATAGATCTTAGATCCAGTAGCTAGAAATTCGGGTGACTCTAAATCTCTTGAGTGATATATAGACCCAAAAATTAACATTGTTTTGAACATTTTCAGTGAACTTATATGATGGCGACATTATGATGCTAACGACTGTGTGGTGGTCGTCCGAACCAACCATGACAATATGGATCTCTTTACACGGTAGTAATAATCTGATTACACATTCCTGTGACATCTAACACAACATTTCAGGGGGACGGAGAAACTGTCAATGGAGCGTGCAAAGTGGAAGCTAGTGTTCCAGGTCCCGCCAAAGTTCCCCATCATCACTGGCGAGAATATCAAGGACGCCAACGGTAACCCGCTGGAGGTGATCCTCATGGACGCTGACACCGGCAAGCCATCGTCAGCTCTCCCGGACGACGTGCTGGAAATCGAGTTGGTCCCTCTCTTAAGTAATTTCCCGAGGGACTGCTGGGACGTGGACGATTTCCAGAGGGGTGTTGTGGACGACATGGTGGACGAGCTTGGATGCAAGCACCCGCTCCTCGCTTGCGAATACAGACTCACAATGTGGGATGGGCGCGCCACCGTGAACGAGCTCAAGTTCATGAACGGTTCCCAGAATTCTGGCTACATGTTCCGCATCGGCGTGCGCGTTGTGCCAGATTCCTACCACGGCGCCAGGATCCTTGAGGGAATGACCGAGGCCTTCATGGTCAGAGACCGTCATTGTTATGAGCTGCTCAACAATAAAAACTACAAGTGGCAGCTGGCGTTCCAGAGCCAGCCGCGGCTCCCGATCTACATCGGCCGCCAGATCAGGGACGTCGTCGGCAATCTACTGGAGGTCATCCTCGTGGATACGGAAACCGGGTTGCCGTCGGTGCTCCCAACGATGGAGCTGCGCATCGAACTGGTCTCGCTCAGGTGGGGGAATAATCTTGGCATCTGGTCGCCTGACCTCTTCCAGAGTGCCGTGTATAAGCCAGGCGAAGGACCGTACCTCTCTGGCGACGTCAGCCTCACCATGAAGGACGACGGGCGCGTTACCGTGAACGAGCTCCAGTTCACAGGCAGTGGTAACTGCCACATCGGTGTGTGCGTCGTGCCGGGCAGCTATAACGGCCCCGGCACGATCTGCGAGGCCATCACCAAGGACTTATGGGTCCAAGACAGCCGCCAACACAGAGAGATGAAAACGAAGCGCTTCCCTCCTGGCCTTGGTGATGAAGTCTGGAGGCTCAGCTGCATCTCGAGGGGAAAAGTGTTCCACAGGAGGCTGACGCAGAACAACGTCAGGAACGTTCAGGATTTCCTCACGATGCTAGCAGTGAAGCCTGGAGAGCTACGCGCGGTTGGTTTGAGCTACCTAGTGTTATATATTCTTGTGTTGAGCTGCCGACTCTGTAATTAATTGCTCATCTGTTTTGTTTTTGTGCCGATCGAGTTGACTCAGATAATGGGCGACGGCATAGATGACAGTACATGGTCAATGATTATCGACCACGCGAGGATGTGCATCGTCCCCGGAGACAAGCTGTACGGCTACAGCGCGGCGCACACAACCATCTACGTGAACTCCATCTTCGACCTCGTCAATGTTCAGTTGGGCGGCGTGGAATGCCCGCTGCAGCAGCTGGACGAGGACCAGAAGGTGACTCTAAACTGCTACAGTATTATTAAGTAGCTAGATGAATTTTCTTTTTTACGATTAGCTAGATGAATTTTCGGTTTTGCCTACCACACAATTTTTGGTTTTACCTAAAACTAATTGTTTAACTTTATTAATTTTACATGTAGGATAAAAATAATTAATAGCCATTTAGAGCATCTACAAGAGAGCCCTATAAACTCTTCTTAAACCAAAATAATGAGGTTCAATAAAATCCTCTTTAACAGCACCTGAGAACTACCCTCAACTTTTTCCTGTCTCCTAAACTTCACTCATCTGTAGCTACAAACATGGGAACAAATGGAGGCCCCATTGCTTCTTTCCAATAGAATTAATGTTTTTGTGGCCTCAAATGCTGATATGGTTCAATCAAAAGTTTTTTTGATTCACTTTTGAAGAGATTGTTGGAGGAGGACAGAAAAATGGCCTCTAATAATTTTCGGTTGCTCCCAAAAACAAGTTTATGGGGTCATTTTTATGAGGATATCTCGGGAGATGCTCTTAGAAACCCCCTAGTGATGTCAAAGCCTTAACCATAAAGTCAGCTTGTATGTTTCATTAATCTAAAAAAAAAAAAGCTTGTATGTTTCATTCCTATTTGAAGTTTCGATCGAGCCAATTATTGGCGACAGTTAAATGCTAAGTAGGATTATATGCTGCTACAATTCTGACAACCTCGACACCAATATTTATAGATGGCGACCGCATTATAAAATTTCTTCCTGTCCCATTTAGAGCCTCCACATTAATCTTAGGAAGATCCTAAAAATTAACAAAAATTTAAAACTTCTAGCCCATAATTTAATTGTTTGAAATATAGTAACGGATGGATCCTAAACACTAACACTCTTGACCACACAATGAGGTTCGTTCGAAAGAATTCTCTAATAAAATGCTTTCCCTACAATGTTTTTAAGAAAAATAATATGGCCCTGTTTGCTTTCCATCCGAATTAGATAATCTAGCTTATAGTCTATAAGCTAGGGGGAAGAAATATATTGACTTATGGTAATCTGGCATGTGAATTGTTATAATTAGACTATAATTTGTTTCAGCTTACAGTTTGTAATCTGGGTAAGAAACAAACAGATTCTAACCTATGCGAGTGCACGAGTTTATGAGCTAGTCAGTCAAAAACGGGGGTCCTGCGCTTGGACGCAAACTGCACGCGTATCGAGCTAATCTTCGAACATTTATGACATGTCGAGCGCATCGGAACAGACTTGTAGCATCTAGCACCACAAAGCTGCATTTTGCCGTGCTTCGATTGAGACCGAATCCTAGGAAGCGTTCAGTGGTGCTTGTTCTTTTGGTATATACATGCAGAAAGGGTGTTGGAGTTCTGCGTTTTCGCTCTCCTGATCTAGCCATACACTCATGAGCTGTTTCTTCTAATAACTGCTGTCGCATATACAGAGACTCGTGCAGCAGGCGATGCTGGAAGCGTACGAGCACCGCCACAGCCTCCAGGAGTTGAGACCAACGTTGAAGCTGGCGTTCAAGAGCCAGCCACGGCTCCCGATCCACGCCGGCAGCAGGATCGAGGACGCCACGGGCAACCCGCTGGAGGTCATCCTTGTGGACGCGATAACCAGGTCGTCGTTGGTGCTCCCAATGTATCTGAGAATCGAACTGGTCCTGCTCTTAGGGGACTTCCCTTCATACAACGGCAAAGAAGAATTCCAGACGGCCATAGTGAAGCAGCGTAGGTGGGATGTACCGCTCCTCAAAGGCTACGACGACAGCCTCATCATGAGGGACGGGCGCGTCACCTTGGATGGGCTCCAGTTCACGGACGATTCCTCCTGGGTCTTCTGCGGCAAGTTCCGCATCGGCGCGCAAGTCGTGCGGAGCGACTTTAGGATTCTTGAGGCCATGACAGAGGCCTTCGTGGTCGGAGATCTGAACCGGAAGCACTACCCTCCCGTCCTCAGCGACCCCGTCTGGAGGTTGGAGATGATCGACAAGGAAGGAGCGGCCCACAGGAAGCTAACGAGCAACAACGTCGATACTGTCCAAGAGTTCATCAGGATGCTAACTGTCAAGCCTGACGAGCTGCGCGCTGTTAGTTCCTTCTTATCATCGGGCGCAACAAGCCATTAATTGCGCATATTATAAACTTTATTATGATTGCTCTGTTTTTTTTTCTTTTTTTGCCGGCTGAGTAGATTGTGGGCGACGCCATGACAGACCAAATGTGGAATATGACGGCCCGCCACGCCAAGAATTACTGCGACCGCGGAGATAAGGTGTACGCGTACAGCGCGGCGAACCGCACCATCTACGTTGACTCCGTCTTCCGGTGGATCCTCAAGATCGAGATCAACGGCGTGGAATGTCGGCTGGACGGATTCTTCAAATTCGAGCTCGACAAGGCCATTGTGGTCGAAATGGTAAGTCCATCGTCTGCCTGCTTGAGCTTGCTCGCTAGCCATCAGAACATCAACGTTCTGAAATTTTCTATCACATGTAGATGATCGCGCGACAGGTAATTCTGGAGGCATACGAGCACCGCCACAACCTCCAGGAGGTTGATGCAACCATGGAGCTCCTTCGTGGCACCGTTTGCGACGTTCAAGACCTGTTGTACTGTACGTATCTGATGAACAAATTTTCTGAGCGCTTGGAGGATCATCCTATCGTCATTCCTTCATTGATCTCTTGAGCCACTGGCAGATACCAAACGTTACGTGCAGGTCGGTCTCGACAACGAGGATGACGACGATCTCGACCACAAGGATGATGACCACGCCCAGCTACTTGTCCACGACGACGAAGTTCCCGTTCCCCAAGCTGCCAACCTGGACCACACGGTCCCAAGCCAAACAGACAGTACTGCTTGCTATTGTTTTAGCTTTCTCTGGTTTTCAGGGCTTTTTAGATGGGAAGCCAACAAAAGCTAAAATAAACATTTTGAGTTATACAGTCTTTGCTTGGTTATGTATCACAATTTTGAGTGCAAAAAATGTTGGGCTAAGTATTAAGTAATCTTCTTTGGCGATAGAGTTTGCAACAAATTGAATTCAGTGAAGACAAAGACACATGGGGCTACATCTGGGGTTCACATATATACTCCTCCACAAAGGTTTACAAGAGAATGATTGGGCATATGCAAGTACACCCATGAACACTGGCTGTGGTGTGGAAGTCCTGCTGCCAAATGAAACACAAGATTTTCTTTTGGCTCATCATGAAAGATAGGCTGAATACAAGGGGTGTCTTGAGAAGAAGAAACATGCATCTAGATGACTATACTTGTGAAATGTGTATTCTTCAAAAAGAGGAGACAACATACCACTTGGTCTTAAGGTGCAGCTTTGCCAGGAACTGCTGGGAATCTATTGGACTTCATGCTCCAATGACCTCTAATCCTGAACGAGCTGTAAAAAGGTTGAAAAGGAAACTCCCGGTTCCATTCTACATGGAAATCATCATCCTCATGGCATAGAGCATCTGGACAACACGAAATGACTGGATTTCAATGAAAAAGATCCAACGGTTCAAGTTTGCAAGGAAAAGTTCAAAAGAGAATTCACTTTGGTTATCCATAGAGCGAGACCTCGATATCTACCAGGAATTAAAGGATGGCTTGCAGCATTAGAATAGCCATTTTCCTTTCCTTTTGGTTTGTTTTTGGTTTTTCGTGAAGTTGTACACTGTACTTTGATTTTAAATTATAAATATAATCAGTAGGAGACTTTTCCCTCCTGTTGCTTTAGAAAAAATCTATAGTGATAGAGATGTGGATTGTAGCCATGGAGAACTACAACATGAGAAAGAGGGTATCCTTATTCACAACTTATTCGCTTCTTTTTTTGACAAGAACATATTATCTATTTTGGACAAGTAACTACTCTCTCTATTTCATAATACTTGTAATTCAAACCTTGTAATTTTTTGCCAAAATATTTGTGATTCTCACATTTCGATGCACCATTCTCACTTCTCTATGCATCTCTCCTCCTAGTTTTTTGTGCACTGCACTTTTATCACTTCTCCTTGTTTCCTGTGCCCAGAACTAGAACCACAAGTATTATGAAACAGAGGGGTATGCATTTTGTGATATTTTAATTTTATTTTCTGTCCAGATTAAGTTCAAGGTTGTACTACCTCCGATCTTCCTTTATGGTCGTTCGGTAAAGAGAAGTAGTTCATTTTATAACCAAGAACTACTAATGAATGCCGAAACCCCAAAGAACATGTTTTCACCTTCTACTGCTCTTCGAAACAAAAACCTGAAGAGGCCGTTCCTGACACGAGGACGACAAGGGCCATGCTCTGCTCCTGGTTTCGTCCTGGGCGTGCAAGGGGAGAGGCATGCCTTGGCATCTCTTGCAGAACATGTTTCGCAGGCACATTCCTCTCCGCAAGTTTGACGTCGTCGAACTTGGACATCAGGCCCCGAGTGTCTGAGCCCTCCTGACGGACACCCAGCAGCTGCGCAAATCAAGAAGCACCGTGCGGCAAACATGCCGCGCTCGCCGAGACACAGACACTCGAGCAACGTCCAGGACGCGCCATGTGCTCCGGCGAGCCAACGGTTGTGCAGCAGAGGCGGTCTTGTTGCCCGTTGGATCGGATCAGGCGATTTTATCGGTCGTTGCTAACGCTCGAGAGCTGCAAATGCGACAACACAGAGCAGAGTCCATGGCACGCTCGCTGGGCGTCGAGTCGACGACGGACGCTGTCGAACTCGTCGTCGCTTTCTTCAAGAACGAGGGGTGACTAATTTCCTAGTGACTAGTTTCAGAAGTTGCCGCTGATTTGGTGAACATCTTCTGTTTTATGGTGGGATTGGGAGGAAGAGATTTTCAAGCGAGAGGCCGTTCCTGTCACGAGGGCTGTGCATGCTCTGTTTTCTGGTTTCGTCCTAAGCAATAAGTCGGTGGCTCCGTGCATGTGCAAGCCGCCGCGAGGCACCTGGCACGCGTGGCACGGCGGAGGTTCCACGAGGACGCTGGCATCTTCAGGAACTACGGGCAGGCGCAGGAGATGGCCGGCAGCTTAAATCGGTAGCCAGAGCAGAGCAAAAGATAATGCACAGCATACTCCAACGCTGCCCAGCTCGCCGTCGCTTCCTTCAGGAGTTGCGGCAGGCGAAAGAGATGGACGATGGGACGGTGAGCTCCTCCGATCACTACTGTACCCGGCAACGCCGACGACGGAAACCAGAAACCACGATGGCACTCACTACTGTGTGCTTCGCAGGTTCCAAATCACCTCATGCGCTGCAACTGAAAATTTGCTGGCAGAGAAACTAGCTTCAGGTTAGTTGGGAACCTTGACTTCCTTTATACTGGACAAGTTCTGTACAGTCAAAACTTTGAAAGAAGGCTTCTGCTTACTCTTTTTTCTTTTTGGGGGAATTTTGAAGTAACAATAGAAAAGAGTAAAGTCACAATGTCAACTGAAGTTTACATTAAGTAGAGCACAACGCTTTCACTTGGGGGCTTCATATATTAGATGTTCCACAGCATGAAATTCGGCCACACTTGTTCAAAGTGTCTCGGACCATCAGTAGACACTAATCTCTTCTAGAAAATGAATACACTGGTAGCTGTGATTCTAATTCCAGAGCATGGGGTAGCATTGACGTAGATCGACAGCCTACAGTGAAAATACCTTGTCGAGGCTGAGATATACATAGGAGAAAAACGCAGTCCTAAAACCTGTACCCAGCGCAAGGCTTCAATGATGAGGAATTGTGGTTCCTGATCACTCTCATGCCCAGTTACTCGTAAGTCAATAGAGGACTCAGTGGCATGGTCATCGGTTGCATAACAATGAAGATTTAACAAGAAAGCACTATATAGTCGTATGTGCCTTAGTGCCTATGTCGAATTTCCACCATCACACTACAGTTCTTTTTTCCTTGTGGTATAAAGAAACAATGCTCGAATCTATCTATTATATATATAATTGACGAGAAAAAGGAGCCACCACGTTCGCTCTAAATTTACCAACCATACCATTATGAGCAAATAGCTAAGTTTTGGAATAATAAAAATATCCAATAAACACTTAATCCTGATTTCTAAATACACCGTTATAAAAATACACCGTGATGTATGTCTAGCTAGAATGGCACATTATTTTATTTTTAGCATGACACATATCCTTCGAAAGATTTATTTGTAGCACTACATATTCTTTTTTCTACTATGAGATATGTTAGTTGCTTAGCATGCCACGTATGTACCAACCTCACTTCTAAAATAAAATCAAATATATTGTTAGATAAATGATAACTCATTCTCACTCAAAGTGAGGGACGGTGAGAAATTCAACAATCTATTTTCTACCATTTTATAAATATAGATTATAAAATAGGTAATAACAATAAACTATGTTAAACTTCTACAATAATATAAAAATATTTTAAATAGTATAGTATGTCTAGCCGCGCAATTGCACGTGCAGCCACCACTGCCATTATGAAAATTTTAGTCTAAAATACCCTCCATATGTTCAGCGAAATTTTAGTCTAAATTACCACTACTATTCCGTGGGACAAAATTATATTCAGCGACAGGCTATGGGAGACCAGGTCTGGAAAACTTAAATACAAACGTAAAATAATTAGGCCTACTCGAGCTTCCATATGTTAGCGATGCATTTTATTTGGCTTCTGGAACATCACGAGAAGAGTCCAGCCAATCTTAATTAACCACGTCCTGACTAGCGACATAAACATGCAGGTCATCAATTGACAGGGATGAATCGATCTGGAGTTGCAGTGGGACGCCTTGAATCTTGACAGGGAACACGAGAGGAGAAAATTTCTGCCGTGCAGCCGTGGCTTAGCGGTGGACTGAACAGCCTTGCAGGCGCTCACAAGTCTGCTATGAAAGCAGGCGCAATGGTTAGGGGAGACGAGCATCGGGAGTGCGGCAACAAGGATGGGTTCATCTGCATCACCTGATAGCTGCGGGCATGGTGTTTTATCTGCGATGATGAGGACAGTGAATTGATGATCAGATCAAATCGGGGGGTTGGTCCCTTCTCCGTTTGTTCTTTCTTATTTGTGTACTGCTAATGATGATAGCCCTACCTCCCTCATTGATCAAAACTGCAGAGCTTCTCCATGGACTCGATGAAATTACATAAAAGAAGTGCTCTTGATATCATGTCATATACAGACGGGGATAATTTCGCCATGGGCTATCGGCCATGGAGCATCAAAAGCATTAGATTCATTCAACAAGGAATAAAACGGCCTGCAAGGAAAGGATAGAAAGATTTTGGTTCACTACTAATGAAATTTTGGTTTTTATATGACCAAATACTTGGCATCAATTCTCAGCAAGTCCTTTGCTTGCCCTCATGAAGAAAACAGATATGATGATAGCCAGCGCAAGGCTCGCAAGTAAACCAGGGCAAGGTCTCTTTGGCTGTGAATCAAATACAAATAAGATGACAGTGGCAAGTGGTTCTCGATGAAATCCAAGGTCAGATGCTAGAATATCGCATATGCATCTATGCATAACTGGAGCACAGCCAACCATGAAACTAAGATACTATATGATATTTTTGCTATTATATTGCATTTCATTATCTGATCATTCTACTTTAGACATTTTCTCTTCAACAATAATTTAGAATATATTGGTTATATTAGCTTAAGGTGTGCGCTTTATTTATAAAAAGAACATAACTTTTTAAAAAAGTCTATCCATCATGAAACAATACCATGACTTAGTTTTTATAATATAAGAATACTAGAAGGTAGCCCGCGCAAATTGCGCGGCTAGAATTTATGCAATTTGTTTTTAGCATAGTAACCACTTTAATTAGTTTAAAATATTGAAAAAAAATACGTAGTAAGAATTAAGAATAAACTAATTTATATATTTTCAATCAGACCTTGAATTTAAATTTAATTGTTTCGTATATGCTATTAAGATTTTTGCAATCATCAGTTCACTGCGTCGCCATGTCTGGCCCTTGTTGTATGCATGCTCTGTACCTATCACTTGCTGTTGTCCTCGGATGAATGAAATCTCATTACCGACATAAGCTTGTTTTAGCTTATACAAAGACATTCAAACCTTGTTCTTAGCTACCCGTCAAAAAAGAAAATCTTGTGCTTAGCTGTCTGCCGCTGCAATCACTTTTCTTAAAACTAAAATGGCAGAAGCTCCATGTCATTATAGAAGAAGAGTTACAAAACCGCCCATATTGACCCAAAAACAATCACGCACCACCAACGGTCAAAACAAACAAAAGAAACAGCTCCACCTCCATGACACTTGTCCAAGGTCGCACACATTCACATGGGACCCTGCTTCTGGTGCATCCTAGATGAAGAAAATAATAATGTTCTTAGTTGGAAAAAAAAATTGTTCCAGCTTGACGTCGATCCTGTACTCGAACTCGGTGTTGAGGCTGTCCATGGCCGACATGGTCTGGCGGAACTTGTACATCATGATGTCACTGGGGACGTGGTCGAGGGAGTCCATCTCCTCGGCGACGCGCTGATGCAGGCGGCCCGGGCTCGTGGGCGGCGGTGGTGGGGCTGCTCGCAGCGCAGGGATACGCACGGGTGGGACACGGGCTGCCCGCGGCGGGAGATAGGCGGGGTGGAGCAACACGAAGGCGCGGTTGAGCACTTCTTGGAGCAACACGGCTGGAGCAGCGGCTCGATAACCACAAGGGCGACGTCGTCGTGGGTCGAGGCGGCGAGTGCTGCGGGGCAATGGCGCACACAGGGGCAGCAGGGCGACGGGGCGGAGCCGGACGAAGGAGGCAGCACGGTGCAGGGGAAGGAGGCATTGTGGGGCAGCATCAGGTAGAGGAGGCCGCGGGCGGTGTGCGCAGGGGCTCGCAGGGATGCGCGCGGTAGGGTGCGGGCACCTCGCCGCGGGAGCTCAGTGGGACGGAGCGGCGTAATTAAGGACGCGATCGACCAGGTCCCAGAGCAACGCGATGGTGTTGCGTGGGTGAAGCAGGGGCGACGTCATCATTGGACGGGGCGGCGAGCGTAGCGAGGCCACGGCACGCGTAGGGGTAGTGGGGCGACGGGGCGGCCCACACCGAAGCGAGCGCGGCTGCTTCGCATGCCATCGCGCATAGCATGATGGAGAGCTTCCGCTCGTCCACTCAAATTGAGCCCAGCATTTGTGATTGGTCAAGCCAAGGTAATCGATCTTTTTAACTTTTTGTGCCCTAAAGCATGCACGTACGGGCCTTCGTAATTCCTTTTTTTTTGTTGACTTGAGTCAATTGGTAACCTTTTGTATAGTTGTAACATCAAGGGGTATATTAGTCTAATATTTTCGTAATGGCAGTGGTGGGTAATTTACTAACACCTATAAGGACAAACTATTTTTCTTTTTTTCGATTAATGTGGTAATTTCGTGGCCTTGAGAGCGAACGTGGTGCCTTCTTTTTCCCTTCAAATACTAAGATAACTAGTAAGGTTGCCCGCGCATATTGCGCGGCTAGCCATGCTATTGTAGTTTGTTTCGTATGAATTAGACTTTATTTTTGAATGTGTCTATCCATTATTTACATTGCAGAATTATGTGATGCTGTAACTAATGTTTTTTCCCACATATTAAACCACATGTATGATCAGTATGTGACCAGGTTACGGGTTCGAGTCCCAAAAACAATTTCTTGCAGAAATATATGGAAAGGCTGCGTACAATAGACACAAAGTGATCGGACCCTTCTCCGAACCCTACGCAAGCGGAGGCAACATGCACCGGGCTACCTTTTTTATGATCAGAATGGTGTAGATGCTCTAAGCTTGTTTTTGTGGTTAGAGCAGTTGCAACTCTGAATGTGTACTAAAGAAACCACAACTCGTTAAGTAGCCTCGGTGAGTCTTTCTCGTCACCTCAAATATATGGCAACCAAATCTTGAGGCTCAAGCCTCTTTAATACTTGACTAATTTGTGAGGTTCCATGCTCCGGTCTTCCATTCATTCGACTATCACATGGCTCTTATCTTGTTATTCCAACACCTTGTTCTTGTTATGAAAAAAAAAATTGTTACTCTAGATAGTAGGCATATTTGTACTTAGTTACTTTCTTTTTTCTTCCGAGAGCCTCTGCATGTTTTTAAAATTTCTAACTGTTGATTTACTTAGAACACATTTAGAGTTACAACTTCTCTAGCAAAATGAAGTTAGACAAATAGCTTAAAACACCAAGATCACTACTATTTTATAAGACTGATCAGACATGTGGTTTAATACACGAATAAACTTTAGTTAGAGCCTCTGTTGTCTTTGTAAATTTCTTATAAATATTGGAAAGGGTGGCATGCTTTTCATATGTTTTATTACATAAATGATTTTGCAGCGCCATATATGACGTGCTAGTGACATTGTACTACTCTTGGAGAGCCTCTACCATAGTGTACCTTTTTTGTGATTTTTTTTTGTTTTAGTTTGAGCTCTCATGAAAAATATATTGATAATATTCTGTATAACTTATTACACTATTGGCTCAACAACATAAAATGGGATCTTTCTAATTCTATTGTAAAGAAATCGACTTGCACAAAAGCCAGAGGCAGCATGTAGAATTCTTCTGTTCTTGAACACATTAGTATGTATCAAAAATTTCTTCGGCAAATATTCATCACCTTTCCATTAAATTAAAAAAAAACACCTAATTCTTTCACGCATGTCATGTTGTGCTGGTCTGAGAACTCCATTAAATTGCATGGATAAACTGAACATATTACAGAGCCACTAAGGATTTGAGAACTGAAGCATGAGGTATATCTTTTCTTCCAATTCTATATGGACTGATAAAGTGATTATCTTACAGTATGGACAGTTATACCTGGGTAATCTTGACTGATATGCGAGTCACTCTGAAGTTGGATGGCTTGTTTCTAAGTATTAATATAGCATGTTTCTCTAGTTCAGAAGAGCCATGATGTTGCTCAATTCAACTACGCTACTTCCTGAACATCACATATCTGTGATATTTTGTTTCTCTTTAGCTGAATCAATGTGCTGACTTTCTTTTGAGACAATGTATTTCTCCCTTTGTGCTTTGCTTCATCAATCAGCCATATACCTGCAGTGCTTGAGCTCGAGGGAGAAAAGATGCCACATCTTTAAGCAGTTTCCATTGCCCCTGCACAAATTTTCCCTCTTTTCTATCTCCATGGGTCCAACAACAGATCATTAGAAGTTTGATCCAGCAGCCATCGCTGTCCACTTCGAGATGCCAGCAAGGATCGGCTTCCATGCCAAGCTTCGTTACCAAAATTTCAGCCAAGCACGCACATCTCAATGTTAGTGCAGTACTGCAATTGCCGTGTTCGTTGACCTGCTTCTCGGTGTGTGCGTCAGATGCACAAACTGGGTGGCTATGCAGCTCTGAAATAATCTCATCAGGTTGACCCGCAGATCACCGCTGGTTGCCGTAGCCAACTTTTCCCCGTCATCCTCCCTCCTCCTCTCTTTCGCTCCTCTTCAAACTTGCTCACATATCACTGTACCACAGATGCACATGTCGCGTTCTCAAGGGCAAACCCCAGCCGGCCGAGCACGCTAGCGTTCACGTGTGACATATCCCCCACTTTGGAATTTTCCTATTAGCGAGCCCTCGCCGTAGAAGACCTTGGGCTTCTTCTTGCCGGAGCGCGTCCAGGTCGAGAGGCCGGTCGCCAAGTTCACCAGGCTCAAGTTGCAGAGCGTCTTGATGTTGGCGTCCTTGGACATGAGTGCGATGAAGATGGAGACGTGGGCTTCGTCATCGTGGTGGTTCGTCCCTAGATACAAAAGGGCACCACAAAGATCGGTGTCATGTTTAGACTCCATCTTTTTGGTACGGTTGATTCCTTTGGTGTGGACTCTTGATTTTTACTTTGTGAGAAGTGGACTCCATAACTTGAGTACATCGTACCAGGAAAGTAATTTGATAATTTGTGTATTTTTTATTACGAATTTCTCCCCTTATTTGATTTTGACACAGGTTCGTTTGAATTTTGGCATCTGTAGGAGTTGTTTTCAACGTGGACACTTCCTTTAATCTTAGTCGTTGATTCTTCATAAAATCCAATGATCGACATTTTGTTTTTTTCTTGATTAACGTAGTAATTTCGTGTCTTTGAGAGCGAACGTGGTGGTTCTTCGTAAAAAGATTATATTTGCGAGGACATTTGTATTGATGCATGATTATGTTTTTCTCCTGTTGCAACGCATGAGCAAGTTGCTAGTATATTTAAAATGACTATATTAAGTTCAGCAGAAGCTTAAAATGGAAATAGCTCAAAGATATTAAATCCTAATATGCATAAAAGATAATAAAAAACTTATACCAGCTTAAAGGATCCACGGTTTCTACGGTGTCCAGCAGCAAATTTTACCCTCTTCGATTACTCTCTCTTGCTCTTGAGGTGGTTCTTCTGGCTCGGTTGTAGATGGCGACAGAGGAGATGAAGCATCAGCAGCTTGCTTCTTTGCGGTTCTGAAAAATGCTCCGCATGTGGTTCCTCTTCATAATTTTTTTCCCGATCATGCAATAGTCTCACGTTAACAATTGATCAAAGTGCTGTACTGCTGCTGCTCCGCTAGACGCTAGTTTAACAATTGCTTGTATCCCGCTAGGCAGGGTGGCCGCAGGCCAATGCCGGGCGGCAACACGGCCAGCACTGGGCGACGGGGGTCTTCTCTCATGCGGGCATCGCCGGATAAAGATTCAAGGGAGCCGGGAGCAGTACGTGCGTCGCCGGTTGCTAGGAGACCTCGATCTCGATCAAGAAACTCAATCAGTTGAGCGGCGGCGCCGCACGACTCTTCGCTTTCCTTTTTTCGATTGGGAATTCGGGATCAACCGTTTCGTGACCTGCAATTGGACCGTGTCTACGGGGTGCACGTCTTTACCTTGCCAAATCTTACTGTAATTTACATTGACTCTTTTAGTTGTTCTCTCTCCAAATTTGTATCCAAATCAAAATATTACTTTTCTATACTTTTTAATTCCGAATTATTTCTATTATGAATTATTTTGTTATGAGTATGTTGTTTAATCTAGACCGTTAGATGTTCATAAAATCCAACGACTCGTAGCTTTTCTTTTTTCTGATTAACGTGGGAATTTCGTGGCCTTGAGAGCGAACGTGATGGCTTCTTTTTCTCTTCAAATACTAAGATAATTAATAGATTTTTAAAAATAAATTATACTGCATCTAGTCGCGTAAATGCGTGGGCCTCCTTACTAGTTGCATATTATATATGGTGCATAGTAATTAAGCAGATGGATTGACATATTGCTCCTCGCGAGCCGCAGTCACAAGGATAACGTATTATATATGTTTTCCGGTTGTTCTCGTTTTCAATATATTTCAGTTTAGCTGAACTTTAAGTGAAGTTAAATTTACACTATCACAAGGACAGGATGGTAGTTCTAGGTCTCTATATACGATACTCGAATTAGAAAATGATAATACCTCCTGAAGAAGAGAGTATGCTATGCATCCTTGGCTAGATCGACTCCCAGTTTTCGTGGGAATGAGAGATGTTGGGAATTATGGTGCTCCAAATTGTAGATCAGTGAGAGCAGAAGGTGCCATTGCCATCTGCTGGTGTTGTCGGAGTCAATGGCTCGGAAGCTGCCAGGCGGGCTAGCTTGGAGGCATGGTTGATCGCAACGGAAGACCTTGGTGCGTAATAGGACAACGGCGAGGCTGGACACCGGGAATGATGGTGAGGTTCTGGACATGTCCGATCTGTTTCTACCGGAGCGTGAGGAAGGAGATCAGCTGGCCAACATTGAGTTATGGAAACGATACGATGCGCTATTGCCCTCGTGATTTCTGCGGCTGTAGCTTGAACGTTTGACTAGCTCCTCCGGTCTGACACATTTACGTTTCTTATTCACTCCCTTGCAGTCGAGAAAACACTCTGAGAAACAAGTTCCTGATCACTCTCATGCTCAGTTGCTCGTAAGTCAATAGAGGACTCAGTGGCATGGTCATCGGTTGCATAACAATGAAGATTTAACAAGAAAGCACTATATAGTCGTATGTGCCTTAGTGCCTATGTCGAATTTCCACCATCACACTACAGTTCTTTTTTCCTTGTGGTATAAAGAAACAATGCTCGAAGTTGCATATCATATATGCTGCGTAGTAATTAAGCAGATGGATTGACATATTGCCCCTCGCGAGCCACTGTCACAAGGACAGGATGGTAGCTCTAGTTTTCAATTTATTTCAGTTTAGCTGAACTTTATGGGAAGTCAAATTTACACTGTCACAAGGACAGGACGGTAGTTCTAGGTCTCTATATATGATACTCGAATTAGAAAATGATAACTACTTTCTGAAGCATAGAGTATGCTATGCATCCTTGGCTAGATCGACTCCCAGTTTTCGTGGGAGTGAGAGATGTTGGGAATTATGGTGCTCCAAATTGTGGATCAGTGAGAGCAGAATGTGCCATTGCCATCTGCTGGTGTTGTCGAAGTCAATGGCTCGGAAGCTGCCAGGCGGGCTAGCTTGGAGGCACGGTTGATCGCAACGGAACACCTTGGTGCGTACGTAATAGGACAACGGCGAGGCTGGACACCGAGAATGATGGTGAGATTCTTGACATGTCCGATCTGTTTCTACCGGTGCGTGAGGAAGGAGATCAGCTCGTGATTTCTGCGGCTGTAGCTTGAACGTTTGACTAGCTCCTCCGGTCTGACACGTTTACGTTTCTTATTCATCACTCCTTTGCAGTCGAGCAAACACTCTGAGAAACAAGGAGGCAAATCATGAAAAACATCGCGTGAGAGCAGGGTACCAGATTTTTCTAATCATGTGCCTTTTGTGAGATCGGAATTTCTTTTCTTTCGAGGAACAGTGCTATGCTACATAAAAAATGAGCGTGTCAACAAAAAATGTGACATAGCTAGTAAAAAAAAAGTGCAGTCCAACTAATGTGTCATGAAAAAAAATCTTGCAGTCCAACTACGCAGCATTTCTTATGCATTTTAATTTGAAAAAAAATCTCCCGGCGTTCTGCTCTTCTTCCATGTACTCCACTCGTCCTGCCGCACGACTTGGGTGCTCTAGTCTGAAAGCGAGCCATACCCTCGACGCTCAAATTCTAATTAACACTGGGACGCACGAGCTAAATATGGAGCGCACACACACGACTGACGACGCACACGCCTCAGACCCGATCGACGCGGTTGTCAGGCTGATGCGTAACGACTGCATAGCAAGGCTTCCTTCACAAGGCCCATGGGGATGTACGTGCATCTGCCAGACTTGCTTCGATTGTCCAGATTCTCTAGGTCGGAGGAAGAACCACAGCGAGCGTGGAGCACGCGGCACAGCAGCATACTACCTACCCCTGCCCTCAGCTCTTCAAAATATCCTGGAGTTGATTTTCTTGGATCACGATGCTGCTGATCCATGCTTGGCAGAGCAACTTGCCTACGACTACTCTCCGGTGGTTGGAAGATTCCGTCCAAACAAACAACGTGATTGATTGTTGTCGGACCCTATTTCTGGAATCCACTGTGCTACCGTACCAATCCTTGGATCAGTAGTTGATACGCACATAACAAAGATAATACCAAATCCATACTTCGATTATTATTACAATATCACAAATGTCTTATAGAGACTTCAAATTACAATACCAGAGTGGCCGGCAGGCCTGGCCACAAACTAACAATACAAAGCGGAAAGCGGAGAGCCCAACAGCTACAGGCAACTCGGGCGAAGAACGCAAATCCTACTCATCGTCACCACCGTCTTCATACTGAACATCTTCTTCTGAATGTTTAAAGCAAGGGTGAGTACATAAGGTACTCAGCAAGTCCTAATACTACTCAAAGGGTTATAGATGCATAAAAGGCTGTATGAATGGTTAGGCTATAGGGCTTATATTTTAGCGCAAAGCTTATTTTAATGCAGAGTTCATTTTAGAAGCATAAACCTTTTATAAAGAAAACGTTTGTCATGATTAAGTGGGTTGGCCCTGGGGGAGATATGTCAATCCCGCCAGTTCCCAAGTTTTAGGCGAGCCTTCGGGCGCACGGCCGTACCGACTCTCACTTCCAAAACACGGGCGAACTACTGCCCACTCACACTTCAAGGAGTAAGTAAGACTAATCATTGTGAACTCAACCATAGCGCGTCTGTGACCGCGACACGGCTATCCGGATAGATTTTAACTCTGCAGAGGTGTACATCTTTACCCACAGACTACATCGCTCTTAGCAAGGGAGCAACATAGCGAAACCCACCTTTCCCGAGTGTCCCCACAATCCCACCCACGAGCCATTACTGACCCAGGGACTTATAATGCGACTATAAGTAGTCAATGGCCCAATGGCCAAGTCGGACAACGACCAATTACGATATCGTGTCTGCTCCTGGTTGCTCGTTGCACTACCGCCTCCTAGGTGGATCAAGTGGTAAACACCAGAAAGTTAGGGTCAAGTCCTGCCCATAACAGGATCTGTTGGTTGCACGGGGTTCACTAGGGCGAGGTCCAACGAACCGGTCCTTAACCGGCAGAGGCGAGCATCTTCCACCTATCCCCACCTATGTGGGTCACTATTCACCATTCACCAGTCTCGCCCCCGCCTAAAATATCCCACTTCACCCCAACACACTAGTTGATTAACACCCTCCCAATTTATTTATTCACACACACCAAGCACACACTTTCACACATTTCACCAAAAGTCGTGATTAAAGTGTAACAACTAAATAGTTGTAGCAAGTCCCTAAGCAATCTAATATCAAGGTAATAATCCGGCATTATTATAGCATAATGAAGGAATATCCTAGGTTTACCAAGGTAACAGACATCAATATCAAGGATTTCTATTCTAATAGGTTCATAACTAATACAATATTTCAAATAATAAAATAGCATGCATCGTATATAAGCATTTAAAACAGGCCATTCATAGGATGTGGTTATAAATCATAGGATCAAAATGATCAAGGAAAGTTAAGACTTGCCTTCAAACTCTTCCTCGTGCTCCTCCTCGTAATCCGGGTCCTCGGGCTCCTCCTCGAACTCCTCGTTAGCTATATTACGCAAATTACCGACGAATAAATAACTATCGCAAAATAAAATAAATGCAACCAAGTAAAATCCAAATAAATAGTCAAATAAACTCAAATAGGATTGGGATTGATATGAATAGATAGGATTGAATTAAATAGGAATTGACAGGGAAAAGAATCTATTAAAAGAATCTAGAAGGATGGAATTATGGTATAAAGAAAAGGAATTAGATCTCTTATAGGTTCCTATTTATACTGGGAATATTATATTTTTCTGAGGATGGGAAAAGGTGGCAAAATTATCTAGGGAATATAAGATATTTTTAGGAATTGTTCTGGAATTTTTCTACAAAGGGAAAGTCTCGAAATAGGATTCTGTGTGCACTAGCCGGGTGGATCTGGCAAAACAGATTCGGATTCAGAGGCTGACTGGTGGGGCCGGGTTGCATAGTGCACCCCGGTTTACTGTGCTGTGGACTAGGTGTATGAGTTCTGTGGACCGGGGGTGTATGTGAGTGTGGTTCACGTGGACCGGGTGCAGGGAAGAAAGAGAGGGATGTCAGCTGACTGGGATTAAGTGGTGGGGTCCACAGCTGACGTGGACGCCACGTGGACGCCACGTCGGACGACGGCGACCGGGTCAGAGACGGCGGCGCGGGGCTGGACGCGGCGGTGGCTCGCCGGAGAGCTCGCCGCCGGCCGCTAGGGTGGAGGAATGACGGCGAGATCTCGCCGCAGGGGTAGAGGAAGCGAAGAGCATGTCGTCGACGGCGAGCACCGGAGCGGCGGCACGGGCTCGCCGGAGTGGAGCGCGGCGGCGGAGCGCGATGCGCTCACGCGTGCGTGTGTGTTTTCGCGAGAATGTGCTATCTAGGAGGTGCGCGGGGTCACGGCGAGGGTGGTGCGCGTGCGTGTTGAGCGAGGCGCGGCCGGGATGGCGGCCGTCGTCGAGCTCGTGCGGCGGCGGACGGCGGCGCTCGGTGCGCGCCGGGCTAGGGTTTAGGAGGGCTAGGGTTTGAGCTCGGGATCGAGGAAGGGGGTGATGGCGGTGCCAGAGAGACAGAGAGGGGGTGAAGAACTCACCGGAACGGCGAGATTGGCACGGCGGCCGGAGATGGGAACGAAGGGGATCGACGGCGATTGGAGCAATGCGAGGCTGGATTTGAGGAGTGCTTGCGACGAGGAGCTACGCAGGATGGTGGCGGCCCTATTTATAGGCGGAGAAGGCGGTTTGGGTGCGAGGAAAATATCGCCGGCAAGCGATAAGCTCCGGCGGAACTTTTCCGGCGCATTGAAGCGGCGAGGTGACGTTGGCGTCCTCCATTGCGGCGCGCGTGGGCTCGTCAGGTCGGCAGCAGGTTCGTACGCCCAGTTGGCGAGCAGAGCGGGGCGTCGGGACGGAGAGCGGGGCTCGTCGACGAGATTTTCCCGACGGCGAGGCACGCGGCGGCTCGGCATTGGGTGGAAATGCGGCGCTGGGTCAGTCAAGGCGCGCGACACGCGAGAGCTTGGTCATCCGGTGGCAGGGCCGTACGCACGCTCAGCAGAGGCGGGGCGCACTTGGACGGTGGGAGGAGGTCGTCGGCGCGCCGGGCGAGCGGGTTTCGCGGAAAAAGTTGCGGCGCCCGCAACCCTGTAGCGGCCTCGGGGCGCGGCTCCGACAGGCGTGACGTCCTCCAGGCATGGCTACAGGCCGGCGGGATGGGCGTGCCGGCGGGAAATCGGGCGGCGGCGATCCGCGGCATCGCTCGCGAAGGTGCGGCTCGCGGGGGAAGACGACCGACGCTGCGACGGGCTGGGGGCTGGAGAAAAGAAAGGAAAAGGATGGCCCAACTCGGGAAAAAGAGAAAGGAGAAAGAGAGAGATGGGCTGGGCCGGGCCGAAAAGAGAAAGGGGGAAAAAGCCCGGGAAGGAATTGTTTTGAACATTTCTCAGATTTGGTTTGGGACAAATTTGAATAGAATTCAAATTTGGGAGGGAGATAAACACCGAATAAAAAAAATCCAGATAAAAGGAAAAAGGAAACAAGCACTTGAGCATGAACTTTTATTTTAGAAATTCTCAATTCTATTTATTGAACTACTTTATTGAGATTTTATTTTCGTAAAATCATGGAATTACCTATAAATCTAAAAAGTTCAATTTCTGAGTGAATTTTATTGTATTTAAATTTTTGGGCTGTTACAGACCTACCCCACTTAAAGAGAATCTCGTCCTCGAGATTCGGAAGCTTCTTCGAACAGGTAGGGAAACTCCTTCTTCAAGTCATCTTCACGTTCCCACGTAGCTTCTGCCTCGGTGTGATTATTCCATTGAACTCGACAGAATCTTACAGCGTTTCTCCTTGTTTGGCGAGTCACGACATCCAAAATCTTCACCGGCAACTCTTGATACCGGAGATCCGGTTGGAGATCCATACCTTCCAGTGGTACTTGCTCTTCGGGCACCCTCAAACACTTTTTCAATTGCGAGACATGGAAAACATCATGCACATCGGACATTTCTTCTGGGAGTTCGAGACGATATGCTACTGCTCCCACTCTATTGAGTACTTTGAAAGGTCCAACATATCGCGGAGCTAGCTTTCCTTGAATCTGAAACCTTCGAGTACCTCGTATCGGGGATACTTTAAAGTACACATAATCTCCCACTTCAAAGGCAAGTTCCCGTCGTCTAATATCAGCATAACTCGTCTGCTTTGTGCTGCTTTGAGATTCTCACGGATGATGGCAACTTTCTCTTCGGCATCTCTGATGATAGCAGGTCCAAACAAAGATCGCTCTCCAACCTCTGACCACATCAAAGGTGTTCTGCATTTTCTGCCATATAGTGCCTCGAACGGTGCCATCTGCAAACTTGCTTGGTAACTATTGTTATAAGAGAATTCCGCAAACGACAAGCTTTTCTCCCAGTCTTTCCCATACGTCAGAACGCAGGCTCGCAACATGTCTTCGAGGATTTGATTTACGCGCTCTGTCTGTCCATCAGTCTGTGGGTGATAAGCTGAACTGAAATCGAGCTTTGTTCTTAACAGGGCATGCAAACTTTTCCAGAATCGGGAAGTAAACTGGGGACCACGATCCGACACTATTCTGCTTGGAACTCCATGTAACTTCAATATGTGATCCACATATAACTGTGCGTACTGTTCTCCTCTGTATACTTTCTTCACAGGGACGAAGCGAGCTACCTTTGTGAGTCGGTCTACTATTACCCATATTGAATCATTTCCCTTCTTAGATCGGGGCAAACCCACAATAAAATCCATTCCGATTTCATCAAACTTCCATACTGGGATGGGTAAAGGCTGTAGTAATCCAGCGGGTCTACTGTGTTCCGCCTTGATTCTTCTACATGTGTCACAACGAGCAACGTATTCGGCTATATCTCTTTTCATTCCAACCCACCAGTACTTCTGTTTCAAATCCTGATACATCTTAGTGGCTCCAGGGTGAATGGAATATGCAGAGTTGTGTGCTTCATTCATGATGAGCTGCCTTAAGTCGTTATCTCTAGTCTTGGGCACACAAATCCGGTCTTCAAACCAGAGAATTCCACTGGGATCCATTTTAAATCCGGGGGCTTTGTTTTCGCCAATCTTTTCCTTTATTTCCTGAATTTCCTCATCTTTTCCTTGAGCTCTTCTGATCTGATTTTCCAAAGTTGGCTTGACACACAAAGTGTTGGCATATCCTTGATTTACAACTTGTAGGTTCAATTGGTTCATCTCATCAATCAAAGCCTGGCTTGTGGTAACTACCTTCAGATTGTTACAATAAGCCTTACGACTTAGTGCATCCGCAACCACATTTGCCCTTCCAGGGTGATACTGCAGCTCTATGTCATAATCCTTTATTAATTCCAACCATCTTCTTTGCCTTAAATTCAGCTCTGTCTGAGTAAAGATATACTTTAAGCTCTTGTGATCGGTGTAAAGGTGGCACTTATTTCCAATTAAATAATGTCTCCATATTTTCAAGGCATGTACCACAGCTGCTAATTCCAAATCATGGGTAGGATAATTATTCTCATGAACCTTCAATTGCCTCGAAGCATATGCAACAACCTTGTCATTCTGCATCAGAACACATCCAAGTCCTTGCCGAGAGGCATCACAATATACCACAAAGTCCTTGTGTATATCAGGCAAGGTAAGCACTGGGGCTGTTGTTAACTTCTCTTTTAACTCTTGGAAACTCTTCTCACATGCTGGAGTCCATTCAAACTTCTTATCTTTCTTCGTTAACTCCGTCATAGGTTTTGCAATCTTGGAGAAACCTTCGATGAATCTTCTGTAGTACCCTGCTAATCCAAGGAAACTTCTGACTTCTGAGGCATTCTTTGGTTGTTTCCAATTCATCACTGCTTCCACCTTTGCAGGATCCACTGCGACTCCATTTTCATTTATGATATGTCCCAAGAATGCGACCTCTTGTAACCAGAATTCACACTTGCTGAATTTGGCATAGAGCTCATGGTCTCTTAATCTTTCCAATACAATCCTTAGATGTTCCTCATGTTCTTCGGCACTTTTAGAGTAGATAAGTATGTCATCAATAAAGACTACGACAAACTTGTCCAACTCTTCCATGAAGATCTTATGCATTAGATTCATGAAGTATGTTGGGGCATTGGTCAATCCAAATGGCATTACAGTGAACTCATATTGACCATACCGAGTTACAAATGCTGTCTTCAGGATATCACTGACTCTGATCTTCAGCTGATAGTATCCTGACCTCAAGTCAATCTTAGAGAAGAACTTGGCTCCCTTCAACTGATCAAACAAGTCATCGATCCTGGGCAGGGGGTACTTATTCTTGATGGTTACCTCATTCAGGGAACGGTAGTCTATGCACATTCTGAGACTACCATCCTTCTTCTTCACGAACAGAACAGGCGCTCCCCATGGTGATGAGCTAGGTCGTATGAAGCCCTTTTCTTGTAACTCTCTTATTTGCTCCTTTAACTCTGCCAACTCATTTGCTGCCATCCGGTAAGGTCTCTTTGCAATTGGGGTTGCTCCGGGGATTAAATCAATGATGAACTCAACGTCCCTGTCGGGTGGCATTCCAGGTAATTCTTCGGGAAAAACATCAGGGTATTCACGAACCACTGGCACTTCTTCTAAGGGCTTAGCTTCCATGTTGCACACCATTGGTTCTGAAGTCATTAGATTGGGCTGACATTCTATGGTGATTCCCTTGTGATTTGTTGCAGTAACTTTACGATCAGCACATGATATATTCCCTTTATGCTTCACTAACCAATCCATTCCGAGAATAACATCTATTCCACTTGATCTTAGGACTACTAGGTTTGCTAGAAACTCTACCCCACTTAAAAGGATTTTAACCCGGGGACATTCTAGTTGACATTTGATCATTGCCCCAGGGGATTTTGTCATCAGGGGGATTTTAAGTAAAACAGTTGGTAGTCCATGCTCAGCAACAAACTTCGAAGAAACGAACGAATGCGAAGCTCCAGAATCAAAGAGAACTGTTGCAAGTACGGAATTGACAAGGAACTTACCGAGTACGACGTCTGGCGCGTCCTCGGCATCCACAGCATCAATGTGGTTGACCCGACCTTGTCCGAAAGATTGAGTCCTCTTCTGCTGACCAGGAGCCTGGGGTCCACCACGTCCAACTCCAGACACTGCGGTTCGGGCTCCTGAATTGTTTGACACTGCAGGTGGCTGTCTGTTGTTGTTGTAGGGGCAATTAGCAATCATATGGCCTGGGTCCCTGCAGTTGAAGCATGCCCTTCCTTTGACAGGTGCCTGAGAGACCTGGGTACTACCCCTCTGCTGGGTGTTTGAACTTTGCCCACGGTACATCTGATTGGATTGCTGCTGACTAGCTGCAGGAGTGCGATACTGCATGGTTTGCTGGTTCCTCTGCTTCGGCTGGTATCCAAACTTAGGCCTCTGCGACCTCTCCTGTTGCTTGTTTTTCTGTGCCTGGAACTTACGCTTCCTCTCATTATCAAGGTAGGAGCGGGAATCCTCAAGTAACAGAGCCTTATTCATGAGAGTGTTGAAATCTGGGTAGATATGAGTCACCAGCTGGGTCCTCAAACTGCCATTGAGACCTTTCCTGAAGCGATCCTGCTTCTTCTTGTCAGTATTCACTTCTTCTGGGGCGTAGCGAGCCAGCTTCATAAACTTCTTGATGTACTGGTTCACTGTCATTGGTCCTTGCCTCAGGGAGCGGAATTCATCTGCTTTCATTTCTAAGATTCCTTCTGGAATGTGGTAGTCACGAAAGGCTTGCTGGAATTCATCCCAAGTGATAGTGTCTGGATCTGCTGCTGCCTCACGGTAGTTGTCCCACCATTCTCCTGCTGCTCCAACAAGCTGATGCGATGCTAACATCACTTTATCATGAGCGTCGATAGTGACCAGGTTGAGCTTCTTGTTGATGTTGCGAAGCCAGTCATCAGCTGCTAGCGGGTCATCATCAGTACTGTCAAAGGTAGGTGGCCTTAGCCTCATGAACTAGGTCATCCTAGACTGAGGTGGGGGTCCATGGCCCTGCTGATTCATCCCTTGGGCGATGGCTTGCAGGAGTTGAGTCTGATTGGCCATCACTTCTGCAAGAGTGGTGAGTGGCGGCGGAGGTGGCGGTCTCTGATTCCTGGTTTGGTTATTCCTTGCAGTGTTATTCTGGTTCACTTCTTCCTCACGATCTCCGTCATTCTCATCGTGACGGCTCCCTTCATGTTCCTCACGATTGTCCCGCTCATTCCTCCTATCATTCCTTCGGGGGGATTGATTACGGCGGTTTGTCTTCTTCCTTCCTCTGGTGGCGGTCCTGCCCCTTTCTGCCTGTTCATTACGGTGGTCATCCTCAGCAGCCTTTGCATCACGCTCACGACGAGCTTCAATGCGAGCAGACTTCTTCTTAGGCGGCATCCTGTTTCCATAAGTGAGGGTAAGACAGGAGTTGAGACAGGTACTAAACTTTTAGTTTTATTTATTAGGTGGTTATTTAGTTAGGTTGTTCTTGAATCACCCAAGCACTCAACCAAAAAGCCAAGAAACTTGCAAATACACACAAACACTCTAGATTACAAGCATAGGTAACTTTTATTCAATAGATAAGGTGTATTATACAAGACGTTCTACAGACGAGTCATACAAACTACTAGGATACTACTAAGACACTACTAGCCACTAGGATAGCTGCTAGCTGCTAGTACAAAAGCTCCAAGATACTACTACACTGCTCAAACTACTCAACCACTGATCCCACGATCCCTGCGCCACTCCTCGTAGAGGTTGAAGTCATCATCATTGATTATGAACGGGTTATGGAAGGTAAACCCACTGTTAGGCTCAGCATCTTCTGGGGCATCCTCAACAGCTGGAGCGGCGTCTTCAACCATCGGTGCGGTGGAATCTGCCTGGTCATCCTCCTGAGGTGGCTCCTCTGGGTCCTCTTCAGGATCCTCCTCTGTTTCCGCAACTTCAGAGATATCCATACCTCCATCCTGGTCATCAGATCCATCTGAGTCGTCGGAGCCGTGTGAGTCATCATCATCACTCTCATCATCATCCTCAGATCGGTTCCCATTTGCAGGTCCCTGACGAGAGATTGCTCCTCAGCTTCTATGGCTTGGTTCTGAGCAATATCCAGCTGTCTCTCCAGGTCCTTGATCTTCTCTTCTGCTCTCATAGCATGCCTATGAGATTTGCCCCACTCATGGGCATGGTCTTCATATAAGTTGTCCAAAGCCAACAAGTATCGAGCAGTGGCAGCCAAGGTAGGATCATCAACTGTCTGGGTGGGGCCCTCAAGTGTAGCCACACGATGCTTCCAAACTTCATTATCCACGTCCTTCACAGGGAAGTACTTGAAAGGAGTAGTCCCGCTGAAGCCGATGTTCTTCTGGCAAAGCTCCAGTAAAACTCCTCGGGCAGCCATCTGCAGAGTATCCTCAAACCTTGCGCCTGTGACCTGCCCAGTCCATGGCTATATGTCGGAGTGGGGAGGGACTCCATCAACATGTACACACATCGTGCAGATCGGTGCTCCCTGCTTCACGGTTTCCTGCCAATGGTAATCTGGAGCTCGAGTATAACCCATCTTCTTCATGGTGTCAACTAGGAGTGCAGGAAAACCACTGTCTTCATTAGCATAAGACCAAGTCCAAGGACCTTCTTCCATCTGCCAAACAAATTTGCAGATATTAGAATAGATCAAGGAGGAAATTTTATAATTCATTTAATAATAGACTTAGAGGGAAAGAGAGATAAGATAGGGAAGAATATTCGTAAAAATAGTTTTTATGTCAAGATAAGAAACTCTCAGCGGTGGTTTTTCCTAGGGTTGCGTCCTACGGCCAAGTACGGCTCTGATACCACTCTGTCGGACCCCATTTCTGGAATCCACTGTGCTTACCGTACCAATCCCTGGATCAGTAGTTGATACGCACAAAACAAAGATAATACCAAGTCCATACTTCGATTATTATTACAATACCACAAATGTCTTATAAAGACTTCAGAATACAATACCAGAGTGGCCGGCAGGCCTGGCCACAAACTAACAATACAAAGCGGAAAGCGGAGAGTCCAACTTCTACAGGCAACTCGGGCGATGAACGCAAATCCTACTCATCGTCACCACCGTCTTCATACTGAACATCTTCTTCTGAATGATTAAAGCAAGGGTGAGTACATAAGGTACTCAGCAAGTCCTAACACTACTCAAAGGGTTATAGATGCATAAAAGGCTGTATGAATGGTTAGGCTATAGGGCTTATATTTTAGCGGAAAGCTTATTTTAATGCAGGGTTCATTTTAGAAGCATAAACCTTTTATAAAGAAAACGTTTGTCATGATTAAGTGGGTTGGCCCTGGGGGAGATATGTCAATCCCGCCAGTTCCCAAGTTTTAGGCGAGCCTTCGGGCGCACGGCCGTACCGACTCTCACTTCCAAAACACGGGCGAACTACTGCCCACTCACACTTCAAGGAGTAAGTAAGACTAATCATTGTGAACTCAACCATAGCGCGTCTGTGACCGCGACACGGCTATCCGGATAGATTTTAACTCTGCAGAGGTGTACATCTTTACCCACAGACTACATCGCTCTTAGCAAGGGAGCAACATAGCGAAACCCACCTTTCCCGAGTGTCCCCACAATCCCACCCACGAGCCATTACTGACCCAGGGACTTATAATGCGACTATAAGTAGTCAATGGCCCAATGGCCAAGTCGGACAACGACCAATTACGATATCGTGTCTGCTCCTGGTTGCTCGTTGCACTACCGCCTCCTAGGTGGATCAAGTGGTAAACACCAGAAAGTTAGGGTCAAGTCCTGCCCATAACAGGATCTGTTGGTTGCACGGGGTTCACTAGGGCGAGGTCCAACGAACCGGTCCTTAACCGGCAGAGGCGAGCATCTTCCACCTATCCCCACCTATGTGGGTCACTATTCACCACTCACCAGTCTCGCCCCCGCCTAAAATGTCCCACTTCACCCCCAACACACTAGTTGATTAACACCCTCCCATTTTATTTACGCACACACACCAAGCACACATTTTCACACATTTCACCAAAAGTCGTGATTAAAGTGTAACAACTAAATAGTTGTAGCAAGTCCCTAAGCAATCTAATATCAAGGTAATAATCCGGCATTATTATAGCATAATGAAGGAATCATCCTAGGTTTATCAAGGTAACAGATATCAATATCAAGGATTGCTATTCTAATAGGTTCATAACTAACACAACATTTCAAATAATAAAATAAGCATGCATCATATATAAGCATTTAAAACAGGCCATTCATAGGATGTGGTTATAAATCATAGGATCAAAATGATCAAGGAAAGTTAGGACTTGCCTTCAAACTCTTCCTCGTGCTCCTCCTCGTAATCCGGGTCCTCGGGCTCCTCCTCGAACTCCTCGTTAGCTATATTACGCAAATTACCGACGAATAAATAACTATCGCAAAATAAAATAAATGCAACCAAGTAAAATCCAAATAAATAGTCAAATAAACTCAAATAGGATTGGGATTGATATGAATAGATAGGATTGAATTAAATAGGAATTGACAGGGAAAAGAATCTATTAAAAGAATCTAGAAGGATGGAATTATAGTATAAAGAAAAGGAATTAGACCTCTTATAGGTTCCTATTTATACCTGGAATATTATATTTTTCTGAGGATGGGAAAAGGTGGTAAAATTATCTAGGGAATATAAGATATTTTTAGGAATTTTTCTGGAATTTTTCTACAAAGGGAAAGTCTCGAAAAAGGATTCTGTGTGCACTAGCCGGGTGGATCTAGCAAAACAGATTCGGATTCAGAGGCTGACTGGTGGGGTCGGGTTGCATAGTGCACCCAGGACTACTGTGCTGTGGACCAGGTGCATAGGATCTGTGGACCGGTGGTGTTTGTGAGTGTGGTGCACGTGGACCAGGTGCAGGGAAGAAAGAGAGAGAGATGTGAGCTGACTGGGATTAAGTGGTGGGGTCCACGGCTGACGTGGACGCCACGTCGGACGGCGGCGACTGGGTCAGAGACGGCGGCGCGGGGCTGGATGCGGCGGTGGCTCGCCGGAGAGCTCGCCGCCGGCCGCTAGGGTGGAGGAATGACGGCGAGATCTCGCCGCAGGGGTAGAGGAAGCGAAGAGCATGTCGTCGACGGCGAGCACCGGAGCGGCGGCACGGGCTCGCCGGAGTGGAGCGCGGCGGCGGAGCGCGATGCGCTCACGCGTGCGTGTGTGTTTTCGCGAGAATGTGCTATCTAGGAGGTGCGCGGGGTCACGGCGAGGGTGGTGCGCGTGCGTGTTGAGCGAGGCGCGGCCGGGATGGCGGCCATCGTCGAGCTTGTGCGGCGGCGGACGGCGGCACTCGGTGCTCGCCGGGTTAGGGTATAGGAGGGTTAGGGTTTGAGCTCGGGATCGAGGAAGGGGGTGATGGCAGTGCCAAAGAGACAGAGAGGGGGTGAAGAACTCACCGGAACGGCGAGATTGGCACGGCGGCCGGAGATGGGAACGAAAGGGGATCGACGGCGATTGGAGCAATGCGAGGCTGGATTTGAGGAGTGCTTGCGACGAGGAGCTACGCAGGATGTAAGCTGTTGACACCAAATTTTGGCTTAGGGCCCATTGACAGTGGGTAACAGGATGCGCGCCGGGTTGAAGAGTTGGTCATGAAGGTGGAGAAAATCATGAAGACGTGCGTGTGTGGGTTTGTGAGTCCTGTTTTAATTCTTTTTCTAGATTTAGAAAAGACTGACCGAATTATGGTCAAGTAGGAGTCGTGTTTAAGTCCAAATCGGACTCTTGCCTTGGGTGTATAAATATAAACCCAGGTGCTTGTAAAAAGACAACCAATCAATACAAACAACTTTTCGGCGCATCGCCACAATTTCTCGACGTGTTCTTCGTCGGTACCTGCGCCCATCGGGGCTCCGGCTCGACTGGATCTCGTCAGGTAAGCGCATCGATCTGATTATGTCGACTTGTCCATAATTAAGATTGGTGTGGCTGCTAGTTATCCGGTAATGTCGATCGATCTAGGGTTTACATTACGCATCGACTGCATGGAATTGTTTAAGACCTGGTCCAATTCTTTGTCACGGTTAGTTGACTTGTCCTCGCCGCGACCTTGTTGCCGATTGCTGATGTCGATTTCCTGTTTGATCTAGTTACTCGAGTCACGGTTAAGGTATTTTGTCGATTAGATCTGCTCTTGGCGATTGGGTAGGCAGTTTGACTTGTCCTGTCTGCTTCGCTTAGTTGACGTGTCCTCGGCGAAACAGTTGCTAAGGGTTAGATCTAGTTTACTGAGTATCTGGGACCGGTAGTTGCCGATTATACTTGTATCTGCCGATCGTGTAGAGCAGTTTGACGTGTCCTGTTCTACTTCACTTAGTTGACGTGTCCTCGGTGAAGCGATTGTCAGTTTATGGGTATAATTAGTGGTTACTGGTTTAATCGTTCTTTCGGGGTGTTTAGCCGATTGTTTACCACGTTCAGATCTATGCTTGCATGCCTTTAATTGCTTATTGTTCCTGTTCAAGTATAGGCCTGAACCCCCTTTTTGTCGATTGTCGATCCACCTTACTATGTTGCTTGCCGATAGATTTTGCCGATTGCATGTTTTGCCGATTGCCGATTCTGATGCATGCCTTGCTTTATTTATCGCGCGAGTATTTACTGTTGCGACATGTCGATTCGTTTCTAGCCGACAGCCGAGCGCTTATTTTATTATATTTTATTCACTAACATCGGCTGCGGTTACGCATCGGCCTGTCCGGGGCCGATAGTCCGGGAATTTTACACGCTTTTCTTGTCTTTGTCGATTTGCAGGGAAAATCGACTGGCACGCTCCGGAATTCACCGCGTTCCAAGTTCTGGTCCTGAACAGAGTTAAGCAAATCTCTCAGGCCACGTGTGCGAGCGGTAGAACACACATTTTACCGTCAACACACTTTTTGGCACGCTCGGTGGGACAGATCAAGTTCTTAGAAGCAGATGGCGTTCGTTCAAGCTGTTGCTGATGATGGTACTTTGCTCGTCGATGCAAAGGGCCACAAGATCATGATTCCTGCACCGTTTGTTCGAGATGATAAAGATCCTTCTGAAGTCACTGGCAACAATGAGCTCAATGCTTGGGAGAAGATGTCTTTGGATCAGAAAAAGGCATATCAGAGTTATCTGTACGATTGCCAAGTGAAGTACTTTGAGACTATCAAGATGACACGTGGCAAGATTACATCAGTATTGGCATCGCCAGTGGTGATGAGAGCAGAAGAATTGGCTACAATCAAAGCTGCGAAGATGCCAGATCAAGCTCAGTTGGATGAAGTTGTGAATACTGCGGTTCACAAGGCTTTCATTAACCAGTCAGGGGTGCTTGTTAACACTCTATACAACATGCTCAAGGCATTTGCTGATGGGACCTTGCAGTTTGATTCTGGGTTCATGGGGCCATCATTTACTCTACCACCTACTACGCCAGCACGTCCTGTACCTTCTGGTGGTCAACCCACAGCTCAAGAAGAGACAAGTGCTGCTGGTCAGCAAAGGCAACCATATGGTATGCCACCAGAGTTGTGGTCTACAAGTGCTCAAGCTTTGGCTGCAGGGACTGCTCGGGTATCGGCGCCAAGTCTTATTGATGCGCCGTTGTCCACGCAGAAAGAAGCAGGTGGTACAACTCCTGAGCCAAGGATTAGTCAAACCCCTCAGACAAGGTATCATTTGGCTCCCAATGTCAATCCTGCACTGTTCAATCAGGAAATACCGCAAGGCTATCACAGAGTGGCAGATTACAGTGAGCACTACAACAAGGAGCAACCTGCTCAGGTTCAGTCACAACCGCAGCCATCGTCTCAGATGGCTGGGGGGCAAGTGCAGAATTCATCAGAAGACATAGTTGCCAGGTTGGCTGAAGTTATGAAGGAGCAGTTTGATCTCAAGCCCAAAGAGCAGAGCTTCATGTATCGACGTCCATATCCAGAGTGGATGGAACAAGTTGCCTTACCACATCGATACAAATTGCCAGAGTTTGGCAAATTTTCTGGACAAGATAATGTCTCTACAGTAGAGCACATCAGCCGATATTTGGCACAGTTGGGAGAGGCATCGGCACAAGACGCATTGAAGGTCCGACTGTTTCCTCTGTCGTTATCTGGATCGGCATTCTCATGGTTCACCTCCCTCCCTGCGGGATCCGTGCGGAATTGGGCCGATTTGGAAAAGAAATTCCACTCTTATTTCTTCACTGGCATGGCAGAGCTGAGCATATCAGATTTGACAGCTGTTCGTCAGAAGGCTGGAGAGTCAGTTGCCGATTTTGTCCAAAGGTTCAGAGTCATCCGTGGCAGGTGCTATAACCTGAATCTGACGGATCGGCAAATGGCTGAGATTGCTTACCAAGGTTTGTTGCCTCAGATTAGAGACAAGTTTGCACCTCAAGAAGTCGATGGCTTGGCACAACTCTTTCAGAAGGCGTCGATTCATGAAGGGCGTGTCCAGAATACACGTGGCAGACAGTTTCAGGCGGCTTATGCTGATTATTCTTCTGATTCTGATGATGATGCTGAAGTTGCTCTTGCTGAATGGACTAGGAATAAGAAGACTGTTCTTTGTCCGTGGGTCAAGCAGAAGGCAGAAGAAAAGAAGTATGACTTCGACATCAACAAAGCCGACAAGATATTCGATCTGCTGCTACAAGAGAAGCTTATTCAACTCCCACCTAATCACACGTTGCCTCCGGCTGAGGAGTTGAAGAAGATCAAGTGGTGCAAGTGGCATAATACTCCCTCTCATCACACCAATGAGTGCAAGGTGTTCAGGCAACAGATCCAATCGGCGATTGAGAGTGATCGTATTAAATTCTCTGGTCAGAAGCCGATGAAGATTGATGGGCATCCTTTTCCAGTCAACATGATCGGGGGATCTGCTGCTTTGATCGGCAAGTATTCAAGGAAAAGGGAGAGGGAAGACAGGAGGACGAGCGATGATGACTTCGATCCACACTGGAACTGTCCGTTCTTCCAGTACTGTTGAGAGCAGGGTATGAAGCTGCCACCAATTGAAGGCTGCCCAGGTTGTAGCAGGCGATCTAGTGATTTGTATAGAGAAGTTGGTTCTTCAAGCCGAGGTCCTATGAGGAGACCAGCATCAAGGGTTTCTGTGCATGAAAGACTTGGTCCTATCAATCAAGTTGAAGATTATGATGAAGATGATCAGGGTGAGTTCACAGAAGAAGGTCAATGGTGTCCGAGTGGTATTTTTACCAAGACACAGAAGAGAAGAGTACAGAGGACACGTTGCTAAGAAGGTATGGAGACCAAAAGTCAAATCTCAGGTACACGAAGTTGAAGCTCCTGTCAATATGGTATTTATGCTGCCACGAGAATTTAGCTCTTTGGACATTAATGAGTCGGAAGAAGAAGCTTCTGCCGAGTTGTTATTGGGTCCACAGCAGGCAGTGTTCGAGAAGCCGTCTGGTGTTGATCATCTCCATCTGAGGGCTCTGTACCTTAATGGTTTCGTCAATGGCAAGCCGATGAGCAAGATGATGGTCGATGGTGGTGCTGCTGTTAATGTTTTGCCGATGGCAACGTACAAGAAGATCGGCAAACTGCCTGAAGAGTTGACCAAGACCAACATGACGTTGAGGGACTATGGAGGTAGAAGCTCTGAAGTCAAAGGAGTCACCAATGTCGAGGTCACTATCGGAAGCAAGACTTTGCCGACGACGTTCTTCGTAATTGAAGGCAAAGGTTCGTACGCCGTACTGCTGGGTAGGGATTGGATTCATGCTAATTGCTGTATCCCGTCCACAATGCATCAACTCCTTATCCAGTGGATCGGCGACGAGGTGGAAACTATTCAGGCTGACAGATCGGTGAGTGTGGCTATTGCAGACTTTTTGCCGATGATGGTGGAAAACTTGCCGTGCATATCAGGAACTTACTGGGAAGGTGAAGCATTGGATGTTACCGATGAAGGTGTTTGCATCACTGAAGGATCAGCAACTCCGCGGTTGTTATAGCAATTACCGGACCTAGACATCGATCGGCCAACAGAAGCTGAGAAGAAAGAAGCAATCGACAATCAGCTGATCGATGAAAGGGAAGAAGGAAAGCTTGGTCATGGTTTCGTATCGGCCGATGAATTAGAAGAAGTTGATATTGGAAATGGTGACAAGCCTCGGCCGACGTTTATAAGTAAGAAGATTTGTAAAGAGTTTAGAGAAAAGTTGATAGCATTATTGAAGGAATATAAAGATTGTTTTGCTTGGGATTATTCCGAGATGCCTGGTCTCAGTCGAGATATTGTTGAACACCGATTGCCTATTAAGCCTGGGTATCGGCCGTTTAAACAACACAATCGGAAGATTGATCCAAAGATTTATGATGCTGTCAAGGAAGAAATTACAAAGTTATATGATGCCAAGTTCATCCGACCCTGCCGATATGCGGAATGGGTGTCCAGTATTGTCCCAGTGATCAAGAAAAACGGGAAGATGCGGGTATGCATTGATTTCAGAGATTTGAACAAGGCTACACCCAAAGATGAGTACCCGATGCCGATAGCAGATGTACTGATCGATGCTGCTGCTGGACACAAGATTTTGAGCTTCATGGATGGAAATGCAGGATATAATCAGATTTTTATGGCTGAAGAAGATATTATAAAGACTGCATTCAGGTGTCCAGGAGCTTTGGGATTGTTTGAATGGGTTGTGATGACCTTTGGGTTGAAAAATGCTGGCGCCACATATCAAAGAGCGATGAATTTCATCTATCATGATCTGATTGGTCGATTAGTGGAGATTTATATTGATGATGTGATGGTGAAGTCTAAGACGGTTGAAGATCATATTGCCGATTTGCGGCAGGTGCTGGAGAGGACCAGAAAGTATGGCTTGAAGATGAATCCACATAAGTGTGCTTTCGGTGTTTCGGCAGGACAATTTCTGGGCTTTATCGTTCATGAAAGAGGAATCGAAATTGGTCCCAAGAGCATAGAGTCGATCAAGAAAATTCAACCTCCTACCAACAAAAAAGAATTGCAGTCTCTGATTGGCAAAATCAATTTTGTGAGAAGATTTATTTCTAATCTTTCTGGGAAGATTGATGCTTTTACTCCTTTGTTGAAGTTAAAAGCAGATCAAGAATTCCGGTGGGAGGCTCGACATCAGAAGGCGCTTGATGGTGTCAAGAAATATTTAATCTCACCACCTGTGTTGATGCCACCTAAGCCAGGTATTCCTTTCAAGTTGTATTTGTCTGCCGATGACAAGTGTATTGGTTCGGCATTAACGCAAGTACAAGATGGCGATGAGAGGATCATCTTTTATCTCAGCCGGAGATTGGTGGATGCAGAGACAAGATATTCTGAGATTGAAAGGTTATGCTTATGCCTTTATTTCTCTTGCACTAAATTAAGACATTATTTGTTGTCCGAAGAATGCACTATTGTTTGCCGATCCGATGTCGTCAAATACATCTTGTCCGCTCCGATATTGAAGGGCAGGCTTGGAAAGTGGATGCTAGCAATTGCAGAATTTGATCTTAAATATGAATCTGCTAAAGCTGTGAAGGCCCAGGTATTTGCTGATTTGATAGTCCAGCATGGGGGGTATGATGAAAGTGTGGTGGAGCCAGTTCCATGGCGCTTATCGTTTGACGGATCGATTTGCAAAAATGGATGTGGTATCGGCATTGTCATTATCACACCAAAAGGATCCAGGTTTGAATTCTCATTCACAGTAGAAGCTCATACTAACAATCAAGTTGAATATGAGGCTGTGTTGAAAGGACTACAACTGTTGAAGGACGCCAATGCCAATTTTGTTGAAGTTGTTGGGGATTCTTTGCTGATTGTGGGGCAATTAAATGGTGAATATGAATGCAAAGATGAAGTGCTTCGGGGTTATTATCAGAAGTGTCAAGATCTAATGAAGAACTTCAAGCATATCACATTCAGTCATATTCCTCGACAAATGAATTCTGAAGCTAATGACTTGGCTCAACATGCATCTGGGTATCGGCTTATTATAGGTTCTGTTGATAATGAAGCCGATGTCGATTTGCAAGACTGGAGGGTTGAAATAGTAAATTATTTGAAGGACCCGACCCAGAAAACGTCCAGAGAGTTGCGGTACAAGGCAATAAAATATGTGCTAGTTGATGATCTACTTTATTATAGGACGTTGGAAGGGATTCTTTTGAAGTGTCTGAATGCCGATGAAGCCAAGAAGATGCTGATGGAGGTTCATGATGGGATTTGTGGGACTCATCAGTCGGCATTCAAGATGAAATGGTTGATCAGGAGAGGTGGATATTTTTGGCCTACCATGCTCGAGGATTGTTTTGAATATTATAAGGGCTGTCAAGATTGTCAGAAGTACGGATCGATTCAAAGAGCTCCAGCCTCAGCAATGAACCCTATTGTCAAGCCGTGGCCGTTCAGAGGATGGGGAATCGACATGATTGGTGAGATTAATCCTTCTTCCAGTAAGGGGCATAAATATATATTGGCAGCAACGGATTATTTCACCAAATGGGTTGAAGCAGTGCCTTACAGAAGTGTGGCTTCGAGGGATGTGATTGCTTTTGTTAAAGAGCACATAATCTTCAGGTTTGGTATTCCTCAGACTATCACTACAGATCAAGGTTCTATTTTTATTTCTGAAGAGTTCAGAGATTTTGCTGATGATATGGGTATTAAATTATTAAATTCATCGCCATATTATGCCCAAGCAAATGGTCAAGCTGAAGCTTCGAACAAATCCTTGATCAAGTTGATTAAGCGCAAGATTAGTGATCAGCCAAGGAGGTGGCATACTTCGTTAGCCGATTCATTGTGGGCATATCGGATGTCTCGTCATGGGTCGGTACAAGTAACACCATATCAGTTGGTGTATGGGCATGAAGCTGTTTTGCCATGGGAAGTTACTGCCGGGTCAAGAAGAATCGATCTGCAAAATCAACTGACGACAGAGCAGTACCATGATCTCATGATGGATGAATTAGAAGATGTCAATCAGCAGCGGTTGATCGCGTTGAAGAAAATTCAAGATAATAAGGCACGGGTGGCTCGGCATTATAATAAGAAGGTGGTGACTAAGCAATTTGATGAGGGAGATCTCGTTTGGAAAGTCAAGTTGCCAATTGGCGTGCGAGATAATCGTTTCGGCAAATGGTCACCTAATTGGGAAGGTCCCTATATAATTAGCCGATGCGTGCCCGGTAATGCTTATTTTTTGAAAGAGCTGGATGGAAAAGAATTTGGCCGAGCACTTAATGGAAAATATTTGAAGAAGTATTACCCCAGCATTTGGGTCGGTTCTTAAAAGCGTTCGGTTAAATTTCCAGTTGAGCCGACGTTGAGAGCGTCGTCTTTGAGATGGCCGATGTCGATGATATCGCCCTTAGGGAAATAGATGCAGAAAGAACAAAAGAAGGCAATGAAGTTCTTATAGTTTACAAGGGATTACATCATGCATAGGAGTACAAAATTCTTGCACCAAGAATACACACTGCGGCTGCTGTCAAGTGTCAACCAAGTGCTGACACAGGATAGGATGGGTCGTTGCTCCGGCGTGCGAGGAGAGGAGCAAATGCATGGACCGCATCACGTCGAAGAAGATGTTATCCCTGAGAAGGAACCTTATCTGACGAAGAACATGAGTTCTCCCTCGGAGTCTGAAGAGGAGCCGCCGTCTTCAGGGATTAGCTCAAGAGGGATAGCGTCGGGATAAGAGGAATTGGAGAGAAACAGAGGGAAGACAAGAGACCAGAGCATAGGTGTGGAAAGAGAAGAGGAGCTCATGGTTGCTATCTTGCTGTTTAGAATGCATTGGTCAAGCTTTGTGAAAGGGATTTTTCTTGCTGGCCATTGTGTTGATTTTGATGAAGGGAGCTGGTCCTTTTATAGGCCGAGATGCGGAAGAAGATAAGATCGCGGAATAGTGAAAGACCTATTGCAAATTAAAGCGATTGGTACGAATTGTCTGCCGAAGAGGTGCACGCCATGTGAAGACAAAAGGTACAGTTCATCAAGTCAAATGTACAGTTTTCACGTGAATGGTCATCTAGAAGCTGGCAAATGTGATAGATTGTAGAACAATCCGGCGCATGGAGATTCCATACCCCGGCTTGGGGGGGCATGTGTTGACACCAAATTTTGGCTTAGGGCCCATTGACAGTGGGTAACAGGATGCGCGCCGGGTTGAAGAGTTGGTCATGAAGGTGGAGAAAATCATGAAGACGTGCGTGTGTGGGTTTGTGAGTCCTGTTTTAATTCTTTTTCTAGATTTAGAAAAGACTGACCGAATTATGGTCAAGTAGGAGTCGTGTTTAAGTCCAAATCGGACTCTTGCCTTGGGTGTATAAATATAAACCCAGGTGCTTGTAAAAAGACAACCAATCAATACAAACAACTTTTCGGCGCATCGCCACAATTTCTCGACGTGTTCTTCGTCGGTACCTGCGCCCATCGGGGCTCCGGCTCGACTGGATCTCGTCAGGTAAGCGCATCGATCTGATTATGTCGACTTGTCCATAATTAAGATTGGTGTGGCTGCTAGTTATCCGGTAATGTCGATCGATCTAGGGTTTACATTACGCATCGACTGCATGGAATTGTTTAAGACCTGGTCCAATTCTTTGTCACGGTTAGTTGACTTGTCCTCGCCGCGACCTTGTTGCCGATTGCTGATGTCGATTTCCTGTTTGATCTAGTTACTCGAGTCACGGTTAAGGTATTTTGTCGATTAGATCTGCTCTTGGCGATTGGGTAGGCAGTTTGACTTGTCCTGTCTGCTTCGCTTAGTTGACGTGTCCTCGGCGAAACAGTTGCTAAGGGTTAGATCTAGTTTACTGAGTATCTGGGACCGGTAGTTGCCGATTATACTTGTATCTGCCGATCGTGTAGAGCAGTTTGACGTGTCCTGTTCTACTTCACTTAGTTGACGTGTCCTCGGTGAAGCGATTGTCAGTTTATGGGTATAATTAGTGGTTACTGGTTTAATCGTTCTTTCGGGGTGTTTAGCCGATTGTTTACCACGTTCAGATCTATGCTTGCATGCCTTTAATTGCTTATTGTTCCTGTTCAAGTATAGGCCTGAACCCCCTTTTTGTCGATTGTCGATCCACCTTACTATGTTGCTTGCCGATAGATTTTGCCGATTGCATGTTTTGCCGATTGCCGATTCTGATGCATGCCTTGCTTTATTTATCGAGCGAGTATTTACTGTTGCGACATGTCGATTCGTTTCTAGCCGACAGCCGAGTGCTTATTTTATTATATTTTATTCACTAACATCGGCTGCGGTTACGCATCGGCCTGTCCGGGGCCGATAGTCTGGGAATTTTACACGCTTTTCTTGTCTTTGTCGATTTGCAGGGAAAATCGACTGGCACGCTCCGGAATTCACCGCGTTCCAAGTTCTGGTCCTGAACAGAGTTAAGCAAATCTCTCAGGCCACGTGTGCGAGCGGTAGAACACACATTTTACCGTCAACAGTGGCGGCCCTATTTATAGGCGGAGAAGGCGGTTCGGGTGCGAGGAATATATCGCCGGCAAGCGATAAGCTCCGGCGGAACTTTTCCAGCGCATTGAAGCGGCGAGGTGACGTTGGCGTCCTCCATTGCGGCGCGCGTGGGCTCGTCAGGTCGACAGCAGGTTCGTACGCCCAGTTGGCGAGCAGAGCGGGGCGCCGGGACGGAGAGCGGGGCTCGTCGACGAGATTTTCCCGACGGCGAGGCACGCGGCGGCTCGGCATTGGGTGGAAATGCGGCGCTGGGTCAGTCAAGGCGCGCGACACGCGAGAGCTTGGTCATCCGGTGGCAGGGCCGTACGCACGCTCAGCAGAGGCGGGGCGCACTTGGACGGCGGGAGGAGGTCGCCGGCGCGCCTACTGAGCGGGTTTCACGGAAAAAGTTGCGGCGCCCGCAACCCTGTAGCGGCCTCGGGGCGCGGCTCCGACAGGCGTGACGTCCTCCAGGCATGGCTACAGGCCGGCGGGATGGGCGTGCCGGCGGGAAATCGGGCGGCGGCGACGCGCGGCATCGCTCGCGAAGGTGCGGCTCGCGGGGGAAGACGACCGACGCTGCGACGGGCTGGGCCGGGCTGTGACGAGCCGAGATGGGCCGGAGAAAAGAAAGGAAAAAGGATGGCCCAGCTCGGGAAAAAGAGAAAGGAGAAAGAGAGATGGGCTGGGCCGGGCCGAAAAGAGAAAGGGGGAAAAGCCTGGGAAGGAATTGTTTTGAACATTACTCAGATTTGGTTTTAGACAAATTTGAATAGAATTCAAATTTGGGAGAGAGATAAACACCGAATAAAAATCCAGATAAAAGGAAAAAGGAAACAAGCACTTGAGCATGAACTTTTATTTTAGAAATTCTCAAATTCTATTTATTGAACTACTTTATTGAGATTTTATTTTCGTAAAATCATGGAATTACCTATAAATCTAAAAAGTTCAAATTCTGAGTGAATTTTATTGTATTTAAATTTTTGGGCTGTTACAATTGTCCTCCTCATCCAGCTGTAATGACGACATGGCAAAGCATTTTAAAGTCAAACATATCAGATATCTAATGCCTGCAAGAGTCTCAGGCGGGCACATATAACTTTTTTAATTGATGCACATGTTGCGCGCCTGGGATGCCTCAGCTGATGTCGAGGCCTTGGGCACAAAGCATACTCAGAAGAGATCTACTAAAAACCTTTGAATTTCCACTGCTGAAACAACAATGGATGCCCGTTGTGCTCCGCAATAGTTGCGTGCAGTGTACGGGGAAATACAAGACTCTCGCTAAATACATGGCATGGTTTCTTGCTTTCGCTAAATCATATATACTGCTGCACACTCTAACATTTTTTTTTTCTTTTTGGGCTCAGCGAGTCAAAAACCCTCCCTGTTCACTTTGCAAACACTGGAGAGGACCAGTCAAAACTGAACAGGGAAGCGCTGTCGGCAAAGATTGAAGAGAGACCAACTGAAGGAGTAATTTATACGAGAGATCAGCTGAAAGACCCATACAAACAAATTGAAACATGTGATGCCAGTCCCTTTCCACCAATCACGTGATGCCAGCACCGTCCAGTCAACATCGGCAGTAATGGCTATAACTCCCAACTAAGCACGATCTCTTCTTCCTCCAATCTTGGTTGTGTTGCGAGCAGTTTCTGGCGTCCCTTCGGATCTCCCAGGTTAGTGCTTTCAGAACCTCCAGCTCTGTGTCAAATCCTTTTGGAAAAATAGATCTTCCTTTCCCCTCTATATACTATGTACATGTTCTTCTTGGGAGTCTCCTTTCAGAACTTGTAAATCTTCAGCCTAGAAATTGATGAAATACGAGTTCTTACTTTTTGTTTCAATGATGAAAAAAATGCACCGAAAACTAACACCTATCAGGAGGCGGAGCTTCAAATCTCTTGCCAATACCGTGTGTAGGAGTATCCAAAATGTCAACGCCCTTCAAGGGAGTAGTAGTTTTCCAGGAAGTCCTGATGTCCTCCTCGAAATTGAACGTTCTAGGCTGTTTACTGTAAGTGGAGAGATTAACTTTGGAATACATTTGTTTCAGGCAATTGAACTTTAACATGTCCAGTTTACTGATATTGATTTATATGCGCCAGAAGCAGCTCTTATCTCGATCCAAAAACTTTTAACACTTATTTCAGGCATTCGATTGCCAAAACAGAGACACTATCCCCTTTGTTTTGATAGCTAATGGTCTGATTATTGAAATATTTGCTGGTTGTTTGCTTCGATTCTATTTAGCTTGGTTAAATGATATCACCGCAATAAAAAAAGATTGGAAAAAATGGGAGTTGTGCCCTCTTTTTGCTATGCAGTTTGGCTAACACGTTATTAGTTACTGCTGGAGCTGTCTGTACCATATTGTCCACGCAGACAGAGATTTACATTGTATGTTAAAGCGAGATAAAATGAGTTCATCTTACTGGACAGTATTTTTGCAACTTGTAGAAATGGATAAAAAAGAAGGTGGAACTGAAGAACTGGAGCGCATGTTTACAAATGAAAGCTCGGAACCCATCGGGATATCATATTCAGCTATTGAGTCCGTCACAAAAAATTTCTATCAAGTGATTGGTCATGGTGGATTCGGAATTGTTTACCTAGTATGCTATATGGTTCTTTATTTCCTCTCGAATGGTTTTCATAATCGATATAATACAAATCATAAACATTTGTGTCGATTCTTACATGGTATATATCTTAACTAGGGAGCTCTTAGAAACGATGTCATGGTTGCGGTGAAGCTTGACATCTCACAAGATCTCACTAGCAAGCAATTTTTGGCTGAAGTTAATTGTCTAAAGACAGCTGTAAACCACAAAAATATTGTAAGATTTCTGGGCTACTGTGTATATACACAGGGAGTAGTTATGGAAGCGGGGGGAGAAGTTAGGGTAGTTGACACGGCGCCGAAAAGGTATCTCTGCTTTGAGTATGCACCAAATGGAAGTCTTCTGGATTATCTTAAAGGTATTTGCTACATTACACTTTCCCATCAAAAGTAATGTACATGGGATTGAAAATTCTGATTAATATGCTGTGATCTTTATATATCATGTACCCTGATGTCTGAAAAGTTATGACTACTAATGAATGCAACATTTCGCAATGAAGTCATTTCTTCTGTGAGTATTGGCAATGGTTATGACTGCTCCTTTAGTCTCGTCTGCAGAACAAACTCATGGATACGAATGGAGTATTCGTTACAAAATTATTAATGGAATTTGTCAGGGTTTGCATTATCTTCATGAGAAAGGGATTAAACATTTGGACCTCAAACCAGCAAACGTGCTGCTGGGTGCTCAGATGGAGCCAAAGATCACAGATTTTGGTTTGTCAAGGTGCAATGATGCAACTCATCAGTTTACTAAAAACCTCGACGGAACACCGTAAGCTCATACTCTTAAGACCTCATGCTTCGTTATCTTTCCTGATACCAATTCTTTAAAAATAATCTTTTTATGATATTGATTGCAGGAGATATATGCCACCAGAATTGATAGATGAAGGAAAAATATCATTCAAGACAGATATATACAGTTTGGGCATTATCATGATAAGATTATTGATGGGGAATAATGAAAATATTATTATTGAAAACGTAAGGAGAGTTTACCTAAGCTTTTTAATACCTGTATTTGTTTTTGCGAATTTTCTAATGCCTGTATTTACAATAGTTTCAATTTGGTACTGTGATTATATAGGAAATATTGTGTTGATGTGATTCTTTCAAGGCATGACATAGGAACTGAAAGGAAAACCATGTCGTGCTCAATTAACTAGGATGGAAAATTAGAAAAAGAATCTAGTTGCCCCCACCCCCCCCCCCCCCCCCCCCCCCCCCCCCCCCTCCCTGGCTAACTGTTTAGTAGAGTCCTATCAAGCCATTTCTATTGTGCTGCTACTTGCATGCATGCTGTCTCGATCCGTCGGCTTACTTGGCCATCGAGGAGTGAGGATGGAGTAGTCGAAGGACATTGGTGATATGCGAACATCTTTTAAAGTGGCAAGGCTGGAAGATTTAGAAGCTAATGCATGAGTGTGTGTCTGAGGTCCAGGCAATAGAGAGAACATTTTTTTTTATTTAGGAATGCTATGAGGTTTAATTTTTTATATCTTTTATGCCTTGAACATCCTTTTCCTCCTCTTTCTCCATGATTTTTTATTTTCGTATCTTTTAATTGAAGTTGAATTTGGATTTAAAATTTTGTATGCATGTTTGTCATCATGTTCTCTACACATATGCCAAGTTTCAGAATTTTCCAAAATTTCTAAGTAGGTTTTATAAAGGGGTTTTCATGATTCCACCGAATATATAGGCGCTTTGCACTGAATATTTTCCCTTTTATGTATTAAGATAGAATAGTACTACCATGTATGTCGTCAGCATATGGCCACACACATATTCTAGTCTAATTTTTATATATTTCCCAAGGCTGAATCCATTTAAATTACCATCAAAGAATCACCGATGCTGACCAACACTTCCCAGCATAACTTTAAGCATTCAAAAAATATATATAGAAAACTAGCTAAACCATTGCTGAGTGTACGGAACCTGTGGAAGGACCATCCTCCAACATTCTTGCGAATGCGAGGAATCCGGTCTACTATTAACCCATCACGTTAGGTGTTAACCAACTCACCCTAGCCGTCTCCTTTGTAGCATGTATAATTCCACCTAAACTATAATCAAGGAGGCATATCTAGTCGAAATAGATCAAAATGGTATTACTGTAATTCTGTATTTACTATACCACAGGTCTGCAAATAAAATCTCAAAGGGCCTATCAAGTCGTTTTGTTTCTCTGTTTGAGACATATGCTTGCTTTCATCCTTAATATCTGCTTTCACTTTTCAGTGGCATGAATCGTTGACTGTTGATTGTTGCCAACAAAAGGAGATATGCATTCAATTAGCACGAATTCGCGCCGACAAAGACCCAGATAAGAGACCTGATATCTCTTATATTATAAGTAAGCTTACTCAGACAGAAACCACAAATCAGAACGTTCCCCCAGTCATTATTACTGAGCCGAGAGATGACCCAACATCTACATTATACAAGGTATGAGCATTTCTATATTTGTGTTAAAGTTACATGCTCCCTCTGATTGCGAATATGTGTCATTCTAAGAGAAACGTCTGTCAAATGTTTTAAAGTTTAACCCAAAGTATAGTTAACCAAATGGATTGAAAGCATAAATCTAGATGGTGTTTCTAAAAACATTTGCTTTTTGAACGGAACTCCCATCGATTGTTTAGTCATGATGTAGTTCGAATAACTTCTCTCAACATGAACTTGTGCATATGTGCATCAAATGCTTCTTGTGCACTTGATATTTCCCCCTTAAATATATGCTTTCAAAAAGTACAATTTATTTTACTTAAATATATTATAGTACAATGAACATTTTGATAGAAATCAGTGTTCAAGTCTTCTATTAGAGATGACCATGTGAAGAACGATGTTTTCCTTTACGAGTTCCAATGATTCTTGGGCATGACTACGGGAATGCCACCCCAATAGACTGTCCACAATGGAAAGAGGTGCTGAAAAGAATATTCCCCTGCCTCTGGACGCGATGCTGGGATTTCACGAAAACCTGCAATGCCCAGCACCGATGCAAAGAAATGTGTGGAGCCATCCGTCAGAGTTTTCTCATTTGTTTCCTTCACGCGAGCCGGGTTTGGTGTTGAACTGAGGCATGCATGTATGTTGGTTAATAGTAGTTTTTTATGTCCCAGCACCGGTGCTTGAACATGATCCGGAGGACCGGAATTTCTTTTCAGCATCGCATCCTGCAGTGGCAAACATCGGTGCTGAGATAGGAAAGAGAAGATTTCAGCACCGAAAAACTCTCCCACTGTGGGTAGTCTAACATTTGTAGCAACAACGGCATCTAGGGGTCCACAGATGCACAACCTTGCCGCCCCTATGGCACACAACAGTAGCAGTCTCTAGCCCTTGTGTGCTTGTTGTGAACCGGCAATAAGATCTAAGGCGTCGCGCCCCATAGGTATTCGATGGTTCACACGGAGACAAGGATTTATACTGGTTTGGGCTCACGACCTACGTCCAGTCTGGGGATGATCTCGAGTTTGTGTTCCTCGTGAAATCCGTGCGTGATGGCCCGTGAAGGGGTCCTCGCGAGCATGAGAGTGGCGAAGTACGGGGGGTGTGCTCTGGGTTCCAGATGCAACGGGAGCCGAGAGTGAGTGAGTGCGTTCTAAAAATCGAGAGAGAGAGAAGAAGACCCCCTGCCCCCTTATATATATGTCCAGGAGCAGGGTTACATCAAGGGTTGTTCACTTCGTTCTGACCTGCGCTGTGCCCGGGTCGGGGACGTCATCGCCGTGTCGTTGCCCGACGAGCGGGCCCACCTCCAGCCTTTGCCTCACCTGCTAAACCGAAGAGTTAATGTGCCTGGCAGGCTGCGCGGCGCACGACTTCCACAGTGCTCGGCGTGGCTTACGATTGCTATAGGAGCGGATAGTGCCGCTGTCTCATTCGGTGCTCCGGGGTGTGCCATCTTGTCGCGTACGGCGTGGGGGTGCAGCGCTCTTGCTCTCCGACCTCGAGGCTTGGAGGTCGGGGCCTGGAGTTGGCCTCCCTGGGAAGGGGGGGGGGGGTGCCTCTGGTGCGTTCTCGGTGTCTGTGGGAACGTCATTACGCCCGGGGGTACGGCTCCTGCCCTGGGTTAGGCGAAGGCAGCATAGCCCTGCAGGGTGGCACGAGGCGCGGAGCAGCGAGTGCCATGGTGATGCTGCTGAACGCGGGCACAGTTCAGACGGAGGTGTCGGGTCATGTCAGCCTGACGCTTCACCTTGGGAGCACGCGGAGGCAAACAGGGTCCTTTGTCGCCCGCGCGTTCTCCCTTATCCTCTCGTGGCCGGCAAGGCGGCCTGCGCGGTGGACGCGTGCCTGGCTCCCGATCTCCATGGCCCAGAGGTCAGGTTGTGACTGTGGGGTCCGTGGTTGGTTGAGTTGGCGCTCCGCGACGCGGGAGCGGGGGCGTTTTGGCCGAGCCGGCTGGATCGTGGGTTGTGGAAGGCGGCCCATGGAGGTATGGCTGGCTCATATCCCCCACACCTTTGCCTACTAGAATATGTCATCCTCAAGAAGACTTCAACGATCTTCACCCAAAGCTCAACACTGACGCCCAATCAGTCTAGACTGAGCCATATTGATAAAACATGACACATGAAGCATAAAGCCTCCTTCCATAAATATAATGCCATTCATCTCGCTAGGTCTCCACTAGAAAAATCCTATATTTTATGTGAGGAAAATAACTATGACCAATATCACTATTGCGACTCATATGACAATTCAAATAGATATATTCTTAATAATAGTTCAATATTGAGATATTTGGTTGCAGACATTGTATCGTGTAATGTTTGTTTTGTGTTTGGTTTCATTTTATTTAAAGCTAGCTGTTTACTATCTTTCATTTTTGGAACTGCAGAACGTAAAGATATTCTTGGCACAACATTCCAGGTACGCAAATGCTACGATTCTGAACAGGGTGAACTATGTGGTTTTTTAAAAGCACTTGAAATGTTCCTTGTAGACATCGTACAAAGTTAATGATGCATTTACCAAGGCATAAAGTCAAGTATAGTACTGCTATCTGGTAGACGCCACATGCACAAATGCACATTTTTAGTTGGTTTGACAAACAATACTAACCATAGATTTTCTTTTCAACGTGTCATAGTAATGCCAAAATTGATTACGATGTGACTGAATTAATCGATACTGTTAGGCCATTCCAATGCCGATAGCTAGTTGCTAAATTAGTTATCCTTAGATAATTGAAACAAGGCTTGTTAAATATTATTTCATTAACTGGTCCAACCCAGGTAATGGCAGCTAATTGTTGGAGAGAGGCTTGCAATAGAAAACCTTGCAAAATAACTATAGCCTTTTGAGCTGCAAATGATATGTATCTCCCTAGTGCGTGAAGCGTGGACCTTACATATAGACAATCCCAAAGATTAACATTGTTTTGAACATTTTCAGCAAACTTAAATGAAAGTGACATTATGATGATAACGATCGTGTGGTGGTGGTCTGAACCAAAACCACGACAATATGGACCTCTTTACATGCACGTGGGGCTGTCTACCTCTAACCCGGGTGTTTTGACCCTGACTAACACTCGGGTGCTGGGAAGGGCCAGAGCACCCGATTTTGCATGATCCAAAATTCAGGTGCTATGAAGGGTTCCAGCACCTGAATTTTGACCCATTGATTCCAGATCCAACGCTTCAGAGAGAATTACACAGAGAATAAAGAATTGACAATTAAACTATGCAAATTTATGATTCGAAATACAAATATGCCCTTGTTATTTTTCTAGCAAAATTTGACCCATTTTCTGGTTGCAGGAGAGCTTTGGCATACAAATAGTAAATTGCACAACTACTTTTCACAAAAGTTGGTGTCACTCTGTTCAATAGTAAATTGTTACAAATCATTCAAACTTGAAATAGCTAAATACAAATCTAACACAACCTAGTAACACTAAAGTAGGTTGTATGATCAACCTATTGGCCATACAATGCTGTAAGTGTACAGGGAACAACAAAGAATCTGAGCATCATCACATGTTTGAACTGACATCGGAACTCTTTGGAGTACAAGGCTTGATGCAAAGCTTCTCAGCTGTGATTTTGTTAGGAGTTGGACAACAACAACAACTTGTTCATCTCAAATGAGTACCAAGCATCACATTTAGAAGTACGCCATAGAAGTTACAGTCTGCAAAAACATAAATTACATGAATAATGGCGTGTAATATTATCCCATCAGAACTGTAACTTTAACAAATTGTTTGTGTTAGCCAGGCTAGGCTAGGAACAATTTGAAGAGCCAAGTGAAGCTAGTGTTAGGGATCAAGTATGAATGCCATAAAGAGAGTAACATCTCAAGGATGAAAACTCCATATACTTGAAAGATTACTTACAATAGAATCACTTGCATATTCATAAATGAATCACATAAATAATACACTCCCTTGGCACCAGAATGCTACAGCCACTCATGTTGTACAAGAAGATTGTCAAAGCAATAGATCTACAGGGATAAATTTCACTAATTAGTTGCTGAGGAGAGGTGTGAGGAATTGGGGAAACTGTGACTTTTTCATGACAATGCAGAAACAATATCTCTGAACAAATATAAAATAGAACATAGTACATTCCTACCCCAAAAAAATGACAGGCGCATTCTGCTAAAATTACACCAATGCTAAGGTGTAATTTTCTCTGATTGAAACTGTGACTTTTTCATGGTAATGAAAACAAAATCTCCAAACAATACATAAATTAGAACATAGTTCTCCCACCCCATGACAGGCACATTTCTGCTAATATCAGAATTTGAACGTATATATGTAATGTGAAACAAAATATACTCTTGGACAATAACAACACAATATGGCCTAAGTCGATATATGACAAAGTTACAGTCCAACATGGCATATATACTTCAGTATCCATTAGGTGTAACATGGTAGAGCAGAATAAGGGGCTGTTTGGATTATTACCCAAGCACGCCACAAAAGAATTGCGGCCACGCCGCAAGTGCGGCGGCCGTTTTGTCAGCCAGAGCTTTGGCGAGCTGCGACAAGAAAATGAACTGCGTTCTTAATTAGCATCCATGGCACGCTGCAAGTACGGCAGCAAAGCAAACAGCGTCCTAAGAAAGTATGGCGTGCCAAACTTCTGGCGTGGCGAGGTGCGGACGCCATCCAAACAGACCCTAAAATCTAATGTTCTGGCATAGCAGCACACAACAACATACACTTAGGACGATTAATTGGTGACGCAGATCCTGTGAGGTGATGGGGAAACCTCTCACTTCTACTTGGTGGAGGAGGTTAGAAACACAAGAAAGAAGATAATCCATATCAGCAAAGCAAAAATGTCACAAAGCCCACTCCAGCCCCACGCATAACACATCACCTATCAGACGGGTGACAGAACAGCCTGAAAACACACGAACATTTTCAAAACACATATTCCAAAATGGAAACTTTAAGCAAGGTATTCAGTGGAACAAAGGAAAACACGTCATGACAGATTTTCAAAACATAGCAACGTATGTCGAGTGACAATAGATTAGTAGGCTCTGTTTAAATCTACAAATGAACAACAACCAAATTTCAAAATTTTATTCAGTGCATTTCAGATTGATAGAGAAACACTAGGTTCAGTGTGAATCCTCAAATGACGAAATTCAGATGTTAAATAATTTAGCTATGTAACTCAGAGTAACAGATGTTAGTGGAATCAGGTATGGATATACAAAGCTTGGCGCTCGAGACAGGGCTGTGGTCAACTTAACACTCTTAGCACTTAGCAGCACTAGCAGCCCACCATCAGTATTAGAGTTCACGACTACACAAGTCTGACTTAACAAGCTGTTAAGGTGCACGCTGCAGGCACTGGTGAAGAGAAGAAAAGAAAGAAAGGGGTATATATCTTAGGAAATACATGTCTTATCAGTAAGGGTTTTGTCACAACAAGCTTTGGGCACAAAGATAACAACAGATAAAATTTCTATAAAAGGCACACCTCAATGGAGAGATAGAAATTCTTGAAGAACCTTACATTGAGGTGCATCAACACTGCAGAAGAAGGTGCATAAAATTATTAGTATGAAATATGTAGTTTCAGAGATGGAAATTCTGAATCAAAAGATTAACCAAAGAAATGGTCAGTTTGAACATGTAGTTTCAGAGATGGAAATCTGGAATCAACAACGATTAAATGGGTGGAGAGAAAATCAGGAGTCACACAAACCTTGCAGTCGCATGATTAAATGGTAATGCAATCCTGCGAGGTGATGGAGAAAGCTATCCCTTCTTGGCAGAGCCACAGAGGAGGTCAGAAACAAAAGAAAGAAGGACGTCCCTAGCAGCAAAGCAAACAAGTCACAAAGCCCATCCCAGCCCCACACACAACACATCAACGTTCAGAAAATTCGGTTGTAACACTGTACAGTTGCGACTTTAGAAAATTACATGACCAAAAAACTAGAGTTACATGTGATAAATGTTGTAACTTTAGTGCACGAATACTATAACTCATCGAATCATCTATATTGCAGAGTTTTCAAGGATCTTTTAGTAAAGTAATGTTAGGGGGGAGCGTGACAAAGGTATAAGAAACACCTTGTGAAAAAATATGTGTAATTATATAAGGAATCATCCATAAACACAATAAAACAAATAGAATATGTGAAGCAGAGCTACTGGCAAGAATTACTGAAGTGAAAAAGGCACATAAGTTATTTTGAGGACTGAAGTATTAAGATTGAATTAAAAAATCCAATGTAACTAAAAAAGACAAGGGTGAGTCAATATGGCGTAGTTCATGCAGATCTACAGTTTTGGAACCTCCCAAATGATCTAACTGGAGTAGAGCCAAATGCAGAGCTATCGGCAGACCGAGTGTAAATCCGCAGACCTACAAATTAACAAGAGAACAAACTTTTCAATTTGATGAAAAAGTTCAATGTCCATTGTCCAACAAACAGAAAACAGGTTTGGGGTTTGAGTATAAATATGCTATCAAATTAACAGCAGGACAAAACTTTTCAATGTCCCGTGAAATAACAATAGGCTGGGGATTGAGTGTAATCCGCAAATCAGATAAACATCTGGTCAAAATGGCCTCAAAACTCACAATAAACCTCCCACGTCTCCACAATAACACTGAAGAAATGCATCAACGTAACCCAAAAGTTTATAAATCGGAAAAGAGATTGACCTTAATATCCAGTATAGGAACTAGCTGAAACAATCAACTGTAGTAAGAAAGCAAATAATAGAGCAACATTAATCACCTACAAGCTACCAGGCAAGCATAACTGAAATAAACTGACTAAATAAGCTACTTTGATCAGTGAACCAAGCGAAGAAAAAATAACAGTGCATCATTGTTGCTACAAGAAAATAGATTCTTATCTAGATGAAGAGACCGATGAAAACTACTTAAGACTCGAATATGTAAGTCCATCCTCTGCCTCTGCTTGAGCTAGCTACCCATCAGAACATCAACTTTCCGAAATTTTCTACCCCGTGTAGATGATCGCGCGACAGTTGATTCTGGAGGCGTACGAGCACCGCCACAACCTCCAGGAGGTTGAGGAACTCCTTGTTGACGACGGCAACCTTGGCTATGTTCAAGGCGTGCTGCAACGTACGTATCTCAATAGATTTTCTGAGCGCTTGAAGGATATCCTAGCTTTAACCTCTTGGGCAACTTGCAGATGCTTCCATGCTGGACAATATCGAAGAGGATGACGAGGATGACAACGATCGCGACGACGAGGATGACGACCATGCCCAGCCACTCGTCCACGACGACGAGGTTGCCGTTCCCCAAGCCGCCAACCTGGTCCACCAGGTGCCAAGCAAACCGGACAGTACTTCTGATTTTTAATATTCTAGTACTAGTATATCTGGTAACATTCAAGTAGCAACAAGCAAACATCATTCGTAAAACAAGAGGTTTTCTTTGGCCGGCTGGAGACTTTTTGAGCTTTTGGCTGAAAAACTGTGTTTCTGAAGTTTGGCTGTTGGATTTCGCCACTGGCATTTGAAATCAAATTTTATTTTCTCTACACACCAAAGCCAGAAAAACAACTTTTAGTTGTTGGGTCTTGCTACTGGATTTTCAAAAGCCTGCTTCTCAGAACCTTGTTTGTTTTAGCTTTCTCTAGTTTCAAGGCTTTTTTAGATGGGAAGCCAACAAAAGCTAAAATAAACATTTTTAGTTACATAGTCCTTCGTTTGACTGTGTATCACGATTGTAAGTGTAACAAATATTGGGCTAAGTAAATGTATGGTGATAGAGATGTGGGTGAAGGTGAGTCGACAAATATTCTCATCTATTATATATATATTTGACGAAGAAAAGGAGCCACCACGTTCGCTCTCAAGGCCTAAAAATTCCCACGTTATTCTGAATAAAATAAGAAGAGAAAATTACCCATCACTGGCATTATGAAAAAATAGTCAAAAAATCCCCTACAAATATTTATAAAATAGCAAAATTCGGAATTAAAAAAAATAGCCAAAATACCCAGGCGCCAGTGGAGACTTCGTCAATCTCGAGGATTTGCCGGCTGTTGACACCAAAATTTGGTCCAGGACCCGTTGTCAGTGGAAGACAGAGTATGCGATGGGTAGGAAAAGATTATGTGCTAAAATGGTGGCCCGCAGGTCATCATGATGCCGAAGAAATCCCGAAGACGCGCGCGCATGTGGGATTGTGTCTTTTTTTAATTCTTTTTCTAGATTAAGAAAGAATTGACCGAGTTGTGGTCAAGCAGGAGACGTGTTTGTCTCCAAGTCGGTTGCCTCGGGTGTATAAATATAAACCCAGGTGCTTGTAATCAAAGGAACCAATCAATACAATCAACTTTTCGGCGCATCGCCACAATTTCTCGACGAGATCTCCGTCGACATCGGCGTCCATCGGGGCTCCGGTTTCGACTTGGATTTTGTCAGGTAAGCGCATTGATCTTGTTATGTCGACTTGTCCATGATTAAGATTGATGTGGCTGCTAGTTATCCGGTAATTTAGATCAATCTAGGGTTTACATTATGCATCGACTACATGGAATTGTTTAAGACCTGGTCCAATTCTTTGTTACGGTTAGTTGACTTGTCCTAGCCGCGACCTTGTTTGCCGATTGCTGATGTCGATTTCCTGTTTGATCTAGTTATTCGAGTCACGGTTAAGGTGCTTAGTCGATTAGATCTGCTCTTGGTGACTGGGTAGGCAGTTTGACTTGTCCTGTCTGCTTTGCTTAGTTGACATGTCCTCGGCGAAACAGTTGCTAAGAGTTAGGTTTAATTTATTGAGTATCTGGGACTGGTAGTTGCCGATTATACTTGTACCTGTCGATCGTGTAGAACAGTTTGACGTGTCCTGTTCTACTTCACTTAGTTGACGTGTCCTCGGTGAAGCGATTGTCAGATTATGGGTATAATTAGTGGTTACTGGTTTAATCGTTCTTTCGGGGTGTTTAGCCGATTGTTTACCACGTTCAGATCTATGCTTGCATGCCTTTAATATTCTTTTGTTCCTGTTCAAGTATAAGTCTGAGCCTTCTTTCGTCGATGTCGATTCACCTTACCATGATGCTTGCCGATAGTTATTGCCGATGGCATGCTTTGCCGATTGCCGATTCTGATGCATGCCTTGCTTTATTTATCGCGCGAGTATTTATTGTTGCGACATGTCGATTCGTTTCTAGCCGACAGCCGAGTGCTTATTTTATTATCTTTTATTCACTAACATCGGCTGCGGTTACGCATCGGCCTGTCCGGGGCCGATAGTCCGGGAATTTTACACGCTTTTCTTGTCTTTGTCGATTTGCAGGGAAAATCGACTGGCACGCTCCGGAATTCACCGCGTTCCAAGTTTTGGTCCTGAACAGAGTTAAGCAAATCTCTCAGGCCACGTGTGCGAGCGGTAGAACACGCATTTTACCGTCAACACACTTTTTGGCACGCCCGGTGGGACTGATCAAGTTCTTAGAAGCAGATGGCGTTTGTTCAAGCTGTTGCTGATGATGGTACTTTGCTCGTTGATGCGAAGGGCCAGAAGATCATGATTCCTGCACCAGTTATTCGAGATGACAAAGATTCTTCTGAAGTTACTACCAACAATGAGTTGAGTGCATGGGAGAAGATGTCTTTGGACCAGAAAAAGGCATATCAGAGTTATCTGTACAAGTGTCAAGTGAAATACTTTCAAACCATCAAGATGACACGTGGCAAGATCACATCAGTATTAACTTCTCCAGTGGTGATGAGAGCAGAAGAATTGGCTGCAATAAAAGCTGCGAAGATGCCAGATCGAGCTCTGTTGGATGAAGTTGTGAATACTGCGGTTCACAATGCTTTCATTAACCAATCAGGGGTGCTTGTTAATACTTTGTACAACATGCTCAAGGCATTTACTGATGGGACCCTGCAGTTTGAGTCTGGATTTATAGGCCCATCATTTACTGTACCAACTACTACGCCAGCACGTCCTGCACATCCTGATGGTCAACCCGCAGCTCAAGAAGAGACAAGTGCTGCTGGTCAGCAAAGGCAACCATATGGCATGCCACCAGAGCTGTGGTCTCCAAGTGCTCAAGCTTTAGCTGCAGGAACAGCTCCGGTATCGACGCCAAATCTTATTGATGCGCCGATGTCCACACAGAAGGAAGTAGGTGGTACATCGAATGAACCAAGGATGAGTCAAACCCCTCAGACAAGTCATGAAGGAGCAGTTTGATCTCAAGCCCAAGGAGCAGAGCTTTATGTATCGACGTCCATATCCAGAGTGGATGGAACAAGTTGCCTTGCCACATCGATACAAGTTGCCAGAGTTTTGCAAATTTTCTGGGCAAGACAATGTGTCCACAGTGGAGCACATTAGCCGATATTTGGCACAGTTGGGAGAGGCATCGGCACAAGATGCATTGAAGGTCCGTCTGTTTCCTCTGTCGTTGTCTGGATCGGCATTCTCATAGTTCACCTCCCTCCCTGCGGGATCCGTGCGGAATTGGGCCGATTTGGAAAAGAAATTCCACTCTTATTTCTTCACTGGCATGGCAGAGTTGAGCATATCAGATTTGACGGCTGTTCGTCAGAAGGCTGGGGAGTCAGTTGCCGATTTTGTCCAGAGATTCAGAGTCATCCGTGGCAGGTGCTATAACCTAAATCTGACGGATCGGCAAATGGCTGAGATTGCTTATCAGGGTTTACTGCCCCAGATAAGGGACAAGTTTGCACCTCAGGAAGTCGATGGCTTAGCACAGCTCTTTCAGAAGGCGTCGATTCATGAAGGGCGCGTCCAGAATACACGTGGCAGACAGTTTCAGGCGACTTATGCCGATTACTCTTCTGATTCTGATGATGAAGCTGAAGTTGATGTGGACTAGGGTGCCCGATCTTCCGAAAGGTTCGGTGGTAAACGACGATTAGGTCGAAGATGTGACACACGTCGATCCGGCTTCCGAACAACACGTCCGAAACCCCGCAATCGCAGCACCACGTCTTCTCTGGTTATCAACCGGCGTTGCACGGTTGACCTCGCCCAGAAGGCTTATCCCTGCAAGCGAATCGAAGAACACAAGCAAGAACAAAGAAGATTGCAACCAAATTGCAGATGACAACTTAATCTCACGAAGTTGGGGTCTCACAAACCGACGGCGGCGAAACTGTTCAATGACAGATTAATCTAAGCAAAACCCCACTCTAACTCATGCGCCGGCGGCTGTAAATATAGTCTAAGGGGCGTGCAACATCCCCTGGACACACCCCTAATGGGCTCACACAAGATACAAAGCCCAAAGGCCAAAGACGGCGTCACAGCGCCAAGACAGATTCTGGACGTCCACTTGTTTTGACGATTCCCGACGACTCTGGACGAATTTGGACTTGAAACCGGTGCCATTGGAAAGGTGGTCGAATTATCTTTCCATCCATATCTGGTTCGCCCAAAACGGAGCCAGTATGCGTCCTGGGCGGCCGTTTTAGTACAGACTGCTCCTGGACTCCGAAACAGAACCGAAATCGACTTCGCTTGGGTCTCCAACTTGACTTGGACGTCCTTGCTGGTCTTCTCCGCCTCCAAGCTCCTCTCCACTCATCCCCTGGTCCTCTCCATAGTTCCTAGTCATAATACATTCATTAGGTAGCAATCTATTCTCAAAATCAAATAAATAAGTACTTAGGAACGAGCTCACCTCTAAATTTAATTGTCGCGCGCGAGCTCTAGTTATAGGACCTTCAATGTCATGTGGAGGAGTGTTGTGTGCATCCGAAGGAGTGATGTCCTCATCATCCTCCCCCTCTTGAATTGGAGTCGTCCTCGACTCAAGCTCATCTGCTTCTCCCAAGTAAGGCCTCAAATCTGAAATGTTAAATGTAGGACTAACCCCGAACTCGGGAGGCAATTCAAGTTTATATGCATTATCATTAATCTTCTCAAGTATTTTGAAAGGACCATCAGCTCTAGGCATTAACTTAGACTTTCTCAATTCTGGAAAACGATCCTTTCTCAAGTGCAACCAAACCAAGTCACCCGGTTCAAGTTTAACTTCTCTTTTTCCGTTACTACCGGCAACTCTATATTTTTCAGTCATCTTTTCAATGTTGTGCTTAGTTGTTTCATGCATTTTCAAGATAAAATCAGCACGATCTTTAGCATCATTATGTACCCTCTCACTAGTAGGCAAAGGTAGAATATCAATGGGGGCACGGGGGTTGAAACCATACACTACCTGAAAAGGACTTACCTTAGTGGCAGAATGTGTTGCCCGATTATATGCAAACTCCACATGTGGCAAACATTCTTCCCACATCTTCAAATTTTTCTTCAAAACAGCCCTCAACAAGGTACCCAAAGTACGGTTCACCACCTCAGTTTGTCCATCGGTTTGTGGATGACAAGTGGTAGAAAATAACAATTTTGTACCCAACTTGTTCCACAAAGTACGCCAAAAGTGACTCAAGAATTTTGCATCACGATCTGAAACAATAGTAGAAGGCATACCATGCAAACGAACAATCTCTTTGAAAAAGAGGTCAGCAATATGAATAGCATCATCACTCTTATGACATGGTATAAAATGTGCCATTTTCGAAAAACGATCCACAACAAAAATGCTATCCCTCCCCCTCTTAGTCCTCGGCAATCCTAAAACAAAATCCATAGAAATATCCGCCCAAGGAATAGAAGGAACCGGAAGAGGCATGTATAAACCATGTGGATTCAAGCGAGACTTAGCTTTTTGACATGTAGTGCAGCGAGCCACGAACCGCTCAACGTCTCTCCTCATCTTTGGCCAAAAGAAATGTGCGGCCAAAACATCCTCCGTCTTTTTAGCACCAAAATGTCCCATCAATCCTCCTCCATGCGCTTCCTGTATCAACAAAAGACGAACGGAACCAACTGGAATGCATAGGCGGTTAGCTCTAAACAAAAACCCATCATTCAGCACAAACTTGTTCCATGAACGTCCCTCTTTACAATTCAGTAATGCATCTTTAAAATCAGGATCAAGCGCATATGTTTCTTTAATCGATTCAAGTCCAAAAATGCGACAATCAAGTTGGGACAGCAAAGCATATCGTCTAGACAATGCATCGGCAATCACATTTTCCTTCCCTTTCTTATGTTTAATGATGTAAGGAAAAGATTCAATAAATTCAACCCATTTAGCATGTCTACGGTTCAGATTATTTTGTGAACGAAGATACTTAAGCGATTCATGATCCGAATGAATAACAAATTCTTTAGGCCACAAATAATGACGCCACGTTTGTAAAGAACGTACAAGAGCATACAATTCCTTATCATACGTAGAATAATTCAGAACGGGGCCATTCAATTTTTCGCTAAAGTATGCAACGGGTTTACCATCTTGCATCAAAACACCACCAATGCCAACTCCACTTGCATCACATTCAAGTTCAAAAGTCTTACCAAAGTTTGGAAGTTGCAGCAAAGGCGCGTGTGTAAGCTTGTCCTTCAAAGTGGCAAAGGACTCCTCTTGTGCTTTTCCCCAACGAAACACCACTCCCTTCTTCGTCAACTCGTGCAATGGAGCAGCAATGGTGCTGAAATCTTTGACGAAGCGGCGATAGAATCCTGCAAGACCAAGAAAACTTCTCACCTGCGTGATGGTTTGGGGCAGCGGCCAGCTCTCAATGGCTTCAATCTTTGTCTTATCCACCTCGATTCCCTGTGGAGTAACAACATAGCCAAGGAAAGAAACTCGATCGGTGCAAAAATTGCACTTCTCAAGGTTACCAAACAAACGTGCATCTCTCAAAGCATCAAAAACAGCACGTAAATGACCCATATGTTCATCCATAGACTTGTTGTAAATCAATATATCATCAAAGTAAACCACCACAAATCGACCAATAAAAGCCCTCAAAACCTCATTCATCAAACGCATGAAAGTGCTAGGTGCATTAGTTAAACCGAAAGGCATTACTAACCACTCATACAACCCGAATTTGGTTTTAAAAGCTGTTTTCCATTCATCTCCAAGTTTCATTCTAATTTGGTGGTAGCCACTACGCAAGTCAGTCTTTGTGAAAATTATAGAACCACATAACTCATCAAGCATGTCGTCTAACCTAGGAATACGATGACGATAACGAATAGTAATGTTGTTAATGGCTCTACAATCAACACACATACGCCAAGTACCATCTTTCTTAGGAACCAAAATTACAGGAACGGCACAAGGACTAAGGCTCTCACGTACATACCCGCGGTCCAAAAGCTCTTGGACTTGTCGCTGAATTTCCTTAGTCTCCTCGGGGTTGGTTCTATAAGCAGCACGGTTTGGCAAAGTCGCTCCCGGGATCAAATCAATTTGATGCTCTATCCCTCTCAAAGGTGGCAGCCCCGGGGGTATCTCAGCTGGAAAAACATCCTCATACACCTGCAAAAGGTTAGTGACAGCAGGAGGCAAAGAGCTAACAATATCATCAAGTGAAAACAAAGCTCGTTTGCATATGAAGGCATAGCATATATCACAATCAGAAATTTCAGCAAGATCACTTTTTGTTGCAAGCATCACTCTACCCTTCAATTTAATTCCCTCGTCCTTAGATCTAGGTGCAGGTTTATCACTTTTAGGTGGGAAAACAGAATTAGCAACTTGCTGATTTTCAGATTTATCATTTTTCATACTAGCAGCTCTTTCTCTATCAGCTTGTACAATTTCAGCAGGGGTCAAAGGTAGCAAAGTAATTTTCTGTCCATTATGTGTAAACGTGTAATGGCGAAACGAACACAAGCGATGAAACCCTAACACTGGATGGTGCGACGACAATTGACAGAAAAGGCGAAATCAAAGGCGGCGGCTAGGGTTTCCCAAGGATCACACGACCGAACTAAAACACGAACTAAACCAGCAACAGAACTCGAACTAGGACACAAACTCAACACTACGAACTCTGAAATTGAATTATGCAAAGGCTAACGTGGTCTGGGAAGGGGAAAAACCTAACAACTAAAATTTTTTTGGCTTTTTGTAGACTCTAGGATGATGGCGAAACAAATACTAAGGTAAAGGTCGAACCTGACGGTAAACCAGAAGCTCTGATTACCAACTGATGTGGACTAGGGTGCCCGATCTTCCGAAAGGTTCGGTGGTAAACGACGATTAGGTCGAAGATGTGACACACGTCGATCCGGCTTCCGAACAACACGTCCGAAACCCCGCAATCGCAGCACCACGTCTTCTCTGGTTATCAACCGGCGATGCACGGTTGACCTCGCCCAGAAGGCTTATCTCTGCAAGCGAATCGAAGAACACAAGCAAGACAACTTAATCTCACGAAGTTGGGGTCTCACAAACCGACGGCGGCGAAACTGTTCAATGACAGGTTAATCTAAGCAAAACCCCACTCTAACTCATGCGCCGGCGGCTGTAAATATAGTCTAAGGGGCGTGCAACATCCCCTGGACACACCCCTAATGGGCTCACACAAGATACAAAGCCCAAAGGCCAAAGACGGCGTCACAGCGCCAAGACAGATTCTGGACGTCCACTTGTTTCGACGATTCCCGACGACTCTGGACGAATTTGGACTTGAAACCGGTGCCATTGGAAAGGTGGTCGAATTATCTTTCCATCCATATCTGGTTCACCCAAAACGGATCCCGTATGCGACCTGGGCGGCCGTTTTAGTACAGACTGCTCCTGGACTCCGAAACAGAACCGAAATCGACTTCGCTTGGGTCTCCAACTTGACTTGGACGTCCTTGCTGGTCTTCTCCGCCTCCAAGCTCCTCTCCACTCATCCCTGGTCCTCTCCATAGTTCCTAATCATAATACATTCATTAGGTAGCAATCTATTCTCAAAATCAAATAAATAAGTACTTAGGAACGAGCTCACCTCTAAATTTAATTGTCGCGCGCGAGCTCTAGTTATAGGACCTTCAATGTCATGTGGAGGAGTGTTGTGTGCATCCGAAGGAGTGATGTCCTGCTCTTGCTGAGTGGACCAGGAATAAGAAGACTGTTCTCTGTCCGTGGGTCAAGCAGAAGGCAGAAGAAAAGAAATATGACTTTGATATCAATAAAGCCGACAAGATATTCGATTTGCTGCTACAAGAGAAGCTTATTCAACTCCCACCTAATCACACGTTGCCTCCAGCTGAGGAGTTGAAGAAGATCAAGTGGTGCAAGTGGCATAATACTCCCTCTCATCACACCAATGAGTGCAAGGTGTTTAGGCAACAGATCCAATCGGCAATTGAGAGTGATCGTATTAAATTCTCTGGTCAGAAGCCGATGAAGATTGACGGGCATCCTTTTCCAGTCAACATGATCGGGGGATCTGCTGGATTGATCGGCAAGTACTCAAGGAAGAGAGAGAGGGAAGACAGGAAGACTAGTGATGATGATTTCGATCAACACTGGAATTGTCCCTTTTTCCAGTACTGTTGGGAGCAGGGTATGAAGTTGCCACCAATTGAAGGCTGTCCAGGTTGTAGCAGGAGATATGGAGATTTGTATAGAGAAGTTGGTACTTCAAGCCGGGTTCCTATGAGGAGACAGCATGATCATTTTGAAAGGAGGCTGACTTCAAGAGTTTCTATGCAAGAAAGGCTTGGACCTGTTAATCAAGTTGAAGAATGTGATGAAGATTATTAGGGTGAATTCACAGAAGAAGGTCAATGGTGTCCAAGTGGTATTTTTACCAAGACGCAGAAAAGAAGAGTACAGAGGACATGTTGCCGGGAGCTGAACAAGGATGTGAACCAGAGGGATGACCATGACAAGGGGCCCAAGTCTAAAAAGGTATGGAGACCATAAGTCAAATCTCAGGTACATGAAGTTGAGGCTCCTGTCAATATGGTATTTATGCTGCCACGAGAATTTAGCTCTTTGGATATTAATGAATCGGAAGAAGAAGCTTCTGTCGAGTTGTTATTGGGTCCACAGCAAGCAGTGTTTGAGAAGCCGTCTGGTGTTGATCATCTCCATCTGAGGGCCCTGTACCTTAATGGTTTCGTCAATGGCAAGCCGATGAGCAAGATGATGGTCGATGGTGGTGCTGCTGTCAATGTTTTGCCGATGGCGACGTACAGGAAGATCGGCAAACTACCTGAAGAGTTGACCAAGACCAACATGACGTTGAGGGATTATGGGGGCAGGAGCTCTGAGGTCAAAGGAGTCACCAATATCGAGGTCACTATTGAAAGCAAGACTTTGCCGACGACGTTCTTCGTAATTGAAGGCAAAGGATCGTACGCCGTACTGCTGGGTAGGGATTGGATTCATGCTAATTGCTGTATCCCTTCCACGATGCATCAGCTCCTTATCCAGTGGGTCGGTGACGAGGTGGAGACTATTCAAGCTGATAGATCGGTGAGTGTGGCAACTACAGATTTTTTAGCCGATGATGGTGGAAAACTTGCCGTGCATATCAGGAACGTACTGGGAAGGAGAAGCATTGGATGTTACCGATGAAGGTGTATGCATCACAGAAGGATCGGCAACCCCGCGGTTGCTGTAGAGGTTACCAGATCTGGATGTTGATCGGTTGATGGGAGTTGAGAATGCAATCGACAATCAGCCGATCGACGAAAGAAATGGGGAATTCAGCGGAGCGCTTAATGCAAAGTATTTAGAGTAATACTACCTTTTTAGTAGGTCTTTAAAGTGTTCGGGTGAGTTTTATCGGAGCCGACGTTAAGAGCGTCGCCTTTAAGATGGCCGATGCTAATGGTATCGCCCTTAGGGAAAATATATAAAAGGAAAAACAAAGGAGCATGAAAGCAAATATATATATTACAGAGATTGGAAGATAGTGTTTGGTGATTACAAGCTCATGCACTACGAGGGTACAGATAATCACGGAGTACATCTAATGCATGTGTACGGAGCTGATCAATCTCGGCCAGAACATAGTTGTCATTGTCGTCATACTCGATCTCCGCAGGCACAGATGCCCAGGCACGTTCTGAAGCTTCAATAGAGGCGTTGAGCAAGTCTTTTTGTTGGAGCATGTTGGCATTGATCTTGGCAATGGTTTCTACCGATGCTGATACTTCTTGTTCTTTAGCCTGCAGAGCTGCTCTCAAGTCTTCGGCTTCCTTCTTCAGCTGATTGAGCCGATTCTCTTCCTCTGTTAGCCGATTCTTCATGGAGTTGTATTTCTCCAATTCTTGCTGTGAGAGCTCGAGAGCTTTTTCTGCTTTAGCAACAAGATGGCGTTGATGGGATCGGCAGTTGATGTTTTCTTGAGCTTGCTCATAATCAAGGCGCCGAAACTCGATGTATGCTACTGGATGAAGTGCAACCCTCAAGTCCTTTGGAAGCCGATTTTGGATGGCTTCAAATCTAGCACGGACTGAACTTGCATTGCGAGTAAGATCTTCTGTGGTTGCAAAGTCAAGTCTAGGTTCCAGCTCAAGCAGCTCATTGCGGACATCGATTGGTAGAGGTTGTCGATGATGCATGGCGATGATTGGCTCTACTGAAAGGATCAAGGGCACCGAGAGGGGGGGGGGGTGAATCGGTGTGTCAACAATTTCTCCCAAACGTACTTTAGGCGTGAAGCTAGCAAGACTAGATATGGTGATAACAAAAGCAAGCGATGCGCGCACACAATCTAGTCTATGCAACAAGCAACACCCTAGCAAGCAATTCTACCAAGTAGCAAAGAGACAACCTATCATGCAATTCTACTAGCACATAAGGTAAATGCGGAAACGTAAATGCTAGTAAGTAAAAGAGATAAGGATAGGAATGCTCATGATTTTTCCCGTGGTCTCGGAAGGATGGCGCCTTCCCCTACTCCACGTTGGGTCACTCCCGCCGGAGTCTCGACCCCGTCCCTCCGCTCGAAGGCGATCCCTCCTAGAGCACACTTCACCCTCCGAGTGAAGTCGCGGGCACGTCCCGCCGGGCTCGATCCCGGGTACTCTTCCGGAGGTAAGGCTCCGCACGTGATGCGTGCCAAAGGGCGCTCCACTAGTGATGCTTCTTTCGCACGGGAAGCTCCAAGACCGTGTACAAACTTGTGTTAGCTTCCACAATCTCCTTGGACAGCTCAACACCGACTCCTAACCGGTCTAGGCCTTGCCATAGACCAAGAGTAACAAACCGAAGTGACTCTCTCAAGCTCACACTAGCCTAGAGATCAAGTGGATGCAATTGCTACTCTCTCAAGCACTAGGATCACTCCAAATCCTTCACAAGTGCTTCTCTCCCTTGCTCTTGGCTTCCTCTGAGTTTCCTGCACTCCAACAATGGCCAAGAGACCCCTCAAGGGGCGGGCAACCAACTATATATAGGCTACCAACCCAAAACTAGCCGTTGCCTAAAAGTGCCCTGCGAAACTAGAGACCGTACAATAGGACCGTACTGTCCGGTCTCTTCCAGACCGTACTGTCCGGTCTCTATTTCCAGGCGCATCTCCATCTTCTTCTCCATCTCCAATGAAGACCGTACAGTCCGGTCCCTAGGACCGTACCATCCGGTCGATTGTCCGGTCTTCATTTCTTCCACTTCCAGAAACTTCAACTTCTCTGTCTGGAAATCTTCTGATGACCGTACTGTCCGGTCCTCATGACCGTACCATACGGTCCATTGTCCGGTCTTCATTTTCTCAGCATCCCGAGACTTCACTTCTCTGTCTGGATCTTCAATGAAGACCGTACCATACGGTCCCTAGGACCGTACTGTCCGGTCTCTACCGGATAAGCTGAAAACTTGATCCCCTCTTGATCCTTGCTTCCAACTTCTTCATCCTTGGTTCCTCTTCTTCTCTTCAGCCACCCTAGTCCTCAAGAGACTCACAATGCATCCATTTGATCTCTAACCTAGTGTGCTCTAAGAGAACCAATTCGATCCCTCTTGATAATCCGGTTTTTCCTATGGACTCAAGCTAACATCTACCAAGCCAACACTTGCTTGGTCTATCATGTCCTTAGCCTTGATCCATCTTCAACCTTGACTCCATCAAGCTCTCGATCCGAATCGTCGAGGCAACCAATCACCAAGTCGTCGATAAGATAGAGTATGTGAGACGACGCTTCATTGACATGACCATTTGAATATCCTACAAGAAAATGTTAGTCACATCAATATGGTCACCCAATCACCAAAACATTCATACCTTTGGGGTTTCCGAACTCCAATGGTCATGAAGCTTACAATCTCCCCCTTTTTGGTGATTGGTGACAACACATATCAAAAGATATCAAAAGATATATAATGAAATGCGTAAGAGTGATCTAGAAGATTGGATATGAAATGAAGAACAAGTAAAACGGAGAACAAGGTAGTCATAGCTCAAAAAGTATCACCTGCAAAATAGAGTTAGAGCACATGGGTGATATATATGGAGTAAAAACATGAGCTATGACCACAACTCTGTGATGATAAGATTATAAGATATTCCTGCAAAAGCAAGTGAGTGCACATATCATCACAGAAAGAGGAAACCTGGCAAGATAGATATAAATAAGCGCATCCAGGTAAACATACACAAACTCAGAGCAAAATATCAGAGCAATATATCAGAAACACAAGATATATAGATAAGAGCAAGTGTATGTAAATGAAACCAAGTGCATTCTTGATGAGCTAAACACAAGCAAAAGCAAATCGAGCTCAACAAGAACCACGAAGTACCAAAAGAATATACAAATGAAGTACCAAAAGATCTCCCCCTGGACAAAATCTGTCTCACACTCCCCCTGGACACAAGATCACTCTGCTACTCCCCCTAGACCTATACAGGATCTCTCTAACTCTCTCCCCCTTTGGCACCAATGACCAAAAAGAGAAGGAAGGAAAGAGGAAACTGCTGTCCTACGCGTCGGAGGCTGGAGGAGGTGCAGTGGTAGTAGTCACTGAAAGCTCTGGAGCTGAAGAGGTGCCCTGCTGTGGCTGCTGCTGCTCAGAAGAAGTGCCTGTGTACTCAAACTCTGGAGGTGGTGAAGGAGTCCTGGAGGGTGCTGTCTGCTGCTCTGGAGAAGTGCCTGTGGCAAGAGCCTCACGTACCTCCTGAGGAGTGTACCCAAAATCAGTAAGATCCACTGCTGCAGTCTCAGCTGTAGTAGACACAACCTCTGCCTGTGAAGCTGTAAGAACTGAGTCTGTCTGCATTGAGGTGGTCTGTGCTACTGTGTCGAAGTCAAGTGTACGAGCTGGCAGTGGTGACACGAAGAAGGGACTCGTCAGCTGAAGCGGTGAGAAGCTCGGAGCTGTAGTAGCTAGTAGGGCTGACGGAGTCATGGAGAGGCCTGGTGAAGAAAAGTACTGCTGTGAAGGTCCTGCCTCTCCAGTCAAACCAGCAAACGTGGACGTCGACGGCCCCACCGTAGGTGCACCAGCAGGTGAGATGGGAGCCGTGAGTAAGGTGCTGAAGTACTGTCCCTGACTGGATGACTGTCCTCCCTGTGTCTGAGCAAACTGCTGCTGTCGCTGCTGCTGTAGCTGCTGAAACTGAACTGTATCTGGTGGCAGCACACCTGGGAAAGTGATAGGAGCGAACGACGGGAGGCCTGGCAATGCCTGTCCAAAGAGGCGAAGAGTCTGAGCAATCGCATCAAAGCCTGTGAACAGCGAAGACATGCCAGAAGCCATCTCCCTCTGAGTGAGTACGACACTGTCCAACATCTGTCGATCCCTCTCCCTATCCTCTCTCTGACTCTGGAGCTCTCTACGGATAGCTGCAAGCTCTGCACGTAGTACTGAATCTGTCTGAGCTGGAGCTGTAGCTGAGCCTGAAGGTCCTGCTCTAGAGTCCGGAGTCACGTCCTCAGGAATGGACTCCATCTGGCTACCAGTCTGTATGTGCTGCTCTGTCTCGGTAGCCGTGTCACCTAGCCCTGGAAGACCTCCTCGGAGTCTCCCCCTGTCCTCCTGCAGGCGTGTCCCTGATCCGGAACCCTGTGTCTCTGCCAGCTGGTAAGTCAACCTCTGCTGCCCTCAGAGCCTGGTCCCACTCTGGGTCACCTGTCCTCTGCTTCTTCTTCTTGGGCTGCTCAACGACCTTGGCCTTGCCCCTGTCACGATCTCCTCTGCCCCTGCCTCTGCCTCTGCCAGAACCTCCTGCCATAGCTGCTGACTGGTCTGCAGACTAGATAGGGCGAGTGAGCTTGGCTCACCAACCCGTCCACTGACAAGCTGACTGCCAAAGATAGGACTAAGGGCTTGGCCCTCAATCCGTCCACTGTCTCTGCTCTGCTGTCAACTGCCCACTGTCCGCTGACAACTGCCACTGCACGATAGGAATAAGACAGGGTATATGAGTATAGAATAACCTACTATAATCTACAAGCAAGAATCGTAGGTAAGCGCATGAATCTATATGAAGTCCTAGCGCAAAGGTGAAGGACACAATGCCGGCAAATATGCAAGGGGGAACTACGGCATTGTCGATTATCGGTGGAGATCAACTAGTGTACATAGATCATATGCAATAGACACAATGTACCACTAATCGAGGAAATGCTAGTGTCGAGCTAGGTGTATATGGTATGGAACGGAAATCGACACAAAGCGATCAACAACCAAAATGTCATAGATAAATGAAGTGCGACACTCGAACACTATGACACATGGCAGGCAAATGACCTCAATTGCATTGAAGTTAATCGGATTTTACGACAAATGCAATAAAGGTTCGATTTTTCTAGGGATTTTCATCGAAGAAGGAGACGATCGGCTCAAACCCTAGAATAGGTATTGGAATCGGACTGGCTACTGTGCAAATGAAATCGCCGGAGTACTCAGTGGCTCACCGGAGCAGTGAAATCGTGGATGATCGTCGGTGAGGGCGGCGGTCTGGTGAAGCCGACTGGAAGGAGCAGTCGCGCGCAGAAGGGGAGCTGCTTGATGTCGCGCGTAACTGGAGAGGCTCCTCGGCTGAGAGCGAGTCGACTTCGTCCTCGGCTCCGGCTCCGGCAGGCGGCGCGCGCAGGCGGAGCGGCGGCTCGGTGGTGCGGCGGCGCGGCGCGGCTGCTAGGGTTGCGAGGGCGCGGGTGCTTGCGCGGTGGAGCGAGGCGGCGGCGCGCGGCTGAGGTGGAGGTGCTCGTCGGCGGTGGCGCGACGGCGGCTGGTGGCGGTGGCGCGCGCGGGAACGACGAGGCGGTGGCGGGAGCAGGCGCGAACGGCGAAACGGCGGCGGTGATGGAAAGGAAGAAGCACAGTAACCAGAGGATTCCGTTAGCTTTAATTCGAATCGACGGCCACGATTGATCAAGAACCGAATCAACGGATAGGATTGAATGCGATCTCGCGATGAAGTTAACCAGACCGTATGGTACGGTCATAGGGATCGTATTGTACGGTCTCCTTTGGAACCCTGACAGTTAATCTATAGAGACCGCATTGTACGGTCTGTAGGACCGTATTGTCCGGTCTCCTTTCTGCCTCAGGTTTCGAAGGATCTCGTGCAAAAGCACACCGTATTGTACGGTCCCTTTGACCGTATTGTACGGTCAGGTCCAGAAATGCTGATTTTCAAGGAATTTCCTTCTAAGTCCAAGTTTCTCACTCAAAAACCAAATAAACACCAAACATGGACTAGAAGGGGAACTCTCAAACACTCCTTTGAAAATAAACCAATATAGGTTGCGCATAGGCTTATAGTAATTTTTCAATCGGCAAATAAGATGCAACCAAATAAGAACCAAAAGAGATAAAACCAAAGGAGGGGTATGTATGAGCCATTTGCCTATGATCCGTGCAAGTAGATTTAACCTTGAGGATCATGTAGCAAGACTCAATGGGCATGAAGCACAATTCTTTTCTCTAGTCACACTTCTATGAGATGTGGAATCATATTGCGAATGAAGCACTTCCTCATAGTGTGACCACTCCTTTGTGATTTCCTATATGCAATGCATGAGACAAGCATATCATACAAATGCAAGGGAAAGTAAACATGCCATGTGATATGCAAGCAAAGTTAAGACAACGCATAAAGGAAACCTACTCAAGGTCAAGTTTGAGCCTCTCTCAAGCTTACTCACTATGAGCCAAACCTTGCCTTGAGTCCATCGGTCCACCAACTCAAGCATCCCCCATGCTCATAGCTATCTTGAGAAAGTTAGACCTTGAACTAATTTTTATGTTCTTTTCTTTTTAGTTATTAACATATGCATGAATGCAAACATACTAGTTCACAAAGGAGAACCTAGCTACCATGCAAGCAATGCAAGAAAAGAAACTACTATGATACAAGTTACCTCCTTGAAGAGTAGATTTGTCGATGAAGCACTCGAAGCTTGTGGTGGACGTTCATGAGTTGTCGTTGCGGCGCACGGTCCACCACCATCACCCTTCTAGGTCTTGTTCTTGGGAGCCCACTCGCACTTGGTCGGCCTCTCAAGGTCAACTATGCATTTGGGCACCCAAATCTTCCTCATCATCCTCCTCTTGTCGGGTGATCCAAGAGCCTTTGCCTTCACCTTGCCTTTCTTGTCCCTAAAGAGCTTGTAGTGTGTATTTCCATGGAACAAGTTAGCGTTAGGCAAAACCTTGGAACTTCTCACCTTGGGACAATTCTTGCTAGTGTGGCCGTCACGGCAACACTTCTCACAATAGTAGTCGTCCGCCATGAGGGGGACTACCCAAGGTGGAATGTCATCGTCCTTGCCGATGAGGTTGATGGCGGCGGGGTAGGAGCCGAGTCCCTTGTGCCCGGGGTTGTTCACAAGGTTCCGACCAAGTATCTCCTTATGAATGGTCCTTCCCCTTGTGAGCCTCTCGAAGCCGTCCATCACCGAAGCTCTCTCCTCCTTGAGCTGATGATATTCCTTCAAGATTTTCTCATCAAGAGAGATGCTCTCAAGAGAGGGAGTTAGTCCATCACAAGTAATATAAGAAGAATCGGAAATAGATGAACTAGAAGAAGAAGTGTTACTCTTTTCGAGGATGGATTGATGTTCCTCCTCAAGAACCTTGAACTTGTCGTTGAGCCTCTTGTGATCAACCTTGAGCTTGTCATAGCTCTCATCCAAGGTTATGAGAGAGGTGGAAAGGTGCTTGAGCTCATCCTCTAGTAACTTGGACTTCTCCTTGAGCTTCATGTGGTCTTCCTCAAGCTTGTCATAGTCCTCATCAAGAGCCTTGTGGGAGATGGATAAGTCCCTAAGTTCACCCTCAAGTTGACGAACTCGGAAAGCGGCCACTTCATGTTCCTTCTCCAACCGAGCAATGGTCTTGTCCCTCTTTTTGATCATCTTGCCGGTTAGGAGAATGCTATCCAAGAGTTCCTCATATGTGGGCTTATCCTCCTCACCAAACTTTTCATCGGACTCGCTCTTCTCATCTTCACTACTATCATCATCTTTGGCCATCAAGCAAGTAGGTGGTGGAGGTAGAGTCTCGGAGATGTTGGTGAGAGCAATGCCGGCCATCTTCTTTCCTTTGGAGGATGAGTCATCACTTTCTTCTTCTTCACTATCATCATCCGTGACCCACTCTCCAACAAAGAGACCCTTGCGAGATGATCTTCTCTTGTCTTTGCCTCTAGAGCTTTCCTTCTTGACAAACCTCTTCCTTGCCTTGTACTTGCTTCTAGGGTCTTCTTCTTCATCATCGCTCGACTCTTGAGTCTTCTTCTTTTTCTTCTTGATTGGCTTCGGGCATTCCTTGGCAAAGTGACCCTTCTCCCCACAATTGTAGCACTCGGCATCTTTCTTGTTGATGAATCTTCTCTTGAAGAAGTTGCTTCTCTTCATGAGGAGTGCTAGATCATTAGGATGAAGTTGCAACAAGTCTTCAACGTCTTCTTCAAGCTCTTCATCACTTGAATCTTGAGTCACCACCTTCTTCATCTTCTTGCTTGACCCCTCGGATGCAAAAGCAAGATTCTTGGTGGGCTTCTCATCAAGCTTCTTGTCGAGGTTGTACCTCTCGAAGGCGGTGATCTTCCCAAGTAGCTTGTGGGTGGTGAGGTCTCGCATGTCGGTGTTGAAGAGACATGTGATGAGTGCTCCATATTTCTCCCTTGGGAGAATCCTCAAGATCTTCCGCACAAGGTCGCCTTCATTAATCTTCTCCTTCACACCGAGCGAGTTGATATCCTCTACAAGCACATTCAAGCGAGAGTAAGCATCATTGATTAGCTCATTTGAAGACATGGCAAAGTCATCATATTTGTTCTTTAGCACATAGTATCTTTCATCTTTCACGTCCGTGGAACCCTCATGAATTTGTTGAATTTGTGTCCATACTTCATGAGCGGTACCCGCGGACTTGACTCGAGCAAAGACCTCTTTAGTGATAGCTTCAAACAAGGCATTTTTAGCTTTAGCATTTGCCTTTGCGAGATTCACATCAAGAGTACCAATGGGAGTCCTTAGAGAGACACCGGAACTTGTCACCTCCCATGCGATAGGGTCGAGAGCCTCGAGGTAAGCTTGCATGCGAGCTTTCCAATAGGCATAGTCGGTCCCATCGAACGGGGGCGGCCCATGATCTCTCGGCATCCTTACTCAAGGCGGTTAAGCCCTATTTGAGCAACGAGGCTCTGATACCACGTGAAAGGATCAAGGGCACCGAGAGGGGGGGTGAATCGGTGTGTCAACAATTTCTCCCAAACGTACTTTAGGCGTGAAGCTAGCAAGACTAGATATGGTGATAACAAAAGCAAGCGATGCGCGCACACAATCTAGTCTATGCAACAAGCAACACCCTAGCAAGCAATTCTACCAAGTAGTAAAGAGACAACCTATCATGCAATTCTACTAGCACATAAGGTAAATGCGAAAACGTAAATGCTAGTAAGTAAAAGAGATAAGGATAGGAATGCTCATGATTTTTCCCGTGGTCTCGGAAGGATGGCGCCTTCCCCTACTCCACGTTGGGTCACTCCCGCCGGAGTCTCGACCCCGTCCCTCCGCTCGAAGGCGATCCCTCCTAGAGCACACTTCACCCTCCGAGTGAAGTCGCGGGCACGTCCCGCCGGGCTCGATCCCGGGTACTCTTCCGGAGGTAAGGCTCCGCACGTGATGCGTGCCAAAGGGCGCTCCACTAGTGATGCTTCTTTCGCACGGGAAGCTCCAAGACCGTGTACAAACTTGTGTTAGCTTCCACAATCTCCTTGGACAGCTCAACACCGACGCCTAACCGGTCTAGGCCTTGCCATAGACCAAGAGTAACAAACCGAAGTGACTCTCTCAAGCTCACACTAGCCTAGAGGTCAAGTGGATGCAATTGCTACTCTCTCAAGCACTAGGATCACTCCAAATCCTTCATAAGTGCTTCTCTCCCTTGCTCTTGGCTTCCTCTGAGTTTCCTGCACTTCAACAATGGCCAAGAGACCCCTCAAGGGGCGGGCAACCAACTATATATAGGCTACCAACCCAAAACTAACCGTTGCCCAAAAGTGCCCTGCGAAACTAGAGACCGTACAATAGGACCGTACTGTCCGGTTTCTTCCAGACCGTACTGTCCGGTCTCTATTTCCAGGCGCATCTCCATCTTCTTCTCCATCTCCAATGAAGACCGTACAGTCCGGTCCCTAGGACCGTACCATCCGGTCGATTGTCCGGTCTTCATTTCTTCCACTTCCAGAAACTTCAACTTCTCTGTCTGGAAATCTTCTGATGACCGTACTGTCCGGTCCTCATGACCGTACCATACGGTCCATTGTCCGGTCTTCATTTTCTCAGCATCCCGAGACTTCACTTCTCTGTCTGGATCTTCAATGAAGACCGTACCATACGGTCCCTAGGACCGTACTGTCCGGTCTCTATAGGATAAGCTGAAAACTTGATCCCCTCTTGATCCTTGCTTCCAACTTCTTCATCCTTGGTTCCTCTTCTTCTCTTCAGCCACCCTAGTCCTCAAGAGACTCACAATGCATCCATTTGATATCTAACCTAGTGTGCTCTAAGAGAACCAATCCGATCCCTCTTGATAGTCCGGTTTTTCCTATGGACTCAAGCTAACATCTACCAAGCCAACACTTGCTTGGTCTATCATGTCCTTAGCCTTGATCCATCTTCAACCTTGACTCCATCAAGCTCTCGATCCGAATCGTCGAGGCAACCAATCACCAAGTCGTCGATAAGATAGAGTATGTGAGACGACGCTTCATTGACATGACCATTTGAATATCCTACAAGAAAATGTTAGTCACATCAATATGGTCACCCAATCACCAAAACATTCATACCTTTGTGGTTTCCGAACTCCAATGGTCATGAAGCTTACATCTACCATACGTGCCTAGGGGTACAGAAGATGGTTAGATGGTAAATTGATGAAGGGGACTGATCGACATTTATTACCTCAGATAGATCGACATCGGCTTCAACTGGAATAGCTTAAGAAGAAGATGCTCCAGGATCTGATTGACTACCCCCTGGGATGTTCTGGGCAGATGTTTCAGGTTCATCGACAGAGAGGTTTGCCGATTCTTCTCTTCGCTCTTGCGTCTGATGGAATATGAAGTCAATAAAGGTATAAATGCTGATGAGCAAATTTCGAGGACAAACCTGCGGCTGAGTGTCAATGATGATCTCTTCTGAGGCTGAGCCAGCTGGTGCCTGCTGAGTACCAATGTCGATTTCCTCTCAAGCCAGTGCTTGTTGAATCTCGATGCCGATTTCTTCTGAGACAGTATCCGCCGGTGCTTGTTGGGCAGTTCCGGCATCAGTATCGACATGGACTTCAGTTTCTTCAGTTTCTGTATCGACATGGGCTTCAGGAGAATGGGCTTCATCTTCTTCAGGGATTTCTTCGGAATGGCCCTGAAAATTGAAACAAAGGTTAGATGATGATATTTGTTCAATCATAAAGTAATTATATAGATAAGAATAATTACCGGGCTACTGGGAGGAGTTGGCGCAGAGCTTGGTTGTTTCAGGAGGGCCTTGTGGCGCTTAGCTGGGACTTTGAAACGGGGGCCTTGACGTTTTGTCCTAGAGGTTTGGTCCTTGAGAACTTGGGCTGGTGTTGGTGCGTCAGAGCCAAGGACGGGGTCTGGATGTGCAGCCACGTACACAATGCCGATTCCGCTGTTGCTTTCTGTGGGTGCATCTTCGGCGTCAGACTGCAAAATAAAAGCTACAGTTAAAGATTTGTCGATGAGAAAAATGATGGAAATTGAGATCGGTTACCTCTCCTATCGGTTCGAGAAGCTGAAGATTGGAGATAAAGGATGCTGTGTTGGTGCATTGGAGATGCTTGGACAATTGTGCCCACCACTGCCTAAAGAGCCTTGTGCAAGAAGAAGCCAATACGATGTTGTCGATATGGCCGATGGGCAGGTTATCAGTCAAACCAAATAGCCAAGAATACTCCAGATTGGATCCAATGACAGCACGAGCTTTGACCTTATCAGCATAGAAGAGGCTAGGAGGAAGCTGACCGAGACCCATTTGTCTTGCAGCAAATGAAGGGTTGTAGAACTCATATGATGGGTTCAATCGGCCGGATGCATTCAATCCCGTTGGTAAGATGCAAGGCTTGACACAGGTCACGAAGATGTTTGCCGATACTGCGTTCTGAAGAGGATTGTCAGCCCTGAAGGTGAAGGGGATCTCGAAGTGTTCCATAATCTCGGGATTTCCATACGGAAACCAGTCGAGATGCTCATTGTTAATGCCTCTGTAGAAGGCTTTGAAGTATGAAGCCAAGAGATCGGCATTCATACCAACTCCATCTATCGACACTAAGGCTTCTCCTAGTGAAGTGCATCGGCGCCCGGCTTGGTTGGGGGTTGGAAAACTGTACAAATGCAAGTCTTGAAGTTGCATGGCCTTGTAGGAGTGCAGGGTGAGCCACATTTGAAGGAACCACCATGGACCACCAATATTGCCGATTGGGGTGTCATGCCAGAGCTTCTCGGCAACCTGATGGAGTGAAGAATAGAGAGCACCAAGCAGGTATTTGCCGATAGGCATCTCAGTGCCACCTGCCAATCTTTCTGCTAAATTCTGCAGATTGGACGAGGGACTGAGTTGAGCTCCACAGAAAAAGAAGTGTTCAAGCCACATCATCAGGAAGGCTGTATGTTCTTTGTCTGATACTGGTCCTGTGCCTCGGAAGGTCGTGATATATTTCTTCCATCCGCCGATGCCTCTGACATCAAACCGATGTGATGGCTTGACTTTCAAACTCTGGAGGCTTGCATTAGTGGATATATCCAGATCGGTAAGCATCTTAACGTCCATAAGGGTTGGAGTCATTGGTCCATGGCCAAAAAGGAAGGCATTCAGTGCATCAGACCAGAAGTAGCAGGATGCCGATAGCATTGGCTCATTCTTCTTCATATCGGCAAGGGTGAGTTCTAAACAGTGATCTATGCCGACGGTTGCCCATGTTGCCGATTTCGCAGCCTTCACTCTAAGAAACCATTCACGCCAGCCTTGGATCTCAGTGGGCCATGATCTGAAGCTGCCTACCCATGTCCCTAGTGCTACTGGTGATCTCTTGAAGGGCATTCTAAGGGTTTCGCTGCAAATGAAAGTTATTGGATCTGGATCGCCCATGGGTCCTAAGAAACGATGTGTGGCGAGTTCTGTAGGGATCAAGATCTGGTTTTGCAGTTCCTGGAAATGATGGAAATAAATCTAATCAGGCAAAGAATCTAAAGAAGAATGAGGATGGCTTATGAACGAAGGGATCTACAGTACCGCAAGAACAAGCAACCCTATTCTAGTTCAAGAACGGGGATGGAGCGAAAGGCTGTCACCTGGGGAACGGCGGTGGAGGAAGCAGTAAGCTGCGCCATTGCGATGAAGAAGTATGAACTGGAGATCCCGTGGAGCTTTTCCTTCTTGGTTCTCCGAGAAGAGCGCCGGAGTCGGTAGAGAGAGAGAGAATGGGAAGGGACGCGCCGGTGAAAGGAGGAAGAAGGATAGGTGTAGTAGATGGCATCTATTTATAAGATGGGACGTGCTGCAGGCGGCGCGATATACGAAGGGGCGTTGCAGGTGTGTTGAGTACAACGCGGGAATCGAGGAGGTGCGAGAAATGAGGAAACAATCCGGCGCATGGAGATTCCATACCCCGGCTTGGGGGGGCATGTGTTGACACCAAAATTTGGTCCAGGACCCGTTGTCAGTGGAAGACAGAGTATGCGATGGGTAGGAAAAGATTATGTGCCAAAGTGGTGGCCCGCAGGTTATCATGAAGCCGAAGAAATCCCGAAGACGCGCGCGCATGTGGGATTGTGTCCTTTTTTAATTCTTTTTCTAGATTAAGAAAGAATTGACCGAGTTGTGGTCAAGCAGGAGACGTGTTTGTCTCCAAGTCGGTTGCCTCGGGTGTATAAATATAAACCCAGGTGCTTGTAATCAAACAACAACCAATCAATACAATCAACTTTTCGGCGCATCGCCACAATTTCTGGACGAGATCTCCGTCGACATCGGCGTCCATCGGGGCTCCGGTTTCGACTTGGATTTTGTCAGGTAAGCGCATCGATCTTGTTATGTCGACTTGTCCATGATTAAGATTGATGTGGCTGCTAGTTATCCGGTAATTTAGATCAATCTAGGGTTTACATTATGCATCGACTACATGGAATTGTTTAAGACCTGGTCCAGTTCTTTGTTACGGTTAGTTGACTTGTCCTAGCCGCGACCTTGTTTGCCGATTGCTGATGTCGATTTCCTGTTTGATCTAGTTATTCGAGTCACGGTTAAGGTGCTTAGTCGATTAGATCTGCTTTTGGTGATTGGGTAGGCAGTTTGACTTATCCTTCTGCTTCGCTTAGTTGACGTGTCCTCGACGAAACAGTTGCTAAGAGTTAGGTTTAATTTATTGAGTATCTGGGACTGGTAGTTGCCGATTATACTTGTACCTGTCGATCGTGTAGAACAGTTTGACGTGTCCTGTTCTACTTCACTTAGTTGACGTGTCCTCGGTGAAGCGATTGTCAGATTATGGGTATAATTAGTGGTTACTGGTTTAATCGTTCTTTCGGGGTGTTTAGCCGATTGTTTACCACGTTCAGATCTATGCTTGCATGCCTTTAATATTCTTTTGTTCCTGTTCAAGTATAAGTCTGAGCCTTCTTTCGTCGATGTCGATTCACCTTACCATGATGCTTGCCGATAGTTATTGCCGATGGCATGCTTTGCCGATTGCCGATTCTGATGCATGCCTTGCTTTATTTATCGCGCGAGTATTTATTGTTGCGACATGTCGATTCGTTTCTAGCCGACAGCCGAGTGTTTATTTTATTATCTTTTATTCACTAACATCGGCTGCGGTTACGCATCGGCCTGTCCGGGGCCGATAGTCCGGGAATTTTACACGCTTTTCTTGTCTTTGTCGATTTGCAGGGAAAATCGACTGGCACGCTCCGGAATTCACCGCGTTCCAAGTTTTGGTCCTGAACAAGAGTTAAGCAAATCTCTCAGGCCACGTGTGCGAGCGGTAAAACACACATTTTACCGTCAACACCGGCTCAGTCTTCGAAGATGCTCAGAGGGCCAGGTAGGGTTTGCGTATGTGCGTTCATAAGGGTGAGTGTACGGGATTTTTATTTTGAGGGGGGGGGGGGGGGGGGGGGGGGGGGTTGATAAGATGAGGTGTGGTGAGCATACAAGTTTCCATCTACCTGGATCCATTTCTTGATTCAGTATTGTAGTTATTGTGAACTAAGGCGTACACATAGTACATATGTTTGGTGACGGAACATTTGTTCCTTCGTAGTTTAGATAAGCCATTTGCAGTTGTGCTCTGGATTAATTATATTTATGCATGTTTTGATCAACAGAAACATGCTAGAATCATAGTCTTGATTAAGAACTAAATCATCCTCTTTCACTGGTGATCAACGGAAAAAACTGAGAATCCTATTCTCTTCTAACGAGTAAGAACAAAATCTATTTAATTAAGTCAGAGCGGTCTCCATTGTTGATATCGGTTCCAACAACATGTCATCACCGCTACTAATTTACATACACTAGTTGAAGTGGATAATAAGCTGCATCCATTTAAGGTCATAATTCTAAATATTTAAAACTTAATATCAACTTCAAATAGATAATGAAAATATGTAAAACAATCATTCTATTCATAGAAGGTTCTATGTGCTCTTGAAGATGAGTAAATCTTAAAAATTCTGGAGAAATGCCCTAAGAGCTTTGGAGTTGTAGACACAAAAGGTACTGATCTGGCACTAACTGATAGACATTTTCAGTTTTCATTTAATGTTTTCCATCCACCAAAGCAATATATAGGTACGGTACAAGAATTCACTTGAATTTCTCTCTGTTTAGTGATATGCTGCCATGCCACTAGTTAAACCATGTGCTCATTGATCACAAGGGGTAACTTGACGAATGCTGATCCGAGTGTGTATATATATGGATGTAACCGGTGCCCCTGTCCGATTAGCATCTTGAGCTCCAAGAGAATCTCTACATATTCTTTGCTACTTACTTTGGTCCATCCATCCCATCGCAAAAAAAAAAAAAAAAAAAAAAAAAAAAAAAAAAAAAAAAAAAAAACTTTGGAGCACTAGTATGGAGCATGGATATTCTTTGCTAGACTTTAATTTTCAATCCTCACTGGGTGTGAGAGGTATTGGGAATAGTTTATTCTCAATCTATTGTCGATCCTTTGCGACTAATATCTTGGGTGCTGGTATCTCTCGTCTTCTTTGGAGTACAGAAGTAGTTTTTCAGACAAAGCGACTTGATTTGATGTAGTAGCTAGTTTCAGGAGTTGGTTTGTTACATCTTTTAGATAATGGGAAAGATAGCATCCCGTCCTTGGCCTCATAGGGAGGTTACAGCCGTGGTTTGTTAGATGAATGCCCAGTAGATCATAGATACCTGAACATTTGGAACACCCTGATGTTGCATATTGGGCAACAGGATAAACTTTATGAAATGAGAGCCGAACACTGTTACTGGTTTCGTCCTAGACCATTCTGATGGTTGATGCAAGTATAAGCCAGATGTGAGGCCGTGCTCTTCCAAGATCGAGGAGAGGCAAGTAGGAAACGTCCTTGCGACCCTGACGTGATCGTCGAACGGAAAACGACCTCGTCAGGCTCGAGCTGCACTTTGCCTGCGTCGATGGTAACCGGCGTCAGAGATGTATCTGAGATTTTGAGGAGGCCGGCTTCCTCGCCGATCAACGTCGGGAGACCTCCGGTGGGCAATGGTGTAGTGTGCAGTGGAGGCGGCGTCCTTGAGAGGACCAGGGGATGTTAGGATTCGGATCGTGAGAGTTGGCTGGTCGTTGGTTGTTGTCGACTTGTGATGCGGATCTGAGGCGCAGCTCCTGGAGCATGCACGGCGAGAGCACTGGGGCGCGGCGGAGGTTGACGTACGGGAGCCGGGAAAGCATCTGTTGTGCTGCTGTGTTTCTCTTACAAGAGATCTTATTCATTCTAGTGAAACAAAACAAAGAAAAGAGTGAACTTTCAGACTCAGTATTTCGCACAGTTCACAAAAAATAGTATCAATGCGAACGTGTTTATCTGATAACAAAACAACAACGCTCAAGACTCCCCTTGTTCGCGGATCATCTGGTAACCTACTTTTGCTTCATTGCAACGGCGTATACTGCTTTGGTATCTCCGAGAAACAACAAAAATGAAGTTTAGAGGTGTGCATGAGTCACTGCTCAGGGAACACCATGAAATTAAATAAGTCAAAATACATGTCAACATGTTCACAAAATAATGAATTTGAAGTTGGATAGCAGCACACTAGCTTTGCATACGTGTATGCATTTGAACGTATATGTTTGTACTTGCACATGCATAGTCAATATTTTCTCAAAAAACATACGTGTGTGTGATAAATTGGCAACTCAGTCCATTGTAGCAACTTGTTCATTCCCAGCGTCTCCCAAGCCTGTACTGCTAATTAAGTAATACTTCATCATTCTGATTGTTTGGATGGGTGAGTAGTAACAGTTAATCATGCAGGTCATAGCTAAGGAGAAGGTAGGAAAAACTCAACAATGCAAGGAACTAGTGACTGGCCTTTATAGCAGAGATATGTGCCACAATAGGTCTAAGAAATTGTTTGGAAGCATTTACTAGTATACCCTACTCGATGTACCAAGGAAAAGGATGATTGATAGAATGGTACGAAGGACAATATGATTGACTAACTTAAAACCCACTCGATGTTTCAATCTACCTAATTAGATCCATTTCTCAAATCTATTTGGTGCACTCCATTTATATAAGGTGTACAATAAACACATGTGTTTATTGAGAAAGCGTTTGCTAGTGTCCTATCTTAGTCAAGCTCTGATTTTTTATTGAAATTCAAACTCTTAATTTCTGATCAACTGTATGAAATCCAAAAACTTTTAGAGATGATATTGGGATTTGGAACATTTCGTCATGGTCTGAGAGCTATGCGTCTACCTGAAGCACTTCTGTCACCAGGACCACAGGAAGACGCGGAGGCACGCCGTGAACTAGCAAGAGGACAGCGAGGAGAGCACCGGTGGCAGGACTCCCGCCGTAAACGTGACGCAGCGGCAGGGTGCCGAAAGGATGGTTGGAAACGTGGCTCAGAAGGTGTCCTCGCCGGGGACTAGGAGAGCAAGCTACGGCCAGATAGTACCGATGCGCTACGGCGAGGCACGGCGTGCTTTCTTAGGAACTCGCCGGCAGCGTCAGTGGCCTGCCTCGTCCTCGGCGGGACAGTGAGTGCCTCGCCTCCTACCTGACCACACCTAGGCCATCCTCGTCGTGCCGCCGCCTGTCTACAAATGGTGATGGGATCCCTTTCGGTGCTTCCGCTCACCCCTGATCAAACGACTGACCAAGTAGCTACAATATACAATTACCAAGTATGCGTGCATCAGCACAGGATTCACGAGATTGCGTGTGCAGTAATAAACTGTTTCAATTTTGGATGAAATAACTGAGTCAGGCTCACCCTAGCTTGTAGAGCATGCATGTACGGGTTTGATGAATGATCAATATTTCCAAGAGCATAATAGTGCAAAATCGAAAACTTACCCAGGCAGTCCAGCAAGGTCACTTTTCCTTTCCTGGTGCTTCCCAAGTCTATATTAGTAAGCCTTAAGTTCATTTCTAACATTTGAAGGGGTAATTCAGAACCAATCAAACAAGCAGTTTTAGCTTGTAAGATTTAAAGAATACATGCGTGTATCGAGTGTAGCTGAGCTAGAGAGAGAAACACTGCTTTTATGAGATTTTTTGGGAGCATTTCAACATATATATGAGACAATCAGTGCATAGAGTAAGAGTATGTATGACTCTTGGGGGAAAAAGTATATCGTGGGCATGATTGCCTAGTAGTTGGAGTGTACGTTTCCTTCTACCCAGGTTCATTTCCTGGATCTATATGATGGGCTCCATTTACGATTTATCTAGGGTGTCCACAACAAAAGCATCTGTTTACGCCTGAATAGGTGATTTATGCAAGGCACCATAACCTTTTGTCATGTGTATTAGTATTATGTAGCCATGAATTGGTCGCACATTGACATGTGGGCATCATGTAGTCTAGTCTAGTCTAGAATAGGGTTGATGCGTGTTATTATACAACAAAGAAGGGGGTTTTGCCTTGTACAAATTGCTAATGGTGCTGTGTTGCCCTGATTACTGAAATGAGTATCCACTAGCGCTTGGTCACCAGTCTGCACCAAAAATGTGCTACCACACATTTCAGGAAGAAATATTTCAAGGTTCTATGCTCTCATCAGCAATAACTGATCCCAGGGTTTACAGGTAAACAGGTGAATATGAGGATAACACACTTTTTTTCAGCGAGTGCCTCCGTTCTCCTGGTATGTGGGTGGTGTGCAGCATCAGCAAGACATCGATTGGTCGTTCTAAGCATAGGTGGAACATAGCCTGAAACGCGCCGGGCCATTGCCCGCCCCCGGATATCTTATTTGTTCGAGCCTGACATTATGCCTCTTCTCTTTTTGTCGTCAGACCATTGCAAAGGCAGTCACTGGAAGGATTCAAGCAGGAAGCGTGATGCACAATGGATCAACAACGATGAGCATCGGCGATGCGACAAACTCGGTGCGCCATCCAAGCCGCAGAGGCTGGCTCGGGGAGTCATTCAGAACTTGGCAGCGCCACGGTGTAGTGAACGCGGCGTCCATGGAAGGACCAGGGGTGGTCGCTATTTCACATAGCACGCGGCTCGGAACGGCTGAGTTGACTGGTCATCGGTCCTAGCCAATGAGCGGGTGTGATTTTTGTCAATAACTCTGAAACTGCATCATGTCATTCTTGTCTCAGAAAACAATGAGGCAGGATTAGTGACTAGTTTAGCATCAGTGGCCTGCAGAGGAGTGTTTTATGCATTTTACATGGAGAAAAATATCCAGGAACAATAATTTTGTTGCTTTTTGTGGAGAATATCCATTTGCGAACGAGTATAATAGAGATCCACTATGGAGAGAATGTGGACTGAACTTCATAAATTTTGTCATCACGTAATTTAGAAGTACATAACCAGAAACAAATAATTGTCCACTTCCCTTCATTTTTTGGGCACCTTTTGTGGGAATATGGTACATAACAATCCATTGTAGTAGTGTATTTGCCGTAAACATGAATTAGCAGCATATTTGGAAGAGAGTTTGGGATCCAAATAGTTAAAGATTTAACTAAATCATGAAATTTTTCAGAACAATTGCCCTCTTCCAAACGGGCCTGAATCAAAAGGGCAAACAAAAGGAAAGGGAAACAGGCAGTGATGTGCAACAGATTGATTATAATTATATGTTTTGATTCGGCATGTGATGTCTCATCCACCATAAAAATACTTCATGCCCCGCGAGATAAAGATCACATGCACTCTCTTTACTTATAAGTCATGTTGCACGTAGAACACAAGGCAAACAGTTGGCCAGCAGATGGTGTATAAATATGGGTACCAGTACTGGTACTCAACCCGATCAGCATTCGAGAATTGAGAGTATTTGGAGCGCCAAGTGGTTTCTATATATACATGCCTTTAATTATGCTTCAAGGCATGCTTGGTACCCAGTCCTACTTTCTGATGTATGGAGTATTCAATTATTAATCCTTTGCAAGATCGTTTGGTGGGTGTGAGAGGTATTGGGAATCATGGAGCTCCAAGTGCTATAACAGTCGGAGCAAATAGCACTCAATGGCCTGCGAGATCCTGGTGATGGCCCATCAAGCGGCACGGCGTTGTGGCAAGGATGTTTTTCTTTTCACGAGCAAGATATGGGTGTTGGTCCTGCGTCAGCACTCCGGCAAACAGCACGAAGGCCGGATAAGATTGCAAACATGATCGGACCAACACTGGCCAGCCTGTTTGAATATGCTTTTTGTGATCATCGCTGGTGCAAGCCGACTGTGCCATGAATGGTGACAAAGGGTACTGGAGCCAGAGTCGTCCATAACCGCGCTCTTGGTCCTCAGAATTCTCTCATATTTCTCACCGGGCGACATCCTTTTTTCATACATACTAGGCCTTTAACCCGTGCAGCTGCACGGGCAAGGGTATGTTGTTTTGAACATGATTATATGAATGCTACTGGATGAATGTTTTCAAAAGGGCAGAAGAAGTAGATTATTTATACTGGTGACTACAGGTTATATAAGTGTACATTAATGTGTGTTATTTACTTATAGGATAAATGAAGACTCTAGAAGAATGTTGTAGAGGTGCATTGGGTTAAATTTAAAATAATGATATAGATGGATCCACAAAAATACGTTATAGCGGTTATAATTCAATTGTAGTGTTCCTTAATTAGTTTGTGAGTTTCTAGTAAACCTCACATTCGATCATTCCCTTCTCATTGAATGTGAGATTTATTAATGTCCAACAGCCCAATAGCACGAAGAGAATATCAACATAAGACTCTGGCACAAAATCAATATTTTTCTTTGAACTAAAGGACAACACATCAATATGTTGAGAGAAGAACTGAATGAATTTTGTAACTATATATTTAATCTCAGACAAGGACTGAAATTAGCCATATAATCAAAGTTGAGAACTAGTAATCATGGTTGGTAACGGTTTCCTGTTCTTAGAAAAAGGAAGTTAATTAGTGTCGTTCTGGTCCTCAAATGTTGCTGTTCCTATTGATCATCTTCCTCTGGCTCGGAGTAATTTTATTTTCATAGTAATTTTTCAATTGTAGGTAAACTGGTAGCTAGTTACTCTTCACATCCACTTTCTGGTTCTTACATATCATTTTATATATTCATACAGCCTTGGTTCACAATTATTACAACTTCATCGAGTTGATGCAGGCATACACATATTTTGAATGTACATTGTGAAGCTAGACTGCATCTTTCGGAAGATACATGACAGAAGTTTGGGTCTATCACTAGCACACAATTATCTATGTAACTGCAAAGCCAAGCCAACAGGAAATCCATCCGCAGAAGTAAAGTCATCATGCAGCGAACAAGGACACTTGTAAAACATTATGCCTCATCACTGGAGAACAATGTATTCGTAATACCTCCCACACCCATTAACGGAGATCACACAATCTAGCCAGATCCATGTATACTTCGAGAACTTGGTACCATCTGCTAATTCTAGTTACATATATATAGAGCTAGCTCCTGGAGCACCATACATATAGCCTGTACGTTGAGGATTAATCATTTTTTCCCTTTGGCTCGCTGAGCACATGGAATAATAGTGCCAAGGTAAATAGAGAAAAATACAAGTCATTTCTCATACCGATGGCAACCTTCTTTATGAGCTCCACGTACATACTGTCACACCCAGTTTTAAGGACAAAACTGAATGCATAACTATATATGTGTCAGGATCAAGTTTCACACATATGGAGATAAAAGTGAAATAAACAGTATAACCAGTGTCATTATTACATCGTCTCAAAGTAGCATTATTACAATATCTGAATATAAATGTCTCCTAAGACTAAATAACTCGACAGCGGAAGACACCCAAACGCACAGGCAGTCGACTGGGAGACAACACGCCTAATATTCCTCATCGAAGTACTCCATGGCACCTTCATCTTCTGAGCAGCATTTCAATGTAGTATAGGGAATAGCAAGTGTGAGTATATGTCGTACTGCAAGTGGGGGAAAAATATGACATGCAAGCTTAATAGAAGAAAGGCTATAACATGGTTCATTTGCATAAATGCCAACTATAACATAAGACACAGTTTATAAAGCAACCTATATTACTAGGTGTGTTGAGACTACCCATCAATTAAATTAAGTAAATTAAACCAAACTCCACACAGGAGACAGTCCACAGAGGACAACGGTTCACACAGGACCGTGAGGGAAAAGATCACCAAGATTCATGTGATTCACCCAGAAACCACCCAACCAACCAGCACCCACTAATCATGTGAGATGGCCATGCCGCTCATAACCGTGAGCACGGCTTTCATGAAAGTTTTACACTCTGCAGAGGTGGCACCACTTTACCCACAAGTTAGAGATTCCCGTAGAGCCATTCCACTTCCGAGGTAGATGACCGGGGTTTCTCCACTAGCCTTTACAAAGAATGCTCCCAACAATGTAACTCGCTCATTAAGGTTCCACAGCTGTACATAAGTGTTGGTTCACAGAGATCCACAGTTCACACAGGACCATGACTCAAGAGCCAACACCCCAGCTGCCCCCTCTGATGCCAGGCGGTTCCCAGGATCACAAAGCATCCATTCCCCACTCTCCCAACAGCGAGCACAAAATTAAGAACACCCTAATTATTTGGCTAGCCTACCCATTATCAGTCTTATGATGGCACTGTGTTGGCGATTTCTAGCATACCATTTTATATGCCAACTGCGCCTTATATAGAGCATAAATGTCATCATTATAGGCCATCAACCCTTGATAATAGCACTATATTTGTATATATGTCGTTCTGGAGAATTATTGCAGAAACAGATGAAAAGGACGATATTCTGGACAATGTAGCTGATCTGGGCCTAAAGAGAAGAGAAGCAGCAGAAAATGGCTACTGTGCCGACCGGCACAGGGAACTTCAGGGCAATCAAGGCTGGCCCACCACTCAGTTGATTCTAGAAGGAAGTCATCCGAACCAATCTTGGGAGATATTCATCACGAAGAGATAAAAGATACTCGAAGATTTGAAAGAGCAATGCAAGACTTGATCTCGAAGAAAACTGATTGGAAGGCCCACGTGGAAGCTACTTACGACTTCGGAACCGACTTAGAGGAGAAACCGAGCTGGACACGAGTTGTGCCGATCGGCACAGCCTGTGTGCCGATCGGCACAGGGACTCTTTTCCCGAGATCTCTTTCCTTTCCGAAGCACAGCCCTATATAAACTTGTAGAAACTCTAGGGTTTAGAGATCGGCCGCAGAGGGACAACACAGCTAGTAAGTTTAGAGCCACCGGGGCTTTGCCCCGTTCTTCATGTTCTCTAGTTTTTAGATCAAGAACCGCTGGTGTTAAGAGGTGATCCATCAAGGTAGGCCTACTAGATGGTGATGTATCTTGCACTATGTATTATCGAAGTATGGTTGAATATGTGGATGAATGGTTTTGATTATAGATTGCCTGGATTTTATGGTCTTTACATGCACTTGTTCCTACGCTTAGTGACGACTAAGTATTAGATGTTATCTTAATTGTGGTGGCAATAAGAGGTGAGAGATTCAATCTCTCACTATCTCCATTGTGGTTAAGGTAGTATTGGGATCTTGTAATGCGCCATAATTGCATGTCGTCTCCGTACCTCAATGCGCTGGAATATGCGAGATCCTTGAGGTGATGTGTAGAGTAGGAAGAGGCTACCGACTAAGGCGAACTGGTCGTGACAGGGCACGTCGGAAAGGGGTTTCGACCTACCGATCTTCGGTTATCAATAATTGAGTAATTCCGTTTATGATGCTATTTAACTAAGCTTTTTGGTTACGATCTCAACTAGCAGACTTGGCTAACTCCGTGATTCTAATCAGGTTCCTTAGGCTGTCCAAGCAACAGTTGGTCATCTCAGCCTTCGTGCCGACCGGCACACCTAGTGTGCCAACTGGCACGTTCCCCAATGCTCCCAACCTCGCGCTCACGCTCACTAGAAAGCCTGGCTAACTCTTTTACTGATGATTTTGCTTAATTCCTATTGGTCTCTGTGGTTCGATTAAACCTTGTAATACTCTTCTGGGGAAAAAGTGCTACAACTGTACACCGTCCACTTGCGGTATATAAGTAGGTGCGTATAAACGACCAACAAGTTAACTTTTTCTGGCGCCGTTGCCGGGGACCTTTGTTCGAACTAGGCATTGTTTGAAGTTTGAGAAATTGGCTCTGGTGCCGATCGGCACACCACTATGCCGACCGGCACATTGCTTTTTTTTTAATTATTTTCTCTATTTTTCCAGTACATATGTCCTGTTTGTTTAACCAGACAGGTATGGACGGCGCTAAGTCGAATAAACCCTCTAATTACCTCGATGATCCAGAAATTCTCTTTCGCAAGCGTAAGGCGGAAAAGAAAAGCAAGTCAGTGGGAGACATAGAAGACAACAGCGAGCCACTCAGCCCGAGGGCATTGTTTGCAGCTCTAGAAGAAGACAAGGAAGAAGAAGTTCCAGAAGTAGAAGACATGGGAGACACAACACCAATAGCTAATCGCCTCAAGCCTGCCTTGGACAATGTTATCAAGACTGAGTTCACTGCACAAGCTCAACCTTTTCAGCTGGAACGCTATATGTCTTTGGTTGGTCAGCAACCGTTCACAGGTTCTGAAGATCCTAATATGCATTTGCAACACTTTCATGAAATCTGCAGTACCTTTCAGTTGCAACATATGAATGCCAATGAAGCCAAGGTGCGATTGTTCCCTCTATCTCTTATTGGGCGTCCTAAGCAGTGGTACCATGGGCTACCTTCTGCAACAAAGATTAGTTGGGATCAACTTTCTGCAGAATTTTTGGCAAAATACTTCCCTCCAGGCAAGACTCAAGCTTTGAAGAACAAGATCCTTGGATTTACTCAACTTGGTGATGAGAGCGTTGGAGAAGCATGGAATCGATTCAATGAGTACAAGGATGCTTGCCCTCATAATGGCCTTGCTGAATGGGAGCAAGTGGAAAGGTTCTACACGGGTTTGAATCTTTCGTCCCGACAACACTTAGATGCTTCGTCTGGAGAATCATTTTTGGACAAGACACCAGCTCAAGCCACGGCCTTGATCAAGAAGATAAAGCAAAGTCAATCAAGGGTTAGTGAGAGAGAAAGTAGAAGCCTTCAACCTTCCATGGGAAAGATGAAGAGTGTGGTAGAAAGAGCTTATGATGAATTGCTTATGGACAAGCTTGACACCATACAAAGGAGATTGGACAAGATTGATCATATTCCCAAGGAAGAAACTGTCAAGCTAGCGGAAGCCCGTTCTACATGTGAAGAATGTGGAGAGCTCGGTCATGTGAGCAAGGATTGCCCCGAGGATATAAAGATGCTTAGTTATGTGAAGAGCCAAGGATGGAAGACTCCATATCAGCAACAACGGAGTAGCTTCACCCCATCATCGTCTATGCAAAATGCCATCCCTCTTCGTATTCAATGCCAAGAGTTCTTTCAAGCTCAAGAAAAGGTCAACAAGGACACCCAAGCCAAATTCAAGGAAGTCGATTGTGTGCTTGAAACAATCAATGACAAGGTCATCGAAGTGGGAAGCTCTAATCAGCAAATTCTCCAATTCATGAAGATGATGGAGAAACAAATGGCCCAATTGGCGGATTCGGTACAAGGTGAGAAGGGAACTCTTCCTGGTAATACTCGCTCTGCAGAACAGCTGAAATCCATCGCTACGAGGTCTGGGAAGCAAACTGAAGATCCGAAGTTTGCAGCTGGAGCAAGACGACCACGTGCCGACCGGCACGACTCGTGTGCCGATCGGCACGCTACAGAAGATTGTGCCGACCGGCACGACGAATGTGCCGATCGGCACACTGAGGAAATTGACCTCTCGGGTCTGAAAAAGGGAACTGAGAACAAGGAACACGGTCCTGCTACCTTTCTGGATACGCAGCTTCTGACCAAGACAGAAAGGATCCGACACCATGATGAGCAATTCTCCAGGTTTGTCGATATTATGAAGAAGTTATATATCAATGTCCCGTTCCTTGATGCTCTTCAAGTGCCCACCTATGCTAAGTACATAAAGGATATCATGCAAAGCAAGAAGTCCTTAGCATCGGAAGAAGTAGTGAAGATGACAAAGGAGTGCACTGCAGCTATTAATGACATTACACCAGAAAAGAAGCCCGACCCCGGATCTCCTAGTATCCGGTGTTTGATTGGAGCTCAAATCTTTGAAGGGGCTTTATGCGATCTCGAAGCAAGTTTAAGTGTCATGCCTCGCTATGTCTTTGCAAGTTTGAATTTGCCAGAGTTGGAACCTACGGCTATGTGTTTGGAATTGGCCGATCAATCGGTTCGCTATCCCGATGGAATTGCTGAAGATGTGCCTGTCCAAATTGGTGATCATATAGTTCCTGTGGATTTCATTGTTCTTGATATGGATAGAAGGACGAAGACTTCATTGATTTTGGGCCGGCCTTTCTTAAGGACAGCGAAGGCAAACATTGATGTGGGGAGTGGAAAGATAAGTTTCGACATAAGTGGAGCCTCCTACACATTCAAGTTTCGCCCCAAGGGAGAAGAAGGCCGTATGGTCTCCAAGTGGGTTGAGAAATACAAGTCTCCGCACCATAAAGCAATCGAGGGTAATTGGAGGAAGGATATGTCCTATCATTGAAGGAGAAGAAATTAGAGAACCTTGTAGCATCGCAGCTATATTTCCCGTAGAGCGACGCTAAGGAAGTGATTTATACGGGGAGGTCAAGCTCTACGACCTTTTCAAAACTAAGAGCGCTTTTGGGAGGCAACCCAAAATCCGGGATGCGAGTCATAGGGTGAGTCTTTTTGTGTTAGTGCTTTCGGGAGGGCAACCCGTGAATTAGAAATTTAGTGCTAACCGGGAGGGCAACCCGGCCTTTAATTTGTTTGCTTGTAATCCACAATAATGCTCCCGGAATAAAATTTGTTAGTCCAAGTGTTTGTTTTAACTTTTGTGTGAACTCCTGCGCTGTCTGTTTACCTTTCGCAGTTTTGTTTTTGTGTTTTGCTTGTTCGCTAACAGCGCAGGAAGAGAAAAGAAACAAAAAGAGGAAATTCTGGCAGGTGCCGATCGGCACAAGCCGTGCCGACCGGCACAGGAACTGGCACGCCAAATCGTGCTCTGGAAGATACCCCGATCTAGAAATACAAATTAATTTGGGGAAAAACGACGAAAATGTGCGGGATATTCGAGGAAGGAAAAATCGAAAAGGTAAGTTCGGCAATTGTCCCGAGAATATTTCCGTATTTTTGGTATTTTTCTGTGCGCAGAAATATATTGGACGATTCTTGCGGAAGAAGGAGGCATTGGCGGAAGTTTGGCTCGGTTGCCGACCGGCGCGGCACGCGTGCCGATCGGCACCACAAGGAGACGCCACCTCCAGGAATTTTGATGCTACAGGATGTCTGACACCCGCAAGGAAATCTGAAATTTTGGCGACACAAAGCAACGAAGTTTTGAATCGGGCACGGACTCCGCAGTGCCGACCGGCACCCTGCCGTGCCGACCGGCACAGCTGCCAATAATTCAAACGAAGCTTCAAAGTTTGCGCACGTTGGAAGGAGTGAAAATCACTGACGTCCATGCAGCTGCCGAGCACAGGGGGAACACTGAGCACCCTGCCTTGGGATGGAGCAAAAGTGCCGACCGGCACGGTACCCGTGCCGATCGGCACCCCATGGAAAATTTAAATTTCGAATTTGCTCCCCTGTTTCCCGGCACGCGATACTGTACGCGGCATGGGGAAGAGGAAAAGAAGTTGCTGAAGCCAAGGCGCGGGGGAATTAGTGCAGAATTTGAATCGTGCCGACCGGCACGGTCTCCGTGCCAATCGGCACCGCGTGGAAAAGCCAAGCCTTTGCAGGTGCACCCCTATCTCCCGACATGCGACACTGTTACAAGCATGGGGAAGAGGAAAAGAAGGCGTGGCAGCCGAGGGACGACGGAATCCGCGAAAATTTGAACTGTGCCGGCCGGCGCGGCACTGTGCCGACCGGCACAACGGCGAATTTGAACTGGCTCGGGTTCCTTCCCTTGGACGCCTTGGAGAGCTATAAGAGGGGGCACTACCTCCTCCATTTTCGCCACAACTTCCTGGCAAACCTCTCCACTCCTCCACTTCCTCCATTTGAGCAGTTCGTTTCCTTTTTCGCAGAAAATGAAGGGGTTCGGTTCCACGCTCAAGAGCGCCGGCAAGAGGATTCGCCGGGGGTTCAGCTCCGGCGGATCGCATCAATCCGGCAACAACAACTCCGGCGACAACAACTCCGGCAGCGACTCCGGCTCCTTCATCTCGGCGCGAAGGGCGAGTTCGGCGGGTTATGATAGCCCCGAACTCTCCGTCGAGATGACACCGCCACGAGGGCGGGACGACTTCTACATCGCCCACCGCGACTCCGGCATCCCTCGAGGACCGAGGCCGCGCACGAGGAGCGCGACCGCCGCCGCCGCCGCCGCCGCCGCCGCGGCGGGTGGGACGTCGGCGGAAGCCGAGTCGAGCGTGCCGGCATATGTGCCGCGCGCGGTTCGGGAGGGGTTCACCCTCACAAGCTTGGAGGAGGAGCACATCTACACCAACATCCGCGGCCGCATCGTCACCAACATCGACATGGATGAGGAATTCCTCACCAAGGTCGGGGTATGGCCGGACCTCCAACAATGTCTCATCAACCTTGGGTGGGAGACCCTCCACGACCAGGCGAGCAGCTTCGACATCGAGCTCGTCATTGAGTTCATCACCACCATGCGCCCGGAGACGAACGAGCAAGGCGATGATGAGATCAAGTTCCGTGTGCGGGACGAGCCCTACTCCATCACGATCGAGGGCATCTCCGATGCTCTTGGTTTCGATAAGGAGGCCCCCGTATACGGCGCTGTGACTACGGAGATGCTCGACGCGTTTTGGCGCCGCATCGCCGACGCGGACGAGCGCAAGAGGGGGCACATCAAGAACCTCACGATCCAAATAATTCACCGGTGGATGGCCGCGCGCACCACCGGCCGCTTCGACACCACCAACATCTCCGATACGGATTTGCGTTGGCTCTACAACGCCATCGCAAGTCCGGCCAAGTGCAACCCCATTATGTTGATGGTGGGGAGTTGGTTTAGCCAAAGGGCCAACCCTAAGGCAAAACTAGCCTTTGGAGGCTACCTCCAAACAATCGTCTTCAAGGTCACCGCCGGCAACCTCATGATGAAGGACGATTGTTGGGTGAGGCCGGCGCTCATCGACGAGTCCATGGTGCGCGGGAAGACCATCACGGGAAGCGCCAAGCTCGGCTACTACGTCTGCGGCACCAACATCAAGCTTCCCTGCCCCGAGCTCGCCCTCTTCCTCCCGAACAAGATCGACGGAGGGAATTGGCTCGAGGCCGACCTCCGCGAGCGACACAAGGTGACGAAGACCAAGCGCGGGAGGAAGGAGGTCGTCGGGCAGTCTTCGGCGAGCGCAGCAGCGGACTGGGACAGCTGGGATGCCACGGCACCAGCTGCGCCCAGCCAACCGACGCAGCAGGCACCCGTGCCGATCGGCACGGGCTTCGCGCCGGTCGGCACAGGCCCCGTGCCGGTCGGCACAGACCCCAGGTACTTCGGAATGCCCCCTGTCTATCCTCAGTACTTCCAGGGGGCACCCTACTATGCTCCTGCAGGACCTCCGGGGGCGAACTTTGCCCCGATGCATCGATACATCGACAACAACGTCCAATACGTTGAACGCATCGACAACTTGGCGGGTGAGATGCGGAGCAACACCGACGCGATGATCGACGAGTTCGCGAGATTGGAGGCGGCATACTATGGCTTCGACTACACGCAGCCACCTCCATTCGATGGGTAGTGTGTTGTGTACGGCACAACTTGTATCGGTTTCCCGGTTTGCGTTTTTCTTTCCCTTTCGCATTTCCTTTTTATTTATTTCCTTATGTGTGTGTGAGCGGGTTGGGAAACCATGTATCGGGTGTGTTTAGTTTGTTTGTGTGCTTTTATTTATGCAAGTGTGCTAGTATCTAGTTTTATTTACGCAAGTGTGCTAGTAGTATGTTTAGTATGATACATCATCATGTAGTCCGAGCTTTCAAAATCCAATATGATGATGATCTTTATGCTTTATTTGAAAAATGATACGAGTATGTATGTCTATCTTGAGAAGTGTTCATGACGATCGAGCGATGTTGAGCACAAATAAAATTTCGAACTTTCACTATAATGTATTCGGCAAATACTTCATATATGACGTAGTTGACTTCAAAATTCCCATGCAAGTGTAACAATAAGATCGATTTGGATGACATGACTTAGTACCTATTTCTTTATAAAAATTCAAATATTCTTATTGTGAGCTTTAGAATCACTCCGTATCATTCGATTACGCCTACCAATGCCAAATATATGCGACTCAAATTAAGCCTTTGCTAAGTAGAGACTATGATTGATGATTGAGCTCGGTTAAGATTTAATTCTTCGGGTATGAGACTTGAAAAATTGGCCATATCTTTTGCGTATCGTGTTGATTTTCTAGCCTTATTTCCGCTCGAGCTATGCAAATTACCGCATTGGAATTGTGCATAATTCGCCGAGTATCCGATACTTGAGAACCAAATTTCTTGATTCAAATATCAATCCTTGACCACATCCTACTGTATTCTTGGCTACAAATCTGCCACAACTGTTCAGATGAAAATTCCAGAGCAAATGGGCAGGTACAGACACTGTGCCGACCGGCACAGAAAAAAAAAAAAAAGAGAGAAAAAAAAAGAGAGAAACAAAAAGAGAAAAAGAAAGAAAAAGAAAAAAAAAGAAAAGGTCTGTACCTTGCATAGTTTTGCTCGGGACTAGCAAAATTTTAAGTGTGGGGGGAAGAGTGAATTCCCTTGAATTCCTATCATCAAGTAGTAGCCAAGAATTTCTTTTTCCAACCATGTACACGATTCAATATCAATATTTCCTTTGTACATGTCCACTATTTCAAAGGTGTGAGTTTCTTTCTCAAAATTCAATTCCTAGTGGCCTTTTGACAAGTCTCAGTAAAACCAATTAGAGTTATTTCTTAGCTTTGCAATATGTTGTTGATTTATGTCTATTTTTCCTTGAATTTCCTCACCGAGCTACTCATAAGGCCTTACACACAAATATAAATAAAGTAGATTGTAGGCGAGTGATGGAAGTTGAGTTGTTCACTTGATCGTTTGAGAAGGATAGTTCTTTTGCTCACAATACTTTTTAGTGATTTACACAAGTGGAAAAGTCATGTGCATCAAGTTGAATATTTTTAAGATTTGCTTTGGGAAATACTCTTTCTTGCTCAATACCCATATTTTGAACATATTTGCTGAATACTAAATTGATTTGATCTCACAATGACTAAATGCTCAGCTCGTGTAGATTCGAAATACTTTTATGATTGATGTGACTATGTGCAAGTTGATTTTCATTCTTGACTTTTCTCGGGACGAGTAAAGGTTTAAGTGTGGGGGAGCCGTTGGCGATTTCTAGCATACCATTTTATATGCCAACTGCGCCTTATTTAGAGCATAAATGTCATCATTATAGGCTATTAACCCTTGATAATAGCACTATATTTGTATATATGTCGTTCTGAAGAATTATTGCAGAAACAGATGAAAAGGACGATATTTTGGACAATGTAGCTGATCTGGACCTGAAGAGAAGAGAAGCAGCAGAAAATGGCTACTGTGCCGACCGGCACAGTCCTGTGCCGACCGGCACAGGGAACTTCAGGGCAATCAAGGCTGGTCCACCACTCAGTTGATTCTAGAAGGAAGTCATCCGAACCAATCTTGGGAGATATTCATCACGAAGAGATAAAAGATACTCGAAGAAAACTGATTGGAAGGGCCACGTGGAAGCTACTTAAGACTTCGGAACCGACTTAGAGGAGAAACCGAGCTGGACTCGAGTTGTGCCGATCGGCACGGCCTGTGTGCCGATCGGCACAGGGACTCTTTTCCCGAGATCTCTTTCCTTTCCGAAGCACAGCCCTATATAAACTTGTAGAAGCCCTAGGGTTTAGAGATCGGCCGCCAGAGGGACAACACAGCTAGTAAGTTTAGAGCCACCAGGGCTTTACCCCGTTCTTCATGTTCTCTAGTTGTTAGATCAAGAACCGCTGGTGCTAAGAGGTGATCCATCAAGGTAGGCCTACTAGATGGTGGTGTATCTTTCACTATGTATTATCGAAGTATGGTTGAATATGTGGATGAATGGTTTTGATTATTGATTGCCTGGATTTTATGGTCTTTACATGCACTTGTTCCTACGCTTAGTGACGACTAAGTATTAGATGTTATCTTAATTGTGGTGGCAATAAGAGGTGAGGGATTCAATCTCTCACTATCTCCATTGTGGTTAAGGTAGTATTGGGATCTTGTAATGCGCCATAATTGCATGTCGTCTCCGTTCCTCAACGCGCTGGAATATGCGAGATCCTTGAGGTGATGTGTAGAGTAGGAAGAGGCTACCGACTAAGGCGAACTGGTCGTGACAGGGCACGTCGGAAAGGGGTTTCGACCTACCGATCTTCGGTTATCAAAATTGAGTAATTCCGTTTATGATGCTATTTAATTAAGCTTTTTGGTTACGATCTCAACTAGCAGACTTGGCTAACTTACCTCGTGATCTAATCAGGTTCCTTAGGCTGTCCAAGCAACACTTGGTCATCTCAGCCTTCGTGCCGACCGGCACACCTAGTGTGCCGACCGCACATTCCCCAATGCTCCCAACCTCGCGTTCACGCTCATTAGAAAGCCTGGCTAACTCTTTTACTGATGATTTTGCTTAATTCCCATTGGTCTCTGTGGTTCGATTAAACCTTGGAATACTCTTCTGGGGAAAAAGTGCTACAAATGTACACCGTCCACTTGCGATATATAAGTAGGTGCGTATAAACGACCAACACACTGTTGTCATGGTTACATGCTCCACGAACCAGTCCTTAGCTGATCTGAGCAAGAACTAATCACAAACCAAATGTTCACAGAGAACCATCCAAACCATCCCTTTGCTCAGACCCTAGCTTTCCATGTTGCTAAACGGATTAGCAGGTTAACACTTAGTTAAAGTATACCATTAGTCAAGATTAACATGATAAGGTGATTGACTCCAACAGCAAAGCTAAGCAAAAACTACCCAAAGACAACCACCATAAGCTAGGGCGACAAGGAATGATATGGAACAGGTAAAGTAGACACATAGGATTCAATATTAAACAAGCATGCATGTTTATAAAAGACACCTTTAAAACATAGGTTCAGAATGGTCAAGGACACTTGCCTGTATCCCCTGCTGCTGCTTGCTCAAACTCTTGGTCTTGGAACGGCTCCTCTTCTAATAACGGTAACATGCAAAGCACACATACATAAACAATAAGAAACAGTACACCAAACAGTACCAAACTGCTACAAAAACAGTAGCAAAAGCTAGAGCTCGATCCTACGATCGCGTGAGCGCAAGAATCGCTTAAAACGGAGTTAGGAGTAAAAAGTTATAAGCATTTGAAGTTAGGAGGTTTAAACTGTAAGATTAGCATTTCTGGAATTATTCTTATACTCGAAAAACTGAGTTATTGCACAAGCATGACGTCGTGCTGATGCAGTAAAGAGTAAATTAATTAAATTAAACTGGAAAACTTGTGGACTCAGTCCATGGAGGCCGTGGACCGCTCAGGGTCGCCGGTCTACGGGTCCATCGTAGACCGAGTCGCCGGAGACGACGGGAGTGCGGCGGCGCTTCGCCGGCGCATGGCCGGAACGGCGTCGCGATGCTCCAAAGCTCGTTGCGGGAGGCTGGGGAGCACGAGACGATGATGTAGGACCCACCTAGGCGGCCGCGCGGGGTGGTGGAAGTCAGGAGGGCAGTCGGCGACGACGAGGAACGATGGTGAGGCGGCGGCGGCGTCTGAAAGTGTCGTCGGGGTGCCGGAACTCGACGAGATCAGACGGTAGGCGGGCGGCACGTCACGGCGGTCCTCGGCGGCTGGTCGGGGTGGTCCGAGGCCGCGGCGTCGAGCGGCCTCCGGAGCTCGGGCGACAGCGACAATAGCGGCGGCGGCTAGGGTTGTCTTGAGGCAGCAAAATTGGCGAAAAGGCGGCGCGGAAGTTGGGGGCTCTTGTTTTATAGGGCGAGGGTAGAGCGGAGGCCTAGGCACGCACGCCCAGGTGCCGATTCGGAGGCGGGGCGACGTACGGCGGGGCGGCGCGCGGTAGAGCTCGGCGGGCTGCGTGCAGGCTCGGGCGGGCTGACGCGGGTCGCGGCCGGGTGGCGCTGGCGGAGAAAAGAAGCAGGCCGGCCCAAGCGGTAAGAAAAAGGTAGAAGAAAAAGAAAAGCGGAAACTGGGCCGCAGAGATTTGGCCCAAGACGGACGGTTTCATCTTTTCTAATTTCTGATTTTCCAGACTATTTATATTCTAAATGAATTCGATTTCTATTCGAATTTTAAATACATTTTTCACCCAATAAAAATCCCTACTGCAATCTACTCCAGCATGAATGCAACAAACAATTATTTTATAACCTAAATTAATTATTTAATTTAGAAAATAACTCTTTTACCTAAATGTTGACAACCTAAATAAATCTGAGTAGTTTTAATCTATTCTAAAAAGTTTTAAAATTTAGTGAAAGTTAAGTCACATTCCAAAATTTGAAATTTTGGAGTGTGACACATACCGTTGCTGAGGCCAAGAGCGTGGTTGGTCATCAACTGCAACACCCTCTTGGAGGTGTCTGCCACCATGTGCTCAGTATATCAAAGTGTAATGTTCAGACAAGTCACAAGACGACTGAAATAAAATTGTTTCATTTCACATATTCAGGCCACAAGATGAAAACAAAGGGTTAACTAACGGTCATATTTTTTTTGAAGCAAAACTAATGATCGATCAGCAATTTGCAGCGAAAATGTGCCAACACATTTCAGAAAAACTTTATTCAAAGTGAAAGGAACTGATCTCTCTGGGGTTACTGGTAAACAGGTCATTATAATGCAAGGGTATAAGTAGAACATCAACTGCTGGTATGTGGGGAGCAGCATCAGCGTGAGATCAATTTTAAGGTAGGCCGTTGCAAGCAGAGGAGCTAGCCTAGAACGCGTCGAGCGCGCGGCGAGTGACCATGGCTTCGTGTCCGCCCACGGCGAGCCGCGGGCGTCGGAGGCGCCTGCGGAGGGCAGCGGCTCCTAGTACGCTGTCATGGTTCAAGCATAGGCCGCCGCGCATGCTTGCCGAGTCGTTCGAACAGATACACGACGTCCGCTTTCGCGGCAAGGCCAGCGGCGAAGTCGTTCGAACTCGGCGGCGCCCTCGCGAGGACTAGGGGTCCTGGGACTCGTTCGATTGCATTCGATTTGTGCGGCTCGGACACGGTGAGTTGACCGGTCGCCGCCCAACTGATAGGTCTCCGTGCATGAGCCTGCAAAGGGCCGGCGATGTCGGTGGCGCCGTGCAGGAGCTCCAGCTTTGCGGAACGGCGTCCGCGCGCCGTATCATGGCGGTGTTCCCCGCCGCCCAGACGGCAAAGGGACGAACAGCGCCAGCGAAAACGAAAGCGACCGGCTCATCGGCAGCTGCCCAGCCGCCGGCCTCGTCGCGTTCGCTCTCTTAGCGCTGGCAACCTGCTGAACTGCTGCTGACCATGGCAGTGCATTCTCTGGTGAGGTGAGCCTAATCTTGTCTGCTCCTTGTACGCACGGCCGAGTAGCTCTGTTTTTCTTTGCTTTAAAGGCCGGGGACTGCCCCCTCCTGTTCTGGGGAAGCATGCATGACGCAGGCAGCGGCGGAGCTCGACGGCGACCGCGTTGCTGGATGATGACACTGACACAGCGCATCCGCGGGTTGCGTTGCGCCAGCAGAGTCTGGAATAGCGAAGTTGTTGAGTGGGCAGTCAGGGGAGATGGTGGTAGGAGACGAAGACGGCGGTGAGTCAAGAGTACTCTGCAGGTTCAGTTGACTTTCAGCCGGCAGAGGAACTAGCTTCAGAAATGCTCTAGTTGGGACGAACCTGATTGGTTAGAGGTCAAAACTTACCGACAAGGAATTCTTCGTATCTTATATTTACTAATTGGAGGCTCCTTTTGAGGCCTCCACGTTAATCGTAGAAAATTCCTAGAAATTACCAGAAAAAAGCAAAACATCTATCCGTCGATTTCAATGCTCGGCAAACCGTAACCACAGATCAAAAAGGAGGAGAACTCTTAAAATGACCGAACAGCCAATTTTTCTATCCACGAATTGTACTGCCTAACCCTAGCCGCCTCTCGGTCCCCGCTTCTTCATCCTCATCGTTGTTCCTGTTGGTCCCATGGAAGCCAGAACTTGAAGAAGCTGAGTTGAGGGATGCTCCGGCTGCATGGAGGGGAGAAGCGAAGAACAGCCGTCAGCACGCCTGATCTAGCCGAACTGAAAAACAGGACGAGATCGCCGATCCGATCTACTAGCGTCGAAAATCCGCATCGACTCTGTGGTCTGGGACGTCCCTTCCACAGGTTCTGGGCTCCTTCATGCTTATGGATTCAAGAGACGGCGGGATGAAGGGGAGGTTCCTGCACTGAGGCTGCATATGGATTCGATCAAGAGGCGGCGTGATTAAGGAAAGCACGGAGCCGCTGCCCAGAGTTCGCCCCTCACGTACTCTGCTCCGGAAGATCAATCGAGATTATTGAAAGTCTACATGCAATTGGCCATGGGCCATGGCAAACTACGTCATGTACAATCACTGATGGCGTAACCTCTGTAAGACTGCAATAAGGTAGTCTTTGTGCCATACGTTTCAGTTTGTTGGATTTTGACTGTCTGAGTTCAGTTTCCTTTTGTGATCTGGCCAGCTCGATGTGCAAGAAAATGTTTGAAAGAATATTGGATTCAAAAAGAGCAAGCCAGTCAGGTTCAACCCAAGAACACATAATTACTTGAGTTATCAATATAGTATTTATCTTCTCTATGATTCACAAAGCAGAAACAATAATTAGCTTTTTCCTTGCATTAATATATACTTGCAGGTCACTCTAATCTGGCATTTATTTGGACATATGCTCCTTAAAAGCATATGTGTGTAGTGTTCTATGATTTACTATATTAGATCTCTGAGAGCTGCATTCATTCTTTTTAAATAAGAGATTATTATGTGTGGATAGTTATGTACATACGTCCAATCGATGAATGAGATGGAGAATTGGAAGGATCGTGTCATGGTCAAAATAGTATATGGTTTTTCTATTGATGTTTAAATTGTTTATAACTTATCTTAGTGAACGAATTTACATGTTAGGATTCAGCATGTTCGATGTAGCTCGGCCTTTCTTCTATCGCACTACTTTAAATTTTTATTTACTATGACATGTATTTCTTCCAATTGAATTATGTGAATCGACTTCCAACTCCATGAAAATTGATTGTATGAAGTTTAGACAAACAGACTCCACTGAGATTTTGTAACTACTAATGATCACCAGATATGTGGAATCTTTTTGTCCTGTTCTGGAAAGTACTCTAATTCTTTCATGACCCGTCATTATACAGAATTATATTCCTCACATGTTAAGAATTCTATTTTTTTATTTTTTACTTCTTTTATATCTATTATCTATTGGGTCATAGCAAATTCTTCACTCCATTTGAATGGGTTTTCCAATTTCTATGTCAAAACGTTTACTAATGCTTTATAACTTTATCTTTTATGTTCTATGGAGCTGGACATTGTGTCTTGCAGACACAATATGTATTTTAAATTTACAAGTTAATTAACTGATCTACTATTCTACTATTAATATTTTTCCCAATTAATAATGAGATCTATGTTTTCCATTTTTTTTTTTGTCTTTGCTATCTTGAATTGAGGCATTTTACTAGATTGTTGAATAGCATGGAGTTTGGAATTGTGAAGAGTAAAACTCTTAGTATTTCTTCAGATTTCTTTTTCTCCCCCTTAGTTGATGATGTGTCCCTTCCCTTATCCATGAACTGGTTCTGCAGCTTGCTTCTTTGGCTGTGCTGCAAAATGGTCTTGATGCACTGGATGACAGGAAGTTTTGATGGACTTTGTTTTCTCCTTGCTAACTGTTTGATTTCCACCAAATGTCGGCTTGACAAAATTGTATGCAACCTCCTTCCCCTTGGTAAGTCTTACGTAGCTTATATACACATAAATAATATTTTCCTTCAAATGATATAGTGCTCCATTATAATATCTATTTCTATTAAATTATGGTATTTATCATGTAATATATTTAGACAAAGCATGCCAGGAAAATGCTATTATGTAAGCCATGTTAAGGATTTTACTTTATTCGAGTAAGGATGTAAACAGGACCAGGCATTCTAATTGTAGTAGGCCAACAAAGTGTGATGCTTCGAATTTACATTTTCTATAGATCAAAAGGTTTAAGTATCTAATTAAATTTTATTAATTCGTGAACTAAAGTGTTTGATCAAGAAACTATAAATTCTAAAGCAATGAACAAAGTCTGGGCTCCTTCATTAAATTTAATTACAATTTCAAATGTTTGTAGAAAAATCTATTTGTGTTTAAACTCAATTGGAGTAGTAGATTTTTCATAAACCCTTCAACTGTGCAGTGATTGGCAAGAGATATCCACCTTACATGCCATTATCCCGATTTGATAGGGTAAAGAAGATATTATAGAGATATATGGAAAAATAAAGGTTTAATTTTGAAAGCTCTCGTAAGTATGATTGTGCGCAATCAAAATATACATATCTATGATTATTACAACACAGAGTTACGGAGTTTATCTATGAGTTATTTTTACTATATCATTGGGGTGGTAAAGGATTAAGACATGGCTTTTATAGTGGTACCAAACTTTTTTCTACTAATCAAGTTATAGTCGTTATAGTAGTAATTTAAGGATGGTATGGTAGGAGAAAAAACTCATATCCTATTAACCAAATATAAGTAATATGGGAATACATATGTTTGCTTACGCTTACCTGCTATGCTTAAATTGCTAGCCCGTGCAAGTATTGCACGGGTTGACGGGCCAGTGAATCAGAACCAGGAGGCCGCCGAACAAACGATGTACCGCATCAATATTTATAGGCGAAGACGTAGAAAGCATCCAGGCATCACCGCTCTTCACAGGATACGTGGGCAGTTCTCGCTGGGCAAGTAGCCTAGCTAATAAGACGTGGCATAGAAGGAGCGCCACACGGACTGCTGCATGCAACGAATCAGAGTTAGGATAGACACAACATGAAAAACAACAACAAAAAGACGAAGAGACCAATCACCCCCATAAATCTAACACCGGCAAAGAATATACCTATCAACTATACGACGAAGCCGAAGTGCTTTTGACGGCACCGAACCTGCAGGAAACAACCGGGTGAGACGAATTGCATCAATCACGCCCATGACGAAATCTAGTGTTTGACGGAAGCCGCGCAACGAAGCTTCGATGAAAGACCTGCATATGCAGGCACGCGTTGTAAACAGAACCGCACGATCAAAATACGCAAGAACGACCGCGATTATTCGGCCGACGCGGCCGCCCATGAGGGCGGGCTTTTCAACCCGTTTCATCGTTTAGGATAAGAGATTTGGTGTACTAAACGGACCAAGTATGATTTGTTTTATGATTGGTAGAAAAGATACCTAGAACATTATTGTTTGGTAGTTAACGTGAGAGTATATCTTTCCATTTGCTGAGGTGCATTTTCTCGATAAAATTTTTGCTTCATTCAATGAAGATGTACGAAAACATACGTTCCTTGATAAAGCATGAATAGCTCCTAAATATGTAGGCAAACTCTCTTTTTTTTTACCAGAAACCAAAACACTGGATTTTAATCAATTACGGCATCTTATATTTACTAATTCGAGGCTCCTTTCGGTGCCTCCACGTTAATCGGAGGTAAATCCTAGAATTTACCAAAAAAAGCAAAACATCCGGCCATTAATTTAGATGCTTAAAAAGTTGTAGCCGTTAGATCCAAGGGTCTCTGTAATTAGCAATCGTGTGTGGTACGGAGATTGATCGTAGGTAGGAATCCTTAGGTTAACATATGGAGTATGAAAAGGAATCTCCTAGGCTGGCAGCGCCTGGCATACGAGAATCAGCAACAACACGAGAATCAATCTAAACCAGGTGTCGCCGCCCCTTGCTGTCACATCTTCCGATGATGTTGCAAAGCCAGAACATCCGGCCGGCGGCCCGTAACGTTGTCAGACCCCACTTCCGGAATCTACTGTGCATCCTGTATCAGTCCCTGGATCAGTAGCTGATACGCACACAACTTAACAGAACAATATCAAAAGCATACTTCGAATAAGTAAATAAGTAAGATACCTGATATAAGACCTTTAGTGGCGGTATGACAAGGACTTATAACTATCCAAGTATGTCCGACCCACTAATGGTGAAGCAGACAGCGGAAGACTTTGGCCCAAAGCTACAAGCAAACTTGAGAAGCAGAACCGAAAACCCAATCGTCGTCGTCTTCTACGAAGTCTTTCCTACTAAACCAACAACTGCAAACGCATGAGTACGTAAGGTACTCAGCAAGCCCTACACTACACAAGGGTATATATATACATGCATATTTGGTCTTAGCAAGGAATAGGCTGTATAGTTTATTTGCAACAAGCAGATTTTATGCAAGGTTCACTAAAGCATGTGAAGGAATTCTTAGATAAAACAAAGAAGTAACTGACAATATTTTAGTTGGTTGGCCCTGGGGGAGTATGAAGCATTCCCGCCAGTTCCCAAGTTTTAATTGGGCCTTCTGACCTCAATGGTCATACCGACCCGGCACTCTTGCCATCACTTCCAAAACACGAGCAGACTACTGCTCACTCACACTTCAAGGGATCATAAATGTGGCTAATCATATCGAGCTCAACAAAGATGCGTCATATGCCGTGACAACGTCCATCCGGATGAATTTTACACTCTGCAGAGGTTGTACATCTTTTCCCACGGGCTATGCACTCTTGATTGGAGAATAACATAACGCTTAGTCCATCTTCTCCGAGTACCACACACAATGCCACCTACGAACCATTACTGACCCAGGGACTTAATAAGCGACTATATGTAGTTAATGGCCCAATGGCCAAGTCAGACAACGACCAATTAAGATATCGTGTCGGCTCCTGGTTGCTCGTTTGCGCTACTGCCCTCCAGGTGGATCAAAGTGGTAGGCACCAAGAAGGTATGGTAAGTCCTTCCCATACAGGTTCCGTGGTAGTACGAGAATCATCTTGTTAAAGGTTGATTGAACCGGTCCTTATGTGACCGGGCAAGCACCATGTCTCCCGCACTAGGGGACTATCACACTATCGATCACATCATCAATCAGTTACTAATGGCCTTGCCCGCAATCCAACCATCCCTTCACTGTCTCCATCATCCCTTAACACAGTTGTGCTACTCCCAACCCCAAATGTCACGCACACCACCAAACTCATTTCACACATTTGTAAAAGTACATATATAAGTAAGGTGTGGCAATGTAGAAACACTGCGAGGGGTCCTAAGCAATCTAGTAGCAAGGTGATTGTTCCATCATAGAAATGATGAGACTATCCTAGGGTTATCAAGGTGACAGTAAACAAGGGTAAACAAGGATTCAGATATCAATGCCTAAGTAACAGACATCAATATCAAAAGCAAGTAGGACCATAACTACACAATTAGTAAATTAACAAGTAATGCATAATACGAGAATAGGCTATATAGGTGCATTGCGAAAACAGTAGGTTCAATCATGATCAAGGAGAAGTAGAGCTTGCCTGAAAGCGCTATCCTAATATTCCGATTCTTGGTCCTCAGATCTTCTGTCGAAGTTGATGTCTTCAAGTCCTCCTCTTAAGCTTGTACCTTCTATCTCGTCCTCGGACTTGGATTATTGTTGACGGTCCTTAGAGCAAGAATTTTACCGTCAATTACCTTCATAAAAGAATTAAAATGAACACCAAACATAGTGGTAGGAGTTTATTACTAATCAATTCCACAAGTGTTGGTGAATTTGTGAGTGCAGCTGCATTTCATAGGAAACCGGGGAAAAGGAAGCATAAAAGGCCCACTCTGCAAACACCGAATTTCCCCGTCATAAGGAAATCTCCCCAAAAGCCCAATATCAAGGAGATATGAAGAAAGATCATCTCTTGGGGATCCTCAACAATGGCAAGGATATATGGATCCACCAAATCAACCCATACCATATTCCAGAGAGGACACCACTCCAAGAAATCAGCATCGGCAGCCAAGGATGACATACACCAAAAGGGATACAAACCCTATTCACTTTGGGTCAACACATTGAGATACATCGTTAGAACCCAAAGGGAGACTCCTTGGCCAAGCCCAAGAAAGATATCACTCCGGCAAGTCCACGGTCATCGCAGAAATCACCCGGGATGGAGAAAAGGCCAAAATACAGTCATCTGGACTCATCCTGGGCCATACACCGGGGAAAGGCCTTATGAGGACCCCATGGACCACTACACCAAGGCCCAAGGCCATAGGGACCAAGGGGGGGTCGGCCGACCTGCTACAGTAGGTCGGCCGACCTGCTACAGTGGCCATTCTGGCCCATTTTTCTGTGGCGGTTCCCCACCGACGTACCAAGGTCGGTTCTGCCTGCAATCAATGCCACCGACCTAAGGAACCGCCTCAATTCCACCGCCTTTGGAGGGCTATAAATAAAGGGGTACCCCCCTCCTCTCAAGACACACAAGAAGGAGAGCCTCATTCCACTCCCAAGGGCCTAGGGTCCTTTGTATACTAGTAGAGTAGGGAGAGAGTTGGGTAGAGGAGAAGGGTAGTCCTCCCTTTGTGAGGACTTAGCCCCAATCTTGTATCTTTGAGGATACTTATTTATAATACATTGTTCGTCGTTCGTTCATCGTTCGTTCGTCGTTCGTTCATCGTTCGTCGTTCGTTCATCGTTCGTTCGTCGTTCATCGTTCGTTCATCTTCATCAAAGTAAGTATTCTCGATCTCCTATTGGATATAGTCTAGCCTTGGTTAAGCGTTCCTTGTTTGGTTGTGGATCCTTGGCTTGCTTATGATTTGAGTACTTCTTATCTAGATTAAGTTCTTCCTTTACTTGCTTACGGGATCATTGCTCTGTTCTAGAGTGCCTTGCTTTTCAACCAAGTTAAGGTAGTAATCAATAACTTAGACGTGGTGTCTAGGTTAGAGGTTACCTTTGTTTGCTGCGTGCTCCACGGTTTGTTGAGGTAGGCGGTAGGTGGTGACAGCCCTATCCGTCCATCGTAATCCTCCACGTTCGGGTACGTAGTAGGCCTCTTGGCCGGAGTGACTTGGCAGACCAGGTCTAAGCCGGCGCCCAAAGTAAGCAATTAGAGGAGGGATCTACCATAGGTCTGGCAGTGAGGACTTGATTGCCTTGTTGTCACGCGACCTCAGGACTGGCATAGGGACTTGATAGCCTTAGTGTCACGTGTCCTAGTGGTAGAGGGTTGCCGGTAGGTGGTGACAGCCCTGCTGTGTTTAAACCTCTCTTTTTCTAGAAAGAACCTCATCCATAGGAATCCTATCTACCCGTTTCTACCATCCTTCTTCGTGTCCTTGGACGAGCTAGACTAGAAGATATTTCCACTCCGTTCCTTTGGGAAAATATAAATAACGATACCCTTGAATACTCACGGGTGAAGTGCTACAACGGTATTCTCCGTGCGCTTGCGGATTTATTCGTGACGTAAGAAATACCAACAAGCATTTCTGGCGCCGTTGCCGGGGAACGGTTGTTGCTTTTATCTTCGAACCTAGTTGGTCCTCGTATTGTATCCTTTCAAAAAAAAAAAAATCTTTCTTTTGTTTTTCTTTCCATCATCAAGCTTCCACCATCTATCCTTCCTATTCTATCCCCATCATCACCTATCCAATTAAAAGAAAATACCAAAAACATTTATCATGGAGCCAGAACCTACACTCGAATCATTTTCTGCTCCAAGGCGAGAGTTCTTTGAGCCACCACCATCTTCAAAACCAATTTCCTCATCTGGCTATCAACTCCACCCCGCCTTTATAACCATGGTACGAGAACGACCCTTCTCTGGACTTGACCATGAAAATCCGTATCACCATCTGCGAGAGTTCGAGCACTTGTGTTCATGCGTCATGATCCAAGGCATGTCACAAGAAACCGTAAAATGGAAGTTGTTTCCTTTCTCCCTTCAAGAGAGAGCGAAACAATGGTACATATTGGCTGTCGGAAGCACGTTCGGTGATTGGGAAAAGCTTCGAGATAAATTTTGCTTAGCCTTCTTTCCCTTATCCCGTGTCGTTGCTCTCCGTATGGAAGTTCTCCACTTTCGTCAGAACGAGAAGGAGTCTATAGGTGCGGCCTGGGCTAGGTTTTCCTTGCTAACTCTTTCCGGCCCAAACTTGTCTATTCCCGACCACATGTTATTGCAACACTTCTATATGGGTCTAGACAAGGAATCCGCCCTATACCTTGACATCACTGCTGGAGGGTCTTTTGCTACCAAAACCCCGACAGAAGGAAGAGCCCTCCTCGAACTTATCCAAGAAAACTCTTCCTATGTTGATGATCTGAAAATACGCCTCCAAGAGTCAAGCCATGAGGAGTCCTCAACATCCGAGTCAAACCTGATATTGCCCACATCCCAAGATTCGCCTGTTGAGCCCTCACCTGTACCAAGAACAATGAAGGAGGAAGAAGAAATTCAACCTCTTGAGCTCCCTTTATTCGAGGAAGATCTTTCTGATGATTATGGAAACACCTCGAACTATACTTGGGAAAAGATGCCTCCTACTCCTCCCGATCCTCTCAAGGAACCATTTCTCAAGGAGGATATGAAGGCAAGTCTTGGGAATACCTCTTTCGCCACCACTACCACTCAAAATCCTTTGGCAATACCTCATATCGATCATGAACCACTTGAGCAAGTGAAATTTGTATTCCTTTTCACATCACCCGAGCTTGCTCTACATGAGAATGAGAAGTTTTCCACCCAAGATGAGGATAAAGCAAAAGAATTGTTCCTAACCCAACGATCCTCATCACCATCACCCGATCTTGAGCCTCTTCCCTCTAGCCCTCCATACGTCGTTCTTGTTGGTGATCAAGAACCTCTTGATAAGAAAAACTTCCAGGCTATGGACATTCTTGAGGCGTCGACTCTAGTGTATGAACAACATGAAACTTTGCATGAGCATAAGAGCTTCTTTCTTGAAAACCCACAAGACTCATGCTCATATGATCCTCCTCTAGAGTCAATAATCATCGGTGCCAAAACCATGCATGAGCTCTGCAACCTCCATAAGGCTTCATTTTGCTATTTGTTCTTTAGGATGGTTGTAGATGCTTTCATTTATCATAAATATTGCAAATATCGTGGTTGTATATTGGCACTAACCTTGCAGACATTCTCCGGAGCCACATCATATATCAAGCTAAACATGACGGAGAAAAGTCTTGCTCGTCAGACTTAAAATGACGATGCCCTTGCCGACAGGATAACCGGCAGTTATCTCTTTTTGTTGCATTTCTTTACATGATAAAATTTAAAATAAAAAAATTATACAAAAAAAAAAGAATTTATATGAATAAACTAGGCGTTTTTTTTCCCTTTCAAACATATAACGCGCCTTGAGTTTGTCATATTCAATAAACTTAGGCTCACCGGTCTTTAACCCCGGTAGAGTCCTTTTTATTTCCATATCCTTTTGTTTGTTTTGAATAAAAAAAAAAGTCTAGGTACAAGAACAAGTGTGGGGGAGACCTCTCGTTCTTCATCAAGCATACACTCGAGATCTCCCACCAACAATGCACAAACATCGCGCCGTTCAAACACGCTATGGAGTGGAGTCATCGGGCACAAGAAAAGAAAGTTCGATCGTAACTTTGGTTTGATCTCCTACGGCCACTCTTGGTCTCCACTTCATCCAACGCGATGGTTTGCGCATTTCTACCCTACTGCTCTCTCTCCCTAACTCATGAGTTAGAATAATCTTATGAGTCGATCACTAAAATTTAACTCAATGATAAAAGAAACCTTGTTATCCCCTCAACCAACATACTTCTGCATGGTTGGCCTGCATACTCTTTATTCCTCGCATCATACTCTGTTGCTTGTGAACACACCAATCTCATAGGACCCCATGTTTATCTAAGTTGTTGGCGAATGTGATATGGTTGGATGAGAGGAATCTTGCTTTTTCTGTATAAGAGTGCTTGGGAATTTATCTTGAAAAATTTAAAATCTATAGCTTTGCACTCCTCAATGATCTCATTTTCCCACCAGAGCCAAATAATGATCACATTGAAAACCTCTACAAATGCTACTTGTTATTACTTTGAGCTTTGTCAAATTGTGTGACCCTTGTGAGATGCTTGTCATACTTTCATGATCAAGATCACGTACACATACACCACCACCACAAAACATGCTAAACTTCTACACTGGAAGTTAGCAACACCTTTTCCATCCACCCATCCACCAAAAATAAATACTCCATCACTTGTTGTTGATGTCTCTCTCTAAAATATCCTTGCAAAAGAGGCATGGCTATCGAAAAAAAAAAAGAAAAAGGTTGTTGAAGAAAAAAAAAGAAGAAGAAGAAGTAGAGAGTACTCACATGCATGAGAAGCATGAATAAAAGAAATACATGCTCTAGCATGCTGAGTGTAAAAAAAAAAAAGAAGAAAAAAAAAATGGTGATAGCCATGCTCTCAAATGAAAATCAATCAAGAGAGAGACATCATCGCACATCAAGGGGTATCCATCTCATTCCATTCACCATCATATACACATATCCACACACATGCACATTCTTGATCAGATTGTATGACTTGTTTTCTCTTTGGATCCGCTCTTTGACTTAGCAATATAAGTGATGCAAGTATGCTCCTTTCCATCCCTACCAAGCTCCACAAAAAGCCATTTGTAGATGTAGGATGAAAAGAGGCAAATCAAATGCCTTGGTGAGGAATCATACACATTGAGCGATCCGAGAGTTATCATTTGAGGAGTACAAGCTATGTTTTATTTTGAAAATCTATCAAAAACCCAAGTTACTCAACAGAGGAGTAATGATGACTTGAATCAAGAACGTTCCATTCCTCAACCGCCCAAGATGACATGGTAGACACATCAAAGTTCACAGGTGCAGGTATGGCTTGGAATAACTAGTATGCTAGCATCATACCAAAGGGAGTTTTGTTCCACCTTAGTCCTTCAACTTTACTCGAGGACGAGCAAAGGCTAAGTGTGGGGGAGTTGTTGACGGTCCTTAGAGCAAGAATTTTACCGTCAATTACCTTCATAAAAGAATTAAAATGAACACCAAACATAGTGGTAGGAGTTTATTACTAATCAATTCCACAAGTGTTGGTGAATTTGTGAGTGCAGCTGCATTTCATAGGAAACCGGGGAAAAGGAAGCATAAAAGGCCCACTCTGCAAACACCGAATTTCCCCGTCATAAGGAAATCTCCCCAAAAGCCCAATATCAAGGAGATATGAAGAAAGATCATCTCTTGGGGATCCTCAACAATGGCAAGGATATATGGATCCACCAAATCAACCCATACCATATTCCAGAGAGGACACCACTCCAAGAAATCAGCATCGGCAGCCAAGGATGACATACACCAAAAGGGATACAAACCCTATTCACTTTGGGTCAACACATTGAGATACATCGTTAGAACCCAAAGGGAGACTCCTTGGCCAAGCCCAAGAAAGATATCACTCCGGCAAGTCCACGGTCATCGCAGAAATCACCCGGGATGGAGAAAAGGCCAAAATACAGTCATCTGGACTCATCCTGGGCCATACACCGGGGAAAGGCCTTATGAGGACCCCATGGACCACTACACCAAGGCCCAAGGCCATAGGGACCAAGGGGGGGTCGGCCGACCTGCTACAGTAGGTCGGCCGACCTGCTACAGTGGCCATTCTGGCCCATTTTTCTGTGGCGGTTCCCCACCGACGTACCAAGGTCGGTTCTGCCTGCAATCAATGCCACCGACCTAAGGAACCGCCTCAATTCCACCGCCTTTGGAGGGCTATAAATAAAGGGGTACCCCCCTCCTCTCAAGACACACAAGAAGGAGAGCCTCATTCCACTCCCAAGGGCCTAGGGTCCTTTGTATACTAGTAGAGTAGGGAGAGAGTTGGGTAGAGGAGAAGGGTAGTCCTCCCTTTGTGAGGACTTAGCCCCAATCTTGTATCTTTGAGGATACTTATTTATAATACATTGTTCGTCGTTCGTTCATCGTTCGTTCGTCGTTCGTTCATCGTTCGTCGTTCGTTCATCGTTCGTTCGTCGTTCATCGTTCGTTCATTTTCATCAAAGTAAGTATTCTCGATCTCCTATTGGATATAGTCTAGCCTTGGTTAAGCGTTCCTTGTTTGGTTGTGGATCCTTGGCTTGCTTATGATTTGAGTACTTCTTATCTAGATTAAGTTCTTCCTTTACTTGCTTACGGGATCATTGCTCTGTTCTAGAGTGCCTTGCTTTTCAACCAAGTTAAGGTAGTAATCAATAACTTAGACGTGGTGTCTAGGTTAGAGGTTACCTTTGTTTGCTGCGTGCTCCACGGTTTGTTGAGGTAGGCGGTAGGTGGTGACAGCCCTATCCGTCCATCGTAATCCTCCACGTTCGGGTACGTAGTAGGCCTCTTGGCCGGAGTGACTTGGCAGACCAGGTCTAAGCCGGCGCCCAAAGTAAGCAATTAGAGGAGGGATCTACCATAGGTCTGGCAGTGAGGACTTGATTGCCTTGTTGTCACGCGACCTCAGGACTGGCATAGGGACTTGATAGCCTTAGTGTCACGTGTCCTAGTGGTAGAGGGTTGCCGGTAGGTGGTGACAGCCCTGCTGTGTTTAAACCTCTCTTTTTCTAGAAAGAACCTCATCCATAGGAATCCTATCTACCCGTTTCTACCATCCTTCTTCGTGTCCTTGGACGAGCTAGACTAGAAGATATTTCCACTCCGTTCCTTTGGGAAAATATAAATAACGATACCCTTGAATACTCACGGGTGAAGTGCTACAACGGTATTCTCCGTGCGCTTGCGGATTTATTCGTGACGTAAGAAATACCAACAATTATTCAACTCATCCTCGAAGCTTGGATCTTCTAGATCTTCCTTGAATTCTTCTGGCTCCTCCTCGAATCTCGCGTAAGCTAGCGCATAGAAACAATACATATAAACAACTACCGCAAAAGAAATAAAGATCGAAAAGAGCCAATAAGATCCAATTAACTCCAATGAGAATCGATAAAACTCCAAGAAAAATGGCTATGTTTATGCAATGCATAATTATTTATGAAAGATTACTTATTATGAGTTATATTCATGGCCTTATAAGGGCCATATTCACCTAGACAAACTATTAATTATTTAGTTTCTCTTAAAAGAAACGGGGGTGCAAGGTTTTACATGAAACTTTATTTACTGAAACTTTTAAGGTGAGGATGATGAGATGCACATGCTTTATTGATGGTGATTGCGTGCATATCTAATATGTAAGTTTCTATATTATCTCTATTAAAGAACATGCATGGGTTGTTTAGGGATGTATGAGCAAATGCATCAGGTTATATTACAATTACTCCTATTTATCACATGGGATATAAGCAGGAGGTCAAGGCTATAATAAAGTAAAACTATAGTTTATGCTATGCAATGTATGACCCATTAGTATGTATGGTATGTAATCTAAACATGATGTACATCCATGATGATGCTTAGATGTAGCTATTATGAACATGCAAGCAGTTGTTTAATTATATGAACTACGCATTGCGAGGATGTGTAAGCATGCTCTTATATGCAAGGTTAGGTACGCAGCGTTTAAGGAACTTACATGCATAAGTTATTAAGATTAATACTTTCTGATTTACGTTCTCTACATGCCATCTATTTAAGGAAGGTTACTAAGTTATCTTATATGTATGAGTGCATGAACAAAATATGAATAAAAGCATGCTATGCATAAGTTCTTAGGGTATTATGATAAGCTTAGCTATTACCATACGTACGTGCATGTGAATATATACATTTATATGAAAGTGCATGTGTATGAGTTACCGATATGACAGTGACACGTGCATATGATCATGCATGGTATGAATGCACGATTGCAATTAAAAGAGCAATGAACAATAACTCCAACAAAACCAATGAAGGACCGCATATAAACAAGATCGATAACTCAATTAGGTTGGGCGAAAGTCGACGGTCAGCACGGGATTAGGTTCGATTATGTGATAGCTGTGCTAGGTTAAGGTTGATCACGATGAAAAGAGGTTGCTACTGATAGGTGTGGAACGGTACAACGATATTGGTTAGGTTCAGCACTAAAAGGTGAAAGAAGGCTAGCGCCATGCGAGATAGACACTGAATAATTTATCGAGATAGGATTCATCAGGCGAGAGGGAAATTTAGGGTATCGATGGCTTGTCGATCCGGTGTGGAGCTCTAAAGGCAGTACCAAAAGGTGCTACGCGTTGCTACGAACGCGTGAGCGCAAGAATCACTCAAAACGGAGCTAGGATGGAAGAGATATAGTCGTTTAAAGATTTTAGGGGCTTGTTTGTAATTACCAAAAGGTTCTAGGGACCTATCTGTAATTATGGAAAAGTTTAGGGACCTTGTGTAAAAAGGTAGGGACTAAAAGGTAATTTTGGAAAAGTATAGGGGTGTTGGTGTAAAAAGGTAGGACCTAAACAGTATTATCATAAAGGTTAGGGGCTTATCTGTAAAATGTACAGGGCTGGGGATTTTCTAGGATTATTTTCGTTATAGGAATAAGGATGTGAAACTGGTTCATCGTGAACCGAAGGGCTATGACTCTACGGTTCACGTGAACCGGGTGCATGGAGCTGAGGATGGAGGGGGCTGCTGACTGGGCGGCGACTGGGTCTCGACGGGTCCCACAGGACGACGTGGCGTGCCACGTCGGTGGCGGCGGGACGCGGTCAAATGCGGCGGCGGACAGCTGCGGGCGGCGGCGGCTCGCCGGGAAGCTCGCCGGCGGCGCGTATGACGGCTAAACGTCGACGAGGGGTGGTCCCACGTGCCCTACGCGCGACGGCGAAGCGAGCAGGGTAGCACATCGACGACGGCGGGGAGCGGAGCGGCGGCGAGAGCTCGTCGGAGTTTGGCGGCGGACGGCGTGCGCGCAGCGAAATGCGTCGCGGGAGTGGAATTTCTCGAGTGCGTGATGCCGTGCGGGTCCGCCTGGGTATGGTGAGGGTTTTTCCGAGCTCGGCTTGGCCGGGGATGTGCCACGGCGGCCGGCGGCGGAAAAGAAAGCGGCGGCGACGAGGGAGCTCGACGCGGGAACACGTTCGCGAGGGAAGGGAGGAGAAGGAGTAGCGCAAGAGAGAGAGGAGTGCACGAGGAAGCTTACGGTGGGCTCGGTGAAGGCGGAGGCGGCTCCAATCGGCGCGGCCTCGAGCTTTCGACGGCTTCAATGGCAGGCGGCGGCTCAAGCTAGGGTTAGGGTTGCGCGGTGCTCGGGGAAGGCTACGGCGAGTTCAGAGAGGGAGAGGAGCTTTGCGCGAGTTCTTTTTATAGGCGGAGGAGGGACGGGAGACTTCGAGGGTAAGATTTCGCCGGTCAAGATGGCGGCGGCCTTATCCGGGACTGGCGGCGGCGGCATTGAAGTCACTGCTTGACTTAGGGGTCAAGGTTGCGGGGCACATGGAGCGCGTCAGGTCGGCACCGCGAGTCGAACGGCGGCGATTCACGGTCTTCGACACCTGGACGGCGACGACGAGCTTCGGCGGTGTAGCGTGAGAGCGGAGAACGCGGGGAAAAGTTGCGGCGCCGCACTGCGAGCTTTGACGCGGGTCAAGCGTGCTGGCAGGGAGGAGTGACGTCGGAGCGGTGTGGCTACAGAGCCAAGGAAAGCGACGGGGAAGGAGAAGGACGGCGGCGATGGCGCGCGAGAGATCGAGAGAGAGGGGCTGAGCTGGAGGAGGGAGAAGGGGGTGGCTCGGGCCGGGCCAGGCCGGAGTGGGCCGAAGCAGGCCGGGAGAAGAAAGAAGGAGAGAAGCGGCCCGCGGCGGGAGAAAGGAAAAGAAAAGAAGATTTGGGTTCGGCTGGTAAGAGAAGGAGAGAGAGAGGCGGCTAGGCCAGAAAAGAGGATTCGGCCCAGAGGAAAAGAGAAAGAGGAATTGGTTTATTCTTTTCTGGAGCTTTGAATTTGAAAAGAGTTCAAATTCAAACAAGGGGAAAAGCAAACGATTTGCATAAATAAAAACAATTAAGAGCCAAAATGCACTATGGTGAGATTTGTGCAATTTTGAATTCAAGGCTTTTAAATTCAAGGTGAATCTGCAAGAGTTTATCATATAATTATTTTAACTTGTTGCAAATTTGAAAAGTTCAAATTTTTAGTGGTCTTTAAATGAAGGCAAACACTCGAGCACAAGTTTTATATTTCAAAATTCTCATATTCTACAAAGTTCAAATTATTTAGTTAATTTTATTTTGAAAATTTCATGTCAAGATGAGGTCAAGACAAAAATTTTAAAACTGAGTGATTTTTATTCCATTTTGATTTTGATTTCAAATTTGGGGTGTTACAGATCTACCCACTTAAAAGGAATCTCGTCCTCGAGATTCGAACGATCTTCTGGATGATGTAGCACTTGTCTTGCGTCTTCTTGCTTGACGGTGGTAACATTCAAAATTTTGTCGGAGGCTTCTTGATGTCGCAAGCTTTGGTAGTAGATTTTCTTTACCTTTGTGACCTTCGGTACCGCAGGTTGATGTAACGGAGGTCCTTTCTTCAAGGTGATATGGGGCTCTACCCCACTTAAAAGAATTTTAACTTGAGGTACCAAAGATAACGTCCCATGGTTGCTCTGATTATCTTATCCAAAAGGGTTTAGGCTTTTCTTAGTATTCCTTGGGTCGCTTTCTCCAATTGCCATTATTTCCAAATTATCTTCAAAGGTGGGTTTTACAGACTTTTATCCAGTTTGGAGGCAAAATCTTCTCCATTGGTGTAATCTTAGGTTTTGTTCCTGACGAGTCATTATTTCCTCTAGAAAACATAGGGATGAACAAAACCATATATGTCATGTTATTCGACTTTCCAATCTTATTGTGTTCTCACTTCTAAAACTTGGCGGTATTTTCCCAGTCCATCAGGTGAGAGATTCCAAGATAGTGGGTGGACTACCCCACTTAAAATGATTTATCTTAGGGAATTCCATCTTAACTTCTTTATATCCAAAAGAGAAGAGTTACAGAGTTTCCTTTGCAAACCAAGCATTATCGCATATCACAACCATTGAATGGATATTAAACATCATTTCATCCTATCTTATTTCATAAGCCTATTTACACAGTGGTTCACTACAAACATTTCCGAGTACAAAAGTGGCAAGCACAAACTCCACTTCTAGTCCAGAGACTTACTCCTTCCAGATAGAGATTTGTCGTATCTTGTGATCGTCTTCAAATGTCATTAATGTGGGGAGCTTCAGGTGAATTGGCATGAGTGTCAACATTGTATTGGTCGGCTTGAGGACAATCTGCTATGTAGTGTCCTTTCTGCTTGCATGGTAACACTTCCGATGTCCTCGTGGAGCCTTCCTAACATTTCCTTGTAAGGAGGATCTGAGGAACTTCTTCTGTCTTGCCTTCCGACATCTTGGCCTCCTACGCTGATTTCTTGTCAGTTTTTGAGACTTTTCTTTCTGTTTAAACTCATACACATTGATATTCTGCTCTCCATCTGCAATGATATTGTGTTCTTCAACCAGAAGGATATCTTGTTCTCCGTCCTTGTGAGCTATCTCAGTTCCCTGACTGAGGGCTACAGAGGGTTTTCTTTTGTTCGTTTCACCTCTCGCGGCTCGTTCTTCAGGATCATGATCTTCAGCTGCTTTTGCATTGCTTTCTTGGCGAGTCTGAACTTGGGCGGACTTCTTTGGCGACATCCTGGTTTCACCAGCAGGGATTTGGGTAGTGGTTAGAGAAAAGTTGTGGCCTTAAGCTGTTGTTAAGCTGCTACTCTAAATATCAAACTGTTGTTATTATTATTATGCTATTTAGTTTGATTAGAAGCACACAATCATAGAAAATAAAGAACCAGAGTCAACAAAATCATCGAATCACACAAACAACATGATTTAATTGTTGAGGTCTCATGTGTAAGCGTGCTACGAACGAGGTTTAAAGCTTGTAGGATAACTACCGACTTTTGCTTGCTATTAGAACTCGACCAGTAGTCCGTTGACCAAAAAGAATCGAGAGGGTCAAATGGCTTAGTCGGTTAAAGGAAAACCATTCTTCATAATCCTGCACTGAGGTGCCTTATGGACTTGATGTTGGAAGTTATCCCTGCACTTGTAGCCATGGTCACTACATTCCAGCAGCGTTGAGTTTCTGGACATGTATTCTTTCTTTACTCGAAGGTAACTCGGGCATTATTTCATGGCAACACCAATACTTTTATTGTTCACAAACAGAATTACATCGGATTATTTATACTACAGCACTCTTACATAGAGTTTGTAGACATCGGTGTCCGACTTCCTGATGTGTTAAATTGAGGCTTCGATCGGAATTGTTACTCACTGTTTCCTTGTCTGACAGCTTCCAGGCAATCTGCGGCAAGGTGCCCGCGATTCCGGCACAGATAACACTTCCGATTTGTTCGTGGTACCTTCTTTCCCTGGGCTTTGCCTTTACTGTTCTGTCCAAAAGTATTGGATCTTTTAAAATCAGAAGGTCCTACGCACAGTTTGTTTTTCTTCTTCTTTCGATATCCCTGTTTCCGGGGCGATTTCCATTCCTGTCCTTCATATTTCCCTTGCGGCTCACGTAACTCAGTCTGGTGGCTTTTGTCATTTTCTTGATCTTTCAGTACCCTTTCCTGGTTACCCAACCTTTCAAGCACACTTGCAATGATAGGAGAGGACGTCTGGCATGTGACACCCATGTTATTCCTAACTCCCTGCTCTTGATGCCTTTCTTGTACCCACGGTTAAATCTCTCCAAATGGTGCTGGAACTGGTGGTACTTCATGCTTTAGGCTGGTCTCTGCAGCTCTTGCTTCACTGATTGGTTCATAAGAGGGGCAATCAGTGAACTTATGCCCGGGGTCACGACAATTGTAGCATGTCCTCTGTGATCCGGTGCCCTTAGCGGCATTGCCCTTGTTGTTTCTTTTGGGAGCCACATATGGTTTGCAGTAAACCTGGTATATTGTGTTCTCCACTTCTATGATCTCGTAGTCGGAGTTGTCCATTGGGTTGAATGTGCCTGTGCAGACATGGCGAGTTGATAGGTGACTTCTGCGAATGGTTAGGAGAGGAACAGGAGATTTTCAAAGATGGGGAAGAGGTACTATGGGAGATTTTGTAACTAGTTTTGAAAATAGGCATTTTCGAACACGGCAAATCCTAGGTTTTCGTTCTACGGTCAAGTAATGCTCTGATACCACTCTGTCAGACCCCACTTCTGGAATCTACTGTGCATCCTGTATCAGTACCTGGATCAGTAGCTGATACTCACACAACTTAACAGAACAATATCAAAAGCATACTTCGAATAAGTAAATAAGTAAGATACCTGATATAAGACCTTTAGTGGCGGTATGACAAGGACTTATAACTATCCAAGTATGTCCGACCCACTAATGGTGAAGCAGACAGCGGAAGACTTTGGCCCAAAGCCACAAGCAAACTTGAGAAGCAGAACCGAAAACCCAATCGTCGTCGTCTTCTACGAAGTCTTTCCTACTAAACCAACAACTGCAAACGCATGAGTACATAAGGTACTCAGCAAGCCCTACACTACACAAGGGTATATATATACATGCATATTTGGTCTTACCAAGGAATAGGCTGTATGGTTTATTTGCAACAAGCAGATTTTATGCAAGGTTCACTAAAGCATGTGAAGGAATTCTTAGATAAAACAGAGAAGTAACTGTCAATATTTTAGTTGGTTGGCCCTGGGGGGGTATGAAGCATTCCCGCCAGTTCCCAAGTTTCAGTTGGGCCTTCTGACCTCAATGGTCATACCGACCCGGCACTCTTGCCATCACTTCCAAAACACGAGCAGACTACTGCTCACTCACACTTCAAGGGATCATAAATGTGGCTAATCATATCGAGCTCAACAAAGATGCGTCATATGCCGTGACAACGTCCATCCGGATGAATTTTACACTCTGCAGAGGTTGTACATCTTTTCCCACGGGCTATGCACTCTTGATCGGAGAGTAACATAACGCTCAATCCATCTTCTCCGAGTACCACACACAATGCCACCTACGAACCATTACTGACCCAGGGACTTAATAAGCGACTATATGTAGTCAATGGCCCAATGGCCAAGTCAGACAACGACCAATTAAGATATCGTGTCGGCTCCTGGTTGCTCGTTTGCGCTACTGCCCTCCAGGTGGATCAAAGTGGTAGGCACCAAGAAGGTAGGGTAAGTCCTTCCCATACAGGTTCCGTGGTAGTACGAGAATCATCTTGTTAAAGGTTGATTGAACCGGTCCTTATGTGGCCGGGCAAGCACCATGTCTCCCGCACTAGGGGACTATCACACTATCGATCACATCATCAATCACTTACTAATGGCCTTGCCCGCAATCCAACCATCCCTTCACTGTCTCCATCATCCCTTAACACAGTTGTGCTACTCCCAACCCCATATGTCACGCACACCACCAAACTCATTTCACACATTTGTAAAAGTACATATATAAGTAACGTGTGGCAATGTAGAAACACTGCGAGGGGTCCTAAGCAATCTAGTAGCAAGGTGATTGTTCCATCATAGAAATGATGAGACTATCCTAGGGTTATCAAGGTGACAGTAAACAAGGGTAAACAAGGATTCAGATATCAATGCCTTAGTAACAGACATCAATATCAAAAGCAAGTAGGACCATAACTACACAATTAGTAAATTAACAAGTAATGCATAATACGAGAATAGGCTATATAGGTGCATTGCGAAAACAGTAGGTTCAATCATGATCAAGGAGAAGTAGAGCTTGCCTGAAAGCGCTATCCTAATATTCCGATTCTTGGTCCTCAGATCTTCTGTCGAAGTTGATGTCTTCAAGTCCTCCTCTTAAGCTTGTACCTTCTGTCTCGTCCTCGGACTTGGATTCTTCAACTCATCCTCGAAGCTTGGATCTTCTAGATCTTCCTTGAATTCTTCTGGCTCCTCCTCGAATCTCGCGTAAGCTAGCGCATAGAAACAATACGTATAAACAACTACCGCAAAAGAAATAAAGATCGAAAAGAGCCAATAAGATCCAATTAACTCCAATGAGAATCGATAAAACTCCAAGAAAAATGGCTATGTTTATGCAATGCATAATTATTTATGAAAGATTACTTATTATGAGTTATATTCATGGCCTTATAAGGGCCATATTCACCTAGACAAACTATTAATTATTTAGTTTCTCTTAAAAGAAACGGGGGTGCAAGGTTTTGCATGAAACTTTATTTACTGAAACTTTTAAGGTGAGGATGATGAGATGCACATGCTTTATTGATGGTGATTGCGTGCATATCTAATATGTAAGTTTCTATATTATCTCTATTAAAGAACATGCATGGGTTGTTTAGGGATGTATGAGCAAATGCATCAGGTTATATTACAATTACTCCTATTTATCACATGGGATACAAGCAGGAGGTCAAGGCTATAATAAAGTAAAACTATAGTTTATGCTATGCAATGTATGACCCATTAGTATGTACGGTATGCAATCTAAACATGATGTACATCCATGATGATGCTTAGATGTAGCTATTATGAACATGCAAGCAATTGTTTAATTATATGAACTACGCATTGCGAGGATATGTAAGCATGCACTTATATGCAAGGTTAGGTACGCAAAGTTTAAGGAACTTACATGCATAAGTTATTAAGATTAATACTTTCTGATTTACGTTCTCTACATGCCATCTATTTAAGGAAGGTTACTAAGTTATTTTATATGTATGAGTGCATGAACAAAATATGAATAAAAGCATGCTATGCATAAGTTCTTAGGGTATTATGATAAGCTTAGCTATTACCATACGTACGTGCATGTGAATATATACATTTATATGAAAGTGCATATGTATGAGTTACCGATATGACAGTGACACGTGCATATGATCATGCATGGTATGAATGCACGATTGCAATTAAAAGAGCAATGAACAATAACTCCAACAAAACCAATGAAGGACCGCATATAAACAAGATCGATAACTCAAATAGGTTGGGCGAAAGTCGACGGTCAGCACGGGATTAGGTTCGATTATGTGATAGCTGTGCTAGGTTAAGGTTGATCACGATGAAAAGAGGTTGCTACTGATAGGTGTGGAACGGTACAACGATATTGGTTAGGTTCAGCACTAAAAGGTGAAAGAAGGCTAGCGCCATGCGAGATAGACACTGAATAATTTATCGAGATAGGATTCATCAGGCGAGAGGGAAATTTAGGGTATCGATGGCTTGTCGATCCGGTGTGGAGCTCTAAAGGCAGTACCAAAAGGTGCTACGCGTTGCTACGAACGCGTGAGCGCAAGAATCACTCAAAACGGAGCTAGGATGGAAGAGATATAGTCGTTTAAAGATTTTAGGGGCTTGTTTGTAATTACCAAAAGGTTCTAGGGACCTATCTATAATTATGGAAAAGTTTAGGGACCTTGTGTAAAAAGGTAGGGACTAAAAGGTAATTTTGGAAAAGTATAGGGGTGTTGGTGTAAAAAGGCTGGACCTAAACAGTATTATCATAAAGGTTAGGGGCTTATCTGTAAAATGTACAGGGCTGGGGATTTTCTGGATTTTCTAGGATTATTTTCGTTATAGGAAAAAGGGTGTGAAACTGGTTCATCGTGAACCGAAGGGCTATGAGTCTACGGTTCACGTGAACCGGGTGCATGGAGCTGAGGATGGAGGGGGCTGCTGACTGGGCGGCGACTGGGTCTCGACGGGTCCCACAGGACGACGTGGCGTGCCACGTCGGTGGCGGCGGGACGCGGTCAAATGCGGCGGCGGACAGCTGCGCGCGGCGGCGGCTCGCCGGGAAGCTCGCCGGCGGCGCGTATGACGGCTAAACGTCGACGAGGGGTGGTCCCACGTGCCCTACGCGCGACGGCGAAGCGAGCAGGGTAGCACATCGACGACGGCGGGGAGCGGAGCGGCGGCGAGAGCTCGTCGGAGTTTGGCGGCGGACGGCGTGCGCGCGGCGAAATGCGTCGCGGGAGTGGAATTTCTCGAGTGCGTGATGCCGTGCGGGTCCGCCTGGGTATGGTGAGGGTTTTTCCGAGCTCGGCTTGGCCGGGGATGTGCCACGGCAGCCGGCGGCGGAAAAGAAAGCGGCGGCGACGAGGGAGCTCGACGCGGGAACACGTTCGCGAGGGAAGGGAGGAGAAGGAGTAGCGCAAGAGAGAGAGGAGTGCACGAGGAAGCTTACGGTGGGCTCGGTGAAGGCGGAGGCGGCTCCAATCGGCGCGGCCTCGAGCTTTCGACGGCTTCAATGGCAGGTGGCGGCTCAAGCTAGGGTTAGGGTTGCGCGGTGCTCGGGGAAGGCTACGGCGAGTTCAGAGAGGGAGAGGAGCTTTGCGCGAGTCCTTTTTATAGGCGGAGGAGGGACGGGAGACTTCGAGGGTAAGATTTTGCCGGTCAAGATGGCGGCGACCTTATCCGGGACTGGCGGCGGCGGCATTGAAGTCACTGCTTGACTTAGGGGTCAAGGTTGCGGGGCACATGGAGCGCGTCAGGTCGGCACCGCGAGTCGAACGGCGGCGATTCACGGTCTTCGACACCTGGACGGCGACGACGAGCTTCGGCGGTGTAGCGTGAGAGCGGAGAACGCGGGGAAAAGTTGCGGCGCCGCACTGCGAGCTTTGACGCGGTTCAAGCGTGCTGGCAGGGAGGAGTGACGTCGGAGCGGTGTGGCTACAGAGCCAAGGAAAGCGACGGGGAAGGAGAAGGACGGCGGCGATGGCGCGCGAGAGATCGAGAGAGAGAGAGGCTGAGCTGGAGGAGGGAGAAGGGGGGTGGCTCGGGCCGGGCCAGGCCGGAGTGGGCCGAAGCAGGCCGGGAGAAGAAAGAAGGAGAGAAGCGGCCCGCGGCGGGAGAAAGGAAAAAGAAAAGAAGATTTGGGTTGGGCTGGTAAGAGAAGGAGAGAGAGAGGCGGCTAGGCCAGAAAAGAGGATTCGGCCCAGAGGAAAAAGAGAAAGAGGAATTGGTTTATTCTTTTCTGGAGCTTTGAATTTGAAAAGAGTTCAAATTCAAACAAGGGGAAAAGCAAACAATTAAGAGCCAAAATGCACTATGGTGAGATTTGTGCAAGTTTGAATTCAAGGCTTTTAAATTCAAGGTGAATCTGCAAGAGTTTATCATATAATTATTTTAACTTGTTGCAAATTTGAAAAGTTCAAATTTTTAGTGGTCTTTAAATGAAGGCAAACACTCGAGCACAAGTTTTATATTTCAAAATTCTCATATTCTACAAAGTTCAAATTATTTAGTTAATTTTATTTTGAAAATTTCATGTCAAGATGAGGTCAAGACAAAAATTTTAAAACTGAGTGATTTTTATTCCATTTTGATTTTGATTTCAAATTTGGGGTGTTACAGATCTACCCACTTAAAAGGAATCTCGTCCTCGAGATTCGAACGATCTTCTGGATGATGTAGCACTTGTCTTGCGTCTTCTTGCTTGACGGTGGTAACATTCAAAATTTTGTCGGTGGTAACATTCAAAATGCGTCCTTGCCGAAGGCCAGGCACTTCGGAATGCAACGTTTCTCGTCATCCCTGCCGGAGCTCTGGCGAGGATAAGCTGGCGTCCCGGAGCGGAGGCGCAACGGCTTTGACCGTTCTTTGTGTTTTTGCTGCTCGAACAGCGAGGGCACTTCACCAGAACGGCGGCGGCCTTACCGGCTGTTCTATCAGACGCATGCTGCTTCCATCTCAACGAGCCGAGCCTTTAGCATTGGTCTTGCATGCTGGAGCTTAATTGGACGTTGTGCCCCAGCAGAGCATTTTTCCAGAACAACTGTGTTGTTTTTCCCACACTCATTTTACAGTCATAAATAATGTTCTGACAAGAACTGCGAGTATTTTTTTTTCTGAACATCCCTCTGCTCCAACAAAGCTCAGTTGGCATGGTAAATGGTAATTAACGTCATGTAAAAGATGAGATAAAATCCTCAAAATTAACGCAACCTCGAGACTCTCTGGTTATTGAAGGTAGAAATGAAGTCGCTTCGTTTCAAGAACCTCAGGTTTCTTTCCCACCGAGCCAAGGAAGCAAGGCAACCAAACCTATGGTTTCTTGCCTGGCGAGGCAAGACAAGCTGCAGGAAGAGTCGCGCCCAGTATGTAGATCACGTACCCAACAACAGAGCACGCTGCCCTGCCTTGCTGATGGGTCGACGATTCCAACGTGCAGTTGCTGAACTGAAGTGCACGCCTCTTTAGGTTCTTTTGGAAGCTACAGAACGAAATTTATAAGCGTTCGTGAGTCATGGATCTAGGCATGCCACTAACATAAGCACCAATGTTATCATCTTGTTCTCAGATGAATGGATTCAACCGATGCTGGCTATAGCTTGTGCACGTGTATGCATTTGAATGTATGTTTGTATTTGCGGATGTGTGATCAATTTTCTAGATCTCATGCAGGTGACAAAAATTGAAAACTTACAGCGTCCATCCAGTGCGGTGACATATCTGTTCCTTGTTCCCAAGCCTAGGTTTTGAAATTCTAAGGTACATGGTCGAGCTAGGGGCATCATACAAGTATTAAAAGATATTGTTTGGGAACATCTACCTATATGAGACACTGGTCACGCCAAGAATTTACCATACATGAAGCGAGAGTGTAGTTTCTATCTAATCTGGTACATTTCCTGGACCTATTTGTCGCCTTTCATTTATGTTACGTATATACAAGTAGATAAGTGAGCACTGAGAAGCTTGGGATGTGCAACATAATGATTATACTGATGCTTTCATTTTCCATTTGATGTTCCCCACCCACCATAGCAACGTGTCATGAACATTACTAAATATCACGTGCACTCTGATCTCATTCTTTGGTGACACTTCAATTATCTTGCCTATGTGCTCATCCAACATAGTGAAAGGGAAAAAAATTGATCAGTGTTGAGTACATAGTGTATAAATCAGAATGTCACAGTTACCCACTCCAATCAGTTTTTGAGAACTGCGAGCTATGGAGCTCCAAGATGCTTTTAAGTATGTGAGCCTTTTAATTTGGAACCAGCCCTCCTTCCTGAAGCATAGAGTATGGAATTATGGGTCCTTTGCGAGATCGTTTTATCTTTATTGGTGGGTGTGAGAGGTATGTTCAGGGAGGCGTTAGGCGCTAGGCGGGCGTTGAACCACCGCCTAGCGCCTACGCGTGCCTAGGCGCGCCTAAGCGTTTCCCTAGGCGTTGCAAATTTATAAATTTCATACTAAAAATAAGGTTAAAAATGAAAAATGAAGACTGAACCATGATATGGGCTGCGATGTAATGGTCCATTCAGCTCATCTGCTGACCCATCAACCCTCCTGTGGAGACTCTCTTGACCCTATCCTCTTGTGCGGCTTTTTTTTCCTGACTGCATCCTCTGCCGACCATGCCAGGAGCAGCGGCGCTGACAAAGAAGGGATGGCAATGACACCTGACAGTTAGATCTTCCTCTCATGACCCTATTTTCTTCCTCTCCTGGCGGTCTTCCACTCTTCCTCTTCTCCCGAATCTCGCTGCTGATTGCCTAGGCGCCGCTAACTGCCTAGGGAGCGCCACCCCCCTAGGCGAGGCGTAAGGCCATCGCCTAGCGCCTAGGCGAGGCCTAGGCAACGCCTTTTGTTTCCAGATTTTGGGAATGATGGAGCTCCGAAAAGAGTAGTCTTGAGTAAAGATAGCGCCACGGAAGTCGGCCTCTCCAGGCGCCAACCATATCCGTCTCTACCTCCATGTGCCACATTTTTCATTTCCTCCAGCGTGATTTGTGGGCCTCTCTTGTCTGTGCCGGACGATCATACAAGTGCCTTCGCGGCCTACCGGTCAGATGGCTGCGTCCTCACTGCACCGGCCCGGGTTCGAGCGCTGGCTCCTACCTTAAGTAATTCCTTGGCTGGCTGGCTGCCGATCAAGGGTTTTTTTTTTTTTATCATACGAGTGCCTCGGCGTGGGGCCTATTCGTGGCCAGCCACCTCGCAAGCTCTACTGGACGAGGCGTCCGGAAGGAAGCAAGGACGACTTGGAATGAGGTGGTGCTCCGGTAAGCCGTGATGCCGCAAGCTAGGATCACTGGCTGGGGGCACGATGCCCGGCCATGGCGCTGCGGTAACACAGTGGTCATAGACTTAGCTTAGTATGGATCAGCGTCGAGGGCCAGGAGCTAGTATGCGTATCATCTGAACAATTTGCCGTCGTTCCCGGCCAACTTGCCGTCGCGGCACCACGCCGCGGACACGCGGATGACGACCAGGGCACCATGCCGCCGCATCTTGAAGCCGGGAGCACCTCGAGCAGTGCCACCACGTCGATGCGTCACCACGGTGTCCGGCATGACATGACATTCTTGTCGCTAAAACTGCATCGATTGTTCCATTTAGAACGAAGAGATAGGCTGGGGAATGCTCGAACAGGGTCGTTTCGTGTCACTAGATGGTCTGCAGTCATCTCCGGAGCACGTGTGTAATGTTCAGGCAAGACGACCAAAATCATAGTTTCATTTCACATGTTCAGGCAACACGATCGATCAGCAGTTTGCAGCAAAAAGGTGCTAACACATTGCAGGAATTTTTTCGTCGAAGTGAAAGTAACTGATCTCTCCTGGGTCACTGGTAAACAGGTGAATGCAAGGGCGGAAGCAGAACATCATCTGCTTGTATGCGGTGAGCAGCATCAGCATAAGATCGATTTTCAGGTAGAGGCCGTTGCAAGCAGAGGAGCTAGCCTGGAGCCCTGGAACGCGTCGAGCGCCCCGCGATCCAGCTGCGCTGGTGCCGAAATGAAGCGGCAATGGAGGGCGGCGGCTACTAGTAGGTTTTATCTTGTTTCGTCGAGCTTCCAACATAACACTCGGAGCACCGGAGACACGACGTCCGCAGCGCCGGCGAAATCGCTCGGAACTCTTGGCGCTTCCGGCGAGCCCTGGCGTGCCGCGGCGTCGTCCTCGCGAGGAGCAGGGGTGGTCGCTATTCCAAATAACGACCGTGCCCTGGGTCCTGGAGTTCGATTCGTGCGGCTCGGAGACGGTGGGTTGACCGGTCACCGCCTAAACGTCAGGGCTCACGGAGGCCTGCACAGGGCCGGCGATGGCGGGGGCGCCGTGCAGGGGCTCGAGCTTGCTTCGAGCTGGTCCTTGTTCGTCGCCGCCCAAACGCCAGTGGGACGCGACGCGACGCCGAGGGCGTTGAGCGAGTCGCTAATCGGCAGCTGGCCGGCCGCCGGCCTCGTCGCGCTCGCTCCCTCAGCGCTGACACCTGCTGACCATGGCTGTCTGCTCCTTCTACAAACGGGAAGCTCTGTTTTCCTCTGTTCTAAAGGGTGGAGGGCCGTACTACAAGAAAACATGGTTTTAGTCACCAAGTTTTAGTGACCAAGGAAAATTTTTCTATGTTGGTCACTAAAAGTTGATTAATAGTGACCAAGTTTGAAATTTTTGGTGGATATACACTTTTAGTGACCAACGTTATATGTAGTTACCAAGGTTGTGTTGGTTGCTATATAGTTTTAGTGACCAACATATGCAATTATTGGTCACTATATACATGTAGTGACAAGGTTTTAGCCACCAAAATGTGACCAAGCTTGTTGGTGACAAGCTAGCTATTGTGACCAACAATAGACATATAGTGACCAAGTACCTTGGTGACTAATAACCATTTTTCTTGTAGTGGTACCCTATTGTGGGGAAGCGGGCGAGCATGGCGCAGGCAGTGGCGGAGCTCGACGGCGACCGCGTTGCAGCTGCATGATGCCGCTGACAGCGCCACCGTGGGTTGGCTTAAGCCAGCAGAGTTTTGAAAGGTTAGGTTGTTAAGTACGCAGTCGGGGGAGATGGTGGGCGCCACGGCTTCTCCTACGTCGCCATTAGCCCTCCTGGTGCTCACCGGCAAGGTTTCTAGACTGAACCGACGGAGATGGGATGGAGAGGAAGACGTACTGCGGTGACGCGTTGTACTCTGCATGTTCAATTTCAGCTTCTATCCAATGTGCTGCTGCAACTCTGATTTTCAGCCTGCAGAGGAACTCCTTTCAGACATGCTCTGGTCGGCACAATCTCAGAGGATTACAGATCCATTTCCTAATGCCGACATGGAATCCTCCGGGTACATTGTTTTTTTATCCTCAATCAGACACCCATTGATTTTTCGTTTTCGTGAAAACAACTAGCCTAATGGATAGCAAAACGTGCACAGCAATGAGTTTGTCACACATGATGACCACATAGTGGGCGCATTAGGTGTCTGAATTGGCATTCTTCCTCCCCGTGGAGGTAGCATCACGCTCAAGGTTTCTATGTCAAACGACAGGGGTGCTCAAACTTGCTCCAACTCACGGAACAACCAATTCCCAATACCTCTCACACCCACCAATGAAGATAACAAGTGGCACATACTTCGGAGATCATGTGTATATAGCACCTTCTAAAAATTCTAATTCAGGCATCATATATATAGAGCTCTTGGACTTCCGTAACGCTTTTATGTTTCTCAAGTGATATGCCCAGTCAGCGTATCGGCGACAGCGCCCACATAAATGAGGTCTTTTACGGTAGACCCAAATGAATGCACAACGTTTATTCCATCCATCGAACGGTTCAGATCTCAATCATGTACCTTTTTGATCCACTGGTATTATAAGTATCATGATGAGGTATTATGGGTATCATATGGGCATTATTGGAAAAAAGATGATGACAAACATGTAAATTATTTGCCATGAAAAGATAGCGCCATCCATTCGTTTCCTTCTAACCTCGCAAATACACATGAAACATTCGTTTCTTCAATCTTCCGGGGCTCCGAGGTAGGCTGCAAGGATCCGATATGAAGCAATCGACGGCATGGAACGGACTGATGCCAGCAAAGATCTAGACAGGGACGGATGGTGGCAGGGAGATGATCCGATCGGGGGCAGCGGGCTTCATGGGAGCGGCGCCAGCAACGAACAGTACGGGGACAGACGGGGCAGGAGTGCGCACTGGACGGAGAAAGGCGGCGTCAAGGAGCTCCGAAGCCGGAACGAAACAACTCCGGCGAAGATCCGAACATGTCAATTAGCGGCGCCGTCCATATACATCCATCGTGGAGGAAGTTGCGGCACGCAGATCTTCACCAGCCAAACAGATTACGATTGGTTTTTCATTGACCTAATTATAGGATATTGATTTAGAGATTAATTACAATATTACCCATTTAAATGGATGGTTAGATTGCATGCATGATACATGTTATGCACCGGTATCATGGTCTACTGTAAAAGTGCTCCACATAAATACATACATGATGTGATTATTATTATTTTCCTTCGCCTTTGTTCAGTGAGCAAATGGCTTTAACTAGTGCCAAGCACATGTGTCACTAAATAGATAAAATAGGACATGTGATCTCTCATATACTCAGTACGTATCTCTATGGTTGGTGGAAAGCATCCTATGCAAACAGAAAATTCCAGCAGTCGTCTCAATTGAAATATTCATTCAAAACAATCATCACCTTTAACATTACCATATGACTAAACTGCATCAATCATGTCATTGGATATCTGGTTTATAAATATCACATATTTCATGAAACACATCCGGTGACAATAGCTGGTATAGTTTCCTTACTGCCACAATCTGTTCTTCGTATCATGATGTTGCAGCGTAGGCCTGGGAGGCCTCAGGAATATGGGAAGTTCATGACCATGCTCTAGACCAGGTGAGAGAGATCACCCCTCCTGTTGTTCAGGACCTGAGTGTGGCGATCCGCTACGCTGGGAAGATTATGAACCCACTCCATGCCATGAACCATGCAACACCATGTCGAACCGGGATCCCGGCATGATCCTGCTACAAAGTTCACTACCACTAGCTAGAACCCTAGTGCAGATGTGCCATGAACAGCCAGCTTGATCACGTCGGTTACTGCTTCCTAGTTGCTACATAGGATGGCCGTCGTTGCATACGTCAGTGACGATGGCTGGCAATAACCCCTAGAGGTGTATCTTAGCTCGTGTGTATGTGCATACTGTTCATGCATCCAATTTATAGGAACCTCGAAATCAAACTAGGGTTCCATCCCAGAACACCTTCTGGCGTGCTGTATATAGCATCAGAGTGAGATCAGTTATCATATACTGTGATGGTTCCTTGATCGTTGCAGGCACATGAGAAAATAGAGCCTGGAGTGGAACGCGTCTCCCGTCCATTAGACTCCACCGTGTCCGGCAATCGCGATCCCCATGCGACGGTGCTGCCTTTGTCGGACCAAGCAGCAGGACCAGCCAGGCCACCTGTAACACCTCAAATTTTAAATCAAATTCAAAGTGGAATAAAAATCACTCCGATTTAAAATTTTTGTCTATATCTTATCTTGCCATGATTTTTTTTCAAAATAAAATTAACTAAAGTAATTCAAACTTAGTTAGATACGAAAATTTTAGAATATAAAACTTGTGCTCGAGTGTTTGGCTCCATATAAAGTCCACTAAAAATTTGAGCCTTTCTGAATTTACAATAAATTAAAATAATTGTATGTTAAACCTTAGCAACTCACCTCGAATTCAAAATCTTGAATTTAAACTTGCACAAATGACACCATATGCATTTTTGGATTTATTGGTTTTATTTGGAGTATTTGTTGAAGTAGATCCCCTTTTCAAATTTGAATTTCATTCAAATTTGAAGTCCATCAAAATCCCATAAAAGAATAAGCCAATCTTCATTTTCTTTTCCCCTCTGGGCCTCATCTCTCTTTCCCTTTCTCTCTTATTCTCTGCTCGGCCCAGCCCACTTTCCCTTTCCCTCTCTTTTTCCCGCCGAGTGGGCCGCTCCATCTCCTTCTTCCTCTCCGGCCCAGCGCGGCCCGTCGCAGCCTGGCCCATCTCCTCGTCTTCCTTCTCCAGCTCGGACAGACACGTCACCGCCGACGCGTCGCCGCCGCCGCGTTCCACGCCGGCGCCCTCTCCAGCTCATCCCTGCGCGCCACTGTGGCCATGCCGCCCCGACGTCACCCCTGCCAAGCTCCGCGCCCCGAGGCCACAGTGTTGCGGGCGCCGAAATCGTGGACGAGTCGCCGCCGCAATCGACGACCTCGCCGTGGATAAGAAGCGACGTCGCAATCGTTGACCGGATAAGCTTCGCGGCGAAGGCTTCATCCCTCTCCGCCTATAAAAGGGCTCCAAGCTTCTCCGCCGCGACCCTCTTCTCCCTTTTCCCCTCCAAACCCTAATCTCTCCGGCCGCCGTCGATCTTCGCCGTCCGGCCGTCTCCGACCAAGCCAAGCTGCCGGTAAGCATCCCCGAGCTCCTCTCTCTCTTCTGCGCCCTCTCTTTCTCCCTCTACCGCTCCCGCACCACTCCCGCATCGTGCGCCGCCGCCCGCCGCCGTGCGACCACGTGGCCGCCCATCTTCCCGACCGCGCCTGGCCGAGCCAGTGCGCGCCACGCCTTCGCCGCACCCCACTGCACCTCCACGGGAGCACCAACTTGAGGAGATCCTACTCCCTCGCCTTCCCCATCGCGAGCCGCCGCCGTCACCTCCGGCGAGCTCGCGCCGCCGCTATAGTCGCCCCCGTCGTCGACATGTAGCACCACCTGATCCGCCATCCCTCGCTGATGCCCGGCATCATGCTCTCGTCGACTCTCCGCCAACCCAGCCGCCGGCGGCGAGCTTTCCGGCGAGCTGCCGCCGCGCCCGGCCCTGTTCCAGCGACCCCGGTCCACCGTGGACCGGTGGACCACAGTCCCTGTGCGGTCCACGACCCTTGTGGACCCAGTCCACAACTTTTTCAATACGAAAATAAATCCGAAAATTCTAGAAAATCCCCTGCCTCTGTACTTTTACAGATACACCCCTCTAGTTTATTCTATTTCTGTTTAGGTCCTGTCTTTTTACAGAAACACCCCTATACTTTTCTGTAATTACCTTTTAGTCCCTACCTTTTTACATCAAGGTCCCTCAACTTTTCCATAATTACAGATAGGTCCCTAGAACTTTTCTGTTCTTACAGATGAGCCCCTAGAATCTTTCTGTAATTACAAACAAGCTCCTAGAATCTTTAAACGCCTATATCTTTTCCATCAGAGCTCCGTTTTGAGCGATTCTTGCGCTCACGCGTTCGTAGAAACGCGTAGTACCTTTTGGTACTGTCTTTGAAGCCCCGCATCAGGTCTACAAGTCATCAATACCCTAAGTTCCTCTCTCGCCCGACAAATCCCATCTCGATAAATCATTCGCCGCTAATCTCGCATGACACAAATATTCTTTCGGTTTATGGTGTTGAACCTAGTCAATCTCGCCGTATCGTTCCACATCGTCAATCAAACCTAATCCCATGTTGCCAACGATCAAAACCTAACCTTATCAATCTACCGATCTTGTTTATATTTGATCTTTCATTGAATCTTATTGGAATCGTTGCTCATTGCTATTCCAATTGCAACCATGCATTCATATCATGCATGCATGCCTAGATTATATACGCCTCTGCATCTGCTCATACTTTCCCCGAACCACCCTTGTTCTTTAATAGAAATAACTTAGAGTTTATATAATAGATATGCACGCAATCACCATCAATACAGCATATGCATCTCATCATCCTCACTCTAAGGTTTTAGTAAATAAAGTTTCATGCCAAACCCTGCACCTTTGTTTCTTTTAAGAGAACTTAGATAATTAATAGTTTGTCTAGGTGAATATGGCCCTTATAAGGCCATGAATAAAACTTGTAATAAATAATCTTTCATAAATAAATATGCATTGCATAAACATAGCCATTTTCTCTTGGAGTTTTATCGATTCTTTTTGGAGTTAATTGGATCTTATTGGTTCTTTTCGATCTTTATTTCTTTTGCGGTAGTTATTTATACGTATTTCTATGCGCTAGCTTACACGAAATTCGAGGAAGAGCCAGAAGAATTCAAGGAAGATCCAATCCTCAAGAATGAGCCGAAGAATCCAAGCCCAAGGACGAGTCGGAAGAACAAGCTTCGGGAAAGGATTTGAAGACATCAACTTCGACGGAAGAGCTTGAAGATCCAGAATTGAAAGATTAGGATAGCGTTCTTCAGGCAAGCTCTACTTCTCCTTGATCATGATTGAACCTACTGTTTTCGCGATGCACCTATATTGCCTATTCTCGTACTATGCATTACTTGTTATTTTACTAATTGTGTAGTTATGGTCCTATTTGCTTACTGCTATTAATGCCATTAATTAGGCATTAATACATAGATCCTTGTTTACCCTTGATTACCTGTCACCTTGATAACCTTAGGATAGTTCCATCATTTCTATGATGGCACGTTCACCTTGCTACTAGATTGCTTAGGACCCCTCGCAATGTTCTACATTGCCACACCTTACTCACTTATGTACTTTTACAAATGCGTGAAATGAGTTTGGTGGTGTGCGTAATATATGGGATTGGGAGTAGCACAACCGTGTTAGGTGATGATGATGGAGACAGTGATGGGATGGTTGGATTGCGGGCAAGGCCATTAGTAAGTGATTGATGGCGTGATGGATTGTGTGATAGTCCCCTAGTGCGGGAGACATGGTGCTTGCCCGGCCACATAAGGACCGGTTCATTCAACCTTTAACAAGATGATTCTCGTACTACCACGGAACCTGTATGGGAAGGACTTACCCTACCTTCTTGGTGCCTACCACTTTGATCCACCTGGAGGGCAGTAGCGCAAACGAGCAACCAGGAGAAGACTCTGGAGTTTGTATTGCTTAGGAGTTCTGGCCTGTGATCCCCACATCAATGTGCAGAGGGTCTGCATGATGACTATTATAGTCTCATGAAAAGCCCCTGGGTCTTTAATGGTTCGTAGGTGGCATTGTGTGTGGTACTCGGAGAAGATGGATTGAGCGTTATGTTACTCTCCGTACAAGAGTGCATAGCCCGTGGGAAAAGATGTACAACCTCTGCAGAGTGTAAAATTCATCCGGATGGACGTTGTCACGGCATATGACGCATCTTTGTTGAGTTCGATATGATTAGCCACATTCATGATTCCTTGATGTGTGCGTGAGCAGTAGTCTGCTCGTGTTTTGGAAGCGATGGCAAGTGTGCCGGGTCGGTATGACCATTGAGGTCAGAAGGCCCAACTAAAACTTGGGAACTGGCGGGAATGCTTCATACTCCCCCAGGGCCAACCAATTAAAATATTGACAGTTACTTCTCTGTTTCATCTAAGCATACCTTCATATGCTCTACTGAACCTTGCATAAAAATTTGCTTGCTGCAAATAAACCATACAGCCTATTCCTTGCTAAGACCAAATATGCATATATATATACCCTTGTGTAGTGTAGGGCTTGCTGAGTACCTTATGTACTCACGTGTTTGCAAATGTTGGTTTAGTAGGAGAAGACTTCGTAGAAGACGACGACGATTGGGTTTTTGGTTCTGCTTCTCAAGTTTGCTTGTGGCTTTGGGCCATGGTTTCCGCTGTCTGCTTCACCGTTAGTTGGCCGTATTGACTTGGATAGTTTTGAATCTTTGTCGTACCGCCACTAAGGGTCTTATATCAGGTAACTTACTTATTCATCTATTCGAAGTAAGCTTTTGATTATCATATCTGTATTCTTGTGCGTATCAGCTATTGATCCAGGGACTGATACAGGATGCACAGCAGATTCCAGAAATGGGGTCTGACACCACCGGAGTTGAGCGAGCACGACGTCCGCCGCGCAATAAGGTGGCGAAAGCGCAGTGGAAGGCCGGCGAAGTCGTTCTGAACTTGGCGGCGCTCCGGCCAGCCCTGGCGTGCCGCGGCGGCGGCGGCGTCCTTGCGAGGACCCGTGGAGGTCGCTATTTCAAACAGCGACCGGCCCCTGGGTGCTGGAAATCGCTGGATTCGATACTTGTGGTTCAGATATGGTAAGTTGACCGATCACCGATCAAAGTCAACCAGTCATAAAAAGGCAAATACCTGCGAGTAGGGCTTGACTACCGAGCCGGCTCGGCTCGGCTCGGTCCAGCTCGTTAGAATAACGAGCTGGCTCGGCTCGGCTTGTTATCTTAACGAGCTGAAATGCTGGCTCGGCTCGACTTGATACAAGCTCGAGCTGGCTCGCGAGCCAGGTCGTCACCGCTCACCTCTAGCATCCCTGTCGCGACCTTGGGAAGAAGATAACGATCATGTCATCGAGTACATCTTCACACCCTTGAGCACGGCGATGCGTCGGGCGGGGAGGCGAAGTCCGACGTCGCGGAGGTCGTGGCGGCCGAGAGGGGACGAGGCCAGTGATGTGGAAAAACTACGGAGGGGAGTAGGGGAGGGACAAGTACTGCGACGGGGAAAGGAGGCGCCAGCAGCCTCGTGGAGCTCCTTCGGGCAAACTCGCAAGTGGGCGGCGAGGGAGCAGGACGACGGGCCAATGAGGTAGACGGCGTGGTGGGGACTGGGGAGGAGGCAAGGTGTGGTGGCGGCACAATTTGGAAAAAAAAAAAGATAAGATGTGAGAAGGAAAAAGAGATGTTGGACATTGGTCCCATCGATAGGATTGTTTAGCTCGAGAGGGAGAAGGGGACCGAGTCGTGCTGGAGCTTGCTGGCTCGTTTGGCTCGCGAGCAGCTCGCGAGCCAGCTCGAGCCAGCTCGTTAAACATAACGAGCTAGAAACCTGACTCGGCTCGTTAGAAAAAGTGAACGAGCCGAGCCGAGTCAAGTTAGTCACGAGCCGAGCCGAGCTAGCGAGCCACGAGCTTTTTGTCCAGCCCTAGCTGCGAGCCACCCAAATGTCAGGGCACCATGACATTTATGACCTCTTGCGATGGCGTTGGCACCGTGCAGGGGCTCGAGCTCGCTGAACGGCGGTGCTTCGAGCAGATCCTTTTGTCCGCCGCCGCCCAGACGACAAAGGAACCAACAGGGCTGAAGTGAGGTGAGCATGTCTGCTCCTTGTACAGACAGCCGGACCTGCAGAGGAATGTGCCCTTTTCTGGTGAAGTGCGCGAGCATGGCGCAGGTGGCGGTGGAGCTCGACGGCGACCGTGTTGCTGGCAGCCTTGCCGCTGACAGCGCGTCTGTGGGTTGCGCCAGCAGAGCCTGGAACGGGGAGGTCGTTGAGTGCGCCTTCGGCTTCTCCTACGTCGCCACTCACCCTCCTCGTCTCACCGGCAAAGTTGCAACATTTCTAGACTGAACCGATGAATGGGTTGGAGAGGAAGACGGCGCTGATTCGGAGTAATATGCATGTTAATTTGAGCTTCAGTCCAATGTGCTGCTGCAACTCTGATTTTCATTCGGTAGAGGAACTAGTTTCAGATATGCTCTGGTTGGGACGATCTAACAGGATTACAGGTCGATTTGCTAGTGCTGACATGGAATCCTTCCGGTACATTTTTTTGGATCCGCAATCAGGAAACCACTGATTTTTCGTTTTAGTGAAAACTACTAGGCTAGTGGATTGAGTAATGTGCCCAGCAATGAGTTTGTCACACATGATGAATATCAAGCTGGCGCATTATGTCCCTGAATTGGCATTCTTCCTCACCGTGGAGGTGGCATCACGCTCAAAGTTTTTATGTCCAACTGCACCGTAACTCTCACTATGTAAGAAACACTGAACAACCTATTCCCAATGTCTCCCACACCCTCCAATGGAAACAAAAACTGGCACATGCTTACATAGCATCTTCTAAATTTCTATTCAAGCATCATATATATAGAGCCCTTGGAGTTTCATAATGCTCTCATGTTTATCAAGTCCATAAATACACACCTGATGTGATTATTTTTCACCTTTTTGTTTAAGTAAGGACCTTGCTATAACTAATGCAAAGTAAATGTGTCACTAAATAGAGAAAATAGCATATCTGACCTCTTGACTCCATACGTATCGCTATGGTGGGTGGAAAACATCAATGCAAACAGAAAATTCTTGCAGTCATTTTAGCAGTACAGACGTCAAGAGTCTTAAGCCAAGAATAGTGAAGTGAAACATTTATTCAGAACAATCATCACCTCTGACACTAGTCACACTACCATATGCCTAAACTGCATAAATCATGTCATTCTTGTCCAAGGGAATGATAAGACAGATTGAGACTAGTAGCAAATTCTGAGTGTCAATTGAACTTTCAAAATAAGAGTTACGCAGAACACAACACTGTGACTTGGGATATTCGTATAAAGTCCAAATCTGAGTGTCCATTGAGCAAGACACCTCCTTTTATTTTCCTTGTATAATTGGCTCTCTGTCAAACAACATAGTGCACACAAAGGTTCATTCACGAAGTGAATGGGCTTGTTTCCCACCAACGCTAATGCACACAGCCGCTAAGACTAGAACACAGATGCTAACTAGCGGAGGCAATTGTAAATGTGTGGAATGTTGCAATGCCCAGCAATATATTTTTCACCCTTTGGATGAGACGTCCTCTCAGAACAGGCAAAGCAGTATGTGAAATCAGCATGCTTCCTCACCCCGGTGGTACGATTAGTAGGCTTGAGGAACTTCTGTCCAACTGCAGCGAACAAATAGCAAATATTATTCAAAACATTGACATGGAGATACGAGAACACATATATAATGGATTAGTCTTAATAGTTCAGTCGGTATAAAAAAGAAGCAGGCCACTTATCATAACTTTGAACAACATGCAAGCTGCAATCAAACAGTGCTATATTTGTTATTACTTTAAATTCTCAAAGAAAAGCTTCATAAATAGCACCATTTAACACATGAAAAATTCCTACAAGGACACCACAGGAACAAAAGGCATCCAAAAAATCCTATATTTGTTTTTTAACAAATATCAACTTCAAGTAATTCGTGTAACAACCAAAATGTAAATGCGACCCATGACCCAACACACACAAGCATACCAAGTAACAATGCATCAAGATCCCTACTCTCACAAGAAAACGTGAAGTCTTCCTACACGAGTCAATTGACACTAATATGATCTTTGTTAACAAGATGCGCTTGGACAAGACACAGAAAGGCCAGCCTCCAAAACCTGGAGGCATAAACAATCCACCAGAAAACTTATGCTATGAGCTAAAAACCCAGCACTTTTTCTCACATACAAGAGTCATAGTTGCATCCATGTTCATAGTTAACACTTTGTACATTTAGCTCAAACAGATAAGCAAGAATACTCACCTGTAGAATCTGGACCCAATGGCTCACAGCAAGTCACAAATATGCTCCTTGATGAACCCCTTATGCCAGTAAAGAAACGTTGTTCCTTTGAACTCTCCTTACTGGACCTCGCGGTTAAGTTAATATCCCGCCTTACGCCATAGTGGTAAAGCTCCGCAAAGAAAAGTTTTTCCTGCGAACCCTCCTTGCTGGACTTTGTGGTAAAGTTAATGTGTGTGTAACAACATCGTGGCTCGGGCACACTGATACAAGGCTTGATGTCAACCAGCTCAAATTTTATCTAGCACAAGACATTAAGAAAGGTCATGACAATGCAAGATACAAACCCAAATTGGACAACACAGTAGTCTATCTCCCGAGCGGTGGAGAAATTGAGTACTTCCTCTGTCCATAAATATAAAGATTCGGAGACTTTCAGCTAACTTGTTTGACCACTCGTCTTATTCAAAAAACTTATACAATTATTATTAATTTCATTATGATGTGTTTTATCACTAAATATATTTAAGTATGACTTATTTGTTTTTGTATTTTCACAAATTTTTTAAATAAGACGAGTGGTCAAACGAGTTGGCTGAAAGTCAACGAATGCTTATATTTATGGACGGAGGAAGTAGCACACCTTCTTCCTTTTGTTGTAGTGCTCCAAGGCAGCCTCTGCAAGCCTCTTGGACTGTGCAAGATGGGCTTCTGGATTGGGCCGAAGAATATACGATTTGTCTGTGTCTGGAACCATTTCCCTGCACCCAAATTGCACATATATAGAATATTATCAAATCAAAATGTTCAACAAATTAGATAGATGGAATGATGGATGTTAAATAAAGTGAATCAAACAAATTGCTACAGTATCAACATTCAGGAATACATCTGCAGAAGAAAAACAAAATCATATGTAACCTCGCATATTGTCAGGAAAATCCAACGGACAAAATGTAAACATGGCCAACTGTTCTATAAGATTAACAGTCAGTAACATGAAACGCTAGATATCAATGCACTTTTAAGCAAAGCCGATAACTAAACCTGTAGTTTGGCATCTCCTGAACCATTTCCGTTTGCTCTACCAGAAGAACAACTCTTTACAGAATAGCTACCTGGCTAAACTGAATTCATCAAGCATCTGTTGTTCACAAATAACGCAACAAATATTGAATACAAACCGAAAGGTTCCCAGTTAGTTCATCACGTTGTTTCATTGGCGTTCACAAGAACTCAGAATGCATTGATACATAATATTAAAATATCAAAGTTAATAGGTGTCTGTAGAAAAAAAGAAGAACTAACTGAGAAACTCTACCACCATCTAGTAAAGATTTCATTCGCTAGCTGCACAAATCGAAGTTCGTACAAAGAGTTCAGCAAAAGCACCTGGCAACAGGCAGGAGAAAGAGGAAGCCAAGGATCGATAACGAGACCGGCCAGATCGATGGGTGAGACCCTGGCCGCTGCCCCTTTCAGCTGGATCAGAGCTATGAACAACGTGACTGCACCGGCGCCGCCGTTTGAGCCCCTGCACCCAGATCGCTCACTCGGCGATCGACGCCGCTAGTGCTTAGCCACGGCGGTCGATCGGAAGTAGGGCATGAGAGTTGAGACGAACTCCGGTTTATACGTTTCCGGTTTATACTTACGTAGCTACGATTGGGTTACAGAAGGAAGTTTTATCCGACACGTTCCATTGGTTAAAGAAAGCGATCGTTTTACGGAACTCAGGTTTTTATACAGAAAACGAAGTTTTGTACGACATGGTTGCATCCGTCTGGAACGGAAACAACAGATCGGCACAGCTCGCAACCCAGGAACCGCCTCCGCCTAGAGTTTCCCTTCCACAACGAGCGCCGCCGCAACTAATGGAGGAGATGAGGTCACCGTCGACGGGTGGTTCCGAGGAGGAGGCGCCCGGCAACGGCGGCGCGACAGAACACGCCAAGAACATGGCGGAGGTGGCCGGCGACGGTGCAGTCAAGGACCCCATGCCCGAGGAGGAGGCCGCTAGCCACGGCTCGGCCAAGCGCCCTAAGCCCGAGGACGAGGAGGCCGGCGACGGCCCGGCCAAGCGAGCCAAGCCCGAGGCGGCGGCCGGCGACGACGGCACGGCCGAGGAGGCGGAAGCCAAGCTCCCCAAGCCGGAGGAGCCGGAGGGAGGCGACGGCGCAGCCAAGCCCGAGGAGGAGGAGGACGACCCCATGACGCCGGCGGAATATCTGGCCTGGCTCGAGTCGCTGAAGCACCCCAAGGTGCTCGGCTTCGACAACACCTCGTCTACGGTCCCCGACACGTCTTCCGAAGAAGAACTCCGTGCGGAATTGAAGCTTGCTCTCCAGTACGAGCGGCTGATGGCCGGCGGGAAGCTCAAGAAGGTGAGGGAGCGGGTGGAGCCGGAGGCGATCGAGGAGTGCCTGCGGATAGGCCTGCTGCAGCGTCACCCTGCTGGAAGAACTGCCGTGCACCAAGAACTGCCCAAGTGCCTCGAACATATGCCCGAGAGCTTCCGCGCCGCCTTCCTCAGGAACAACGCCGTCTTCAAGAGGGTGATCGAGTATCAGCAGGACATCGTCGACCAGTACCGTGCCAAGGGCTACGCAGAGGTCGACGCGTACGTCGTTGAGTAATAAACTATTAAGCACAACAGTTCTTCCATGGCGCGTGCGTGGTGATGGTGGCAGTACCTGCAGAATTAAGATGAAGGAAGCAGCCAAGCAGGGATTTTTTGTTGATGGTAATAAGCTAGGAGGGGCACAAGTTAAGGCTTGCTAGCTCTATAATAATCTTTTATTTATTTACTCGTCTCTGAGATGCTATAATCCTGATACTTTCTGAGATGGTGAACCAGTGTCGTTATTTATCATATCCTGCTACGTACCTGTGGCTCAATTAACTGTGAGTTTTTTGTTTGGCCCCTGTTCAGAGATAATGCTAGACTCTACTTCTTCGTATGTTTACTACTACACATATATGTTGCTGGATAAGTGATCAGGTCGATAGAGACGTTAGAGACCTAACTACGTACATACTAGTCATCATAACACCCTGCTTATTTTGGTTGTATTTTGAATGAAAAAAAAAAGAGCGGGAATGAAGTTTACTAATATCCAAGAACAGGAGCTGAATGTCACCGTCACAAATATCCAGCAGGACATCGTCGACCAGTACTACACCAAGGGATACGCGGAGGTCGACGCCTATGTTGTTGAGTAAATTAAGCGCAAAATGGCCGGCGCATGGTGGCACTGCAGCAGTGCAGAATTAATAAGGCTTTCGCTTTCTTAATAATCTTATCTACTTGTTGGTTTGTGTGATCCAGCCTCCCCGCTATAATCCTCATACTTTCTGAGATTGTGAACCAGTGTCGTTATTTATCTTTATCATGTCCAGCTACTTGTGGCTCAACTGTGAGCTCTTGTTTGGCGCCCCGGTTAAGAAATGATGGTACGCTCTAATTAGTATGTTTACTACTTGTTGTTGAATTAACTGATCAGGTCACTAGAGACATCGGAGAGCTGACTACGTCATCATAAGACTGTGCTTAGTGGGGTAGAATTTTGAATGAAAAGAACAAAAAAACAGAGCAAGAAAGAAGTTCACTGTACTCCAAGAACAAGAAATGAATGTCAACATATGACTCTGGCCCAAATGAAATCTTTTTTCTTTCAAGCCAGGTAAATGATCAAATTTTAGTGAGCAGCTGGCTGAGTTTTGCGATGAAGTCTACCATGGCACATTAACGCTCACATTCATAGCTTAGAACATGGTGCTCCCTTACAGTACATTATGGATCAATGTTCAGAAAAGAACAGTGAACTAGATGCGCTGTTGTATGATTACTCCCCTGAAAATTTTCCTCTACCTTCGATTGACCTATGACTAGTGGTCAATTCCCATAGCCTGCTGCTGAAACGTATTGACATTTCAACTGATTGCAGTTTAAGGTAACAGAAAATACACAGGTTTCATCGACAAAGGTTTTGGAAGCAGATAGCTGACTGAAATTGTCACTAAAAAGGCTTCAAAATTCCAATCAGGATGATATCCTGTAAGACATCATCCCCCAACGGAGAACAATTTATTCCCAATACCTCTCACACTCAGCCATGAAGATCGAATGATCTAGCAATCGACGCATAATTTGGGAAGCAGGTATATACAGAGAGTTCTTAGGCCTCCATAGCGCTCTCATGTTTCTCAATTGCAGATTGAACTATGTATCATTGACATCTCTATATTCATATATATAGCTTATGTGATCAGTTTTACGTCAGTTTTCATTTCCCTTGGTACAATAAGCATGTGAACCATTAAATGTAAACTAGAATTTTTTATCATGAAAATAGACAAATGATCAGTAGGCATGTGAACCATTAAGTAGGCATGTGAAAATAGAGAAAATAGTAAATGCGTGTGATTTCTGTAATGAGAAGTACACGTCAGTACTACGCACGGTGGGTAAGAAACATCAAACGTAAAGTAAAAATTTCGATTTCAAACTTCTTTATGAGATTCACATGCACTGTCTGGAGGACAGAGACCAATAGCGAGCTCCTGGTGAACTGCATGTGAAACTGGAGTCTTGGTGTAGTCTGTTGCCTACTCCCATCTAGTAGTAACTTAGTATGTTTACTACATATATTTTGCTTGATAACTGATCAGGTTGCTAGAGATGTTGGAGACCTGACTACATACTAGTCATCATAAAACTCTGCTTACTTTGGTTGGATTTTGCGTGGGGAAAAAACAGAGCGAGAACGAAGTTTCCTAATATCCAAGAACAGGAACTGAATGCCAACGTCACAAATACAGTATTTTTCTTTCAAGTCAGTGACATGATCAAATTTTCTGTGCACACCTGACTGCATTTCGCGATGAAATCTACCACGGCATATTAACCATCGAATTTATAGCTTGGACTTAGAGCATGGTGCTCCCCTACAGTTATATTATGGATCAATGTTCAGAAAACAACAGTGAAAACTGTGATGTAGTTGGTCAATTCCCATGGTTTGCTGCTGAAACGTGTTGATTGTTGAACTGGTTGCAGTACAAGAGAGAATACACAGGTTTCATCGACAAGGCAAGGATATGCTTATAATACTATTCCTGTTAACTGCTTGATAAAATCTGTCAACCAGTCATGTTAACTTCTTCAGTTTGTCTGCTCAGCTGTCAGTGATGTTGAGATCTGTGGGTTGGAATTAATAGTGATGTGTTCGATCGATCATCGGGTAAATGCGCCTGTGTGATTACGAAGAGAAAAGAAAATTACCTTGCTAACCATCTCGATTTTATTTTTTAATTAAAAGTAACGATCAGTAAAAGAAAAGAAAATAACCGTGCTAAACCTGTCAGGCATTCCAAAGCGAACACCAACAATTATTAAGTGTTTTTTAACTTTGTTATTACTAATGGTAAATCCGCTGACAAATCCTCAGTTTGTCCTTGACACGGCACAAAGAAAAAAGAGGGAACTTGGGTCCATTCTCGTATAAGAGATGGTGCCGGGGGTTGCGATGCTCCCGTCCGTCACTTTTCTTTTCCAAAGTGAACAACGTACAGATCGGCTTCCACAACGAGCGCCGCCGCCGCAATGGAGATCAGATCGCCGTCGACGGGTGGTTCCATGGAGGACGAGGTGCCTGCAGGCGACAACGGCGCGATGGAGCGCTCCACCATCAAGCTGATCGAGGAGGTGGTGCAGCCGGAGGACGCCGGCGGCGCGATCGAGCGCGTCAACCCTGATGAGGACGCGGCGGCCGGCGACGGCCCCAAACCCGAGGAGGAGTCGTTGAAACAGCCCCCAGAGATGCAAAGCGACGAGGATTGGGAGAGAGAATTCCGCGAGGAAATGGATCTGGTGCGCCTGCACAAGAAGCTCCTGAGTGTCCCGAGGCTGAAGAAACGCGGGACGATCAAGAAGGTACGGATCTAGGGGGAGGCGATCGAGCGCCTGCTGCAGGTGCGCCCTCGCGACATGGCCATGCCCAAGCCCGTGCCCTTGCCCGAGGGCTTCCACCTGCTGCCCGTGAACCTCCGCACCGCCTGCCTCAGAAACATAGAGAAAGCCAGGCACGGGTTCGAGTACGAGCAGTACATCATCGACCAATACTTCGAGAAGGGCTACGCCGAGGTCCATGCATATGTCTTTGATGAGTGAAGCAGCATCCTCATGGTGGGATGGGCGGCAGCACTGCAGGGAATCCTCATGTTAGCCTTGACTTGGAAACATGAGTTCTTTTTTGGCCAATCATCATGTTATGTTTTTTTTTTTCAGAAAACCATTTTCTTTTGTGTTAGTACTGTTACCAAGTAAAGACCGACAGGTATGCCATTGAGTAGAAGTAGCATTCGTGTTGGCACTGCAAAAGTGCAGAATTAAGACTTGCTTAATAATAATCTTATTTACTTGTTCGTTCGTCTGTGATGCAGCCTGCTATAATCCTGATACTTTCTGAGATTGTGAGTACCTTGCTACTTGTGGCTCAACAGTGAGTGCTTGTTTGGCCCCTGTTCAGAGATAAGTTCTTGTTTGTTTCATGTCCAGATATGATGCTGGCTCTACTTTGTGTTGTTTACTGCATGTTGCTGCGTAAGTGATTAGGTTGCTAGAGACGTTGGACACCTGACTACATACTAATCAACATAAGACTCTGCTTGGTTTGGTTAGATTCTGAATAAAAGGAAACACCAATATCCAGGAACAAGAACTGAGTGTCAACATAAAACTCTAGCACAAATGCAATATTTTTTTCTTTCAATTCAGGTGCATGACCAAATTTAAATGTGTAGCTGACTGCAGTTTGCGATGAAGTGTACCATGGAAAATTAACCCTTAAATTAATACTTTAGAACATGGTGCTCCCCAACAGTTATATTATTAATCAATGTTCAAAAAAGAACAGTGGATTGTGTTTTAGTTTAATTTACTCCGCCGGAACATCCCTCCACCTTTGAATGACCTATTACTAGTGGTCAATTCCCAAGGCTGTTGCTGAAACGTGTTGATTGTTGAACTGATTGCAGTTTTAAGGTAAGCGAAAAACACATAGGTTTCATCGAAAAAGTTAAGGATGCTGATAATACTTTACCTCTTAGCTGCTAGATAAAATCTATAAACCTTTAGTCGTGTTGATCTATAAATCTAGTGATTGGATTGAACACCTTGATTCAGGCGTCATCTTTGTCCTCATATTTGGAACAGAGTCTGAAAGACCACAAAAGTGTGCAGAAACTAGCAAATTCGCATAGGAAATAATGGTTGTTGCATATGAAAGATTAGGCCATTCTCAATGCAAATTTTAATTTATTGTTTCTAAGACCAAATTTTAGGAAAGAGAACCACCTTTCTTTCATGGGGATGAAAGACCTCTCACAAGAGATGAAAGTTTCACTTCTCTCTCCTCATAAGTACCTTGCCAGAAAAAGTATATATGTAGCATAAGATTTAATGCTTATGAAAGGGTGCGTTGAGAATGCCCTTAGATTCTATACGCCACAGTTTGTGATGCTTTAATAAGGAAGCAAAATGTATGGTACTTTAATTAAACAGCCTTGAGAAAATCAAGTTTAATTAGGTCCCATTTGTGTGATTGAAGGCTAGATATTCAATAGTACTACTCACAGTCCAGCTGACTCAGATAATCACCAACGAAAGTGGCTAATAAATTGCTATTGTTAAGGATATAACGGGAAGGAGCAAGGATACTGAGATCCAAATATTAAACTTTTATTCAAATTTCAACAACATTACTAAATTTTCTAAAGCAATCATCGTCTTCCTAGCAGGTTGCTGAGTGCTCTGGAAGATTAGTTAATCCAATAGACTCAAAAAATGCCCTGTGATCTTTGAAGTGATAAGCATAGTGGGAATTCATGCAGCACTAGTTGATTGGCGTTTTCAGTTTACATGTGATGTTTCTCACCAACCATAGCAATAAAACCTGCATGCCACTAGGGGTGGCGTGTGTTGGCTCTTTCTAGTGACATAAAAGTAGTTATTAAACCATGAATTCAGTCAGCACAAGGGAAAAAATTGAATAATGCAGAGCAGACTGTGTGTATAGGAATGTCACTGGTGTCCTGTCTGATCTGTGTTTGGGTATTGATAGCAGTGGGAGTGCCAAGAGGTCTCTACATATGCTACATGAAGCAGATTACATATGGGCACCTAATTTTTGAGGTCTGGACTATTGATCCTTTGCTAGATCATCGACTCCCAATGGTGGGCATGAGAGGTATTGGGAAGAGGTTAGTCTCGAGCTTTAACTATTGCCGAGCAACTATCCAGATATTCGCCTGGCCTGATCAGTTCTCGAACTACATGCGATTCTGTCCATGGGGGGTCTGGCATGATAGGAAAGGTTAAGAAGTACATGTGATTCTTGTCCAAGGGATATGCCGACGTGGGCGCATATGCCGTTGAGTGAAGGAGCATGGCTAGCGCATGGTGGGATGGGCAGGAGTGAAGAGTCAAGAGGAAGCAGGGATCCTTTTGATCGTAATAAGGAGACTTAATTTTATTAACAACCTTATCTACTTGTGTGTTCATGTGTGTGATCCAAAACCCTTCTGTACCCTATAATTAGTTAAGTTGGACTAGTATCGTGTCTACTTATTACTATGATGAAACCCGCCATCCAGCCTGTGATCATGTTGAGATCGTGAACCTCATTTTTTATATCATATCTTGTTAATCCATTATCTTAATATTTTTAGGTAAAAGAAGCCACTATGTTCGCTCTCAAGATCACGAAATTACCACATTAATCAGAAAAAAATAGAAGAAAATGTTCATATATAGTGTATTATTTGCCACCACCGAAACATACATGTGTATTATAATTATTAGCCGAATCCATTCAGGTAACACTTTTAAATGAAGCCATAACGAAATGTAAGATTGGTGCTGCGTGCATTTGGTGCATATCAAAGTGTAAGGTATGTTCAATATGCATGTCCATGCCTGCCCAAGGATCAGGGAAAGATGTTACAAAACAAATGTTTAGGTTATCAGACGCTACATCTGCAGAGCTGCCCAAGATTGGTCAAGCAACATCTACAAGAAAATTGTAGCTAAGGAGGCTTCAAAACTCCACACATCAATTCTGCTATAGAGCATTTATGCTGCTGTGAAAGGTCCCTTGTACGACAGCGTCCAAAACAGGAAAACAACTTATTCCTAATACCTCTCAAACCCACTCATGAATATCTAATGATCTGGCAAGTGATACATAATTGGAGAGCAAGTATACATGTTCTAATTCACGTATCATATATATATAGTTCTCAGAACTTCATAGTGCTCTCATGCATGTTTCTAAAGTGCTCAACGGTCATATCGGTGTTGTGCCAATTTGTTTTCCTTTTAGTTAGTGGTTACAAGAGCCTCAGTAGCACCTGAGGTCCTGGGTTCGATTCCCGGTGGGAGCGAATTTTCTTTGATTTAACAGCGTTGTGCGTTCAGCGGGAGGCGACGTGGCCGTCGACAGCGAGGCGCCAGTGGTGACTTCGTCAATCTCGAGGATTTGCCGGCTCAGTCTTCGACGATGCTCAAAGGGGTAAGGTTTGCGTATCTACGTTCATAGGGGTGAGTGTGCGTGCTTTGTGAGTGTCTAAGTTGTACTGTGTAATTCACAAAAAAAAAGATATAAAACATTGCCTCATCACCAGAGAACAGCCTATTCCTAATACCTCTCACACCCACCATCGGAGTTCATACAATCTAGCCAGATCCATATACATTGAAGTAGGTAGTTCTAATCACATATATATATGAGCTATCTCCTGGAGCACCAATAATGCTTTCGTTGCTGTCAAAATTGAACAGGCTGGGTATAGGAGACATCCTTATTTACTTTATCAAATCTCAGCTCTTATTTTTTGCGGGACCCACATGTCATTGATCTAGCTCCTCAACCTTATCCTCTCACTCTCTCCTTTCCTCCACACATCACGCGAGCAGGGGAGCACGGCAAGCCATATCGGCGCTGCAGCAGGGAGCAAGGGGGCGGCGCGCGCTAGGAGAGCAAGGCGGCGGCGCGCGCTAGGAGAGCAAGCTCGGCCATGGCGGCCGCCTCCAAGTGCCAAGCTGGGGACGAGCTCGTCGCACACGGAGGAGAGCAAGCTCGGCCATGGCGGCCGCCTCCAAGTGTGAAGGAGCCCACGGCGACGGGGAGCGGGCGCAGGGCGGCGGACGCGCGAGGGGCCGGAGCAGCGCAACACGGGCTCCCCGGCAGTGGCGCGGCCTCGGGTGTGCGGCCATGGTGGGCGGCGTGCCCGAGCTCGCCCTGCGCCCATGGCGGCATCCGCGCGTAGCGCTGCGCGGCAAGCCAGAAGCTTGGCGGGTGACGGGCGGCGGGCGCAGCTGGCGTCGAGGTGCAGCAGGCGGCGGCCAGAGCGCGACGCGGCGGGCGAGGCAGGCGTGCGCGGAGGGGCCAGCGTGGCGGGCCTGCGGCAGGACGCGGCACGGCGTGCAGGCGAATCGACTGCGGGCGCGGCGTGTAGCTCCCCAGAGAGCTCGAATCGGGCTGGGGGGCGCGGCCCAGCTCGAGCGCGGCGTGCCATGGCCGGCGGCATGCCCGAGCTCGCCCTGCGCCCCGGGGTGTCCGCGGCGCGGCGCTGCGCGGCCTCGCGCCGATTGGAACGGGAGCTGCACGGCGGCGGGCGGAATCGACGACGGCCGGGGCGAATCGACGACGAGCGGATGGAGGCGGCGACCAGCTCGAGCGGAGCTGCGGGACCTCAAGAAGACGTCGGTAGGGGCGGGAGCCGGCGGGGATCGCTGGATCCAGGCGCGAAGGAGGCCGGTGGCGGCTCCTCGGCGCGGAGCGGCCAGAACGTGGCTCCTCGACGCGCGGGAGGCCCGTGGTGGCTCCTCGACGCGCGGGAGGCCGGCGCGCGAGGGAGACGGCGCGGGGAGCATCTCCAGACCCGGGCGGTGCTCCTCGACGCAATCGACAGCAGCGAGGGGGGTCGGGCGTGGGCGGCCCGGCGCGTCGAGGGCGCCCGGCGAGATCGGGCCTATGGCGTGCGGGTGCGGGAGGAGGGAGAAGAGAGAAAAAAAAAGAAAAAGAAGAGATAGTGGGATCCACGAATGAGAGGGAAGATGGGAGGACATCAGGAACGGGGGCTTGGAGATGGAGTTTAAGAGGGCATGCAAAATGAGAGCCCAAGTAGGATCCTTGCTGGAGTTGATTTTTTGGCTCAAGCTCCTAAATAATAGAGTAGGGGCCTAACTAGGGGCCTTGCTAGAGATGCTCTAAGAGGTAGAAGGATGGTTGATGGTTGGGAGGGGCACAAGTTATGGTTTTGCTTAATATTCTTGTCTACTTGTTGGTTCGTGTGCGATCCAGCCTTCTATATAATCTTGATACCTTCTGAGATGGTTAACCAGTGTAATTTATCATATCTTGCTCCTTGTGGCACAACTGTGCGTTCTTGTTTGGCCCCTTATCAGAGATAATGCTAAGCTCTACATGTATCTTTACAACATGTTGCTGGATAACTGATAAGGTTGCTAGAGACGTTGGAGATCTCATTATACAACTCTGCTTATATTCGTTTGTTTGGATTTTGATTTGGAAAAAAAAAAACCAGAGAACTGAATGTCAACATACGACTCGTCCGTATTTTTCTTTCAAGTCAGGTTCCGTAATACATTTAAGTGTGCAAGTGTCACGTCCCGTGTTTTTGCCTCCATTTGAAATTCACTAAAATTTGAATTTTTCGAATTTTAAAACAAATTAAAAACAAGTGAGTGTTTAAGTTAGTTAAATCACCCCAAAATTTAAAATTTTTCTTTTTGAAAGCTTGCACAAAAACCTCATCATATGCATTTTGAGGATTTATTGGATTTATTTTGAGTAATGTTTGTTTTTCTCTTTTTGGTTTGAATTCGAAATCCTTCCAAATTCAAATCCCAGAAAAGTTCGAATCATTTCTAGCTCCAAAAACCGTATCAGGCCGAAATCTCCAGCCAGCCCAACTCCTTTTCTCTTTTCCCTCTTTCTTTTTCCCTCTCCCGCGCCCGGCCCGTCACAGCCCAACTTCTCCCGGCCCAGCTTCTTTCTCTCTCTCTCTCGGCCCAGCTCTTTCCCTCCCTCTTTTCTTTCCCTCCTGGGCCGCGTCGCTCCGCTCCGGCCCGCTCTCCCGCGCCAGCCCACCAGCCTCGCTCTCCCTCGGCCCAGTCGCGCCAGGCCTCCGGCCCGCCTGCCCGTCGTCTCCCTCCTCCAGCGCCGACGGCGCAAATCCCGGCCGCGCCCATGCCGCCGTGTCGCCCACCGCCTCAGTCACTTCCCAGCTCCAGGACGTCGCGTGAAGCACGTGCCCGCGCCACCGCCTCACTCCCTTAGCCCGGTCAACACGACGAGACCGCCACCGCCCTTGACCGCCGTCTCGACCTTGCTTGGCGCGCGCGCCACTTCCAGCCGCGCCGCCTTACTGCTCTGCACCGCCTTAAGCCACCGCCTCTCCCGCGCCGCCTTCGCCGCCTTTAAAAGAAACCGAGCCCTTCTCCATTCCTCCCTCGTTCTCATTCGACACTTGAACGCCCGTCCCGAGCTCTCAATCACTCTCTCCTCTCATTCCTTTTCTTCCGGTGAACTCTCCGGCGAGGATTTCCGCCACCGTCAGTGAGTTCCGTCGTCACCTTCTTCCTTCTCTAGCTCCACCGTTCCGCGCTTAACCTTTCCGTGCTCTCCTCATCGGCAGCCGTGGCTCGACGAGCCGGATCGATGCCGTAACCCTAGCCGTCGTCTTCTTCGTCGCCGGCCATCTCCCCTCCCCATCTCTCTCCGGCCCGCGCGAGCACACGGTGAGAACCCCCGTGTTCGTCTCTCCCCCCTTCGCCTCTCCTTTTCATTCCTCTCCTCGCGCGCGACCGCCATCACCAAGCGCCGCCGCTCCGCCACCCTCTTCCCCGTCGCCGGCCACATTTCCGGCCGAGCCCGGCCACGCCGAGGCCACCCACGGTCTCGCCTCACACTCGCGCACGCGCACGGCCACTCACCCGAACCCAAACCCATGCGTTGTCGCATTTCCCATAGCGAGCCGCCGCCGCCGCCAACTCCGGCGAGCTTCCACGGCCGCTCCGCTCGTCGCCATCGACGACATCTCCCACCATCACCTTCGCCTCCTCGAGCACATCCCCGGCGTCTACTTCTCGTCGCGCTCCGCCCTCTGTATCTGCCGCCGGCGAGCTTCCCGGCGAGCCGCCGCCGCGCGCCGCCGTTTCCCCGGCCATGTTGACCCAGCCCCGCCGCCGTCCGACGTGGCGCGCCACGTCGGCGCTTGGGCCCGCGACGACCCGGGTCGCCCGCACACGTGGCAGACCCGGCGCACCGTGCACCCACGCACACACACGCTCGGTCCACCACACCCGTGGACCGAGTCCACCAAACAGTGCCGCACAGCACCCCTGGCCCCAGTGGCCCACATGTCAGCCCCTCATAACCTTTTCCCATTCAAAAACAAATCCGAAAATCATGAAAATCCCTGGGCCCTGCATTCTTGCAGATAAGCCCCTGATCTTTTTATTAATTCTGTTTAAGTCCTGTCTTTTTACAGAAAAGACCCTAAACTTTTCTGTAATTACCTTTTAGCCCCTATCTTTTTGCACCGAGACCCCTAAACTTTTCCAAAATTACAGATAGGTCCCTGTCATCTTTCTGTATTTACCAAATAGACCCCCAGACCCCTGACCCCACACGTCAGCCACACACAGCTTCTGTAATTGTTGAGTGCACCCAGTTTTGTACACAGAAACTTGTTTCGACCATTTTCCAATATCAGAAAAATCCCACAAAATTCTTAGAAATACTTTACACCCTTCTAAACAACTTCCAACCATTGTTCATCCCAAAATAATTAGGATTATATCAATGCTTAATTTATTAAGCTTAATCCTAATTAATCCCTTCCCCGACAAACTTCCAAAATTCATATCTTTTCCGTTTGAACTCCAATTTTGGCGATTCTTCCGCCAAAATTCACCTAAAATCATCCTCTATTCCTTGCCACCAGATCCAATCTAACCTTGGTCTCTATTTGGTTTTATTTGATTTATTGCTTGATTGTTTGAGCGGTAGATTTATTTTCTTTTATCGCTAGATAATCAAGTCTTTGAAGAAGAGCCCGAGGATTTGGAATACGAGGACTTAGAAGAAGAAGACTTTTGCGAAGGCAAGTCTAACTCCCTTTGATCATATTGATCCTATGTTTGCAAAATATCCTATTTAGAGCTGTTTACAAATAAATGTGCATGGTATTTTAAATGGATTTAAATGCTAGAATGGTCCTATGCAATATTTGATTGCCTGCCTTGACTTGAATATATCCTGTATCCTTGTTACCCCTAGGAATCAACATCATTAATTTAATTAATGAGTTGTTGATATGCTCGCTGCTTAGGACTTTCACATGTGTTTAATTAATATTGCTCACATGATTTTCGTGTAAATGCGTGTGTCTTGGTGGTGTGTGTAAATGAGAAATTGGGTGGTTAATAAGTGCAACCCTAGTGAGGGATGTTTTTCTGGCGGGACCAGGCGAGGTAGTCCTCAGTGGGGAGGCTATCTCTGGGACGCCCTTCCACTCGTGGATTGGCTATTGAAGATGCCTGGTTCGGTCGTTTAAGGACCGGTTCTTGTGCCGCCTTTGCCTAGCACCTCTCGCGCAGCCACAAGCCCAGTATGGGATGGGAATTGGAACCACACCCTACTAGTACTCACCCGGTACCCCCGGAGGCAGGAGATTGCAACGGAGTCCCAGGAGAAGACTCGTTCGTTGGTGGGTGTTCGAGATCCGGCATTTATGACTGGCCATATTATTGATTGTGAAGCCCCTGGTGATGTCCGTGGGGGATGCCGTGGTGGTACCAAGTAGGTATGGAACCTTTAGTGGGACAGTCCAAACTATGACGATAGGGAGGACTGGACCACCTTGTGGGGAAATTTGTGCACCCTTGGCCAAGGTTAAGAAACTTTCCGGAAAGCCGTGTTCCACGGTATTGGACAACGCGAAAGCATCGGCCACACTATGATTAGTCTTTTCTGTGTGAGTTATCCTTGGCGTGTTTTCGGAATACACCGGTTTGGAGCCGTGTGCTGGTTGACGGCCAGTGATAAAACTTGAGGCACTGGCGGGATGGACAGTAACTCCCCCAGGGCCGCCCAACCCCACTAATCTCTACAGATACTTGATTAGATTGCGAACTGCTTTGTTTTCAAAACAACCTTGCATAAACTTGGCTTTCTTGCCTCGCTGATATAAACCACAAGCCTATCCTTGGATGAACTCCCTTGCATAACTTACCCCTCGTGTTAGGCTTGCTGAGTACCTTAAGTACTCACTCTTGCTTCAATCATTCAGAAGATGAGCCAGAGATAGAAGCTGATGGAGGTGAAGATTAGGGTTCAGCCTGCCCGCAAGTCTGCCTGTTGGAGTGGTGCCGTTCCGTCTTCCGCTGGAGTAGTAGTCTAGTGCTGCTGCTGTAGCAGCTAATCGGTGTGTTGTCTGTTTGGTCAGGCCGCTGGCCTTTGTTGTAAGACCTTTTGTATAATAAAAGGGCTTGTATGAGACTTGGTAATATTATAAAGGGTATGAGACTGTGATGTCATTCTGTGTAAGCGTCGTATCAGCGTCTGATCCAGGGACTGATACGGTAAGCGCTAGTACTCCAGAAATGGGGTACGACAGAGTGGTATCAGAGCCATACTTGCCCGTAGGTTGAACCCTAGGTTGGATCGAGTGAGAATGAGTGATACTTTATACCTAAAAACTATTTGTAAAACTTTTCCATTCACTTCGCTTCTATTTTGGAAAAATCCTTCCTTCCAAAAGGTCGCACCCGTTGGGAAGCCCTCAGCAAGGAAATCTGATCTCCCCAGTTCCGACAACTACAAGTCAAAAGTACAAGAGACTTCAGTCAAACCAAGAATCTGCAGAAGACGAGCCATCAGAAGGCCTGTCAGCATCAAGCAACAGCGGCCCTCAAGCTAGAGTGTGGAGTGCCGTTGTACTTAGTGTCACCTTGCTGTCGAGTCCTTTTGTCTAGGTTTAACCGTCGAGTCCTGCTATATAGAAGGACTTGAATATGTGTGATCGAGCCCCTGTTATGATGCTATGTTTGCTGTAATGTTGTATTGATGCTGATTCTTCTGTTTGAGTGTGCGCAAGATATTCGGAAATTCTTTTCCATTATCTTGTTCTGCTCGTAGCTCTAGATTTTCCGTAAATCCCTTCTCATCTCTCCTTATCCCGACAAGCAGATGCCTCCCAAAAGATCTGCCAGAATTCAGCAGCGCCAACGCCGAGAGCGTAACGCTCAAGATGATATTCAGGATGACGCCCACAGTACAGGGCGTGGACGTGGTCGAGGTAGAAATAATAATCAGCGTGGCAGAGGTAGAGGAGGAGGTAGAGGTGGAGGCAGACATGACAATGAACAAGATCACCAAGAAGAGGAAGTGAGCCAAAATCAACAGGAAGTACAAGATGAGGTCGGAGAAAACAATAACCAGAACAGAAATGAAGGACAGCGAAACCGTGGTAGAGGTGGTAGAAGAGGTGGAAGAATACCTGCAGCACCTGTCACCAACCTAGTGGCTGTAATGGATAATCAGACCCGCCTGATGGAGATTATTGCACAGGGACTTATGGACAGAACTCCAGGCCAGCAGAGCAAAATGTCAGAATTTATGAGACTCAGGCCCCCGACCTTCGAGGGTACTGAGGAGGATCCTCTGGCAGCTGATGATTGGCTGCGTGATATCACCAAGAAATTGCACTTGGTAAATGCTAATGACAGAGAGAAAGTGTTACTGGCTTCTCACCAGCTGAAGGGTGCAGCCAGTGAATGGTGGGATAACTACCGTGAGGGTGCAGAGAATGCAGATACTATTACCTGGGAGGAATTCCAGGAGGAGTTCAGAAGGTATCACATCCCAGAAGGTGTGATTGAGATGAAGGCTGATGAATTCCGCTCTCTGAAGCAGGGAGCGATGACAGTAAATCAGTATATCAGGAAGTTCATGAAATTGGCTCGGTATGCCCCTGATGATGTTAACACTGATAAGAAGAAACAGGATCGTTTCAGGAAAGGACTCAGTCTTAGTTTGAGAGTGCAGTTAGTCACTCACATATATCCAGATTTCAACACTCTTATGAACCGTGCACTTCTTTTGGAGGATGCTCGCTCTCACATTGAGCAAGATAGAAAGCGTAAATTCAACACTCAGGAATTCAAGCAGCAGGAAAGAAACCAGAAATCAAGGTCTATTAATAATTTTCAGAAATCGAAGTACCAGCCAACAATGCAGTACCGAACTTCAGCGTCCAATCAGCCGAGCTCAGCACCAGTATATAGTAACCAAAATTCTGGTAGTGAGCAGAAGAGCAGTTCCAGCGTTGCCCAGCCTTATAACATTGACAAGAGAACTTGCTTTCACTGTCGCGAGCCAGGCCATATGGTTGCTAGATGTCCTTACCTGAATCGGAATAATGCTCCAACTCAGTCACACCAGGCAAGCAATAGGACTGCAGCATCAGGAGTTGGACGCAGTGGACAACAATCCTCCGGACAACAGCAAAGGAGCAGCCAAACCACCGGTCGAAGCCGAGTAAACCATATCAACGCTCGGGAAACTAATGGAGCACCGGAAATTGTCCCCGGTGAGTACCTTAACAACCCAACTCGTCCACGAGTTATATCTGGATTTTGGAGCCTTGCTTTCATTCGGAACTTGAAACTATTACTGCATGTGGTTTTCAACTGGTTGCTCAAGAACCCCGATATCCCTGGATAAAATCCTTTAAGTGGGGTAGGCTCTCCTCTCGCTCTAAAGTAAGCAATATGGAAATCAGTGGATCATTTGGAAGCAGATACAGGAATGAAGAACTTTCTGCCCTTTCCTTTCCGCTAGGCAGCTTGAATCTCGAGGACGAGATTCTCTTTAAGTGGGGTAGATTGTCACGTCCCGTGTTTTTGCCTCCATTTGAAATTCACTAAAAATTTGAATTTTTCGAATTTTAAAACAAATTAAAAACAAGTGAGTGTTTAAGTTAGTTAAATCACCCCAAAATTTAAAATTTTTCTTTTTGAAAGCTTGCACAAAAACCTCATCATATGCATTTTGAGGATTTATTGGATTTATTTTGAGTAATGTTTGTTTTTCTCTTTTTGGTTTGAATTCGAAATCCTTCCAAATTCAAATCCCAGAAAAGTTCGAATCATTTCTAGCTCCAAAAACCGTATCAGGCCGAAATCTCCAGCCAGCCCAACTCCTTTTCTCTTTTCCCTCTTTCTTTTTCCCTCTCCCGCGCCCGGCCCGTCACAGCCCAACTTCTCCCGGCCCAGCTTCTTTCTCTCTCTCTCTCGGCCCAGCTCTTTCCCTCCCTCTTTTCTTTCCCTCCTGGGCCGCGTCGCTCCGCTCCGGCCCGCTCTCCCGCGCCAGCCCACCAGCCTCGCTCTCCCTCGGCCCAGTCGCGCCAGGCCTCCGGCCCGCCTGCCCGTCGTCTCCCTCCTCCAGCGCCGCCGGCGCAAATCCCGGCCGCGCCCATGCCGCCGTGTCGCCCACCGCCTCAGTCACTTCCCAGCTCCAGGACGTCGCGTGAAGCACGTGCCCGCGCCACCGCCTCACTCCCTTAGCCCGGTCAACACGACGAGACCGCCACCGCCCTTGACCGCCGTCTCGACCTTGCTTGGCGCGCGCGCCACTTCCAGCCGCGCCGCCTTACTGCTCTGCACCGCCTTAAGCCACCGCCTCTCCCGCGCCGCCTTCGCCGCCTTTAAAAGAAACCGAGCCCTTCTCCATTCCTCCCTCGTTCTCATTCGACACTTGAACGCCCGTCCCGAGCTCTCAATCACTCTCTCCTCTCATTCCTTTTCTTCCGGTGAACTCTCCGGCGAGGATTTCCGCCACCGTCAGTGAGTTCCGTCGTCACCTTCTTCCTTCTCTAGCTCCACCGTTCCGCGCTTAACCTTTCCGTGCTCTCCTCATCGGCAGCCGTGGCTCGACGAGCCGGATCGATGCCGTAACCCTAGCCGTCGTCTTCTTCGTCGCCGGCCATCTCCCCTCCCCATCTCTCTCCGGCCCGCGCGAGCACACGGTGAGAACCCCCGTGTTCGTCTCTCCCCCCTTCGCCTCTCCTTTTCATTCCTCTCCTCGCGCGCGACCGCCATCACCAAGCGCCGCCGCTCCGCCACCCTCTTCCCCGTCGCCGGCCACATTTCCGGCCGAGCCCGGCCACGCCGAGGCCACCCACGGTCTCGCCTCACACTCGCGCACGCGCACGGCCACTCACCCGAACCCAAACCCATGCGTTGTCGCATTTCCCATAGCGAGCCGCCGCCGCCGCCAACTCCGGCGAGCTTCCACGGCCGCTCCGCTCGTCGCCATCGACGACATCTCCCACCATCACCTTCGCCTCCTCGAGCACATCCCCGGCGTCTACTTCTCGTCGCGCTCCGCCCTCTGTATCTGCCGCCGGCGAGCTTCCCGGCGAGCCGCCGCCGCGCGCCGCCGTTTCCCCGGCCATGTTGACCCAGCCCCGCCGCCGTCCGACGTGGCGCGCCACGTCGGCGCTTGGGCCCGCGACGACCCGGGTCGCCCGCACACGTGGCAGACCCGGCGCACCGTGCACCCACGCACACACACGCTCGGTCCACCACACCCGTGGACCGAGTCCACCAAACAGTGCCGCACAGCACCCCTGGCCCCAGTGGCCCACATGTCAGCCCCTCATAACCTTTTCCCATTCAAAAACAAATCCGAAAATCATGAAAATCCCTGGGCCCTGCATTCTTGCAGATAAGCCCCTGATCTTTTTATTAATTCTGTTTAAGTCCTGTCTTTTTACAGAAAAGACCCTAAACTTTTCTGTAATTACCTTTTAGCCCCTATCTTTTTGCACCGAGACCCCTAAACTTTTCCAAAATTACAGATAGGTCCCTGTCATCTTTCTGTATTTACCAAATAGACCCCCAGACCCCTGACCCCACACGTCAGCCACACACAGCTTCTGTAATTGTTGAGTGCACCCAGTTTTGTACACAGAAACTTGTTTCGACCATTTTCCAATATCAGAAAAATCCCACAAAATTCTTAGAAATACTTTACACCCTTCTAAACAACTTCCAACCATTGTTCATCCCAAAATAATTAGGATTATATCAATGCTTAATTTATTAAGCTTAATCCTAATTAACCCCTTCTCCCGACAAACTTCCAAAATTCATATCTTTTTCGTTTGAACTCCAATTTTGGCGATTCTTCCGCCAAAATTCATCTAAAATCATCCTCTATTCATTGCCACCAGATCCAATCTAACTTGGTCTCTATTTGGTTTTATTTGATTTATTGCTTGATTGCTTGAGCGGTAGATTTATTTTGTTTTATCGCTAGATAATCAAGTCTTTGAAGAAGAGCCCGAGGATTTGGAATACGAGGACTTAGAAGAAGCAGACTTTTGTGAAGGCAAGTCTAACTCCCTTTGATCATATTGATCCTATGTTTGCAAAATATCCTATTTAGAGCTGTTTACAAATAAATGTGCATGGTATTTTAAATGGATTTAAATGCTAGAATGGTCCTATGCAATATTTGATTGCCTGCCTTGACTTGATTATATCCTGTATCCTTGTTACCCCTAGGAATCAACATCATTAATTTAATTAATGAGTTGTTGATATGCTCGCTGCTTAGGACTTTCACATGTGTTTAATTAATATTGCTCACATGATTTTCGTGTAAATGCGTGTGTCTTGGTGGTGTGTGTAAATGAGAAATTGGGTGGTTAATAAGTGCAACCCTAGTGAGGGATGTTTTTCTGGCGGGACCAGGCGAGGTAGTCCTCAGTGGGGAGGCTATCTCTGGGACGCCCTTCCACTCGTGGATTGGCTATTGAAGATGCCTGGTTCGGTCGTATAAGGACCGGTTCTTGTGCCGCCTTTGCCTAGCACCTCTCGCGCAGCCACAAGCCCAGTATGGGATGGGAATTGGAACCACACCCTACTAGTACTCACCCGGTACCCCCCGGAGGCAGGAGATTGCAACGGAGTCCCAGGAGAAGACTCGTTCGTTGGTGGGTGTTCGAGATCCGGCATTTATGACTGGCCATATTATTGATTGTGAAGCCCCTGGTGATGTCCGTGGGGGATGCCGTGGTGGTACCAAGTAGGTATGGAACCTTTAGTGGGACAGTCCAAACTATGACGATAGGGAGGACTGGACCACCTTGTGGGGAAATTTGTGCACCCTTGGCCAAGGTTAAGAAACTTTCCGGAAAGCCGTGTTCCACGGTATTGGACAACGCGAAAGCATCGGCCACACTATGATTAGTCTTTTCTGTGTGAGTTATCCTTGGCGTGTTTTCGGAATACACCGGTTTGGAGCCGTGTGCTGGTTGACGGCCAGTGATAAAACTTGAGGCACTGGCGGGATGGACAGTAACTCCCCCAGGGCCGCCCAACCCCACTAATCTCTACAGATACTTGATTAGATTGCGAACTGCTTTGTTTTCAAAACAACCTTGCATAAACTTGGCTTTCTTGCCTCGCTGATATAAACCACAAGCCTATCCTTGGATGAACTCCCTTGCATAACTTACCCCTCGTGTTAGGCTTGCTGAGTACCTTAAGTACTCACTCTTGCTTCAATCATTCAGAAGATGAGCCAGAGATAGAAGCTGATGGAGGTGAAGATTAGGGTTCAGCCTGCCCGCAAGTCTGCCTGTTGGAGTGGTGCCGTTTCGTCTTCCGCTGGAGTAGTAGTCTAGTGCTGTTGCTGTAGCAGCTAATCGGTGTGTTGTCTGTTTGGTCAGGCCGCTGGCCTTTGTTGTAAGACCTTTTGTATAATAAAAGGGCTTGTATGAGACTTGGTAATATTATAAAGGGTATGAGACTGTGATGTCATTCTGTGTAAGCGTCGTATCAGCGTCTGATCCAGGGACTGATACGGTAAGCGCTAGTACTCCAGAAATGGGGTACGACAGCAAGTGACTGCATTAATTTTGTGAGTCTGCCACGGCACATGAACTCTCCAATTTATAGCTTAGAACATGGTGCTCCCCTACAGTTGCATTTATCTATCAACGTTCAGAAAAGAAGAGTGAAGTGCGCTATAGTATAATTTACTCCCTTGGAATTAATTTCCCTCTTCCCTTTGAACGATCTATTACTACTAGTCAATTACCATGTTCTGCTTCAGAAACGTGTTAATTGTTAAACTGATTGCAGTTCAAGGTAAAAATACACATGATTTATTGACAAAGGTTAAGGATGCTGATGATACTATCTCTGTTAGCTGCTTTATAAATCTGTAAACCTCGAGTCACGTCAATTTAGAAATCCATTGCGATTGGATGAAACACCTTGATTCAGGCGTCACACCTTGATATTTCAGACTGCTTACTGCCCATCATATATAAGATTCTGCTTAGTATGTCTGGCGTTTTCAATTAAAAATAAAGAGCAACAGATGAACTTCAGTGTTGATCTCATGATCAAGACCTGAATGTCAAGTTAAGCACATTACCGCATCACATTTTCTTACCCGTGAAACTTATAGATTAAACATTGTGTCATATGTGCATGTTGTTGTTTATATTAATAATTAATGTTTCATGAACTAGTTGGGGAATAAAAACTTATACCGCCAGTTCCATCGACACTGTACGGATGCTGATCTATGTTAGCAGCTTGATAATAAATACCGCAAACCTCCATATGCCCAACATTAACTTGCAGAGATGTTTTTCCCAGAAAATTGCTGGGCTGAAGTTGATTGTTTGGCACCTATTCAGAGTCTAGCTTTCAGGCGCGGCGAGACAAGAAGTCTCCTCGTAAGAGAAGAAGAGGTCTATCCACGGCAACCGATGCGCCTCAGTTGCCATGGGTCACCTCCAGCCGACGGTGACGGGCAGCGAGGTCGTTGTCTCCAAGCGGCCAGCAGATCGCATGGGCGGCGACGCACAGGCGAACCGTGGGACGTGGATGCCGTCGCCATCAGCTCAGAAACTACAAATCTTCGACTTCTGTTGCTGATGGAAGGAGATTGTCAATCCAAGTTCAGTAATTCAGCAAAGCGAAGTGTTGATGAACTTTAACAGGGGACACTGACAAGACTTCTCTTGTGGCATCTCAATTCCAGGTGTCTCCTAATCCCAAACCTGACGATATAATTTTGTTTTGGTTCTACTTCGTTGCAGACTACAATGAATGCCCTGTAGCTAAGCAGCCCGATGAAATACTACAGCAACACCCTTATGCCATGAAAATTTTCCTGGACCTATTTGTGGCTTTTCATTTATTTTAGGTGTGTGCAAGTAGATAAGTGAGCACTGAGAAGGTTTGGATGTGCAACACAATGATTATATATACTGATGCTTTCGTTTTGCATTTGATGTTCTTTACCCACCATAGCAACGCATCATGCACATTACTAAATATCACGTGCACTCTGATCTCTTTCTTTGGTGACACTTCAATTACCTTGCCTAGTTAAGCCACGTACGTGCTCGTCCAACTCAGTGAAAGGGAAAATAATTGATCAGTGTTGAGTACTAAGTGTATAAAAACGGATGTCACAGTTACCCACTCTGATGAGTATTTGAGAATATTTGACAATTGAAAGCATCTGGAGCTGTTTCTATATGTACCTTTAATTTGTAACCAGCCCTACTTCCTGAATTATAGAGTATGGAATTATGGATCCTTTACTAGTTCGTTTTATCCCCTATTGGTGGGTGTGAGAGGTATTGGGAATGATGGAGCTCCCAAAAATGCAGATGTGAGAGAAGATAGCGCCACGGAAGCCAGCCTCTTCAGTATGATACGCAAAGACATTGGTAAATACTGTAAACTAATCTGGCTCGCAATGACCACGACGGAGCAACAGATTGCTTTGGGATATACGAAGTCGGTTTTGTAGTTACGATTGGGTTACAGAAGGAAGTTTTTTTTTTATCCCACACGTTCGATTGTGTAAAGAGAGCGATCCATCGGGCAGAGAAACAAATGGTTGAGATTTGAGTAGGACAGGCTCCCCTCCGCCGCTTCTAATCCAGTCCAAGGAACGTAAAAAACAGATCGGCCTCGCAATCCAGAACTGAAACCACCGCATAGGGCTAGCTTCGGATCCACAACGAGCGCCGCCGCCGCAATGGACATCAGATCACCGTCGGCGGGTGGTTCCGTGGAGATCGAGGTGCCTGGAGGCGACGACGGCGCGATGAAGCGCTCCACAATCACGCAGATGGAGGAGGTGGTGGCGCCGGACGACGCCGGCGGCGTGATCGAGGAAGCCAACCCTGATGAGAAGGAGGCGATCAAGCCTGAGGAGGAGGAGGCGGCGGGAGGCGGCGTCCCCGGGCTTGACGATTGGGAGAGAGAATTCCGCGATGAAATGGATCGGACGCTCCTGTACGAGAAGCTGCTGGCGGGTCCGAAGCTGAAGAAAAAAGGGACGATCAAGAAGGTACGGATCGAGGGGGAGGCGATCAAGCGCCTGCTCAAGGTACGTCCTCGCCACGTGGCCAAGCCCAAGGCCATGCCCTTCCCCGAGGGCTTCCACCTGCTGCCCACGGGCTTCCGCCTTGAATTCCTCAGAAACAGAAACAAAGCCAGGGAGGCGTGGGAGTACGAGCAATACATCATCGATCAGTACTTCGACAAGGGCTATGCTGAGGTACATAAATATGTCTTTGACGAGTGAATTCGAAGCAGCATGATGGTGGGATGGGCGGCAGTACTGCAGGGATCCTTGATAGGGTAATAAGGAGGCTTTGCTTAGTAACTTGTTTGTTCGTGCAAAACTTGCCTGCTGTATCCTAATTAATTAAGTTGGACTAGTATCGATCCGTGTCTGCTTATTGCCTGTGATCATGATGTACGTTAGGTTATGTGCAGAAAACCATTTGCTACTGTGTTATCATGTTGAGATCGCAAACCTCATGTTTTATGTCGTATCTTGTTAACTTGTGAGACTCGCATCACAGATGGCCCAAGAGTGAGCAGGTTGCCTGTTTTATAGGGTGTTTTTTGTTGGAGTGAATGACAGGGAATGGAAAAATGTAGCACATATCCTCTGCAGTGCAGTACAGTAGTCGCTTCTTCCACTGTTCTTGCCACTGCAACCCAAACTCCAGTTCCAACCATCCTCTCCCTGATACACTGCTCTTGCTGCCTATTCCAGAAACTTTGCCCTCCTTTTTCCAGGCACTGCTTGGCCACCACGGTCTCGCAACCTCTCTCCCCCTCTGTCTGCCGGCTGTTCTTGGGTTGGGACAAGTGAAGAGCCGGATTTTCTTAGGTTGGGATGAGTGAAGAGCTGATGTGCAGTGCAGGCAAGATGGTGGTGCTGCACTGGCCTCTGGTTGTTCAAGGGCCTCTGGGTCACTTGTTAGCCTCGAAAACAGGAGTTCCTTTTCTTTCTTTCTTTTTTTTTTTTGGCCAATTGTCATGTTAGGTTCTTTTTTCCTGAAAACAATTTTCTTTTGTGTTACCAAGTTGAGATCGACAGGTATGCCATTGAGTAGAAGTAACATACATGGTAGCACTGCAAAAGTGCAGAATAAAGGCTTATTTACTTGTTCGTTTGTCTGTGATGCAGCCAGCTATAATCCTGATACTTTCTGACATTGTTAATATCTTGCTACTTGGCTCAACTGTGAGTTCTTGTTTGACCCCTGTGCAGAAATAAGTTTTGTTGGTTTCATGTTCTTTTTTTTGGGGGGGGGGGGGGGGGGGGGGGGGGGGGGGGGGTGGAGACTAGCTTCTTCATTCATTCATCAGACATACTACAATCTCCATGTAGGCATTGTACTAAGAAGTTGTTTGTTTCATGTTCAGAGATGATGCTGTGGGTTCTACTTTGTGTGTTTACTTCATGTTGCTGGATAACTGATTAGGTTGCTCAAAGCGTTGAAGACCTCATTACTATAAGACTCTGCTCACTTTGTTTGGATTTTGAAGTGAAAAAAAAAACAGATCAAGAACGAAGTTTACTAAATATCCAAGAATGAGAACTCAGAACGTCAACATAAGACTCTGGCACAAATGCGATATTTTTTTTCAAGCCAGGTACATGATAAAATTTGAGTGCGCAGCTGACTGCATTTTGCAATGAAGTCTCCGACGGCACATTAACCCTCAAATTTATAGCTTGGAATATGGTGCTACCCTACAGTTGCTTTTATGGATCAATGTTCAGAAAAAGAACAGTGAACTGCGCTTCAGTATAATTTACTCCCTCTACCTTTGAACGATCTATTACCATGGTCTGCGCCAGAAACATGTTCATTGTTGAACTGATTGCAGTTCAAGGCAAGAGGTAATACACATGTTTCATTGACAAAAGTAAGGATGCTGAGAATACTCCTCTGTTAGCTACTTGATAAAATCTGTAAACCTTCAGTCATGTCAACTTAGAAAGCCCCTGGCGATTAGATTGAACACATTGTGTTTCAACCTTGAACAGAGTCTGAAAAACCACACTGCCTATTGCCCGTCATAAGATTCCTGCTAAAAAAGAAAGAGGGAATCTGAAGTTCAGTTTTGATGCCCAAGATCAAGAACTGAATTTGAACGTACGTTCAGTCAAGGACTGATCAAGTAGTAGATCGAGTGCCCAGCTAACTGAATTTTGCGATGACGTCCCCCCGCATCCAATTTTTAGTACCTATATAAAACTTGTAGCTTAAACATTGTGACATATGGGTAATGCTGTTGTTTATTGATGTTTCTTGAACTAGTTGGGGAATAGAAAATTATACCACGGTTTCCATGGACAACGTGCAGATGCTGAGATCTTTCTTAGCAGCATGACAAATACCATAAACCTTCATATGTCCAACATTAAATTGCAGAGAATTTTTTACCCCCAAAACTGCTGGGCTGAAGTTGTTTGTTTGGCGGCTTTGGCCCCACTATTCAGAAGTCTGTCAGGCGCGGCGAGACGAGAACCACAGCAACAGCCAACAGATCTCATCCACCTCGATCACAATGGGGCTCCTCCAGCCGGCCGCGAAGGAGAGATCTCCGACGAGTTCCGCGGAGGAGGTGGCTGGCGATGGCGCGACTAAAAAGCACCCCAAGCCCGAGGAAGAGGAGGCGGCCACGCCAGGTGGCGACGTCGTCGCCGTCTCCAAGCCGCCGGCAGATCGCAACTGGGAGGACAAGAAGCTCCTGGACAGGTACGTGTTGGGAATTCTTCATCATGGAAACAAAGAATCCCGACACGGACCGTCAAACAACTCTCACGGAACAACGGAACAGCATTTCATTACAAGGGTGTAATCTCTCCCGTTTCGTCCCGTCCTACGGAGCCCGGGGGCGGGTATTTATAGGGAAGGCCAAGGGTTATTTCGACATGACCAAATTACCCTTGGTCACCCACTATATTCGCAAAATATTCTGTACAACATTGTCATAAGGGTACAAATGACATTTCCGTTCGACGACGGAAACCCTAGCTAGGTGACGTCATTCGCCGGCCTGATCCTCGGACGTTGTCACGCCGGGCTTCATCTCCTTCAGGGATTGCCGCCATTCTTGGTCGCCCTTCCTGGTCGCCGCCAATTCATCGCCAGCGGTTGGGGAGACTGCGTTCTCCTCGAACAATGTCGGCAACCCTATATTCCAGCTCCCTGGGCTGTCGCCAATTCTCGGCCGGGAACTCGAAACGTCGGCAGCTAGGTTACCTGCAGTCAAAAAACCAAAGGCAAAAGGGGGTGTCGTTATTATCGTAAATACCGATCCCCAACAGTAGCCCCTCGCGGTCGAGGGCCAACTTCGATGGGCAGAAACCGCGACACAGGATAGGAAATTTACGAACGTCACCCCCCTCCGAAGTTTCCCGAGGAAAGATTTTTTTTTTCGAGAATCGAGGCAACGCCATAACTGCGGCGCCGATGCCTATATATATGGAAGGGGGGGGGGGGGTCGGAGAGCCCCGTGCATTCGTTGTTCGAGTCGAATTGCTGCCGTGTTTTCTGCTGAAAACTTTGCGCCGCATTTGTTGCCTTCCGGATTTTGTGCCGCGTTGCAGTGAGTACTTGGTGTCGCTAATTTTGGTCGTTGCCATTTCCTTGCTGAATGATGAGTTGGTTTACGAACTTTCTGCTGTGTGATTCTCTTTTTGAGATTGTTCGTAATGTCATGCTTTTCATTTTAGATGCCTCGCGTTAAGCAAAACCGCTCGTCGCGTTGATGAATCCGACGAGGAGTTCCTTGTCGATTCGCCCGTCGCTAATGTTGAGGGAGAAGCCGACCTTGGCGGAGCGAGCAGACTAGTTGAAGTGGATTCTGATGCTGCCACGACTCCAAAGGATTCCCAGGAGAATCCAAACCCCGCCGCAGATCTGGAGGTTTTGGCGACAGCTGCCTCCAAAGCAGCTGGAACTTCGGGCGCCGGCGGAGGTACTAAATCTGCCGCTCTTTTAGGTAAGGGTTTGGGGGAGTCGTCTTATTTTCTTGCATATCGTGAGTTTGCTCTTGCTGGGTCTGCAGCCAGAAGTGTGAGAGGCGCGATAGATACTGGCTCTAGCGAAAAGGGAGCCTTTGGTAACGTCGACGACGAAGGCGAAGATCTTTCTGGGGTGCCGGCCTCTCCTAGCGAGCTGGTAGGGGAAGACTCCTGGGCTAACACCGGCATTGAGCCGACGTTCTGGTTTGGGCCGTCCAGGGTCACTGCCGCTGATATCGAGAGGTTTGTTGCCTTTGGGTACTTTGAATCTGGAAAGGCTCGTGCTCCTGATGGAGAGCAGATTCCCCGGCCCGAAAACAATGAAGCCATAGTTTATCGTGACTTCTATGAAGCTGGCCTTAGGCTGCCGTCTTTTGGGTTTCTAGCTCGCGTACTGGAAAGATATGGACTGGACCTGCACCACTTGACTCCCAACGCCGTCGCCACGGTGTCGAAGTTCATATGGGCTGTTCGTAGCTACGGCTCGGCTCTGCACTCTGATGCCTTCTGCCGCTTTTATGATCTGAAACATGATGTGAAACCCGTGAGTTTCGATGGGGTGAAGTATTATCCCCAGTACGGCTGTTGCAGCTTTCAGCCCCGCACTTTCGTGAAGAAATCAAAGTACGAAAATGTTGAGCTTGTTGGTGGTCGCCGGAATAAATGGCCTGGAGATTGGCGGAGCCATTGGTTTTATGCCGAGGTTCCCGAGGAGAAGAAAGACGACGGTAGCTCGTACTTTCCTCTGTTTAGTCGCTCTTGTGCCCTACGGCCGGTGCTGTCGCCGGAATTCGTGGAGTCGGAAGGTTTCACGAAGTGCTGTGACGCCTTTCAGACCGCGATCAAGATGAGTAGTGCTAGAGATTTGGTGGAGGAGTTTGTGGCCTGTCGCATTTGGCCCATTCGGAAAGGTTGGAGCCCGCTGAAATTGAAGACCAAGCGGCTTGCCAGACTGAACCTTTGCTACCAGGTGCCGTCTTTTGGTGTGAAGAAACCTGACGGTATATCGGATAAGGACTTCGTTCGCTACGTTGAGCTGACTGCCGCAGTTATCTGCGGACCTTATACAGTGCTGGAGAAGCAGGAGTGCGAGAACATGCTGATTTTCCCTCAGCGTGTTAATCGCATTTTTGACGAGATGCAGGTGAAATACGGTCCCCGTGCGGTGATGTCCGTTAAAAAAGGACGGCGGAAGAAAGGCGAGCTTGTTATCGGAGCGACGTTCGTTGAGAAACGTGGTTGGGAAACAGGTCCCGCTCAAGACATTGCACTTGATGCGCCAGCCCCAAGAGCTGCAATTGGCTCTTCAGCCGCGGCTGTCACCAAGAGATCTGTGGCAGCCCCAAAAACGGTGGCTGGTTCCTCACCTAAGGGTGCCGCCAAAAAATCTGCGGCGTCCGGCAGGACTGCTGGGATAATAAAGACGCCTGCTGGGACTTCGAAGGCTGCAGAAAAAGCTAAACGCCAAAGCCTGCGGAAGATGCCTGCTTCTCGAGCCGCCGCCGAACAGCGAGCCGGTGCCGCTGTAAAACGGCGGCGGGATGACATGGAACAAGGCCCTGCTGCTGAGCAGATGGAGACTGGTTCCAGTGCGGCGGGTGCCGCTGATTTTGCTGAAGAGGTGTCAGTGCGGGAAGAATGCAAACGGCGCCGGAAGTTACTCGCTTCAGCACTCGGCGATTCTGATGATGAATTTCTTGACGACGAGCCTGAAGAGCGTGACTCGGGGAACACACGGGAGCAGCCTTCGCCATTACGTGAAGCTGAAGTTGACAGCACTGCGGCTCCCTCTGGCGGTTTTGAATTGCCGCAGGGCACTACTGCGAGCACTACGCCGATGAAGCGGAAACCACTCCTACCGGCTTTATCGGATGATGAAGTTGAGTTGCTGGACGACTCCGAAGATTCGCGCGCTAAGCTTGGCCATGAGCTTGATGCCGCATTTGCGGAGATGAGTGGCTCTGATAAAGGTGCCGACTATTCCCTGAGCGAGACAGAATCTGCGGCAGCTTCCTCTCCCTTGACTAGAATCGATGATAATATTTCTAATTCATCGGTTAACGGGAGTATGTCTAGCGGTTCTTCTGAGACTAGCTCCTCTGACGCAGGTGAAAAATCTCCTGGTGCGGGGATGCGAGAAGGCGAGGCCGGCGATCCGTCCTTGGCCGCTTTTGTTGAGATGACGAAGGCGGTGGATCCTCAAGGTTCTTTGACCTTGCCGCTATTTCTCATTTATTTAATACTTGACAATCGATCTGACTTCGCTTAACTTGCAGAGCTTTATGACTTCTTGGCCAGGGCCGATAATGCTTCGGTCGCCGAGGTTCTGGACAAAAATGCGACGATGGTAATTTTCGCTTTTATGTCTGTGTCGCTTTTTATTGTATCTCTGAATGGGTTTGCCGCTAACGCGTGAATTTGCTGCTCTTGTGCAGACTCTTGCGGCGGCTCGCGCTCTGAGTCGGCGCTTTTATGGGTCCGAGGCCGCATCTTCGTCCGGTGATGCATTAGAACTGCGGCGGGCGCTAAAGGAGGAACGCGCGTCTTTCGACGCTGTCAAGGCTGATCTCAATGATCAGATTCAAAAGAAAAATGAAGCGTTGGGAGTGCTCCAGGAAGTTATCCAGAGCAACGAGGATGAGATTGCCCGCTTGAAGCGGGAATTGAAAAATGCGGGGGATAAGCTTACTGCGGCGGAGGCGAGTGCCAGGAGTGCCAAGGAAACTGCCCGCAATTTTGCCCGCAGTTTTTCCAGCGGCGCTGGTAGTGCACACACTTCTTTTGGAGCAGCCCTAGCTACAATTGGCGGTGAGCCTAATCCTCTTCCGGCCACTCAAGGTTCTCTGACACCGGAAGTGTTCTTCAATTTCCTGAAAGGGGAGTTTGGCGACCTCCCTGAGTCCTTTGAGTGGTTCGGCTAATTTGCGGCTCGCACGGCGTGCTCTGCACTTCTGGACCTACTTGAAAAGCGGCAGTGCAAGCACTTCAGCGATTTGGCGCGCACCACTTACGCTGATTCTAATTTTGATGGAGCCAACGCAGCGAGCGAAAGCAAAGGCGTTCGTTTGGCCGTGAAGCGCTTTGTGAAAAGGTATTGGGGGGTGCATGGGATGGAAGCGTGCCGCCAATATGCGAGGAGCAAGCTTGAGGAGGTGATGCGTACTTTCTTCGGACTCTTTATCTTGCGAGAAATGATTTACTAAACTCTTGCTTGTTTTAGATGAAGGCGGCGACTGGCGCCGGAATTGCGGCGGAGGGCTCAAAGAAGCGGGCGGCTACTCCTGTTAGTGAGACGCCGCCGGCGAAAGTTGCCCGCGTTGAAGATGCTGCGGAAACGGAGAAAACTGCCACGAAAGCTGATGCGCCTGCCGCGGTTGAAGCTCCTGCCCCCACCGCGGCTACCGCGGCTGCTTCGTCTTCTGCGGCAGCCGAACCGGAAAATGCGACGGGTTCCACCGCTCCTGGTGCTGCGCCTGCCGCTCCTGCTGCGCCGTCAATTGAAGAGGTTTAGGCTTTTTTAGGCGAAGGGAGAGAACTTGGAAACACTTGGCTTGTAATGATGCACGTTTCAATACACTTTGTGCGCAGGATTATTTTTGCGGCGCCGCGTTGAACATTGCGCCTTTGAAGTACGAACATGATGGCTTACGCGTTTCTGGCGAAGCGCATTTGTGTTATGTTTCGCGATATCCGCGTCATGATTTCGGGCATTTCTGGAGGGAGATGATGGCTCAATATTTTCAAGGGCGGGAATGCTTGATTCGTTGCTTTCACCGCCGGCATTCTTCTTCCATAGCGGTCGTGAAGGCAGAAAGCGTTGAAGACCTTAGCTTTGATCCTTATTTGGATCGTTTTAGGTGTGTTTACGATAGTGCGGGCCCTGACTGCGGTCCCGGGTTTGTAGTAGAAGTTGACTTTGATTTGTAGCTGGGCAGTCGACTTTGTGACAAAGGTCGCCCGGATAAAGGTTTTCTTTGATTTGCTTTTTATTTGCGAAGATGATTTCGGCGATAACTGTCATTTTTTCACAAGTTAAAGCCGTCCCCGCTTTTTTCGCTTAGTGAAGGGCGCTCACCGTTGCTCGGTTGCCGAAATAAGACGAACGTCACCCCCCTCCCCCTGGCGATCGAGGGACGGAGGGCGCACTGAATTTACGACGCACAAATCGTACGACGTTCTTTTATGTAAATTGCGGAGCGTGCTCTAGTCGCCGCTATTTTTGGTTGGCTCTAGTGCTTGTCAGGTGTTCAGTAGTTGCCGCTATTCTGTCTTAAAAAACGGCGTTTGACGATATGGGCCCTTGGCACCCTTATTTTTTACAAGTTAAAAGCATTTTCGCTTTTTGTTTAATGCACGGCGCTCATCGTTGCTCGATTGATTGAACGAAACGAACGTCACTCCCCTCCCCCTAGCAATCGAGGGACGAGGAGCGCGTTGAAATTACGGGGCAGGACTCATGCAGCGGTAGTTTTGGAGAATATTACGAGTGGGGCATTGGCTCGCCGCCAATTTTGCGGTCGGCTCCTACATTAGTCAGATATTGGACATTTGCCGATATTCTTGCTGAAAGAGCGGCACTTGATAATATGTTGCCTTTTGGCCTCTTGTTTTTGCTTTTGCAAGATTGTGTTACCACTATGGTCTTGAGTCCCGTCCTTGGATGGGTGTTTGTATTGAGTCCCTTAAGACTTCGATCTTACTGATCTATTTTTGTTGTGTCGGATTTTGTCCGGAGCCCATTGGGGGTTGAAATCTGCCTCTTTCCTTTAAGGAAATATATGGCTGAGCCCTTGGGCTGCTAGCGTGCCGCTCTTTCTCAATTTAGGAGAAAAATCGAAGAGATGGCCTCTTGAGGCGCTTTTTTCTCTAATGCCGCTATTTCTCAATTTTGTGAGAAAGATTGGAGGTGTGGCCCCTTGGGGCGCTTTTTTCTCTCTAGTGCTTTATAGAGAAGGAAGCCTGGGAGAAAGGAGCCGAAATTTTTTGCTTCCTTTCGAGTGGCTTTGGCTCAGGAGTCAAATCCTCCTGCGTCGATGTGGCGATATTTTTGCGAATATAGCATCGACTACTTAAGAAATGGAAAGTTTAGTTTTTCTGGGGAAGATGGCATTATATTGAACTGCAAGGGTTACAAAGGTCCCACCTCGTTAAAAACCTCACCCCCGATGTGGGGTTCCCCTGTGAGGAAAAGAGTATGGGCCTTGAAGGCTAAGAAAGAAAAATTACAACTTAGGTGCCGACTAAAGGCTCCGCTTATAACTGTGCGTCGCCATTAGCCCTTACATTTTAGGTGAAGTACCTCTTGAGGTTGTCCACATTCCAGGCATATGGGAGCTCATTGCCTTCATTATCTGCCAACTGATAAGATCCCGGACGATTGCTCCTGACGACAATGAATGGGCCCTGCCACTTGGGGTTGAGTTTTCCAGTGTTTTCTGTTTTTGGGCTTCGCAGGAGGACAAGGTCGCCGGCTTTAAATGCTCTTGGTACTACTCTGGCGTCCCGCCATTTCCTTTTTTTTTCCTGATACTTCTCCAAGTTGAGAATGGCTTGGTCTTTGTCTAATTCCGACATGTCCTTTGAAACGGCGTCGAACTCGTGGCAATTTCGCCCGAGAGTTGCCCTCATGCTGCGGTACTTTATCTCTTCTGGTGACATGGCTTCTTCACCATACAAGAGCCTGAAGGGTGTGAATTTGGTGGTTCTTGAAACTGTTGTTATGCGACCAGATCACTTTATGCAATTCATCCATCCATTTTCCTTTTCTCTGCCCTTCCAGGCATTTCTTGATGCTTTCGAAGATTTGCTTGTTCGCGTTTTCGACGGCGCCATTTGACTCTGGATGATAAACAGATGCAAAATTCACTTTGGTGCCTACGGAGTGACAGAATTCGCGGAACTCTTGGTTGTCAAAATGTTTTCCATTGTCCACGGTAATTTCGGCAGGGACTCCGAATCTACATACTATGTTTTGCCAGAAAAATTTCTTGATTGCTGGGCCAGTGATGTTGATCAGTGGCTTGGCCTCTATCCATTTGGTGAAATAGTCAAGAGCGACTACGGCATGTGTGTAATTTCCGGCAGCCGTAGGTAGGGGACCGACTATGTCAATTCCACATCGCTGAAGTGGCCACACTGGCTGGATGAGCTGAGTGAGCTGAGCTGGGTTGTTGATTTTTCTTGAGAATTTCTGACATGCTTCGCATGTTTTGACAAGGTGTTGGGCGTCCTGAAGTGCGGAGGGCCAGTAAAAACCTTGCCGAAAAGCTTTGCCGACTAAAGCTCTGCTTGATATGTGGGCTGCAGATTCCCTCGTGAATCTCGCTGAGGAGCTTTTTCCCTTCTTCTTGATCAATGCATCTCAAGAATGGGGTGGATGTGCCGAATTTGTATAGGAACTCATCGACAAACGCGTAGTTTCTTGCTCTTTGTTTCATGCGCTTGGCTTCTAATTCCGACTCCGGCTCATAAAAATCTCGGAGATACGCCATGATGGGGGCGCGCCAATCTTCGCTTGAGATGGCATGTATCATCTTGGGTTCTTTCTCTGCCGCTTTTATGGTTGGAGAACTCAGTGTTTCAAAAAAGACGTCCGGTGGCAAAGGATCTTTCCTAGCTGCCGCTTTTGCTAGCTGATCTGCTTCACTATTCAGGTTTCTGTCGATATATTGACAAGTGAAACCCTTGAAGTACTTTTCCAAGCCCCGTACATGTTCCAGATATCTGGCCAATAGTTCATCTCTGGCTTTATAGGTTTTATCAACATGCCCGGCAATGACCTGAGAGTCTGTCTTGATGTTTTGACACCTAATGCTCTTAGCTTTCTTATGGCGAGCAAAAGGCCCTCATACTCTGCAACATTGTTTGTGCATTTGTCAGTGTCATGGCTGAACTGCAATCTGATTGCGTACCGCAATTTGATACCAGACGGTGAGGTCAAAATTGCGGCAGCTCCTGCTCCGAGATGGCACCATGCGCCGTCGCAATGGATCTCCCATGGGACTTCAAAGACTAGACCCTCGGTGTACGATGAAGGCTCAGTCCAATCTGCGATAAAATCAGCCAACACCTGAGAATTTGCGGCACTTCTTGACTCGAAGTCAACAACGTGTTCTGATAATTCCGAAGCCCATTTTGTGATTCTTCCAGATGCTTCTCTATTTCTGAACATGTCATTCAGTGGTTGATTTGTTAGCACTCGGATGGTGTGAGCTTCAAAGTAATGCCTCAGTTTTCTTCATGCCATTAAAACTGCATAAGCTATCTTTTCTAGTTCGGAATAGAATCTTTTTGAACCTGAAAGAGCTTCAGATACATAGTATACTGGCACTTGAACTTTCATCACTTTGCCCTTCTTCTCAATTTGCTGTTCTTGCACAAGTGCGGCACATACTGCTGAGTGCGATGCTGATACATACATTAGCAGAGTTTCATTTTGTTTGGGACTTGCGAAGGCAGTCATTTCCTTGAGATACTCTTTCAATTCTGCGAAAGCTTTTTTCTGCTCTTGGCCCCATTGAAAGTTATTTGCGTTTCTGAGGACTTTGAAAAAAGGAAGGCTTCTTTCGGCTGATCTGGAAATAAACCTGTTGAGTGCCGCAATTCTACCGGTGAGCTTCTGCACATCTTTGAGGCATTGGGGCTCTCGCATATTGATGAGTGCACTTATCTTGTCAGGATTGGCTTCGATGCCTTTGATTGACACTAAGCATCCCAAAACCTTTCCCTTGCGAATTCCAAAAACACATTTTTCAGGGTTGAGCTTGAGGTTTGCCTTTCTAAGGTTTGCAAATGTTTCGGCCAAATCAGAAATATGATCTTCTTTCTTGCCGCTTTTTACCACTATGTCGTCGACATAGGCTGACAAGTTCTTGCCTAACTGATTCTCAAAGACGATAGATGTCATTCTGCAGAAAGTTGGTCCCGCATTTTTTAGGCCTTCCGGCATTCTGACAAAACAATAAGTTCCGAAAGGGGTGATGAAACTTGTTTTCTCTTCATCCTCTATGTACATGAAGATTTGGTGATACCCGGAGAAACAATCCAGCAGTGATAGGAGTTCTGAGCACGCCGCTGCGTCGACAATTTTGTAAATTCTGGGCAGTGGGAAGTCGTCTTTGGGACAGGCCTTGTTGAGATCAGTGAAATCAATGCACATTTGCCACTTTCCGTTCTTCTTCTTTACTGGTACTGTGTTTGCCAGCCAGGTTGGATATTTCACCTCCCTAATAACATTTGCGTCGAGCAACCTCTGCACTTCAGCTTTGACTGCCTCGACCCTGTCGTCGGACATTTTTCAGAGTTTCTGTTTCTTTGGCCTGATGTTTTTGTCGATTCGCAACTTGTGCTCTATTACGTCCCGACTGACGCCTTTTAGGTCACTTGCGGACCAGGCAAATACATCCTTGTTTTTGCGAAGGAACTGGATGAAAGCTTTTTCCATGTCCTTCGGCATACCTGCCGCAATTATCACTTCCTGTCCTAAGACATGCTTGTCCAATGGAACTCTCTTTGTTTCCTCATTAGCCGCAATTGCTGGTTCTTCCTTGTCCATTTCTTTTTCCAATTGGAGGACTTCTTTCCCTGGCTTTCTTCCTGCCGGGTACAAGACATGCACATTCGGGTGAGCATACAAAAAGTGTACATTCTTCTGGCCAGGGGCTACCGCCCTTTCAATATTTCTGGCTTCTTGCTGATCGCCAAAGACTGAGATGACCTCCTTGTGTGCCGGTATTTTCATGCAGAGGTAGGAGCTGTGTAAAACTGCTTCAAATGCATTGAGGACTCCTCGTCCGAAGATTGCATTGTAGGGGTAGGGCATATCCACCACATCAAAGGTGATGTGCTCTGTTCTTGCATTGTCTAGGGTGCCAAAGGATACTAAGAGGCTTATTTTTCCGAGAGCGCGGACTTCTCTCCCGCCAAAACCGTACAGGGGGTATTCTGAGGGCTGAAGTAGAGATGAATCAAGGTTGAGCTGGTCAAATGTTCTTTTGAAAAGGATGTCTGCCGAACTTCCGTTGTCAACAAGTATTTTGGTGACTGACCAACCATAGGTCTTTGCCTGAATGACCGTGGCATCTGTATGAGGGTAGCAGCGGAGGTTTAGATCGGCTTCTGTGAATGTGATTGGGATGTGCGACCACCGTGATTTCACTATGGGTCCGTTGCACACCGCATTGACGGCTCGAAAGTAATTTTTCTTTTGTTTCTTACTTTCAAAGTCGGATGTAGATCCGCCGGTGATTGGTAGGATGACTCCATAAGTGGGAAGGCTCTGAGAGGTATTGTTTTGGTTTGATTGCTTTGGGAATGGCGGCGGAGGTGGTAAAGGCGGCTCCTCAGAGGCAGTGATTCTGGGAATTTGAGGCTGGGGTGTGTATGAACTTGTTTGGGATGTCGCCAAATGCTGGATCTGTGGCGAGGGTGGTGGATGTGGTTGGTATGGGCTTTGGAAGTGGTGGTGAGGGTTGTAAGAATTCTGGAAGTATTGGAATGGGTAGGAAGCACCGAAAGGTGAGTTGTTCCAAGAATTGGCGGCAGCAGTGTGATTGACACTTCTCTGTGTTTCGCTTCTTTGCTCCTTGGCTTTCATTCTTTCCATGGCGTCTTTTGTTTCTGGGCATTCCTTGGAGGTGTGACCCTTGTCGAGTCCGTGAAACATACAGTATGGCTTTTTTGGCTCCTGGTTTCGCGAGTTGTGCGAATTGCCGCGACTCCTTCCTCGAGAGCGATTGTTTCTTCCTCCTCTGTGTTGAAAATTGCTGGCAGGACTGCTTGTGTCGGCTTTTTCTTCTTGGTTGTCGATATGATTGACTAGGTTGGAGTTCTGGCTCTGATTGTTGTTGCCACCTCTCCTAGACGAATTCCAATCCTGCTGCCTTTGGCTCGATTGGTTTTTCTTCGCCTGGCGCTGCGCGCTCTGCTGCTCTAATCTTCTTCTGTGGTCATTGTCGGCTCTACAGAACTGATCGACCGTTGAGAAGAACTCCTCGAGTGTTGAAGGGCGGTGCATGGAAAAATGAGAGGCACAAGGGCCGGCTCGCAACCCTCCAATTGCGGCATCAATGACAATTTGATCTGGAATATCATCCGTTCGGGCTTTGAGCTTGACAAATCTCTGGAAATAGTCTTGCAGGGGCTCTTTTTCTTGCTGAACACATGCTCTCAGTTCATCTGCAGATATAGATGTTCTGTGAAAACCTTGAAAGTTTGTCGTCAATTTGTCCCTTAGGTTCTCCCATGAATATATTGATCCGGGCTTCAGCCTAGAGTACCACTCGAGGGCTTGATGCTCAATTGCGGTGACAAAGGTCTTGGCCAATACAGTATCATCTCCTCCAGCAGATGCTACTGCAGCTTCAAATGACATCAAAAATTGCCTTGGGTCGGTTGAGCCATTGTACTTTGATAAGGAGATAGGCTTGTAGGTTGCTGGCCATGGGGTCAACTGAAGGCCTTCTGACAAGGGGGAGTTCTTGTCGAATTTACTCACGAAAGGTACAGATTGGCGGTATACATTCCGAGGCCTATGATGGCCTTCGCCATTGTTGTTTGTTTCAAAGTCAGGAGTCACTTGGTAGTGCTCTCTCTTTGCTTCGCTATTTTGCTCTGTGGCGCTTGTCACCTCATCGAGCTCTTTTTGCAGTTCCGCGACTGCCGCCTTTGCTTGTTCAATCTGTAGCCGAAGCCTTTCTTTTTCTCTAGCCCTCTCCTCAGAGATTATCTTCTCCTTTGTTAGCTTGAGTCTTTTCCCAAGTTGTTGCAAGTTGGAGAGCTGACGCATTTGCTTGTTGACTTCATCTTCCTCTGGATCACTTTCCTCAGGGTTGATTATCGACGGTGGTTCCTCTTATTTCTTGCCGGCTTTTGCTTGCTTCAACTTTTCTGTCTATTCACTGAAAGTGAGGTCGATGGAGCTTTTGGCGGCGATGTCCTGATCACCTGGCCGAATTCCGGCGGCTTGGCTTCCTTCCGCCGCGCCGGAAATTCGATTGGCCTCGTCGGCCATTTGCCTTTCTTGAATGAATGCCCAACGAATTTCTTCTTCCGAGAATGCCGGGTTGGGAGGGAGAATTTCTTCCTCAAAGTCCGGCGGGTGGGAGCTGATGGTGGTTTTTGGACTAGGTGCTCTTTTCTTTGCTTGTGGCATCACGGGTGGTATTTTCGAGCAACACAAACGGTGGGCGCCAATGTTGGGAATTCTTCATCATGGAAACAAAGAATCCCGACACGGACCGTCAAACAACTCTCGCGGAATAACGGAACAGCATTTCATTACAAGGGTGTAATCTCTCCCGTTCCGTCCCGTTCTACGGAGCCCGGGGGCGGGTATTTATAGGGAAGGCCAAGGGTTATTTCGACATGACCAAATTACCCTTGGCCACCCACTATATTCGCGGAATATTCTGTACAACATTGTCATAAGGGTACAAATGACATTTCCGTTCGACGACAGAAATCCTAGCTAGGTGACGTCATTCGCCGGCCTGATCCTCGGACGTTGTCACGCCGGGCTTCATCTCCTTCAGGGATTGCTGCCATTCTTGGTCGCCCTTCCTGGTCGCCGCCAATTCACCGCCAGCGGTTGGGGAGACTGCGTTCTCCTCGAACAATGTCGGCACCCTATATTCCAGCTCCTTGGGCTGTTGCCAATTCTCGACCGGGAACTCGAAATGTCGGCAGCTAGGTTACTTACAGTCAAAAAACCAAAGGCAAAAGGGTCGTTATTATCGTAAATACCGATCCCCAACAGTACGAGATCACGCGGACGGACAGGAAAATCGTGAAGAAGCGCGTGAGGGTGAGGCAGGAGGTGATCGATTACATGCTGCAGAACCCACCCGCCGACATTATCGACCCATCTGAATTCGATCCTTCCGATCCGTTCCAAGCCAATCTTCTCAGAGCCGCCGCCATCACCAACAAACTCATTGCCGACGAGTGGGACGTCCTCCACCAGTATCACACCAAGGGCTACGCCGAGATCGACAAGTACGTCTTCGAAGACGATGCTTAATAATCTTGTTTCGTTGCGTGTTCGTTCATCCGCGATTCTCTGATTCTGTGATCGGCACACATATGTAGCGAGAGTAGTGAAAAGTTGGTTGTGTGCCTGCCTTCCTACTTATAAAGATCATTTAATCGTAGCCGTAACATTTATATATGCATTAATAAGAGCAATAGTTATGCATTTGATTCCCCGATGATCAGAGTACATTCTGAGTCAGTTGAATGGTACTAAAGAGCATCTTCATATGATCGCTGCTGCATGTTGATGACTCAGCAGGCAGAGGAAAAGCAATTGAAAGCACGGTAATAGAAACCTAATTTTTGATCTTTCGAAACAAAAAATTTGAGGCAGATCCTGTGTCACGGTCAGCCGCAGGAAATTGCAGTGCTGCAACAGGGGACAATTGGAGAGAGCGGCCATGCAACCTAGAAATCAAGTAAGAAGCGTCAGCATGCAACACTGCAAGAGTCGTTAGGCAGGGACACTACGTAATAAGCAGACTATCTCAGGTAGTTTGAGGGGGAAAAGCAGACTATCTCAAGTTAATAACAAACATAGTAATTTCATGACAAATTTTTATATGTTTTATCGACCAATTGCTCTCCCAAGAACACAGCAACCAAAACCAGTGCCACCGCTAAAAATGAACCTCTGACAATGACTACACATGGAGGCTACATGCTTTCAGGAGGGAGCAACCGCAATTGGCTGGTTTCACACATTTCATTATTTCATCGGTTGAAGTTGATGAAATTTAGGAGAATAATATATGTGGCCAGCCAAACTGATCAGCCTTGTTGCGCATTCATGAACATAGGCACTGCACTTCCATATCTTTGAAGCTGAAATCAAGCACTGATGAATCTGCTTTCAACAACAATGAATACACCTTTTCATTGTGTCTGAAGCTGCAAAAGGAAGTAATTAAGAAGTGTATATGAATATTGGGATGCCATGCAATCAAGCATTGTTAATGAATAGTTTTATCCTGTGCTTTTAACAGACACGAATGCCAAACTTCTCTTGCATATGCATGCTCATGAAAAACTATGGCTGCATGATCAAAATCTGTAAGAAAACGGATGCATTTGAGAACTTACAATCTTGGCATGATATCGTTGCATTTGAGTTCCTGGTGTCTCTCAATCCCATGACTCATCATCCAGGCAAGTTCCAGTAATACTTCAATAGGGGTGTGATGAAGTTGATGAAAGAATTGGATAAATATATAGTAGTATTGGCGTCCCTATGGTTGGACATCCAAAAAGACAGACACACTGGCCCAACAAGATGCCCCACGTTCAATTATATGAACAACAGCGATTGTATGATTCTGGAAGTGAGTGTTCGTTATCATCATCTCAGTTGTGTACCATCGGATGGACCTGTTGTGTTTCATCTATTAAGGATGCACAAAACGTTTGCTCGGTCAGCAAGTAAGTGATCGTGCTCCGGAGGTCCTGAATTTATCAAAAGCATGTGTGCCATGGCTCAGAGCGGGTCCTGCACGGAGGCGTATCCCGCCTGGATGTGCGCAGATAGCTCGCGCATGTGTGGCCGCAGCGACGTGCTAACTGGACCAGGTTGACGAACCTCCGTACCTAGACGCCCGCACCGTCAGCTCAGGAAGACTTCCATTGCTGACTGGATGATGGCCAATCCAAATTGAGTCGTTCAGCAAAGCGAATTGTTGCTGAACTGTAACAGGGGACGATCAGGTGACCTTTCACGTGGCATCTCAATTCCAGGTGTCTCTTATTCCAAAACTTATGAGTATCACAGGGTACTTCTAATCGATGTTTGCTGGATTGTAGTTTAGGCTTATTAGGGTATCTGCAACGAAGCATACACCTGAATCATGCCGCCAAGGCTGGGTCAGACCAACCAAACTGATTCACCTTCTTGCAGAATGATATCAGCTCCGGAGGTCCTGAATTTATCAAGCGCATGTGTCCTGCCATGGAGGTGCAAGGGCAGCTTGCTTCGAGTTCAGTCGCGGAGCATCGGCTCGTCCGCAACAGCATGTCGCCCAGAACGTGGTCGAACAAGGGCACCGGGTTGACGATTCTTGGTATGTGGGCACCCTCTCCATCGGCTCAGAAACTACGTACGAAGTTTTGACTTCTTTTGCTGACTGGATGAGATTGCCAGTCCACTGCTAACTGTAGCAGGCGACGCTTCGATGGCCACTCCAGTGGAATCTTGATTCCAGGTGTCTCCTAATCCTATAAACCTGATAACCATGCTTTTGTTACGGTTCTACTTCGTTTACGATGCCTGGCTTGTAGCTAAACGACCCGATGAAACTAATACTACAGAATGGAAGCATCTATATTTATTTCCTGTGCCGGCCCAGTGGTGGAGAGCAACACCCTTATGCAATGACATTGTTCAGCTCTACGTATATGAGACACTTGGTGTATCCTTGGATGGGCTTAGGACGCTTCATTTATTTATGATTCAGACAGCCATATGCGTTCAGTAGAACAGCGTGCGCGTTCTGGGCTTCAACTTATCCGAACCGTAATTCATTTTTTCTATGGTACAACTATCATTCACTGGGTCCATGAGATCTTCAACTTATCCGAACTGCAGCCGCCGGCAATTTGTGGCATGGTGGCGCGCGCGAGCCCACGCGCAGGCCGGCGGCGGTGCTGAAGAGGGAAGAAGAACGGGGGCGTGCGTCTGGTCTCCATGGATTTGGGCGGAACGAAATGCTGCTTGAAGCCGCTCGCGCCTCGGCCACCATGGGGACGCCATGAGCTCGTTTGGCGAACGCCGCGATCTCGGCCCGCCGTCCGTGGCAGGCAGGCGTGGCGAGCTCGAGCCGCGCGAGATGCGACGGCGAGCGGCCATGTCGAGTGACGGGGCAGCGAGAAGAACGGCGAGCGGAGTGCGAGCTCAACGTCGAGGGCTCCGGCCTCCATGACATGGGAGGCGGCGAGGATGACCTTGCGGGCGAGCTTGCCCTGGTGGGCAAGCGGGAAGCAAGGCCATGGCGCCGCATTAAGCCCATGGCGAGATCTGCCTGGCCCGCGTGCCCAGGCAGCCATGATACATGACGTGGTCTCGCGCGGTCCTGGTTGAGGCCAAGTCATTCGGTACTCGGGGCGCTCCGGCAAGCCATGCCGTGCAGTGGTGGCTGCGACGTCCTCGCGAGGATCAGGGGCGGTCGCGGTTCGAAATAGCGACCGCACCCTGGGTCCTGTGAGCCGTTCGATTTGATTCCGTCGTTTGAGATCGGGTGAGTTGACTAGTCATTAGTGGAGGTCAACTGCGGAGTCTTTGTACTTGGGCTCCACGATCTGCCCAGGGCATTCCGCCCGCGATGGCGCGGGCGCCGTGCAGTGCACGGGAGGCCCCTCGGCTCGAACAGGCCCTTCCTCGTCCGCCACCGACGACTCCAGAGGGGGCCGTGACGCCGGCGCTGGCCAACGTGCTGACCGCTGTTGTGCGTGGTAGCCTACGCCTGTGTGCTGCTCTGCAACTGCAAGGTGACGACCCCTTTGAACGACGACAAGCTGCTCCGACACCCGCCCAGGCCAGGGGTTGGACGGACTGTCAGCCTTGACAGTTAGTACAGACAGGGCCACTCTGAATTGTATCATTCATCAATGTTCAGACTAGAACAATGAAACGCTTCATTTCGTGTCAGATATTTTGCTTGGAACCACCCGTCCCGTCTCCTGTGGACCGGAAACGATCAAACTAACACTGGTGTGCAAGAAGCACCGGATCAATCGGTCCAAAGTAAAGATGGTACGAAGCTAGGGAATTGGTAAAAAGTTCTGCAGAGACGTCGGAATAATTTTGTGTCAACCCATTTCACGATCAGACTGCTGAATGAAACCATTTCAGAACCCACGCGGGGGTAAGCATTACAAGAAATTTCCGTTATCCGACCTAACTATTGCAGAGCTTGATGTTGAAAAAATGTCGCTTGGGAGGCTTGAAAATTCCATGCAGTGAAAGCCGTTGTAAGACATCATCCCCCACGGGAGAAAACGTTATTCCCAATTCCTCTCACACCCACCCATGAAGGTTGAATGATCTAGTAAGTGACACATAATTCAGAAACGAATTCAAGTGTCATATATATCTAGAGATAGCTCTTGGAGCTCCACTACGCTGTCATGTTTCACAAGGGCTGATCACGCTGTGTATCGGTGACATCCCTATATGTAGACCTGATGTTATCAGTGTCACATCGTTTTTGTTTCTTTTGTACAGTAAACATGCGGAAACATCAAGTGTGAACTGAAATCATTGTTGATAAAAAAAAAATAGAGAGATGTTCAGTAAGCATGTGAAAGCATCAAATGTAAACTGGAAAGTTTGATCACGAAATAGAGAAAATAGTACAAGCATGTGATCTCTGAAAGCATCATATTTAAACTGAAAACTTTGATCGCACTGTCAGGAGTGTTTCTGGTGAACTGCAGCATCACTTGATGTAGTATGCTGCCTACTCCCAGCCAATAAATTTCATGAGTCAGCATGCCAGGAATATCTTCAACTATGTGTTGTAATTAGTGCCTCTTGCTTGGCCTTTTCGATGAAAACATTGGGAGCACAATCTCAACAACATGATGGCGTAAGCCCACAGGCTTGAATTGAATGCAGAGTTAGTGTAGGCAGCAAAAGACGACCTTGAGATTTGAATGTAGAGCTTGCTAGTTACGCCGGACGTATATACCAAGTGTTTTCTCCTGCTGTTATTTAGTTGTCCAGATTTTTCACCCAGAACAGTGAGCTGGAGCATTTTTTCAGAACAGCCATAACGTATGATCAAACAGAGTCGTAGTCACTAAGCCTCGACGGTAGCACGGCGGAGGTGCAGGGCTGGACCCACCGGCAATGGCGCGGCCGCCGTGCAGGGGCTCGAGCCCGCGGAGCAGTCTCAGGACGGCACCTCGATCGAGGAGGTCCTTCACCGCGCCCGCTGACTCCACGGCCTGGGACGCCGAGGAAGTCGAGACGCTCGCAAGTGCGCCGGTGCTGGGAACGTGATGACCGGCGAGCCGGGCCTTGCTGCTCTGCAAGGTGACGGTGGCAGCAAGAGGTCGGCAAGCTCACGCTCACGGTGGATATGAACGGCGGCGACTACTGCCCAGGCCAGGGGTTGGACGGTCTCCTTCACAGTTAGTACAGCCTTACAAGTAGTACAGACAGGGCCTCTCTGAACTGGATCATCCAGTGCTCAGAACAGAGCGATGAAATACTTCGTTTCATTTCGGATATTTTGCTTAGAACAAGTGAACAACCCTTCTCATGTGGCTGGAAGCCTGGAACCGACCAAATTAACATGAGTGTGCAATGAACATCAGTTCGATCGAATTAAAGGAGAAATGATTCGATAAAAACTGGAGATTCGGTAAAATGTTCTGCAGCCGTCGGCAGAATTGTGTGCCAATCCCCATTGCACGATTATACTGCTGAAAGAGAAAAAAAAGTACAAAACCCACACGCCAGGCTGGATCTATTTTCACTGATTGTTCTCTGCAACCAATGGAGCCCACGCATTGGATACAGCAAAGAAAACGTGGGTCAGTTCTCCCTGGGATCTTTTCTCCTGGTGGTGGTATCATGGTACACATTAGCAGGTTAACAATAGGCATCCAAGCAGTACACCATCGACAGGGAGCGACTACATGCAATGCAAGGACATTGTAATATTAGAACCCACATTCTGCTCCCAAATTAGATAATTTTGAAATCTTATAAAGTAAACCACGCATAACTGAGATTGACTTACGGATTCGGAGACGATACCGTGACGCAGATCCTGACGCCTTCCATGCTTATGGCTACAGTAAGAGGGGTGTGCTAGTGTGATGTTGCCAATCTTTAGAGACACTTCGATCTCCTTGGGCTTTGCTTGTATCTTGCTAGCTTTCTACCATGGTGACATTTTTTCAACTCTATATATATAAGAGTGCGCTGGTGTGATGTTGCCAACCTCTAGAGTACAATTAATAGTACAAGAGTGCAATTGTACAAAGCTTGCTTGTATACTTCCACTCTGGACTTTATGAGGAACTGTGTGCTAGTTGGAGCAAATTCAGTGCTAACGCTTGATATGCACATGGCAGGCCAACAAATAGTTTACCAATGGAAGACACCAATAACATGCACAAAGAAGGTTAGACATGCGGGTCCTTTGTAATTAATTTTATGGCACACTGGATGAACGATTTCATGCATGCTCTTCATCCATTCGATCAGCTCGCCCCTGACGGAATGACTGTTGGAGCTAGAGTTCACGCAGTTGTTGCACTGCCAGACTGTAACATGTACATACCCTACAAATCTCTAGGAAGCTTCAGAAAGCAAGAAGATGCTGGAAGAACTACAATGATGACGTTGGTGATGAATTAGGACCTGCCGACCATTTGTGGCACCCCTACTGTGATATGTAGGACATGTTAGATTTGTCATGCCTTAAAATGATCTTGCTCCCGTTTGTTTCATTTTTTTAGCACGGGGACAAAAGTTTCCGAGGCAACATTTCGCCAGCATATATAGATGACAGAACAGTACTCTATCGGTCCTTAATTCTTTCTGTTCGCTTTGTTTCAACTTCCTAGTTCCAAGAAAGGTTTTTAAACCAATTCGGTGAACTGGTACGTTGAATTCCACTCTGTCAGTTGTTGCTAGTGGTAGATTTTCGATTGATGCTTGATTGCTCGTTGCAAGTGGAGAACATTCATGAGGGAAAATCTCCGACCCTGTGAGGAAGGACTGGATCGATAACGCTGGGCCTGCATGGCAATCGTTGGATTTGGTTCGTATGGTTGGGATCAAGTGAGTTGACCGGTCGTCGGTGGAAGTCAACTGTTGACTCTCCCGTCCTTGGGCACCCTGAGCATGCAACGGGGCATGTAGCCGGCGTTGGCACGGGCTCCGTTCACTGGAAGTGCGCGGTCTGTACAAATGGCGGCAGATGACCGGCGAGCCTAGTAGCCTACGCCTGTCTACTGCTCTGCAAGGTGACGACCCGTTTGGACGACGGCGAGCAGCTCCGACCCCTGCCCAGGCAAGGGACTTGACCAACGCGCGGTCTGCCTTGACAGTTAGTACACCCTTACAAGTAGTACAGAGTACAGATATGGACACTCTGAATTGGATCATTCATCTTCAGACCAGAGCACTGAAATGTTCCGTTTCGTTTCAGATATTTTGCTTGGAACAACACTTCTCCTGTGGGCTGGAACCGACCAAATTAACACGAGTGTGCAACAATAAACACCCGATCGAATTAAAGGAGAGATCGATGATTCGATAAGAAACTGAGGAAGCGGTAAAATATTCTGCAGCCGTCGGCAGGATTGATTGCGTGCCAATCCCCGTTTCAAGGTCAGAGTGCTGAAAGAAAACAATTCAGAACCCACAGAATCACCCATTTATCATTTCAGCACTTAATAACATGGGGGTGGGGGACCCAGAAATGCAAGAACATTGTATCGCCTGGTTGAATATATGTTGACCGATGGTTCTCTGCAACCAATGGGACAAGCGCCGCTTGGATGCAGCAAATAGAACGTGGCTCAGTTCTCCCTGGCATCTTTGCTCGCGGCCGTTGGAGCAGAGGAGGCCTTGGCAGGTAAACAATGGGCATGCAAGCAGCATAGCCGCGAATGGCAGCGACTGCATGCAATGCAAGGATATTGTAATATTAGAACCCACGTTCTACTCCAAATTTGAGAAGGTTAATTTTGAAGCTTTAGAAACATGCATAATTGACATCAACTTACTGATTTGGAGACGATACCGTGACCGAGATCCTGACACCTTCCATGCTCATTGCTGGAGTAAAAGGGTATGCTTGTACGATGTTGCCAGTCTCTAGAGACACTTCTCCTTCTCGGGCTTTCCCGAGTCTTCTCGTTGCTACAGTAAAGAGAGGGCGAAAAGGAAGGCGACTGCGTTTTCCGGGGCGACTCCGTCGGCTCCCTTCCTCTCCGGCGACCGGATCGGTGCCGGAGAGGGAGGGGAGCCTCGAATCGTCGGCCGGCTGTGTATAGGTACTTTTTAGGGTATCCTAGGTTTGCTCGCCATTGCTAGATGGTGGAGCTAGGTTTCCTCGGCCATGGATCTGGCGACGGAGACGGCGTCGAGTTCGACGGCGGGGAGGTCACCGGAGAAACTGGTTGGAGGTTAGTTTGCTTGTCCTTTGCGAAAGGGATGAAGCTTTTGTGTTCCTCACTGCTGGTTTATCTGGTGGTGGTGGATTGTGTTGCTCTTCTTGTGGATTCGTTGGTGGAACGGTTGATATGCTTTCAGATCGGACTTGTTCCGTGGCAAATCCATCTGGGAGGGTCCTGGATGGTGACTTTTGCAACTTCTCAAGGCGTGTTCCCCATCGAATCCCTGGAGGAGTTGAAGTGGGGACTCGTTTCTCGATCGAGTTATCTGGAGAAGATCAACAGTACTCCAAGGGGCTTCCTTGTAATTTTGTTTTTTTCAAGGGTGTTGCTTGTAACCTTGGTTGTACTGTTTATTTAATATTTAAAATCCCTTTTGCAAAAAAAAAAGAGACACTTCTCCTTGGGCGTTGCTTATCTCTCACTAGCTTTCTAACACGGTGAGGTACCTTGAACTCTCTTCAAGCACAAGAGTTCAAAGCTTGCTTCTACTTCCACTCTGGACTTTATGAGGGACTGCGAGTTGGAGATTCAATGCTAACGCTTGATATGCACGTGGCAGGACAACCATAGTAGAGTATTGTTTTTAACTCTAAACAAGTAGAATTGTTGTCGCTTGCGCAACGTCATCGCCTAGGGGAGAACAACTTATTCCCAATTCCTCTCACACCCACCCTTGAAGATCAAACGGTCTAGAAAGCGGCACATAATTTAGGAAGCATGTGAACATCATCTTCTAGTTCAAGTACCATATGCTCTCTCTCTTGGCTCCTTAATGCTCTTATGTTTCACAAGTGCTGATCAGACTGCGTAATGCTGGCATCCCTCTTCGTATATATATAGACCTGATGCGATCAGCGTTAACATCGGTTTGCTTTCTTTTGTACAGTGAGCATGTTGAAAGATAAAATGCAAACTGAAATATATGGTCAGAAAATAGAGAGATGTTTTGTAATCATGTGAAAGCAGTACATGCAAGTGGTCACTTGTACTGTGTGGAACATATCGCTAAACTGAAGACTTTGATTGCAAACTTCTTGAGGACGGAACAAGGGTGTGGCTAGCGAGTAACTTGTACATAATGTCTGCTACTCTGCTGTGTACTTCCAGCCAGTAACTTTCATGAGTTAGCATGCCTGCTTCAACTGTGCGTTCAGGCTTGCAACTAGTGCCTCTTTCTTGGCCTTTTGGAAGATAACGTTGAGAGCACAATCTCAAGAACATGACGGTTTCCGTCAAGCTTAAATGCAGAGTTAGTTTAGCCAGCAAAATACGAACTTGAATTAGAGCTTGCAAATAACGCCGGATATATGTAAAAAGTTATTTCTTCTTCTGTTGCCCAGATTCTTCATCAAGAACAGTGAACTGGAGCATTCATTTAAAACAACCAAAACCTCTGATCGATGCATGCTAATAATGCTGAAATTGCATCGGTCATTTCATTCTTGACCATGAAACGATGAGATAGAATGGTGGATTAGTTAACAATATGTCAGTACTTCGTGTACTATAATGCTGAAGCAGCACAAGCCCGTCAGTCCTCAGTGGTCCGCTGCCAAACTATTTTAACGCATTTTCCATTTAGTGTCCAGACAAGAAGAGTGAGATGAAGGATTCGCTAACACTTAATGAAAAGATTTCAAGCGTATGTATCTTCAGTGGCCAAACCCATGGGTTATCCGTGAACAGGTAAATGCAAGAGAAAAAAGAAAGATTTTTGTCAGTGTTTGTAGGATGCAAAACACCTGCAGGCATCTGGTGCGAGATGCGGGCACATGGCATGCAGCCTACGAACGAGTATGGTCTTTCTCATCGCACTACAACGCCAGCTACTCGATCTCTGCTTTGAAGCATTTTTGCTGGCAGAAATTGTCGCTAAAAACGCTTGAAAATTCCAATCAGGATGAGCGCTTGTAAGACATCATCACCCACCAGAGAATAAATTATTCCCAATACCTCTTACACCCACCAATGAATATCGAACGATCTAGCAATGGGCTCATAATTTGGGAAGCAGTTCTATACAAAGAGAGCTCTTGGACCTCCATAATGCTCCCATGTTTCTCAATTGCTGATTGGACGATGTATCATTTACATCTATATCCATATATATAGCTGGTGTGATCAGTGTTACGTCAGTTAGCATGTGAAAAACATCAAATGTAAACTGAAATTTTTTATCACAGAAAAAAGAAAAATGATCAGTAAGCATGTGAACATAGAGAAAAATAGTACATGCGTGTGATCTCTTGTACCAAGCAGTACCTGTCACTATGGTGGGTGAAAAGCATCAAACATAAAAGGAAAACTTTGATTCCAAACTCAAGAATCTTCTTTGCTTGGCCGGCCATTTGGACGATAATACTTTGAGAACAATCTCAAGAATCTTCAGCAAGAGCTGTAGCTCGGCAAGAGACAAGTCCTTCAATATTGTAGAGCTTGGAAATCATGCGGGATATATGTACCAAGAGGTTACTTTTGCAGCCGTTTTAGATGTATAACCATCCAAGGCCTTCAGTAAGAACATTGAACTGAATTACTGAACAACCATCTCTGATACAGCTGTATACTGATGCTGAAACTGCATCCATCATGTCATTCTTGCTTAGGGGGACGACGAGACATATCTGTTAATTAGTAACAAGGTCGACCGTACTTGATTTACGGTCTGCTGCCAAAATATTTGAAGACATTTTCCATCGAGGATTCGCAAATACCCAACGGGCTTGAGAACAGGTACGGCGAATGCCAGTTTGTCGGTGTTGTTGCTATTAGATTGCAAATACTTGCTGGTATGTGGTGTTTGATCGATTTTCGGTTGATAGATGCTTGATTTTTCGTTGCAAGTGGAGAATACTCTTGAGGGCGAAGGCCTCTGCGACTCTGTGACGAAGGACTGGATCGAGCAAGAACGCTGCCCCTGGAACGCGTCGGGCGGCCAGTGGCCTCCCGCACCGTGTCCGGCCACCGTGCTCCTGACGCGACGGCGCTGCGGCCGTCGCACCTCAAGAAGAGAAATGTCCTACAGCGGCAGGCGTGGGCGGCGGCGTTAAACCCACGGATGCAAGCGACGCCGGAGCTAGACGGTACGTGTCGGAAACACGACGAGGCCACCAGAGCAATTCGCGGCCATGCGGACCGCGAGGATCATCGGTGGCACGACGTTCGCGGCAAGGAAGATTGCAAAGGCCCAGCGGAAAGCCGGCGAAGTCGTTCGGAACTTGGGGCGGTCCAGCGAGCCATGGCGGCGACATGGAGTGCAGCGGTGGCAATTAGTCGTAGTCACCAAGCCTCGACGGCGGCACGGCGGAAGCGCAGGGACGGACCCGCCGGCGATGGCGCGGCCACCGTGCAGGGGCTCGAGCCCGCGGATCACTGGATCAGCTGTCTCAGCGCGGCACCTCGATCTGGTCCGGCTGCACAGGCGACGCCTGAGGGCCTGCGCCGCCGCCGCCGACTCCAGGGCCCGCGACGCCGAGGAAGTCCAGACGCTTGTCGGCTCTGGGAACGCGCGCTCACAGTTGTTGTGCCTTGCCTCTCTGAATTGGAGTGCAGGTCGCCATGAAATCGCTGCGCTGCGCTAAGTTTTCCTCACGAACACTTTGGTATACTTACGCATGTTTTTTGAAGACCTGGTCATGTGAGATCATTGCGGTAAAGATGTGAAGGTAGTTTCTCCTCAAAGAGCAACTAATTATTGGGGTTGTCAATTTACGCATTTCTCATTAAGAAGAGGACCGAAAACCTTTACACACTGTCTGAGATCGTGAACCTGGTTTTATATCATGCTACTTGCGTCTAAACGTTCACATTTTCTGATGTTGCGAAACGAGCTGCAGGTAGAATGTTTCTGTTGGAGACTGCGCAGTCGATAGAACAGTGAGTAGATTCACCGTTTTATGCTACTTTTTTTTTTTTGCGAGGACACCGTTTTATGCTACTTGTCTCAACGCTCATGTTTTCTGACTGGAACATAGTAGTCTTTAGTTGTGTTCTGTTGTGTGAAAGATAGGGATGGAATGGGGACATGAGGACTGGAAGCTGGCGTGCTGGCACACTCTTGCTTCCCCTTCTGCATCTCATCTGCTCCTCAGGCTGAGTCGCTTTAGCCAAGAAAACATTGAGTTCTTCTTTTGGCCCCTAGTATTGATCAGGGCCGTCCCGACGCATGTGCGAACGGTGCGACGGAACAGGGCCCCCAAATGAAACCAGGTAATCTACGTGTATGTAGGCTCTCGGTATGGCTACAGCTTGATTTTTTCGCCAATACCCTTCGTTCCATCTGTTGTTCCGCCGCTGTGCCGCCATTGATGACCTGCAAACTCGACTGGTGCAAACGGATGAAGACGACGATCTTGAGGAGTGAATCGTTATCTTATCTGGGCTCTCCGCCATAGGCTGTGCGAACTAATAATGGGCCGTCTCTGTGGCCCAATGTCCTTTGAAGAGATGGCCTGTTAGGCTGTACATGGGTGCGTGCGTCTTGCCAGCAGCAACCAAATGCAAACTTATTTTTTGTGCGTGCGTCATGCTGCTGAACCTAGACACAGTTGAACCTTCGTTGCTTGTTTGTCTCTCTACCTCACTTGTGTCTTTTTATTTATCTGTCTTAAGCTATAATGCTAGGTTATTTGTATATGTAGTTCAGCAGTTGTACATTTTGTAGTTGCATTGGCCACTTATATTGTTTATGTAGAGTATTTTTATTTTTAGTCATAGCCTATGCTGGCAACTCCGCTACACCTTAATTTTTCCCCCCATCAATTATCGATTAAGCTTTTCTAAACTAAAGTTATTGGAGTCATTCTTATTCAACAACGACACTATAAAGACTCAATGATTTAGCTACAATAGCATTGGAGGGCGATACAGTGAAGAAGATTGCTTATCAAGATATCATTGAAGATTTTATTTCAACGAATACAAAAAAAATGCACTTCGAGTGAAGATTACATGATAGGTATAACTTTGTTCTATTTTATTTTTATGATGCACATTATGGACTCGTATCAATTGTTTATCATGACATTTTGTCACTAAAGTCAAAGGCCTCGGTCATTATTTCGCACAGGACCCCTAAAATCCTTGGGACGGCCCTGTATTGATGTTCACGCTTTACCAAATGGCAGAGTAGGTTGCATCTTCAGGAGAAAACCAAGAAGGTCGTCCGTCATTGCCTCTCTTGATCCGAGTGTTGTCAAACTGAAACTGAGGCGCCTCCTGGTCTGACATGTTGCAATGGTCCAATTATATAATGAACTATTGAATATACTGAAATGAAGTGGCCACGTTCAGGAAAAAAATAACTGCCTCTTAATGTGCCCAATCAGCGACTTTGATTCAGTAATTAAAGCTTGTCATGAAGTATGAACCTTTTGCTTGCATTCACTGGGTTTGGGAATCCAGGGTTTCCATCCATCTCTATTCTCTAGCATCGAATCCCACCATGTTCTAGTTATGATTCAGACACCGTGATGATTTATTGTGTCTACCAGTACAACTTTCATGCACCTCCATGTCCACATGATCTTCCACTTACACAGGCCACCGGAACCCTTGTTGCACTGTCTGCCCTCGCAGCTAACAATAGGCATGCTAAACAGCAGGCAGCAACTACATTCAATGCAAGGGCATTGTGATATTAGAACTCATGTTATGCTCCCAAATTTGATAATGTATATTTTCAAGCCTATAAACCATGGATAATAAGGTCAACTTACCAGTTTGGAGATGATCCAGTGACCTAGATCCTGACGCCTTCCAGGCTTATGCATACAGTAAGAGGACATGTTTGTATGACGTTGCCAGTGTACAGAGACATTTCTTGTTGTGCATTGCTTGTCTCTCATAGATAGCTTTCAAACACGGTGTCTCTTTTTTCAACTCTCTATTTATGCAGATACCTGTCACTCTCTTCAAGCTCAAGAATTCGAGTCTAGAGCTCCAATTCTGAGCTTTATTATGGACTGCCAGCTGGAGGAAATTCAATCATTAAATGCTACTGCTTGATATGCACATGGTAGATAACGATATACTACATAATAGTTTGCCAAAAGAAGACATCAATAAACATGCACAAGGATGGTTTGGCGTGTACTCATGCTAAAACTGTACATCGATCAGGACACGGGTCCTGCCCTACGCAGTGTCCAGCCACCACCAGGCTCCCCATGGGACTGCGTTGTAACCGTAGCAGCAGGTTTAACCGTTGGAAGGAGGCAAGGCAAGCGCCTGATCTGCGGCGATGTTGGACCGTGCAAGGCCAGCCATTACCGGGACAACTTGCGACCATGCAGGTCGCAGAGGATCACAGGTGATGAACAATGCCCGCGACGAGGAATCTAAAGCTCTAAGTGTCTGCCAAGACGCAGAGGCAAGCCGGCGAAGTCATTTGAAGCGGGGGGCGCTCCGGCGAGCCATGGCGTGCAGAGGTGGTGGGAGGACCGGTGGTGATCGCTATTTGAAATAGCGACCGCGCCTTGGGTCCTGGGAGTCGTTTGATTGGATTCGTGCGGTTGGGATCTATTGAGTTGACGAGTCGTCCATGGTAGTGATCAACTACTCAGTCTCAATACTTGAAGGGGCTCCCTGATCCCACACAGGAAAAAGATTATTTGCTGATCCAAAGGAGCAGCGACCGCCTTCGAATATGTGAAAACATCGCATCAAATGCCCCGCCACCGACTCCTGCACCCGCGGCGTCGAGGAAGTCGGCAACAGGCCTCTCAGCTCAGCTCTGGTAACGTCCTCACCGTTGTTGTGCCTTGCCTTTCGCTGCAGTCCGCAAAACTGGCGGCATGTGACCGGCGAGCCTACGCTGTCTGTGTGCTCCGCAAGGCGTTGAGGAAGGTCGGCAAGCTTACGGTACATCTGAATGACGGCATGCAGCGGCCGGAACACGGCGGCGCTCCGATTCACTGCCCAGGCCAAAGGGTTGGACGGTATATGAAACAGTTACTCTATCTGAATTGAAGTGCGCTGGCGCTGGGAACGATGACCGGGGACGGCGAGCCTTGCTGCTCTGCAAGGTCGGCAAGCTCACGGTGGATCTGAACGACAGTGAGCAGCTCAGACCCCTGCTCAGGCCCGCCAGGGGTTGGACGTTCTGTTACAGCTAGCCTCGCAAGTACTAGACAATAGTACAGTGCCACTCTAAACTGGATCATTCAGTGTCAGACCAGAACAATGAAAGAAATGATTCGCTTCGTTTCAGATATTTTGCTTAGAGCGTCCCCAAAAGTAGAGGCGACGTTGACTCTCCATGTCTAAGAGGTAATATAAGAGTTCATATCAACTCTAAAATAATGACTGGCCCCGCATGTCGGTGTCTCAATAAATGTTAGAGACTGCCTCTTGAATAAGAGTTAGCAACATTCTCTCTCTTCTTTTTCTCCAATAAACATTTCTAAGAGTTAACTAAGAAGCAACCATTAGAGAGGCTCTTAGAACAACCCGTCTCCTGTGGACTGGAAGCTGTCAAAAGGAGAGACGATGATGATAAACTCGGGAATTAGTACAAGTTCTGCCAAGCCGTCGGCAGAATTGTGCACCAATCCACGTCACGATCAGACTGCTGAAAGGAAACAACTCAGAACTCGCACAATCTGTTTCAGCAATAATCATAGAGGCCTGAAAATTGCAGAGCCAACCAAGGCCGGCGAAACAACGTCTGGAAGATTTGATTTCCTTTTTAGGAAGAACAGATAGAACGAATTGTGGCTAACGAGGCTTCAAATTTCACACAGAAGGAAAGCCTCGTACATCGTCATAGTTCCCTCGAGAACAAATTGTTCCCAATACCTCTCACGCTCACCCATGAAGATTGAATGCTCTAGCAAGGGACACATAATTTGGGAAGCATGTATATTTCTCATGTTTAGATCCTGCTGGAGCCCCATAATATTCTCATGTTTCTCAAACGCTGATTGGATTGCGTATCGGTGACATTCCTGTCCATCTATATGCCTGGTGCTATCATTGTTACTGTTACGTGCCTTTTATTTATTTTTCCCTTTTGTGAAGTAAGCATGTGAAAACATCAAATGTAAACTGAAAATTTTGATCACAAAGTAGAGAAAAATAGTACATGAATGTCATCTCTTTTACAGAGCAGGACATATCACTATGGCGGGTGAAAAACATCAAACATAAACTGAAAACATTGATTGCAAATTTCTTTATTAGTTCCACATGCACCTTTTGGAGGGCAGAGACCAAGAGATGATGAAATCTGCTCTTGGTCATCCATCCAGTAACTCTCATGAGTTAGTCCTAAATTTCTTGACCACTGAGCATGCAAGGAACAACTTCAATTGTGCATTGTAGCTAGTGCCTCTTGCTTAGCCTTCTGGAAGATAACATTGCAAGCACAATTTCAAGAACATGAAGGTTTCCATCTGGCTTGAATGCAGATTCAGTGCAGCCAGCAAAAGACGACCTTGAATGCACAGGTCGCAAATAACACCAGTTTGACGTACCAACTACCAAGTATTTTGTCCTGCTGTTATTTAATTAGATAATTAGATGTATCTTGTATAACCATCCAGAGTCTTCAGCATGAACAGTGAACTGAAACTTTCATTCAGAACAATCACACCCTGACACTGCTGTATACTAATGCTGAAACTGCATGGATCATGTCATTATTGTCCATGGGAACGATGAGACAGATTGGCGGATTAGTAAGAAAGGTCAGTACTCTGTGGTCTGCTGCCAAAAATATTTGACGCATTTTCAATGGAGGATTCACAACTCGAATTGTACTCCTCATTTTCAGAGGACATATGTGGTGTTCATACATGAAAACTGACAAGAAGGATTCACTAACGCTAAAATAAAAAAAAGGTGAGATATCAAAACACATTTTTCTCAGTGGTTTCTAGAATGCAAGACACATGCTGGTATGTGGTGTGAGATCGGTTTTCAGGTGATTATCAATTCGTCATTCACTCATTGCAAGCAGAGCACATGTGTTTATCGGAAGAAGAAAAGATGAATGAATTGAATCATGCGCTCGTATTTTGATTCTTTCGGGAGAGAATAAACATATTTTTCTTCCATTCCGAGGGAATAAAACTGTGTGTTTCAATTCTTTGATCCAAACATTTCCAAAAAAAAAAATACCAAAATAATTTAAGCCTGAACAAGTCCAAAGGCAAATATGCGCAAAAATAATTTATGCCTCTAAAGTCTCAAATATGTCCTTTCACTATAAGTGTAAAGTCATATATTAATATCATATTAATAGTAATTTTTACAAGGGATAGGGTGTTGTGAGATATTAGAACCATAAACCTGGAGTTAAGTGCCACAAGCTAAAATACATTTGGTTTTGTGAGACAAGGAACACAAAACCTAGGGTTGTATGAAATTTACTCAAAATTTTGTTTAGGAAGAACAGCTCGGATATTGTCAGCAAAGAGGCTTGAAAAATCCACTCAATAAAAGCAGTTATAAGATAGTATCTCTTCTTTTTTTTCTTAAACGATGAGCTAACATCTTATATTGGAGAAAAACTTGTATTCCCAATGCCTCTCATACCCACCTATCGAGATCGAATGATCTAGCTATCAACGCAAGATTTGGGAAGAAAGTATACATCATCTTCTAATTCAAGTGGCACACATATATAGCTCCATAATGTTCTCATGTTTCTCAAGTCCAGATCAGATGGCGAATTAGTTACATCCCTATTCTTATGTATACCTGGTGCAATCAGTGTTACATCGGTTTTAAATTTGTTTTTCCTTTTTTTTGCGAGGGAAATTTGTTTTTCTTTTTGTACAGTAAGCATGTGAAAACATCAAAAGTAAACTGAAAAAATTGATTACAAGATATCACTACGGTGGGTGAAAAACATCACAGATAAACGCATAACTTTGACTACAAACTTTTCTACGAGATCCACATGCACCGTCAAGAAGACAGTGACCACGAGGGTGACTGGTTAAATACAATGTCGCTTGGTGCTGCCTGTTGTCTTAGCTGTTGCTTCATGAGCCTTGGTCATCTCTGCAATTCGCTTGAGAGGCCTAGGCCGTCACTTATCTAAAAAGTGCGTAGAACCAAAAGCCCTTCTAGGCACACAGCAACCGCTCGAGAAAAACTTGTTCCCAATACCTCTCACACCTGCCCATGAAGATTGAATGATCTAGCAAGCGACAAATAATGTGGGAAGCAGGAGCATCTTGTAATTCAAGTATCATATATATCTAGAGAGAGCTATTGGAGCTTCATAATGCTCTCATGTTTCACAAGTGCTGATTGGAATGGTCACATCCCTGTTCACACACATATATATAGACCTAATACGATCAGTGTTACCTCAGTTACTTTTTTTCCTTTTGCACGGTAAGCATGTGAAAGCATCATACGTAAAACAGAAAATTTTGATCACAAAATAGAGAAATGTTCACAAAGCATGTGACAGCATCAAATGTAGACTGAAAACTTTGGTCACAATAGTACGTGCGAGTGATCTCTTGTCCTGTGTAGTACATATCACTACAGTGGGTGAAAAACATCACATGTTTAAACTTAAAACTTTGATAAACTTTTGGAGAACAGAGACCAAGAGAGTGGCTGGTGAACTGCAACACCTCTTGATGTTGTCTAATGTCTACTCCCAGCCAGTAACTTTCATGAGTAAACTAGCATGCCAATAACATCTTCAAACTGTGTGTTGCAGCTAGTGCGTATTGCTTGGCCTTTTGGAAGGATGTCATTGCGAGCACAATCTCAAGAACATGACGGTTCCTGTCAGGCTCGAATGCAGACTTAATGTAGCCAGCAAAAGACGACCATGAATTTAGAGGTTCGAAATAACACCGGATATATATATATGTACCATGTTATTTCTCTCCTGCTATTACTTAGATGTCCAGATTCTTCAGCAAGAACAGTGAACTGAAGCATTTTTTTCAGAACAGCCATAACCTCTGATCAACACAGCCCGTGTACCAATGCTGAAACTGCATGGATGTGACGTCTGTGCGGCCGCAGCTCCTCCGCGAGGACGGGGGGTGGTCCGCAAAGGAAAGCCATCGAAGTCGTTCGGAAGTTGGGGCGCTCCGGCGAGCCATGACGTGCAGCGGTGGCGGCGTCCTCGCGAGGACCGGGTGTGGTCGCTATTCAAATAGCGACCGTCCCTTGGGTCCTGAGATTCGTTCGATCGGAATCGAGCGGTCCGGATTGCACAACTTGACTTGTGGTCATAGTCAATAAAACCTCGGCAAGCAGGCATGGCGGAGGCGCAGGCGCGCAGCCGGCGCCCGGCGATGACGCGGCCGCCGTGCAGGTCATTGTTCGCCGCCGCAGAATCCAGGGCCCACGACGCCGAGGAAGTCGAGACGCTCGTTGGCCTCCGGGCCCACGGAAACGCCGTAGTTGGTCCTTGCCTTTTTACTGCGGTCCGTATAACTGACGGCGGGTGACCGGCGAGCCTACGGCTACGTACAGTTACAGCATTTCAAGTAATACAACGCCACTCTGAACTGGAGTGGTGGTCGCGCGACAAGTTTTCCTCATGAACACCTTGGTGTGCTTATGCATGTTTCCTTAAGAGTTAAGACCTGGTCAAGTGGTGAGATCAATGCGCTAAGGGTGTGAAGATAGTTTGTCCTCAATAAGAAATTATGTGTTTCTAGAATGCACTTAATGTACAGGAATTCACCGAACTAAATAAACCCAGCGAAAATCCTATGAAAGTGCCATGTTTCCCTCTCTGCATTTTTTTGGACGTCCATTGTGCCCTCAATAAGAATATATCTCACTTCCAATAAGATATATTCCCCAAGTTCGAATATATAATGCACTGTCAAGAACAGGGATCGTCTGAGATGATGCTGGAAGTGAGTGTTGGTTGTCATCTAATTGTGTACTATCTATAGTGCAGACTTGCATTGGTGTGATTCATCTATTATTAAGGATGACAAAAACATTTTTACTCGGTGACAAAGCATGTGCTCTTGCTACTGATCCTGAGGTCCTGAATGACCATCGCACGGAGCGAGCCCGGCAGCTCGGGGTGTTCGGCCCGGAGCGTGGCCCAGGAAGCTGTTGCCCGTGTCGAGCATGGGCAGCAATGCACAGGCAAACCACCCCTTTCCATCAGCTCAGAAAGTATGAAACTTCGACTTCTATTGGTGATAGATGAGATGCTCAACCCGGAGCCGAGTCGTTCAGCAAATCGAATTGTTGCTGAACTGTAACACGAGACGATGAGATGTCCTACCTCGTGGCATCTCAATTCCAGGTGTCTCCTAATCCCAAACCTGACAACCATGCTTTTGTTTTGGTTCTACTTCGTTTACAGTAGTGCATGGCGTGTAGCTAAACAACCCGATAAAATACTACAGAATGGATGTAGGGACTTTTTGTTTCCTATTCCTGCTCAATGGGCACAGCAACCCACTTATGCCATGAAATTATTCAGCTTCACATATATGAGACACTCAGTGTACCATTGTATGGACTTAGTATGCTTCAATTATTTATGATTCAGACAGCCATTTGTCTCAGTGGGACAGTGTGTGTACGTTCTGGGCTGCAACTTAATTATCCAAATCATGATGCTTTATTGTGTCTATAGTACAACTCTTATGTAGTTAATACGGTCCACGAGATCTCCCGTGCTGGCCTCCACATTTCTTATCGTGTATAATAGTCTGCACATGTTAAATGAAAATAGTGTGCCTTGTCGTACTATAACATGCATGTTTGATCGATATATGTACCAAGTTATTTCTCCTGATTCTATTTAGATGTTCAGATTCTAAATGAACTGTTTCATTGAGATAGCATTCTTGTTAGCATAGCACATTCAATTAACGACTTTACATGAAACCGAAGCGAAAGTGTAAGAGTTGTATGCATTATGTACAGATTAACCACATGAGGGCTAGGCAATAAACGGATTTTAGAGAAGCAGGGTAGGGCATTACAAGAAAAATTTGTTATCCGACCTAACAATTATTGCAGAGCTGACAGAGATCTGTCAAGCAACAGCTAGAAGTTGTTTTTTTTTTTAGGAAGAACAGAATGAAGAAATCGTCGCTAAAGAGGCTTGAAAATTCCATGCTGGGATAACAGCTGCAAGGCATCGTACCCATCTCGAGAACACCTTATTCTCGATACCTCTCACACCCACCATGATGATTGAATAATCTAGCGAGGGATAAATAATTGAGAATTGGGAATATATCATGTTCTAATCCAAGTATCATATATACCTAGAGAGAGATCTTGGAGCTCCATAATGATTTCATGTTTCACAGATGCTGATCGGAATGGTGACATCCCTATTCGGATATATAGACCCGATATAGTCAATGTTATGTTAGTTTTTTCTGGAGGTGTCTCCTTGTCATGTGACTGAGATTTCGTATATCTCTCAGTCACTTTTTTAGTCATTGGATTTTGATCTAACCATCCAAATTTTTCATTCATTCGTGCAAAAAAAAATGTTCTTTGAAAAACGAAATTTTTCCACCTAAAAACTAATTGTTCCAGCAGTACAGTTTCATTATTCCAGTAGTGTAATTTTATTGTTCCAGCGGTATATTTTCATTGTTCTAAAAATGTGACTGAGATATACGAAATCTCAATCACCTGAGATCTAGCAAATCTTTCTTTTTTTTTACCTTTTGTACAGTAAGCATGTGAAAGGATCAAATGTAAACCGAGAAGTTTGATCACAAAATAGAGAAAATAGTACATGCATGTGAAAGCATCAAGTGCAAATCGCTAGAGGGGTAGAAAGCATCATATATTTAAACTGATAACTTTGATTGCAAACTTCTAGAGGACAGAGACCAAGATAGCGTGGCTGGTGAACTGCAACACATTTTGATGTTTGTCCAGATTCCTCAACAACAACAGTGAACTGAAGCATTCGTTACGACCATGTCATTCTTGTCGAAGGGAACGATGAAACAGATTTGTTGATTTGTAACAACTAGCAAGGTCAGTACTCAGAGGATTCGCCACTCGCGGGCTTGTCGGCCATGGAAAATTAAGCTGCTTGCGCTGCGGTCGTCTTCAGAGCACACATGCATGTAGTGTCCAGGCATGAAAACTGAAACGAATGATTCACTGAAAAAAAAAAAATACATAGAATGCAAAACATTTGCTGGTGTGTGGTGTGATACCTACCGGTTGGGGTGATGGTCGATTGGTCGCTGCAAGCGGAGGATTCACGAGGGGAAATGCCTCTGTTAGGAAGGACTGGATGGAAATCAATGCATGGATGTGTCCGGCCACCGCGCTCCCATTTGCGACGGCGCTGCGGACATGGACATGGCGCCTCAAGAAGAGCAAGATTATCCAGCGCCTGGCTTGTGCGGCGCGCGGCGTTAAACCGATGGAGGCGAACGCCGGATGAGCGACGGCGGAGCGAGGCGCGGTCGGACCGTCCAAGGCCAGCCACTGAGGCAGGGAAATTCGCGACCATGCCAAGGCGCAGCTGCATGCCAGGGAAGCCGCTCGGAACTCGGGGCGCTCCGGCGATCCATGGCGTCGCCCTCGGGAGGATCAGGGATGGTCGCTATTCGAAATAGCGACCACCCCCGGGTCCTGAGAGCCGCTCGATTCGGTTCGTACGGTTAAGATCTTGTTCGTTGACCAGTCGTCGATGGTGGTAGTCAACTGCTGAATCTCATGGCTTGGGCTCCGTGAGCCTGCATGCACAGGGCAAGCTGCCGGCGATGGCGGCTGTCTCGGGGCGGGACCTCGAGCAGGTCCTTGTGACCTTGTCCGCCACTGCCGCCGAGGAAGTCGAGCAGGTCCTTGTGACCTTGGCGAGCGGCCGGCCGCTTGGAAGTGAAGTGAGGACCCGCTTGATGAAGGCGACGAGCAATGGCGGGAACGCGGTGGTTCTGATCTGAACGACGGCGACGAGCAATGGCGGGAACGCGGCGGCGCTCCGATCCCGCCCCAAGAAAACAGGAAGAAACAACTGTATGCCCTCTGCCCTGACAGTTACGTACAGCGCCACTCTGAACTAATAGAGTGCTGTTGGCAATGAAATTATTGCGATAATATTTTCCTCACGAACACCCTGCTTCGTGTACTTACACATGTTTGTCATGACACCTTGGCTCGCAGAGCATGCTTGTGCTCGTGCTCCAGAGGTCCTGAGTGTCTCACAATTTCTTGAAGCTCAATCTCCCCACAGATGAACTTGTGTACGGTGTGATGGCCATCGCACGGAGCAGGCCCTGCTGGAGCAAGAGCCATCGCACGGTGTGAACCGCACCGCACCGGGTTGACCAACCTCGGGACGTGGGCGCTCAAGCCATCAGCTCAGAAACTACCATGCTTCGACTTCTATTGCTGACTGGAGGAGATGGTCAATTCAAGTCGAGTCGATCCACCAGCATATACCGTGGCATCCCAATTCCAGGTGTCTACTAATCCAAAACCTGACAACCACGCTTTCGTTTTGGTTCTGCTTCATTTACAGATTTACAGTGCAGAGCTTCTAGTTAAACAAGTAACACGGTGAAATACTACAGAATGGATGTAGCTCACTGGACACGACAACACCCTTATGCCGTGAAATTGTTGAGCTTCAGCATATATATGCCACACTCGGTACGTGTACCCTTGGACGGACTTAGGATGCTCCATTTATTTATGATTAAGACAGCCAAGTCTTCAGTAGTGTCGTAACCCTAAAATTCCCGATATTTCGAAGGCTAATTATGAAAGTTTTCGAAGACTTGTTTTGCACGTCAAGGATTAGGAGATATGTTCCGATCTCTTTACCAATATAGCACTACAAGATTTGTAAAATCCCCAACAGTTTTTGTGCACAAATGGGTGACAGTTTTAAGTATAATTATAGTAGAGGTGAAAACTGTAGGGAATGAGGTTGTAGGGAATGAGTTTGTAGGGAATTTGCTAAACTGTTGGGAATTATGGAAACTAGCCTATCAACCCGTGCATCTGCACGGGCTAGTTTTTTCGTGGCATTAATTAACTACTTTACATGTTCTTTTTTATATAATGGGAAAAGGTGTTTTGACCTTTTGCGTCTTTGATGCATACAACCCAAAGTTAGAAAACATCGTTTCAAGATCAAAGGCATCATGCCAAGTTCAAATAGAATAAAGGGTTTTGTAGAGATTTAATTTGGACGCCATTCTGGTTATGGATCAGCCCTCATATATTGGGTTGTCTCCATCGCAAAAAAAATATATTGGGTTGTCTGGAATAGAAACTAAGGAGAAATAATGCGCCAAGTATTTTAATATTGCTTTAAACAGTAAATATAGTTATAACACATTATACATTAAATAGATGAATGCATGATAGAGAGAGAGAGAGAGAGAGAGGGACTACAATTGATTTGTGGGTGACTTGTGAATTTCTGACTCTCGTATTCTGCTGTAGTTCGAGGATAGATTACCGCGAGCAGTTTTCGCCAAGGATAGAATCTCACCCGGGCTGATGCAGCACTGTAAAGCGTGTACCGTACGTGGTTCTCTGCTGACTTCTCGGTTTTTCAGAAAGTTCTCTCTGATTATTTAAGCAGAAAGTTTCAGAGAGCTGTACGTAGCTCGTGCTTGCTTCATCTGGCACCCAGCAGTTTCAGTTAATTAGGACCAACCGACACAAATTTTGGTGACCTGATGTTGATGTGTGGTGTGGCCATTGCAGGCATGCAGCAACACAAACGCAGCGTGACCACAAACCCTGGCACGAATCTCAGAGCTGGCGAACAATGGTCTGAAGAGTGCGTCCGGTAACGTATGGGGAAAGTTAATTGCTCTCTCCCCTTCGACAGTTCAAAAGTTATAGACACACATCGAATGCAAGTAAGAACACATGCCAAGCTAGCTTCATACTCTGGCTAACCTTTGCAAGCTAGCTAGCTTCATACTTGTGGGTCTCAACTCTCCAATTATTCTACAGCCCTCGCAGCTTGATCTGGTTTGACTTCACATGACTCGCGATGTGAGAACGAACTCTGCAGTAGTATAGAAGCAACAATACATTCAGCTAGTGGCCATACAAACCGTAAGCTACCTGCACATATATTCTCATGTGCTATATCTAGATCTGCCCATGCCTCTGCACCAGATGGTTAGGTTGCCGCACAAATCACACAGCACTGCGCCTTAAGCAACAACCTCATGTCATGTGCCAGGGGAGTGGCAAGTCAAACGGACACGCGAGAAGGATCTAGTCTAGCCAATCAATACGCATTGGAGCAGTGGAGGCCCGTACAACGCACAATACTAGTAAATCGTACTCCTATTAAAGAGTACTCCCTCTATTTTATTAGTGCAAAATTAAACTAAAACCTTAGTCCTAACGTCATCATTTAAAGAACAGATAGAGTAGTATTATGCATGTGTGGTAATACCGGAGAGAGACAAAAAAATTATATACCGGAAAGACAAATAATGAAAATTTAGTTTCATTATTTCCTCTTAGTGCTCTAAGGCCCTGTTTGGGGAGCTTCTCAGCTTTTGCTTTCCTAGGAGCTCCAAAAGCGAGAAGCTCCTCCAAAACGGGTTCAATGTAAAGCGCTTCTCCCACAACCCAAAAGCTCAAAAAGCGAGTTTTACACTACGAACCGAAAAGCGACACAATGGCAGCTTCTCGAGTTTTTTCACCTTTGAGCGTTATTCGCTTGTCACCGCAACAGTTCCTCGCCTTCCTCTCCTCGACGGCCTGAGCTCCCTCATCGACGGCATCAGCACGAGCTCCCTCCCGACGGCGTCGTCCCGAGCTCCGTCTCGATGGCACCAGCCCAAGCTCCCTCCTTGACCTCGTCGGCACGAGCTCCCTCGCCAATTCCTCCACAATCCGTTGATGCGTCGAGCTCTCCTTCGAGACTTCGAGCGATAGCCCGAGATCATCTTCATCGATTAGCGTCGTCCTGAGCTCCGTCCCAACGAAGCGCTCCATGGCGGCCCTCCTTAACGGCCGCCTCTCCTGACGGCGCTGCTCTGCGACGACCGCCAGCCCCTTGACGGCGGCGTTCCTCGAGGAGGACGGGGCCGGCGAGCCGCATGCCTTGGTGCCACGGCGGCGGTTTGGAGTCAATGAATAGGTTGTACTATGCTAGTGGAGGCTATGGCGAGGATGACTACACCACAGAAGAAGCTGATGCCAAACAACTATCTTCAATATAATTCTCCAAGAATCAGCTTTCCAGGAAGCTAAGATTCGCTTCTCATAAACGCTGCTCTTGGGATAAGCGGAGAAGCTAACGCTCCGCAAAACAGGCCCTAAGGCCAATCTCAGTGGGAATTTCAAAGAGAGTTTTATAAACATTAAATCTATGCCACATCAACAATTTTATAAGGAGAGAGGAGAAAAAGTTTTATTAGATAGAGAGGAGTTTCATCCCCATAAAACCAACTGACTCGGTTACTAAAACCTTAGTCTTGGTAACAGTGCAATGAAACCATGCACTGAGGTTGGCCTAAGTTCCCTAACTTTGGGTTACACTAGGAAGCTTTATTTCCTCCTACTGCCATTTCCATAATGTTTTTTTAGGGAGTGTTAAAGAATAGTGGTGGCGACGATTGTCATAAATATTCTATTACAAAATGTAATTAACAAAATGCAGTATAAATATGCATTCTGATTTCTCTGCTTCAAATGTGTGTATGTACTATGTTCTCTTTACAATTTTTTTTTATGTGCTTGGATTGCTTACTAGTGCAAACGGAGCAAATTGAAGTGCAACCATGACGTTGTGTTTAGGGATTTGTGTGTGGAAAAGTTTTACTAAATTCAGATGATTAAGACATGAAGATCAGTGCTTCGAAATATGGCTCTCTCATTTCAGTCATCTATGAAGAGTTCTAGGCGACAATAACTTAGCATATCATGTTCCGAGGTCGGGTTTGCAATCCCACTAATGCACAGGCCAATCTGGCATATTCGAGGAGCCCAAATAAAAAGCTCTGAATACTTGCCAGGTCAATTAAACAGAAATCCAAGATAACTCTACTGCTGCTTAGTTCCTTGAGTCACAGCTAGCACGTCAGTCATTTTCACTCTCCATACAACGAAAGAAACATGACTGCGAGGGTACGTGATCTCCGTGAACATGCAAACAGTAAACAACTAAGCTGGCCTGGCATAACTACCTGATCAGATATGGGATGGCGCCATTAATTTGCTTCTCACCCCCACAATGATCTGAGACTCCAGCAGCTAACTAAGCAAACAAACCAGCCGTAGCGAGTCAAGGATCTATGGCATCACCAGCGCGCATGGGGCTGCAGCGCTAATGGTGGCGCTCGCGGTGCCAACGCTCGCCGGCGCCGGCGCCGCGCAGCTGCATAGAGCGACTCCAGCGACGTGGAGGTGGTGGTGCGGAGCATCGTAAAGGCTCGCTTCGCTCGTGAGGTCCCCATCGCCACCTACCTCCTCCGATTGCAGTTGCACGAGTGCGCCATCAATGTACGTGTCGTACCAGAGCAAGCCGCTCTATGCTGCACACTGCACTTCTAGCTAGTACTATGTGGCGCGGAACATTAACGTGACAGGTTGGTGCGACGGCGCCCTGCTGATCGACGGCCCGGGAACGTAGAAGACGGCGTCTCCGAACCTGAGCGTGAAGGGTTGGAGTGGCGGTGCCCCGGCGTGGTGCCCTGCTCCGACATCTAGATCCTGGCGGCCAGCAACGCCGTCGCGCTCGCCGGCGCGCCGTCGGACTCGGTGCGCAGGGGCGGCGCAACGGCAGCCGGTCCCTGACCTCCGACGCCGCCAAAGCTCCCGGCGGCCGACTACGTACACGGCGGCGGAGGCGGTGGCCTACTACCCAGCTGGGCCTGAGCGCGTTCGACACGGTCCTGCTGCTCACACGCTGGGTGCCACGCACTGCCGCGCCATCAAGAGCTAGCCGGCTGTACGGCTACTACATCGGCGGCAACAAGCTATAGGCCGGCGCGACGGACCCGGCCATGGACCCCTACCTCGCGTTCGTGTACAAGAGCCAGGTGTGCCCCAACACAGCGGCCTCGGACGGCAACGTCGTGTTCCTCGACGACCAGTGGAGCGCGCTGCGGGCAACAACTACCACAAGAACATTCGGTACAGCGACGGCTCCACGCGGTGGATTGTCGCAACCTTTTCGCCAACGACGTACGACGGCATGTTCCACTCGCAGTTCCCGTATGCGTTGGTCAAGATCAGCGAGGATGACGTGCTCACTGGCCGGCCCGCAGGGGGAGATCCGTAAGGTCTGCAACAAGTGTAACTTAATTAGTAAATAGTAATCCATACAAGAGCTAAGAGGACCATATCGTCGTCTCCATTGTATTCTCGTATACAGTGGCGGATCCAGACGAAAATTATAGGGGGTGCTGAACTAGATGGTGTCAGAGCATGAACAAAATATAGAGAAGGTATATAGTTTGGTCGTCAATCGTCCTATGATTCTATTGTACTGATTTTGTAATAAGACACGCGATGTATTTCGTTGTTAATTGTATACTGCTAAAGGATTAAACTTGAATTAATATGTTCATATCAAATATAACATTCGAAAGTCGAAATTACGACTGATCAAATTTTCTTCTTCTTTTTTTTTAGAGGAACCGCTGATCAAATTTTCTCATGACAGCATGTAGTATTGTGGGCCACACTATATTCATGTGACGTGCAGGCCCAAGTAGGCACTTCTGGCCTAGCGAGTAAGAGGCCCACAACACTCTCGCTTGCTTCGTTCACGCGCAGCCACGGCCGCCGCCGCTCCCGGCGTGGCCATTGCCTGCGCCGCCGCATCCCAACAACGCCTCTGCAGCTCTGCTCCTATTTCGCCCAGGCCGATCACCACTTTCGCATCGCTCTGTTCACCCAGTTCTTCATCAACTTTTCACAGGTCCAGCGTGCGAAATCCTTCAAGGCGGAGCGCACGAAGGCGGCGGCGACAGCCATCTCGGCTTGAATTCTGAACCTTAACTTGCCAGTTGGCACCGATAGGAGTAGGTCAGTAACCCCGCAGGCCGCCGCTAGCTATATCCTGTTCCCATCCTCGGACCTCCTCTGCTCCGCTCCCTCGCGACCTGGACCAGTTGCTCGCACGGCAGCATCATCCGTCGCCTTGCTGGCCGTGCCGTGGTCTGGTAAGGGCCCTTGGGCCGTGGGCGAGGTGCGAGCACCCCAAATACAGGTCGCCTGGGGCAACAGACAAGCACCCAATGCCTCAAGTAATTTTGTCATTTTCTCTCCTACTTTATATTTTAAAATGATCCGTCAGATGCCACTAAAGACTTAGTGTTGGCCACTGTTGGACACCAATTTTGGTCATGGACTTGGGTGATCGCTGCTCTGTATTGTGCATGGGATCGAGAACTTCAGCAAGGTGGAGGGTGGCACGTGACAGCAATCATGCACGATTGCGGTGTAATCAAACTCAGGCAAGGCACGTAGGCAACCGGGTTCTGTCTAACAGAATGAGGAGATACGTACAGAGGAGAAGGCAAAGAGGCCGCGTCCGAACGTGGACTCTGCATGGTGCTGTAGATCGAAACGGAACCCGCGGCGAAAGTGTTGATGCTGGACTCGATTGGCCAGGAGGGAATTGCGGTGGACTCTGTTTTCATCCAGGAGGAGATCACGTTGGTTAAGTTTGGCGTTTTAATTAGGAGATAAAAGGAGTCCCGTCAGTTTAAAAGTTTAGTTAAGATATTATTTGTGTAACCGGACTATATATAGTTTAGGAAGTTGTAGGCAGGAACGACCACCGAATACAATCAATACATTAATTATGTTTCATCTACTATTTTCGTTCGTTTCTCTTTGGTGTTTTGCCGTGTAAAACACTCGCCTTCCCAGCGAAATTGGGAGCTCTTTGTTAATTTGCCGAGGAAATCAGCCGCAGCGTCGTTGCGTTAATACGACGATTATCTCATTGTTGTCCGGCAGTCTTGCTTGGCAACATAATTGGCGACTCCGCTGGGGAACGACGTTCATCATCATCGACAGCAGCGAAGCTAGATTAATCGGCGCTCCTGTTGCCGATTAAGATGCAATTCGTGGTGGATCTGGCTATGTTTCAAGACAGGCTAAGAGATCATAGCCGAACCAAATCTAGATGTCTTCCTTCCTGGGTTGATAATCTGCCGCCGAGCTTGAAGGCCAAACTGAAAAATCAAATACCCATGGCGGATCAAGAAGAGGAAGATATGATGGCTGGGAAGGGTGATGCCGCAGCACATGATCTTAGGAACGACGGTCGCGGCGAGATTGCAGCGGCGCTTGCGTGGAGGACGGCGACATCATCGTCGACTGGAGAAGCTATGGCAGGGAAGGCGACGGACGGGATCGGCTCCGAGGTCGACGGCGAGAACGTGAGTACAACAACCTTCGACGACTTGCCAGAGAAGGATGCAAGAAGCCGGGACAATCTATCTTTTATTCAGTAGACGGTGAATGACATTTTCAAGAAGGTGGTGATGGCAAGGTCTTATATTGGTCAAGTAAGTAAACCGATCAGTGCTGAAGATAATGATCATTTTATTAATACATCAGTAGCTATACAATCTGGTCATGCATTTGATTCTCATAGTACGATTAGAAAATCTGATTTATGCGTAAAAAGTAGAAAGGCTGGTTAGTGTTGAATATGAGGAGTCTGCTGCTAGGTTTGTTGAGGAAAGGAGGGAGCCTTTTATTTTACCATCTGAATTTCATGCTAAAGCAATAGATAATGAATCCAAAATCAGTCATTCATTCATAGAGAAAGTAGACAAGTATATGGAGGACTCGGCCAGGATTCACATCAGTGAAGAAAGAAACCACAATAGCTTGCTTGTGTTCAGAGAGAATAAAATGGCTAATTTATTGGCACAACAAGCATCCGATTTTCGTGTAGATCGTGGTATGTTTTTTATGCAGGATGGCAAGGTGGATCTATTTGATGGTGAGCAGCTAGGAGTAGGCAAAGGGCATGATAGGGCGAGCTGTCCGGATGGTCAAATTGGGCAGTTCAAAGAAAGCGCTCGTAAGTATTCAGGCCGAGATTTGCATCGGGCCGGGTACTCCAGAGCAAATGGCAACAATGATGGAACAAAACACGATGATCATGAGGCAGTGCTGTTTCGAGGGATTGGAGGTGATCGTTCAGGCCAACACACGTACATGGCCGGGCGGTTCAAGGATTGCTGCAGGGGTGACTATTCTGGCCATGCTCAATATCAGGCCGAGTTGTTGCCGGATGAGGACGGTTCAGGCCAAGAGTCGCTGGAGGCTGGGCCGTTTACGAACGTGTAAGGATCGTGTGACCGAGAGGGGGGGGGTGAATCGGTGCACTCTAGAATCTATTTCCAAACACTTACACCCAAGCAACTCCTAGCAAGTAGTTCTAGTAACAAGGTAAAGCACACTAAGGAGTATCCTTAACCTATATAGCTAGTGCATATAGATAACACAATCACACCACACTAGCAACCTAGCACAAGATAGATAGAAAGCGGAAGACTTAAGCTAGGCAAGGCAAGAAACAAGATAACTAGAGACAAGGCAACCGAGATACTAGGCACACTAAGTAGAGTCCTTAGAGCTATTAGATAGGCTATAACAAGTAAGCACACGAGCAAGGCAATCAAGCAAGCCTAGTGAAGCTAGTAGGTACCAAGGTAAACACACAAGCAAGATAAGAGCACAACTCAAGTACTACAAGCAATCATATGAAGTGCAATAAGTAAATGCGAGTAGTAAAGGAGAAGGGATAGAGAATGCTCATGATGTTTTCCCGTGGTCTCGGAAGGATGGCGCCTTCCCCTACTCCACGTTGGGTCACTCCCGCCGGAGTCTCGACCCCGTCCCTCCGCTCGATGGCGATCCCTCCTAGAGCACACTTCACCCTCCGAGTGAAGTCGCGGGCACGTCCCGCCGGGCTCGATCCCGGGTACTCTTCCGGAGGTAAGGCTCCGCACTTGATGCGTGCCAAAGGGCGCTCCACTAGTGATGCTTCTTTCGCACGGGAAGCTCCAAGACCGTGTACAAACTTGTGTTGACTTCCACAATCTCCTTGGACAGCTCAACACCGACGCCTAACCGGTCTAGGCCTTGCCATAGACCAAGAGTAACAGCCCTAGATGACTCTCTCAAGCCCACACTAGCCTAGAGATCAAAGGATGCAACTTGCTACTCTCTCAAGCACTAGGATCACTCCAAATCCCTCTCAAGTGCTTCACACTTCTTCCTCTTGGCTTCTTGGCAGCACCTCCCCTCTTTCCTGGGTCCAAGAGCAACTCAAAGGGGCGAGCAACCAGCTATATATAGGCCACCAACCTCAAACTAGCCGTTGCCAAAAAGTGCCCAGAAACCAAGTCACCGTAAGTATCACCGTATGATACGGTGACTGTGACCACCGTATCATACGGTGACCTCCACGTCACCTGCCAGAGCATCTCCATCTCTGGACTTCCATCTTCAGGTATCACCGTATCACACGGTGACCACCACCGTATCATACGGTGGCTTTGTCTTCTTCAGCTTCCAGCAACTGCCAACTCTCTGGAAACCATACGGTGACCACCGCATCATACGGTGACCACCTCACCGTATCATACGGTGACTTGCCAGGTCAACACCTCATCTGGACTTCTTCTTCTTGCAGTCACCGTATCATACGGTGACTGGAACCGTACCATACGGTGGCTCCTTCTCTTTTCTGCCAGAAACTTCTCCTTCTCTGGTCTTCATCTGCTGCAGTCACCGTATCATACGGTGACTGGCACCGTATCCTACGGTGGCTTCTCTTCTGCTGGAACTCGACCACTTCTCTGATCCTTGCTTCCAACATCTTCAAACTTGGTTCCTTCAAGCCTCTTCTGCCACCCTAGCCCCTGAGAGACTCACCATTGCATCCAATGATCTCTATAACTAGTGTGTACTAAGAGAACCACCTCGAACCCTCTTGATAGTCCGGTTTTTCCTATGGACTCAAGCTAACATCTATCCAAGCAACACCCGCTTGGATCTAGCATGTCCTTAGCCTTGATCCATATCTTCTCCGCGACTCCATCAAGTCCGTTCTTGTGTCGATGAAGGCAACCAATCATCCTTTTCATTTAAGTTCATGGTGTGTTGGCGTTCACCACCAACGGACGGAGCTTTCTTCATATGTGACCTATAAGATCTCACAAAGAGTGTTAGTCACATTCATGGTTCTCATCCTATCACCAAAACATTCATACCTTGGGGTTTCCCTAGCTCCAATGGTCATGAAGCTTACAATCTCCCCCTTTTTGGTGATGGATGACAACCATGATAAAAATGATCGAGAAGATAAAGAATGTAATGACAAAAGCCAAGATAAAAGCGCAACTCGATCAAGACACTAAACAACAAGTATATGATAGAGAGATAGTTACCTTGTTGATTAGGTCGAGGCAAGTCATAGCTCAAAAAAAGTCACAAGTTAGAGCAAAAACTCATATCACAAGTGAATGAAAGCCCATGGAGCTATGACAAGCAAAAGTTTGCAAGGGGTTTACCTTCATACTTACTTTGTAGAATTTCGCTCCCCCTTGACAAGTGCACCAATCTCAAAATTGTGTGAAGATCGATCATCTTGATCACTTGATCTTCATTCGCGCACACTCCCCCTTGAGACGGCATTGCTTCTTCTTCATCACCTCAAGATTGTGCGAAGATCGATCGTCTTGATCACTTGATCTTCTCTTGTACAAACTCCCCCTTGAGGTGACATCTTCTAACTCATTGTAAGTCCGAACTCTTCTTCCCCGTACTCTTCTTCGCTCGAACTCTTCTCCCCCCATATTCTTGCTCGATCATTAAGCCCAACTCTTCTCCCCCTTTGGCATCTATCATCCAAAAAGAAATCTTCCAAGGGAGAAAAGGTTAGTGTAAATGTATGAGACGAGTGGGAAAATGAGTTACTTGATTTGGCGTGAAGCTCCCCCTTGATCCGTGATTCTCCATCTCCCAACAATTATCCCTACACACATTCTCAAAAGAATATTGTCTTGAAATACATAGGGGTTAGTTGATGATGATGGAAATGTATGAACCCTTAGACTTTGAGCCGCGCAAGTGGATTTATCCTTGGAGCTCAAAAATCTTGGTTCAATGGGCATGAAGCTCATATAGCATTGCTATAAATTCATCATAGGAGGTCATATACTCATATTGTGAATAAGCAACTCCCCCTAGATGGGTGCTCGGCGCCGAGACACTTATGCAAGATGCATGATGCAAATGCAAGGAATGATAAGTGTACAATGCATGATGCTATAAGGGTAAAACAAGAGAAAGCTAAGAGCGAAGTTACCAACAACAAGTTTGAGCCCTCCATGAGCTTGATCACAACGAGCCATTCTTCAAAACCTCGGGAGCCAAGTGCCACCAATCCCAAGCTTAACCCATGCTCATTGCTATCTCAAGAAGGTTAGTCGTCGGTCCTACAAAAACAAGAAGAACACACAAAAACAACAACACAAACAAAAACAAGCAAAGTGTATATACATATATACATATGTAAGCCCAAGGATATCAAGTGAAGTCGGAGAGGTCGAGAACATTAAGTTCTCCCCGGAGCTTACAAAAGGTCTTCTTGTCAAGTGGCTTGGTGAAGATGTCCGCCAATTGTTCATGAGTTCGAACACCAATCAATTCAATATCCTTCTTGGCCACATGATCTCGAATGAAGTGATGCTTGACTTCAATGTGCTTGGCATGGCCGTGATCACCCTTGTTGAGAGCCATATTGATAGCACTTTCGCTATCACAATAGAGAGGTACTTGCCCATAAGATAATCCATAGTCCAATAGGGTTTGCTTCATGTATAGGAGTTGAGCACAACAAGCACCGGCCGCCAAATATTCCGCCTCCGCCGTAGAGATAGCCACACAATTTTGTTTCTTGGAACTCCATGAGATGAGTGATTGTCTAAGAAATTGGCATCCACCGGAGGTACTCTTTCTACTCACTTTGCATCCGGCGAAATCCGAGTCCGCATAGCCAACAAGTCCAAAGTCCGAGCCTTTTGGATACCATAGGCCCATTGTAGGAGTACTCTTGATGTACCTAAGAATTCTTTTCACGGCACTCATATGGGACTCCTTGGGGTTAGCTTGATAACGAGCACAAAGGCACACACTAAACATGATATCCGGTCTAGATGCGGTAAGGTAAAGAAGTGAACCAATCATAGAGCGATAGAGTTTAGGATCCACCGGTATACCTTTTACATCCACATCAAGAGGGACACTTGTAGCCATAGGTGTGTCGTAGGGCTTGGAGTCTTCCATGCCGAATCTCTTAAGAAGATCCCGAGTGTACTTCTCTTGGTAGATGAACGTGCCCTCCTTCATTTGCTTGACTTGAAAACCGAGGAAGACATGAAGTTCACCTATCATGGACATCTCAAACTCTTTCTTCATAAGAGCACGGAACTCATCATTATAGATTTCGTTAGTGGAGCCATAGATGATATCATCAACATAGATTTGACAAACAAAGAGATCATCACCAATATGCTTAGTAAAGAGAGTGTTGTCGATACTACCGATCTTGTAGCCCTTGGTGATGAGATGATCTCGAAGTCGTTCATACCATGCTCTTGGTGCTTGTTTGAGTCCGTAGAGAGCCTTCTTAAGCTTGTACACATGGTCCGGATGCTCGGGGTCCTCGAAGCCGGGAGGTTGCTCTACATAAACTTCTTCATTGATTAGTCCATTGAGAAATGCACTTTTCACATCCATTTGGTGAAGTTTAAAATCAAAATGAGAAGCATAAGCAAGAAGTGTTCTTATAGCCTCAAGACGAGCGACGGGGGCGAAAGTCTCGTCAAAATCGACGCCTTCAACTTGAGAGTAACCCTTCGCCACGAGTCTCGCCTTGTTCCTCACGATTGCTCCCTTCTCATCTTGCTTGTTCTTGAAGACCCACTTAGCGCCAATGACATTGGATCGCTTGGGCCGCCTCACCAACTTCCAAACATCATTCCTCTTGAAGTTGTTGAGCTCCTCTTGCATGGATAGCACCCACTTGTGGTCTTTCAAGGCTTCCTCGATCGTCTTCGGCTCTAGGGTAGAGACAAAAGAGAAGTTCTCAACAATGTTAGCTTCATCAACATAATTAGGTTTATATTGACTTCTCCTAGTCTTTAACCCTTGAGAAGGACTCCCAATGATGAGATCACGTGAATGATCCCTAGCAATGGGGTTGTGCTTCCTTGAAGGTTCTTGTCGAGGAGGAGGAGGAGCCGGCGAAGTGTCTTGCGCGTCTCTTGCGGCTTGCTCCCTTGAGATGTGAGTGTCTTGTTGTCGAAGAGGTGAACCCGAGCCATCATCTTGAGTTGAAGTAGATTGTGCTTGTTCTTGATTGCTCGGTGAAGCTTGGCTCGTAGATGCATGAGGTGGACTTGATGGCGCTTGTTGCGGTTCGCTTGGAGTAGCTTGACTCGAAGATGCTTGTTGCGGATCACTTGAAGGTGCTTGATGTTGTTCACTTGAGGGAGAGCTTGGATTCACTTGAGATGTGCTCGTAGAAGGTCCACTTGATGAAGTTGTTGGAGGAGGTGTCGGAGGTTCATCTTCACGAGGAATAACTTCACCAATAGGCATGTTCTCCAAGGCTTCCTCCACGGGTTCATCACCTACAATATGAGAAGAAGGAGGGTCTTCTTGAGACCCGTGAGACTCATCAAATTGCACATCATAGGTTTCTTCAACAAAGCCGGTAGAGGTGTTGTAAACCCGATAAGCCTTGGCCGAACCCGAGTAGCCGACAAGAATGCCCACGTCGGTCCTCTTCTCGAACTTGCCAAGTCTTTCCCTCTTCTTGTAGATATAGCACTTGCAACCAAACACTCGGAAGTAGGCAACATTCGGTCTTCTCCCAACAATCACTTCATATGGAGTCTTGTTTAGCAACTTGTGAGCATAGATCCGGTTGGAGGTATAGCATGCGGTGTTGATAGCTTCCGCCCAAAACTTCTCCGGAGTGTTGTACTCATCAAGCATAGCACGAGCAAGAGTGATAAGTGTCTTGTTCTTCCTCTCAACAACACCATTTTGTTGAGGAGTGTATGTAGCCGAGAACTCATGCTTGATGCCAATCTCATCACAATAGTCTTCAATGATAGAGTTTTTAAACTCCGTCCCATTATCACTCCGAATCTTCTTGATGCGATGCCCATACTCATTTTGTACTCTTCTAGCAAACTTCTTGAATATCCCAATTGCTTGTGCCTTGTTCTCAAGAAAGAATACCCAAGTATATCTTGAGTAGTCGTCCACTACCACCAAGCAATAGAGATTCCCACCAATGCTCACATAAGTTGTAGGCCCGAAGAGATCAATGTGTAGGAGCTCAAGAGGTCTTGAAGTTGACAAGAAATTCTTGGATAGATGAGGTGAAGCCACTTGCTTTCCGGCTTGGCATGCACTACATAGCTTGTCCTTCTCAAAGGTGATATCCTTGACTCCTCTCACTAGCTTGTTCTTCATCACACGCTTGAGTTGACCCATACCAATGTGAGCTAGCCTTCGATGCCATAGCCAACCTAGAGCGGACTTAGTGAAGAGACAAGTGCTAGGGGCAACAATGTTAGTCTCAAAATCAACAACATATAGATTATTATGACGAAAACCCTTGATAGTGAGACCCATAGCATCATTATGAAGAACCACCCCATTAGCATCAAAGTTACAAGAAAAGCCAAGATCACATATTTGAGCAACGGATAGAAGATTGAAGTTTAGAGACTCAACAAGCAATACATTAGAGATAGAGAGGTCATTTGAGATAGCCACCTTACCAAGACCTCTCACCTTGTGCTTGGAGTTGTCCCCAAATGTGACCTTGTCATGATCTTCATTTTCTTCCAAGTTGGTAAAGATGGATGAAGTACCGGTCATGTGTTGAGTGCACCCACTATCCAACACCCAATGTTTGCCACCAATCTTGTAGTTCACCTTGGAAGTAGCCATCAAGCAAAGAGGAGTGTTAGTATCATGAGAATCAATTGACATATGATTTACCTCTTGCTTGCTCTTGATGTAGGCCATAGGAACTCCATTGAGAAAGTCCAAGTCCAATGCATCCAAGGCGTCAATCATTGCCTTGGTGACTCCATTGTGTCTCCATTCACTCCGATCATATCCCAAGTGTAGGACATGGTTCCCAAGAGGATAGGCTTGAAATCTTCCCACTTCATCACTTCCATTGGCATACTCAAGGATGTTGTACATTTGATGCTCATAGGATAAGGCAATCAATATAGCTTCCTCGAGAGGCATCCGATCAATATCATCACCAATATCATTTAGGACATAGATCTTCCGACGATAAGGGAGGAGAGACAACATTATCCGTATAGCACTCTCATCACTAACCTTCTCCTTCCCTTCAAAGGAATTGACTCTTGCAAACAATATGAGGAGCCTCTTCCAACACTCAAGCCAAGTCTCTTCTCTTCTCTTGTAGAACTCATCATACATGTCAAGGAGAAGGTAGTGAGCTCCACCGGCAAGACCCGGTTCATACATGTTGTAGTAGTCTTCATAGAAAGGAGGTAAGAGATCTCCATCCGGGGGATATTCCTTGATAGGCTTCGGCTCATTATCACTAGCACTTGAATAGTCATCATCACAATAGAAAACCGGAACTCTATCATCTTCTTCTTCTTCCTCATCATCACTTGGGGTCTTGAATGTGTTAGAGAGCAAAGAGCGAGCCCTTCTTCTTGTGACGATCTCAATGACTTGCTCAATTGAATATGACTCAAGCTCAAAACTCTCAAACTCAATGTGATCACCATACTTGTCCTTCGGGAGAGCATCAAGAAACCTTCTAAGACCTTGACCTTTAGTGACTATCCAAAGCTTGTTCTCATTTATCCTCTTGATGAGAGAATCCATCCGAAGAGCAAACTCAATAAGATCTTCATTCGGCTCCATAGAGATATGATCCAACTCATCACATAGCTTGAGATATCCATCCTCTTGATCCCGAGAAGAAGAACCTTCTCCAACACGAGATGATGATTGAGCTTGAGGTAGAGGTTGAGCTTCAATGTATTGATCTTCACTTGCATGAGAGACGTCCTTGCCCTTCTTGATATCCTCCTCAAGAGAGGAGAGAATAGCAACCACCTCATCATAGGGCATGTTCACAAACTCATCCACTCGAGCAAAAGCAAGAATACCAAACCGCGAGAGGGGTAGAGATCGGATAAGCTTCTTCACAACATGCTTGTGCATAATAGATGGATAGCCTCGTGACATGAGTTTCCTAGCAAGAACATACAAGCGAGATGCGAAGTTAGTGATATCCTCATTATCATTCAAAACAAGCTCATCATACTCATCACGCACATGATAGTAGGAAATGTCATTAAGCACACAATCATAAGGCTCAATCAAGGTAGAGGCGATGGAAGTGTTAGAAACGTCATCATGAGTGGACTCCATTTTCCCACACGCAATCCCGGTCACGACTCAAGGCGGTAAAGCCCTAATAATGAGCACTTGGCTCTGATACCACTTGTAAGGATCGTGTGACCGAGAGGGGGGGTGAATCGGTGCACTCTAGAATCTATTTCCAAACACTTACACCCAAGCAACTCCTAGCAAGTAGTTCTAGTAACAAGGTAAAGCACACTAAGGAGTATCCTTAACCTATATAGCTAGTGCATATAGATAACACAATCACACCACACTAGCAACCTAGCACAAGATAGATAGAAAGCGGAAGACTTAAGCTAGGCAAGGCAAGGAACAAGATAACTAGAGACAAGGCAACCGAGATACTAGGCACACTAAGTAGAGTCCTTAGAGCTATTAGATAGGCTATAACAAGTAAGCACACGAGCAAGGCAATCAAGCAAGCCTAGTGAAGCTAGTAGGTACCAAGGTAAACACACAAGCAAGATAAGAGCACAACTCAAGTACTACAAGCAATCATATGAAGTGCAATAAGTAAATGCGAGTAGTAAAGGAGAAGGGATAGAGAATGCTCATGATGTTTTCCCGTGGTCTCGGAAGGATGGCGCCTTCCCCTACTCCACGTTGGGTCACTCCCGCCGGAGTCTCGACCCCGTCCCTCCGCTCGATGGCGATCCCTCCTAGAGCACACTTCACCCTCCGAGTGAAGTCGCGGGCACGTCCCGCCGGGCTCGATCCCGGGTACTCTTCCGGAGGTAAGGCTCCGCACTTGATGCGTGCCAAAGGGCGCTCCACTAGTGATGCTTCTTTCGCACGGGAAGCTCCAAGACCGTGTACAAACTTGTGTTGACTTCCACAATCTCCTTGGACAGCTCAACACCGACGCCTAACCGGTCTAGGCCTTGCCATAGACCAAGAGTAACAGCCCTAGATGACTCTCTCAAGCCCACACTAGCCTAGAGATCAAAGGATGCAACTTGCTACTCTCTCAAGCACTAGGATCACTCCAAATCCCTCTCAAGTGCTTCACACTTCTTCCTCTTGGCTTCTTGGCAGCACCTCCCCTCTTTCCTGGGTCCAAGAGCAACTCAAAGGGGCGAGCAACCAGCTATATATAGGCCACCAACCTCAAACTAGCCGTTGCCAAAAAGTGCCCAGAAACCAAGTCACCGTAAGTATCACCGTATGATACGGTGACTGTGACCACCGTATCATACGGTGACCTCCACGTCACCTGCCAGAGCATCTCCATCTCTGGACTTCCATCTTCAGGTATCACCGTATCACACGGTGACCACCACCGTATCATACGGTGGCTTTGTCTTCTTCAGCTTCCAGCAACTGCCAACTCTCTGGAAACCATACGGTGACCACCGCATCATACGGTGACCACCTCACCGTATCATACGGTGACTTGCCAGGTCAACACCTCATCTGGACTTCTTCTTCTTGCAGTCACCGTATCATACGGTGACTGGAACCGTACCATACGGTGGCTCCTTCTCTTTTCTGCCAGAAACTTCTCCTTCTCTGGTCTTCATCTGCTGCAGTCACCGTATCATACGGTGACTGGCACCGTATCCTACGGTGGCTTCTCTTCTGCTGGAACTCGACCACTTCTCTGATCCTTGCTTCCAACATCTTCAAACTTGGTTCCTTCAAGCCTCTTCTGCCACCCTAGCCCCTGAGAGACTTACCATTGCATCCAATGATCTCTATAACTAGTGTGTACTAAGAGAACCACCTCGAACCCTCTTGATAGTCCGGTTTTTCCTATGGACTCAAGCTAACATCTATCCAAGCAACACCCGCTTGGATCTAGCATGTCCTTAGCCTTGATCCATATCTTCTCCGCGACTCCATCAAGTCCGTTCTTGTGTCGATGAAGGCAACCAATCATCCTTTTCATTTAAGTTCATGGTGTGTTGGCGTTCACCACCAACGGACGGAGCTTTCTTCATATGTGACCTATAAGATCTCACAAAGAGTGTTAGTCACATTCATGGTTCTCATCCTATCACCAAAACATTCATACCTTGGGGTTTCCCTAGCTCCAATGGTCATGAAGCTTACACACATTCTGCCAAAGAACGTGAAAGATTCGGACCAAAGCGTGGACGTGACTGAGGGGTACAAGAAGTACGGCGGGAGCAGCGATTCTGGCCGTGCTCGAGACCAGGCCGAGTCGTTGTTGGGTAGTGATGGTTCAGGCCAAGGAGCGTTGGAGGCCGGGCCGTTTGCCAACATCGGAAGTTCAGGCCGGAGAAAACTGGTGGCCGGGCTGATGGGTTGCGCGCAAGCTGATGAGTACCATAGCAATGGTTCCGGCCAGCAGGAGACACGGGCTGAGCTGTTGTTGGTACGAGATGCGGAGGGTAAGCAAGGAGATCAAGATAGTTCGGGCTGGGTTCTGTTTCAAGCCGAGCTGTCACAGGAAGGAAGTTCAAGTGTCGGACATGAGCAAGGTGATCCAGGCCGGGTTACAACAGAGGCCGGGTCGGAAGGTGATAGACAAATAACTGATTCAGGCCGTGATGATGTTGCCGAGGCCGGGTCTGGTTATCAAACGGAATTTAAAGTGCTAAGTGATGATGATCGGAGAACACCACTAATCCAGAGTTTGAGAGAACCAGGCATTGCGCGGGACCGGAAGATTCGGAGACAGGCGTTAAAGGACAGGAAGATTCGGAATGTGCTTGATAGATGCCTTTTAGTAATTGATCAATTACCAAAAGGGCAGGGGGCATATGTTGGACACCAATTTTGGTCATGGACTTGGGTGATCGCTGCTCTGTATTGTGCATGGGATCGAGAAGTTCAGCAAGGTGGAGGGTGGCACGTGACAGCAATCATGCACGGTTGCTGTGTAATCAAACTCAGGCCAGACACGTAGGCAACCGGGTTCTGTCTAACAGAATGAGGAGATACGTACAGAGGAGAAGACAAAGAGGCCGCGTCCGAACGTGGACTCTGCATGGTGCTGTAAATCGAAACGGAACCCGCGGCGAAAGTGTTGATGCTGGACTCGGTTGGCCAGGAGGGAATTGCGGTGGACTCTGTTTTCATCCAGGAGGAGATCACGGTGGTTAAGTTTGGCGTTTTAATTAGGAGATAAAAGGAGTCCCGTCAGTTTAAAAGTTTAGTTAAGATATTATTTGTGTAACCAGACTACATATAGTTTAGGAAGTTGTAGGCAGGAACAACCACCGAATACAATCAATACATTAATTATGTTTCATCTACTATTTTCGTTCGTTTCTCTTTGGTGTTTTGCCGTGTAAAATACTCGCCTTCGCAGCGAAATTGGGAGCTCTTTGTTAATTTGCCGAAGAAATCAGCCGCAGCGTCCTTGCGTTAATACGACGATTATCTCATTGTTGTCCGGCAGTCTTGCTTGGCAACAGCCACGTCAATCGTCGCCTGTCCCCCGTGAGAAAACGCCCCTCCTAGAAATTCCGTCGGCCCTTCGTCTAACACGTCGCCCTCGCGAAACGTCCCCTCGCCTCTCCGCTGACCCGTCGCCCTCGCGGAAACGCACCTTCGCCTCTCCGCTTGCCAATCACGGCGCTCTCTCTCCTCCCCTTCTCCACACGCTCCCGCCCCATCATCCGCCCCCTCCCCAAACCCTAGCCCACCACGGCGGCACCCGCCGCCTCCTTCTTCCGCAGAGCAACGCCCTGCCCCACCCCACCTCGAATCATCCCGGCGCCGCCGCCGCCGCCGCCACCAAGGCCCGCCCCGCATCGCCTCGTGGGTGGTTTGCCAAGTCGTTTCTCCCTGATTTAACATCAAAAATTTCTTCCTCACAGGCGTGTCATGTTTCTCGTCCTGAAACAGAGGGATCTCAAGAACACCCGCACCTTGTTCTGTAGACGCAAGATCAGTCTCACCGGGCACCAGCAGCTCTCCACGGAATGCTGCTGCTGAATCCTGACCTCCTCAGGTACGCCCCTATTTTTGCCACTTTGATTTTGTATCTTGAAGGCACACAGAATAAATTGTGTTGATCAGCTTTATCATCATCTTTCAATGTCTTCTAACTTCAGACGTGGATATACTCGACAAGCTCTTCATTACAAAGATCAATATTTCTTGATTTGGTAGATTACTCATGGTGTCATATGTTCAAGGAAAAAAAAACAGTTACTTTGTTTGCTTGGTTTCGTTTATATCTAGCAATATTGGCAGTTGGCACTTATAAGTTATAACATGCATGTATCACAAATCAATTTCCTGCAAAATTGGTCCTTGTTCAATTCCAGTTGGTAGTGGAACCAGAGAGTTCTATCACATTCTCTGGTTGAGAATCTATATTTCAATCTCATGATCCATCACTAACTGTAGTTGCGGGATTTGGTATTTATTTCGCTGTCACTACAAACCTTAAGTTTTGAGCCAGGTTGACAGTCATTTTCCTATGCCTTCGTGATCTCTGTTTTTTAAGGATTGAGGAATGAAATATTTCTGTTTTCTTAGTCAATAACATCTCTACCTTACTGCTTCATGTTTGAATGTACTAATAGTTCAAGTTTTACGTTAGCCAAGTCGGAACGCAGCTAAAGTAGCATCTGTTCATATATATTTTTTTAACCTAATTTTCGCCTCCATTTTTGACTGGTAAAGATGAACCTGTGAATCAAGTCCCAGTGCTGTCAGGATCACCAACAACAACAATTTCCATGTGGCGGCCTTCAAAGTAACAAACAATTCTCTCGATTGGTCCTGCACGTTGATTCTCTCATAGATCGATTCTATTCTGGTGGTTTTACTGCTGCAAGCCGTACAATGGCTCAGCTTGTGCATGGCAATACTCCCTATATATATTTTGGTGTCCCTCTGTTCTATGTAAAAAAAAAGATTTTTTTTTTATAAAAGACGAATTTATATAAGACTGACAATTAAGCATGTATGGCCCCCAAGATTGAATTGAGGCTGTTCATTTATCTAAATTTTTTTTGTTGCCAAATTTTGATCTCTGATTTGACCAGTAAAGATGATACTGGGAAGCATTCAGATACCTATTAGATAAAGAATCCCTAATATTGATTGTATTCAGAGCGAGTTGAAACTACTAGGATAGAGAAGACGATGAAGGCGATGAAACTGTTAGATATATGATATCCCTAATATTGATTGTTTTCACAGCATAGGAAACTACTGGGATAAAGGAGAGGATGCAGTATGGCCTCTTCAGCGGAACATACGATGTTATTAGCCATATAATTAACTTGCTTTATCGTGTGTGCAATCTATACTATTTATCTAGATTGGAATGCTAAAAAATCTGTTCTTTTCTTGCTCTCTATTCCTATCCTTTGTAACTACTTTCATTTTTTGCCCATTTCGCCCAGGCCGATCACCACTTTCTCATCGCTCTGTCCACCCAGTTCTTCATCAACTCTTCACAGGTCCAGCGGGCGAAATCCTTCACGGCAGAGCGCACGAAGGCGGCGGCGACGGCCATCCCGGCTTGAATTCTAAACCCTACCTTGGCAGTGTGGCATCGACAGGAGTAGGTCAGTAACCCCGCGGGCCGCCGCTAGCTATTCCCTGTTCCCGTCCTCGGGCCTCCTCTCCTCCGCCCCCTTGCGACCTGGACAAGTTGCCCGCACGGCCGCATCATCCGTCACCCGGCTGCCCGTGCGGCCGTGCCGTGGTCCGGTAAGGGCCCTTGGGCCGGGGGCGAGGTGCGAGCACCCCAAACGCAGATCGGCGGGGCCAACGGCAAGCACCCAATGCCCCGAGTATTTTTGTCATTTTATTTTCTTAATTACCTAGAAATAACTACAGTACGGCTAACTTTCAAGCAGCAATCAGGATCCAACCGCAAATTTAATATATTTTACTGCATATTAGTAGATTTCCTAATCAAGAGGGAAGACATTGGTATCTTATTTTACTGTGGTTAGTGGTTACATCTAATATTATCTCAATATGCATTTATCTTTTACTTCTGCTATTTATTAATTTCTATTAACCAATATGGATAATCCTATGATGTTAGCTTCTGACCCCAAACCAAATCCTAGTCATGTCTGTATTTAACTCACTGTTATCGACCTGTCGGAGCTTCAGACTTCAAGAAGGCAAGAGTGTGGAGTGAGAAGAGGAAGCCAAACCAGCGAGCGATTTGATGGAGGCAATGGTGCGGAAGGTGCAGCAGCGGCTAAGAAGGGTGCGGGGGGAGTTGGAACGGTGGGAGGATCTCAACTCGTACCTCCTCTCCAACTTCTCTAAGGCCACTGCTGTCATCTCACGTCTTCAGGTACGTTCTTGGATCAATGCATGCACTACCTCATCTTGTGAAAGCCGCATGGATATGGCACAAGGTTTGACAAATGTAATGGAATTGGAGAAACGTTTTCGCATAGTCGTTCTGCGGCATTTTATTACAGTAGCAAAGTTTGGGCTCATCAAGGGCTGGCAGGGATCTCATTTACTCTTAATCTGTGTCTTCTGCAATTGCGAACAAGACAATCAGAATTCAGTGCAAAATGTATAACTTTCTGTGGCTTGTGGCTGCGTTGTCAAGTCCTCAAATATCCGAGGGGCTAAAATTGTATTCCTTGTGCGATATGATAAAAGGTGCTTGGAGAGGATAAGAACTATGGGGCCTTGCGTGGCATCCCTGGCATCAGGGAGGATCTCGTTGGGAAGCAGATGGAGATTCTGGAGTGCATACTTGTTTTAATGAGGGAGACACTGTAAGTTTCTTTGCCAATGTTGCTGTCACTTGGTGTGAATTGGTCACACAGAGCAAAAGGAAAATTTCTATTCGAGTTCATTTCATAATAATGCTGCAAATTGCTCAGGGAGGAGTTTAATGGCATTTCAAAAGCTTTAAACAAGGCTTTGCGTGATACTAATCAGATGGTGAGAGGTGGGTCAGCACTCACGAGGAAACAGACGCAGTTACAAGTGGGAATCTTGCCATCTATTGCGCAATGCTTGGATGGGCTCCAAACATTGTGCGAAATGCACCAGGCTGAGTAAGAACTGAATGGCGAACCTTCTGCAGTTGCACCCAAATTAACCAGATGTAGCTTGTATTTGCATGTATACTTTGATCTTTTGATGCACCATCCCATTGTTCAGAACCTGATTCCTTCTGATCCAATCCATGTGTAGTGGTAATTAGTTTGCAACCAATAAGTTCAGCTCATGCTGACTAATTCAACATCATGCAGTTGATAATAGAGCTACTTGACCAGTCCACTAATGCTGCAGAACTTAGTCTTTATGCTTGTAGTCATACGTTAAGGTACCGTAGGCATACGTCCTGCTGTTGGTCTGGCTGTGCACCTTATCTTAGTTTTCACATAGCACATTTCATTCTGCAACCTCTCTGAACTTATTTGATTCCACTGCCAGGTATGCACTAAAATCATCAGTCATATCGTTGTTGACATGGAAGAGCAGGCAAGTTTGCCATTTATATCACTGCGTTCATCTCATAGATTCATTCTGGCACGGAATTTTCCTTTGTCAAGTTCCCCATAGATTCACCATGAAATATTCCTTTTTCAAGCTGCTCACTGTTAAAATATCCTTTTTAATTTGTTTTCATTTTATACATTTTCGTTATTCTACGTTAACTTTAGCAACCCTCTTTCATTTGCAGATCCAGTGACATTGCTGCACTACGTCAACTCTTAGCAGACGAGCCAAACATACCAAAAGATGAAGGCAAGGAATGACACAACAGAATTAATAGGATATTTTAGTAAAATTTCGGTCGTGCTAAAGCTGGTATCCAATTACACATCTGACAGTTACATTTTTTTTTCTCGTTATGCAGTTCAATCCATATTCGACATTGTCTTTGCGGATGAAATTTGTTAACTCAGATCGTATCTGACTATTGAAGACTCAAGATCAAGCCGCCTGCCTTGATGACCTCTAAGAAACCTGGAGCTGCCATTGAAACACAGGAATGACCTAGTTTTACAAACTAAAGCATGACCTAGCTTTGTCTTTGTTTCTGCTCGGGTTTTTGACATGGTGTCGCATCTTAGGATCTCAGCCGGTTCAGTAATATCCGGTAGACTTGTTGCAACTGTGGATATTTGATATATATTATAGCATGAACAGATATGTTTTTTCTTGGCAACTCATCTTCTTTCTATTTTCCTCCCAACGATAAAGGATCTATTTATTTGTTTCTCTGATTGCATTGGGAATGTTTGGAGTTTCTGTTGTAATGTAAATCCTTGAATTATCTGAAACGGCGTGCGCAAAGATTTCATGATTTTTTTCCCCGACAAAACTACAGCATGTCATAGGAACAGAGATAAGCAAGGCTTTGAACCTGTCATGTTCACGCACTGTTATTTGATGTTGAACTACTTCTGTTGCTGCCATTTTGAAAGTGGTGGGAATGTGCGATTAGTTGCATCAGAACATCGCGAGATGAATTATGTAGCCAGATCAATTGGCAGCTTGGTGAAACAGAAAAGGGTTCAGACTTCAGATAGACTGCAAGTTACGAACAACTGAAGCTTCAGAGTTCAGGCTCTACGGTAAGGAATTTTTTTTTAAAATAATATCTTTATTGTTTAGAATTACAGAAAAAATATATAAATCAGAGAAATTACAAAAAGAATACACTGTCAAACATTGGTTGCACGAAAATTCAATTTTCGAACGTTGGTTGCACGAAAACCAGCGCACGACTACTCTATTTTCGTGCAACCAACGTTCCAAAATAGTTTGTGTACTGAAAAATCGTATTCTTACTAGTAGTCGCACTTTCAACACACGACTACTAATAAAAAAATAATTTTTACTAGTCGTCTTACGTTCAACGCACGACTACTAACAAAAAATGATTTTTACTAGTAGTCTTACGTTCAACGCACGACTACTAATAAAAAAATGATTTTTACTAGTAGTCCTACGTTCAACGCACGACTACTAGTAAAAACATGATTTTCCCGCATGCAATTTTTTTTCTCTTTTTTTTTGGATGGATTGCCATTTATATGAGGTTTTGTTATGTTTTCGTACGTAAGAAATGCAACAAAAAAATTGAGGCATTTGCAAAAACGGTCCTGTTTTGAATGCCAATTCTAAAATTGGTATCCTTTTTTAGACTTTGCAAAAACGGTCCTGTTTTTGGAACTTGAAGCTGCCGGCATGTGACATCCTGACCCATGGCTTAATAGGATTGATAGAATATTTATACCAACAAGTTGCAACTTCTTTTTCGAAAGCTCATCTCGAAAGAACTCTGAGGTTAAGCGTGCTTGGCCTGGAGCAATTTCGGGATGGGTGACCGACCGAGAAGTTCTTCCTGGGTGCGCATGAGTGAGGACAAAGTGCGCATAAAAAACTTATGTTGGTCTGCGAGGGAAGTCTTGAGGTCCTAAAAAGCTACCAAGCGGGTCCTGCCTCGGGGAGGCGGAATGCTACACGGTAGGTCCTTTTTTGAGATGTCATTTACTAAAGCCTGTTTTTTGAACTAAAAAAACAGATCCTTTGGAAAAACAGGAAAAGACCGTTCTGCCCCTGCTCTATTCTCCTTCACCCGAGTGCATTCTGTTCGTCTACCTCCCTCCTTTCTCTATCTCTCGACATCCTGCTCTCCCTAACTCTAACCCTATCCGAACCGGCGGCGGCGCGCGGCTGGGAGAGTGAAGGCGCGCGCGGGCGTCGCCTGGGCGCGGCAAGCGCGGGAGGGCCAGGGCGCGGCGAGCGCGGGCGGTTAGGAGCGAGCGCACCACGGCCTGCGACTGCCTAGGCGTGGCGCGGCTACCTGGGCGCGAGGATCGACGGTTTGGGCGTAAAGCAGAAGGGCGCGAGGCTTTAGGAAATTTCAAACGAAAACCGTAGAGATTTGCATTGCAATTGTATCGTACTTGCATTGTGTTTTATCGGTGAGTAAATTGAACTTCAAAATTATTATGTTGCATTTCTTACATAAGAAAACATAACAAAACCTCATATAAATGGCAATCTATCAAAAAAAATTGAGAAACAAAAATTGCATGCGGGAAAATCAAATTTTTACTAGTAGTCGTAAGACTACTAAAAAAAATCGTTTTTCATTAGTAGTCGTGCGTTAAACGTAGGACTACTAGTAAAAATCTTTTTTTATTAGTAGTCGTGCGTTGAACGTACGACTACTAGTAAAAATCATTTTTTTATTAGTAGTCGTGCGTTGAACGTGCGACTACTAATAAAAATACGGTTTTCTGGTGTACACAACCTATTTTCGAACGTTGGTTGCGCGAAAATAGAGTAGTCGTGCGTTGGGCGCACGACTACTCTACGTGCAACCAACGTTCGAAAATTTAATTTTCGTGCAACCAACGTTCGATAGTGTATTATTTTTGTAATTTCTCTAATTTGTATATTTTTTCTATAATTCTGGACAATAAAGATATTATTTTTAAAAAAGTTCCTACGGTAAGAGCCATCACATTCACAGCCGGCCAGCTTTTGAATTGGACGGCGCACGTTCGCGGCAACAGCACTTGCACGAGCGCCCTAGCCCGGCCGGCCTGAGCTGGCTTGCCCATACCCCACGCAATGTCCGATTCCGGCGAGCCACCGGCCACACGATCGTACTCCGGCCTCCTTGGCGCGCTGCACCATTGCATCTCCGGCGGCGATGCCTCCGCCGCGGTCTCCATCCTGCCCGCCCTCGCCCGCGCCGGCCTGCGTGCGCCGTTTCCGCTCCTATCCTCCCTCGCGCATCTGCTCCTGCAGCGCCCCGCGGCGCCGTCCTTCCCCTCCCTGGCCGGCCGGCTCCTTCTCTACGTCCGCCTCGCGGGGCTCAAGCGCCTCGTCCCCTGCTCCACTCAGCTCGCCGACCGCCTCCTGTCCTTGCACTTCCTGCTCGGCCGCCCGCGCGACGCCCGTCGGTTGTTCGCCAAAATGCCACGCCCAAGCATCCACTCCTACAACGCCATGCTCGCAGGGTACGCGCGCCTGGCGCTTGCGGTCCCCGCAGCCGACGTCTTCGCCGGCATGCCTCACCGCGACCTCGTCTCCTATAACGCTACCATGCTTGCGCTCGCGCGCGGTGGAGAAATGGCGGGAGTCGTGGCCATGTACTCCGAGCTCCGGAACAGGTCGCCTTCCCTTGGGTATATCACACCTTCTTGGCGCTCCTCGTTGCATGCGCGGAGCTCATGGATGGGGAGCTTGCCAAGCAGTTCCATGCCCATTCAGCGGCTCTGGGGTTCCTGTCTGATGTCAACATTGCCAGTTCACTTCTTGACGTTTACAGAAAATGTGGTTGCGTTGATGATGCAGGGAGGCTGTTCGACGAGATGCCTGTCAAAGGTTTGCAGACATGGACGACAATAGTTTGTGCCTATGCAGAAGAAGGCCAATTGAGTGCTGCTCGTAGTCTCTTTGATCAGATGCCAGAGAGGAATCTCATTTCATGGAATGCTCTTATAGAGGGATATGTTGGCCATGGAAAGCCACTGGAAGCTCTGACGACGTTTCGGCTCCTAATAATGGAAGATTTGGGCCCAGATCAGTTCACCTTTGCTAGTTGCTTGAGTGCATGTTCTGCTACGTGCTCACTGAAACTTGGGCAGCAGATCCATGGGATGTTGCTAAGAACTGGTTTTGATCGAAGTGTAATGATCAGTAGCTCACTCATTGACATGTATTCAAAATGCGGTTATATGGCTGGTGCCAACCAGGTGTTCAGCCTAACAGACAGAAGGGGTGTTGTGTTGTGGAATGGAATGTTGTCTGCTCTGTGTCGTCATAGGCATGCGCAGGAGGTCATAGGGTTATTTGTTCAGATGATTCGGGAGAAACAGAAGCCTGATGCTGACACACTCCTACTGGTTTTGACAGCTTGCTGCCAGTGCAGCCTGGTCGAAGAAGGCATGAAATTCTTTGATTTGATGACTGGGAAATACAGGATAGTTCCAGGAGAACAACATTTTTTGTGTATGGTGGATTTGGTTAGCCAGGCATCATCAAATGATAAAGTAGTTGAATGGATGGAAAGCTCACCATTTGGTTTTACCAAACAAGTTTGGGAAACTCTTCTTAGGAATTGTACCATAAGCGGGAACGGAGAGTTGTTGAGTAAAGTAGAGGAGTACCTGTCTGAATCCGGCGGTCCAGAATAAAAGAGTGGTTGTTCTTAGTTTGTTTCATAATCTTGTTCCTTGACGGATAGTCATGCTGACAAGGACTTGTCCTAAACAGTTTGACTTGGTGAAGCAAGTTCTTTGCACAGGAACCATCCATAATGATAAAAGCAAAGATGACGACAATACCTTCCCTGTCTTAAAGAACAAGTGCATGATTGCTGTAGCATAAAAAGGAAGGGCAATGAAGTGGTGATTGGACACGGGATTACCAATGAGTGTGGCACAATCGAAGAAAATCATTGAAGTGACGGAGTGGATTCACAATTGACAGTGACGAAGTGGATTCACAGTATTCTGGAGTGAATAATGTACCAGTTGGCACGCCAATCGACCATGACGAAGTGGATTCACAATTTTTCTCAAACAAACTATCTGCTATTACACTGCATGCCAATGGAAATAGAAAAGAATTTTGCATTATTTTTCAACTAATATCCTTAGAAATGATGCGTGTACTTTGATATTCATGTTTCAAAGGTATGTGTGTCCAAAACTTTGATTTCAGAAACTGTACAGATTATCATGTTACAGCAAGACTATTATTCTTTGGTTGTGCTATGAAACAAATGATCAGCGTAATTGCACAATCAGCATAATGTTTAGGATGATGTCACCAAGCTCTACGTTATTAAGGTAAACCCCAAGAAGGAACATTTGTTTCCTTTTACCGAGTTTTACATGATACATTATGTATAAGTTGCAATTTGGCAAGTCAGTTGACACTACATAATTGATTTCACATTGTTTATCACTGAATATTCGCTATGGTGCTAACAGATACCCTAAAAAGAAAGTTCAAATTCAGGGCAAACAATTATTTTTTGATACCCTTCTTGGTGGATAACGATTTTTTTGGAATCCTTTTGTGCAGTGTCGACTTTCAAGATGTACAGTTTCAGACTGGCATGTAAGAATGCTGAGTATTACTCAACGGCAGAGTAACAACAAACTCTTCTACTATTTCTTTTTGCAAGAGTTTATGGCACCTGAAACAAATAGCCAAACCATCCAAGTTTAAAACCTTTTTTCCTTCCAAAATTAGGGATACAATATACACCAATTGGTGTTCACGTAAACAGCACTTTGTACAGGTAAACTACGTCAACATGACTACAAGAGACACACGAGAATACAATTGGAGCTAACATAATCCGAGATTCCCAGTCTAATAAATGTATGTACATTTCAGAAGCCAGATGCGTACTCATCTTGCACATAAATATGTTTGACAAAAATTGATTTGCGCCACCACATTCTAGTAGTAAAGTTTATTTTCCTAGCCGAGTATGTAGAACAGATAGTTCTGTGTCTGTTTTGCAAACATATGTGTGACTTTGAGCTCTGTTTCTCTATGATAGCCGTGCTCGTTTGAGCTCTTCTCATTGTGCCCTGTACTCTGTTTACATTTTAATGTTCTTTGTCAATACACTGCCCAAAAATTCGACCGTGCTCTCAAAAATTCACACACATGTTTGCATAATATGTGAACTCAGAAAGTTGCAAAAGGTCATCCATAATGCTTTACCCAAACTGGCACCGAGTATACTAGAGTACCCAACACAAACGAGAGCAGGAAGGTGGATGCAGCATAAACAAAGGCCTTTGCGATCTGCCCGCTTCTTCTCATGGTGTAAACTTCAGCAGTAAAAGTAGAGACTGTGCTCAAGCAACCAAGGAAACCAAGCTGTATGCCACTGAGAATAGTTGCCGACCGCTTTGTATCCACCTATGAGAAATCAAAAGAATCAGACGTAATGACAGGAAATAATGAAAAGGAATATTCAACTGTACCGCTTTGGACGTTACAGCAAGCGCCGCCATGATGCCAGCCGCAAGAACATTGGCTGCAAGGGTCCCAATTGGCAGCCATCTGAGCGAACTCTGCTTGCCAACTCCCTGGCCATTGAGCCTTGCCAAGTACCAGCGTAACCAGACACCTGGAGGTGCCACCGAGCAGCCCAACCAGAGCAAAGCTCCATCATCAAGACTATGCACCTTTACTACGGCCAAGACAATGCTCAGAACCCATAAGAAAGACAGTAAAACCATCATCACTGACAGAAGCACAAAATGCTTAGTCCTGGTATCCACCCTCCAGTGACACCAGTCACATTTGCTTCCAATTGAACTGTTCTCCCTGATGTATTTCAGGATTGAACTACGTAGGCGCTCACCTGTCTCAGCACCAACCGTGATGGACTCATTGACAATGAACATTCCTAAAGTAATACAGCATTGTTAGCATCAGAGGAATGTTTTTTCTGTTCTGTTTTTGGTTCAATAATAACAAATTTAGACTGCACTTAATCAAAATGGTGATGAGATACCTAGTACTATGCCCGCTACAGCATATACCCAATGGCCGTTAGAAGACAAACCAACCATTTTCTGATTCCACCCACTGAAAGTGGTAAGGCTTCCCATATATCCAGTCGAGATTCCAATGATAAGATGATCAGATATCTGCCGTACATCAGCCTTGAAGATGATCCCAAACCACCCCATCAGGAAAGATCCTAACTGGACGTGCAAGATAGCAATCAAAATTAGCTGCTACAGATCAAAATCCCGTGAAGTTTCTCTGATAATAATTCCTTTGGCTCACTGTATGGGTGATACTTGAGCACTTAGAAGATAAAATAAGACATACCATATTAGATGGAAGATCAGGGTACAGTGGGCTTCGGTCTGAGGTGAGTGCTAGGCAGTCTGGGCCAAACAGCTTTTGGAGCCCATACCTTGTGAATACCTGATTCAGTAATCAAGAAGCATAATTACTCTGTAGGAAAGAGCTGCACATTGATTCTCGAAGTAAAATTTTCCTGAATAGGTGCTGCAGGTCCTCTAGGATTGATACAATGAAATAGCAAGTGTTGCTAAATTTCATTAGAGTAGCATAGGCTGATTAATATTACCACATACAACAGCATGCAAAATCTCAGACAGTTACCCCCAAAAATCCAAAGACGGCTAAATGGATCAGGTAAGCAGCATAGTCGAGTCTCGAAGAGAGCTTATAGGGTTCAATCTGGCAAACAGAGGCATTTTCAGGTCAGCAGTAGCACAACCTCTCAACATCATGTCAATTGACATCACTGGTTTGAGAATTACAAGTAACCAATCAACTCAAACAATTATCCTTACCTTGATGGATGAACTTGTTGGGCCGTCAGCAGTAGAATCTTTTGGCTCCATGGAAGGTACAGGAGGTGCCTCAAATTTGCCATTGTTGTGCATCATTGCATCATTTGGAAGTGGGCCAACCTTATGGTGCTCTGAGGTATTTACTGTATCCTCACCAACATCGCCATCAGGTTCCAAAACTCGATCCCCGCTGTCGATGAGCTGAGCCAGAACCGAACTATCGACATCACCTAGCAATTGATCCGCTGACTGAAGGGAATGCCTCATTGAGCTCAATATGGAGTCTCCCATCTCGCGGGAGAGGCTGGTGGATCCCCTTGAACCATGCCTGCTGCTTCTCCTACTTAAAAGTGAGCTAGAAGCTAAACAAGGACGAGCTGCAGAATCCATGGACACGCTTCTTGCATAACCCAAGCGATCCTCCTCATAAGCACTGCCTCTTGCTGAGGAGCTCTCCATTCTGTTGCGGGCTTCTTCCTCCAGCCACTGAGAGTTTCAACAACTCTGCATGAAAGTCATATTTATGACATCGGTCAGTATGGCTCCATGCCTTATAATTAAATTTCCCTCATTTCTTTATTTTGAAAATCACATGCCATATAAATTTAGAAAGCACAAAAACCAAACAATGAGTACGACAAAGGGATAAGATTTGGTGCTTGTTTGTACGCTGCATCTGGAGAAATCACATAACAGCTCAGCAGCTGAATATAAGGCTCAGGTGTGACTTGAGTGAGAGTCGTGTTCGGAATCAACAAACATACTCTTTTCTCCTGTCAGCATCAATTTGATCATACTTTCATTTAGTAGATCACTACTTGCCTCCACATATCAAAACGGAATAGATTTTAAAGGCAACATAACTAGACCTCTCAAAAAAAACATGGAATTTTTCTGAACGGAAGCTGTAACTATTCCAAAGCTCCTGAAACTGAAAGTTACATAAACCTTCGACTGGCACACTTGTCACAGAGGCAGAACTTGTACAATTGAGAAAGAACACAAGGAGAAGAATAGGACCGGATAATTGAATCAAAAGTAGAGACAAGGAACACCTACGAAGCTCTAACGGCTCCCCTAAAAAACAAAGAATACTCCTAGAATGAAAACTGAGATGGAAAGAGCCTAAGAGTGACAGCGCCGTTGAAACAAGTGGCGTCTGCCAATTAGGCCGCTGGTCCTGGTCCATAAGCAAAAGAAAAGTGTCAAATCCGTGAAAGGTGCCGGCCTTTGACGTCGCGGTGCTGATATTTTAATCAACACGGAGTAGTTTCTATTTTTAAATTAACTGCTAGCTAGTCCGATCTCCGGTGGCTTTTGCTCTAGTTGCAAAGGTTTTGTGGTAAGAAAGGTGGGAGGGACCCCACGGCACCGACGCGTGAATCGTTTACCGGTTTCGTTGCATGCCTCTCTTCGCCTCTCTCTCCCTCGTATATCACCTCTCCTTGTATGGATGCATGAAGAGAGAGAGAGAGAGAGAGAGAGGGGTTGCGAGATCTAAGGAGCAGCTAGAAGATGGGGAAGGAGGATGCGAGGTGGGTTACCTTGGTTGAGAATTCGGAGACGAGAGAGCAGGCGCGAGGTGACGGCGACGGTGAGACTGGGCGCCGTGGCCGGCCGGTGAGGTTCCCAGGAATAGTTAGTTGGTTGTTTTCCCTCCCGGCCGTCTCTCCCTCCCGTCTTCAGACTCTTGAGGCCTCGTCTCGCGCCGGGGAGGCCAGCAAGGCACAGGCAGGACGGCACTCCCTTTTCGTTTTATAATAATATTATAACGAAGAAAAAAAAAATATGCCTCTCCATCTGGCCGTACTGTGCCTCATGATTCGCCAACCTGTATGGCCGTAGTCGTATAGTAGAAGACTACTTTGAGTTGCTTTGGCGAGGTTTGGTTTGATTAATTGATGCATATGAGAACCTAATGATGCCCATCGTTTTAGATTTTTTTTTTTGAGACAAATAAATGACGACCATGGTAGTCAAAAGACAATGAGTCGAAGTGTTTGCAAGGTTCCGCCAGAACATTCGATCGAATTTGTCAAAAAAAAAAAAAGAAGAAAAAACCTTGGATCGAAGTTGCCCATGCTGCCCCCATGGTATTTGGCACTCTAGCTAAGTTTGAGATTAAAGTTGCCGAAAATCGATTCCGCGTGAAATTGAACATCGATGGTTAAGACGGAGCGCAACGCCAACGCGTGCATGAATCCCATGAGGCAGCTTTTCTTATATCATCATAAATGGAAAAGAGATAGCTACCACCCACACGTGAAACTATTTCTTACCGAGGACGAGGAGGCGCAGGCGAGGGTCACTGCGCCGGCTGCCGGCAACGAGCACGAGGTTAGGCAGCCCCGGCCACGGAGCTTCAGGAATCAGGAGCTCCGTCATCAGTTCGGGCCAGACGACCTCCATCCTGTGAAATAATCCCGAGCGATAATATAAATTATTTTTAGTAATAATTATGCAAAGGGGATGTAGCTCAGATGGTAGAGCATGCGAGAGGTACGGGGATCGATACCCCGCATCTCCATTAATTAAGGATTTTTTGGTTTAAGCCTTTTTTTTCGAGATGCAATCGGTCATTACGGGTTCCTCGGTCATTTTTTTTCAAACACACAGATGCTTTTAATGGTTTATTATTATTACACACCCTTTCACGTTGGGTTTTGCTGTCCCTTCAATTGAGGTCATAAATGAGCCTTGAAATTTTTCCCCTGAGTTTACGATGTTTCTTTGCCATGTGAGCTTATGTTCTTGTAGAAAACTGAATGAGGATGTTTCCATCTGATCGACACAGACGTGTTCCAATGCTGAAACTGCATGGATCATGTCCTTCTTGTCCATGGGAACGATGAAACAGATTGGTGGATTATTAACAACTAGCGAGGTCAAAACTCTGAGGTTGGATTCGCCGCAACTTGCGGCCTTGTCGGCCATGGAAACTTGTGCTGCTCGCCCTGCATGCACTCATCTTCAGAGCACGCATGTAGTGTCCATCGAAGGTCAGGCTGCCACGGAGCATCTCGCGTAGCGGCCATACGGTCTGCGAGGATGGATCGCCGCTGACACGACGCCGGCGGCAAGGAACGGTTTGCGCTCCTGCAAAGGCGCAGAGGCGAAGTCGTTCGGAACTTGGGGCGCTCCGGCGGCGAGCCGTGGCGTGCAGCGGTGGGTGGCGGCGTCCGCGCGAGGACCAGGGGCGGCCGGGAGAGTCGTTCGATTTGATTCGTGCGGCTCCGATCGGATAGGTTGACCAGTCGTCGGTGGCAGTCGAGTCAAGTACTTGGGTTCCATGAGCATGCACAGGGCATGGCCCCCGTACACTGCGGCCGGCTCCTGAACCTTTTCCATGGCCGGCGAGGAAGTTGAGACACTATCAAGTGCGCCGGCGCTGGGAACGTGATGACCGGGGACGGACGGCGAGTCGACCCTTGCCGTTCTGCAAGGTGATGGCCAAGAGGCAGCAAGAGGTCGTCGGTCAAGCAGCTCGGACCCCAGCCCAGGCCAGGCGTTGGACGTTCTGTTACAGCCTTACAAGCAGTACAGTACAGGGCCACCCTGAACTTATAGCTGGCCAACGGACCGGGCCGGACAGGCACGGCCCTTATGACTCACGGACCGTGCCGGGGCCTGAGGCCAAGCCCAAGCACGGCCCTAGCCGTGTTAGACGGGCCATGCCGGGCCGGGCCGGTCCTAGGCTAAAAATACAAAATTTTCCTATATTTTTAATTATTTTAATATAAAATATGACTAAACAGACCGGGCCGTGCCGTGCCGAGACGCTACACGGGCCGCGTGGTGGGCTGAACGGGCCTAGCGCTAAACGGGCCGTGCCGGCTTGCGCCTAGGCGGGCTCCGGGCCGGCACGGCCCTTCTATGCATCGGGCCGTGCCGTGCTCGGACCGGGCCAAAATTTGTGGGCCGCGGACTGGCCCTTTTAGCCCGGCCCTTTTGGCCAGCTATACCTGAACTGGACCATTCAATGACTGAAACGCTTCGTTTCGTTTCAGATATTTTGCTTGCAATACAACCAGTCAACCATCCTTCTCCTGTGGAGTGGAACGAACCAATCAAATTAACACTGCCCCAGATCAATCTGTCCAAGGGAGAGGAGCGATAATAAACTTGGTAAAAGTTCTGCAGCCGTCGTCGCCAGAATTGTGCGCTTCACCATCAGACTGCCGAAAGAAAACAATTCAGAACTCGCACAAATCACTAGCTCCTGTATCTTTGGTGAGCATGCCGAATTTCTACCGCCTTTCCGCGTAAATGTTTCGCATAAAATTTCTGCCGCCATTCCACTTCACCATCAGACTGCGGAAAGAAAACAATTCAGAACTCGCACAATCACCCCTCTATTTTTTCAGCGCTACACAGGCCAAGTGCGGCGTTCTTCCCTTTATTTGTGCAGCATGTTAATGTCTAGACTAGCATACCTCATTTCAGATGTACAAGATCTGCAGCCGGTCAGTTCATCGAACAGGGAACGACGAGAGACTAAACTGAAAGGATTGATAGGGGAGTGCTTCCTCGCCACAACAAACACATAACCTACCTACGAGTGCTCAGCTCGCTTCGGCCTGCTTCAGTGCTCACGTAAGCGAGGGCATCCTCGACACCCTGCTCCTCGGCACACAAACAAGCAGCAAATTCTGCATTTCAGATCACACCGATATACATATACCAGCTCCATCAACTTATCTACAAGACTACAATTCATAAACTGGCATTCTCCACAACCACAATTGAAAACTATCACAACCGATCAGAAGAAAACAGAATCATGAGGCAAAGCCAACTTCAATGCGAGAACAATTTTTGATTCATCTATCTTTGGCCATTACAAAGCAAATACAAAAGTTCAGGCATAATCCAATAATCCGGCAGTTTCCAAAAGACTCATTTCAACATCCAGAACAGGTAAACAGGTAGTAACCGACTCATCAACATAGGTAACACCCACATCTGCTAGAACAAAAATAGGAACTACATAGGTAACACCCAGCACAGGGAGCAAGCGCGTGCCTAACACTTGATCTCCTTGAGCCCATGGGCGAAGTACAGGAAGGTCGGGTCGGTGGCTCCATCCTTGTAGTAGGCGAACACCAGGCTTCCATCATCATGCATGCTCTCCCCAACAAAGCTGTGAGAAACCAGAAGCACCGCATTATACAATGAATTTTTCATTAGATGACAAGGCAGAAGTTGAAATACTTATGTCGAGGCACAGAGAATGCAACATTGAATAGAAGGATAGTGCCTCAAAATCAGCTGACACTCCAATATTGCTAGATCAAAGAAACAAGAGAATAGAACTTACAACTGAAGGTCCTTGAGCTTGCTAAGAAGGAACTTGGTGGCAGATTCAATGCCCTTCTTGAACTCCTCCGCCTTCTCCGGCTCCAGCTTGGCAGAGAGGTTCTTGATATAGCGCTTCATGAAGGTGACAAACTGCTTCTTGTCAAAAGCGGGTTGCTCCTGCGTTAATGATAGCACATGGTTATAACAAAGCTAAGTATAGAAGGGTACAACAAGGCATAACAAGCTGAGATAAGTAAAAAGGGTGGAACCTGAAGACGGAAGGTGTCAACAATGTCAACAACCTTCACGGCCTGGTCATCAACACCCTCATCTTCATCACCACCCTCAGCAGACGGGTTGGCACCAATGTTCACTTCGAGGGCTCCTTGAACAACCCACTGCAAGTAATAAATATCACGTAAATAAAACATCAAACATTATTTACTGAATAAGGATGCAAAACCATACACAATTACATAGGATTATAATGCAAGCATCAGAGGGTAACAGAACAAGTGAAATTAAGAACTACTAGATTTCAACGACTGATTGGACCGAAGCTACATGCAGCTGAGTGAAGCAACTCACTCAGAAAATAGGACAGCCTCTGGTTTTGCAAAGAAACAGGCTTATCAACCAACAGAAAATCCTATACGCTACCCTAATCAGAGACTCCTAAAACAGCATAGACATCCACCTGATCGTTCCTTAGAGTGACACGATGGATCTAAATCAGGAAGGCATCCTTCAACTAAAGAAGTTCAATTGGTACAGAAACAGGCCCACTGGCATCAATTAAATTTCACCAACATTATTGTGTCAACGAAATCTCACTAGAACCGTAGCCATCAATAAAATCACACTAAATCCGTTGCATCAATAAGCATATCTACCAGAGCATCACATAGAAACAGAGCTCAATTTGATTCACGAGTACGGGCGCGCAGAAGATAAAGAGGCAGACAGACAGACGTACCTTGCCCTCGACCTCCCAGAGCACGCCGTTCTCGATCTCCTTGTACGGGAACGAGTCGGAGAGGAGCTCGTCGCCTGCAATCACATCAAACCAAACAGCAGGCCGCGTCAGCCAAACCGATCAACGGCATGTTCATGGAGCCACACAGCGAACTATTGCCGAAAATCAACACCAAATCCGTTCCCACAAACAGATCTAGCCAAGTGAGGGAGTCCCGAAATTCCCTCCTCCGCGCCTCGTGATCACAGAACTCAAATCATGAGACAGCAAATTCCACTTTGATATCTATCAGATCTATACCCTTGCTGCCCAAATTCCAGCCCCGCCCACGACATGCGACAACCCATCCCAGAAAAAAAATCAACGAGGAGCCGGGCAAACCCACCGGTGAGCAGATCCTGGTAGAGCAACATGGCGGCGCCTCTTCTCTCTTCCCGGAACCCTAGCGAATAGCGAGAGGAGAGAGTAGCGGCGGCCTGGATGGAGCGTGAGGGTTTGCGGCGGAGGCGGCCGCGCCGTACTTATAGCCAGGCCAAAAAATGGGGCTCGCTTTGCCGACCGTCCGTTACGTGGGCCTTGGTGCGAATAATTTGCTTCGACGGCCCGGATGCGCGATCCGGGCGTGACGGGTTGGGTCCGGTCCGGTGTGCAGTGTCTGGGCGTGTCGGGGCCGTGCGATGGGTATATCTGGGCCGGATATTCGGTTATGGACGGCTCCGGTGCACGTGCGTTTCCCCTGCCGTGATAGTGGTCACTGGTCAGCGTTGGCGGCACGCAACCTTGGAATGGCAAAAGGACTCGTGTTTTGCAGCTGTTTCTGGGCTCTGTTTTTACCTGAAGCAGAGAGAGAGTTTGAGTCGTGTCAAGGCACGCCTTGTGTTGCCGACCAGGCGACAAGTCCTTTGCTCTTTCTGGGATCGGCGAGGTCGGCACATGATCCGACTATTACAGTACTGCCAGTCAGGGGCGGAGCCACGTTGGTGGCTGTGGGTGCAGCCGCAACCATGGCAAGCTAAAAATTCAGCTTTAGCCTTCCCATTTTCACTATATTTGCACCTATAAAATTTAAAGTTATGCACTCATAAGGCAAAAAACATTCAAAAAACAACAAATAGCCTAAGGTTAGCACCCCCTTGATTTCTCTCTAGCTTCGCCGCTGCTGCCAGTTAGTGTATGAAATTCAAGCATCCAGTGGAGCCATAGCTGGATCAACTCGCGAAGAGCGGCTGCTATTGTCATTTCCTCTTTTTTTCCCCCTAGAAAGAAAGAGCTTTATTGATCACACAACAATTGAGTTACAATCAAATTGCTTGACAAATTGAGAAATCTTGGCCTACTACATTACCGGTGTGAACAGTGGTCATGAGTAGCAGAAATGCTCTCTCTCTCTCTCTCTCTCTCCATCCACCCTTGGAACTTTTAGTTTGGGCAGCTGCAAAGTTGTCATGAAGTGAAATTATACTCATCATCTTAAGTAATGATGTTTTTGGTTGAAATTTCATACTAGAAAATAGACCACCAGCTACCGAACACAAGCAGAATTTCATAATGAGCATCGTGTACTTAAGGTTTATAATAAGGAAAAAATGTTCAAAAACAAGCAAACATGCTCACCAACTACTGTAACAATTTCTCTGGAAAAAAATGGAAACTTTACTGTGGCATGTTATGCCAGGCAAGCCCGATTCAGAAATTTGCGCCAAAAACATTCGCAAAGCTGTAGCTGTCAGAAGAAAAAGACCCTTTATCTAGCTCATATCATTATTTTTTTTATCTAGCTCATATCATTATTTCTGCATCTAGTCGATCCCATCTCCATCAAAAGGACCGGGCCGAAAGCGAGGTGCTAAAGGCTAAAGCCCGGACAATACCAAGTGGGATTCCACACCGCTACAGAATAGAAATGGGTGAATAGCTCTGGCCTCGCAAATCCCGATGCAGCAAAAGTCCCATAGCAAAGTGAGTGAGCAATGGAATAAATAAAGGTAACGTAAATGCAAGTGGGCTGCCTGCAGGGTCCATGTTCTAGCGATCCATTTCTTTTTCCTTTTTTGTGAATGTTTGGGTTTATGGAACATAAAAGTGCTGATTCTGTGCATTGTAGATTGCTTGAGGTTTTTCTCCTTTTTATTTTTTGCAAAAATGGTTGCTTGAGCATTTTTTACTTTAGCGCACTTGAGAATATTTTCAGTTGACCAAACAAAACTCCAGCTCCAGGTATGGTCATGCGAACTGCAGATATCACAAACAGTTTGCAATGTTTCATGTGTTCTTTATAAGTACTTATACGACAAAAGAGGATGCTGATGGAATCACAGAGTTTGGTTGGTCTTCAGAATCCTCTCCAGATGCCATCCGGTTGCCATCAGCATCCTCTGTTTCAACCTGCAAGTACTAGAACAAAACCTGCGATGCCAATTTCCAACGCCCAATATTTCAGCAGACAGTCCGAGACCATATCATTTTACAATGCACCAGAATTGGGATGTCCTGAACTTGAAGCCACAAAGAAATGATGGTGTCAAGAGACCGGACTCAGTGGGAGCGGCATTTGCCATTCGTGGACAATTTACTGAGCGGCTGTCCAACGGAGCGGCATACTTCAGTAGACAACAATCCAGAATTTAATGTCCAAAACGCGGATTCTGCAACGGTTAAAACCTGGCAAAAAGAATCAGCCAAACGTTTTTCCCGTGTTACAACAACGAGGAAATTCCCTGGCCTCGAAACAAATGGACATGCCTTCTATGGCCCTACCAGAGTTGAATTTCTTTATGAGGCCCTAAATCAGTTTTGAGTTCCTTCCATGGCCCTTTCGTTAGTTTTGAGACTTAATGATGTTAAATAGAGGGCGTACCATTTTACCCCTGATTTAAAAAGGAATTATTTATGTTCAAAAAAATTATGTAAATGTGAGTATTAATTTATAAGTGTATTTTGTTTCGAAATTGTATATCTTGGCTTGTTATTTTCAAAATGAGCATTATTTTGTTGATTGTATATTATTGAGAATTACAAAATATATGTAACTAGTGTTCATCATATATACGAGAAGATACACTATAATTTTTTAAACAAACTGAAATGTTTATTCGTGTAACATTGATAAGGAAAAGAACATATTACATTGACATTGTCTACATGCCATCCCATGTCTTCTTTGATCTCGGCACTCAAAAAACAATTACCTTGTCCGATGCTGCTGCCGCACGCCACCCGGTTGCTGCTTGCTTGGTGTTGCTTGCGGCTTTGCAGCGCTGCGTCGCGTGGAGGTAGCAGACCAGCAGGCGGAGCGGTGGTGAGTGTGGAGGAAGAAAGCGGGCGATGCTATTGCTACCAGGAAGACGACTGCGGCCTCATTTGGAGGAGTTGATGATGGCGAGCCCCGGCCCGGTGGCGGCGGCGCCGTCCGCCATTCGCTTCCAAGCCTCGCGCGTGAGCCGCCTTCGCGTATGTTTTTTTTTTGGCCGACTCGTTTTTCGCCGGGGAGAGAAAACAGAGAGAGGGCGGAGGGCAGAAGGGACAATTCGCATTGCTCAGAAGCTAATTTTCACGGCAAAACTAATAGAAGGTCATAGAGGGAACTCAAATTTGGTTTTGGGCCTCACAAAAAATTTCAATCCTGAAAGGGCCATGAGAGGCAACGCCATTTTTTTTTAGGCCATACAGGGAATTTCCTCTACAACAATTCGCCGACCTTGCCGGTGTACCAACCTTGCCGGTGTACCAAAGCTGAAAGCATCACCACCTCTGAACTGGGAGACCGAAAATCGATGGACTTCTGGCACGACTCATGGCTTCCCAGAGGGCCACTTTCTGAAACTTTTGATTCACGGTACAGCCACGTCGTCAACCCGTCTCTGTCAGTGCATACTGCATGCAGGCTGAACTCATGGCTTCCCAGAGAAGCACGCTCCAGTAAGAGTACCTTGATGGAGATTCTAGGGACAGTCAATCTCAGTGATCAACCCGATAAGAGGCGCTGCAACTTTGCTAAGAAAGGAAGCCTGAAAACTGGGCAACTGTACAAGCCCATAATTGCTGGAAATGGAATCACCACCCAAAGTTTAGTTCTTCATTTGGCTGCTGTGGCAAGAAAGGATCCACTATAAATCGAACTTGTACCATAAGAACGTCATTGACAATGAAACATGTGACCTGTGCCACCAGGCAGCAGAGACGCCCCAACATCTGATCTTCGAGTGCCCATTTGCTGCCTTCTTCCTTCTGGGAGTCCATGAACTTCGACCTGACGCAGGCACCGTCAGTCAGCAGGCTATGGGAAGTAGGGAACTTGCATCAGGAGACCATGGCCGCGCCGGCCGGCGACGAATACAGCAGGCTGCTCGATTCACACTGGTCTCTCACCGTCGCAGCTGCCACGGAAGAATAATTAACAGCGCCCAGTTCAGGCTGCCTTGAGCTCGATCGCGCCTCTGCTCTGCTCTGCTCTGCTCGTGCGCCGCGGCGGCTCGCGCGCTCATCGGCCTCCGCACTTCGTTCCTTGCTGCGGCAGTGAGATCTGAGACGGAATCCACCATGGATTGAACGGAGGACGGGTTGGATGGGGCCTCGCGACGCCGGCAATGGCGACGGCGGACGGCGGGGACGGAGAAACGGGAGCCGGGGAACCTGGGGGTTTATCGCAAAATATCTGGATCGCGAATAATAATCGCGATCCAAGTATTTGCAAATACCCCCCTAATTTGGATCGGGATTAATGGTCGCGATCCAAACCAGAGGTCGTTTTGCAAATTTCCCGGGCGCGACATGGATTCTGCGCCAGCGAGATCGCGCCGCCGCCGCCGTCGCCTCCCTCCGCTGGCCCCGCCACCGCGCGTGCCCTCCTTCCGGTTCACGCGCGTCTGATTCAGGGGGCTGCCTCGCTGGCCGCGATGGAGCGGACGCGAGCGGGGGGGAGTTTCCCGATTGTCCCCTGCGTGCAGCTCTGAAGACAGACATCTCCGCCGCCCAAACGACGGACGTGTGGCCGAGCGCAGCATTCCTCCACGGAGGCGAGCACGACGCTGCCATCGCCGCGTCGGTCGAGACCCTCGCACCACACCGACGTCATCCACCATTCGTACCTGGTTAAGTTCAGACTTCAGAGCTGGATAGTTAGTTGTTCTGAACAGAACATTGCAGATCAATGCGCTGTGCTGTTCTTGGTTGAAACTTGAATGCTATGAATCTTTACATCTCTATTTAAAATGGCTTCAGGAAGAGCAGCAGCGCATCTGGCATAGAACTGCAAACTCTACATTGAAACTCATTTGCTTGCAGTCACATACTCGATCAGGTGCTTTTCCACCAACTTGGTTGCATTTGTGCAGTTTCCCAAATGCGGAATATACTTCATCGAAAGAACCTTAACCAATGCTAGCTGGGCAGATGCATTAGCTAGAAGAGTTTAGTATTCCTTCCTGTCTATCTGAATTTTGGGTTTTCAGATTGTGATGCGCATATTTAAGTGCCCCAGTCACCTCCTTAGCGTCACAAACAAAGCCTGGCGTTTTTCTTTTTCTTTCTTCTCAAGCTGTGCAATCTTCATGATGAACTTGACCTGAACTTCACACCCAAATGTTAAGTGACTGTTTTGTACTCTGCACAATCTTAATATGATGTAGCTTGCAGACTGAGCTTTCCTTTTGCCAAGTAACATGCTTGCAATATTGCTGCAGCAAGACATAAACATAACCTTCTTCTGCAAGCAAACCACTTCATTCTAAATTCGGTGAACTGTTGTAGTACTAGACTACTAATGCATGGTTGGATGCCATCAGGAGGATTTATCAGGCTGATAAATAGATCTTTCTGTAAATTTGTTGTCCCAAGCGTCAAATTTTTTAGAATGGAGGTAACAGTTAATTTAGCAGATTCAGTTATGTCTGAAGATTCCAGATTCTTAATGTTCGCATCACAAACAAATCTCCATTTCCTGTTGAGCCACAACTGAGCATCATCGATCGCTCACTCTTCCAATAAAACAACACAAAACCGACAAACATTTCACTACCTTGTCTGAAAGTTAATCCATACAGTTACTGTAGGAACAACAACATAGGCTATTTTCCTGTTAAATTTCATTGCAAAAAATTCAGTTACATCACTTCATCAGGTCCTTGTGATGTAGGAAACATGTTACGTTTGTGCAGCAGCAGTTTCCGAAAGAGACGGAAGATATTTCACTCTGAAAGAATGTTCAGGCATCCTTAGGATACTTGTGGTGATGCACAGTAAGAGAAAATTTCAAAATCTCCTCTGGGTTGCTGATAATATTTGATCTTCCACAAAAAAAAATGATTTTGGGATTCACAGTTTCGTTTCCCGCGTATAGCTTGATCAGCCAACAAGAGTTGTGCCTTAACTTGAAGCGCTTCTCGGCTATGCGTGGCCAACGACAAATAGCTTGATCAGCCAACAACAAATAAAATGATGGTTCACTTTACTACCCCAAATAATTTCATTAGGTGGGATTTAGACTCTAATGAAGTTTGTCTTTTTTGTTTATCTGTCCACAAAAGGAATTTGGAGCTCAAAATTTGCATGATGACAATTCACACGACAACCTATGTTAAAAAAATTATGACATACTTTTGATATCGATTACATAGTATAATAACAGCTAACATCATATGCATTCAAATGGTATTAGATAATAATTAAAAAAATATTTTAACATAGGGTATTGTGGTAACTATGATTATGCAAAACTTGAGCGTCAAATTCAATTTGTAGGTTGAAAAACAAAAAAGACAAACTTTAATAGGGTGTAAATTGCACCCAATGGAATTGTTTGAGGTAGTAAAGTGAGCCATCATTTTGTTTAGAGTGTGAAACAAACAAAATGAGTTGTTCGGAGGAGTAAAATGGACTTTTTCCGTGGAACAAATAATGTGGGACTTCAATAGGCAGCACATATCTAGCAAACAGCTTAGTTTAGTCAAAACTTGATTTTCCCTACGATATTTCTAGATATAAGGTGTCTTTGCAGAAAACAATTGACATCTAGATATATATTAATGATGTAATGACTAATCTAGTTATAAGTCTTGGATATGGCATTACGAAAGCCGTAGTTGTTCCCACATGTTTAGGGATAATATGCCTTTTTTTGTTTATTCTTAGTTTGTCTAAAATAGAATTTTGAGCTAGAATTAAACCATTAACATATGGAGGACTCAAAAAAGTTATAATAAACATAAAATATATGATGTTTTGTACACCTGTTCTTATAATTAATGCTACATCGACAACAATCATCTGAAGTTGGCGAATGTTATCATCATTTTGTACTGCATACTTGTAAGGACCTCCTGCATCTGCCAAGTCTACTAACAACTATAGTGAAACAACAAACAAAGTTCACCAATAATTGTCGGCAAGAATCTTTAGCCAACACCACCTTACTCAAGTTCTTCCAGAAAAAAGACAACAAACTATCAAATCAAGTTATGGATCACGATAACAGTGACACATTTTTGTGTGCCCTGATGCCAGTCGAGTTGTGCCACCCTTGCCTCCTAAATCATTTTCCCTTAGCACGTGCCAGCCTTGCTTCCTCAAATACAACGAGTTCATACAAGCAACATATTCAGAAACTTCATTGGCATCCTAGCTGAATATTGAGATCTGGCTTCCACAACGAGCCACGAAGAAATGTGAGACGCCTAAGAAGCCAAAGTGGAGCACTAGAGCCGACCCGCCAAGGAAAATCCCATGTTATAACTCGTCAGATATAGGCATCAATAAGAACAAAATAATATGATTGAAGTACATTCTAGGGATGGGACATTTTTTTGAAATTACCATGTTGATGGGATGTTTTCTTGAAAATACAATATTAGTGACATTCTTTGTGCTTATGAAAAATCCCTTGACTCCTCTTATAAGTTAATATGTTAGTGTAGAGTGAATAATATTGACAACCAAAATTAGCAAATTCTAAGACATGTAAGATTAAAGCAAGAACAGTTCAATTAGTGATGTACTTATTTACTATTTTTGAGTTGTGGTGTGCTTACGTGCTTTTGCAGGGTTACAATTAAATGATATGGTCAAATTAGACATTTTGCCTTTATTTTATTGAACACGAATAAACAACACTAATATGAGGTTTACATGTTTGAGTCTACCATGCATGACAAAGCACTCGTTAAGGTGATGGAAACAAACACATTGGATCACCTAATTTAGAGTTCAGATCAGATGTGAGAGTTATGACCACCGGAGGATGCCCATAGGATGCAAAACACGCCTGAACGGCTTCGAAACAAACATGATCAGTTTTGGCAATCCATACAGAGCCGTTTTAATTCGTAATCTGACCTGACCAGTTTTGATGGTTCGTCTAAAGATTTGTAGTTTCATTTTAATTTCACGATTCCACAATTGTAATGGACTTACTGTCGAGAGCAAAGTGAAAATTGCGTCGTTGGTCCCTGTTTCAGTTGCCCAATAGGCAATAGCACAACACACGGTCTGTCGAAAGATTCTTTCCTACGTTTGCGTTTCAGGGTGTCGCCTTCAGAATCTGCTGGCGGGATCAGCACAAACTTGCAAGAAGCCTGAAACAAGGTGAACAGTCACCAGGGACTTTGTTACAGGCTTACAGCAAGCCATTATAAATATCGTTATGCAAACCAAGCCACTTGGTTAATGTTGTAAGCTTTAGGAGACGATCTGACAGTGCTCTGAAATTAACGGGATATATCGCTACAGCGCAGCAAAATCTTCCTGTGAAGTTGAAATCGAAACTCCGTCACCATGTCACTGGTTGAACATTGCCAACGAGAACCTCACAAATCACTGTCGTTAGGTTAGCATTGGCTCCATGGCTGGCACCAAGCCTTGCGATCGGACGAGCAGAGCACTGTCCTGTCAAAAGCACCACCCAGGTTTGCTTCAATTGAGGCATATCAATCCATGGCGCGAGTGTGCAGCACCAATTGTCTTGTCCATGTTCATTGGTGAGCTGTGCTCATAAGGTAGGCCAGCGGAAAGCTTGTATCACAATGTTCGTCGGCGGCGACGCATGCAGAGGACGGCGAGGCAGGGGAAACCGGGAAAGGTATCACGCCGTCGAGCACTCGAGCTTGATTGAAGTGCAGGTGCTTGGCAGCAACAACGTTCGGTTGCCATGCATCTTCCCCGACTGGCCGTATTGACGCGTCGCTGGACCAGTTGAGCCGGGCGGCGGCGATCAAGAAGAAAGCGACGGCGAGCTAGCTTGCCATCATTCTCGATCGGCGAGCGCGCTCGGCTCTCGCTATCCAACCGCCATGGGCCTCCGGCTCCCGACCGTTCGAAGCGGCCGGCCATCTCCGGAAGAAATTGGCGATCGTCGTCGTCCTCATCGGCGCCCAGCTAGCGCGCCGTCGATCTCCGCCGCGCGACGCAGCTCTGCGCTCGCGCCATCCATCCATCCGCCCGGCGGCCCTGCGCCCCGCGACGCGGCTCTGACTCGTTGACTCGGAGCGATGACCGGTCAACTCCTCGAATCCCGGCCGCAAGGGACCGATCCAACGGTCGCCAGGACCCAAGGGGCGGTCGCTATTTCGATTAGCGTCCACCCCCCGGTCCTGGTTCCACGGCTCGCCGCAGCTCCACCGCGTTAATTGCTCGCGCGCCTGGTCCTCGGCGAGGACATGCCTCCCCCCAGAAACGTCTCCTTCGTCCCGCTCCTGCGCCTCGGCCAGTGCCTCGTGCTCGCCGGCGCTCACGGCAGCGTGCTCGCGTCACGGCGTACGCAGGTGGCTGGCCGGGCCCAGCTCGGGGCGCGCCGCCGCCACCGATGTGCTGCTCACTTCTCGATCGGTCCGCTGTATTGCTCGCCATTTGGAGAGGAACCGCGCAACTCGGAAGACATCTCCGCCGCAGTGTGCTGTGCTGTGATTGGGGTAGGGAAGGGACTGGAGATCAAGTTGGTACCGGCGTCCTGTTCCGGGCCCGTTGGTGATCCGGTCGTCGATCTGGGCAGCTTTAACCAACCGAGTCCCGAGCATGGCAGAGGTTGTGCAGATAATCAACAAATTAGCACCGACGCCGGATGTGCCTCTTGAGAGGCCAGCATTCGTGTGGCCGCCTGAAGATTGGCGTACAAGTAACTCCATGTACAGCACGACAGTGAGTGACTGGGAAAGCAGCTCCACGAACACGATGGGCCTGCAGGTGCTGTTAAGCCAGGATCAGCCGTCGTCTGCCAGTACCGGAGAACAAACCGCTCATCGTAAAGCTGGGAGTCTGACTGCGGTCCATGGTCGAGCGTCAAATGGAGCAACATTCTGATGGCAGACTAGCTACAAGAGATCCAAAAGGCTCCCTCCATGGCCTTGGCCACTTAGGGCCTGTTTGGGTGCCTCCTGCCGACGCGCGCCTCGGCGGGTTCAAGCCGGCCGCCGCTGTCGTCGCTTCCTAGCAGAGCGAGCAAGAGAGATCAGAGAAAGGGATGCATGTTTTCGTTTCTTTTGATGGCAGCACCATGGGTCATTTCTCCTCCGCGTGTGTACATGTTGTGTCAGAGCGTAAGCTGCGAGATGCATTTTGCAGCTTGGCCTCTCCAATGTAGTAAAACATAGAACTGCTTATAGAAGCTTTTGCATATAAGCTGTTTTACAATGTTACCCCTTTGATACAACACACACATTTCATTGTCCTTGTCTGAACATTAATCTCATAAGTGACTGCAAGGATCTTAAATTTGGCTATTGCCTTGCTAGACATAATTGCAAACTTCGGTTATATATCTTCTGCACTCATCTGCTTGATCGGGTCCTTTAACTTGTACGAAAAATATGCTGCATTCCTGCAGTTTTGAACAGACGCGAGATCCTTCATTTCCTGAAAAACTCAAACATCTTACAATACTCGTGAACGTTAAAAAAACCTCAAAAAAGTTCAGACTTTCCCCGGGTTGGTGAAATCGCTGCTGGTGTCTTGTTATATTCATGAACCTAGTAGGAAATATGAATCATCGACAACCAAATGAAACTGCATATGCAGTACCTTGCAGACTGAGCTATCCTTTTGCCACGTACTAGTAATCTGTTTGCAATATTGTTGCAGCAAGACATACACACAGCTTTCTTCTGCAAACAAACCACTTCATCTCTAGATTCAGTGAACTGAGTAGCGGTAGCACATGGTTGGATGCCCCATGCGGAGGTTTTATCAGGCAGGGAAGTAGATACTTCAGTAAAAAACGATGTGGTTTTAGTTAGAGGACTATACATAGTGAGGTAGTTAATTTAGCAGATTCAGTTATGAGTAGCGTGGTCTGAATAAGCCAGACATGCCGCTCCCTGGGAACCAAATGAATGTAGGATATACGAGCACTTTTAGGTTTAATTTAATCAAAAAATAAATCATAAACATGATGAAAAGATTACAGATTAAAATAGACAAGTCTATGCAAAATCTAGATAAGTCTACAAGCAAAGTAAACAGAACAAGATCTACCGTACTTCGCAGTATATACTTTAGTATAAGTATAGATTCGAAAAGCAAACACTAGAGATATGGTTCCAAAAAATACGTACTGATCGTCCAAAGAAGAAGCCTTAGCGGTCGGTGACGCAGCAAAACCGGGACAGCGCAAAGACGTCGACGAAGGCGATGACGAAGGCAGACTATTCACGAAGATGATGCGCGGCCCAGCCCCGCCCCACCCTGCTGAGCGAGGCGAGCGAGTGAGCATATGTTTCTTCCTTATTCCTTTTATCCACATACTTGCAAGAGAAGATGAAGCAACCTTTTTTTAAAGTTGGTCTTCCTCCACCTCAACTAGCAATATGGGACTAAAGAGTTGCACTCCTATCATGCATGAATAGGCATTTGAGATTTTCAAGAATTATAATGGTTTTAAATGGGCCAAGCCCACATAATTCCAACAATTAAACTGCATATGCAGCGCCGCTCGCTCACTCTTCCCATAAGACAAATAAAAAACTAACAAGTATATCACTATCCTTGTCAGAAAGTTAATCCATACAATGACTGTAGGATGAACATCATAGGCTATTTTCCTAGTTCGATAGACATCATTGCAAAAATCCAGTTACACTACTTCATCATGTCCTTGTAGTGAAGGAACATTTGTGCAGCAGTTTATGTTTTAATCAAATTTGTGCAGCAGTTTCAAAAGATGGAAGATGTTTCATTCTGAAAGAACGTTCAGACATCCTTAGGATTTTTTTTTTCGGAAACACATCCTTAGGATACTTGGGACGCACAGTAAAAGAAAATTTTGAAATCTCCTCTGGGTAGCTTGAATGATCATCCAATGAAAAGCGTTGTCTTAATGTGAAGCGTTCCTCTGCTCTGCATGCAAAAACTGCAAATCAGACATTCAGTTGCAGCGCATTGGATGGACGCCTTTCCAGTGTACCTGAACCTGAAGAGACGAACATGCCAGTATGCAGTCGTTGCCTTGCCAAGTAGCCAATCCCGTCCGCCAGACGCTATGTGCGTCGCCGGCGATATGGGGCGCCAGTGATCTCACAGAAGCTGTGACGCCGAGAAGCTCACCGTCAGTCCCGCGGCGCACCTCCCTGATCCAGAAGCTGACTCCGGCGCTTCCGTGGTCCAGAATGAAGATTCTCGCCGGAGTCCTCGGTGCCCGGCTTGCTCCCGAGCCGATCTCTGCTGCGGCTGCGCCCCAACGGGGCGCGCTCTGCTCCCAGCTTCCCTGCCTTTAATTATGGCTCGTTGGTTGAACCAGAGCAACGACTAGTCACCTGTCCCGATCCGAGCCGCACGGGAAGGATCCGACGGCCGCCAGAACCAGGGGTGGTCGCTATTACACCAGGGGCGGTCGCTATTTGTAATAGCGACCACCCCCAGCCACTGCAGAGGGCTCGGCACGCCGCCATCAGAAGTTCAGAACTTGATCTGGTGAGGCGCAAGGTCCGGCACGCGACACCAACGTCGATTCTCGGGTCCGGCGTCTGGAAGCGATGGTGTTGATCGGCTCGCCCATACACGCCACCGCGACGTCATGGATGGAAGCGAGCATGCGAACGCCGGCCGGCCGGTCAGCGCGTCACTGCCAGATCGAACAATATTTTGGATCCCTTTCCCAATTTCTCTCTTGCAGGTATCTTAAACCAAACAAACACTTGGTTTGTCACGGTTCGTGTGTATTATCATCTAACCGGTGAACGAACTGATCAGAGCACGATTTGTCACGTTCTTCTGAAACTTGTTCTCTCTAGGAGTTGGTGCGCGCACTGAATTTCGTATTCATTTTTCTAATGATGTCAGTCAAAGCTAGTGACGATTGATAGTGTCACAATACCATACCCATTAGCAGATCGTTTTCACCGCATAGTTTAAGCTTTAAGTACACGTATGAGTCGATGTAAGTTACTAACTTAAGAGTGGACTATTTGGTACAAGTAACATCGAGGAAATTAACAAGTTTGGGTACTCGATCATAAGTTGACTAAGGGGGTGTTCGTTTCTCTAGGCCTAAAAGTCACATCAAAACTAATTTTGTTATTTAGGCGTTTTAAATAAGTCTAATTAAAAAACTAACTGCAGAACTTTGTACTAATTTGCGAGACGAATCTAATGAGGGTAACTAAGCCGTGATTAGACGATGGTTACTGTAGCATCACTGTATCTAAACATAGATTAATTAGGCTCATTAGATTCGTCTCGCAAATTAGCCCACTTCTACACAAAGGTTTTGTAATTGAACTTATTTAAGACGTCTAAATAATAATATTAGTTTTGATGTGACCCGCCTAAATTGCCGAACACCCGCTAAAATGAAAGGAGAAGAAGAAGGATGTACATCTTGTCACATCAGTGGGTAGGAGGGCGGATGGCGATGCCGCAGTTCCTCACGGTGAAACGGAGCGGATCTAGTCGACCCTTGTCCTGCCCCTACGAACCTTCGGCGGGAAGAATCATGTCAGGGTCAACCCGCCTTTTGTTTTGCTGCGCTCCTCTGATCCGCGAGTCTCCTCTACACAACCAGCAACCCTTTCTCTGTTCGCTCGATTCTGCTGAGAAAATGTTGTTCGCTCAGTTCTGCTGAGAATCTGATCAGGCCTAATCCAGCGATTACTACCAAAAAGACTGCCAATAAGTTAACCACTTTTGACAGCAAAAATTCTCTATAATTAATTAAGGAGGTAAAAAGCACAACAGCTAAATATAAAGGCTCAACGAAAATGAACCATGTAGAACAATTTCAGTACAAGCTGGGCTTTATCCAAGTCAGACTTGATATAAATCTCAACATCAAAATTGATGTGGTGCCGGCAGACGATTGAGCGCCTTGCAAATGACAATCTTGACCGATCTTACATGTTCAAAGGGAAACAAAAATAAACACCATATAGCTTCAAAAGTGTACAGACTACCAGCACACCTAAAGACCAAGGAGCACACGCCGAGATAAGATCTAAACAGATTCTCAGGTCCAAAAATTATGTGTCAGATTTTGTCTCGGAAGTTCAGGTGAACTACCATCAGTTTGTCCAGGCTGTAGCACACAATCACCACTTCTGAACAGGAGACGGAAGTTCATCCTACAAATCAGAGCCAGCAAGCAGTACATGACAGGTGTAGTAACTTTAGTGTTAAGTTTTTGCTCGTTAAATACGAGGGCTAATAGAAGAGGAACTGTAAAAGCTGCACAGTGCTTGGTTCAAAGCTTTAACAAGGTACTAAAAGCTGACACTTATATCATCACATATATCCTCATCATGGATTAATGCCATGCTAAATTGAGAACCTGCCTGTCTGTACTAATCTTGCAGGCATACAAGAGCTTCCACTTGTCTCAGGTGCTAAGCGGCTACGAAAAGAAGTGATGATTCTTCCTCCCGTGCTAAACGTTGACTCAGCTGCTACAGAAGACGCTGGAATATTAAGCACATCCCGGTCTATACGGGCAAGAATCGGGTACTTAAAGCTGTTACCCACCACTTTAACACAAATTCACAAGACCTTGGAATTGAGTTCAGTTCACCCTCAGACATGCATAGAGCTCTGTGGAAACTTGAGATTGAAGGCCACTGTCGAGTTGCTGATCCCAAGCAGTCCAAGGGTCACCCCAGGCGAAGGCCTGCCGGCCAGCCCGTCACGGCCAGAGCAATATTTTGTCTATTGCAGGTGTCTCAAACAAACACCTTATTTGTCGCGGCGGCGTTCTGTGCTGACGAAGAGCTGGCTGGATCCTCATCGGCATCGGTTTGTTCGGCTGCTGTGGCGTGGTCACTGCTGCGCAATGGTGGTGCGATGTCAGTTCGGTGGTTGCAGATCAAAGCACGACCAGCCGTGGCGGTGCTCTTCTTCTCCCCATGGCGTGCGGTTGGTGGGTTCGGACAAATGGCGAAAGCGTTGCCAGGGATTGCTAGCACGACAATGATGACGTTGGGCGTTATGTACCTCCTTAGAGGCGTTGTCATTGAGCCCATCTCCGCGTTCGTGAATCTCTAGGTGAGAACCTAAATTCGATATCGGATGAGTGTCGACGGCATCTTCGATGTTGCATCGATCCTCCCTTGAGGCGCCGTCTTGGAGATTTCCCCGCTTGTCGATTATCTTTGGTCACGATCTCCTGCAGCTATTAGTAAATTCTTCGTCGGCCGCTTTTTGAGTGGTTTTTTGCTTCAACCTACAATTGGTGTTCATTTATGATTGGCATATGCTCGAGTTTTGTCCGATTGGTGAAAGAATAAACATAAGGAGTCAACCGTACTCAAGAAACAATCCCGGAAGACAACAGAGAAAGTTGTGGATTGGGGTCTTTTTTTTTTGTTTGTTTTTGTTACATCAGTTTAGCGATCGTGCACTTCTGATAATCGATTTTCGTCGGTGATTGTATTTGGCTGTAACTTTCTTGAAAATCAAGGCCACTGCGGCTGTAGCTTTCACTACTTAGCTTTGCTGAAAGCTAAGGCCAGGTTTAATATAATTTTCTCATTATCTAAAAAAAATCTAGAGAACGGACGGATAAGAGCATGATTTTGTCACGTTGTTTTGAAAGTTGTTCTCTGGGAGTTGGTGCGGTTCGTCTCTTTTCTTGATTGTACGTACTGATGCCCTGTTCTGAATTCCCTAATCTGTCAGTCGAATCAAGTGACGACTGATAGTGACACAATACCATACCTTCATTTGCAAATCGTTTTCACTACATAGTTTAAGCTTTAATTACATGTAGGAGTCGATGTAAATTGCTAACTAAAAAGTGGACTACTTGGTACAAGTAATATCAAGGGAATAAACAAGTTTGACTCGATCATAAGTTGACTAAAATGAAATAGGAAGAGGGATGTGCATCATGTCACATCAGTGGGTAGGTGGGGTGGATGGCGATGCCGCAGTGCCCTTCCCGCTTGCCGTCTACGATCTTTGTTGTCTTGATGTACATGTCGCCTCACGAGTTTTGATTGGCCACCTTTCTCTATCAGCTTAGGTTTTTAGGTGAATTGGTTGGTGCATACAACTCAATATGGTATCAGAGCTAAAGGTCTCGAATTTGAATCTTGACGGGCGCAATTTATTAAATAAATTGCAGCACACTCCAATATTCCACGTTTACTACCTGAGGGAGCCTGCACACGATTAGTGCAAAATAAATAGCACACAGAGATTTATCCAGGTTCAGGCCATCCGGAGGCTAATAGCCCTACATCCTGCTTTTCTGGATTATTTGGGTATTAGAATATTACAGTGGGGAAGAGCTCATGTTCTTGAGCTAGAGAGCTTCTAGCCGGAGGAAGAAGAAGAGGAGGAAGAAGAAGTCCCCCTACTAGCTGCCCGGGGCCTCCTTTTTATCTCTACCAAAGGAGCATCTCACATTGGGCCGTACCAGACGAAATAAAGACGGCATGGGCTGAACTGCTGATGGGACGCCTGCTTTTTCTGGCGCAGAGCACGCTGCAATGCGCGGAGGTAATACCGGCGCTGCACCATCTCCAGGATTCGCGTTCCCTTCCGTGCAAAAGGATGCATGCATACAGCACCTGCTTTTCCCCGGACTGTGCGCTGCTGCTGCTGCTGCTGCCACAGCTGCCTTAGACCTTGCGTGGAGAGAGAGAGCCGTGTGGGGGGAAGCAAAATGCACGGAACCCACGCATGCATGCATGTATGTATACTTTTTCCTTTGACTCTTGGTGCATGCACGGGAGGCATGCAAGAGAGAGAGGGAGAGATGCTCTCTCTATTGTGGAATCTTCTCTTTGAAATCTTTCTGAGTCATTTATACATGTAGATAATGTTGGGACCCTAGTTTTCATAACACCGACACATGCAACTCAATATTGACGATTTTACCTATCTCCGCCGTCGGGCTCCTGCCCGTACCCGACCCGACGACTGTGACACTGTGGTTGAACTTGGTCCCGCTCAATATGTACCGGAGCGGTTTTGACAAAAACCCCGTGAAAACCGAGTGGTTTTGAACGGTTTTGCGAACCACGATGGGTAGTCGGCCTCCGTGGTGATGTCAAGCTTCCCATTCCGGAGTCGATGCCTTCGATTGATAACCGCCACCGTCAAGAAGGCCTGGCATAATCTAGTAAAAACGCGGGAGACCTGACCATGGCGAGGGGGGGGGGGGGGGGGGGGGTTAGGATTGCGGTTATTATTTCTCATAATTATGGTTAACCGTAAAAATTACTGTTAGTAGCTAACTGATATTAACCGAGTTAACTGGAAAAACTATTAACCAATCAAATTAACTGCACCGAATCGACGGATACTATTGGATAATTGTTTCTGCATCTCAAACCCTATCCTATATTCTTTATTCAGAATTGGACTCGAACACATATATTATCATAAGATTTGCAAGGATAAAAATTTAATAACAGAGACACAACTAGAGTGAAGACACGCTAACCGTAATATACATAATCAAGAGCATTTATTTCTTATTTATGTCAATCTCAGTTTTGTGTCATATTTTTATGTGTCACTATAAACTTTCTCAAATCACATAATATTCAGGTTTCGTACGGATTTAGAGATCTTTGTTAGTCGGTCGAACAAATATTATCGGTTCCGTTATGACCCGTAAGAGGGAGTGTATCAAGATTGACAACATGTTATAAAGTATTCAATGTCACTGAGTTATATATAGCAGAGCGGAGTCACTATTTTGATTTGAAATGGTTACACCGGTGACATCTGGAGCAGCACTGAGATCGACGCATGCCGGCCAGGAACTTAATTAAACACCCCTTTGTCGTGTTTGCTTGCCACACTTGGCCTAAAAAAGACGACGAGCTCAGCCTCCACCACAACAGACGGCAGCCGCTGGGCACAGCCTCCACCAAACGAGCAACCAACCCAGGGCCGGGGTGTCCGAGCGAGCCATGGAGTTCGCGACGGGTGCCCTGGGCACACTCCTTCCCAAGCTCGGCAGGCTGCTCCAAGATGAGTACAACCTGGAGAAGAGCGTCAAGAAAGACATCCGGTTCCTCACGGATGAGCTTGAAAGCACAGGCGCTGCCCTCCGCAAGGTAGGCGACGTGCCTCCGGAGCAGCTCGACGAGCAGGTCAAAATTTGGGCGCGACACGCCAGGGAGCTGTCCTACGATTTGGAGGACGTGATCGACACCTTCCTGGTGCAGGTCCAGGGCCCTGACCCTCCCAGCAAAAGCAGCTCCAAAAGTTTCGTTAGAAATATGGTAAACATGTTCACCAAGGGCAGGTCGCGCCATCAGATCGCCGAAGAGATTAAGGAGATCAAAGAACGCGCCATGCAGGTGGCCGCCCGCCGTGACAGGTCAGGGTGTAATAACCTCCTCATCAGATCTGCATTTGCATTCTTCCTCATCAGATTTTTTTTCCCGTTCTCCTGAAAGGATCAGTAATGTCTTCTAACAACAGCTTGTTCTGGATTCCTTTTCCTCGGACAGGTGCCGGGTTGATACTATGAACTACCACCACAACCTTGATTGATCCTCGCCTAACAGCTCTGTATACAACGGCGTCTGACCTTGTTGGCATTGATGAAACTAGGGAGCAAGTAATCACGAGGTTTTTCGAGGGAGAGAAGCAACAAAGGATAGTCTCTATTGTGGGATTTGGGGGAATAGGCAAGACAACCCTTGCCAAAGCAGTGTGTGACAAGATTAAAGATAAGTTCCAGTGCACGGCTTTTGTCTCGGTGTCTAAAAATTATGACATGATCAAAATTTTCAAGGACATCCTGTACGAACTTGATCGTGCAGAGTATAAAAACATTCATGCTACAATGTTGGATTTAACGCAACTCCTTGATCTAGTCAAGGAATTCCTAAATGATAAGAGGTATGCACTATCTAGAGTTTGGAAATATTTTAATTTCTTGCTTGAGGTAGCTCATTACTACTGACGCTCGTGATAACACACACTTTGTGTGAGTGAGTGTGGTGCGCACAGCGAATCCAGATGTCTCAATTTGTTTGTTTTTAAATAAAGTCTCTCATCCATTGGTAGAGGCACAATTAAAGGTACTCCCTCCATTCAAAATGGTGTTGTTTTCGGTTTGTCTTAAGTCAGATTGTTCCATCTTTAAATAGTTTTTTTAATTAATTTATATGTTTAATAGCATGTAAACTATATATTATGTAAGTATTATGTTGGTAATCTATTTGAACTTGTAGAAACTTGTGGTCAAAGATAAAAAAAGGAACAGGCCCAATCACTAGATGATTACATGCGAATGCCAAAGTAGAGGTGGCGGATGCGACTCCAATGGAGGCAGATTAATCGGCCCCTTGTCTCTGTCGGCATCAGCGTTAGTGGAGGAGGGAGGCCCCGCATCCGGTGTTCACCTTGTTCGTTCCTAAGTCCAGGTAGTTAATTAGATCTTCCCACGGTGGGCGCTCTCGGCGGCGACTACGTACGGTTGATAGGGTTAGGGTTACTCTAGTGGTCTGATCGACAGAAGTGACGACGGATGTAAGGCGTCGTCAAGTTCGTTGGCATGGAGTAATGGAGAACGAGGTGTCTCGCTGCTGCTGGTGAGTCAAAGTCGTCATCATCAATGGAGAAAAAGGTACTCCGATCCATCTTTTGTCTTGTCGTGGTTCTTCGTGGCCATGATTAGGGGCTAGTGAGTGTCTGAATTCGAGTGACATCGATTTGTCATGGAAAACACAGGGGTTTCCCACTCGATTTGTCATGGCCATGATGTCACTCGAATTCAGACACTCACTAGCCCACAAGCATGGCCAATAAGAACCAGGGCAAGACAAAGAAAAGACCGGAGTAACTCATTATCCGCCTATAATGGCTCCTTCGTCTCGCCACCACAGCTGCCGCCATGAGCGACCACCATGGGAAGACCTAAATTTAAACTTAGGAACAAAAAGGGTGGATTTCCAGATGCTGGACTGCCCTCCCTACCAACGGTGAGGCCGCTGGAGGCGAGGGAGGGGAACCACCGCAAGACACCTCCCTGGTCGTTGGTGTTTTTCCGAGTCGCGTGGGTTTCTCTCCGTGTCAAGGGGTCCGTAGAGGCTATGTATGTGTCTGTATGTAAACTAGTACGGCTGTGCGCGGCGATTTCGTATACTTAGAATATTTTTATATTATTATAGAAGTTTAACATAGTTTATTCTTATAATTTATTTTGTACTATATATTTATGAAATGGTAGAAACTAAACTGGAGAATTTCTCACCGTCTCTCAAACTGAGTATGAGACGAGTCATCATTTACCTTGAATTGTGTCTTATCTAACAATGTATTTGATTTTGTTTTAGAAGGTGAGGTCAGTTCAAAGATGCCATGCTAAACAACTAACATATGTCATGGTAGGAAAAAAGAATGTGTCGTGATACAAATAAATCTTTTGAAGAAAATGTGTCATGCTAAAAATAAGAAAATGTGCCATGCTAGCTAGACATATGACGGTGTATTTTTATAATGGTGTATCTAGAAATAGGAATAAGTGTATATTGGATATTTATTATTCCAAGAGCTATTTTGGGCTCATAATGGTATGGTGGGTAAATTTAAAAAAAGAATTAGATTTTTTTGCTATTTTTATAATTCAAATTTAGTTTTTTTTTTACTTATGGCATTGAGGGCAATTTAAAAATAGGTGTGAAGAGTATTTTTGGATTTAGTTTTTTACTTATAATGGCATGGAGGGCAATTTTGAAATAGGTGTGAAGGGCATTATTGGTTGTTTTTTACTATTCCGAATTTTGCTATTTTTTCACTCATAATGGCATGGTGGGTAATTTAGAAATAGGTGCGAGGGGTATTTTTTTTGCTATTTTTATATTCTGAATTTAGCTATGTTATAAATATTTTTAGGGGGTTTGGTGACTAATTTTTTCATAATAGCAGTGGTGGATAATTTTCTCTTCTTATTTTCTCGGATTTACGTGGAAATTTCTAGCATTTTAGAGCGAACGTGGTGGCTCCTTTTCGTCGTCAAATATATATATAATAATAGATATGTTTCACACTTTCGCTTAAATTGTTAGTTATGCTTACATGGTTGCTCTCCTGGCATACACACAGGTACCTCATTGTTATCGATGATATATGGGGTATTAAACCATGGGAGACACTTAAATGTGCTCTGAGTGAGAATGGCACAAGAAGTAGAATAATCATAACAACTCGAATAATTGATGTTGCTAAGCATGTTGGTGGATTTTATGAGCTCAAACCTCTTACTCATGAGAACTCCAAAATTTTATTCTACAGAAGAATATTTGAATCTGAAGACAAATGTCCAAGACAATTTTATGAGGTATCTGAAAATATTTTAAAGAAATGTGGAGGTGTGCCATTAGCAATTGTCACCACATCTAGTTTGCTAGCTCATAAGTTGGGAGATATAAATGAATGGCACGAGTTGTGTGACTCTATTGGTTCCGGACTTGAAGGAAGTCATGATTTGGACGATATGAGGAAGATATTATCTCTTAGCTATTATGATCTACCTTTTCATTTGAAGACATGTTTATTATACCTTAGTATATTTCCAGAAGATTATGAGTTTCGAAGGGATCGGTTAATATGGAGGTGGATAGCAGAAGATTTTGTCCGGCATGAGCACCAGAGCTTATTTGAGGTCGGAGAGAATTACTTCAATCAGCTTTGTAACAGAAACCTAATTCAACCATTTAAAATGAATGCAGAAGGTAAGCCACGGAGTTGCCGCGTGCATGACATGGTGCTTGAACTCATTTGTTCCTTGTCAAAAGGAGAAAGCTTTGTCACCACTACGTCGGGTGATGCCGGCATGCCATATTCAAGATGCAATGTTCGCAGGTTATCTCTTCATAGTATTACTTGGCCTGCAAGAGACATGCCAAAATTAAGGTCCCTTAGTATCTTCCGTGGTGCTGGTATATTAGATTCAATGCCATCCCTTTCATCTTTTAATCTTCTACGGGTACTAGATCTAGAAGGTTGCGACCTTACAAACCATCGAGGTCTGAGGTTTCTTGGGGACTTATTACACCTGAGGTATCTAGGTCTACGACTTACTGGATATGATGGGAAAATCCCTGAAGAGGTAGGGAGGCTACAGTTTTTGCAGACATTGGACTTGATGGGAGCAAGTATACGAGATCTGCCAACGAGTCTTGTAAGGCTAAGGCAGTTGATGTGCCTGTATGTTCACACAATGCTGCCAAGTGGATTGAGAAATATAACGTCCCTGGAAATGCTAACGGGTATGATGGATTCTAAGTTCATTGTTGAAGAGTTGCGCTATCTGACGCAGCTGAGGCAACTCCATATTCATGTTTTGCCGAATGTGGTAGGCAGCTCAGATCAGTACCCGGCTAAAGCATTGTTAGAGTCCCTGGGAAGCCTGCAGAAAATAACAAAGCTACAGATCTGGGCTCTGGACGGAGCTGATCTTGAAGGCTCGGTGGAGTCCCTTGGAAACCTGCGCATCTTTCTATTGGTCAAGCCTTGTTCTTGCCGACATGGATTAATCCTGTATCGCTCAGTTTCCTCTCCTACTTGCTCATTGACATACGTGAAATGCGAAGGGGGGACATCCACGTCCTCGGGACGCTGCCGTCTCTTTGTTATCTATACTTTGTTGTCAGTGGACCAATGAAGGAAAGGTTCAGGGTTAGCGCTGATGCCTTCCCATGTTTGAGGGAATGCAGATTCTTTGGTTTCGAAATAGTACCATCAATAATCCCAGCAGGGGCAATGGCAAGGCTGGAAAATTTTCAATTCTGGATCTGCCTGCAGGATTTCGTCAGTGGTGACTTTGACGATTTGGCCATGGACCACCTCCCTTCCCTTCAGAGTGTGTCTATTAGTCTCCAAACAGATGGGACAGCTGAAGAGGTGATATCGACGGTGGAAGAGATGCTGAGGTACAAGGCCGCTGTCCACCCCAACCATCCCTCTATAAATATCAAAAGGCGTAAGTCTTTACTTTGCTGCTTCAGTTTTGAAAGTTTAAAATTATGTACATTTAGTACTGCTTATAATTATCAAAGATCAGAGTTGCTATGCTTTACATACTGTACAGGCACTTTGTGGTACCTGTTAGATATTTTTTTTTTTGCGAAAATACCTGGTTGATATTTGTTTTGCCCCTTCTTGACATTAATTTCAGATAATGCGATGCGTCGCATAGTAGAATTTCACGGTTTCAGTGCAGCAATTAGGCTCAGTGACTGATTATTATGAAACTGGTACGTCCTGTCTCAACAATTAACCGCTTCTTTGCTCTGCTTCTGAAATTTTAAGTATGTTGTTCTGTTTGCATCACCGCCACGGACGCCGGTAAACTCATTTGTAGGCAGGCACAAGCTGTTCCGCAGCAACGTTAGACGGAATAGTCGTGAGCCTTACCCTTCAGGTTGTTCCGTAATCTGTTTTCACGTTGCCCACTTTTGATGCATGACAAAGTTAACTCTTTTTTGTGGCTTGTCCACTAATTTACTCAGTAGGCAGTCCATTATTGTTAAATAGAGATCCTACGATCTGGATGTGATCTGCTGTTTGTTAGCATTTTTCAACTCTGTTTTTCTGCTCATAAAACCACTTTTTGTGGGAATGGTCCGGATTATCTTGACATTGAAGAAGTCATCCATGCATTTCGTTGTCAGATGTTTCACGTCACCTACCACTGAAAGAATAATTAGCTGTAAGTGTGTCATACAAAACATAATTAACTAGCGTAATCGATGTGCCTGTTGATACCGAGAGGCCTTTGGATATTTTTTTCCTTCCCAAGCTATATGCTAGTGTAGTGTCTCTTAGACGTTAATCTGATTGGAGTGTACATATGTGTGTTCTGAAGTGAGGCTGTGTTTAGGTCAGCGTTTGCTCTGTATCGTATTTTTTTTTAGAGAAAAGGGTCGCCCCCTAGTTTCATTAACATGAAACAGAGTTTGGTACATAATCTCTGATTACAGCACTCGGTGGGGTCGCTGCCCCGTGACACTCAACTGTCACAGCATTGTTGTTCAGTAGTGAACCCCTTACAGCTACTCTCGGAATTCTGTTCGCACCATCCTCCTGGCTCACCGCGCTCCTACCAGCTTCTGGCGCCATATCTCCTCCATTCTCCTGGCTCCCCATGGTACACAGCAATCTCGGCACCTCCTCCAACTTTGAAGTCAATTTGTCGATGAAGACATCCAGCTGTTGAAGCATTTCTCCTTTGCAAAGCTTTCTCCATGTCCTCAGCGTATTCCTTGTCTTCCTCCATAGCTCTTTCATCCCTGTCCACACGTGTCCCTGGAAACACAAAGCATTTCTTAGAGTCCATAAATTCCACATAACAGAAGAGGATAAAATGTTCATAGCACCATATTTTTTGTTACTCAACCACCACTTCGCAACTGATTCATAATCCCTACCAATGTCTTTTTGGCACAGATCAGACACAAAACTCCACATCTCTTTTGCAACCACACACTGAAAAAGCAGGTGACTTGTAGTTTCAGTTTCAGAACAGAATAGACAGGTTTTGTCAGGAACTTCCTTTTTCTTAGCTAAGTTTACTCTTGTAAGTATCTTGTCGTATGACACCAGCCACAAGAAAACATGTATCCTGGAGGGTACAGTTACATTCTAGATAGCTGGAGTGTACACAGGCTGCACCCCCCATTAAGAAATCACAGCATAAAGAGATCTAGTGTCATATTGCCCAGAAGAGGAATACATCCATACAGGAGCATCCTGTTCTTCCACCAAAGTAATTGACTCAGCAATGGCCACTAGCTCAAGCCATCTATTGTACATTCTATCATCTACTCCTCTCCTAAAAGTCAGCTTAAGGTTCGTACCATCCCAAACCTCAGCCACCGACTTGTTGTGCTCATTGGAGATCATATATAGGTCCCAGAATTGTATTGCCAAGCTTGAGGTCCCAAACCACTGATCTTCCCAAAATCTCACTCTCCTCCCATTCCCAATTTTCCAACTGTATCCTAGTTTCGCAGCCTCCATAGCCCACAAAACCCCCTTCCAAAAGGGGGAGCCTACATTCCTAGGACAGCAGAAAATATTGGGAGAGGAAGTTCTATACTTGTGATCTACAATTTGCTTCCACAGTTTATTATCATCTAGATGATATCTTTTAATCCACGAGGCTAACAGGCACATATTCATCTCTCTGATATTAGTGATCCCAAGACCACCATATTCCTTTTTCTGGCTCACCAGGCCCCATCTGGCTAGGTGAAATCTATGCTTCTCTTCCGAATTATCCCAGAAGAAGTGGGCCATATGGGTGTTGATCTCATCCACTGCCCACTTAGGAAATTTAATGATTGAAAGCAAATAAATGGGAATACTGGAAAGACATGCTTTCAGCAGTACCAATCTACCCCCATAAGAGAGCAATTTGCCCTTCCAACCCTCAATTCTTTTCATTAGCTTATCAACCACAGGTTGCAGCTCTTCTCTCTTCAACTTACTATGGTGCAAAGGTACACCTAGGTATTTCATAGGGAAGTCACTTTTTTTACAACAGAAAATCTGAGCAAAGACATTAATGTCCTGCTCATCCATATTTATAGCTAGCAGGTCACTTTTATGGAAATTAATTTTCATGTCAGAGATTTGTTCAAAGCAGCTCAAAATCCACTTCAGATTCCTAGCACATTCCACAGAGTTTTCTACAAACAGGATAGTGTCATCAGCATACTGCAGGCTGATGACACCTTCAGGTCTAAGATCACACAAAAGGCCTCTAATCTTACCCTCTGCGGTAGCTTTGCTCAACATCTTTGTGAAGACATCTACAACAATATTAAACAAGAGAGGTGACAAGGGGTCACCTTGCCTCAGACCCTTTCCAGCATTAAAATATCCACTATTGACATCATTTATTCTAACACACATTTTGGCACTTCTAGTGATACTATTTATCCATCCTATCCATTTCTCAGAAAAACCTCTTAGCCTAAGCACTTCCTCAAGGAAGTCCCAGCTCACCCTATCATAAGCTTTCTCATAGTCTAGTTTCAGGACTAGCCCTTGAGATTTACTACTATGAACAGAATGAATTATTTCATGGGCACACACCACACTTTCCAAGATAAATCTCCCCTTTATAAAAGCACTCTGATTTGGAGAGATCAGTCTCTCACAAATCTTGTTCAATCTCATGGTTAGAACCCTGGTAATGATTTTCAAACTACAATTGAGAAGACTTATAGGCCTAAACTTTTTCAACTCTTTAGCATCGTTTTCCTTTGGGATTAAAGTCAGCATGGCATAGTTTAGCCTGCCAACATCTAATCCCCCACGCTCAAAATCCCTAACCACATTCATGAAATCATCCTTAATCACATCCCAGAATTTCTGATAGAAGAGGAAAGAAAAGCCATCTGGCCCTGGAGCCCCCTCAGCATAAGATTCAAACACTGCTTTCTTCACCTCCTCTTCAGAAATCATTTCAACCAAAATGTTGTTTTCCTCTTCAGTCACTTTCTCAGATTCGCCCCAAAAATCCATGTCTAATCTCATGTTTAGCCTGGGTTCAAACCCAAAAAGGTCTTTGTAAAAACCTACTGCTACTTCCAAAATATCTTCAGTTTTATCCACGAGGCCATTAGGCCCCTCAATTTCAGAAATGAATTTCTTCCTCCTTCTTTGATTAGCTATTGCATGAAAATAAGCAGTGTTTCTGTCCCCTTCCTTAACAATTCTATCTCTAGACCTCTGTCTAGCTGCAGTCTCCTCCTGCAGCCAGATGTGGTCCAGTTCTTTTACAATATCTCTCATTCTCTCTCTATCTTGGTCAGTTAACTGACTTTCTTCTGAAAACCTATCTAAGATGTCATACTCCAAGATTAACTCTTTTTTCCTCATTTTCTTACTAACAGAGACATTAATGTCCCATCCCCTTGCCTTCTTTCTAAGGAGCCTAAGCTTATACTGCCAGATATCCATAGGATTAGTTTCACTACACGGCATATTCCAAACCTATCTAACCAAGTCCCCAAAGTCAGCCTCTCCTAACCACCATTTCTCAAAACGAAATAGTTTAGTAGTAGTTTCTCTTCTCTCCCCTGTATTTACCATCAGGGGGGCATGGTCACTGCCATACTTAGGTAAGGCCTTGACCAAAGCGAGGGGGAACTTACTTTCCCAGTCAGTAGTAACAAAAATTTTGTCTATGGCAGCCATAATCAAGTTCTCCTGGTTATTGGCCCAGGTAAATTTCCTTCCTGAAATTTTTAATTCGATCAATCCAAATTTATTAATCCAATCATTGAACAAAAAGGTCCAATGTGGATTAGCACTCCCATTGCTCTTTTCACTTTGAGTTCTTACTAAATTGAAATCACCCCCCAACAGGGTAGGACCACCCCACAACTCCAGCACAGCATGCAACTCATCAATGAATTCCTGTTTATGTTCATCATAAGGTGAACCATAAACAGTGACCAATCTCCAAAGAAAATTGTCTTTTTTGTTTTTCAGGAAAAGGCAAAGAGAAAATTTATTAATCTGCCAACTAACTAATTCAAACAACTCATTCTTAAAACCTACTAGAATACCACCAGCGGTTTTCTTAGCAGGCAACCATTTCCAAGTAAAGTCATGTCTACCTGAAATAGTGTGCAAAAAACCAGGATCAAAGTGAGTTTTCTTTGTTTCCTGGAAACCCACGAAGTCGAGATCATTTTCACCAATGAAATCAAATAATTTTTGCATCCTTCCGGCCTTATTAAGGCCCCTCACATTCCAAAAGGCTCCTATCATTTTATAACGTTTTTATTAAAAGTACCCCTATTCTTTTTTACTACAGCAGACCAAGCTGCCTCGCTCGACTTCTGTGGGTTTTTTATGGAATCAGCACCACCATCCTTCTGGTAGCTAGAGGTGGAAAATCATCGACAAAACCTAACTCATTTTGATTTAAATCCCCTACTGCAGGGAGCAAAATCTCAGGATTCTGCTCAGCAAAGTTCTCCTGCTTATCTACTTCTAAAGCAACTAGGCTCTGAATGTTATCAATAACATTTTGTTCAGAGTCCCCCATTTTAACTCCAGCAATGTTAGCATTGTCAAGTAAAGTATCTACAGGTAAGACAGCAAAGGAATTACCAATGATTTTGTTGTTGGCTTTTTCCAGGTTGTGACACTTCTTTAGCTCTTGAGCTTTCTCCAAGACAGACATGTTATTCCCCAGGTTCCTCTTGCTCTTCCTTTCCACTAAAACTGGACCCCATTTGGCTTTCTTCTTAGGCTTCTCTTTTGGGCTTTCTTGCTGTTTTTGTTTCTCCTCTCCAGTGCTCTTTGTCCATTCCCCTTTCCTGGGAGACATTTCCAGTGAGTCTTGGACAAAACCTAACTCTTGCAGTAAGCTTCTTTTTGGTTCCTCCCCTGTTCCTGGGAAATCCACAACTATCTCTTCATCAACCTCAGAGTCAGAGTCATTCAGTTCCATCTCCTTCAACATTTGCATGCATTTTGCCTCAGACACATCCTTATCCCCCTGATTCAGAAAAGCTAGCCATCTCATTTGTTGTTCCTCATCATTGATCTCGATGTTCATATACTGTTCTCCTCCCCAACACCCTGCACTATTTTGCTGTATCATTTGCTGCAACACTTCAGGGCCTGTTGTAGGGACTGTCCTTCCATGACTTGCACTTAGGTTTGTGTTGTGATTTTGCTGCTCTGGAGATATGTTGGCAGGTGCACTCTTTTCAGTTTCCTTATCTTTTGTTGGCTCCTCTTCATCATCCAGGTCATCTGCCTCATCATCATCCTCTCCATCATTCCCTCCATTGTCTCCTCCACCATCTGGCTTGCTTGCTGGTATTTTATCCGACCCATCCTCTACTGTAAAGTAGAGCTTATAGAGCTTTTGCTTCATTTCCACCATCCTGCTTGTAGGGATCTTGCTTATGTCTTTGCATAGTACTTGGACCCTAGCCTCCTCATAAAAGGATTTAAACAAGATACTCCAGTCCACTTCTTTTAGTATCCCAAAGCATGAGACCACTTGTGCAATCACCTTCCAGGTACACCATTTTGGGGGGATACCAAGTATCTGAATCCAGGCAGGTTGAAGTTCTCCAAATGGGTCCATCTCCCCTTTCCATTCCTGCACCCCAATTGATGTCCCTTCCTTCAGTAAGTCAATTCCAGGCAGGTCCTTTAGGTCACACACCTTCTTCTGTGGAGGAAACCTCACCAGGAACTTGTTTGTGTCCAAGATTCTTATCTGCCATGGCCACTCTTTACTGAAAATCCCTGCTAAGTTCTTCTCCAATTCATCCAGAGTAACACTCCCTTTTTTGACAGTGACCACACCACAGTTTCTAAAGTTGAGCCACTTGACTTCCTCATTTTCATCCACATCAATGTGATAGAAACCCAAACCTTTGCTGGAGCTCCCAAAGTATGTTGCACAGGGATGACACTTCCTGCTCTCAGGACAAGCACCTGAGGGATGATTTGGTGAGTTGCAAATGAAGCAGAACCTGGGTTTGGTACAAATCCCAGTGAAGTGTCCCGGATCCCCACAGTTGAAGCAGATGAGATGCTTATAACGAGGGTCAACAAGAACCTCACCCACTGGCTTCTCCTGCCGGGGTTGTTGATACTGAGCTTGTCTCTGTGGTTGTCGTGGCTGTGGGATGGGATGTTGGTGCTGCTGAGGCGGACCCTGCTGGTATCCCGCCTGCTGCTGCCAGTTACCTCCTGATCCCGCTTGATTCTGGTGCTGGTACTGATTTCCCCAATGTTGCTGAAATCTCGCACCTCCCTGTTGCGGCTTCTGTTGGAACTGATTGTTTTGTTGTCCCTGAAACCTCTGCGGTGGATATCTCTTTTTCTGACCTCGATTGCCTTGATCCGCCATAGGACCTCTTCTCACAGCCTCCGCAAATGTCTTCTTCAACCCAATCTGACTGCACAAAGCCTTAGCGACATTCACCTTCCTGGGAATCGTGAACCTCGCGTCGGCTGGCCTTGCTGGGAAGCACTCTGCTAGTGAGAGCGAATTGGTTCTACCAGATCCTTTCTCACCCAAACAAGAGCTGGCGCAGCAGTGGTGGTGGTGGCGGCGGCGGCGGAGTTGCGCGGAACCCTAAACCTAGGAGGGGTGGATGGGATATACCAGAGTTGCCCGAAGAATTCCTCCACCTGATCTTCTTCCTCCTGATCCGCGTCAGCCTCGCGAATCTCTCCTGGGTCCCTCCTCCTATCCCCTTCGCCCGCAGTCGCTGCGATGTTGCCATGTGTCGAGCATCGGGGCGAAGGGCACCTCTGGGGCGACGAGACGCTGAGAGCGGGCCCTGCTAAGTTTGAATTCCGTTGAGCGCCTTGCCACGATGACTCCGCTCGGTCTCCATCTCCGGGCTCCGGCGGGGGATCGTCGGTGGTGATCTCGCCGGAGATGGTCGACGGGGCCGAGGCCCGTCGCGTCGCCTCACCTGTCTCTCCACTCATTTCTCTCTGTATCGTATTTCGCGTGTGTGTCTGTGTGTGTGGCATTTGGACAAGCGAGGTTCACCCATGTTTTTCACTGTCTGTCACTCTGTTGCAGGGTCAAGAGGTTTACACTGGGGTCGCGGAAGCAAAGATAGTTTCTGCCTCAACCGTGTGTACCAGTAGCACGGTATTGGCTTCGTTGATCGCGAGCTTCGTTCCGTCAGGTTGTCTGGTCGCACGGCCAGTGGGCAGTGGCAGTCTAATGCGTTCTGTTCAACTCTCTGAATCCTGACCAATGCTTCAGTTTACTTCTGCTTCATGAAACCTGTAATAATAGTGTTCATGCCGAACCGCCGGTGGCAGTTCTCTTTTTCTTTTTAACAACGCCTACGTGCGTGCAACAGGTGCAAGTAAGTTTGGAACATATGCGAATGGCAGCGTGCTAATTTGAATCAAGGACATGGATGTGTGTTGCTCGATCAGATCATGTAATATTACTCTTGTTTTGAGGAAATAATATTGAGTCGTTTTTCACCCTGCGCCCCGGCCGGCCGGCGGCCATGCCGCTCTTGCGCGGTATGACCCATTGACTAGAAGCAACGACCAATCAACCCAGCCAATCTAAGCCGCAGGGGACCAATCCGACGGCTACTGTGGACGCTACTCGCGCCACCCCCGCTGCTCAGTGCTAACTTTTTATTCTTTTTATTTTTACGATTACACAATACAACTCAGACATTTATAAAAAACACACACTCACCTCTATGAACGCACATACACAAACTCTATCCTATGAGCATCTTTGAAGACTGAGCCGACAAATTCTCGAATTGAATGTCACCGTTGCCGTTTCGCTATCGACCGCCACGTCGTCTACCGCTAAAACCACAACGCCGTTAAAATCGTAAAAAATCCGCTCTCACAAAAGTAGAGAACCCAAGACCTGAGGTGCTACTGAGTTTCTTGTAATAACTAGGCTACAGACCCAATAGTACAATGTTACCTCCTCGGCCAGCGCCCCGTGTCGTTCTTGCCGAGCGGCGGGCATCACCTGTGCTCACGAGACGACGGCTCCTCGATTGTCTAACTGCCCGCGCGCCTTGTCAGAATGGCGTAGAGCTGCTCGAGTGCCTCGGACCCTTATGGTATTGTTGTTGTTTTCTTTTTTTGTTAGAGCTTACTCCGGCGTAAGGTTTACACATTAACGTTTTGACCAGAAAAATCGAACACCACTGAGATCTTCGGTTTTCGAAAAATCCAATCTGGAAACCAGCCAAAATTCAAATTCTAAATTTTGAATCCAAAAATAAAAAACCTATCAGAAAACCAGGTTGGCGAGAAAAAAAAAGAAAAAAGCAAAAAAAAATAAAAATTTGAAACAATTGAAAGAAAAATGTGTAAAAAAAATAGATGCATTTAAAGTTTTTTTACATATCTTTTGTTTCAATTTTTTTATCAAATTTTCATTTTTGTTAAAATTCAAAAACGAAAAACCAGCGAACGGTTATTCCGAAAACCGGTCCAGTTTACCACTAAAACCCTGCTGCGGCGTTCTTGCGGTGGTGTTCGTCCTGCCGTATTTGCTGCCCTGGCGGTGGCTCACGCGCCAACAACAGCAGCACCAGCAAAGCCAGCGGTGTGCTTCGCCGTACACGAGGAAAGGGGCAGCTGGGATACATTTGCATTTTCATTCCAATTTGATTGATTGATTGCACACCGTTAAGTGTTAACTTCCTTGCAGTGTACGAAATTTCTTATGGAATCCAAGAACGGCGGTGCTGTTGGCTGCTGCCTGCGTACAAGGAAGGAGAGGCAATGTACTGCGACTTGACTTGTGCAAGGTGATCGACTAGCATTAATTTTGTGCAACTAGATTTGTTTCTGTAAATATTCATTGTTATTTGTGGGTTCCTTGTTGCAGTGTAGTTAATTAGATGAGTTTAATTAGCAGGAAGTTACTCGCTCTATGTAAAAATAGATAACGTTTTTGACTTTTCGATAACACGTTTGACCGCTCGTCTTATTCGAAAATTTTGTGTAAATATATAAATAAATAAATCATGCTTAAAGTATCTCTAATAATAAAACAAAACATAACAAGATAGACGAGTGGTTAAACGTGAGTTTCAAAAGTAAAAAAAGTCAAGTAATTTGGAATGGAGGGAGTACTTAAGAATACTTCTTCTAAGGGCAGGTACAATGCTATACGTAAGTAATCTCATAGCCTGTCTCATGCAACTTTAATTTTTGATGAGGTGGAAGAGAGAGAGGGTGGTGAGAGAAAGAGGTGGTTGTTTCGCGAAGCAACCACCTCATACGCTAAAATTTAGGAGTATGAGACGGCTTACACATCATTGTACGAGTGGTAGTTGCCATACAACTCATGCGCTAAAATTTAAGAGTACGATGCAGCGTGGCACGATGCGTACGTGCTCTTCTCTTTGCAGTCGAAGAAGAAGAAGGTGCCGCCGGCGCCTGCAGGACGCTGTGACGTCGAGAAGGCAACGAACAGCAGCAAGCTCACCATCGTGCTATGCTTCAGACGCGACTGCCTCAAGAGCGTGAGCAGCTGCTAGATTGCTGCCCGACACGGCGTGCTACCTTAGATTATATTTAACTATGTCCCAGAATAGATTATATTTAATTATAATAACGAAAAGGTATCTGTACATAACCATAAAGAAGAAAACCAAAAACAAATAAATAAAGAGACGTACAGAAACAAAAAACTAAGCCCAGGTGTCTATCCATTGTTTTATCAAAAGGGCTTCTAATTGTCACTAGCTGTATGGATAACCATACATGTCTGCTTATAGTAATTGAATATGAGAGTTGCTATGCTTTACACAATCTATATTGCGAATTCACCGTGAAATCCTACGGGCTGCGATACTGGGTTGATATTTATGTTGTCCGTCTCCACAATAATTTCAGAGCGTACGTATGATCTCAAAGTTTCAGAGGCCGTTTACTACAGAGATTGGGCTCAATTTCTGAGTACTACAAAGCTGGTACGTCCTCTCTTAACAACCGCTTCTTTTCTCTGCTGCTGAAATTCATTTTAAGTATGTTGATCTGTTTGCAACTTTGCATGCATGGCAGTGTAGTCTCTCTTAGACGTTACTATCGGACTTGTGTGTACATGTGTGTGTTCATAAGTGAGGCAGCGCGCGTGTATGTGAGAATGCTCTGTATTGTATTTCGTGAAAAAGAAATATATATATCATATCTACTGCATGTGCATAAGCGAGGTTCACCAATACGTACTGTTCACTGTCTGCTGCAGGTTCAACAGTTACACTGGGGCCGCGGAAGCAAAGCTAGTTTTGCTGCAACCGTGTGGTGTGGAACAGTATAGTACGGAGTTGGCTTCGTTGATCGCGAGCTTCGTTCGATCGGGTTGTCTGGTCACACAGCCAGTGGCTGTCAAATTAAATGCGCTCTGTTTGCTCCTTTGAATCCTTCTTCAATTTATCTTGATCAATGCTTCAGTTTACTTTTGCTTCATCTATATTCCCATTTCTTAAAAAAAAATTCAAACCTGTAATAATAATGTAATGTTCATGCCGAATTGCGGGCTTATCGTTTTTTTTCCCCTTCTCGACGCAAATTGGGGGCGTACGTGTTAGTTTCTTCAGTTGGCTTGGCCTTGGCTGTAGCGCGTAAATACATACGCATGCGCAACAGGTGCAAGCAAGTTTGGAACATGCGAATGGCAGCGTGCTGAACTGAAGGACATGGATGTGTTGCTCTGATCGTGTAACGTATGTTACTCTTGTTTTGTAGAGATATTGAGTCGGGTTGTTTTTTTTTTTCACCACGTCCAGTACATGCGTGTTGGAGCTTGTTAATTTCGGAAGAAGGCACTCTGGGGGTCTGAACTGTATTGTTGGAAGTTTCGTGTCCAGATTCCGGCCGTCTGAAGTGGCGTTGAGAGACATCGTCGACGCTCTGTTCTCCCGCCGTCGACCTCCGCCGTGCCACGCTGCTCCGCGCCGCGCCATCGATCCGCCCCGCCATGCATGCCGCTCTCGAGCAGTATGACCCATTGGCTCTGCTGCGTTCTGGCCGGTGCTCGCTCCGTCCAGCTTCTGCTGCTCGATCGCCATGCTCACCACGACGACCACGGCGCGGACTCGTCTTGGCCTTCACGACCGCCAGGCACGTACGGACGCGGCGCCGCGGATCGTCGTCCTGTGTAGCAACGTTCCGAGGCCTAGCAACGTCCGTCGACAGGTTCCACGACGACCAAACCAGAAGAGAAGATATGGATGCCCAACTTTCCCAACACAACACCTGGCAATCTTTTCAACAATGGGAAAAAAGAAACAAACGTGACCAGCGCAGCATACACGAACAAAGCACTCTTGATTGCACACAGTTATAAGTTATTAATAACTTCTTTGCAGGCCTGGCTTGCAGAGTACTACGTAGTACAATTTTTTTTTTTTGGAATCCAAGAACGGCAAAGCGCTAGGCTGCTAGCTGTTGGCTGCAGTCTACGTACGTACTAGAACGAATGAGGAGGAGAGGAGGGCATTGTATTGTACTGCAACTTGACTTGTGCAAGGTGACTATCATTACTTTTTGCAGGGTAATTAATTACGTGAGTTTAATTAGTAGGAAGTAAATCAGGAATCCTTCTTCTAAGAAGGAAGGCAAGGCACGTATGTCAGGTATATAAGGCAGTAAATCGTTGTCTACAGTTGCAGGGTAATTAATTAGATGATCTGTATATAAATTTGCCTGGGAGGTTCCGGCTAGCTCCGGCATACGTACGTCCTCGACAAGTTAAGGTCGATTAGCGGCGGCCGGCCTCGCGCGATCGAGATCGATGGTCGACGCAAAGGCGACGCTGCTTCTGCTCTCCGTGCTACTGGTGGCATGCCTCTCGTTCCCAGCAAAATGTGAGTTCGTAGTACGTCGTACACTTTTCGTCTTTTCTTTTTTTTCCCCCTCCTCCTAGCGTGTAGAAACGTGATGTGATGCAGCGCGGCACGACGCGTACGTGCTCTCCTCTTTGCAGGCGAAGAAGAAGAAGGTGCCGCCGGCGCGCCGCCGCCGGAGATCAGTGATCCCACGGGTGGTGGCGGTGGTCTCGGCCGGCGCCTGCAGGGCGGCGGTGACGTCGAGAAGGCGACGAACAGCAGCAAGCTCACCATCGTGCTGTGCTTCAGACGCGACTGCCTCAAGAGCGTGAGCAGCTGCTACTGCTGCGGATTGCTGCCCGACACGCCGTGCTACCTCACCCGGGACAAGTGCTGGAGCGTTTGCCCCCACGCGCGGACCCTGCGCCGTGCCCTGCCGAATCATCCATCCTCCTCTCACCAACTCAGCCTGCTCCAAGATTGCGATGTATGTTGACGAACTGATGGTGACACAACATTCCGTCGTCTGTTTCCAATAATTTCGTTGGAGCCGCCCTGGATTTTGCTGATTCCGAAATTGGCTTGATCGATGCTTTCAGACTCTGGTCTGCCTTTTTTGAACTTATTATGAAATCAGATGTAGGTTCACTGCAATTTCAAAATTGGCTTGATGCTCTTCAGACTCTTATGCTTTTCTGAACTTATTATGAAATCAGATGTAGGTTCGCTGCAATTTCAATGGTTGATCAGAGTTCCCAAATAGTATCATGTTGCGATATAGGTGATTGCTACGACATAACATGTAGACCAAGATGGGGTTTAGCAATCACACTTCCTCGATCATCTCCTTACACTTTTTCTTTCTTGAGGTAGCAGATGATATACAACTCAAATCTGGCGTTTAACTAAGCAGTCAAGGTACCGACAATGTTACGGAATTGTACGTTGTTTTTGGCGTTCACATGTTCAAGACAGTCACGATAAAATTGATGAATCAATCGCCATAAGAGTTCTCCAATAATACTTACCGAAAACAGTGTTATTTTGCTCTGAATGTGCTAGTAAATACAGAGTAAACTACGTTGCCGGCCTTTGAACTTGTACTGCAGTGTTATTTAGGCCCCCGAACTTGTAAAGACTTCAAAGATGGGCGCTTCTGCAATTTACGGTTCATGTACCCAGATGACAATGCGAAATTTGCTATCCGGGGGGACGCATTCTCTTAAGCACAGCCCTGCAGAGTACTACTATCTTGTTGTGCAAAGTAAGCAACTTGATCTTGGTTTCTGTTGTACTTAGAAGCAGGAGACGATACCACAGCGCTCTGAGGGGGTGTTCGTTTCTCTATACCTAAAGGTCACATCAAGACTAATCTTGTTATTTAGACGTCTTAAATAAGTCTAATTATAAAACTAACTGCAGAATCTTGTACTAATTTACGAGACGAATCTAATGAGGGTAATTAAGCCGTGATTAGACGATAGTTACTGTAGCATCACTGTAGCGAAACATAGATTAATTAGGCTCATTAGATTCGTCTCGCAAATTAGCCCACATCTGTAAAAAGGTTTTGTAATTAAACTTATTTAAAACGCTTAAATAGCAAGATTAGTTTTGATGTGACCTTTAGGCCTAAAGACATGAACAGGGCCTGAAATGGGATAGTTCGTCGCTGCACTCTGTGAGTCACGATGTCACGAATTAACCAACCATTGCCTACGACTCGATCAATGAGGCTTCACAAATCAGTGTCATTAGCATTGGCACGGACAATGGCTGCCACGCACCAAGCCTTGGAACCCGACGAGCCGAGCAGCACGGTCCGGCTGTCCTGTCAAGCACCAGTGCACCAGTTCAACATCAATCCATGTCGCAAGGGTGCAGCACCGTGTTCGTTGCTGAACGGTGCTTACAAGCCAATGATAGGCCAGCGCGAAGCTTCTATTCTATCACCATGTTCACCGGCGACGGGGAAGGGGACGGCGAGGCAGGGGAACGGCGTCGTGCGGTGGAGCGCTCGAGCTTGCCTGGCAGGAAAAAACGTCGGTCGGTGGCCAGCGTTCGAATGGCGTTGGCTGACGACCGTCGCCAGCGGAGGGGGCGGCACGGGCGTCGATGAATCCGCCATGCCCGCCGCGCCGCGCGAGCTCGAGCGTCCGGCGGCTCGCTCCGCTCTGTTTGGGTGCGGCCAGCGACTCGCGTCATTCCGACCTCCAGTTCTTGCTGCGGGAGCCATGGATGGGCGCGACGAGGTCCCTTGATCCCGCCAGGAGGACGGGCTGGAGGAGGCGCCGAGCGGGGCTGAGACCGCCGCCGCCGGAGCAGGGGCATCCGACTCAGGGGCGTTTTTGCAAATATTTGGATCGCGATTAATCATCGCGATCCAAACGGAGGGTGTATTTGTAAATATTATGGATCGCGGCTATAGTCACGATCCAAATTAGGGGTCTTTTTGCAAATTGTGTTTCGGGCCGGGAAGATGGCCGCCGGCGACGGTCCGCTGCGCGTGCCCGCCGCCGGCCTCCGCCAGCCGCGCCGCCCCGCCCCGCATCCCGCGCCTTCCTCCGCCTGTTACACCCGCTCACCGCGCGCAGGGCCCTGGCTCGTCTGCACGTGCTGCTCTGCTGCGGCCGGCGGCAGCGCCGGGAGACGGTGACGACGAACCCCGCGCCGTGGTCTCTCGACGGAGCTCCGCCGCGTTACGTGCGCGTGTCGTCCTGATGCGTCTTCATCCTTGACGCGTCCATTCGCACGGGGGGCCATCACCTGAGAAATCTCGCGATCGAGCAAGAGGAACAGACAGACATGTATGTGGGTGTTTTTCAGAATGTGGGTTGGACAGGCACGCAGCAAGTTTTGGTGCAAGATTGCACATTGCAGTTTTGATTGACAAAGATGGATTGCAGCACATCACGAATTTACAGAGTTTGTTACAGATGCTTCATCAGTTTCTTTGGTAGCGAACTGTATTGCATGTTTCAGTCAAAAGCCTGAAGACAGTTTCTTTGGTAACGAACTGTACTGCATTATTCAGTCAAAAGCCTGAAGATGCTTTGCCCTGAAAGAACAATCACCTTTAGGTTCTCTGCTTCGTTTCAGGTTCACATTCAGACTTTTTTTTTGCGTTTTTATTCAGGGAATGTAACACAACTAAAACTTATCCTCACAGTTCCTTGTACTAGATGGTTCGTTTCCTTCCAATATTTTTATGTACACCAATCAATATAACTCTTAGCCCCTAGCTTGAAAATCTCTTGTCGTACGCGCCCCACCCGCAATCAGATGTGTTGCAGATGCGTTTTGACGTTCACCTAATCAGTAATAACTCCTGAAAGTAGGAAAACTTGTGTTCAACGGTCAGCTCACAAGTTTGTGAGTTGAGAGTTCTCCACAAAATGTTTTCATAACACATTATGCTGACCCCCTAGTTTAATCCTTTCTCTGCATTTGACGAACTGACAGACTGCAGACTAAGCACTAGTACAAGGTCATTTCAGAGGTAGTAGGTTTTTCAAACGGTAACACACTAATACTCAATGTAATGCTAACAAAGGATGCATGGATACAATCTCGAAAAATAAGGGCTTCATTTCACTGTCCTTGTCGTCACAGTACAATGTAAGTACTTTCCCGTCAAAAAAATTCTTTTCTCGTCAAATAAAAAGAAGAAGAGAATGTTAGTAGTGTACAATGACTCAAGTAACATTTTAACGTGCATCAGATTAATCGACAGTTCGTTTCCTTTAAGTTTTTCTGTACCTGATATTGTAGACCAGAGCTTTCTTATGATGTGAGTCCACGGCCATACCTTATGCTAAAGATCATCGGATGATATTAATCACTTGTCACTTTAGGATGAAAAAGGCCTGATTTGCCTTGTATGACACTCTAGCTAACTCGTCCTTTTGCTCAACAAGTGATCTAATGGCGCAATTTTTTTTGCTTTGTACTAACTGAACTTCGGTCGGTGCTTCCTCCAAAAAAAAAAAAAAAAGAGGAAAAATGTTACCATTCATTGTTTACTTGCTATGATTTGTAGGATTAGTTCATGATCTAAAATCCGAAGTTTCCTCTGTCATGTGATGGTTCAACTTCGATTACTTGTGCACAGGTTAAAGTTCACGGTTTTCTCCCCATTTTGCTGTATTACCATTTCAGAAACTCCCATTCGATTATAAATCCTTACACCAAAATGGAAGCTACGTCTTTTATTTCCTCGATCGAGCCTATCCCAGCACAACCAGTTTGCAAGACCATGTTCGTTGCTGAACTGTGCTCACGAGCCAAAGATAGGCCAGCGGGAGGCTTCTATCACCATGTTCGCCGGCGATGACGAAGGGGACGGCGAGGCAGTGGAACGGTGTCGTGCCGTCGAGCACTCGAGCTTGCTTGCCGGTGGTTGGCAGCAGCAGGGTTCGATTGGCCCTGCCTGAAGAGCGCCGTCGCAGACAAGCTGGCAGCACCGGCTTTGATGAAGCTGCCTTTCCGGCGGCCGCGCCGCGCGAGCTCGAGTGCCCGGCGGCTCCCTCCACTCTGTTCAGGAGCGGCGGCGACTCGCGCGCGCGGTTCATTCCGACCTCCGGTTTTTTCTGAGCCATGGATGGGCGCGACGAGGTCTTGCGGTCCCGCGGAGGAGGACGGCGGCGGCGGAGGGGCCGGAGGAGGAGACAAGCGGGGGAGAGAGCGCCGCCACCGGAGCAGGCCGTCCGATTCAGGGGTCATTCTGCAAATATTTGGTCGCGATCCGAAATACACCCCTGATTCGGATCGCGACTGATAGTCGCGATTCAAACCAGAGGTATTTATGTAAATAATTGGATTGCGATTAATATTCGCGATCCAGTTAGGGGGCATTCTGCAAAATGTATTTCGGGCGCTCCCGCGACGGTGGCGAGCCGCCGCCGCCCACCTACACCGGCCGTGCCCGCCATCCATCCCGCTCTTTCCTCCGCCAGCCGAGCCGGTCCTGGAACGTATGGAGTCGGTGCCGCGACAGCGCCGTAGCGCCCGGAGACCTTGACGACGACGAACCCTGCGCCGTAGAGGTTCTCGCCGGAACTCCGCCGTGTTACGTACGGGCCCTGCTTTCACCGTCCCGATGAGTTTTTATCCTTGACGCTTCCGATCGCACTGACAAAGGGCACCGAGCGAGAATCTCATGCTGCTGGCCACATACCAACCAATGCTCTGCTCTGCGATCGAGCAGGAACATACAAACAGGGTATCTGCGTGCTTTCAGAATGTGGGTTGGACAGGTACGCAGCAAGTGATTCAAGGTATTGATTGAAGACGTACGAAAACCTTGTGTTGAATCTAAATATGTAGTAGCACCCGTTTTTGTTGTAGAATGCTGACCTTTCTGCTATGTCTCCAGTTAAATAGAAGGGTTGTTCTGAATAAATTCTGAATGAAATAATTCATTGCACTCTTCTTGTCTGAAACATTAGATATGATAACTGTAGGAAGAACATAATTTTTTCACAATTCCAAGATCTGTGTCTTTGTGGAATTCATTTAGCCTGGGCATCCACATGCTTGATGAGGGCCTTTGTTAACGAACTGCATTGCATTTTTTTAGTGAAGGAATGGGCTGAAGATACTTTTCTTTGAAAGAACAATCACCTTTCAGTTTATCTGCAGAGTTTCAGGTTCACATTCGGTTTTGGGTTTTCATTCAGAATCTAACGTAAGAATAAAAATCAACAGTAACTCCTGAAATTAGGAAAACTTTTCGTTAAACGGTCAGTTCAGAGGTTTATGAGCTGAGAATTTTTCCACAGAACATGTTTAATACATTATGCTGATCCCCCAGTTTAATCTGTTCTTTGCATTTGAAGAAGTGACTGACTGCAGATTAAGCATTGATACTTGGTCATTCCAGATGCAGTGGATTGTTCGATCAAAATAGCTGAAATCAAGGCCCCTGTCTACACATAAGCGTGCTACTGTACAATGACTCTGTGAAGAATATATCTGACACAGCTCCACCTGTACATCTTAGCGCAATTGGTCTGGTAAAATGTTTCTTAGGGAGGATATTAAACAATGTGGTAAAGTCCATCGCCTTTTAGGAGCTCCCATTCTTGATCAGAACCTTTGTCACAAAATCGTAGAATTGAGAAGATATTTGACCAATCCTTGATCCATCTGGTTAAGTTGCTGCCTATAATCAAACTTCCAAGAAAAATAAATTATCAAAAAAAAAAAAAAACTTCCAAGAAAAATCTTCTTTCTTCTTCATCTCCCTAAAAGGCTGATGTTTCATAACCTCCTCCAACCTATCTTATTCTGAAAATCAACAGCCATTCTGCATGAGTTCAGTTTCACATTTAGATTTTGTTGTCTTTTTTACTCAAAATATAATAAAAATATCAAGTGCCATTTTCATGTGCTTCAGATTAACCGACAGTTCATTTCTGATATTTTCTGAACCTGGTACTGCAGAACCACATCTTTAATTTTTATGATGAGAGTCCGAGTCCATAACTTTTGATAAAGAACATCCACATCAATTACTTATCACTTTTAGGATGAAAAGGGCCTGATTTCTCTTGAACGGCACTCTAACTAACTCGTCCTTTTGCTCAACAAGTGATCCGATGGAACATTTGCTTTTTTTGCTATATGTAACTGAGTTTTGGAGAGTGCTTTCTCAACAAAATAGAAAAATAAAAATTCAGAGTGTTACCACTCATTATTCACTGGCTATGATTTGTAGTATGACATCAAATCCAAAGTTTTCTATTGTATGAGATACTCAGTACCTTTTATTCTTGTGCACATGATAAAGTTGACATTTTTTCTCCTCATTTTGCTATGTTTCCACATTTCAAAAACTCCAATCAGATTGATAACCTCATCACCAAAGTCATGGTAATCCTAGTTTTTATGTTTTTATATTCCTTATACACTATCTAAAGCGCTTAACCTTTTTTTTTGAAGGGTACTAAAGTGCTTAAGCTGAGAATATAGTTTTTGACATATACGGAAGTTATGTTTTTTTATTTCCTCTGTCGAGCCAATCCCAGCACTTCCAGTGTGCAACTCGCTCTCCAGGATCTACACGCAAATTGGTAGTTGATAAGATCAAGCGCACATGGGAACGTGCTTTTTGTATATGAAAACTTCGCCATTTTACCTGCACATTGGATCAAACTATGTACGACTCATAAAATTGAAATATAGTACTGTTCAAAATTTCGAAACAAAAAGAGATAGTAGTATGAAATTTGCCGTGCCAACCCCCGGTTGGGCCCACTGCCATACACACCCAACGAGGCAAGCCAGCGCAGAAGGAGAAAGACACATCACCGCCCCACCCGCCCCTTCCTTCCATCTTCTCACCTCTTTCTCTCTCCTGATCTCCCCTTCCCGTCGCGCGCCCTCTCTCTCTTCACCGTCGCCGGCGAGGCCGCCGCCGCCGCTGCCGTCCCGTTTTCGCGACCCATGGACGGCATCGAGGGCCTCCTGGCCCAGAACTTCGGCGTGCGGCCGCAGGGCAAGGCGGCCCCCATGGCGGGCGCCTCTTCCCGCCCCGCCGGATCCGCCGCCGCCGCCTGGACCAACCCCAGATCCACCCCCGCCTCATCCGCCGCCCCGTCCTACGACGACCTCTTCTCCGCCCCCGCCCCCGCCCCCGCCCCCGCCTCCGCCTCCGCCTCGTCCTTCGACTCGCTCTTCGACTCCTACAAGCCCGCCGCATCCACCACCAAATCCAAGCCGGCGCCTTCGGCGGCGCCGGTGTTCGACGACGACATCTTCGACTCGGTCCCGGGGCTGCGGGCGTCCAAATCCTCCGCGTCCTTCTCCTCCGCGCGGTTCGACGGCGGGGACGACCTGTTCGGGGCGGCGCCGGCGGCGGCCCCCGCGTACGACGATGTGTTCGGCGGCAACCGCTCCGCGTCGCCGCCCGCGTACGACGACGACCTGCTCGGCGGGTTCGGGAGCAGGCCGCCGGCGGGGGAGAAGAAGAAGGCGTCGGTGGCGGTGGATGACGACGACCTGCTCGGTGGGTTTGGGAGGAGCCCGGCCGAGGAGAAGAGGAAGCCGGCGGTGGAGGAGGAAATGGGGGGCGTCGGGTTCGACGATCTGATCCCGGGGTTCGCTGGGAGCAGCCCGCCGAGGAGTAGGTGAGCAAGCTTGCGCCTTTCCACATTTGGATCTGCATTTGGCATGGGTGCTAGTTCTATTGGACCAGAGACTTAGGCAATGTGAAGTTCAGTAGGTTGAAATGGAATGTTCGAGCTAGATCTGGTAGTGTTGCGGACGACCTTTTACTAGGATAGAACTTGTGCTGCGTTGACGATTGAATTGAGCGAATTGTAGATGCTGTTCTTCTTTTCATCCATTGTTCTTTTGCGCATAAATAAGATCACTTGAGGTGAAAGAAATTTATCCTCGTTTGCAGTAAAAGATATCCTCACTTGCACCGATTCATCCTGAACCTGCACTTGGAAGTTTTTATAGATGAATAAATATCTTCCACAAGAAGGATAATATGACCAAGTTTATTTAATCATTTATTTAATCATCCAACGTATGAATGGAACCTATATAAGAAAATCATCCACCTTTAGGATTCAACTAAATTGATTATGCTTGGTAATCATCCACTTATATGGAAAGATTACGCAGTTATCCACCATAACATTACATATGGTGGCTGAGTGTGCAAAGATTTCAGATTCAACAATTTATCATGCTGCCAAACTCCTGCTCTAACTATTGCCACTTGGAAGATCTTTTATTCTCATATCTATAATCAGAGAACTTGAGGGGTTCCTTGGTAAATAACCATTTCCGTAAATGCTCTTGTTTGAAAAAACATATTTACAGAGTGCATAACTTGTGCAATATAAATGTTGGTTGTTGTTTGCTAAGTTTGTATAAGCCTACCATGCCCTTTGTTTGCCCATGGTTGTCCCATGAAATCTCTTTTAATTTGTTTATCCACAGTAATAATGAATAAAATGTGCTGTTGTTTCCTCTTAATTAAAGCTAACTTTCCCATTTCTTCTGTATCCTCTCGGCAATATGTTTTTCTTCTGAGTCCTGACAATTCCTCATGCTCATTATTATTTGCAGGAAGGCTGATGGTGATAACAAAAAGAAGCCAGAATTTAATACTTCTAAACCAACAGCTAGCATGGCAGAGGATCCATTTGTTGTTCTGCCAGGGCGATCCCCAGATCCCTTGGAGGATCTGGGTAAGTCTGCAAACTCCGAGGACAAGAATGTCAATAGTACTGATGCTGATGATAGTTTATTTGAGGATTCAAGTGCTTCTGACGAGGTCCAAGGATCAGATCCTTTGTTTACCTCTGACATCAATGGTCATGCCAAGAACAGTAACCCATCAAGCAGAGCTCGAGATTCCAGCCCTGTGCATCACTCGATGAATGGAAATTCAGCACGCAAATCTTCTATGGAGGACCTTGGAGATGTCATGCCTAAGTCACAGTCTGCTAGGTATTCTGATAGTCATGGTGATGATATGGTTCAGTCACCACGATCTACTGAATCTGAAGATGACATATGGCTTACAGTTTCTGAGATTCCCCTCTTCACTCAGCCAACTAGTGCTCCACCGCCGTCCAGATCACCACCTGTTCTTAAACAAAAACCACCGATATCAAGTGCAAATGGAAAGAAGAGTGCGCATGTTCGTCGGTCTAGCCAAAGCTACAATTATTACACAGATGTACCAAAGCAAGCTGAGGTAGATGATCTGGAAAGTTTTGCCAGGGGCAAACCTGTGTACGACAACAATGTTTTTGATGAAGATTTTGAGAGGGATTCATTAGATCGTGAAGAGAAAGACAGGCAAGAAAGATTGGAACAAGAACGAGAAATGAGATTGAAGGAGGAAAAGGAAAGAGAACAGAGAAGACTTGAAAAGGAGAGGGAACTGGAACAACAGAGAGAAAGAGAGAGAGAAAGACAAGCAGTGGAGAGGGCTACAAAGGAGGCACGGGAGAGAGCAGCTGCTGAAGCTCGTGCAAAAGCTGAAAGGGAGGCCCGCCAGCGTGCACAGCGTGCTGCTGTGCAAAGGGCTCAGCAAGAAGCCCGTGAGAGGGCTGCAGTTGAGGCCAAAGAAAGAGCTTCTAGGGTTGCTGCAGAAGCAAGGGAGAGAGCCGCTGCCGAAGCCAAGGAGAGGGCTGCTGCTGAAGCGAAGGAGAGGGAGAGGGCTGCTGCCAGGGAGAGGGCTGCAGCAGAAAGAGCTGCTGCTGAGAGAGCTCAGCAAGAAGCAAGGAAGAGAGCTGAACGAGCTGCTGTGGAAAGAGCTGCTGCTGAGGCTCGAGAAAGGCAGGCAGCAGCAGCAGCTGCTGCTGCAAGAGAAAAAACAGAGCACGCCAGATGATCTTGAGTCATTCTTTGGTGCCAGTGCTCGTGCCAATAGTGCACCAAAGCAGAGTGCTTCAACTCCAACAATGGTGAGTGCGTCTGCCAAAATGTTACATATTACATAAAAAAACTGTCCTCTAGGCACTATACCTTTTGCTAATATGTGATGTTTTAGGACTCTATGTTTGGTTCTGGAGCTCAAAGCAGAGGAACCACAAATGGATCACATCGGGCAGCATCGACCTCAGCATCTACAAAAAAAGCACCATCAGCCACAAGTTTTGGGGATGATTTATCTGACTTGTTTGGAGGTATTAGTCTTTGCAGAGTAGCACTATAGTATTTTTATAAATTTCAATGAAATTGTGCTCCTAGTTTTTCTGCTCATGTAATCAACTATTTCCTTTTTGTCTTTTCAGCTCCTGTATTTCAAGAAGTCGAGGGAGAGAGTGAAGAAAGGAGGCGTGCTAGGTTAGAACGTCACCAGAGGACCCGTGAACGAGCGGTAATGTTGTTTTCAAATTAAAAGGAAAAAGAATATTTACACTCTGTGCTGTCTATATTTTTTCTTGCCAGCGATCTATTTGACTTATTCCATGTTGTATCGGTCTACCTTTTTTTCCCTACTATAAGAAATTATGGCTACTCCATTCTCTCACTATTTGCCGTTTAACATTTCTCCAGGCTAAAGCTCTGGCTGAGAAGAATGAACGAGACATGCAAGTCCAGCGGGAGCAGGCAGAGAGAGATGTAAGTCTTATGTTGACCGTGTACATGGCAGCTTGATTATGGGTATTTTAGTTGATGTCAACACATAACAGTCCACATTATTCTGTTTTTGCCTAGTCATTTTCACTCTCCATAGTCGTGCTTGTATTCACATGATCAGCGTTTCTTGCGCTTTTAGCTACAGATTCTTGGTTGCTAATAGTCCATTTGTTTTGTTTGCTCTTTCTGAATTCCAGAGAATCGGTGTCACTCTAGACTTTGAAATTAAGAGGTGGTCTGCTGGAAAAGAGGGCAACTTGCGTGCTTTGTTATCAACTTTACAATATGTGAGTCACTGACTTATGGCACTTCGAAGCTATGTTATACTACACGTGTGTTTACAGTATTATGTGTTTCGAGTTTTTGGGTGCTATGCATTTTTTCCTTGTGTAAAAGAGGCTCGATATTTCCTGTTGCAAGCAACAAGTATCATTGTTATCTTTGACTTGTTGATCGTGATTCAGTCAAGCTTGTTTTGATTTAAGATACTTTGTAAACCAAATGGTCCGTTATAAAATTTGTATATTTTCCTGGCTTAGTTCATGTATTTTAAAGTCAACAAACAGGTACTGTATTTGCTTGTTTGATTCTCATTCTTTAGTTGATGCTGTTAGCAGCTTTTTAATGTAATACTAGCCCTACTGTAAGATTCTGTGGTGTTTCAAAAACAAACAGTTCAACTTTCTATCAAGCCCCTTTGGAACAGCAATGGAAGTAAAAATTCAAGTCAAGTAATTTTGATGGTCCACATGAGCATCGCAAATTTGATGGATTTTCTTAACTTGCACCTGATAGCGATTCTATTTCTTGTTTCATTCGTCAGTAGTTTCTTGAACTATGTTATGATGCAGAATGGTTTGCTCAGTGAATGCAAGTCCAGGAAATCTAAAATTAGATACAGTTGCTTTTCAAACAGAACTTTGAATGCCTCAGGCTCATTGTTCATCTGATTCTGTAACTCTATGAAACATGTAGATATACTATTAGATGCATAAATATTTGATATGCTAACATACATATACCTTCTTTCTTAACAGATACTTTGGCCAGAATGCGGATGGCAAGCCGTATCCTTGACAGATTTGATTACTGGTGCTGCTGTGAAAAAGCAGTACAGAAAGGCAACGTTATGCATCCATCCTGATAAGGTGCAACAGAAGGGAGCAACTCTTCAGCAGAAATACATTGCTGAGAAAGTCTTCGATATTCTTAAGGTTTGTATACAGCTTCCCTTGTTAGGAGAATCATCAATATTACATTGGTATAACATGCTAAACATCATAGTTAACGGCACCACATTCTTTGGCGTTCATTCTGAAAGCACAGGAGAGTTATGACATGGATCTTAATCGTTGAAATAATCTAGATGTGGCCTTTGGCACCTTGTAACTAGCAGGCTTAATGCCGTTCCATCATTAATTATGCATCTATGACTTGTTTCAGTGGTTTCAGTATTGGTTGTACTATTGATGTCAGTGTGTTCGACCATGTAACGTTTAACTTAAATCTTTGACTACTCTTTGCCAAAACAGGAGGCATGGAACAAATTCAACTCCGAGGAGCTCTTTTGAAGCAATCTCTGCGACTGTGAATATATATATGTGGTCAGCTTAATTGTATACCTAGACGACACAAATGAACAAAGCAAAAGCTCTACAATTCCCATTGTATAACCTATTCTTTTCAATTCCTCCTACCTCACTCTGTTCTCCCCTCAGCTTTACTTGTTCATTCGGTGGTACTTCCACTACCGTAGCGTGTACAGCGGTGTATATGTAGCCTTCTGTCCATTTGAGGACTGATGGCATGTCTTTCATTTTGGATAGATTTTACAGGTGATTTACCTCATACAGCAAAGATTTGTATCTCATTTCAGTTTTTGTGTGTACAATGGACCACAGAATGTCAAACTATACGTACTGCCAAGCCTTATTCATTGCACCAGGAGGAATTGTACCGTTGATTTCGAGTTTGATTTGGTTTAGTTTTAGTCCAATCTTGACATGTATCTCCATGGCTCCATGCTGCATCCCGTTTCCCCAAAATTTTGCTTCTTTGGTAACTTGGTAAACGGATTCCAATATCGAAACCACTAGCCTATTCTATATACTAAGACCAGGCATAAAGGCTTCATATCTGTCAAACCTTCGGGTGGATTCACGCACGGTAACAGGCGCCCAAGGTTTACCCTACCGACCAAACCGTTCCGACTGGTCCGGACCGGTAACGGTAATCGGTGAAAACCGGTCAAAATTCATCAAATTTTTAAATTTATTTCGAATTTAAAATCGAAAACCGGCATACCGGGCTTACCGGTCCGGACCGGTAAGCCCGGTTACCACGGTTACCGGCCGGTAACCGTCGGTTTTGCCATCCCTGCAGGCGCCTTGGTGATGGACGAGTGAAGATAACTTGCTATCAGTTCATGCAATTGAAAAATTACTAAGGGTGTGTTCGTTTCTTTGTGCTAAATTTTAGAGGGGTCACATCAAAAAAAATCTTGCTATTTAAGAGTATTAAATAAAATTTAATTACAAAACTAATTTCAGAACCCCTGTGCTAATTCGTGAGGACGAATCTTATGAGGGTAATTAAGACGTGATTAGATGATAGTTACTGTAGCATTACTGTAGCAAAACATAGATTGACTAGGCTCATTAGATACATCTCGTAAATTAGCACCTGTCTTTTAAAAAAGTTTTATAATTAGATTTTATTTAGTACTCTTAAATTGTAAGAAAGGAGACGACTCCGAGGCAGTGGAGAATGATCAATCGCAACAGCTACGACAGTTGAGGACCAAAGGACAACAATTAACACATGTACTCTACCTACTGAACTGGGATTTCTTTTTTCCAAAAAATCATTGGGCGTGCTGCCTCTGGGCACGAGTGCAGATACAGTGAAATTCAGAGGTCTGTATGAGTTCAAGACGCCACTGGGCAGGAATGCTTTCTCATTGAACACAAGTGTTTTGTAGTTATTAAATGATTAAAGCACAAATACAGTGCATCAATAAGATCCAAGAAATGAAAAGTAGATAGACATGTACGATTCCTCTTCCACCAGATAATCCTGTTCGTGGTGATACAACGAGTGTCTGATATATATAAAAGATTTTAAAACATCACCTCGAACCACTAGCAGTAGTAGCTTACGTAGAGATCCTGATACCATACCCTGTTGTGGCGATAAAAGCAATACTCAGAAGCACAGATTACATCGCAGCTATTACATCCCAGCGGTACTATTGAGTACTCCCTTCGGTTTTAAATTGTTGATGTCATTGATTTTTTCGTTATGTTTGACCATTCGACTTATTCAAATTTTTAAAAAAATTATCATATATTTTATTATAATTTGTTTTATCATTAAATAAAGTTAAAATATACCTTATAATTTTACATGTTTAAACTAATATTTTGAATAAGACGAATGATCAAATGTAAAGAAAAAAGTCAATAACGTCAATAATTTATAATCAGAAGGAGTAAAATAGTATTGCTATGCCTACATCGCCCTGAAGCATATTTACATCGCAGCGGTATTAACACACGCTCTCATAAGCGTACGGAATGTTACAGTGCCCACCAACATACTTTTCACCCTTGGGATGGGATACAATCTCCGTGCAGCCATAGCAGTAGTTGAAATCGGTGTTCTTCCTCACCACCGAAGTATCATCACGCTTGAGAAGCTTACGCCCAACTGCAGCAAGCAAACAACAGCTTGTTCAGAAACAAGGTATGGGTAGTGCGTTAATCTCAACAGCTTTGATTATCTAATTAGAAACAGAAGCATAGTACTATAGTAGTTTTAAGTTTGGCATCCGACATCCACATTACGGAAAATTCTTTAATATCTATAGAACTTTTGTCATAACTTCCCACAACAAGCAAGCTGCCAAGATGCAATACTATCTAACACTTGATAAATAAGCAACATTAAAACATGGAAAAATATTTCAACAAGGATAAATTAAAATAAAAATAAAGAGTAGGAAAAAAATCCATCCTTTCTCCTATAGTTTGAATATCAGAAAGATGTTACATGTGTCAATGTAAGTGCTCAGCATTCATATGTGTGACATAATTCAATAATTCACAAAAGTTAGGGGGGCATACGAAAAAAAACAGGAGGACTAAATTCAGATGAGGTAGATACAAATTAAGGGTGTGTTTGGTTTGAGGAACTAGGATTTGTACACGCGAGACCATTCCACAATTATGGTATCAACGCATCTATCACTATCAGACCCCGTCCACAAGAAAAATATCTAACGTGTCAGCTGAGATTTTCAAGTTGCCAAAATGATATATATTCAATAAATATCATGTTTGCTTATATTTGCTACAATAACAACCCAGATTAACTGACCTCTAAAACCAGGAGTCACCCAGATTAACTGGCGAAGGTGCAGCCTGTGACGCTTGTTGATGGCGATGTGGGAGAGTGGTTGGTCGGAGATGGTGTCGGCGGCGGGCGGAGCTCGTCACCATTGGTCGAAGCCCTCTCCTTTCGGTCCGGATCAGTCCGAGGGAGGAGCTGGGCAGCTCGCCGGTGTGGCTGCATTGGAGGTTCTCCTCGTGCTCTCTCCGGCGGGTGTGGACAGCTTGGGTGCCCAAAAGCAGGGCGAAAGCCTTGCCCGGCAATTCCTGCCGGTGCCAGCAACACCGACATCTTCGGGTGCCGACTACCTTGTTGGAGGTGTTGTTGGGGTGCTTTTTGGCTGCTCAGGGAGGTCCTCCGGGTGAAAACCCAATTCCAGATCTCTGGATGGGCGGCGGCGATGGTTTCAATCGTCATGTTCTCCTCGGGAGCGTCGTCTTGGAGGCCTTCAAGTATGTCGTGGTCGAAGGTTCAAGTATGTCGTGGTCGCAGGTTCGAGTGGTGGTGATCGTCATCTTCGCGTCGAGGCAGCTCTTCTTCATTCAGGAGTTCTGGGTGGCTCTTTGAGCTCCTTGGTCGTGGCTTCTGTGTGGCTTGTGTCGTTGTGTGTGTGCTCTTCATATAACGTCCTCTTTCTTGTTTGTGTCGGGGGGTCGTTGCTCTCCTAGAGCAGCGGCTCGTTGTAAAACTCTAACTTCTTCTTAATGAAATATATGCAAGGGATGTTCTAGAAAAAAAAAATCCACCCAGAGACAAAAATAATGCTAACAGCTAAAAATCAAATTACCAAAATGTATCTTGCATACTTGAGTTAGTGTACTATTTATGTTCATATTAGATTTACTTCTACAGAGAAACTATAATCTTCATCTGAAGCAGAAAAAACTCACCTGTAGAATCAGGACCCACTGGTTCACAGCAAGTCACAGCGAATTCCCTTCGAACCAGCCTTCTGCCAGCAACGGAAGGTTCTTTCCATGAACACTGCTTGCGCGATCTTGCGGTGATGGTGACCCGCCTTCTCGGATAGTGGTAAAGCTCTGCGAAGAAAACCTTTTCCTGCGAACCAATTTTGCTCGACCTGGCTGTGAAGTTAATGTGCGTGTAAAAACAGCGTGGCTCGGGCATACTGATACCATCCAAGACATCCACAAGCTCAACCTTGACCTAGGCACAAGAATTAAGAAAGATCATGACAACATAAGTTACCGATCCAAGATAAGGCAGTATATATAAGTTCTTTTCTGGGTCAATATAATTCAAGATAAATTGCATAGCGCACCTTCTTCCTTTTGTTGTAGTGCTCCAAGGCACCCTCTGCAAACCTTTTTGCCTGCGCAAGACGAACTTCATGATTGACCCATGGTTCGCGCAATTTTATTGTGTCACGAACCATTTCCCTGCACCCAACAACACAAATATAGAATATAAGTATCAAATCAAAATGTTGGACACAACAGATACGAGAACTAAGTGCACAAAACCAATAACTACAAGCGCATGACTAAAGTTGCTTGTACTCCAATAAATAAAAGCGCATCATATGTATTGTCTGCTGCAATATGATCAATGATTGCCCAAGCTACAAGTGGGTGGTGAGGTATGAATATCTAGAAAACAAATATTTTTACTCTACAGGTACCCTTACAGCAGAAGCTGGTGCTGTCAATGAACTAGGTTCCACTGCTAGTACATTTGGCCACGAGTACATGGCATATTGGATATGGATACGTGATTTTAAATGCATATTTGACTAGACATTCATATTGTTATGTATATATCTTTTGAACTTGACAACTTCCAGTATAACAGAGGTAATTTTGCGGGCAAGATTTTCACAAATCAAAGTCCTACATATTTACTGATGGGGCATGCATACAAAAAACTAAATGTGATGTATGGTTACTAAACCTGCAAAAAAAAGGTTGGTGATTTCTGGATGAAAAGGACGAATCGAAAAGGTCGTGCACAGGCTGATCGTGTGTACTAATCCAAGCAAACGAACCCTAGTTTGGGCGCGAGTTTCAGTGTCCAATAAGGCTCCTTAATTGGCATGCAACGTGTTTGAATGCGACAGATGAGGAGAAATTAACAAAATAGTAGTAAATTAACTATCAAATTTGCTCGTGACAGAGCAGGCCCGAGGAATTCGATTCGGCACAAGTACGTACCTTTTGGGGGATTCCATCCCCAAGCCACTTCTCAGGCCGGAGGAGGATGTGGATGGCGAGGGAGGGCATGATCCCCTGCACGCCATCGCCGGCCTGGCGAGATCGCAGCGGGCTCAACCGTAGCGTAGGTTGCGTGGGTTGGTGGTGGTGATCTTGAGATCGATGGAGTGGAGGGGAGGGGAAGAAAAGGTCGACCGGGCAGAGCGGGTCTTGGCCGTGATTGAAAAGCATGATCGCAGCCAAGCCAAAACTCTCTCTCATGTCAGAGACGGCAAAAAGGAAGCCCTAATAATCTCGGTTTGCATCCATGAGGCGGAGGATGTCGACCCTGGTGGCGCTCTCCGAAGACGCGCTCGCCGCCGTCCTCGCCCTCCTCCCGCCGCGCAGCCTCGCGGCGTCGCGGTGCGTCTGCAAGGCGTGGCGCGCCGTCGTCGACGAGCACCGGCTGCTCCTCCCCCACCTCCTCCCGCACTCGGTGGCCGGCCTCTTCGTCAACTACCGCAACCGAAGGACGCCGCGCTTCTTCGCCCGCCCGGCGTCGCCGTCGACGGCCGCAGGCGGCGTCGCCCGGATCGACGGCGAGTTCGGCCCCATTACCGCGCCGCCGGAGGATGCCAGCGGCTGCTACAGCTTGGTGACGGACCACTGCAACGGCCTCGTCCTCCTCAGCTGCCGCCACCGCGACCGCGTCACTGACGACCTGTACGTTTGCAACCCCGCGACGCGGCGGCGGACATTGCTGCCTCCCTGCGCCGGCGACGAGTATGGGTGGACGCCCCGCCGCGCGTGCCTCGCGTTCGACCCGGCCGTGTCACCGCACTACTACGAGGTGCTCTTGGTGCCCCCGGGGCCAACGTCGAGGCAGACCGACGACAGCCGTGGCAGGATGCGGTGGCCGCCGGCGGCATGGACGTGGCACAAGTTCTCGTCGAGGAGCGGGAGGTGGGAGGAGACGGTGTTCGTGCGCGACGGCGAGGCGGCGGGGGCAGTGGAGAGGTTGAAGCTGGGTAGCCTTGGGTTGCCTGCCGAATTCCGGCACCGATGGCGCTATGCTGCGTATTGGTTGGGAGCACTATATGTACATTGTCACGGTGAATTTATCTCAAGGTAAAACATTTAGAGCATCAAGTCTTCTAGTATCAACTCTCCTCACACATGAATGGGTGTCTCAATCATTGTCCTGCTTTTTACTTGCAGGCTGTCCTTGTCGGATGACAAGTACCAAGTAATCCAACTGCCGGGTGACCTTCCTGAGGGCTACGAGTATTCATCTTCTTTTCTAGGGAAATCTGAGAAAGGAGTATACTTCGCAGTTATTCGTCGTGAAAATTTTGACAAGCACCTTATGGTTTGGGTTCTCAATGATCAGACCGGATGCTGGTCCCTCACGCATCGTATTGAACTTAAGCCTACCACGTGGTGGGAAGGTCGTTACAACTATTGTGGCAAGCTTAAACGTTGGTCCAGGTCCTTGGTGGATGTTTATACAGGTGAGGAGAAAAGAGTATTGCTTACAGAAACAAATGTGGACTGGAGCTCAGATGACGAAGACGTTACCGACCTTACTGATGAGGAATGTTATTGGGAACAAGAGGTTGATTTCCTCGGCATTCATCCTTACAAGGAGATTATCTTCTTGAGCGCCTACCGTTACGTAGGGTAGCTTGTCATCTGAACAGCGGGAAGATTCAGTGTTTGGGCATATATACGCAGGTGGCACTTATCCTGCTGTGAATGGATCTTTTGTATTCACTCCTTGCTTGATCGGAGATTAGCGTTTGTAAGCACTTGGACACTCGATCTTTTCATGGTGCTGTTTGAGGTGCATGTGTATTCTTTAGAGTCATCCTTGCATGTTTACAGTAACTTCTTATTGTTGATGCTACCGATCGAGCTCCACTTGCTTGTATTAGCTGTTGGAGGGCTTGAACTAAGAGAGGCAAAACAGAGCAGACAAACAGAGGAGTCTACTACCTGAACTGATGAGGAAATCTGCTCTGAAAAGTTCCTCAAACAAGAAAGCACTGATAACAATCCTTAAATGAATAATTTATTGGAGTTGTCGACAAACCAGAGAAATAACAAACCAAACTGTGTTCTGTAAATAATGAAAGTAGCAGCGCGCGGCAGGACAGCACTACTAGACAACAGTAGATGGTTCGCCGGAACTAGACACGACACGAACCCAAATATATACTCCGACAGGAACCAGCGGATCAAATGTTCTCCGGATTAATCCACAAATGACAGAACGATTTATCTTTCAACCAGATTGGCAGCATATGAAAACCTGAATAACTTCTCGCACCCGTGCCCCAGATTTCCATGATCAGAAGAACGCGATCCGCAGCAGGAATCCAAGGATCAGCTTCCTGAACTCGCCCTTCTTCACAATCAACAAGGATCATCTTCAATTTCCGGTGACGAAGGCAAGCATGTTGTTTGGTGGCGGCGCTTTGTCGATGAATAGTGATTGCTTTTAGCTTGTGTTCAAAGACTAGGTAGTTTGTTGTTTCCATAGTTCTTTGTGCTTTGTCGCCTCCACTAGTATGAGCCCGTTATGCTTTGGGCATGCTATTGTAATCTGTGGCCTGCCACAAACTCTGTAACCATTGATTATATCAATGAATTCAGGTGGTGATTCTCTCCCCCGGTGACCGTCAAAAAAAAAAATCCGGTGACAAACAAGGATCAGCTTCAACTGGCCTGGTTTGATCATAATAAAAAGTAGACACGATGCTAATTGAACAAACAAGTAGATAAGATTATTAAGCAAATTAAGCCTCCTTTATTACCATCAAGGACCTTTGCTTCGAATGCTTCCCCTTGACTCTGCACTGTCGCCCACCTCACCATGAGGTAGCCATACCAACGTGGATCTTCTAAGCGTGGGTGGGTAGACGTACAACCCCCCCGAGTCATATGTTTCGACTTTCTGTAATCGAAGCCGAGCTTTTTCGAGTTGTTCAAGGGTGCCTCTACGCAATTCTTCCGAATTTTGACTAGTACACAAGATCCTCTGTTTTCGATTATCTAATAAATCTTTTAATGAAAGTATATTATCTTGCTATTAAGTTTACAACTTTTATGATGTCTTCCCCGAACCAAACATGAATCTTTCTATTTATTTGGTTCTCACGCTCCTTTTTTTCGTTTTTTTTCTGTGACCTATAGTTTTTGTTCTTGGATATTAGAGAACCTCGTTGTTGCTGTGTTTTTTCTTTTCGTTCAAAATAGTCCAACCAAACTAATTAAGCAGTCTTTTAACGATTAATATGTAGTCAGGTGTCTAATGTCTCTAGCAACCTAATCAGTCATCCAGCAACATGTAGTAAACACACTAAGTAGAGCCCAGCATTATATCTAAACACGAAACAAACAAGAACTTATTTCTGAACAGGGACCAAACAAAAAAGTATCAGGATTATTTATAGCAGGCTGCAACACAGACGAACCAACAAGTAGATAAGATTACTAATAAGCAAATTAAGCCTTCTTATTACCATCAAGGCAAGGATCCCTGCAGTACTCCCGCGCAATCCCTCCCACCATGCATGCTCCCGTCATCAAAGACATATCGATGTACCTCAGCGTAGCCCTTGTCGAAGTACTGATCGATGATGTATTGCTCGTACTCGTACGCCTCCCTGGCTTTGTTTCTGTTTCTGAGGAATTCAAGGCGGAGGCCCGTGGGCAGCAGGTGGAAGTCCTCGGGGAAGGGCATGGCCTTGGGTTTGGGCACGTGGCGAGGACGTACCTTGAGCAGGCGCTCGATCGCCTCCCCTCGATCCGAACCTTCTTGATCGTCCCTTTCTTCTTCAGCTTCGGGCCAGCCAGCAGCTTCTCGTACAGGAGCGTCCGATCCATTTCATCACGGAATTCTCTCTCCCAATCGTCAAGCCCGGGGACGCCGCCTCCCGCCGCCGCTGCCTCCTCGGACTTGATCGCGCCGTCGCCGCCGGCCGCCTCCTGATCGTCGTCGGGGTGGCGCGCTCGATCGCGCCGCTGGCGTCGTCCGGCGCCACCTCCTCCTCGATCTGCTTGATGGTGGAGCGCTCCATCACGCCGTCGTCGCCTGCAGGCACCTCGTCCGACGACATGGAACCACCCGTCGACGGCGACCTCATAATCTTCTCCATTGCGGCGGTGGCGGCGCTCGTTGTGGATCCGATCGAAGCCCTAGGCGGTGGCGTCGGTTCCTGGATTGCGAGCTAGGCCGATCTGTTGTTTCCTTGGACGAGACGAGAGCCTGCCTGGCACCCATTTGCTTATATATATACCCACCCAATCAAACCGCATTATGTAACCCAATCGTAACGTACGTAAACCGAGTTCGTACGTGTCTGTTTCTTCTTTTTACCCCCTCCTTTCATGCGGCAGTACTCGCCGATCGTGGGCTTCCTTCCTTGCTTGTACGAAACGATATTTGAGAACCCTAATCCAAGACGGTGCTGACGGTTTCGGCGCTTGATCTGTACTCTGCGTCGTCATCGTCGTCCATGGAGACGGAGACCGCACCGGCGGCGGCGGCGGTGGCGATTCTACCCGACGACGCGCTCGCCGACGTCCTCGGCCGTCTCCAGGCGCGCAGCCTCGCGGCGGCGCGGCGCGTCTGCAAGGCGTGGCGCGCCGTCGTGGACGAGCAGCAGCTCCTGCTCCCCCTCCGGCGCCTCCTCCCCCACTCGGTGCGCGGCATCTTCATCAATTACATGGATCACGGCGCGCCGCACTTCTTCTCCCGCCCGGCGCCGGCGAGCAGCAGCGGCGCCCTGCCGATCGACGGAACTTCGTTCGAGTATATCGTCGGCGACAGCTGGCACAAGGTCAGGGACCACTGCAACGGCCTCGTCCTCTTCGAAGACAGGGATGGCTTGTTCCACGTGTGCAACCCCGCGACACGGCGATGGACACGCCTGCCGCCGTGCCCAGGCAACGTGTGGCATTGCCGTGCGTTCCTCGCGTTCGACCCCGCCGCGTCGCCGGACTACGAGGTCCTGCTGGAGCCACTCGATCCGACGACGAAACGAGACTTCGGCGGCAACAAGTACGACGCATTTTGGTTGATGGAGTGGCCGCCGCCATCGTGGACGTGGCTCGGGTTCTCGTCGGCGACCGGGCGTTGGGAGGAGAGGGTGTTCGTCCGGGAAAACGAGGCCGCCGGGACCATTGCTAGCTTGGATGTGCGTACGAATTATGGCATTGCCGAAGACAGATGGCGCTACTCTGCGTACTGGAAAGGAGCACTGTACGTACAATGCCGTGGTGAATATGTTACAAGGTAAACAAATCATGTCCTACATGATACGTTGGTCAATCAACACCTCGCAATTTTGTATACTATTTCTTGATATTATTTGCTCTATGCAACAAAATGCGATGTTTTGCATCCATATACCCAACAAAAAAAATGTGCGATATTTTGCAGGCTGTCCTTGTCAAATAACAAGTACCAAGTGATCAAGTCTCCGATAGATCTTGTCGAATGCCGCAACCATGTACCATCTTTCCTCGGGAGATCAGAGAAAGGAGTATACTTTGCAGCTATTGATGGCATTGACCAACTTCGTGTTTGGATCCTTAGTGAGGCACGCGACCAGGTGGAGTGGGTGTTGAAGCATCACAGCAGTATGAAGACACATACATGGTGGTTGCAGGAGGAGAAATATTGTAAACTGCAATATAAAGGGCCCTGGATCCTGAATGTTCGTGCTACTACTATGGCGGAAGATGAAGAAACATTAGCGCAAAATAATGCAAGCTGGAGCTTTGATGACAACGTGATTGTGACGTTGTGGATGATGAAGAGGGATCGGATACATGTGTTAGATTCTTAGGATTTCATCCTTACAAGGAGGTTATCTTCTTGTGTAGCCTGGGGTACATAGCGGTTGCCTATCATTTGAACAGCGCAAAGGTGCAGTACCTAGGAGGGTTAGGGTTAGGGTATGGTACCTTCCATCGCGGCGTACATGAATCGTTTGTGTATACGCCTTGCATGATTGGAAATTTGTTCTAACCTTTTAATTAAATTATACACATGACCATTTCATTGTGTCATTGTCATGTCAGTCATGTCCTCTTTGTAATACTCCTCGTCTGTTAATTTTTTTGAAAGGGGTATTATGAATCAATTAAATTATTATTTTTAGCTGTAACTGATCTCTTGAGGGCCATCGTTGGGATTAATGCAATCTTCTCATTATCTAAAAAAAAATATGAACCCATTAAACCATGGACAAAGCAATTTTGCTGACCACCAAATTGTCGACCCATTCAGTGTACCAATCCAATTAAGTCGGTGTTCTGAGAGCAGTTACATCCTCTTGCAACAACAGCAGGTACGACCCTGTTACATTCTCGGGGAGCTAGATTTTTTTTTTTCTGATTGTGTACTTTTAGCTCATTGTTTTAATATTAATTTGTTGAGCAAACCATGCAAACAATTGAAAAAATTCTAGCTCCAGATACTAAATTTTTTTATCGCAAAAAACAGTAGATATGTGGCAACAGATAACGTATTCAGTCCGGACTCTGACATACATTCACGCATCACGCACGGCAGTGCAATAGGCGCCGATCTGCATCTACCCATGGTGGCGTCGGCGCCGGCGGTGGCGGCTCTGCACGACGGCGCGCTCGCCGCCGTCCTCGGCCGTCTCCCGGAGCGCAGCCTCGCGGCGTCGAGGTGTGTCTGCAAGGCGTGGCGCGCCTTCGTCGACGGCCGCCGGCTGCTCCCCCCCATCTGCTCCCGCACGCGGTGCGCGGCCTCTTCATAAGCTACCAGGACCACGGCCGGCCGCACTTCTTCGCCCGCCCGGCGCCATCGACGGCGAGTTCGGTTTCATCAAGCACGATATGCCGCGCTCTTTCAGCTTTTACAGTGTCAGGGACCACCGGAACGGCCTCGTTCTGTACTGCGACGACTACGGCAAGCGCCTGATGTCGTCTGCAACCCGGCTACGCGGCGGTGGGAGCGGCTGCCTCCGTGCCCCAGCCACGCCGTCCTCCGCCGAGCCTTCCTCGTCTTCGACCCCGCCGCGGCGCCGCACTACGAGCCTACGAGGTCTTGCTCGCGCCGCTCGAGCCGAGGACGAAGGAACTGGAGGCAGCAGGGGATCGCGCGATGGAGGAGTGGCCGCCGTCCCCATGGACGTGGGACGAGTTCTCGTCGAGAACTCGGCGGTGGGAGGAGAAGATGTTTGTCCGAGATGGCGACGAGGCCGGCACAGTTGGCGAATTGCTGCTAGAGGATGATCGGAGGCGGAGCTACTACTTTTCTGATTCCAGATGGTACTATGCCGCTTACTGGGAGGAAGAACTCTATGTACATTGGAGTGGTGAATTTGTCTCGAGATAATTTAAGATCACATTGCTTTCATTTTTCAGCTAGGCAAACAATTCCTGCTTCCACACATTTGTTTAGACAAATGTTTATCATTCTGGCCTCTGCTTAAGGCATGCTTCAACATATATACATCATGAATTTTACTTTCTATCAGTATCTATTTATTTGTGTCATCATTTTGATCTATACAATTGCGGATGATGTACGCTTTTCAGGTTGTCCTTGTCCACCGGCAGGTACCGAGTGATCAAGTCGCCATTAAACCGTACCCGGTGCAATGACAATGAACGAACTTGTCTAGGAAAATCTGAGAAAGGAGTGTACTTTGCAGCTGTTGATGGGCGCCAACTTCGAGTTTGGATACTCAACAATGGACCTGGCGATCACACAGAATGGATATTGAAGTATGATATTGGTCTTAGGCCTGTTTCCTGGTGGGGGGTGGTCACAGCCGGTGACTATCACCAACTTTTATATGAGGGGCCCTGGATCTTAGATGACTACATTAACAAGGGGAAAAACAATAATGTTGAGTGGAACTCAGATGACGATGACGACACCATCATCAACACTACTGACGAGGATGGGGAGCTCCTTGATCATGTTGTTAAGTTCCTTGGTTTTCACCCATATAAGGAGGTCATCTTCTTGACCACCTGAGATGTAGCAGTGGCCTGTCACTTGAACAGCTCCAAGGTTCAGTATTTGGGCATACTGAAACCAAATGGATGGAGTCGGGGCGTGAATGACTCGTTTGTCTATACTCCCTCCATGGTCGGAGGCTAGTGCCAACAGTTCAACGTTTCCTGTGTAGTTTGATTTCTCCTGGTTTGTGTCAGTAAGGAACCTATCTTGATGAACAACTAAGAACAGCCTGTTATTATTCTATTCCAGCCTTTTTTTGGTTCATCAATTCACTTTTGTGATAACATTATTTAACTAAGAAATTTTTGGCAAGTTAATTGCAACCTCTCTGTAAGATATATATAGCGGGTCTCTTTTGCGCATGGAAATTGTGTTCTATGCATGTGAATGTAAGTATGCACCATGAAAGTGTTAAAAATGGCTCTATGGTCTTCATGCAAATGCACTGCAGAGTAAGAACTGGTATCGTCTCTTGTAGTAGTAACATCTATCTAAGTCTTTGAAAAAAAAACTATCGTAAGTCCCAATCCATATCATTGATGGCCAAAGTTGAGAATGATTGAGAATAACTGTAATTTGCACATGTTTAACATAAATAATACTGGTTTGCACATGTTGAATCAAAGTTGAGAGGCTCACACTGGTTTTCTTGGAAATTCTTTTCTTAAAAGCATACCAGTAAAATGCCCGTGCGTTGCTAGGGGCCAAAATTTTTGCAACAAAAGATAATGCAACACCTCTCAATGCATGTGAACGAAGCACAAAGGTTTGATCCGTTTTGAAGTTTAAAATGTGGTATTCCAAAATGCGAGGCCCGTCACTGTAATCACTTGATCACAACTAACATGAGAAATCCAATTCCTTTTAAAGAAATTTCTATTACATACTTTAATTGCTACTTCAGAGGTTGAAATCTAGATACCACATGACAGCAGCGACAATGTGCAAACTACAGTGTTATATTTATATTACATACTTTAATTTTTATTTCAATAGAAGTTTTGGTTCCTTGGTTGGAACTGCAGTATCTCAAGTACTACTTTTGGATCACAATTTGCAAATACTATCAGGAGATATCTATGACAACATCTGAAGTTTAGGACCTTCTACCGAATAAATTAGTTAAGTGGACCACACATAGTGCCTACAAGCTTAATTATTTAGGGAGATCAAGTTGGGAGATATGTTCAATACGAAAGATATGGATGTCATTTTCAGCACAACATGAATCCTATTTTTCTTTGAAACCAGAGGCATAAGTGATGGACGTTTACCCCCCCCAACATGAATTCCATCGATTAGGTAGGATCTAAGTCACTTTTTGTAAACTCCATCGATTTGTTCTCTTACGTACTAATGCGATCATAGGGTTGGGATCGAAATGAGATTACTGAGGTATCGTATCTCTGAACCCTAAGAAATCTAATGAGCGTACACCTCATGCGATATATCAAAAACATGGGGTCAAGTGATGGACTCAAGCTAGTGTGCAACATGGAGCAGACCCTGTTAGAGGACAAATCGCCATCTAGGATCATGAACTGACGAGACTCCCAGCACAACCATGTGCAGAAGGGCAAGAGAATTCTACCCTTGACGGAGAGGTAGCCAGTAGGAGTCCCAATACGGTTCCCAGCCGTAGGAGGCGCGCCTGCTGCTCGGCCAGTCAGATGATCCTGCGCTTCGTGCCGATGTAACAGCCCCGTATCCATGATGACTTCAAATTGGGCAATGACGACGACAACCACCTGTTGTGTCAGAATGCCCGCAACGGGTGGAAGTTTGCCGTGCTCCAACTCCCTCCGTCAGACGCGTACGCGCGCTGATCGATGCTTATTCAGGGAGGCACACACCGGGCCGGCTGCGAGCAGTCCGTATAGAATACGCTATACGACGCGGACTTCATGGGACGCGCGGACTCGTGCTGACGAAAGATTCGAATACAGCTGGAAGAGGCTGCAGTCAGCAGCTCCTTCCATTGTTTATCTTCTCCTACAGTCCTACTATAAAAAGCTTTTGGCAACAGACGCCGGCGACGTATTCGATCCGCATTCGTTCCGTGTCGACATCCATCCATATACATCTACTCGTAACGCACGGCAACAGGGCTGTTCCTCGGCTGCAATCCTTCGATCTGCATCCATGGAGACTACGGTGGCGATTCTGCCCGACGACGTGCTCGCGGCGATTCTGGACCGTCTACCGGAGCGCAGCCTCGCTGCGTCGCGGCGCGTCTGCAGGTCGTGGCGCGCCGTCGTCGACAAGCACCGGCTGCTGCTGCTACCTCGGTCGGTGCGCGGCCTCTTCATCAACTACATCGACCACTGGAGGCCGCACTTCTTCGCCCGACCAACGTCGGCGGCCGGCCCACGAATCGACGGCAAGTTCAGCTTCATCGCGCGTGAGAAGCAATGGAGCTGGTACAGGATCCTCGATCACTGCAACGGCCTCGTCCTCCGCACCGGAGACGACTTCTCCGGCGACGGCATGTACGTGTGCAACCCCGCGACGCGGCAGTCGGCCTGCCTTCCCCATTGCGGCGATGACGACTGGAGCCGCCGTGCATTCGTCGTGTTCGACCCTGCCGTGTCGCCGCAATATTGCGAGGTGCTGCTGGCACCGCCAGAGCCGGTGAAGAAGCAGGGCTCGGTAGAATGGCCACCATCATCATGGAGGTGGCATGCGTTATCGTCGAGGACCAAGAGGTGGGAGGAGAGGGTGTTTGTCCGGGAAGGTGAGGCGGCCGGGACTGTCGCCGGATTAAAGCTGCGGCACTGGAAAAATGATCAGTACGACACCCGATGGCGCTACGGTGCGTATTGGCAAGGAGCACTTTATGTGCATTGTCGTGGTGAATATGTCTCCAGGTAAATATAAGTCAGGTTCTTTCTTATTTACATGTATTATTGGTTCATGCTTGATATCTGACCAGCTTTACTGCAGGTTATCCTTGTCAAATGATACATATAAAGTAATTAAATCTCCCATCGGCTTAGCTGAGTGCGACGGGGGTGAACGGTCATTCATTGGGAAATCAAAAAAGGGTATATACTTTGCAACTCTTAATAATAAGGCACATCTTCGTGTTTGGATCCTTGAAGCATCTGAGGATAAGAGGACGGAGTGGCGATTGAAGCATGATAGTGTCCTTGATACATCTGCATGGTTTGAGTGGATACTGAATGATGGGAAGAAATATGACTATGTACAAAAGTCATATGATGGGCCCTGGATGATTGATATATGCGGGGATGGAACAAGAGATGATGCTTATTATGACAACAATGTCGACGATGTTTTTTCTGATGAAGGGGAGGACGATGATGAAAGCGAGGATGATGTCAATGATGATGAAAGTGGGGATGATGTCGATGATACTGAAAGCAAGGAAGAGAAAGCATCATTAATAACTGAATATAAAGCAGACTGGGATTCAGATAATGATAACATTATGGACTTACCGAATAAGCATGAAGATGGTTTTGGTGACTATATTCAGTTTCTTGGATTTCATCCATACAAGGATGTTATCCTTCTGAGTTTCTCAGCAAAGTTTGTAGTGGCTTGTCACTTGAATAGCTCAAAGGTTCAATATTTAGGAGTTGCAAACCCACCACGTACCTACAACCGTGGCTTGTTTGAATCATTTGTTTATACACCTTGCTTGATTGGAGATTAGATTTCAGGGGTGTAAGCACAAGAACATTATGTGATGCATTTGTTTTTATTTATTTATTATGTGTTCTAAGATTCCACGATGATACCGCCATCTGCATATTCAAACTCTCAAATCTGTCAAAGTGGCTTCCCCTGCCCCACTGCAGCCCAACCAATGGTCTTCGCCTCCCCATGTTTGTCACCACCTCCATACAGCCTGGTAATCTTAGAACCTCCTCTAAGCTTGGCGGTCATGGAAATACCGTCATGGATGACAACAAAAAAGTTAGAATCAAGATACATATATCAGCAGAAAAATTGAGAGAGAGGGAGAGAGAGAGAGAGAGAGAGAGAGAGAGAGATAGAGATTCAGATCGCTGTAATGAAATATAGAAATCCTTGTTCATTTGGTCTCATATAAGATTTTGTAATAATGAATTGTAATAACATGTTGAATTGGAGTAGTTGTAATAACAACTGGTGCTTAAACTGATCTGGCCAATCCTTGAAGTTAAAATAAAAAACTTCAAAAATGTAACATGTCCTTTTTTTTAGAGGGATTGTTGGAGTCAGAGTTCGCCTTGTCACAGATTAGGTTTTAGTGATTCTATTCCTACAAACATTCTGATGACTGTGGCGGCATGAGGGGGAATCGACTTTAATTTGGACGATTGGCGATTGTGTTGCAGATGATCCGACAATACTGCAATCGGTTTGATGGTCAATATCTCCTGGTTAATTTATATCTTATAAGGTTTTGTACCAGTTCATAGATTTCATATGGCAGCTCCTTTGTGTCTCCATTTTTGAAAAAATCAATTTATGCGAGTCCAAAGTATAGCGCTAAATGATTTACTTCTGAAGTTTTGAGTTTTCAAGCTTGAACTATTTTTTAACTTTATTAAGTAGTCATTCAGTATTTCGGAGGGGATTGTTTGAGTCCTTTTTTTACTATGATTGTTCTTAAGAAATAAGCTTTCCCCATCTAACTAAATGCATGTCATTTTGATTAGGATTCGCTCAAACCTTGGATACTTTGAGCACCAATATTGCTTGGTAGAAAAAGGTTGTTTGAGAACATAAGTCATACATGCAGATTAGTCTTGAAAGGTACATTCGAAATTGTAACTCTTCTTTAAATCTGCAGACTGAACATGGGGACTTATCAGTGTGGTGAGTACTTGAAGATATATGTATCACCGTACACATTAAGAAAATGACTTCTTTGCTCTGCCGTGGCTTCCATTGGCCAGACAGGTTGAATTACCGCATCCTGTTAGCTGAACTAGTCGTGCATGTAGATGTCACTTTCCGAAGCATATCTCTCAGATCGAGTTGCAGTTGTACTGCATGCAGCAGCTGTCAACCATCATCGAATTCTCTTATTTTCTGCTATGTGCTTGGTCTGCTCACCACTTTATCCATGAATTGTTTTCCATCTCTGTATATATACACACCGAACTGTTGTTGAAACGATCGAGCTGATTTTGTAGCTAAGGGTTAGGCGCATGCTGAAACGATCAACCTTGTATCGAGTCTTGCCTGAACATTTGCCTTTTCTCCAGTCCCAATGGCCGTTCCTCATTTATCCATGCCAGCCATAACATTCGAATTCTCAGCTTCCTTACAAATCTTTCCAAGTGCAGCATCCCAAGTTCTGTAGGCCGGCTGTATGGTATTATACTCCAACTTCAGTTCAAAGCATATTTCAATACGAATACAACTCCAGAGCTTGCAGTCTGCAAATCCTTCCATTATTTCCTCTACAACTCCAATGCTTTGGGATGAAATCGTCGCCTGATTTGTGGCATGCAACGACGCCGGCGTACGTATTTTCGGTCCGGACTCGAGGTACATCGTCCATATATATTTACGCACCACGCACGGCATGCAATAGGCCGCCGCCTCAGCTGTAATCCTCGATTGATCTACATCCATGGAGACTGCGACCATGGCGATTCTACCTGACCACGTGCTCGAGGTGGTCCTCGGCCGTCTCCCGGCGGGCAGCCTCGCGACTCGCGGAGCGTCTGCAAGGCGTGGCGCGCCATCGTCGACGAGCACCGGCTGCTCCTCCCCCACCTCCTCCCGCACTCGGTGGCCGGCCTCTTCGTCAACTACATCGACCACTGGAGGCCGCACTTCTTCGCGCGGCCAACGTCGGCGGCCGGCCCACAGATCGACGGCGAGTTCAGCTTCGTCGCGCTCGAGAAGCCATGGCATTGGTACAGAATCCTCGACCACTGCAACGGCCTCGTCCTCCACGAAGAGTTCACCCGCGGCCAAGAAAGCATGTACGTCAGCAACCCCGCGACGCAGCGGTGGGTGCGCCTGCCCCATTGCGACGGCGACTGGAGCCGTGCATTCGTCGTGTTCGACCCTGCCGTGACGCCGCACTACGAGGTGCTGCTGGCGCCATTAGAGCCGGCGAGCAGGCAGGGCTCGGTGGAATGGCCGCCGCCGTCGTGGAGGTGGATTGCGTTGTCTTCGAGGACCAAGAGGTGGGGGGAGAGGGTGTTCGTCCGGGAAAGTGAGGCGGCCGGGACTGTCGCCGGACTACAGCTCCAGCACTGGAAGAGATATAATAGATACGACACCTGATGGCGCTACGGCGCGTACTGGCAAGGATCACTTTATGTACATTGCTATGGTGAATATGTCTCGAGGTAAATAAATGTCTTGCAGAGTTTTTTATTTATATACTGGTAATATATATTGGTCCATATGCATATGCATGTCTGATCAATCTTGTTAATTGCAGGTTATGCTTATCAAATGGTACGTACAAAGTGATCAAATCTCCAATAGACTTAACCGAATGTCATGGGGGTGCACGTTCGTTCATCGGGAAATCAACAAACGGTATATATTTTGCAGCTCTTAATGATGAGCCGGGTCTTCGTGTTTGGATCCTTGATGAGTCTGAAGATAAGAGGTCGGAGTGGCGGTTGAAGCTTGACAGTGTCCTTAAGCCAAATGCATGGAGGGAGTGCATAGTGAATGATGGGAAACAATATGACTATGTACAAAAGACATATGACGGGCCCTGGATCATTGACATATGTTGGGATGGAACAAGGGTTGATGTGTATTATGACAATGATGTTGTAAGCGAAGACGGTGTTTCTGCCGATGAAGGGGAACACGATGTTTATGATGATAAAAACGAGGACGGTGTCAGTGATGATGAAAGTGAGGATGATGTCAATGATAAAGAAAGCGAGGGAGAGAAAGCATCACTTGCTGAATATAAAACAGATTGGGACTCGGATGATGATAACATGATAGACATAGAAAATAAACATGAAGTTGATCCTATTCAGTATATTCAGTTTCTTGGATTTCATCCATACAAGGATGTTATCCTTTTGAGTTTCTCAGCAAAGTTTGTTGTGGCCTGTCACTTGAATGGCTCAAAGGTTCAATATTTAGGAGTTGCAAACCCTCCACGTACCTACAATCGTGGCTTGTATGAATCCTTCGTGTATACACCTTGCTTGCTTGGAGATTAGATTTCAGGGGTGTAAGCACAAGAACAATCTGTGATGCATTTATAGTGTGCCAACATTGTTCTTTTTATTTATTAAGTGTTCTATGATTCCAAGATGATACCACCATCTGCATATTCAAACTCTCAAATTAAATCAGCCAAAAGTGGCTGGCTTCCCCTGCTCCAGCAATGCCCAACCAACTCGCCCCCCGACGTTTGCCACCACCTCCATCTCGCCCTGTAACTCAAGCATTTCTCCTCTAAGCTTGCTGGCCATGAAAATACCGTCATAGAAGACAAAGCAAAGCTAACGACAGCTAGAATCAAGCCACATATCAGCAGACAAAAATTGAGTGAAAGGGAGAGATATAGAAATTGCTCTAACGAAATATAGAAATTTTGTTCTTTTGGTCCCACATAAGATTTTCTAATCAGAGTGATTTTGATAAGAACAGGAAAAAACATTTTCGAATAAATAACACGTCCTGTTTTAGATGGCAAGTGTTGGAGACAGAGATCGCCTTGTCACAGATTAGGTTATGGTGATTTTATTTCTTGAAACACTCTGACGACTCTCCTGGCTGCATGACGGGAGTCAACTTTCAGATCGTTAACATTATTACATATTGGCGATCGAGTTGGAGATGATCCTGCAATTGGTTTGATGGTCAATATCTGCTGGTTAATGTCTCTTGTAAAGTTTTGTACCATTTCATTGATTTTGTATGACAGCTCCTTTGTGGCTCTATTTCTGCAAAATTTGAATGTGTGCATGTCCAAAATGTGGCGTACATAATTTAGTATCTTGATCTATAAGATGCCATTCTATACTTTGAAGGGGATTGTTTGAATCTTTTTACCTATGGCTTTTCTTAAACAAATACGTTTCCTTGTTTAATTAAAAGCGCATGTCAAGCTTTGAATACTCTGACTACCAATATACCTTTTGGTACAAAAAGGTTGTTTGAAAACATGTCATATGTGTGGATTAGTTTTGAAAGGTATATCATAACATCGTATTTATTAGATATTATTTTTTTAAAAAAAGACTTGCAGGTTGAAGATAAGGACTTGTCCAGATGATCAGTGGTCAGTATTTGAAGATTTATCGCATTCCACATTAAGAAAATGGCTTTTTGTTCTGAACGCGCCTTCTATCGGCCAGACAAGTTTCAAGTCCGAAGAATTCGCACCCTGTTAACTGAACTAACGCACGCAGTTGTACCGCTGACAGCTGCTGCCAAGCATCAGTGAATTCTCTTATTTGATGCCCTATATATGGTTGCTCTGCTAGCCGCTTTGGTCCACGAAGAATTGTTTTCCATCTCTTTATATATACTGAACTGTTCCTGAAACGAGCTATTTTTAGAGATTAGGAGGCTGTTATATTGAAGTTCCTTGTATTCATGAATCTTGCCAGAACGTTGCCGTTTTTCGTTAGTCCCAGTGGTGAGCTACAATCAGAGCCCATGCAAATCTTTGCAAGATCTGTAGCATGTAGGCCAGCGGCTACGGCTAGTGTCATAGTCCAACTTCAAAGCATGTTTGAGTACGAATACAACTCCAGAGCCTGCAGTTTGCAACACCTTCCATTGTTCTCTCCTAAGAGCTTCCGGATGCATCGATCGTCATTTTATGTTTGGTATGAGACGACGACAATTTCGGTCCGGACACCTGACACGGCGGTGTCGACGTCCATATATATTTGCGCATCACGCACGGCAATAGGCCGCATCAGCTGCGCTCATCGATCTGCATCCATGGAGGCTTCAGAGACGGCGGCCGTTCTTCTACGCGACGACGTGCTCGCCGGAGTCCTCCGTCGTCTCTGTAACATCCCAAATTTCAAATCAACATTTAAATGGAATAAAAGTCACTCCGATTTTGAATTTTGTTTATTTCTTTCCTCCTCATCAAATTTTTTTAAAAAAATAAAACTAACAAAAGTAATTCAAACTTAGTAGAATCTGAAATTTTCAAAATATAAAATCTATGCTCAAGTGTTTGCTTCATTTAAAGTTCACTAAATATTTGAACCATTTTGAATTTTACAACAAATTAAAATGAATATATTTCAAGCTTGGCAGATACACTTTGAATTTCAAAATTTGGAATTTAAACCTTGCATAAAGTTCACCATATGCATTTTTGGACCTTCATTTGTTTTATCGAGAGATTTCTCAATTCATTGTTTCCCTCAAATTTGAAATCCCATTCAAATTTGACCAAATCGAAATTCCAGTAAAAAGAAAGGTCTTTTCCTTTTCCCTAAAACTCTGGGCCGAAACCCCTCTATCCTCTCCGGCCGGCCCACACCTCTTTTTCTTCTTTTCTCCTTCTCCTTTCCGCGCTGGGCCGCGCCCCTCTCCCTCGGCCCATCAGCACTGCCAGCCAAGCCCGCTTCCTTCTCCCTTCTCTTCTCCAGCCCACTCTGGCCCAGTCTGGCCCAACCTCCCTTTCTTCCTCCTCCAGCTCACCGACTCCATCTCACCGGAGCCGTCCGACGTCGCCGCCGACGTGCCCTCTTCCCTTTCCACCTCAGCTTCCCGACCTCTATAGCCATGCCGAATCGACGTCAGCACTTGTACGGGGCGGCGCCGCAAAGTTTGACTCCGCGCGAACCCGAGAGGATAAGGCCACCACGCCATTGATGGCCGGCGGATAAGAACGCCACCGCCGCCGTGGATAAGGCCCTTTGACCCTATCCCCTCGCCGCGAAGCTCACTCCCTCGCTCTATTTAAGCAACCCCGTCCCTCTCTGCGCCGCTTTCTCTCCTGGAAACCCTAACCCTAACCTTCTCTTCCTTTTCAACGTCGGTCGCCGCTTCAATCCTCATCGCTGAGGCCGCTCCGAGCTCGACGCGCTGCTGGTAAGCACCCTGGGCATTCCCTCTCCTTTCCCCGGCTGCCCGTTCCTTCCCTCCTCGTCTGAGCCGAGCTCCCACCGTGCGCCGCTCATCGCCGCCGTACGAGCTCGACGCCGGCCATCCTCCCGGCCTCGCCTGGCGCGTCTTGCGCGCGCACCACCTCCGCCACAGCAGCGCGCACACGCCCGGCAGCACGCACTCGCAAAAACGCGCACGCACGCGCGTTTCCCTCGCGCGCCGCCGCCACCGTCAACTCCGGCGAGCTATTGCTGTCGCTCCACCGCGCGCAGTCGACGACGTGTGCCTCGCCCGACTCCGCCTTCGCGCGCTCTACCCCAGCGACATGCTCTCGTCGCCCCTCCACCTTCCTAGCCGCCGCCGGCGAGTTTTCCGGCAAGCTGCCGCCGCGCCTTGCCCTGTTCCAGCGACCCCGGTCCACCGTGGACCGGTGGACCACGGTCCCTGTGCGGTCCACGAACCCCGTGGACCCAGTCCACCGCTTTTTCAATATGAAAATAAATCCAAAATCCCAGAAATCCCGGGCCCTGTACATTTTACAGATAAACCCCTCTACTTTATTCTATTTCTTTTTAGCACCTGTCTTTTTACAGAAACACCCCTGTACTTTTTGGTAATTACCTTTTAGTCCCTACCTTTTTGCACTAAGGTCGCTAAACTTTTCCATAATTACAGATAGGTCCCTAGAACTTTTCTATTCTTACAGATGAGCCCCTAGAATCTTTTCTATAATCACAAATAAACCCCTAGAATCTTTAAACGCCTATATCTCTTCCATCCTAGCTCTGTTTTGAGTGATTCTTGCGCTCACGCGTTCGTAGAAACGCGAAGTACCTCATGGAACTGTTCTTGAAGCCATAGAAGGTATCTACAAACCCTCAATGCCCAGATTCCTCCTTCTTTCAATGTACATTCATCCCTGCCAATCAATTGCCACTGATCTCGTCAAGCACAAATATTCTTTCGCTTTATGGTGTTGAACCTAGTCAATCTCGCTGTATCGTTCCACATTTGTTCAATCAAACCTAATCCTATGTTGCCTCTAACCGCCACCTAACTTTATTGACTTATCGATCTTCTTGTTATACAGTCTCTCTTTGGATCTTATTGTTGCTCATTGCTATTTCAATTTCCACCATGCATTCATATCATGCATGCATGCCTAGATTATATACGCCTCTGCATCTGCACATCCTTTTCCCGAACCACCCATGTTCTTTAATAGAAATAACTTAAGTTTTATATAATAGACATGCACGTAATCACCATCATTTCAGCATATGCATCTCATCGTACACACTCTAAGGTTTTAGTAAATAAAGTTTCATGCCAAACCCTGCACCTTTGCTTCTTTTAAGAGAACTTAGATAATTAATAGTTTGTCTAGGTGAATATGGCCCTTATAAGGCCATGAATATAACTTATAATAAATAATCTTTCGTAAATAGAATGTGCTGCATCATACATAACTCATGCCCTGGTTCTTCATTGGTATTCTATCGATTCTTATTGGAGTTCATCGGATCTTATTGGTTCTTTTCGATCTTTATTTCTTTTACGGTAGTTGTTTATACGTATTGTTTCCATGCGCTAGCTTACGCAAGGTTCAAGGTAGAGCCAGACGAATTCAAGAAAGATCCAATCATCAAAGACGAGCCGAAGAATAGAAGCCAAGGACGACCGAAGATACAAGCTTCGATGCATGACTTGAAGATATCAACCTCGACCGAAGAGCTTGAAGATCCAGAATCGGAAGATTAGGATAGCGTTTTCAGGCAAGCTCTACCTCTCTTTGATCATGATTGAACCTACTGTTTTCGCAAAGCACCTATATGGCCTGATCTCGTACTATGCATTGACTTGTTATTTTACTGATTGTGTAGTTATAGTCCTACTTGCTTACTGATATTGATGTCTGTTACTTAGGCGTTAATATCAGAATCCTTGTTTACCTTTGATTACCTGTCACCTTGATAACCTTAGGATAGTTCCATCATTTCTATGGTGGCACGTTCACCTTGCTTCTAGAACTGCTTAGGACCCTGCAATGTTTCTACATTGCCACACCGTACACATATATATTATGCTTTATAAATGTGTTAAATGAGTTTGGTGGTGTGCGTAATATTGGGGTTGGGAGTAGCACAACTGTGTTAGGTGTTGATGGAGACAGTGATGGGATGGTTGGATTGCAGGCAAGGCCATTAGTAAGTGAATGATGATGTGATGGATTGTGTGATAGTCCCCTAGTGCGGGAGACATGGTGCTTGCCCGGCCATATAAGGACCGGTTCATTCAACCTTTAACAAGATGATTCTCGTACAACCACAGAACCTGTATGGGAAGGACTTACCCTACCTAGAGGGCAGTAGCGCAAACGAGCAACCAGGAGAAGACTCCGGAGTGTGTATTGCTTAGGAGTTCTGGCCTGTGATCCGCACATCAATGTGCAGTGGGTCTGCATGATGACTATTATAGTCTCATGAGAAGCCCCTGGGTTGGTTCGTAGGTGGCATTGTGTGTGGTACTCGGAGAAGATGGACTAAGCGTTATGTTACTCTCCAATCAAGAGTGCATAGCCCGTGGGGAAAGATGTACAACCTCTGCAGAGTGTAAAATTCATCCGGATGGACGTTGTCACGGCATATGACGCATCTTTGTTGAGCTTCGATATGATTAGCCACCTCTCATTCCTTGAAGTGTGAGTGAGCAGTAGTCTGCTCGTGTTTTGGAAGTGATGGCAAGAGTGCCGGGTCGGTATGACCATTGAGGTCAGAAGGCCCAACTAAAACTTGGGAACTGGCGGGAATGCCTCATACTCCCCCAGGGCCAACCAACTAAAATATTGACAGTTACTTCTCTGTTTTATCTAAGAATTCCTTCACATGCTTTAGTGAACCTTGCATAAAATTTGCTTGCTGCAAATGAACCATACAGCCTATTTCTTGCTAAAACCAGATATGCATGTATATATACCCTTGTGTAGTGTAGGGCTTGCTGAGTACCTTATGTACTCACGTGTTTGCAATTGTTGGTTTAGTAGGAGAAGACTTCGTAGAGAACGACGTCGAATGGGTTTTTCGGTTCTGCTTCTCAAGTTTGCTTGTGGCGTTGGGCCATGGTTTCCGCTGTCTGCTTCACCGTTAGTCGGTCGTATTGACTTGGATAGTTTTGAATCCTTGTCGTACCGCCGATAAAGGTCTTATATCAGGTATCTTACTTATTTATCCACTCGAAGTATGCTTTTGATTATCATATCTGTGTTCTTGTGCGTATCAGCTACTGATCCAGGGACTGATACAGGATGCACAGCAGATTCCAGAAATAGGGTCTGACAGTCTCCCGACGCGCAGCCTCGCGGAGTCGCAGCGCGTCTGCAAGGCATGGCGCGCCGTCATCGACAAGCACCAGCTACTGCTCCGGCTCCGGCGTCTCCTCCCAAACTCAGTGGCCAGCCTCTTCGTCAACTACATTGATCACTACAGGCCGCACTTCTTCGCCCGGCCATCGTCGGCGGCCGGCCCGCCGATCGACGGCGACCTCAGCTTCATTGTGCGCGATGATCCCTAGCATTGGAGCTGGCACAAAATCCTCGACCACTGCAACGGCCTCGTCCTCCACACCGGCTAAGCCTTCGCCAGCGGGAACATGTGCGTGTGCAGCCCTGCGGCACAGCGATGGATGCAACTACCCCAGTGTGGCGCGGACGACCATACTCGCCGCGCCTTCATTGTGTTCGACCCTGTCGTGTCGCCGCACTACGAGGTGCTGCTGACGCCACTGGACCCGCACTCGTCGACATGGCATGTGTTTTCATCAAGGACCAAGAGGTGGGAGGAGAGGGTCTTCGTCAGGGAAGGTGAGGCTGAGACTGTCGCTGGCGGCTTATGGCTTCACCCAGGACCTCACAAATATGGCACCCGGTGGCGCTACGCCGCATATTGGCAGGGAGCACTTTATATGTGCATTGCAATGGAGAATATGTCTCGAGGTAAATATGAGTTATAATACCTTTTTCTTTATTTTGTGCTGACACCGGCCTTACATCTTGGTCGGTTTCAATTTCTATATGAAAGTTGTGTGTTTGTTGATATTATTATATATGGATGCATTTTTTTCAGGTTATCCCTGTCAAATGACATATTCAGAGTAATTAAATCTCCAATAGACTTAGCCGAGTACGAAGGCGGTGTACGTTCCTTTATAGGGAAATCAAAAAATGGTATATACTTTGCAGCTCTAAATAAGAAGCCGCATCTACGTGTTTGGATCCTCATCGAATCCGAAGACAAGAGGATGGAGTGGATGTTGAAGCATGACAGTATCCTTAAGCCACAGTCGTGGTGGCTGAATGACTGGGAGAACTTTAACTATGACCATCAAACAAAAACTGGACCTTGGATCATTGATATTTGTGGTGATGGAAAGAAGGAACATGCTTATTATGACATTGATGTTGAAAGCAATGAAGACTTTACTGATGATGAGAGCGAGGATGATGCAAGTGATGATGCGAGCGATGAAGATGTTAGTGATGATGAGAGCGAAGACGATGCAAGTGATGATGAGAGTGACAATGATGTTAGTGATGATGAGAGCGAGGATAATGATGCAGATGATTATGAGAGCAAGTACAATGATGGAAGTGAGGACGATGATGCAGATAACGATGAGAGCAAGGATGATGATGCTGAAAGGGAGGATGACGATAGTGATGGTGAAAGCAAGGACGAGGATGCATCACTAGCAAACTATAAACCAGATTGGGACTCGGATGATGATAACATTCTCGATATACCAACTGATGAAGTTAATTCTGAAGAGCGTGTTCATTTTCTTGGATTTCATCCATACAAGGAGGTTGTCTTCTTGAGTGACTCGGCGAAGGTTGCAGTGGCCTGTCATTTGAACAGCACAAAGGTTCAATATTTAGGAGTTGCAAACCCGCTACACACTTACAATCGTGGCTTGTTTGAATCATTTGTATATACGCCATGCTTGATCGGAGATTAGATTTTGGAGGAGTATAAAGATAAGAACATTATGGTGCCTTTCTAGTGTCATCTTTTGATCTTTTCATTTATGCGCGTTATGATTTTTTTTTCATCTAAAGATCAATAAAATACATTTTGCATATATATTTGAATGATCAAAACAGCTAAAGTGTGGCTTTCCCCACCCCAGCACAGCCCAACCAGTGATCCTCTGCTTCCCCAGGTTCGCAACCAGAACCAGACTTTGTCTTGCCACCGTTCGGCACTTCGGCCTTCTCAGCTATGTTTGGCAGCCATGAAAACACCGTCACGAAAACCCAAAATATGAACCTAGCCTCACGTACGCTCATGGCTTACGTATCACGTACGCTCTCAGATTTAAGTCATAAATAAATCATAACGAACCTATCGATTTGACCCCAGGGAAGTTGCTCCTCTACTCTCACTATTTTTCACCCTAGCTAGGCTGGATCATGGAGCTCGAGTCCGAGGTGGCGGCAGCGGCACTACTACCCGACGCCGCGCTCGCGGCGATCCTCGGTCATCTCCCGGCGCGCGGCGTCCGGCGCGTCTGCAAGGCGTGGCGCGCCGTCGTCGACAAGCAGCAGCTCCTGCTCCGGCTCCGGCGACTCCTCCCGCACTCGGTGCGCGGCTTCTTCGTGAACTACGTCGACCACTACAGGCCGCACTTCTTCGCCCGCCCGGCGGCGGCGGCCGGCCCCAAGATCGACGGCGAGTTCGACTTCATCGAGCCCAAACCCTACGGCGAGTGCATGGTCGTGGACCACTGCAACGGCCTAGTCCTGTACCAGGTCGACAGCCTCTTCTTCGGCGGCGAGCTGCACGCGTGCAACCCGATCACGCGGCGGTCGGTGAAGCTGCCGCCGCCGCGCGTCGTCCGTGGCCGAGAACCCCGGCCTATCCTCGTGTTTGACCCCGCCGTGTCGAAGCACTACCAGGTGTTCCTGGCTCCCCTTCACCCGGTGAAGGAGCAGCCGTCGGAATGGCCGCCGTCAAAGTGGACGTGGCACGTGTTCTCGTCGAGGACCGGGCGGTGGCGCGAGAGGGTGTTCGTTCGGGAAGGCGAGGCGGCAGGGACAGTCGCGGACCTTCTCATGGATTCATTGGGGTACTCGAAGGAGCCACGATGGCGCTTCGCCGCATATTGGCAAGGAGCACTCTATGTGCATTGCCACGGTGAATATGTCGTGAGGTATTATATCGATAATCATTATCATTTATTACAATATTTCTCTATGACCACATTTTTTCCTTGGTGATGAAGGATTCATGACCACAATTGGTGATCAATGTTTGCAGGATGTCCTTGTCAAAAGGAAAGTACCGAGTTATTGAATCCCCAATTGATCGTACCGATTGCTATAACAAAGTAAAATCTTTCCTTGGAAGATCAGAGAAAGGGGTATACTTCGCTACTATTTTCCGGTGCCAACTCCGAGTGTGGATCCTGAACGAGTCGTTCGATCGAAGTGAATGGATACTGAAGCATGACAGAGTCCTTAGGCCCGATGACTGGTGGAGATTTGTGCTAGCTGGTGATTGCCAAGAAATTAAACATGACGGCCCTTGGATCTTGGATGACTACGAAAAGAGGAAGACAAGGGATGATTTTGACTGGAGCTCGGACGATGACGACGTTATCCAAACCGGGCAATGGAATGAGAATACTAATGAGGAGAACATGTACCCTAAAAGTTTCCACGTTCTTGGTTTCCACCCATACAAGGAGGTCATCTTCTTTACTACCTTAAGTGTAGCGGTGGCTTATCACTTGAATAGCTCCAAGGTTCAGTTTCTAGGCATATTAAAGCCAGATTACCACAATTGCGGTGTGTGTGACTCCTTTGTCTATACACCATGTATTGGACTTTAATGATAGGAGATTTTAGTGCCAGCAGTTAATTGTCTCAATATGGTTCAAGTGACACGATCATGATTATGGTTCACTTCTTTCTAAAACCAATTTATAGATCTCTGGTCGTAACGTGCGGTCATACGCACACGAAGCATTTTCTATCGAATTATTTCAGTTATTACATGACATGATCATGATTTTGGTCAGATGTCCCATTGACCCTTTTTTTTTTTGGCAAGGCAGATGTCCCATTGACCTTGACTCTAGACAGGATATTTGTAAGGATGAATGCCCCTCCTATATATTTAGTCAGATGTCCAATTATCTACTTTTCAGATTGCTAAAGATTTTTTTGAGACTCATTAAAGAAAAATAATTAAATGGCTTCTCTTTCTCCAAATGCCAAGTGAGCTACGTTTTGAGCTCGGTTTAGAGCAACGATAATGGAGGAGAAGAGTTGGGCTCCTACGAAACTTCTCCCTGGAGCCAAGCCAGCCCATGTCTGGACCTGAAACCAAAACAGGGTGGGGTCATCCACGACAAGAGCACTAGTAAGTAAATCCAAAACTGCGTGAAACACCGGATCAGTCAAACGGGTGGCCTTGCGCCTCTGCATGCAGAGTCAGTCAGGCATCAATGGCTGCGGCGGCGGCCGCTCTTCACGGCGACGTGCTCGCCGCGGTCCTCGGCCGTCTTCCGGCGCGCAGCCTCGAGGCGTCGCGGTGCGTCTGCCAGGAGTGGCGCGCCGTCGTTGACCAACGCCGGCTGCTTCTCCCGTACCTCCTCCCGAACTCCGTGCGCAGCCTCTTCTTCATCGACTACCAAGATGACTTCTTCGCCCGCCCGGCGGCGGCGGCAGCGGCAGCGGAGGCGATCGACGACGGCGAATTCGTCGAGGAAGAGAACATGGGCAGATGGAGCCGCGTCGACTTGGACACCTGCAACGGCCTCGTCCTCTACTGGGACGACAACGCCGGCTCCTTCTACGTGTGCGACCCCGAAAAGCAGCAATGCAAGCGCCTACCACAGTGCTCCGGCGACGTCTGGCGGTGGAAGCGCGGTAGAAAGCTAAGATTAGTTTAACGTGTGATTTTGCCTTACACAGTTTAGTTCAATGACTCTATCAAGCAGCCATTACCGGGATTTTGATATACTACATACTAAGACTTTGTTCCCATATAAGATTTTTTTTGGTAATAATTAATGTTGGATGACGCAGAGGGCCAGACCTATTTTTGAGCTGGCTGCACTATGTGCATACTACGAATATTGAAAAATCCACCAGGGTACGTATCGTTTTGATATACATACGTACTGATACTTCACGTCCTTGTGAACAAAGATGTCTAACAAGCTTTTGCTAGAACGAAAAACAATTCCATGTCTTTCTAATTATCAGGGGATCTCACTCATCGAGCCGTCAGTAACAAAATAGAGGGAAGAAAAAAAAAAGAGAGGAAGAGCCCTATCGAGAGCTTGAGCCGAACGACACCTGGGATCTTGGATGCCAGGTACCATGTTGGGCTAATGTAGAGCTCTCATGGCTTACGTATCACGCTCTCGATCCATCGGCTTCAAGTCCTGACTAATCTATCGATTCGACCTAGGAATTACCATCCATCCAACCGGAGTTCTGCACATCGATCTGCTGCATCTATCCATATGGAGTCGGAGGTGGTGGCCGCTCTACACGACGACGTGCTCGCGGCAACCCTCGGCCATCTCCCGGCGCACAGCCTGGCGGCGTCGCGGTGCGTCTGCAAGGCGTGGCGCGCCGTCATCGACGAACGACGGCTGCTGCTCCCGTACCATCTGCCACAGGCCGTGCGCGGCTTCTTCGTCAACTACCAATATCGCGGCGAGCCGCACTTCTTCGCCCGCCCGGCGGCGCCGGAGACGGCGGGCCCCCGGATCGACGGCGAGTTCGGCTTCATCGAGAAATTAGAGAGAGGCAGCCGCCGGAGCCGCGTCCTGGACCACTGCAACGGCCTCGTCCTCTACAGCGATGATGATGGCACCGCCGGATCGTTCTACGTCTGCAACCCCATGACCCGGCAGTGGAAGCGCCTACCCCGGTGCTGGTGCTCCGATGACGACGACGACGACACGAGGTGGAAGCGTCACGCATTCCTCGTGTTCGACCCCGCCGTGTCGAAACACTACCGGGTGCTGCTGGTTCGCCGAGAACCAAAGAAGGAGGAGCACGATGCATGGGGATCAATGGAGTGGCCACCTTCCCGGTGGACGTGCCATGAGTACTCGTCGAGGACCAGGTGGTGGAGGGAGAGAGTGTTCGTCAGGGAAGGAGAGGCGGCAGGGACAGTGGGCGACCTTCTCATGGCTTCTTTTCGCTACTCTATGAAGCCTCGATGGCGTTTTGCTGCATATTGGAAAGATTATCTCTACCTACATTGCCACGGTGAATATATTGCGAGGTAATATCATCAACATATCATACCCTGCTGGCATTCTTTTTTTAAAAAAAAACACATTGTTGGGCTGATCAATCTTTAATTTGCAGGATGTCCTTGTCAGATGAGAAGTACCGAGTTATCAAATCCCCGATAGACCGCGCCGAGTGCTCTAACGATGTAAAATCGTTCCTGGGAAGCACAAAGAAAGGGGTATACTTTGCGGCTATTTACAAGTCCCAACTGCGTGTCTGGATCCTCACCGAGTCATCGCTTGATCGAACAGAATGCTGGATGCTGAAGCATGATCGGGTCCTTAAGCCAGATGACTGGTGGGGGGTTGTGCTGTGTGGCGATTACCATCAAGCTACGCGGGACGGGCCTTGGATCTTAGATGAGAATGAAAAGATAAAGACAAGAGGTGATGTTGAATGGAGCTCGGATGATGACGATGTTATCCAAACTGTTGATTGGTACGAGAATACCAATGATGACGAGGACATGTACCCTTACACGTTCCACGTTCTTGGCTTCCACCCGTACAAGGAGGTCATCTTCTTGACTATCTTAGGTGTAGCTGTGGCTTATCACTTGAATAGCTCTAAGGTTCAGTTTCTAGGCATATTACACCCAACAAGGGACCGAAATCGTGGCGTGACCGACTCATTTGTATATACACCGTGTATACACCCTGTGTGATGATCAGATGATATAATATATTAGCAGTAGCAGTTCAGTGTTTCAATATGGTACAAGTGGCTTGATTATGTTTTGTTTGTGTGTGATTTTTTGTTTCTCTATGTGCATGCACCAACCTAAAACATTCAGTGCGCACCACCATGCAGTGTGAACTAGGCTGTGAAGCCAGTTTTAGCTTTGTATGGTCGCACTATTTCATATTTCTTTTCACGGCTGACGATTTCTATATGGCCCATTTGCAAAAAAAATAGATTTCTATATTGCCAAGGTATTATTTCACTAAACTATTTCATTTTTTTTAACGGCAGAACGACTTCTATATTGAAATCATTACACTACTTAGATCGAATTTGTATAACGACGACTTTTCAGATGGTTGAAATATCAACTTAGCGGCGGTTTTTCTTATCCGGAGATTTCTTCGTACTGGTGGCTCCTTCTGAATGTCTTTGTCGTCTCCCGCCATGGTAAAAACAGAAAAAAGAAAAAAAATGAAGGAAAATGCTTCACGTATGACTCATTTTTTAGACTTTTGTCCGACCAAGCCCGAATGATTTTAGCCATTGAATCTTCTGATTGTACAGAAGTCTAACAAATGAGTCGTACCTATAGCAGTGCTCAAAAATGAAAATGAAAAAGAAGAGCTCTAGCGACGGGCTCGTATCATATTTGGCCACAAAGCACCGACGTGAGCGGGATCTCTCACGTATCACGCTCTCGCGTTTAAGTCCGGACCGATCCTATCGAATTATTTGGCTAGGAATTCCAATTGGAGTCGCGCCTCTATTTTTTCGCCCTAGGCTGCATCCATGAAGTCCGAGGCGGCGGCGGCGGCTCTACGCGACGACGCGCTCGCGGCGGTCCTCGGCCGTCTCCCGGCGCGCAGCCTCGCGGCGTCGCTGTGCGTCTGCCAGGCGTGGCGCGCCGTCGTCGATGATCGCCGGCTGCTCCTCCCGCACGCGGTGCGCGGCCTCTTCGTCAACTACCAGGACCACGACCGGCAGCACTTCTTCGCCCGCCCGGCGACGACGGCTGCCGATGCCATCGACGGCGAGTTCGGCTTCATCGAGCACACGAACAGGTAGAGATGGAGCCGCGTCCTGGACCACTGCAATGGCCTCGTCCTCTACTGGGACGACGACGCCAGCTTGTTCTACGTGTGCAACCCCGTGACGCGGCGGTGGGCAGGCCTGCCCCGGCGCTCCGCCGCCGACGACCGGCGGTGGAAGCGCCACACCTTCCTCCTGTTCGACCCGGCCGTGTCGAAGCACTTCAAGGTGCTCAAGGCTCCCCGAGAGCTTCACGAGATGATCGAGTACCACCTCCGGCGCCAGTGGACGTGGGCAGCTACCGAGACCGCCCGACCGCCGGGGAGGAGGAGGAGGACGATTCATGGCTGGCGATGGAGTGGCCACCTGCCCGGTGGACTTGCCACGAGTTCTTGTAGAGGACCGGGCGCTGGAAGGAGAGGGTGTTCGTCCGGGAAGGAGAGGCGGCAGGGACGGCAGGCTTGCTGATGGTGCCTTCGCATGGCATGGTTGATGAGCAACAATGGCGCTACTCTGCCTACTGGAATGGAGCACTATACCTGCATTGCCTCGGTGAATATGTCGCCAGGTAAATAAGCTTCCTGACCTAGGTAGCTATTTTTATAATTGATGCTATATATTTTGCATCGGGAGTGTCGATGCTTCTAACATTCTATATATCCAATGTTTATCAATTGCCATGAGTTGTATAATTCTTGAAATAATGATGATAGATGTCATGAACGTTTCTGGGTTTGTCGTTTTCCCCATTTGGACTCTATTTGTAATAACGGATAGCGACATGTATCGATCGATAAGATGCTGGAACATTAATGCATATTCCCTTTTCTAAAAATGAGGTGCATAATTCATGAGTTTGTGAGCCATCGATAACACATGAGGATCTATATCTTTTTGCAGGCTATCACTGTCGAATTACACGTACCGAGTAATCAAATCACCAATAGACCGTGCCCAGTGCGACGACAGAGATCTTCGTACAAGATAATTTATAGGGAAGTCTTCGAGTGGGTATGCTTTGCAGCCATTGACAGGAGGTGTCTGCTTCGTGTTTGGATCCTGAAGGAGTCACAACATGAGACAGAAGAATGGGCGCTGAAGCCCCAGAGCTTCCTTGAGCCCGATGCGTTGCGAAGGCCTGGAGAGTATGACGGGCCATGGGTCTTGGATGAATTTGACCGTGGAAACGGGGAAAGAAATAAAGCAGATTGGAGCTCGGATGATGATGACATTGTCGATATTCCAGATTGGAAGGCGAACAGGGAGAAGGACTACACTGAGATTGTTCTCTTTCCTTGGTTTTCATCCGTACAAGGAGATTATTTTCTTGTGTTCCGAATTGAACAGAGCAGTGGCCTATCACTTGGACAGACCCAAGGTTCAGTACTTGGGCATAGTGCAACCAAGCGACCACAATTATGGTGTGACTGATGCATTTGTGTATACACCGTGTATACGTCCTGCATGATATATAGGAGAGTGGCGTAGTAAAAAATAAATTGGCTCAAATTTTCATGGGATTATTATGTGTCGTACCCCATTTCTGGAGTACTAGCGCTTACCGTATCAGTCCCTGGATCAGACGCTGATACGACGCTTACACAGGATGACATCACAGTCTCATACCCTTTATAATATTACCAAGTCTCATACAAGCCCTTTTATTATACAAAAGGTCTTACAACAAAGGCCAGCGGCCTGACCAAACAGACAACACACCGATTAGCTGCTACAGCAGCAGCACTAGACTACTACTCCAGCGGAAGACGGAACGGCACCACTCCAACAGGCAGACTTGCGGGCAGGCTGAACCCTAATCTTCACCTCCATCAGCTTCTATCTCTGGCTCATCTTCTGAATGATTGAAGCAAGAGTGAGTACTTAAGGTACTCAGCAAGCCTAACACGAGGGGTAAGTTATGCAAGGGGTTTATCAAAGGATAGGCTGAGGTTTATCACAACAAAGCGTGAAAGCCAAGTTTATGCAAGGTTGTTTTGAAAACAAAGCAGTTCGCAATCTAATCAAGTATCTGTAGAGATTAGTGGGGTTGGGCGGCCCTGGGGGAGTTACTGTCCATCCCGCCAGTGCCTCAAGTTTTATCACTGGCCGTCAACCAGCATACGGCTCCAAACCGGTGTATTCCAAAAACACGCCAAGGATAACTCACACAGAAAAGACTAATCATAGTGTGGCCGATGCTTTCGCGTTGTCCAATACCGTGGAACACGGCTTTCCAGAAAGTTTCTTAACCTTGGCCAAGGGTGCACAAATTTCCCCACAAGGTGGTCCAGTCCTCCCTATCGTCATAGTTTGGACTGTCCCACTAAAGGTTCCATACCTACTTTGTACCACCACGGCATCCCCCACGGACATCACCAGGGGCTTCACAATTAATAACATGGCCAGTCATAAATGCCGGATCTCGAACACCCACCAACGAACGAGTCTTCTCCTGGGACTCCGTTGCATCTCCTGCCTCCGGGGGGTACCGGGTGAGTACTAGTAGGGTGTGGTTCCAATTCCGTACCCATATACGGCTTGTGGCTGCGCGTAAGGTGCTAGGCAAAGGCGGCACAAGAACCGGTCCTTATACGACCGAACCAGGCATCTTCAATAGCCAATCCACAAGTGGAAGGGCGTCCCAGAGATAGCCTCCCCACTGAGGACTAACTCGCCTGATCCCGCCAAAATCATCCCTCACTAGGGTTGCACTTTATCACCACTCCCACCCATTTTCACATTTACGCACACCACCAAGCACTCACACATTTTACACGAAAATCATGTGAGCAGTATTAATTATACACATATGGTGAAAGTCCTAAGCGGCAAAGCAATCCAACATATCATTAAGGAATTTAATGACGTTGGTTCCTAGGGTTAACAAAGGATCAGGATATATTCAAGTCAAGGCAGGCAATCAAATATTGCTTACGACCATTCTAGCATTTAAATTCATTTAAATACCATGCAATTTATTTATAAACAGCTCTAATTAGGATATTTGCAAACATAGGATCAATATGATCAATGGAAGTTAGACTTGCCTTCACCAAGTTCTTCTTCTTCTAAGTCCTCGTATTCCAAATCCTCGGGCTCTTCTTCAAAGACTTGATTATCTAGCGATAAAAGAAAATAAATCTACCGCTCAACAAACAATTAAACAAGCAATAAATCAAATGAAACCAAATAGAGACCAAGGTTAGATTGGATCTGGTGGTAATGAATAGAGGATGATTTCAGATGAATTTTGGCAAAAGAAATGCCAAAATCAGAGTTGAAATGGAGGAGATATGGATTAAACAAGTTTAAGAAAGGAAATTGATCAGGATTAAGCTAACTTAATTAAGCATAGCCATAATCCTAATTAATCTGGAGTGATCGAGGGTTGGAAAATGTTTAGAAGTGAACAAGGTATTTTTGGAAATTTTCTGGGATTTTTCTGTTATTGGAAATTGCTCGGAATATAAATGCGTGTACACTAGCCGGGTGCACTTAGCATTTTCCTGAGGGGAAAGAGAGGCTGACAGATGGGTCCAGGGGATCTGAGGGTTTATTTATAAGAATAGAAAGGTTCCAAGGACTTTTTGGTAAATACAGAAAGACGTCGGGGACCTATCTGTAATTTTGGGAAAGTTCAGGGGTCTCGGTGTAAAAAGATAGGGGCCAAATTGTAATTACAGAAAAGTATAGGGACTTTTCTGCAAAAAGATAGGACTAAGACAGAATAACAGAAAAGGTCAGGGGTTTATCTGTAAAAATACAGGGCCCGGGATTTTCTGGGTATTTTGGAATTACTTTTGTATTGGAAAAGATCATGAGAGGCTGACAGGTGGGCCAGGGGAGGTCGGTGCACTGTGTGGCACTGTGTTGTGAGCTCGGTCCACGGGCGTGGTGCACCGGATGAGCGTGTGTCTCCGGTCCACCGTGAGCCGAATCCGTGGACCGGATGCTGACTGGGCAGAGGCGACCGGGTCGTCGTGGGCCCAGCTGCCGACGTGGCGCGCCACGTCGGACGGCGGCGCGACCCCAGTCAATTCGCGGCGGCGTCGGGCTGATTGCGGCGGGGCTCGCCGGAATCCTCGCCGCCGGCGGATACAAGGGTCGGATGGAGGCGAGAAGTGGCCCTATGGAATCTACGCGCGACGGCGAACTTGGGCGCGGGTGGTGTCGTCGACGGCGTCGAGCGGAGCGGGTGGTGTCGTCGACGGCGTCGAGCGGAGCGGCAGTGGAAGCTCGCCGGAGTAGGGCGGCGGCGGCGGCGCTCGGCGAATTCTCGCGTGTGTGCGTGCGCGCGCGGGTTTGAGGGGTCTGGGAGCTTGGCGAGCGTACGGGGAGCGTGCAGGGGAGCTCAGCCGGGCCGGGGGTGGCGCCACGGCGGCGGGCGACGGAGAAGAGAGGTGGCGGACGGCGGAGGCTCGGGAAGAGGTTTGTGCGCGCGAAGAGGAAGGGGAAGAGGGAGCCGGGGAGAGAGAGGAGGAGCTTGCGGCGCTTACCGGAAGCTCGGGGAGGGCGAAGGCGGCTCGGAGGCGGAGATCGGCGGGGTTCGCCGAGAGAGAGAGAGAGAGAGAGAGAGAGAGAGAGAGAGAGAGAGAGAGAGTGGGGGAGATGAGCGAAAGGGGAAGGGCTCGGCCCTTTTTAAGGACGGCGAGAGGCGGCGACGCTCCGTGGCGCGCGCGGCAAGTTAGCCCGAAGGCGGTGGCGCCAGTGAGGCGGTGGAGGAGACCGGGAGGGATGGGCGCGGCGCGGCGACGGGACGCGTCGGAGGAGAAAGAGAGAGAAGGGAGGCGGGTTGGGCTGGCGCGGCCGTGGGCCGGAGCGCGCGGTGCTGGGCCAGAGCGGAGGGCGCGGGGAGTTGGGCCGGGAGAGGAGGAGCTGGGCCGAGGCGGCAGCAGCCCGGGAGAGAAAAAGAAAAGGGAGGGAGAGGAGTTGGGCCGGCCGGAAGAGAAAGGAAAGAGAGAGGCCCGAGAAGGGAAAAGATTTAATCTTTTCCCAGGATTTGAATTTGGAAGGATTTCGATTTCAAACCAAAAAGAGAAAAACAAACATTACTCAAAATAAATCCAATAAATCCTCAAAATGCATATGATGAGGTTTTTGTGCAAGTTTTCAAAAAGGAAAATTTTAAATTTGAGGTGGTTTGGCTTACTTTAATCACACACTTCATTTTAATTTCTTCTAAATTCGAAAAATTTAAATTTTTAGTGAATTTCAAATGAAGGCAAAAACACGGGACGTGACAATCTACCCCACTTAAAGAGAATCTCGTCCCCGAGATTCAAGCTATCTAACGGAAAGGAAAGAGCAGAAAGATCTCTGTTCCTGCATCTGTTTTCCGGTGATCCGAAGGTTTCCTTGTTGCTTACTTTGGAGTGGGAGAAAGACCTACCCCACTTAAAGAATTTTAACCCAGGGATACCAGGTTATCAAGGTTTCTTGAGAAAAACAGTTGTAGACCATAAGCAGTAGTAATTCCAAGTTCCGAACGAAGGCGAGGCTCCAAAATCCAAATATAACTCGTGAACGAGTTGAGTTGTTAAGGTACTCACCGGGGACAACTTCCGGTGCTCCATTAGTTTCCCGAGCGTTGATATGGTTTACTCGGCTTCGACCGGTGGTTTGGCTGCTTCTTTGCTGTTGTCCGGAGGATTGTTGTCCACTGCGTTCAACTCCTGATGCTGCAGTCCTATTGCTTGCCTGGTGTGACTGAGTTGGAGCATTATTCTGATTCAGGTAAGGACATCTAGCAACCATATGGCCTGGCTCGCGACAGTGAAAGCAAGTTCTCTTGTCATTGTTATAAGGCTGGGCAATGCTGGAACTGCTCCTCTGCTGACTACTAGAATTTTGGTTACTATATCCTGGTGCTGAGCTCGGTTGACTGGACGCTGAAGTTCTGTACTGCATTGTTGGCTGATACTTCAATTTCTGAAAATTATTATTAGACCTTGATTTCTGGTTTCTTTCCTGCTGCTGGAATTTCTGATCATTGAATTTGCGCTTTCTGTCCTGCTCAATGTGGGAGCGTGCATCCTCCAGAAGAAGTGCACGGTTCATGAGAGTGTTGAAGTCTGGATAAATATGAGTAACCAGCTGCACTTTCAATCCAGGATTAAGTCCTTTTCTGAAGCGATCCTGCTTCTTCTTATCAGTGTTAACATCATCAGGGGCATACCGAGCCAATTTCATGAACTTCCTGATATACTGGTTTACTGTCATCGCCCCCTGTTTCAGAGAGCGGAATTCTTCAGCCTTCATTTCAATTACACCTTCTGGGATATGATACCTCCTGAACTCCTCCTGGAATTCCTCCCAGGTAATAGCATCTGCATTCTCTGCACCCTCACGGTAGTTATCCCACCATTCTCCTGCTGCTCCCTTGAGCTGGTGAGATGCCAGAAGAACTTTCTCTCTATCATCAGCATTCACCAAGTGCAATTTCTTGGTGATATCACGCAGCCAATCATCAGCTGCCAGAGGATCCTCCTCAGTACCCTCGAAGGTCGGGGGCCTGAGCCTCATGAATTCTGACATTTTGCTCTGCTGGCCTGGAGCTCTGTCCATGAGTCCCTGTGCAATAATCTCCATCAGGCGGGTCTGATTATCCATCACAGCCACTAGGTTGGTGACAGGTGCTGCGGGTATCCTTCCACCTCTTCTACCACCTCTACCACGGTTTCGCTATCCTTCATTTCTGTTCTGGTTATTGTTTTCTCCGACCTCATCTTGCACTTCATGTTGATTTTGGCTTACTTCCTCTTCCTGGTGATCTTGTTCATTGTCATGTCTGCCTCCACCTCTACCTCCTCCTCTACCTCTGCCACGCTGATTATTATTTCTACCTCTGCCACGTCCATGTCCAGCATTGTGGGCATTATCCTGATTATCATCTTGAGCGACACGCTCTCGGCATTGGCGCTGCTGAATTCTGGCAGATCTTTTGGGAGGCATCTGCTGGAAGGATAAGGAAAGATGAGAAGGGATTTACGGAAAATCTAGAGCTACGAGCAGAACAAGATAATGGAAAAGAATTTCCGAATATCTTGCGCACACTCAAACAGAAGAATCAGCATCAATACAACATTACAGCAAACATAGCATCATATCAGGGGCTCGATCACACATATCCAAGTCCTTTTATATAGCAGGACTCGACGGTTAAGCCTAGACAACAGGACTCGACAGCAGGGTGACACTAAGTACAACGGCACTCTACAGTCTAACTCGAGAGCCGCTGTTGCCTGATGCTGACAGGCCTTCTGATGGTTTGTCTTCTGCAGATTTTTGGTTTGACGGAAGACTCTTGTACTTTTGACTTGGAGTTGTCGGGACTGGAGAGATCAGATCTCTTTGCTGAGGGCTTCCCAACGGGTGTGACCTTTTGGAAGGAGAGATTTTCCAAAACGAAAGCGAAGTAAATAGAAAAGTTTTGCAATTAGTTTTTAAGTATAAAATATCACTCATATTCACTCGATCCAACCTAGGGTTCAACCTACGGGCAAGTATGGCTCTGATACCACTCTGTCGTACCCCATTTCTGGAGTACTAGCGCTTACCGTATCAGTCCCTGGATCAGACGCTGATACGACGCTTACACAGGATGACATCACAGTCTCATACCCTTTATAATATTACCAAGTCTCATACAAGCCCTTTTATTATACAAAAGGTCTTACAACAAAGGCCAGCGGCCTGACCAAACAGACAACACACCGATTAGCTGCTACAGCAGCAGCACTAGACTACTACTCCAGCGGAAGACGGAACGGCACCACTCCAACAGGCAGACTTGCGGGCAGGCTGAACCCTAATCTTCACCTCCATCAGCTTCTATCTCTGGCTCATCTTCTGAATGATTGAAGCAAGAGTGAGTACTTAAGGTACTCAGCAAGCCTAACACGAGGGGTAAGTTATGCAAGGGGTTTATCAAAGGATAGGCTGAGGTTTATCACAACAAAGCGTGAAAGCCAAGTTTATGCAAGGTTGTTTTGAAAACAAAGCAGTTCGCAATCTAATCAAGTATCTGTAGAGATTAGTGGGGTTGGGCGGCCCTGGGGGAGTTACTGTCCATCCCGCCAGTGCCTCAAGTTTTATCACTGGCCGTCAACCAGCACACGGCTCCAAACCGGTGTATTCCAAAAACACGCCAAGGATAACTCACACAGAAAAGACTAATCATAGTGTGGCCGATGCTTTCGCGTTGTCCAATACCGTGGAACACGGCTTTCCGGAAAGTTTCTTAACCTTGGCCAAGGGTGCACAAATTTCCCCACAAGGTGGTCCAGTCCTCCCTATCGTCATAGTTTGGACTGTCCCACTAAAGGTTCCATACCTACTTTGTACCACCACGGCATCCCCCACGGACATCACCAGGGGCTTCACAATTAATAACATGGCCAGTCATAAATGCCGGATCTCGAACACCCACCAACGAACGAGTCTTCTCCTGGGACTCCGTTGCATCTCCTGCCTCCGGGGGGTACCGGGTGAGTACTAGTAGGGTGTGGTTCCAATTCCGTACCCATATACGGCTTGTGGCTGCGCGTAAGGTGTTAGGCAAAGGCGGCACAAGAACCGGTCCTTATACGACCGAACCAGGCATCTTCAATAGCCAATCCACAAGTGGAAGGGCGTCCCAGAGATAGCCTCCCCACCGAGGACTAACTCGCCTGATCCCGCCAAAATCATCCCTCACTAGGGTTGCACTTTATCACCACTCCCACCCATTTTCACATTTACGCACACCACCAAGCACTCACACATTTTACACGAAAATCATGTGAGCAGTATTAATTATACACATATGGTGAAAGTCCTAAGCGGCAAAGCAATCCAACATATCATTAAGGAATTTAATGATGTTGGTTCCTAGGGTTAACAAAGGATCAGGATATATTCAAGTCAAGGCAGGCAATCAAATATTGCTTAGGACCATTCTAGCATTTAAATTCATTTAAATACCATGCAATTTATTTATAAACAGCTCTAATTAGGATATTTGCAAACATAGGATCAATATGATCAATGGAAGTTAGACTTGCCTTCACCAAGTTCTTCTTCTTCTAAGTCCTCGTATTCCAAATCCTCGGGCTCTTCTTCAAAGACTTGATTATCTAGCGATAAAAGAAAATAAATCTACCGCTCAACAAACAATTAAACAAGCAATAAATAAAATAAAATCCAAATAGAGATCAAGGTTAGATTGGATCTGGTGGTAATGAATAGAGGATGATTTTAGATGAATTTTGGCAAAAGAAATGCCAAAATCAGAGTTGAAATGGAGGAGATATGGATTAAACAAGTTTAAGAAAGGAAATTGATCAGGATTAAGCTAACTTAATTAAGCATAGCCATAATCCTAATTAATCTGGAGTGATCAAGGGTTGGAAAATGTTTAGAAGTGAACAAGGTATTTTTGGAAATTTTCTGGGATTTTTCTGTTATTGGAAATTGCTCGGAATATAAATGCGTGTACACTAGCCGGGTGCACTTAGCATTTTCCTGAGGGGAAAGAGAGGCTGACAGATGGGTCCAGGGGATCTGAGGGTTTATTTATAAGAATAGAAAGGTTCCAAGGACTTTTTGGTAAATACAGAAAGACGTCGGGGACCTATCTGTAATTTTGGGAAGTTCAGGGGTCTCGCTGTAAAAAGATAGGGGCCAAATTGTAATTACAGAAAAGTATAGGGACTTTTCTGCAAAAAGATAGGACTAAGACAGAATAACAGAAAAGGTCAGGGGTTTATCTGTAAAAATACAGGGCCCGGGATTTTCTGGGTATTTTGGAATTACTTTTGTATTGGAAAAGATCATGAGAGGCTGACAGGTGGGCCAGGGGAGGTCGGTGCACTGTGTGGCACTGTGTTGTGAGCTCGGTCCACGGGCGTGGTGCACCGGATGAGCGTGTGTCTCCGGTCCACCGTGAGCCGAATCCGTGGACCGGATGCTGACTGGGCAGAGGCGACCGGGTCGTCGTGGGCCCAGCTGCCGACGTGGCGCGCCACGTCGGACGGCGGCGCGACCCCAGTCAATTCGCGGCGGCGTCGGGCTGATTGCGGCGGGGCTCGCCGGAATCCTCGCCGCCGGCGGATACAAGGGTCGGATGGAGGCGAGAAGTGGCCCTACGGAATCTACGCGCGACGGCGAACTTGGGCGCGGGTGGTGTCGTCGACGGCGTCGAGCGGAGCGGGTGGTGTCGTCGACGGCGTCGAGCGGAGCGGCAGTGGAAGCTCGCCGGAGTAGGGCGGCGGCGGCGGCGCTCGGCGAATTCTCGCGTGTGTGCGTGCGCGCGCGGGTTTGAGGGGTCTGGGAGCTTGGCGAGCGTACGGGGAGCGTGCAGGGGAGCTCAGCCGGGCCGGCGGTGGCGCCACGGCGGCGGGCGACGGAGAAGAGAGGTGGCGGACGGCGGAGGCTCGGGAAGAGGTTTGTGCGCGCGAAGAGGAAGGGGAAGAGGGAGCCGGGGAGAGAGAGGAGGAGCTTGCGGCGCTTACCGGAAGCTCGGGGAGGGCGAAGGCGGCTCGGAGGCAGAGATCGGCGGGGTTCGCCGGAGAGAGAAGAGAGAGAGAGAGAGAGAGAGAGAGAGAGAGAGAGAGTGGGGGAGATGAGCGAAAGGGGAAGGGCTCGGCCCTTTTTAAGGACGGCGAGAGGCGGCGACGCTCCGTGGCGCGCGCGGCAAGTTAGCCCGAAGGCGGTGGCGCCAGTGAGGCGGTGGAGGAGACCGGGAGGGATGGGCGCGGCGCGGCGACGGGACGCGTCGGAGGAGAAAGAGAGAGAAGGGAGGCGGGTTGGGCTGGCGCGGCCGTGGGCCGGAGCGCGCGGTGCTGGGCCAGAGCGGAGGGCGCGGGGAGTTGGGCCGGGAGAGGAGGAGCTGGGCCGAGGCGGCAGCAGCCCGGGAGAGAAAAAGAAAAGGGAGGGAGAGGAGTTGGGCCGGCCGGAAGAGAAAGGAAAGAGAGAGGCCCGAGAAGGGAAAAGATTTAATCTTTTCCCAGGATTTGAATTTGGAAGGATTTCGATTTCAAACCAAAAAGAGAAAAACAAACATTACTCAAAATAAATCCAATAAATCCTCAAAATGCATATGATGAGGTTTTTGTGCAAGTTTTCAAAAAGGAAAATTTTAAATTTGAGGTGGTTTGGCTTACTTTAATCACACACTTCATTTTAATTTCTTCTAAATTCGAAAAATTTAAATTTTTAGTGAATTTCAAATGAAGGCAAAAACACGGGACGTGACAATCTACCCCACTTAAAGAGAATCTCGTCCCCGAGATTCAAGCTATCTAACGGAAAGGAAAGAGCAGAAAGATCTCTGTTCCTGCATCTGTTTTCCGGTGATCCGAAGGTTTCCTTGTTGCTTACTTTGGAGTGGGAGAAAGACCTACCCCACTTAAAGAATTTTAACCCAGGGATACCAGGTTATCAAGGTTTCTTGAGAAAAACAGTTGTAGACCATAAGCAGTAGTAATTCCAAGTTCCGAACGAAGGCGAGGCTCCAAAATCCAAATATAACTCGTGAACGAGTTGAGTTGTTAAGGTACTCACCGGGGACAACTTCCGGTGCTCCATTAGTTTCCCGAGCGTTGATATGGTTTACTCGGCTTCGACCGGTGGTTTGGCTGCTTCTTTGCTGTTGTCCGGAGGATTGTTGTCCACTGCGTTCAACTCCTGATGCTGCAGTCCTATTGCTTGCCTGGTGTGACTGAGTTGGAGCATTATTCTGATTCAGGTAAGGACATCTAGCAACCATATGGCCTGGCTCGCGACAGTGAAAGCAAGTTCTCTTGTCATTGTTATAAGGCTGGGCAATGCTGGAACTGCTCCTCTGCTGACTACTAGAATTTTGGTTACTATATCCTGGTGCTGAGCTCGGTTGACTGGACGCTGAAGTTCTGTACTGCATTGTTGGCTGATACTTCAATTTCTGAAAATTATTATTAGACCTTGATTTCTGGTTTCTTTCCTGCTGCTGGAATTTCTGATCATTGAATTTGCGCTTTCTATCCTGCTCAATGTGGGAGCGTGCATCCTCCAGAAGAAGTGCACGGTTCATGAGAGTGTTGAAGTCTGGATAAATATGAGTAACCAGCTGCACTTTCAATCCAGGATTAAGTCCTTTTCTGAAGCGATCCTGCTTCTTCTTATCAGTGTTAACATCATCAGGGGCATACCGAGCCAATTTCATGAACTTCCTGATATACTGGTTTACTGTCATCGCCCCCTGTTTCAGAGAGCGGAATTCTTCAGCCTTCATTTCAATTACACCTTCTGGGATATGATACCTCCTGAACTCCTCCTGGAATTCCTCCCAGGTAATAGCATCTGCATTCTCTGCACCCTCACGGTAGTTATCCCACCATTCTCCTGCTGCTCCCTTGAGCTGGTGAGATGCCAGAAGAACTTTCTCTCTATCATCAGCATTCACCAAGTGCAATTTCTTGGTGATATCACGCAGCCAATCATCAGCTGCCAGAGGATCCTCCTCAGTACCCTCGAAGGTCGGGGGCCTGAGCCTCATGAATTCTGACATTTTGCTCTGCTGGCCTGGAGCTCTGTCCATGAGTCCCTGTGCAATAATCTCCATCAGGCGGGTCTGATTATCCATCACAGCCACTAGGTTGGTGACAGGTGCTGCGGGTATCCTTCCACCTCTTCTACCACCTCTACCACGGTTTCGCTATCCTTCATTTCTGTTCTGGTTATTGTTTTCTCCGACCTCATCTTGTACTTCCTGTTGATTTTGGCTTACTTCCTCTTCCTGGTGATCTTGTTCATTGTCATGTCTGCCTCCACCTCTACCTCCTCCTCTACCTCTGCCACGCTGATTATTATTTCTACCTCTGCCACGTCCATGTCCAGCATTGTGGGCATTATCCTGATTATCATCTTGAGCGACACGCTCTCGGCATTGGCGCTGCTGAATTCTGGCAGATCTTTTGGGAGGCATCTGCTGGAAGGATAAGGAAAGATGAGAAGGGATTTACGGAAAATCTAGAGCTACGAGCAGAACAAGATAATGGAAAAGAATTTCCGAATATCTTGCGCACACTCAAACAGAAGAATCAGCATCAATACAACATTACAGCAAACATAGCATCATATCAGGGGCTCGATCACACATATCCAAGTCCTTTTATATAGCAGGACAACAGGATTTACGGTTAAGCCTAGACAACAGGACTCGACAGCAGGGTGACACTAAGTACAACGGCACTCTACAGTCTAACTCGAGAGCCGCTGTTGCCTGATGCTGACAGGCCTTCTGATGGTTTGTCTTCTGCAGATTTTTGGTTTGACGGAAGACTCTTGTACTTTTGACTTGGAGTTGTCGGGACTGGAGAGATCAGATCTCTTTGCTGAGGGCTTCCCAACGGGTGTGACCTTTTGGAAGGAGAGATTTTCCAAAACGAAAGCGAAGTAAATAGAAAAGTTTTGCAATTAGTTTTTAAGTATAAAATATCACTCATATTCACTCGATCCAACCTAGGGTTCAACCTACGGGCAAGTATGGCTCTGATACCACTCTGTCGTACCCCATTTCTGGAGTACTAGCGCTTACCGTATCAGTCCCTGGATCAGACGCTGATACGACTCTTACACAGGATGACATCACAGTCTCATACCCTTTATAATATTACCAAGTCTCATACAAGCCCTTTTATTATACAAAAGGTCTTACAACAAAGGCCAGCGGCCTGACCAAACAGACAACACACCGATTAGCTGCTACAGCAGCAGCACTAGACTACTACTCCAGCGGAAGACGGAACGGCACCACTCCAACAGGCAGACTTGCGGGCAGGCTGAACCCTAATCTTCACCTCCATCAGCTTCTATCTCTGGCTCATCTTCTGAATGATTGAAGCAAGAGTGAGTACTTAAGGTACTCAGCAAGCCTAACACGAGGGGTAAGTTATGCAAGGGGTTTATCAAAGGATAGGCTGAGGTTTATCACAACAAAGCGTGAAAGCCAAGTTTATGCAAGGTTGTTTTGAAAACAAAGCAGTTCGCAATCTAATCAAGTATCTGTAGAGATTAGTGGGGTTGGGCGGCCCTGGGGGAGTTACTGTCCATCCCGCCAGTGCCTCAAGTTTTATCACTGGCCGTCAACCAGCACACGGCTCCAAACCGGTGTATTCCAAAAACACGCCAAGGATAACTCACACAGAAAAGACTAATCATAGTGTGGCCGATGCTTTCGCGTTGTCCAATACCGTGGAACACGGCTTTCCGAAAAGTTTCTTAACCTTGGCCAAGGGTGCACAAATTTCCCCACAAGGTGGTCCAGTCCTCCCTATCGTCATAGTTTGGACTGTCCCACTAAAGGTTCCATACCTACTTTGTACCACCACGGCATCCCCCACGGACATCACCAGGGGCTTCACAATTAATAACATGGCCAGTCATAAATGCCGGATCTCGAACACCCACCAACGAACGAGTCTTCTCCTGGGACTCCGTTGCATCTCCTGCCTCCGGGGGGTACCGGGTGAGTACTAGTAGGGTGTGGTTCCAATTCCGTACCCATATACGGCTTGTGGCTGCGCGTAAGGTGCTAGGCAAAGGCGGCACAAGAACCGGTCCTTATACGACCGAACCAGGCATCTTCAATAGCCAATCCACAAGTGGAAGGGCGTCCCAGAGATAGCCTCCCCACCGAGGACTAACTCGCCTGATCCCGCCAAAATCATCCCTCACTAGGGTTGCACTTTATCACCACTCCCACCCATTTTCACATTTACGCACACCACCAAGCACTCACACATTTTACACGAAAATCATGTGAGCAGTATTAATTATACACATATGGTGAAAGTCCTAAGCGGCAAAGCAATCCAACATATCATTAAGGAATTTAATGACGTTGGTTCCTAGGGTTAACAAAGGATCAGGATATATTCAAGTCAAGGCAGGCAATCAAATATTGCTTAGGACCATTCTAGCATTTAAATTCATTTAAATACCATGCAATTTATTTATAAACAGCTCTAATTAGGATATTTGCAAACATAGGATCAATATGATCAATGGAAGTTAGACTTGCCTTCACCGAGTTCTTCTTCTTCTAAGTCCTCGTATTCCAAATCCTTGGGCTCTTCTTCAAAGACTTGATTATCTAGCGATAAAAGAAAATAAATCTACCGCTCAACAAACAATTAAACAAGCAATAAATCAAATGAAACCAAATAGAGACCAAGGTTAGATTGGATCTGGTGGTAATGAATAGAGGATGATTTTAGATGAATTTTGGCAAAAGAAATGCCAAAATCAGAGTTGAAATGGAGGAGATATGGATTAAACAAGTTTAAGAAAGGAAATTGATCAGGATTAAGCTAACTTAATTAAGCATAGCCATAATCCTAATTAATCTGGAGTGATCAAGGGTTGGAAAATGTTTAGAAGTGAACAAGGTATTTTTGGAAATTTTCTGGGATTTTTCTGTTATTGGAAATTGCTCGGAATATAAATGCGTGTACACTAGCCGGGTGCACTTAGCATTTTCCTGAGGGGAAAGAGAGGCTGACAGATGGGTCCAGGGGATCTGAGGGTTTATTTATAAGAATAGAAAGGTTCCAAGGACTTTTTGGTAAATACAGAAAGACGTCGGGGACCTATCTGTAATTTTGGGAAAGTTCAGGGGTCTCGGTGTAAAAAGATAGGGGCCAAATTGTAATTACAGAAAAGTATAGGGACTTTTCTGCAAAAAGATAGGACTAAGACAGAATAACAGAAAAGGTCAGGGGTTTATCTGTAAAAATACAGGGCCCGGGATTTTCTGGGTATTTTGGAATTACTTTTGTATTGGAAAAGATCATGAGAGGCTGACAGGTGGGCCAGGGGAGGTCGGTGCACTGTGTGGCACTGTGTTGTGAGCTCGGTCCACGGGCGTGGTGCACCGGATGAGCGTGTGTCTCCGGTCCACCGTGAGCCGAATCCGTGGACCGGATGCTGACTGGGCAGAGGCGACCGGGTCGTCGTGGGCCCAGCTGCCGACGTGGCGCGCCACGTCGGACGGCGGCGCGACCCCAGTCAATTCGCGGCGGCGTCGGGCTGATTGCGGCGGGGCTCGCCGGAATCCTCGCCGCCGGCGGATACAAGGGTCGGATGGAGGCGAGAAGTGGCCCTATGGAATCTACGCGCGACGGCGAACTTGGGCGCGGGTGGTGTCGTCGACGGCGTCGAGCGGAGCGGCAGTGGAAGCTCGCCAGAGTCGGGCGGCGGTGGCGGCGCTCGGCGAATTCTCGCGTGTGTGCGTGCGCGCGCGGGTTTGAGGGGTCTGGGAGCTTGGCGAGCGTACGGGGAGCGTGCAGGGGAGCTCAGCCGGGCCGGGGGTGGCGCCACGGCGGCGGGCGACGGAGAAGAGAGGTGGCGGACGGCGGAGGCTCGGGAAGAGGTTTGTGCGCGCGAAGAGGAAGGGGAAGAGGGAGCCGGGGAGAGAGAGGAGGAGCTTGCGGCGCTTACCGGAAGCTCGGGGAGGGCGAAGGCGGCTCGGAGGCGGAGATCGGCGGGGTTCGCCGGAGAGAGAAGAGAGAGAGAGAGAGAGAGAGAGAGAGAGAGAGAGAGTGGGGGAGATGAGCGAAAGGGGAAGGGCTCGGCCCTTTTTAAGGACGGCGAGAGGCGGCGACGCTCCGTGGCGCGCGCGGCAAGTTAGCCCGAAGGCGGTGGCGCCAGTGAGGCGGTGGAGGAGACCGGGAGGGATGGGCGCGGCGCGGCGACGGGACGCGTCGGAGGAGAAAGAGAGAGAAGGGAGGCGGGTTGGGCTGGCGCGGCCGTGGGCCGGAGCGCGCGGTGCTGGGCCAGAGCGGAGGGCGCGGGGAGTTGGGCCGGGAGAGGAGGAGCTGGGCCGAGGCGGCAGCAGCCCGGGAGAGAAAAAGAAAAGGGAGGGAGAGGAGTTGGGCCGGCCGGAAGAGAAAGGAAAGAGAGAGGCCCGAGAAGGGAAAAGATTTAATCTTTTCCCAGGATTTGAATTTGGAAGGATTTCGATTTCAAACCAAAAAGAGAAAAACAAACATTACTCAAAATAAATCCAATAAATCCTCAAAATGCATATGATGAGGTTTTTGTGCAAGTTTTCAAAAAGGAAAATTTTAAATTTGAGGTGGTTTGGCTTACTTTAATCACACACTTCATTTTAATTTCTTCTAAATTCGAAAAATTTAAATTTTTAGTGAATTTCAAATGAAGGCAAAAACACGGGACGTGACATTATGTCTTTCAATCTGTATGTTGGCTTCAGATTTTGTAAGGGCGCAATAAGATATGCAAAACAAAGTATTCCGATATCTCTCAGAAGAGATCTTTTCATGAAAATTATTATGTTCTTCAGGTTTTATATGCACGCATGCAGCATACATTGGTTCATACTAACTACGTGCAGCCAATGTTTTCCATGCCTCACCATCGGGTTGGTTTCATGCCAAAATATATACCGAATAGTCTGCTGCAACATTGGTTCGTGACTTGATCACATTAAAAATTGATAACATGTGCAACACGTACCCAGCGAAAACATTCTGTGGATACCACAGGATGTGTGAACTATTTCGTATTCAGATTCTCAAAAAAAAAAAAAAAAAACTATTTCGTATTCAGTTCAGGCACCTCATGTTGGGCGCATGTAGGTCGAGAAATTATAGGGCTTGTCTGGTACATGAACGGCAGTAGCCCTAACAAGAACCGATCTTGGCGTGAACTCCTGATCAATCGGGTGGCGTAGTACCTCTGTCGCGTCCATGGAGGCGGCGGCGCTAAACGACGACGCGCTCGCGGCGGTCCTCGGCCGACTACACGCCGACGTTCTCGCCGAGATCCTCCGCCGTCTCCCGGCGCACGGCCTCGCGACGTCGCGGGGCGTCTGCAAGGCGTGGCGCGCCCTCGTCGACGAACGACGGCTGCTGCTCCCGTTCCTCCTGCCACACGCCGTGCACGGCTTCTTCGTCAACTACCAGGATCACGGCGAGCCGCACTTCTTCGCCCGCCCGGCGGCGACCTGCCGCCATATCGACGGCCAGTTCGACTTCATCGAGAATCAGAAGACAAGCAGATGGAGCCGCGTCCTGGATCACAACAACGGCCTCGTCCTCTACACGGACGACGACATCGACGACGGCTCGTTCTTCGTGTGCAACCCCGTGACGCGGCGGTGGAAGCGCCTGCCACGGTGCACCGGCGGCGACGACTGGTGGTGGATGCGCCACGCGTTCCTCGTGTTCGAGCCCGCCATGTCGAAGCACTACAGGGTGTTACTAGTTCCCCGAGAGCCAAAGAAGAAGGAGAAGGATGCATGGCGATCGATGGAGTGGCCACCTTCCCAGTGGAGGTGCCACCAGTTGTCGTCAAGGACCGGGCGGTGGAAGGAGAGGGTGTTCGTCCGGGAAGGAGAGGCCGCAGGGACAGTTGCCGACCTTCTCATGGATTCTTTGCCCTACTCTATGGAGCCTCGATGGCGGTTCGCTGCATATTGGCAAGGAGCTCTCTACGTACACTGCCACGGCGAATATGTTGCAAGGTATTGTCCCTGTCAGATGTAAAAAAAACAATCCTATCATTTTTTTTTCTGTTATTCATGACCACATTTTGGGGGTCATCAATGTTTGCAGGATTTCCTTGTTAGATGCAACGTACCGAGTCATCAAATCTCCGATAGACCACACCGAGTGCAATAACAATGTAAAATCTTTCTTGGGAAGGTCAGACTGTCAGAGAAAGGGGTACACTTTGCTGCGATTTACAAGTGCCAACTGAGAGTGTGGATCCTCCTCGCAGAGTCATCCCCTTATCGAACAGAATGGATACTGAAGCACGATCGGGTACTTAAGCCCGACGACTGGTGGGCTGTTGGGCACGATCACGACGGGCCTTGGACCTTAGATGATTATGAAAAGAGGAAGACAAGAGCTGATGTTGATTGGAGCTCGGACGACGACGACTTTATCCAAACTGTGGATTGGTATGAGAATACGAATGATGATGAGGACATGTACCCTCACACTTTCCACGTTCTTGGTTTCCACCCTTACAAGGAGGTCATCTTCTTGACTACCTTAGGTGTAGCAGTGGCTTATCACTTAAATAGCTCCAAGGTTCAGTTTCTAGGTATATTATCGCCAAAAGAATACAATCATGGTGTGACCGACTCATTTGTGTATACACCATGCAGAGATAGTTAGCAGAGTAAGCTTTATATGGTGCACATTTTCACGGGATATGCTATATGTTATATACGTCTGATTCTCTTGATACCAACAATCGTATGTGGAACTCAACTGAAACAAGTAACCACATGGTTCGTCAATCCAGTTTTCCTTCTCCTTCATGTGATTATTATGTCCTTCAGTTTATATGTTGGGATCAGGTTTTTGTAAGGTCACAATAACACATGCAGAACTAAACATATTGCATCTTTCAATTGACTTTTTCATGAAATTTCTTGGTTGATATGTTCTTGTATTCATCGTAAATTGTTCTATGCACAACGCAAAGAATTGCAGATACACCGAGACATACCTATGACGTGCCAAACCTGCAGGAATAGTTAACCATCTCCGGCTTTGGTATGCATCATATGGGGTCGCCGGGGGGGGGGGGGGGGGGGGGGGGGGGGGGGTGGGATGGGGCGGGATGGGCTGGGGGGGGGCATCCCTGTCGATCTTAATATAAGCACGATGAAATATTTTGTGGAGACATTTGTGCTTACTGAAGATACGCTTGGTTATTGAAAGCTAATAATATAAGAACAAATGTTTCCAGCCAACTAACAGCAACATGTCAGCTCCTCGCAAAAAAAAAAAAAACAGCAACATGTCAGCTACATAGATAACAGCAGAAGAGGGACGGCGCAACAGCAACGAAGAAGGGCGCGGGAGTTGCCGGACGGTGAACAGGGCTCCTGTGGAGAGACATGCAGGAGGGAGGCTGTGTTTGAGATAGTTGCTAGCAGTGGCAACATATGGATGATTGCTTGGTGCACTTTGTGTTGTAGATTAGTTTGTGTGATCAGTTTTTCCTTTTTTTTTCGTTTTCTTTTTGGTTTCTGTTGGGTGTGAAAACTCAGTAGTGCACAGCTCACATCAGAGACCGGGGTGATTAATAAAATTGCCCTTTTCTCCAAAAAAAAAAAAAGCATGTCAGCTACATCCATGCCAAGTCGCGATGACGCACACGCCTTTGGAGGGTACTTCACAGTCTAGTTGAATTAGAGTCTCTTTTACTTTTGTGTGTGGAAAGCGTAATAAAATTCTGTAGGCATGAAAAAATTGTAACTGTCTCTACGCAAACTTTAAGGAAATTAAAATACTGGCAACTTACTGATATTAAATGACACTGAGAAAGAAGTGGCTTTGTTTGTCACACCATCAAACTCGAGTGAACATTGTAAAATTATGGCATTTGTCGAAAGCACATTAAAGAATCACTTCCAGCCATAGACGAATCACCTCCCTTGACAACTGAATTCTCAAGGTTATTAACTTTTGGAGAATTCTACTAAACAGACCTCACCTTGGTGCTTCTTAAAGTCAATATTGACGAAATAATCCCTTTTTGGCATGTTTAGCTATGCTCCTAAACAGGTCCTATGCTGTTTAGACATTTGGTGTAATAAACAAAGAAAAGGCAATTCTTCATATGAAAATATATGCCGGAATGTTTAAGATATTTCAAAAAAAGGGACCTATTTTCAGATTAAATAAACAAAATTTAATCTGAAAATAGGTCCCTTTTTTTGAAATATAGACAGTGTGCACGTGGGCTACTTTCCTCGGCCGTCTCCAGGCGCGCAGCCTGGCCGCGTCGCGGCGCGTCTGCATGGCGTGGCGCGACCTCGTCGACGAACGCCGGCTGCTGCTCCGGAACCTCCCGCCGCACGCCGTCCGCGGATTCTTCGCCAACCACCAAGACCACGGCGAGCCGCACTTCTTCACCCGCCCAGTCGCAGCGGCGGCGCCGGGGCCCCGGATCGACGGCGAGTTCGATCGACTTCATCGAGGATCAGAAGACATGCAGATGGAGCCGCGTCCTGGACCACAACAACGGCCTCGTCCTCTACACGGACGACGACATTGACGACGGCTCGTTCTTCGTGTGCAACCCCGTGACGCGGCGGTGGAAGCGCCTGCCACGGTGCACCGGCGGCGACGACTGGAGGTGGCATCTACACGCGTTCCTCGTGTTCAAACCCGCCGTGTCGAAGCACTACCGGGTGCTGCTGGTTTCCCGGAAGCCAAAGAAGGAGTTGGACCATGCACGGCGATCCATGGAGTGGCCACCTTCCCGGTGGAGGTGCCACGAGTTGTCGTCGAGGACCGGGCAGTGGAAGGAGAGGGTGTTCGTCAGGGAAGGAGAGATAGCAGTGACAGTCGCCAACCTTCTCATGGATTCTTTGCCCTACTCTATGGAGCCTCGATGGAGATTCGCTGCATATTGGCAAGGAGATCTCTACGTGCATTGCCACGGAGAATATGTTGCTAGTTATTGTCCCTGTCAGATGCAATGTATCGAGTTATCGATCAATACCACATTTTTTTTTGATTGTTCATGACCACATTTTGGGGGTGATCAATGTTTGCAGGATGTCCTTGTCAGATGCAATGTATCGGGTTATCAAATTTCCGATAGACCGCACCAAGTGCAATAACAAAGTAAAATCTTTCCTGGGAAGATCAGAAAAAGGGTATACTTTGCTGCTATTAACAGGTGCCAACTGCGAGTGTGGATCCTCCACATAGAGTCATCACCTTATCGAACAGAATGGATACTGAAGCATGATTGGGCTAGGAAGCACGGATACTTCCGCATGCCGACGTATCGGATACCGATACTCCTCCGACACGTATCGGACACCGATACTCCTCCGATACGCGTCGGACGCGTATCGCACCTATTTTCAATTTTTAAATAATTAAAATAATTCCGATACTTGGTCGACACCTCACCAATTCTTTTTCGATACCTCCAGCCCTGACCCACCCCTCATTCGACTCATAAAAGCACCCTCTCCACGCATAAAACGACCCTGATCCCATCTGCCCGATCGTCTTCACGTAAGGGCGCAGAAACCCTAGCCGCCAGCCATCATCTACATCTAGCCATCGTCTCCCTCACGTCAGGCCGTCGCCGTCCCTCCTTCCCCAAGCTGCGGTCGTCCTTCTGGTCGATCTGATCCATGGCGAGTGGAGCTGGGAGTTCTGATCCATCAGCAGGCGCAGCTAGCAACGATGCCGCAAGAGGGAACAATCAGCTGAGAGCAAGTCAAATCCTTGCTGCTGCCCGTATGTTTCCTCCAAATGACAACGACAAGAAGCCTCTATGGAGGTACGTTAGGTGCTGGAAAGGCCAGGACAACGTAACGGAGGCAACAAGACGATGAGATGCCGGCTCTGTAGTACGATCATGCATGGAAGCTACACAAGAGTGAAAGCCCATCTAGGTAATTGCATTTATCTTTAATAAAAAATCGTAATATTATATATTATATATATTTATATATATATACAGCCGTATCGCCGTATCGGTGTTTTTGAGAAAATGCCGTATCGCCGTATCGCCGTATCCCGTACCGGTACCGGTGTCGCCGTATCGGGGTAACGTAGTGATTGGGTCCTTAAGCCCGATGAATGGTATGGGGCTGCGCACGATTATCCTTGAATTAAACTCGACGGGCCTTGGATCTTAGATGAGAATGAAAAAGAAGACATGTACCCTCACACTTTCCATGTTCTTGGATTCCACCCTTACAAGGAGGTCATCTTCTAGACTACCTTAGGTGTAGCAGTAGCTTATCACTTGAATAGCTCCAAGGTTCAGTTTCTAGGCATATTATCGCCAAAAGACTACAATCGAGGCGTGACGGACTCTTTTGTGTACGTATACACCATGTATACACCCAGCATGATGATCAGAGATAATATATTAGCAGAAGAAGTTCAGTGTTTCAATATAGTATAAGTGGCATGATCCTGTTTATTTTCTGTCTATGACTTTCTAGTTCTCTTAGCTTGACTTTTGTACACTGTAAGGAACTCAATAAGAAAAAAAAATTAGTTGAATAGTCATTACTCTTATGAATTGATAAATAGGGACTTCTATTTGCTTAAATATGCTTCTGTATATGGACGTCTCTATTCCGCGCGCGCGCGAGCAGGGAACCACGCGCATTTTCCGACCGGGGCATCTGGCTTTCTTTTTTCAGGCCGCGCGCCTACCTGCCTGCTTGCTTTTTTCGGCTGACGCGCCCGCAACCGCTCTCACATTTGCAAACTGCTATCCGTACAGCACGTGGGCCCTCCAGTTTGTTTTTCTCGCAAGCGTCACGCACCAGCGTTTGGTCTCCATTCAACAGCCTGCGGTCCCCATCACTTCGTGGCTTGTCCATGTGCGTCATATCAGTCTGGTGTTGGTCCACTTGCAAATAAAATAAGTCTAGTTTCTATAAACTTATAGTACAACTTCTCCGAAAACTTATAAGATGTGCAAACTTATGGTATAACTTCTGCTGAAACTTATTAGATGTCCAAACTTATGATACAACTTTTGCCGAAACTTATGAGATGTCCAAACTTATGGTACAACTTCTGCTGAAACTTATGAGATGTCTAAACTTATGATACAACTTCTGCTGAAACTTATGAGATGTGCGAACGTATGATACAACTTCTGCTCAAACTTACGAGATGTGCAAACTTTTGATACAACTTCTACTCATACTTATGATATGTGCAAACTTTTGATACAACTTCTGCTCAAACTCACTTCGTACGCAGCTACACACTAAAAAGATGAATGACGTGTCGTGGTCCCACTGGTCTCCACACATGTGCGTGCATGCCGCGTGCACAGCGCCTCGCTGCTCCCACGCAAGCACAACATGCCCGGCCCCACCCATGTGCTTGGACGCGTGTGCGCCTCAGCAGTCGGCAGCTCCGTTGCTCCGTGAAGTCGTGACGCGCGGACGCGTACGCGCGGACGCGCGTGGAACAGAAGTTTCGTCTGTATATAGGGTACACATTATCTTGGTATTTTTTTGTGAGACATGTTATTTCTGTAAAACATGAATTGAAAATGTACTTTGAAATCCGCTTTCAGTTATGCTAGGAGCATAATTTATTTTACGATATAGCACAAACATCTGTGAATTTAACACAATCTATGTTCAGATATTTTTAGATCTGGCACGAATATCTATGCATCACCATGCAGGGCGCTCTGAAGCCAGTTTTAGCTTTCTATAGTCGCGCCATTTCATATTTACGATATCTATATTAATGAGCTATTATTTCTCTTAAGTTTTAGAATATACATTAGTTCTGTAAAAATTAAACTCCACCGAAAAACTTTTTTTTAGAAAAAAAAACAGCGCTTCAATTATCCAAGGTTGACGACAAGGTTGTCGATGACCACATATAACTGATTTTTTTGATGTACGACCAGAATATATGTTAGATGAATTGAAAAGGAGTCTCTTTTCGCTTGTGGAAGATGAGTTCTATGTATTCATTCTGGAGGCACGAACACTAGTACAATAATCGCCTTCGGTGGCGGGCAAAAAGCGCCTGCGGTGGCGGACAAACGCGCCGCCACTGTGCATCCGCCACTACTATGTGAGAAAGAGGAGTGGCGGACGTAACGTCCGCCACTGCTAGCAACGACAGAAATTTAAAAAAAATGGAAAGTTGGGCCGGGCCAAGCCCAACCCGCCACGCCGTCCTGGCGCCACTAGAACCCTAGCCGCCACCGCCGCGTGGGCCCCGCAGTCGTGGATCCACTCCGCCTCGCCGCCGCCGTCGTGGATCCGCGCCGCCTCGCCGTCGTCTTCAATCCGCGCTGCCTCGCCGTAGTCGTCGATCCGCGCCGCCTCGTTGACGTCGTCGATCCGAGCTTCCTCGTCGTCGATCCGCGCAGCGTCGCCATCGTCGTCGATCAGGGCCAGGGTGGCCTCGATCTGCGCTACCCCCGCCGCCGCCCCGCCTCGATCCGCGCCGCCACACCTCGATCAAGGCCGTCGCGCCTCGATCCGCGCCACCCCGCCGTCGTGCCGCCTCGATCCGCGCCGCCGCGCCTCGATCCAAGCCGCCGGGACCGCCGCGCCCACCCAGATCTGGACGGCCATGACAGCGAGGGAGGGGAGGGAGAGGGTCGACGCCGCGCCGCGCTTGGGAAGGGGAGGGAGAGGCTCGGGTCGCCATGCCGTGTTTGGGAAGGGGAGGGCCGCCGTGCCGAGCTTGGGGGAGAGGAGGGATTCGGTCGGGCCGCCGCGCCGAGCTTAGGGGAGAGGAGGGAGAAGGTCGGGCCGCCGCGCCGAGCTTGGGGGAGGGAGGAGAGAGGTGCGCGACGAGAGAGCCGCGGCGGCGCGCTTGGAGGAAGGAGACGGGAGAGAGAGAGAGGATAAGGGTAGTGTGCGGCGCGGAGGAGTCCAGAGACAAGGAAACCCTAACGTCTGTTTATATATGATGTCAACGAGTCGGGCTGAACCGGGCCGAGATGGCCCTGTCCGCCACTGCTAGCTTACTAGACGTCATCAAGCCCGTCATTGTTGTGTGTTTTCAGTGGCGCTGACGTCATTTCGTCTGCCACTGATAAGTGCTCCATGTACTGTAGCTTCGCTGATGTCATCGTGTGCGCCACTGGTAGCTGCTACAGTACTTGCGCCGAGCCTGTAGTGACGGATGGAAGAGTGTACGCCACTACTGTAAAAAATTATGTGTCATATTAGGGCCTTTTTGTACTAGTGGAAACCATGAATAAGTTTTTTACTGCCTGTACGGTAAACTGGCACTTCAAATATGACCACCTACTGAGTTATTATTAAATATTGGAAGACTTTTAGTCAGATCTCCTATCGACACTGTAATTCCAGACATGTTATTTATAGGCATCAGGGCCTCTCCTAATTATATACAATATAAATATTAGTAATGATGTGAGTAGTTGAAAGAATGGTAACATAATGAAACAAAAGCATGTTAGTCACATGATACAAATTCACAGAGATATTTTTAGTATAGAATCGGTGAAGCTGTACCAAACACTGGATTTTCTATAACAGCAAATTGTTTGAAGTAGAAAAAACTAAATATTATGATGATTGGTTTCAACCATATAACCACTTCGCTTCAGACAATTGAATTCTCACATTGAATCACTTTCGGAGTACTAAACAAGCTTTACCCGTGGGAGCGAATTTTCTAAGATTTAACGGCATTGTGCTTTCAGCAGGAGGCGGTGTGGCCGTCGACATCGAGGCGCTAGTGGTGACTTCGTCAATCTCGAAGATTTGCCAGCTCAGTCTTCAAAGATGCTCATAGGGGTAAGGTTTGCGTACCTATGTTGCAAGAGGTGAGTGTGTGTGCATTGTGAGTGTATGAGTTGTGCTGTGTAATTCAAAAAAATTCTAATTATCTTTTGAATTCTGAAAGTCGTTATGGATAAAAATATCTACTTTTCAAATTATTTTTTTGAGCATTTTTGCAGACTAATTAAACATAAGTTTTTTTTGAGCAATAATTAAACATAAGTTATCTTCTCCCTCCAACTAATCTATAGTTGGGCTCCTACGAATCTTTTCCCTAGAGCCCAGCCCAAGTCTGGACCCGAAACCGTACAAGTATTTATCACGGCAATCCATAACAAGGTATCGATCACACGGCGGGAACCCCGGATCGGTGGCGTCGTACGTACCTCGATCTGTCACGTCCATGGAGGCGACGGCTCTGCACCCGCAGCAGTCTTCGGCCGTCTTCCGGCGCGCAACCTCGCGGCGTCGCGGGGCGTCTGCAAGGCGTGGCGCGCCGTCGTCGACGACCGCCGGCTGCTGCTCCCGCACCTCCTCCCGCAGGCGGTGCGCGGCTTCTTCGTCAACTAGCAAGATCACCGCATGCCGCACTTCTTCGCCCGGCCGGCGGCGGCGCCGACGGCTGACGGCGTCCGCCACATCATCGACGGCCGGTTCGACTTCATGGAGCACGAGGCCCGCTGGTGCAGACGGAGCCTCGTCGTGGACCACCGCGACGGCCTCGTCCTCTACTGGGACGACGAACCCGGCTCGTTCATCGTGTGCAACCCCGTGACGCGGCGGTGGAGGCGCCTTCCCCGGTGCACCGGCGGCCACGACTGGCGGTGGAATCGACACGCGTTCCTCGTGTTCGACCCCGCCGTGTCAAAGCACTATAGGGTGTTGCTAGTTCCCCGAGAGCTGAAGAAGAAGGAGGACGATGCGTGGAGATCGATGGAGTGGCCACCTTCCCGGTGGAGGTGCCACGAGTTGTCGTCGAGGACCGGGCGGTGGCGGGAGAAGGTGTTCGTCCGGGAAGGAGAGGCAGCAGGGACAGTGGCCGACCTTCTCATGGATTCTTTGGGATATTCTATGGAGCCTCGGTGGCGATTCGCTGCATATTGGCAAGGAGCTCTCTACGTACATTGCCACGGTGAATATGTCGCGAGGTAATGTATTTCACTATAACATCCTATCATTGTTTTTTTTTGGGTTCATGACCACAATTTGGAGGAGATCAGCATTTGGAGGATGTCCTTGTCAGATGCAACGTACAGAGTTATCAAATCCCCGGTAGACCGCACCGAGTGCTACAACGATGTGAAATCTTTCCTGGGAAGGTCAGAGAAAGGGGTATACTTTGCTGCCATCTAGAGGTGCCAACTGCGAGTGTGGATCCTCAATGAGGCACCTGATGGAACAGAATGGATATTGAAGCATGATAGGGTCCTTAAGCCCGATGACTGGTGGGAGCTTGTGCATCGTGGCAGCTATCATCAAATCAAACTCGACGGGCCTTGGGTCTTGGATGAGAATGAAAAGAGAAAGACAAGAGATGATGATGCTGAATGGAGCTCGGACGACGTCATCCAAACTGGGGATTGGAATGAGAATACAAATGAGGAGGACATGTACCCCAACACTCTTCACGTTCTTGGTTTCCACCCGTACAAGGAAGTCCTCTTCTTGACTACCTTATCTTCGGCAGTGGCTTATCATTTGAATAGCTCCAAGGTTCAGTTTCTAGGCATATTAGATCCAAATGACCACAATTACGGCGTGACAGACTCGTTTGTATATACACCGTGCATGTTTACGCCCTACATGAACGGAGAGTAGCATAAGATTTTTATGGTTCAAGTTTTCACGGGATATTCTCTATGTTATATACTTTTCTCTTGTACCTAGTACGATCTTAACAAACCCAACTGGAAATTAACCATGCTTCATCGATCCAGTTTTCCTTATGCCAACTACGAGTGTGGATCCTCACCGAGTCATCACCTAATCAAACATAATGGATACTGAAGCATGATCGGGTCCTTAAACCCGAAGATTGGTGGGGGGGCTGCGCTAGATGGCAGATTTAATCAAATCATATACGATGGGCCTTGGATCTTAGATGAGAATGAAAAGATGAACACAAGAGATGATGTTGATTGGAACGAAACAAAACAAAAGGTGACTTCTCTAGTTTCTGCAGACAATGACTAATTTTGTAGACAATATACTCCCTCTGTATGTCCAATCCAAGATTAGTCATTGTATGCAAAAATAAATTTTACTCCCTCAGTTTTTATTTATATGACGCAGTTGACTTTTTCGTTAAACTTTAACCAACAATATATATTATGTAATTAGTTACTTAACGTGAAATTTATATCATCAGATTTATCATCAACAACACTTTAAAGTTAATCTATATATTTAGCTGTTTGCACAAATATTTGTAGATAAGACGAAGGGTCAAGGTAACGAAAAAAGTCAACTGCGTCATATAAATAAAAACAGAGAGAGTATATTGTACCAACCCAAGTTCACTCAAAAGTTCTATAGCCAGAGTCCAAGGACACTAGCTCACTTTAAGTTTCTTTTTGCGATGATGATATTTTAACTTAAATCTTAACTTGGAATAAATCAACAGATACATACTGGGGACTCTGTACACAATCTAACTACACCAGACGGAGGGAGCCCGCAGCTGCTGCTTTGGGGAGAGGAGAGAAAACCCAACTGGTTTGGGTGGGCCAAGTCGCAACAACGCACATCCACAGAGTCTAATTGAATTAGAGTCTCGTTTACTCATGTAGCACGGCATATGAAAAAATTGCGACTGTCTCTAAGCAAACTTTAAGGAAAATAAAATATGGCAACCTACTGATATTACATGATTAATAAAGATTTTTTTCTCCGGGATACTGAAAAAGAAGTGGCTTTGTTTATGACGAACCATCAAAACTCGATTTTGTCTAGCGTAAATTGTGAAATTATGGCATTTGTCGAAATCGAAAGCACATTAAGGAATCACTTCAAGCCATAGAACGAAACACATCCCTTGACAACTGAATTCTCACGGTGATTAACTTTTGGAGAATTCTACTAAGCAGACCTCACCTTGATGCTTCTTAAAGTCATTGTTGACGAAATAATCCATTTTTTGGCATGTTTTGCTATGCTCCTAAACGGGTCCTATGTTGTTTAGACCTTTGGTGTAATAAACAAACAAAAAAAAGGCAATTCTTCATATGAAAATATATGCCGGCATGTTTCAGATATTTTAAAAAGAAAGGACCTATTTTCAGATCAAATAGACACAATTTAATATAATTGTTTAGGGGAAAATAAACTCAATTTAATTTTTTTGAGCAAGAATAAACTCAATTTAATGTTTCCTTCCAATTGCAAGTGGGCTACTTTCATCATCGCAAAAAGAACACATAAAGTGAGCTAGTTTTGAGTTCGATAAGTCTTTCGCGCGTAGCGTCGCGCTGGAACGCGAGCGCGCGTCCGCGCGGAGCGCGGCCTGGCTTACCTTGTGCATGGGCCTGGCCCAATACCAACCTTATCCACGCATGCACGGGACGTTCGGTGGCGGAGCGCGGCGGATGGGTGGGCGGCGCGGTGCGGCGGCGAGGGCGCCGCCGCGCCGCCGGCGGTGGAGGAGGGCGGCGGGGTTAGGGTTCCGGGGTTGTCGAGCTGGGGGAGTGAGCTCCAATGTCCCGCGGCCATAGAAGGGGGTCGGGGGCGGCGGCCGCGACCCGGCGGTGGGCGGCGGTGCGGCGGTGCGGCGAGGCGGCGGTGGCGCCGCCGGAGCCGCGGGCGGCCGGCGGGCGGTGGGCTGGGTAGGCGGTGGGGGCGTCGCATCCCGACGAGTTAGCGGAGGCGGCGGCTTGCCGGGCGGCGGCGGCGGGTGCGGCGGCGCGGCGAGAGCGGCGGCGCGGCGCGCCGGCCGCCGGTGGTGGTGGGGGGAGGGGGAGGGGGCGGTGCGGCGGGCGGCGACGGTGCCGGGGACGGCGTCGGAGGCCGCGGGGGCGGTGGCGCGGCGGGGCGGCGGGCGGCGGTTGCCGACAGCCGGTCGGGCGCGTGTCGCACGCGGGCGGCGGACGCGCGCTCAGCTATCGCGCGTCCGTACGCGCAATAACCGCTCCCTTTTGAGTTGGGCATTTACCAAGCTTGCCGAAACCTATAACGGGTCAGGCACGGAAAGAGACGTAAGAAGTATCGATCACGGCTTCTGTGATCCCGTTGCCCCGCATCCATGGAGGCGGCGGCGGCGCTACACGACGACGCGCTCGCGGCGATCCTTGGCCGTCTCCCGGCGCGCAGCCTGGCCGCGTCGCGGCGCGTCTGCAAGGCGTGGCGCGACCTCGTCGACGACCGCCGGCTGCTGCTCCGGCTCCGGAACCTCCCGTCGCACGCCGTGCGCGGATTCTTCGTCAACCACCAAGATCACGGCGAGCCGCACTTCTTCGCGCGCCCGGCGGCGGCGGCGGGCCCCCGGATCGACGGCCAGTTCGACTTCATCCAGGATCAGTATAGGAGCAGATGGAGCCGCGTCCTGGACCAGCACAACGGCCTCGTCCTCTACAGGGACCAATACGAGGGTTCCTTCTTCGTGTGCGACCCTGACACGCGGTGGTGGAAGCGCCTGCCCCGGTGCACCGGCGGCTACGACTGGCGGTGGCATCTGCACGCGTTCCTCGTCTTCGACCCCGCCGTGTCGAAGCACTACCGGGTGCTGCTGGTTCCCCGAGAGCCAAAGAAGGATGCACGGCGATCCATGGAGTGGCCACCGTCCCGGTGGAGGTGCCACGAGTTGTCGGCGAGGACCGGGCGGTGGAAGGAGAGGGTGTTCGTCCGGGAGGGAGAGGCGGCAGGGACAGTGGCCGAACTTCGCATGGATTCTTTGCCCTACTCTATGGAGCCTCGATGGCGGTTCGCTGCGTATTGGCAAGGAGCTCTCTACGTACATTGCCACGGTGAATATGTTGCCAGGTATTGTCCTTGTCAGATGCAAAGTACCAAGTTATCAATACTACATTTTTTCCCCTTTTCTGTTTTTCATGACCACATTTTGGGGGTGATCAATGTTTTGCAGGATGTTGTTGTCAGATGCAACGTACCGAGTCATCAAATCTCCGATAGACCGCACCGAGTGTTATAACAATGTAAAATCTTTCTTGGGAAGTTCAGAGAAAGGGGTATACTTTGCTGCTATTTACAAGTGGCAACTGCGAGTGTGGATCCTCCGCACAGGGTCTTCACCTTATCGAACAGAATGGATACTCAAGCATGATCGGGTCCTTAAGGCTGATGACTGGTGGGGGGCCACGCGCGATTACCATCGAATTAAACTCGACGGGCCTTGGATCTTAGATGATTATGAAAAGAGGAAGACAAGAGGTGATGTTGATTGGAACTCGGACGACGACGACGTTATCCAAACTGTGGATTGGTATGAGAATAGGAATGATGATGAGGACATGTACCCTCACACTTTCCACGTTCTTGGTTTCCACCCTTACAAGGAGATCATCTTCTTGACTACCTTAGGTGTAGCGGTGGCTTATCACTTGAATAGCTCCAAGGTTCAGCTTCTAGGTATATTATCGCCAAAAGAATACAATCGTGGCTTCATAGACTCATTTGTGTATACACCGTGTATACTCTCTGCTGAACAGAGAGTAGCAGGATAAGCTTTTTATGGTTCACATTTTCACGGGATATGCTCTATGTTGCATACTTCTGTTTCTTTTAATACCTACGATCGTATTGAACTCAACTGAAACAAGTAACCACATGGTTCGTCAATCCAGTTTTCCTTCTCTTAATTTCATGTGATTATTGAAAGCCAATAATATAAGCAGAAACACATTTCCAGCCAAACAACAGCAACATGTCAGCTACATCCATGCCATCTCTCTTGTGCCGGATTTTAGTTTGACTGGAAAAACTGTCGAGCTACGATGGTCGATGGCATAACGCTGCCTACTTGCTTGGAACATTGTATGACATTAATCCCACGGGGCGTGCATCAAGGAAAATACGATGGGCCAAGATTTTCTTATGAGTACTTTGACAAGGAAGAATGAGGAAAGAAGTCTGATACAGAGTGTTCAATGGAACTTGGAAGACGATGACATTATGGAGGAAGCACTTGATTAGGACTACCCTGGATACATCAGGGTACCTTGGATCTCATCGGTGCAAGGTTATCGTCTTATGTAGCGTATTATTTGAAAAGGTTCAAAGGTTCATTGCTTGGGTCATTTTGGAGCCATGGCATCAAAGTGTAAATATACCATTGCATGATCAAAGCTTTCCAGGAGCACTGTGTGCTGAATCAGGGTCAGTGTTAGAAATATAATTGAAATCATAACAAATAGCAAGTAACTGAGCAAATATGCACCGGATGGGCCAGGATCATGCAGTTTGTGGATTTCATCTCGCCATTCTTATTATGGCAACAATCTACTAAAAGTATCATCAATTTTTTTTTCTGAAAAACGCCTTCTCTTAATTTCTGAAGACGCCAATTCACTCCGGCATCAGTCACTGTTTGCAAAAAATTACTGTACCATACTGTCAACAACAGATGGACAATTGTACTGGTGAGAAGCAGTTTTACGAAACGCTTCGTTCCGATTCTGGTGAGAAACGTTTCGGGATTCTTTCGTTTGGCTGCGATTCAACCGATTCAGCCTAGAATCTGAAGTGATTCTGGCTGCCAAACGCACCCTTAATCAGCATAGGATGTTTGGCTATCATTGCCTTCCAACAAAGTTAACTTTCAAGGGGGTGAGAGGATGGAGGGCAATTATACTTTAACATAAATCTGAACGTAGAAGGAAAAAACAAATGATAAATAACTCGGCACTCAGTATATGCAGTTTAATTATACCAGATGAAGGAGAGCCGGCTGCTGCTTCTGAGGGAAGAGGAGGAAAAACCCAACTAATTTAGGTCGGCCAAGTCGACATGATGCACATGCCTAGGAGGGTACAACGCTATCAAAATTGACTCGCCAGTAAAAATTGTATTCCGGTGTGATAAGGACAAAACTATTCTTTTAGTGGCATGCTGATCAAAAAATATTTAAACTAGTAGTACACTTCTTAAAGTCCTTGTGGACAAAATTAACTCTTTTTGTTTGGCCTTTTAGCCCATATGCTCCTAAACAGGTTCTATGTTGTTTATTACACCTTTGGTGTAAAAGAACGCCAGGCCAGTTCTTCATATATGCCGATTGATAATTTCGAAAAAAAATTATCTCTTTTCAAATTATTGAATGGTTTAATGGATATATCTTCCTACCTCTGATTGCAAGTGGGCTACTTTCATCATTGCAGAAAAAACAAATTGGGCTACTTTTGAGTTGGGCTCCAACGAAGCATGCTGAAACCTAATTAAAGGGTCGATCTGGCAGGTTCAAAAAAAAAAAAAAAGGGTCGATCTGGCACGGAAAGAGCTATATAAGTATTGATTGATCACGGCATCCCGTTGCGCCTGTGCATCACGTTGTCCCGCATCCATGGAGGCGGCGGCGGCTCTTCACGACGACCTGCTCGCCGCCGTCCTCGGCCGTCTACCGGCGCGCAGCCTGGCTGCGTCGCGGTGCGTCTGCAAGGCGTGGCGCGCCGTCGTCGACGTCCGCCGGCTGCTGCTCCCGCACCTCCTCCCGCAGGCCGTGCGCGGCTTCTTCGTCAACTACCAGGACCACCGCGTGCCGCACTTCTTCGCGCGGCCGGCGCCGGCGCCGACGACGACCGACGGCGGACGCCGCAATCGCATCGACGGCCGGTTCGACTTCGTGAAGCACGAGATCGGGTACTACAGCTGGAGTTGGAGCCTCGTCGTGGACCACTGCGACGGCCTCGTCCTCTACTGGGCCGACGAACCCGGCTCGTTCTACGTGTGCAACCCGGTGACGCGGTGGTGGAAGCGCCTGCCCCGGTGCACCGGCGGCTACGACATGTGGTGGAATCGACACGCGTTCCTCGTGTTCGACCCGGCCATGTCAAAGCACTACCGGGTGCTGCTGGTACCCCGAGAGCTGAAGAAGAAGAAACACCGCCCTGATGATGACAGTGCATGGGCAACGATGGAGTGGCCACCTTCCCGGTGGAGGTGCCGCGAGCTGTCGTCGAGGACCGGGCGGTGGCGGGAGAGGGTGTTCGTCCGGGAGGGAGAGGCAGCAGGGACAGTGGCCGACCTTCTCATGGATTCTTTGGGGTACTCTAAGGAGCCTCGATGGCGATTCGCTGCATATTGGCAAGGAGCTCTCTACGTACATTGTCACGGAGAATATGTCGCGAGGTAAATATCAATTAATATACAATCATATCATTTATATTGTTTCCTATTCACGATCACATTTTCAAGAAGGTGAACCATGTTTGCAGGATGTCTTTGTCAGATGCAACGTACCGAGTTATCAAATCCCCGATAGACCGCGCCGAGTGCTACAACGATGTAAAATCGTTCTTGGGAAAGTCAGGGAAAGGGGTACAGTTTGCTGCTGTCTACAGGCGCCAACTGCGAGTGTGGATACTCAATGAGGAGCTTGATCGAACAGAATGGATATTGAAGCATGATAGGGTTCTTAACCCCGATGGCTGGTGGGAGTTTGTGCGATGTGGCAACTATCATCAAATTCAACTCAACGGGCCTTGGATTTTGGATGAGAATGAAAAGACAAAGACAAGAGATGATGATGCTGAATGGAGCTCAGACAATGACGACGTTATCCAAACTGGGGACTGGGAGGAGGACATGTACCCTGAAACTTTCCACGTTCTTGGTTTCCACCCGTACAAGGAGGTCATCTTCTTGACTAACGTAGGTTTAGCAGTGGCCTATCACTTGAATAGTTCCAAGGTTCAGTTTCTTGGCATATTAAAGCCACGTGACCACAATTACGGCGTGACAGACTCATTTGTGTATACACCGTGTTTACGCCCTCCATGATCAGAGCTTAGAGTGATATAAGCATTTTATGGTTCATATTTTCACGGGGTATGCTGTATGTTATTTTTACATATACGGTTCTCTTGGTAGTAAGGAACCCAACTGGAAAAACTAACCATGGTTCATCTATCAAGTTTTCCTTCTCTTTCATGTGATTATTATTATGTCCTTCAGTTTATTTGTTGGGATCAGATTCTGTAAGGACGCAGTAATACATACTCCCTCCGATTTTAAATTGTTGACGGCGTTGATATTTTTTTATTACTTTTGACCATTCGTCTTATTTAAAAATTTTAAAATTAAAGTTATCATATATTTTGTTATGATTTGTTTTATCATAAAAGAAAGTTGAAATATACCTTATAACTTTGCATATTTAAGTAATATTTTGAATAAGACGAATGGTCAAACATAACGAAAAAAATCAACGGTGTCAACAATTTAAAACCGGAGGGAGTACAAAACTAAGCATTTTCATCTCTCAATATGCATGGATATTTCTTTCATGAAAATTCGCAAAAATGTACAGATACATAATTGTGATCTAGGCATAGCATCCACAGTTCGATTGAAAGAATGGTTTTCACAATATAACAAAGCATGTCAGGCACATGTAAGTCAGGAAACTTGGGGCTTATTTGATAGAGTGTCACAAAGATAATTCTCGGATAGATTCAGTGAAGTTGTAACTTGTACCAAATTTTGTTTGCAAGAGTACTAATTGTACGAGTCTCTGAACTATTCTCTGAAATGAACTCGACGGCTGGAAGCTGAAAAAGTAGCTTCTCGTAATTTTGGTAGAGGGTTGTCCTATCCGAAAGATCGATCATAAAGAATCTTTAAGACGTATAATCACTTCTTTTCTTTTCTTTTTTTTTTTTTGAGGAACACGTATAATCACTTCTGCGGACAATCAATATTCTCACTCGGTGATCCAAAAATCTTGTAATATGTACTGGGCCATTATGGGGCCTCCATTATGACTTTGTGGTTATATATCGATCGATGTTTGCAGGATGTCCTTGTCAGATGCAAGTGCAACGTACCGAGTTATCAAATCCCCTATAGACCGCACCGAGTGCTATAATGGTGTAAAATCTTTCCTGGGAAGGTCAGAGAAAGGGGTATACTTTGCTGCCATCTACAGGCGCCAACTGCGAGTGTGGATCCTCAATGAGACACTTGGTCAACTGAATGGATATTGAAGCATGATATTTAAGCCCGATGACTGGTGGGAGCTTGTGCATGATTATCATCAAATTCAACACGACGGGCCTTAGATGATTATGAAAAGAGGAAGACAAGAGCTGATACTGAATGGAGCTCGGACGATGACGACGTCGTCCAAACTGGCCGGGAGTGGAATCAGAACACGAATGAGGGGTACATGTACCCTAGCACCTTCCACGTTCTTGGTTTCCATCCGTACAAGGAGGTCGTCTTCTTGACTACGTTGTCTTTGGCAGTGGCTTATAATTTGAATAGCTCCAAGGTTCAGTTTCTAGGCATATTAAGTCCAAATGACCACAATTACGGCGTGACAGACTCATTTGTGTATACACCGTGCATGTTTACGCCCTACATGAACAGAGAGTAGCATATATAACATCTTTATGGTTTAGGTTTCCACGGGATATTCTCTATGTTATATACTTTTCTCTTGTACCTAGTACGATCTTGACAAACCCAACTGGAAAAATTAACCATGGACCCATGGTTCATCGATCCAGTTTTCCTTCTGTCATGTTATTACTATCCCTTTCACTCGAGTATCATTTTACCAGCTCAAAGGTCAGTACTTCGGCATTATGGAGCCTCAGTGCGGCGGTCCGTGATCCATGATTGCCGGTTGCTATTTGTGCTTAATCAGGGATTACTGATAGAAATATACTTAAAATTATATAGGCTAGCATAACAGAGCTAGTAAGCTGTGGTTATACTATAAAATTGTCTGCTTACATACTGAAATTAGCAAAGTAATTGAGCAAATATGGCGCCGGATAAATGGGACCACCAATTCATCTCGCCATGTACATTAATTCTTATGACGGCAACAAAACATAACTTCAAAACAATAAAAAAAGGCGGCTTCTCATGATTTGTAACGACAACAATCCAATTCAGGATCAGTCACTTGTACGCAAAAAAATTGCTGTACCATACATTCGACAACAGGTGGAGAATTGTACTTATTCCCATGTCCCTTCATTTCACATGTACAGAGTTACACAAAGACCTATAGCCAGAGTCCAAGGACGCTGGCTCCAACAAAGTTAAAACTTTAGGGAGAAGAGAGGGTAGAGGACCATGATATTTTAACTTGAATCTTAACTCTGGAAGAAAACTGATAAATAACTCGGACTCAGTACACAAGCTAATTACACCAGATGGAGGGGAGCCGGCTGCTGCTTCTGAGGGGAGGAGGAAAAACCCAACTGGTTTAGGCCGGCCAAATCGCGACGACGCACATGCCAAGGAGGGTACTACGGCAGCTGTACAATATGGTGCAGTTTTGATCCTTCATAGCTATCACATAAAGTAGCTCAGTGCTTTCTTCTTCCTCGACCCACCTTCGCCATACAGGTCGTTCCATTGAAGAAGCTCATTCATGTTTGATGAATCAGATGAAACACTTGCACAAACCTATGATAAAGATAAATTAGACTAGTGCTCCAAAATCAAGAAGGCAGAGGTAAACCAGTTGCTCACCTGCTCATGGGCAGATTTGAAGTCATCAATGCTAAGAGGACGAATATGCTCGCTTCCATACAATGCAGGCTCAGGCTTACCCTCTGCTTTCGCCAAATTCTTCTCCTGCAAATGTGGAATGGAACCACCCAAATTAGACATTAAAACAGACATTCATAGAATCTAGCTGCAACAAAAGAATGAAGCAGGCATCTACTAACATGTCAAACAAGGAAACCCATACAAGGCCATATAATATATAACTAATTGCACGCAATCGGGAAAAAATACTAGTCATTTTTTTTATATTGCATCATCTCTACTGCAGCCAAAAGCAGCAACGGAAGACACCATTGCATACCTTCTTTTCCTTCTCCAGAATTTCTCGAATCGGGTAATGTGCTGCAGTCACGCACAGATTCTGAAAACACGAACAACTCGGTGAAAACCATACAAATTCTAGCGCTTGGCATACATGAAAGCATATCATAATTAAACACACCTTCAGGTCACTTCCTGAATATCCATCAGTCATGTTGGCAAGATACTCCATATCAACATCTGGTCCCAACTCTTCTTTTGCTAAAATTACCTTCAATATTTTTTCTCTATTTGATGCATCAGGTAAGTTTACCATTAACCTGCATGATAATCAGAAATATATTGATTATAACTATGAAAGGTGACAATTAGATGTTCCATCACAGACAAAACTATAGTTACCTGCGGGGGAACCTTCTAATCACAGCCTCGTCCAGATCAAAAGGTCTATTTGTAGCACCAAGAACCAGTACACGTTCTTTATCTTTAGTACGCAATCCATCCCAGTTTACCATAAATTCATTTTTCATCTTGCGCATCGCTTCGTGCTCCCCTGGATTTTCTCTCCTTCCTAGCATACTGTCGACCTGCAGAGAGTTAAAATAGACAGTATGGATTGTATCAACAGACAACCATATAATAATTGTAAAAAGATGCAACTTTTCTTGCATACCTCATCAATAAAAATAACACTGGGAGCTATTTTACTTGCTAACGAGAAAACAGCCTTTACGTATTTCTCTCCTTCACCAAACCACTGAAAGTATCCAAAACAAATTAGCATTCAGAGGCACATAGTGAAACTTAATTCTTGTTCTCTGTATGAAATACCTTCGATGTAATGCTCGACATTGATATGTTGATGAAATTAGCACCCGCTTCAGTTGCTACAGCTTTAGCAAGCATAGTTTTACCCGTGCCAGGAGGCCCAAAAAGCAATATTCCCTTGCAAGGCTGCAATGAACAAATTAAGGAGGCAGTTTAGAAATTCAACCCAAATCTTAAGTCTTTTATAGTATTGTGCTTCCATGGGAATAAAACGAAAACCTAGTAGAAACTTGGCTACCAACTCCAAAAGACAGAAGAATTAATTGCATCTTATGATTTTTCTTTAGTAGGTTTTCAGCACATTGTGGCAATAATATAAAACGGCATCAAGATATATAAGACCCCAGCAATAAATGGTTTTTGCATCATGGGTTCAACACTAGAAAATAAAAAATCTCAACCATATGGGAAACCTTCAGTAAGGGGGAAAAACTACAACATTATGATGCAGAGAGAATTCAGCATAATTTGACTGCATGACATTACCTTTGTTAACTGCCCTTTGCAGAACAATTCAGGCCTTTGTAAGGGAAGCATCACCAGCTCCTTTAATGTGTCCTTTACGTTCTCCAATGCTCCAATATCATCAAAGGTAACTCCAATGTCATTAGGCGGTATAACATCTGCCAAAAGCCTTTTCTCAAATTCGTTCTCTGTGACAACATCCTGAAGGGGGGAAACGACTTAGAAGTTGAGCACTTGGTAACTAACACAAGGAACAGCCAGGAAGTTAACAATAGCAATCGATAACAAACACAAGGAACGGGCAGAAAGTTAACAACTTGCGAGGCAGCGTGTACCTTCAATGATTTTTTTGAGCTCTTGTTATCACTTTGCATGCTCTGTAGCATGTTGAGTCCATGCTTAAGGCTGCCATTCACAGTAATTATTTCAATCTCAACTGGGAACATTCACTAAAAGGAAAACAATTATTTGAAGGAAAAAAATGCTACCTTTCACTTGTGAGTACCAGTTTAGCATCTTTGGAGTTGGTGGCTTCAACTTTGTTGTTCTTCAGGTGGTAACTCACAGCGTAACCAACAATCTTATCCACATCTAAGTAAGTTTGGAGTAACAAAAGTTCAAAATTGGAATCTGTTAGGTATAACATAAAGAACAGTTCAGAAGTACTCACTTTCATTACTCAGTGATTGGTCCTTGATAAATAATTCTTCAAGGTCATTACACTCAATTCCAATGCGATTCAGAAACTGCATTAAGAACCAAATGAACAATCATATCCTGGTTGCAGAAGCTAATCATACAGAAACCAGTCCTAAATTGGGATCAGAAAGTAATCAAGAAGAATTCAACTATTATATGAAAGCCTCACATGATAGCCATTTTGACAACTTCAAAATGTTGATTTTATGAGGATATTTGTTGTGTTCAACAACATTTATCGCAAAAGCATCGCATAAAATGATCGTTAAGGTGCAAAAACCAGAGTAAAGAAAACGATTGAGCAAATGCAATAAATTGATCACTAGAAAAAATATAGCACAGGTGTTGTTTAAAAACTACAAAGCTGCAATTAGATAGCATGTTGGGAATTAACCCCTCAGGCATGACAGAACCTTGGAATATGAAGTTCCAATAGACAAGCATAATGTCTTTTTTCCACGACTTACCGTGCGAATGCTACCAACATTTGATTTAGCCTTAAGAGTTTCAACATCACGATCCAATTGCTGTTTCCAATCTGTAAGTAGAGCTTCATCCTGTAAATGTTTCTTCTTCCAATCAGACAAGATACCTAATCATAATATCTAAATGTGTAACAAGGTATATTATCACCTGCGGAAGTTGGATTGAAATTTTGTTCGGGAAAAGTTTATTTAGATGCTTCATTGCCTTTGGACTCTCCTTGTTCCTCTCGTGCAATCTGCTTCCAAAGCTATCCTGCATTTTTTGAAAAAGGAACATATAACAATAAATTAAAACAATGCAAATCAGATAACATTAATATAATGGGTTCATCACTTTACCAAATGCAGAGACTTAAAGAAAAATGGAGAACAGGATATTGAAATTACATACCGGGAAAAGGTCAAAAAGAGTCTGGCTGCTACTAGCAAACTTTGTGAACAGAAAACCTCCAGGATGTGCCTAGAAAACAGAAGCACCACATTTGTAATACTTTAATTAGAAATAAGGCTAGCTTATAAGGACTGCCAACAAAAAATCCCAGGGCGCGATAATGTAAACTATAGTTCTGCAATGCAAAGTCGACCCAAGAGTATCAATAATACCACCCAAAATAATAGTGGCCTCAAATGGTTCTGATCAATTACATAGGCAATGCACAATGCCACAACACCCTAAGAACTTAAACCCTGACAGTACAAATTGTCTAATTTCCCAGATTGTATGTACCTTCTCTTTGCGGCTGTCCATCTGAGTGTGGGATCCTATAATAAGAACACCGGAAGGAAGTGATTCCAGTTTATTCCTTAAGGATGAAAGTGACTCAGTAATCCCAGTGAAGGATTTCTCAATGTCCTTGAGTAATACTATCAGAGGTCCCGATTTGTTTTCTTCTGAGATGACCTGACAGAAAAGAAGAATCATTTAGTATGTTATACAAGGAACTAATTTCCTGTTTGCAGGGCATTTATAATCAAATGAACAGGTACCTCAATTAACTCGGTCATGGCTAGTCTCTCAAATTCTTCACCACCAGTAAAGTCTGGTCGAAGTAAATCGGCTGTGGAAATGATATACGGTCAGCAGAAACAAGAAAATGAGAACTAAAGAAATGGGGATTTAGAAGTCTGAGCTAACCAGAGCAGAAGAAGCCATGATCATCCTCACACAAACCACCGAGATCATTACCATCAGGGATCTGCCTGTCAAACCGGACTCCAATTTTTGAGGACCCATTATCTTCAAAAGCAAGCATCACCTTGCCTCTATAACCATAACTTGGACCCCTGGAGATCAATGAAAAAGTCCATAAGATGTATTTATAATTGAAGAATATAACGAATATAAAACCACAAGGTCACCAGGAGGAAAGAATGCCTTGTTGTCAGGCTGAGTGACTCATATAGGACTGTATGCAGAGAGCAACCTAATTTGGTGGCTATTGCAAATTCCCTTATTTCAAGTAAAAGAAACACTCAGGACAAAAACAATTTGGGCATCTAAGGATCCACTATCTAAGCATACTCTTGACAAAAACAATTGTTGTGGCTTGCTTTATTAATATAAGTTCTTCGAGAATAACTTAAATTTAACTATGTTTGCACAAATTTTTTGAATAAGACGAGAGGTCAAACTTGAGATCAAAAAAGTCAAACGACTTATAATTTGGAACGGAGGGAGTACAAGCTACCTCCTATAATTTTTTGGGATAAAATCTATCATCCATGGACCATCTACAATATTTCCTATAAAGGAAGGAGGTGTCAGGTGCACAGGCGTATATTGGTAAACATTGTAACAGATTCAATCATCTACTGGATCCAATCTGACCAGCAAAGTTGGAGGTGAGAGCTCCCTCATCTCACAAGGCCGGATTGGCCCAATCTGACTGGGTAAAGATGCATAAGTGGGTCCGGGAAGATCCCACCTCTATCTCGAATCTCCTCACAGATTGGATTAATGGATGACATTCGTGAATATGTTCAACAGTATAGGTTTGTGCACCAGATATTCCATACCACTCAAACGATAAACTTCATGAAACATCTCATCAAAACAGTTCATAAAATACTATGATAAAATAATGCAAAAATCTAGGCAAATAATGCGTTAAAGATGAGAATATGATATTAGCAATGAAGATACCTTTGCGCCAACGAGGACGGCTGAGTTGTACCCACATACCTTACCCTATCACCTAGAGAAGATGTGGCACATTAGCAAAATATAAATTGATGGATATGTCACCATAATACAGAAAAGAGAGCAAACCTTCTCTAAAAGTGTAGCTCTTGGATGTGGCTGTTGAGGATTCCTGTTTGGGTTGCGATGCAGAATGCAGTGTCGATGTTCCCACAATATCAGCATTCACACTGGAAGTTGGTGCAGCTGGTCTCCTGAAGTGCACAGTGTCTGCCAAGGAAGAACGATGCTTCTGAAAAATGGTTAACTTCTCAATACCCGCTTTGTCCCCAGACTTATCGGCCTTTACAACATCTTTTTGGGATTCTGGATCCTTTGAGGGCGCCTACATTGATTTTTGGTTTAATTTCAGGAATAGGAAATGATGCACAACTTACTTTAGAAGTAATTAATAACAGATGGTGAGCTTACCCCAGGCAACAAAAGTGAGTCCACAATGAGGAGTCTAGCATCAAAATGCTTGGCAAGGGCCTTTACTAATGTTTCCTGGTAAATCTCAGAACCTACATGTATTGCAGCACAAACATTAGATGTGTGCACATCCAAATTTCAAGGCTCAGCAACCTCAAATTATTACAAATATGCAATAATTAGTACCTGCTGGACCAGATAACAATATCCGCTGGTTTATTGATGAAATTTCGGAGAACTGCTTGATGAACTCCTTCTTTTCCATGTGTACGAATGCACATGACAAGAGAACATTCTTTGTATTCTCGCTGCATGAGACGAGGAATGATAAATAATATGAATATATGGGCATATGAGCAGAATTTCAAATACAGCATCATAAAAATCTAAGACAAGCGGAAAACCGTCAAAGCAGCAAAGGGAACTGTGATCCAAGCATATCACCTGAGGTAATAAGGAAAATTCTCAAACGTAACCTCAATATCACTTGGACTAATAATCCCTTGTTTCATCGCATCCTTAAAGGCTTGACATCTGCTTGGGGGCACACTGGCTGAAGCGTTAAGATCCCTGATGAGATCCCTCTGATCTTCAAGAGCTTTAAAAAGATCACCAGTCAAATCGAACTCTGATATAGTTGATCCTGCAATCATCCTCAGAACTGGCCTTATCTTATAGGTTGCAATCTTACCGATTTCCGCACCAAGATGAGCATCAGGCCCAAAGCCATTATGTTGACAGCTATCGTTGGCAACAGCGTCAGGAGACACAGGGGCTGCAGCCACATCTATTGAAGAGTCTTCAATGTTAGAATTAACTTCATTAACATTTTCTCCATTCTCACATTCTTTATCAGGACTGATACAGCGCCCTTTTGATTTATCCGAAGCAGATGATGCCATTGGCCGGGCTACTCTTTGACTGTTCTCCCCAGCTGACGCAGAAGGGGCTGCAGGTAGGTCCTTTGACTGGTTAGATGTAGAAGCCAACATCTCTGCACCAGCAACAGCAGAAGCGTCTCCTGTTCTCTTATCCGTACGGATACGCTTGACTGGAGCCTCTAAAATGCTAATGGCAGACGACGGCACCGTTTTAGGAACTTTGTCGTTCAAAGGATGCTGAAAAATCTATGAGTTGGTAAAGGAAAAAAAAAAAGGTATTATATATATGACAGTTTTCCTATTCTTAAAGTAAATACTGCATAAATTTAGAGTAATGAAGGAAAAAAAATGATAAAAGGGAATAGAAGTAAAAGTGCATTATTGAATGAACAAAAAAAAAATGATAAAAGGATACATAGGCATGCTTGCCGCATGAACTGAATACGACTTCATCCCCTCCTGTAAGGGGAACTTTCGTGCCTGGATTTATTGATCTTCCATTTAATTGGACCACACCCTTCTTGCCTATAACTTCTAATTCACATTGACCTCCTTGCTGAAATTAAGACATCAAACCAATGATATAGCTGCAAGGAAGCACTTGATCTTTCATGCATTTTTCGACCCCAATTACAATTTGCGATGCTCTAAACAGGGGTGTACCTCAAGGCGCCGAAACTTGCAAAGCATTTTGCTGACAGGTTGATCTTTCAAACATAAATTACAGATTTTGCTTTGGCCAACGGAAAATTGAGGGACGCTGATCGGAAGATGAGGAGTCTGTAGTCCACAAATGTCCGCTATCAGTATGGAGTAACATAATCTTTCACACATTATTCGACATGGCCGTTACATATACGTGTAAAGTCAACATCACAGAAATACGTGTCAATAAAGAAAAGCGGCAACAATTATACTAGTAGTGACTTCAAATGTGATACCTTGATCAAATCTAACTAGCATTAGCATAGATAAGCCATGTAATGCTGAACTTGCGTGAGACATCTAGATCAACTAGCTACTGATCTTTAAGATTCAGGCGATTAATACTGCTGAAGACATAAGTCAAAGAAAGCAACCAACAGTGAATTTAACAGGTTTTTACGGCCTGATAGCAACTTCTAAATGTGACAATCTACAGCTCTACAATACCACAGACTTCTGACTTGATAACCCAAAACCTTGAAAAATTGAATATATCGAAAAAAAAAAGTAATTTGAACTAGATCTAAAAAAGTTGCTTAAAATTCCATATACCATAATATTACGAAAGAAACTTTCAGCTTAAAATGTTAGGAATTTGTTCTTGATCCCTACAGGCTATAAAACAATACTCCCTCTGGTTTTTGATTGATGTCGTTAAGGCAACTTTCTTAAAAACTTTATCTTAATGTCATCACTTAAAAACAAGAGGGAGTACCATTAGATACCAGATAAGATGTACTGAACCCATCACACAGCTATAAAGCTGGCTAGTGGACCTAATTTTTTGCTCAAGGTAATCCTAACCAGTCCCACTTCTCACTCTCACTGGCACATATGTGGGAGGCACATCACTGCTTGCGATAGTTACTGGTTAGTCTAGTACAATAGGGTTCCTTAATCCTGCCGCCTATGGAAATACGACAACTGAATGTACACTAAGGGCATGTACAATGGAAATGCTTATAGAGGTGCTTAGGCAAAAAAAGCCGGTTTTTTTGTTGGCACTAGGTGCTTATATAAGGGAAAGAAGCCTAAGTTAGCACCAGGTGCTTAAAGTGTTTAGCAAGGGGGTTAGACCTATTTAAGCACCTATTTGCATTGTAGCAAATGATTTTTGTACAGGTAATTAGTGGTTTTTTGCTCTAAGCATTTCTTCTAAGCACCATGCATATACATGGCCTAATAAATAATGTACAGTAGTTAATAATGCCCTATCTAGTCTGCCAGCTGATCCCCTTCCACCACTAAAATTCAGAACACCGGCCAACTGTAACAAAAAATAAATCTCTAAACGGTGAAACTAATAATATACCGCACTAAATAGTGTATTCAAACTTTAAGATACCATCTAAAGAGTACTACATAACCCTCAAAGACCAAAAACTGAATCTTTACAAATCCAGCATCAAGGTTGCTAAATTTAACATCAACTCAGGCAACATTTACACCGACACAACTATCAAAAAAATTGCAGTTCAGTTCCTCCAAGCCATAAGTTCTGAATCGTGCTAACAACAGCGTCACTCACTAAACATTCCAGACAAACTTAAAAGTACCATCTGAAGATAATAATATGACCCCTAAAATCCTAAAACTGAATCTCTACAAAAGCCACTAAAATTGACAAATTTAACTTCGATTCCTACATCTAACATAAGTATCGATAATCTGTTACCACACCTGTGAGCACTGAGAGAGCAGCTTTGCCCATGGCGCTGTCGGCTGCTGTTGCTCTGGCTCCTTCCTCTTCGAACTCTCGGCTGCAGCCGAGGCTGGCTTATCCCCTCCTTGATCTGCAGGGAAGCATCAAAACCCATGAACTCGATTCCAAACCCACCCCATCGAAACCTAGGAGCCGAAACGGCCCCAAAGACCCCACCTTTCTGCGCCGCCGTGTCCTCTGCAGAGCCGGTGCTCCTTGCGGCAGCGGCCGCCGCGGAATCCTCCTCAGTCCTCCCGGGCGCGGATGTCGTCGGCGACGGGGGAGCCTCCGCCTGATTAGGGCCACGGTTCAGATCGGTTAGCCGAGCGGTCAAATCGGGAGTCGGCGACGCGAGATTCTTCGATCCGCGGAGAGCTCTCACCTTGGGCCGCTTGGGGGGAGGAACGGATGAGGTGGATGGGGACGGGGACGGGCGCTTGGCGGCGGCCGCGGCGGCGGAGCTCCGGCGAGTCTCCACCATGGCGTTCGCCGGAGTCGAGGGTTTCCTCTCCTCCGCTTTCCACCCCTCTTCGAGAGGAACTCGTTCGGCTTTGGGTTTCTTTCTTTTTCTTTCTCCCTCAGGAAATGGTTTTGTTCAGCTTTTTCGGTGTCAACGTGAGGAGGGGAGACGGGCCTCTTATAAGAATTTTGAGATTTCTCTTTCGTCTTATTACGTGGTGGTGTATGATTGTGTGTGTTAAGTAACGTCTGCTCAATAATTTAGTGCTTTTGCTCGGTTTTTGAAACTCAATTACATGCTATAAAAATCGCGAGACGATGCGCAGAAACAATGTGAGGAGCTGCATTCACGGACTAGACGGACAGGCAGAAGGAGTCGTCAAGGCCAGGAACGGCCCAAGGCGGAAACACAGAAACGTTGCGCAGTGTCTAGCTGCAGCATGTAGACCGGCACGGAGCTGGACCAGGCACTCCCGTGGTGGCCTTTTCTTCAGAAATTAGAGATTATTACATATAATCATATGAAACCTTTCTTGCCTATTTAGATAACCGACAAAACAATTTTCATGTAGCATCTACCAATAGATCGATCTCCAAACGTCATTTATCAATAGAACCATCTTCATGCGCCACCGCTAATACATTGATCTCCGCAAGGCACGTACCAATATAACAATCTCCACACGGCACTTCCCGACCGAATGATCCTTGTGTAGTACTAGCCACTAGAATTGTCTCGCATATTGATTGCATTATTTTTTTTCTTGACACCTTGACTGACCATTCTTTATACGATAATATGCCGGTAAAAATACCATCATGTAGCTTTTACCAATGGAACGGTTTTTCAGTGCCATCCACATTGCACTTGCCAATGCAAATGACTCATGTTCCTTCTATAAAGATATTGAAGATTTAGATACTTAGTGGCGGGTCAAATGTAACCATAAACCTAATAAATCAACCTCTTATTTCCTTTAAAAATAAAATAAAACCTCTTGTAGATCTAAATCTTCGCCAAGCACATTCGATTAACAAGCAAAATTCAGACCCAAAGTCATTTGTCCACATAAATCACGCTTCATTATATGCTTGGACGAAGTCAAAGTGCATGAAGATCATTATCCTCGGTCACAAGCCAGGGGTTCAGTCCATAATACCTAAACAAGGCATATGGTAGATCTTTATCAGTTCCCATCATGATTTTATAGTTTCTGAAAAATCATTTTCATGACGCATTATACAAAATAATATATTTCAGCAATACATACAACATCATTGACAGCATTTGGTTTACTTTTTAGGGACCAAATTCCATCTATTTTCAAGTTCGTTCACGCCAATTCTTCAGATCTAGTAATGCCTATTCCTTTGGCAGGTCCAATTTGCATTGGACATATCATAATATAAATTTTAGGATGAAGGTTGGCATGCATATTTAGATAGATCCTTTGTGTGCCATAGTGTGTGTGTGTGTTTTTCGGGAAGGAGTGCCCTGTTCAAGTTTGTTTACAACTGTAGAGACTCCACGCATAAAAATAACAGTTGGTAAGATAAGAAGATAAGTACTACTTAAGGAGCGAAGGTGTATAAATTAAAATTTTGTGCAGATGGATCAGTGTTATTTTCCTTTATCCATTTCTCCTTGCGGCAACGTGTGAAAGGTCAACGATACTCAATTGCCCCTTGCTCTGCTCATTGTTGTGACCTGTGACTCAGCATTTTACTAGTTTTGGACATTCCTTTTCGGCGTCACCCCTCCAAATAGAATGTCGTTGCATAACAGCCCTGCCAGCTACCAAACATGGAAGCTCTCATCCTGTCACTGTCGCAGGATGAACTTTGTGCAGAAATAGATTCTCTGGCCTATGTAAAGTGGGCAGGCACGCATATTCTCTTTCCTTTCCTGGTAACTGGAGTGAAAAAGTATCCGACGAAGTCCTGCAACGTTGACTACAGGCAGTATGGGGCTTGATTGCTTCATCATGGGCACTGTGTACTGTACCATGCACAACGCGGCACTCTCTCTCTTACACACTCTTCCTTACGTCATAATCTGCTTGATTATAAAAACAAAAAAGGGGAAAAAAACATGTTCCTCTAAACATCTAGTTGCATACTATGCCTCGTCATGCAGAGAACGACGGAGCGTTGGTACTCGAGTTATCAGCAAGATCACGTACCTCCACCTAAAGCGACTGCTTGCTCTCCAGGCAATTTAGCAATCTATTCGTGCTTCTACACGATAGACGAAACGTCGCCGTGTGTGTTCAGATGGAAAATAAAAATGAAGTTAGCGAAAAGTTTAAAGAAAACAATGCGTATTTTGAGAACAATTTTTTTTGAACTGAATATTGCCTTTTTGTTGAAAATTGACTGTAACAATTATTTTTCCCCTTTTATTGCTGCGAGAGAAAAGGAACTTTGTCATGGTTTCATTTCATCTCAGTCCATCAGGCCTGGCCACTGAAATATGCAAGCCTATAATTCTAATTGAATCCATGAAGCAAAGGCTTATCCCTCGCCAAAAAAAAAAAATGAAGCAAAGGCTTACATTCAGCTTATCGGACACACACACAAAGCAAATGAGAGTTTATGAAATGGGAATACAATAATTGCTGGTTAATCTGAAGCACGTTAAAATGTTACTCGACTCACTGTACGGTAACTGGGGGATCAGCATAATGTGTTAAAACATTTTCTGTGGAAGAATTCTTAACTCACAAACTTGTGAGCTGGCCGTTGAGCACAAGTTTTCCTAGTTTCAGGAGTTACTGCTGATTAGGTGAAAGTCAAAACGCATCTGCTTGTGGGTGGTGAACAGAACATCAAGGAATTTTGCAGCCTTTCTATGCATCCAACACTGAAACAAGGAGATCAAAATTCTCCATACCACTCCCCTACATCACAAGTGCAATTTTATCCATGTCTACCGAATGCTAACACCCGTCAACTGCATCCGATAGTGCTCTTTCCTTACCGTGACTTCAGTGTCCCTTGTCCCAGTCCCATTCATTCACCTGAACTTGGTCGCCGGCTACAAAGGAACTCTGTAGATTCTTGATGCGCAGACAGAATCCTTGTTCTTCTCAATCAAACCTGTAAATTCTTCTCTCTCGCACCAAAACTTGCTACGCGGTACCTGCCCAACCCACATTTCCATTCTGAAAACACGAGCATCTGCGTCGGATGGGCTGCTCGGACCGAAGCAGAGCAGAGCAGTGTTCTTGTTCGTCTTGCTCGATTGCAGAACATCTGATGGTACACTCGGTGGCCAGCAGCATGAGATTCCTTCCTTCCCAGGTGATGGTCGGTGCATATATTTGCAAAAACGCCCCTGAATCGGACGGCCGGCTCCGATGGCGGCGCCCTCTCCCCCGCGCGCCTCCTCCTCCGGCCCGTTCGCCGCCGCCGTCCGTCCTCCCCGCTGGATCAAGATACCTCGTCGCGCCCACCCATTTCTCCCTCAGCAAGGACCGGAGATCGGACTGGAGCCAACCGCCGGGCGCTCGAGCTCGCGCGGCGCGCCCTCCCATTCGTCCACGCCTGCGCCGCCACTGCCGCTTGCGACGGTCATCCTCGACCTCGAGCGCTAATCGAACGCCGGCCACCGACCGACGTTGTTTCTGCCAAGCACCTGGCAAACTAGACTCGAGTGCTCGACCGCGCGACGCCGCCGGCCGTTCCCCTGCCTCGCCGCCCCCTTCATCGATCGTCGCCGACGAACCGGAGTACAGCTGCACCGTGCTGCTCTGCTCGTCGAGTCCCAAGCAGGGCTTGGTGCCAGCCATCGTACTACGTGCCAATTCTAATGACACTGATTTGTGAGGCCTCGTTGATCGAGCCTCAGGCAATGAATGGTTGGTTGGTTAATCCGTGACATCGTGACCGACAGAGTTGCTGAGATCTCAGCTTTCACTGGAACATTCTGCTTGGATGCAGCGACGAACAGTAGCGAAGACGAAGTGAAGTGGGATCGTCTCCTGCCGCTTGGTACGACAGTAGCGAAGATCAAGTGGGTTGCTTTGCACAACAGGATTTCAGAAATCAAAATCGCAGTTGTGAACCTGAAGATGGTTGTTCTGTCAGAGTAAAGTATCTTCAGCCCTTGCAGTGAAAAACACTGAGATACAGTTAGTTACTGAAGACCCTGGTCAAGCATGTGAATGCCCATAGTAAATGAGCTCCACAACAATCTTTAGTTTTACTTTTTTATAAAAAAAGATCTTCAGTCTTGCACTATCTATCAGGTCAGATGCAGACTTTGGAATTGTGCCAAATGCTCTGTTCCTCCTATATGTAATGTTTCAGACAAGAGCGAAATTAATGAATTGTTTCGTTTCAGATAATTTGTTTAAAACAACCATCTACCTTTGCACTGGAATGACCAAACACTAACGCTCAATCTGATCACGGTCGGTTTGCCGATGGAAAGATGCCATCTATTTTCAGAATTCAAGATTATTGCACTGGTGTCGTTCTCAAATTTCAAGGAATGGACAAAGATTCTGTGTTACTGCAGCCCTTGTATGCATTCAGCACTGCAATAAGGAGATACAAAATCCTCCATACCACTTCGCTACATCACAAGCGCACTTTTCTCCACGCCATCACCCCACGACCAACATCTCTGGTCATCCAACTCAAAAAAAAAAAAAAAAACACTTCTCTGGTCATCTGTGCCTTCCTTCACCTGAAACTCTCTTGTCGCCAAAAGAAACTCTGTAATTTCGTGATTTCCATGCCGCAATCCACCTCCTCGTTGTTCTTCTCAATCAAACCTGCAATCTTGCAGTGAAAGGGGTCTTGGCTTAGTGGTTAAGGCATCCGAGTAACACCTCTCAGGTCCTGGGTTCGACTCCCCGTGGGAGCGAATTTTCAAGGATTTAACGGCATTTGTGCTTTCAGTGGTAGGCGTGGTGACTTCGTATCTCTAGATTTGCCGGCTCAGTCTTCGAAGATGCTCATAGGGGTAGGGTTTGCGTACGTATGTTCATAGGGGTGAGTGTGCGTACGTTGTGAGTGTCTGAGTTGTACTGTGTAATCTCAAAAAAAAAAAACCTGCAATCTTGCAGATCCCTTTTCGCTGATGCTCGTTCTTCTTCTCAATCAAAACTTGCTGCGAACTGTCCAACCCACAACCACGCAGATACCATGCTCGATTGCAGAGCTGAACATTTGCTGGTACTCTGGTCAGCAGCCTGAGATTCTCGGTGTCCTTTGTCGGTGCGAGTGGACGCTTCATGGATGCAAACACATCGGGACGGAGGGCGGCGAGAACCTATGGCGCGGGGTTCGTCGTCGTCAAGGTCTCCGGGCGCTATACCTCTGTTGGGCACTTCCTCCAGACGTTCTAGGGCCCGGAGGGCGGAGGAAAGAGCGGGATGCATGGCGCGGCGCGGCCGGTGGAGGTGGGCGGCGGCGGCTCGCGACCGGCGCCGGGTGCTCCCAGAATAATCTTTGCAGAATGCCCCCTAACTGAATCGCGATTAATAATCGCGATCCAATTATTTACACATAGCCTCTTTATTTGGATCGAGATTTACAGAAACACCCCTGGTCGAATGTCCTGCTCCGGTGGCGGCGCTCTCTCCCCCGCGCGGCTCCTCCTCCAGGCTCCAGCTCGTCCGCCGCCGTCGTCCTCCTCCCCGGGACCGGAAGGCCCCGTCGCGCCCATCCATGGCTCCCGCAGCAAGGACCGGAGGTCGGAATGAAGCGCGCGCACGCGAGCCGCAGCACATGAACCGAGCGGATCCAGCTGCCGGGCGCGCGGCGCGGCAGGCATGGAGGATTCGTGCCGCATTCGCGTCTGCGACCGTCGTCCGTTGTTGCTGCCAAGCACCGGTAAGCAAGCAAGAAAGCTCGAGTGCTCGACGGCGCGACGCCGTTCCCCTGCTTCGGTCGCCGTCCCCTTCGTCGTCGTCGCCGGCGAACATGGCGGTCGAAGCTTCCCGCTGGCCTATCTTCTGCTTGTGAGCACCGGCGTGGCTGACTCGAGATTCATGTCTGAGCTCTGAAGTCTGAACTGCACCGTGCTGCTCTGACTGCTCGTCTCGTCGGGTGCCAAGCTAATGCAGGTGGTGCCAATGCTAATGACGGTGATCTGTAGAGTCGTACGTACTAGGCAATGGTTGGTTATTCGTGACATGGTGACGGACCGAGCTGCGATCTCAACTTTCACAGGAAGATCTTGCTTGGTGAGCAGCGAACACGGGTGCTGCACCCTCGCGACATTGATTGATGTCTGAACTGAAGCGAATCTGCAGGCGGTGCTTGCTTGACAGCACATCCGCACCGTGCTGCTCTCCTCGTCGAGTCCCAACCCAAGGCTTGGTGCGTGCCAGCCATCGTGCCAATGCTAATGGCGGTGACTGATTTCCTCACGTTGTGGAGACTGTGCCGTCTCGCCGCCCCATTGGCACCGGCCACGACGAGCCCTTGGTCTGAAATTGACAGAAGCACCATGGCTTCCGTCACTCTACAAGAGAGGCGTCGGCTAGTGTAGCAGACAATGGTGACGGACAGAATGACGTCAGCAACGTCCACCACCGAAGAAGACCTATTAGTGTCGGTCACTGTGACATCACAGGCTGTTTAAGAAACTAAAGGAAGAACATAATGAGAGAAGCACATATCAACATCTTGCATAAGAAGTGTTCGCCGAAAAAAGTGGATCGCCCCCGCGTCGCCCCAACGGCAACTCGGGCGGCCGCCACCGCCGCGAATCCTAGCCCAGCGCCGCCGCCCCATCACGCCTGGCCGCCGCCTGAGCCAATTGCCGGAACAACCCGTGCGACGACGAGGACGGCGGCGGTAGGGCAATCATTTTTCTTCCTCGGCATTCGTCTGTTGCTGATCTGAGTCGCGGCTACGACGGCAAGGCTTCACATCGACAGTGGGCTGGGTGAGCGGGGTCGTCACCCATTCGTCATGCCCAGGCGTGCCACGCTCCGTCGGCTGCATGGTCAGGAGCAGCGGCCGCGATCCGCCTCACAGTCCAGCCATGGGCACCCTCCACCTAGTCAACTCGATCGTGTTTCGATCTAGGTTCCTGGAGACAGTCCAGACAAGGCCATGCCCGGATCTCGCGTACTGAGAGGTTACCGGTCATGCTATGGTGCTGGATGAGCTGCGGCCTGCATCCTGGTCGTCATGGCCGTCGTGGTGCACATTTTCGAATCTCCGATGGTTGCATCCTATCACCCCTGCTGACAAACGACAAGTAGAATTCTTGGCAGATCCGTCTTTGATTGGTGGCTTGTGCTGGTGTATTGGTGGCCGGCTCCCCTCGCATACTCTGGTGAATGGGTCATGGAGGCATCAGTGCTTGTCTTCATGGCAGTAACAGGCATTCTCCTACAGCATTGGTGGCTGATTTCCCTCCCATACTGTAGGGGATTGAGTCACTCTAGCGGTCTTCGATCTAGCGACAGCGGCAGATATCAACGGGTGGCGCTAAGGACCGATTCACCTCCCATACTCTGAGGGATCGGATCATGGTGGCGGCACCCATGATGACTGACGCTCATTCTCCAATGATCGGTGATCTCGTGGTGCAGTTTGAGATGTTGAGGATTATAGGATCACTATTCGTTGTTGTGTTACATGGGAGGAATAAAGCTATACCGAGGAGTTGCTTTTTTTTTCCTTTTGGCTTTCCTTTTCATCAGTGCGGCATTCTGCTCGTTCGATGATGACCGACATTCTCGGTGATTGTATTTAGCTGTAACTCTCTTTTGAGAGCCAAGGCTGGGTTTAATATAACCATCCCATTATGAAAAAAAATAAAAAATTCAACAACACTTGCTACAACTTCGTAAAGAAAATCATGACATGTCTGAGGATTTGATCATGAAAGAGCACAAGCGTTTGTTTCACTGTTGGTTGAAGGACCAAAACCTACAAATTGGTGAAACAACACAAGAAAAGACGATTCATCTATTGGCGGATGGTCCACTAAATCTTGTTACATCATGGCAAGCTTTATTCCTCCCATGTAACACAAGGACAATAAAAGCCAATGCCAAAACTGTGATGTAACAACAAGTGCAAAAAATAGTGTGGGAAACAAAAAACAAGCATTACGGATACATTGAAGAGATTTGGGAATTTAGCTAGGGAATGTCTTTACATATCCCCATATTAAGAGCACATGGGTTAAGCACCCGCAAGGGGTACATGTGGATGATTACGGCTTCACGATCTTTGACTTCAACATTGTTGGTCATAAGAATCATCCTTGATACTCCCTCAAAATGTAGCATGTGTTTTATTTGCCTGACCCGGCCACGAAGAAGCAGGAAAACAAAGAATCGTCGGAATGGAGAATATGATGAATGAAGAAGAATACAACCAGTTTGATGAGATGCCCTTCTTTGCAGATAGAACACAGATAAATCTAATCAAAACAAAACTCAACTATTCATCCGTGGTACCCTACTTGCACACCGATCACAAGGAAAAAGTAGTCCAAAGCTAAATTGTGGTGTCAATGTTTATGATGTAACCTATTTTTAATTAATGTTAAATGGCGTGTGATTGTATATATGCTACTAATGAGAGAGACACCCATTATATATGTATTAATTATCATCATATTTGAACTTTTGCAAATTGTGATGTATATTATTATGCATTCGAAATAAATTTAAACATTTAAACTTGCACTTCATTAATGTTAAATTATATTTCAAACTATTTATGTTTAATGTCAAAATGATAATTTTGACTACTAAATACTGAAATAAATATGTTAAGAAAATGTACAAAGGACAAAAGTTTATTGATACAAAAAATAAACCATTAAATAAAAGTTGTTATTATATTGATATTACTATTTGATATTACAAAACAAAAAATTCTTGTTATTATTATTTGTTAATGTATTGATATTACTATTTGTTATCAAACCATTGTATTGATATTACAAAGAAAAAAATTATTGATACAAAAGGACAAAATAAATTATTATTTGTGAAATACTACTTGTAAATAGAGTTAAAAAGGTTAAAAAATGTGTAAAGGTAAATTAATTGCTTATAATTTAATATAAATGAGAAAAATATATCTTATTCATTCAAAAATTTATTAAATATATTTGTAATAATATAGAAAGTAAAAATAAAATAATAAAACCTTTTTTAAAAGAGTGTTGGGCTGGATTCAAACCTAACACCTCAACTATAGCAGTCGGCCATCTTACCATTGAGACACAAACGTTTCAAGTTAGAATGGCATTGCTTCATTTAAATAGTATTATAGGAAAACACAATGGCAAGCGGGGCGTACGTCACACCATCCGCCACTGCTAGTCGTTTTTCAAGTGGCGGACGGTGTGACGTCACCTCTTTCTGCTATTGCTCTCCCCCTCCCCCCCCCCCCCCCCCCCCCCCCCCCCCCCCCCCCCGCCCCCCCCCTCCCCCCCCCCCCCCCCCCCCTTATATAGGCAGCCCGACTCAGCCGCGAGAGAGTAGCAGCTGGAGTATACTACTCAGCTGGTATTGCGACTTGCGAGCCAGATCCGAGGACCGACCACTCACACGCATCCTGATGATTCTGATCGTGCTTGCGACGAAGAGCAACGCCTTGACACAACGCCTTTATCTTATTTTGCAGCTGGATAGAGCCAGCCTTGGCTTAAAAGCCATTCGATCGATCTGCATATGTATCATATTAATCGCATCGCACGTTGTAGTCTTGTAGATACTACTACGATACAGCAGGTCAAAAATAAAAGAGGCAGGAGGAACTGGACTCCAATCCGCATCGCACGTTGTTTTTTTATTACCCAATTTGCCGTGATCGGGTGTTTGAAGTGAGTCGGGTTTTCGCACTCTGTGCGATTCGGTTGTCGGAGTCTTAGGTGATTCATCATTCCTTGAAGCATGCTGAAGTCTAGGAGACCGCCTAACATGCGCACCATGGGTGCGTGTGCCTTGGTTTTTGTTGGCCAGCACCTCTTCCTCCTCAGTGACCCCCTTGTGAACCGCTCCTTGGAATAGAGCTCTGAGACGCGTCAGATTGAAGGGCATCTAGGTGGGTGAAGACAAAACATTAAAACATACACACATATCTACCCATTTGCACTAGCAACTGGTCCACAATATGCAAAACTTGTAAGGGAAGTCAATCATTTTTCATTTAAGTCACTTGGGGGCTTTTGCTCTGTAAGAGAATATGGAAGTCGAAGCGAAGAGCTCAAGGTCAGGCAAGGCAGTCTAAGAGGCCCTTCTTCACTCGACCCAGGTGCAGCATCTCAGTGGTTAATTATACTCCACACTTCTTTGTTCAACCATCGCTCATACTACTAGCCACGTTCCAAAACCGGCTAAACTAGCATGATGGCTGTTTATAAAACGATGCGACCACAAGCAGCAAATTTGCATCGATCTAATTTTTGGATCATACCGTACTCCCTACACTGGCTACAGTCTCAAGTCTATCTAAGCAGGGACTACACTTGCTCATTGTTGTTGAACGGACCAGACATGTAAAGTCCTGACGCCACATGGAGTTATATAAATAGGGGAGATCAGGTCTTATTGATTTCTAGTGATACCGCCTAGTAATCAATACCAAGGCACGAGACGCACGGTCAGGAAACAGCATGAGCTGGTTGCCTCTGGTTTTCGGCCAAGCTAGTGGGAATGCGAGTGGGTACTGCTACTCAAAAAATCCGATTCATACAACAGCTCATGGAAAAGGACTGATCCGTAGGATCGGAGATGGAGTGATACCGCCTAGTAAATAATTGTACGGATTTGAATAATTATGAAAACACATAATTATTTGGTTTCCTTTTCGAATAGAGAGGCGGCCGGGCTGTGTTTCCCCAGCGGCCACCCAGTGGTGGCAGAAAACGAAAAAGGGTGAGTGCTCTATCAACTCGACAAGAGGACAAGTGGAAGATTTTCTTACAAGGCAGCTGCACATGCCTTTGGGCTTTAATTGTGTGATAGTTACAGCAATCGATATCTTATCAGTACGTGCACAGCTGCACATGCTTTGGAGCTTTTCTCACTTCTTTCCATCGAAAGAAGTTGCGAGCTGAGTAAACAAAATAATTATGCTAGCCGGTGGCGAGGCCGTCGGGCGCTCACAAAACCTGGCGGAAACGCATGGCCGCCGCGTGTGGCGCGCGCGCGCACCATCGGCGGGCCCGCGTCTCGACCGGCGCCGCGCAATTGGGAACGAGGCGTCGTCTCCCAGACCCAGCTCGAGCGCAGCGCACCGAGCGCGCGACGCGGTGATGGAAACGGAAGGAAAAGCGCAAAGCGGCCCCCCCTCCACCCCCCGCCCCCCCTCCCCCCCCCCCCCCCCCCCCCCCCCCCCCCCCCCCCCCCCCCTTATATAGGCAGCCCGACTCAGCCGCGAAACCCTAACCTTTTGGATTTCGTGCGCGACACTGTCAGGTTGCCAAAATTTCACGCCGCCCTCGTCGGCCGCATCCCTCCTCATCGCATCCCTCCTCGCCTAGCAAATCCCCAGTCCTCAAGTCTCTTCTCACTGCACCGCCGTCCTCGAGCGTCGTCCCCGCCCCCAGATCTCGCCGATCTGAGCTGCCATACTGGAGCCGCCGTCCCCAAGAGCTGTCCCCAAGCCGCCGTCTCCGAGCTTCATCCTCGAGCCACCGCCCCAGACCTCGTCATCAGCCGAGCGCTGTCCACTCGTCGTCCGTGAGCACGGAGCACACCGCCATACTTGCGCCATCGTCCCGGACCTCGTGGCCTCCGTCCCCTTGCCGTCGGTGCGCCGTGCCTCGTCGCCTCCCCCCCTTCCCTCTTTGAGTGAGCGCACGTCCCCGAGCCGCTGTCCCTGGCCCGAACACCAGCCCCGAGCTGCCATCGTCGACCTACCATGCCGCCGTCATCGATGTCACTTTCCCGAAGCCCAGAGCACATCGTTCTCCAAAAAAGTACCTCCCTTTCCCAGTACGTGAGCTCCCCTTTCTTTTGTGGTGTTGAACTGCTGCTGGTCCTTGCAATATTGTGGATGGTGAACTGCTGATTGGTGTTAGCACTTGCATATAATAACTGCTGAAATGATAGGATGTGCCATATATGTCAACCAAAATTACTTGTAGAAATTACCGCAGAAATGCTAGGAAATGCTAGCTGTTATTTGCTATCATTTTGCTGCCACATATGTGCCATATATCACTGTTGTTCTTAGTTGGAAAAATATTTGCTTCTATATATGTCATATCTGTGTCTAATTATGAGACTGTACATGTGTGTGTGTGTGTGTGTGTGTGTGTGTGTGTGTGTGTGTGTGTGTGTGTGTGTGTGTGTGTGTGTGTGATACATGTAGCAACTGCCAACAAGCATACTAAGTACTAGGTGAATTCCCAGCGCGTTGCTGCGGGACGTTTAGATAAGATGAATTAGGCAAATGATTTTACTTAGGAAATACATCTTTGAGAACCAATCGATTTGAACTCATACAAATTGAATTGCAGATGATATATAAAGACCATGCAAAAAAATTAGAATGGTCCAATATACATAGAAAGCAAAGGAGAACGAAAATCTGGCATAGTACCATGCACATCCAAATAGGAGTTTTTTTTTTTTGGGAAAATTGCAAAAACCCACTTGCATGTTAGAGGGTTTTTCATATACCCACCTACAAAAAATTTTGTGTCAGTCTTCCTCCGCAAGTGTTCATTTGTTTTCATTGTCTCCCCTGATAGCTTTGACCGGATGACACAACATCCTATCTTTAAACAAGATCTTTTTTGTCTCCTGAGTATAACCTTACAATATGTCATAACATAGTTTATCATACTTTTAGCACCATGACGAATGTCAAAGCGTCATAGATGGAGTCCTACATATGCAGAGCACTTCTGATCTTTCAATTCTAAATCTTCCAACAAGGATTTGACATGTTAGGTGGATGCCTCGACGCAGTAATAAGGTCTTGCGGCTAGTGGGTGGTCGAGAACTCGAGATGGTAACACATTGTGTGTGGGGCTGTGGCACAGATTGTTGGTGGCGGTAGTGGGGATGCTGGTGTCTCATGTTTGCACCTGGGGACAAGTGAAATACACTACGGGCCTGTTCGGCTGGTGAAAAATCCTACTGTTCTTTGCCTGTTTGAACTGTAGCACATGAGAGGAAAACAGCCAACAGTCACCAGCCATAGGTGGCTGTAGCCACTAGCCGAACAGGGCCTACGATGTCAGATTTGTAACCAGATGTCGATTGACAGAGCGAGGTGGCTACCTGAGTAACGGGTAGACGGCCAATAAATAAAACTTTGTGTACAAAACTCAAAAAATTGAACACAAGCGTTTGTGACCTGTAAGTGACCAGAGGGCAAATTGTATGTTACGACGTGTGACCAGACAAACACTCCCGTGACTTACGTTGATGGTCCATTTGTAAAACAACTAGCCGGGAATGTTCCACTTTTATTGACTGACGTGGGTTATTAATTCTGTGTTGTGGCGGTTATGGCATCGCCGGCGAGAAGGCCTAGTGTGTCACCATCAAGGAAGTTTCACCAAGACCAGATCCCAAGTTGATTATTTACCCTCTGCTTGGAAATGATGAAACTGGAGAAGCTACGTCAGAGGTGTATTGACAGTCCTAATTGTGCAGCCCTATGTCATGACATGGCCTTCTTCTCTAGTTGGTAACTTTGGGAGGTTTGCAGTAGATGCATGCAAATCATGTGTGGCCATTGCTATCATGGAGTATCTCACCATGTTTCTTCAGAACTGCTATACATACATCTGCCCCATGGAGTGCAATGCATGCATGTTTGGTCTTAGCTGCCGAACACCCCGCAACATCATTCAAAGTGGTTCGTCTATCTATGACAAGTCCTGGGTACTATACATGTCATTGTCTTTTCCTCTGACACAGGTGGAGTGGTCCATTGAGCCATGGGTGGTTTGCCCTTAGAGGCCACAATGTTCGGAAAGGTGGCTTCTCGACAACAACATGCAAGGGAATGGGTTATTGTATTGGGTTTACAAGAATCACAAGTACTTGGTCACCTTGGACACTGCGACAAATGAATTGTGGTAGTCAGGGATGGCTTTGTGTACTTGGCACTATCAAGGAAGTTTCACCAAGTCCAGATCCCAAGTTGATTCTTTACCCTATGCTTGGAAACGATGAAAATGGAGAAGCTATGTCAGAGGTCTTTTGGAAGTCCTATGCAGCCCTATCTCATGGCATGGCCTCCTCTAGGTGGTAACTTTGGGAGGTTTGCGCTAGATGCAAGGAATTCATGTGTGACCACTGCCATCATCGAGCAGAGAAGGAGGCCATGCCATGAGATAGGGCTGCACCGTTGAGCTTGTCCTTGATGCACTGCACGGAGCCGTCGCCATGAGATAGGCCACGCCATAAAATACACATTTAGCTGGCCGCCGGTGGTGGCGGAGGACGGAGGTTGGGCGGTATGGCAGGGCGGCTTTGGTGCCGGAGTCGTGAGGGCGGCGGGGCGGCGGTCGGCAACCTAGGCGAAGGAAGAAGAAGACCCGAGGAAAGCACGTGGTAGGCGATGCGGTTGATCGCGTGCTTCGTTAATGCCGCCCCTTCCTAAAAAAAAAGAGTACCATGCATGGTCCCCATTCGGGGTAGGTCACGCCTACCACAATGTGTGGCCGCCAACAACAACCGTCGTCGGGAGGTGGGAGTGGGACTGTGGGTGGGCAACCTCCTATATAAACCCAGCCAGCCCACGTTCCCTACCCCTTCCACACCCCATCTCGTCTTCGAAGAACCTCCGTCGGCAAATGGGGAGACGATGCTACCGTTGGTCCACTCTGGTTGCCGACGAGGTGGCCCAGGCCAAGCGCTCCGCCGCTGCTTCGAAGGAGGGCGTGTTGAAGACACAAGAGGAGGAGCGGGTCTAGGTGGGGCTGGGCTCGTTGGGGGGAGGCGAGGACGAACAAGACTAATCGATTCACCTTGATGGGCTCAAAGATACTTCCGAATTGGCCCAAACTGCGCGCGCGGTGCACGCGGTGTATAAGGTTTGGGGTGGTAAACCTATATAGAACTCAGATGTTTCTCAAAAAAAAGAAAAAAAAAAGAACTCAGATTCCCAAGGTCCGTGGAGCACACACTTTATGATTTGTGTTAAGGAGCGCCAGACGGTCGTCGTTTCTTATTCCTCACTCATCTGCCGCCCCTTCTCTTCTCCTTCCCTACTCCCTACGCCGCCGCCACCACTCATGCTCGTGCGCAGCTCACGATCCGTCCCCTCCCTCGCTGTGCTGCCGCTAGCGCTCCGCGCCCCGCCCCACTATGTGCCCGTCTATCTCCTCCACTACCGTGGCCTTTGTAGACCTCTCCGGAGAGGAGCTCCACTGAAACAATTTTTTTCTTCATTGGCACAAGTGGATGTGTTTGCTAGAAACAATTTTTGGCAATCTCTAGAACAATTTGATTTCTTTATTGGAACATTTTCAATTCCTCATGGAAACATTTTCTATTCTACAGTGATACAATTCGAGTTCGTATGAGAAATCTGACGTTGGCGAGATGACGAGGTGAGCGGCGAGCGTCTGGGTGGATGGTGAACAGCGATGAGCGATGTGGCAGGGTGGGCGGGGCTTGGCTGCTTGTGGCTCGCTTGCTGACCCTATAGTTGGGCCGGGTTGCCCTGTCTATGTTAGGTGCCGTAAACGAGTTCCTAAAACGAAAAGGCTATCTCGTGACAGTGCACGGGCCGACGTGGCGCGGCCCACAACAAAGACATTGTAACATCCTGTGTTTTGCCACATTGTAAAAATCACTAAAAATTTGAAATTTTTCGAATTCCAACAAATTCAATCTAAGTAGAGGTTAATTTCATGCCGAAATTGAATTTTTGAATTTTAAATGTGCAACAAATCACACCATGAGCATGTTTGGAATTTCTTGTTTTTATTTATGTGTTCTTTTGGTTTTGATCCTTTTTCAAATTTGAATTCCATTCAAATTTGTATCCTAGCTAAATTCTGGGAAATGGTTAAACCATTTCTTTCCCGCCGGGCCGCCCTCCTCTCTTTTCCCTGGCCGGCCCAGCTCTCCTTTCCCTTCCCTCCTTTCTTCTCCGGCCTGCTCCGGCCCAATCTCCCTCTCCTCCCTTCGGCCCAGCAGCGGCCCAACCCGCCTACTCCTCCACGCGTCGCCGACGGGCGCGCGGACCCCGCCGTCGTCTTCCTCCTCCCGACGCGCGGCGAGCGTCGCCCATGCCGCCGTGTCGCCGCGCCGTCCCGTCCCGTCGTCGCACAGGACTCCGTCTTAAGCCGCACGTGTGCACGCCCGCGGCAGCTCCGCTCCGTCCCGTCGCACCGTCCCCTCGACCAACTCCGCGACCGAGCTCCCATGCCTCGACGTCAGCCGCGCTCAGCCTCTCTCCCGTCTCGTCGCATCCGTCGCACTGCAGCCGTCCCCCGCCCTCGTCATCTCGCGCGCGGGCGCCGTCCTCCTCTCTGGCGCACCGTCGCGTCACCATTGATTTCCGGCGATCGACTCTTGACCGAGCCGACGACCGAGCCGCCCCAACGGCTCCTTCCCCGGCCGCCTATAAAAGCCGACGAGCTCGGCGTCACCTTCCTCTTTCCTCTCACGAGCTCAAACACTCCCAATTCGCATCCGAGCGCCGCCGATCTCACTTTTCCCCACCGGCGACTTCATCCTCTCCGGCGACCTCTCCGAGCTAGCAGTGGAGCCCCGCCGCCTTTCTCTCTCCTTTCTTTGGCATTGCCATGCCGTGCCTAACCTCGCTCTTCTCTCTCTTGCGCAGCCGAGCCCAGGAAGATGGCATCCACCGCGGGCTAGGGTTCCGGCGGCCACGGGCTCGTCGACGTCGACCTTCCGCTTCCCCTCCGGCCACGTCGACCCCGCGGTGAGCTCCGCCTTCCTCCTCTCGTCCCCGCGCGCTACTCCTTTTCCTTCTTCCCCGCACGCACGCACCCCCGCACCGAGCTCCTTTCCCACCGCCGCCGCGACCTCGTCGCCGGCGTGCTCTCCGGCCGCGCCCGGCATAACCGAGGTGCGTGCCACACTCAGCTTGCTCTCGCGCACGCACCCGTGAGCACACACTCGAAGAATCTCCATCCCGCGCCGTTTCCCCTCGCGCACCTCCGCGCCGCCCATCTCCGACGAGCGCGCGCCGCCGCCCTGCTCACCGCCGACGACGACATCTAGCACCCACAGCTTCGCCTCGCCGCGTAGAGCACGTAGGTGCCTCTCCCGTCGCATTCCGACCACCGCAGCCGCCGCCGGCGTGGATTCCGGCGACGCGCCGCCGCGCTCCCCTGCTTCCGGCGCCGTTTGACCGCGCCGCCGTCGACTTCCGACGTGGCACGCCACATCGGCCAACGGGTCCCACGCGACCCGGTCGTCCCGCACACGTGGTGCACCCGGTGCACCGTGGACCCTTTCACACACGCGCCCGGTCCACCGTCCTGTGGACCGAGTTCACAAAACAGTATCAGCACAGTACACCCGGCCCCACGGGCCCATCTGTCAGCCTCACACTCGTATAGAAATTGCTAAGTCCACACAGCTTTTGTACACAGAATCTTTTTAGAGCACTTTTTCAATATCAGAAAAATCCCATAAATTCTCCAAAAATACTAGAATACTTTCTAATCATGTTCCAATACTCAGTCACCTCAGATTAATTAAGTTTGCCCATACTTAATTAATCAAGCTTAGTTCCAAATAATTTAACCCCGCCAACTTCTAAAATCTATATCTTTTTCATTCTAACCCCGATTTTGGCGATTCTTTCGCCAAAATTCATCTAAATTCATGATCTATCCAATGCTACCAGAAACTTCTTCATTTGATGTTATCCGGATCTTATTTGGTTTAATGCTTGTTTAACTAATTGCTTGAGCGGTAGATTTATTTGTCGTTATTTACTTTTAATCGCTAGATAATCAAGCTTACGAGGAAGAAGCTGAGGATCCGGATTACGAGGACTTAGAAGAAGAAGACTTTGGTGAAGGCAAGTCCTAACCCTCCTTTGATCATGATTGATCCTATGTTTATAAATTACCTACTTAGAGCCCGTTTATAAATAAATTGCATGATGTTTAATGCTTAGTATGTCCTAAGTACTTATTGATTGCCATGCCTTGTTATTGATTACCCTGCTTCCATTGTTAAACTTAAGGTCCAACATTCGTTAATTATTTAATGATTAGTTGGAATGCTATGCCGCTTAGGACTGTTATACATGAGTACTTAATTAATCTTGCTATACATGCTTTTTGTGTTAAATGCGTGAGTGCTTGGTGGTGTGTGTTGTGAATGTGATAATGTGGGATGGTAATTAGTGACTTGTGCAACTCTATAGTGGGGATACTTTGGCGGGAGCAGGCGAGGTAGTCCTCAGTGGGGAGGGCTATCTCTGGGATGCGACTCCTCTGTGAGGATAGCTATTGAAGATGCCTGCTTCGGTCGTATAAGGACCGGTTCCTGTGCCGCCTGGCCTAGCACCCTTCGTACAGCCACAAGTCTTGTATGGGAAAGAGTTGGAACCACACCCTACTATAGTGTCCACCCGGTATCCACTCGGAGGCAGGAGTTGCAGCGGAAGCCAGGAGAAGACTCGCCGACAGTGGGACGCGAGCCCGGCATGTGGATATTATTCAGGCCTTTCTATATGATATGATATGATGTGATGAAGCCCCTGGTCGGATGATTTTCCGTGGGTGGATGCCGTGGTGACACCAAGTAGGTACGGGACCTCTGTATGCCTTTCCTAACCACGACGGTGGGAGGGACTGGCATACCTTGTGGGGAATCGTGTACAACCTCTGTAGAGTGTAAAATCTATCTGGATAGCCGTGTTCCACGGTATTGGACGACGCGAAAGCTTTGGCTACACAAGATTAGTATAACGGTGTGAGTTATATCCTTGGCGTGTTTTTGGAATACACCGGTGTGGAACCGTGCGCTGGTTTCCTGCCAGCATTTAAAACTTGGGAACTGGCGGGATGGATTGCATCTTCCCCAGGGCCAAACAATCCCACTAAATGTCAACAATAATCTTGTTGGTAGATGCAACTGGCTTTGCTTTTAAAACAACCTTTGCATAAACATGGCTTTACCCGCTATGCTTAAACCTTAGCCTCTCCTTGGTTATACCCTTGCATGCTTCTACCCCTTGTGTTAGGGCTTGCTGAGTACCTTATGTACTCACCCTTGCTTTAATCATTCAGATGAAGAGCCCGAGTACGAGTTCCAGGATGGTGAAGACGAGGAGTAGGGTTCTGTCCGCACTCGAGTTGCCTGTAGTGGTCCCGTCTCCGTTTTCCGCTGTAGTTGTGTTAAGTGGTTCTGTTGTAGTAGTTCCCCGAAGTGATGTTTGTTGTAATAAGCCGGCCGCTGGCCGAGTATTGTAAGACCTTTTATGTATGAAGGCTTGTATGAGACTCGGTAATATTTATGTAAGTTATGACTCTGTGATGACATTCTGTGTAAGTGTTCGTATCAGCAACTGATCCAGGGACTGATACGGGTAAGCACTAGTGCTCCAGAACTGGGGTACAACAGAGTGGTATCAGAGCCATGCTTGACCGTAGGATGGACCCTAAGTTGGAACGAGTGTGAGAGAGTGATATTTTATATATATAAACTATATTACAAAATTTTACTTCCTGTACTGTCTTTACTTTATAAAATTTTTGTTCCGTTGTTGTGTACTTACCCATCTTCAACTTTTGTTGAACAGATGGAGGTCCAGTTGGTAGACAGCGAGTGGTCCTTCAGCTACCAGATCGGCACCGCAGGCTTTCCCACTGTCCTTTGGGAGACCCTGCAGAGGTTCGGCTACACCGACCGTCCAGAGTACCGCACTCGTCGCTCCGTCCAGCACGGCACCCAGAGGTGCGAGGTTCGCGTGACTATCCTCCAGTCACCCGAGCACCCTGACTGGGAGCCGCTGACAGCCACGACCTTCGGCGCTTCACTCTCCGACGCCTACCAGGCAGGGGCCCGCAAGGCCCTGCTCCTCTTCTGCGAGCGACACGAGCAGGACGTGCGTGGCACGCCGTCCCGCTACTTCCCGCTCTACACCTTATGCCGCCCGGCGTGGCATCGTAGGTGGAGGGCACTTCAGGGTTTGAGTCAGACAGAGGACAACCCCGCCTTGGTTGCCACCGTCCAGTACCTTCTTGCTTTGGACGACCTGTACGAGCAGCACCAGCGACAGTGGTCGAGGTGTGTCACCAGAGCCGAGGAGGCAGAGACTAGAGAGAGAGCCCTCAGTGAGCAGCTCACAGAGACCCAGGCACGACTCACCCAGACTCAGTCAGTTCTCGAGTCCACTGCAGAGCGCTGGCAGAAGGAGACAGACAAGCTTAGAGAGACTCAGGCACAGCTAGCTGCAGTTCAGGCTCAGCTCACAGAGACCCAGGCTACCCTAGAGCGTACCAAGAAGCTCTGGAGAGAGGATGCCACCTACCTTATCAAGAGGTTGGACAGTTGTTACGTGGGGTGCCACAAGCACCATGGAGGACCCCGTCGCAGGTTTCTCCCGAGGGTCAAGGGACTGCACCGCCACTCACACTACGCAGCACCGACAGACTCAGAGGGTGATGACGACACTGCAGACACAGAGGATGACTCTAGTGACAGTGAGGATGTTGGAGGTGCAGGATCGTCCGGAGTAGCACAGCAGGCAGCCCCAGTTCCCTCAGAGGCAGCACCAGACCAGGCACTGGTTCCAGCTCCAGCCCCCACAGAGGTTGCCCCAGTTCCAGCCCCTACAGAGGTTGCACCAGCTCCAGTGGCAGCACACGGTTTCCTGATGGAGTCTGACAGTTCAGAGGACGACGACGACTCAGCACACGAGGAGGACTCAGTGAGGACTGAGGAGGAGCCCACAGAGGACGAGGATGCTGAGATGGCAGTAGACGACCCTGAGCCAGAGCTACCAGAGGACCCTTCACAGGATGAGGGGCCTGCAGAGGACGAGCCGTCGGAGAACATTCCGTTCTTCGAGTTGGAGTACGCCAGTGACTGGGCAGAGTACTCAGATTCTTCGTCAGATGGCCAGCCTCCTGTGTACAACATACCACCTGAGTTCTACCAGATGTTTGAGGACGACCAGTCAGAGGAGTCAGAGGACTCCATGGCAGATCAGATCGTCGATCTCACAGGAGACGATGATGCGATGGATGAGGATTACCCAGCAGACGCTGACTCACCAGCTCACTCCCAGCCAGCAGTTGTTGATCCACCAGCTCCGTACCAGCCAGCACCTGTTGCACCACCAGCTCCGTACCAGCCAGCACCTGTTGCACCACCAGCTCAGCACCAGCCAGCACCTGTTGCTCCACCAGCTCAGTACCAGCCAGCCCCTGTTGCACCACCGGCTCAGTACTACCCCACAGTTGTAGTGCCACCAGCTCAGTACCTGTCACCACTTGTTGCACCACCAGTTCAGTACCAGCCAGTGTTTGTTGCACCCCCAGCTCAGTACTTCCAGCAGTTCAGCAGCAGGCACTTGGACCCCAGATGCTCAGTGACGCAGGACTCTTCGAGTACTACCAGTTGCTCAGTGCTCACTCCCAGTGGAGCGACCCCTTCGACCTGTACCAGGAGTGGCGCAGGGACCGTGGCTTCGACCTGTGAGCAGCAGTTAGCAGTGATGGAGTCAGCTACCAGCAGCACTTGTGGCAGCAGTGCTTGTACCCGTAGTTTGTTTAGTCAGTAGTGTGTGTGTTTGTGTAGTCCAGCAGTTGTGTGTCGTTGTATCATAGTGTACCTTGTTGTCGAGTCCTGTATCTAGTTGTAACCGTCAAATCCTTCTATATGAAAGGATTTGGGTATGTGTGATCGAACCTATGTTATGATGTATATGTAATGCTGTGATGTTGTAATGATGCTGGATCTTCATGTTTGTGTGTTAGTTATTTTCAGTGTTGCCTTGTTTCCTCGTTAAAGCTCGTAACCTTAACCTTGTCTCAATCTCACCCTTCTTTATCAACCATCAATCAACAGATGCCTCCCAAGAGGTCCACTAGAATCCAGCAGCGCCAGAGGCGTGCAGCACATGAGGAGCCAGAGGATGATGCCCATGATGCAGGCAGTGGACTTGGACGTGGCAGAGGCAGAAATAACAACCAACGTGGAAGAGGTAGAGGTGGAGGCAGAGGTGGAAACCATGATCCAGACCACCAGGAGGATGAAGCTAGCCAGAATCAGCAGGAAAGTCATGATGAGGTTGGAGATAACAACCAGAGCCGAGGTGGAGGAAACCAGAACCGTGGCAGAGGTGGAAGAGGTGGTGGACGAGGTGGTGGACGAGGTGGAAGAATACCTCAACCACCTGTCACTAACCTAGTGGCAGTGATGGATAACCAGACCCGTCTGATGGAGGTTATTGCCCAAGGACTTCTAGACCGTACAGCTGGTCCCCAGAACAAGATGTCAGAGTTCATGAGACTCAGGCCACCGACCTTTGAGAGTGCTGAAGAAGATCCCTTGGCAGCAGATGATTGGCTGAGAGGCATCACCAAGAAGCTGCAGGTTGTCAATGCCACCGACAGAGAGAAGGTTCTACTGGCATCTCACCAGCTCATTGGAGCAGCAAGTGAGTGGTGGGATAACTACTGTGAAGCCGCAGAGAATGCTGATGCTATCACTTGGGATGAATTCCAGGAAGAATTCAGGAGATACCACATCCCTGAAGGTATCATGGAGATGAAGGCAGATGAGTTCCGCTCTCTGAAGCAAGGAGCCATGACAGTGAACCAGTATATCAGGAAGTTCATGAAGCTGGCACGCTATGCACCTGATGATGTCAATACTGACAAGAAGAAGCAGGATCGCTTCAGGAAAGGACTCAGTCCCAGTTTGAAGATGCAGTTGATCACTCATATCTATCCAGACTTCAACACCCTGATGAACCGTGCTATCCTTCTGGAAGATGCTCGTTCTCACCTTGAGAATGACAGGAAGCGCAAGTTCAATGCGCAGAGGTTCAAGCAGCAGGACAGGAATCAGAGGTCAAGGAACAGCTTTTCTCAGAGGCCCAAGCACCAACCGACCATGCAGTACCGTACCTCAGCATCAAATCAGCAGAAATCAGCTCCCTCTTACCGCAACCAGAGTGCAGGTAGTCAGCAGAAAAGCAGCCCCAGTGTTGCCCAGCCAGCCCAGAATGAGAAAAGAACATGCTTTCACTGCCGTGAACCAGGTCACATGGTTGCCAGATGCCCTTATCTGAACCAGAACCAGGCACCAGCTCAGTCACATCAGCCCAGCAACACCAGGACTGCAGCATCAGGAGTTGGACGTGGTGGACAGCAATCCTCAGGACCCCAGCGAAGGAACAATCAGACCTATGGCCGAGGCAAGGTCAACCACATCAACACCGAGGAAGCTGAGGAAGCACCAGACGTTGTCCTTGGTGAGTACCTTGTCAACTCCACTCTTGCAACAGTTTTGTTTGATTCAGGAGCTTCGCATTCGTTCATATCTTCGAGTTTTGTTGCTGCACATGGTTTTCCCACTGTTTTGCTCAACCAACCCCTCATAACAAAATCCCCTGGGGCGGAAATTAAGTGTTTGTTGGGATGTCCCCGGGTTAAGATTCTTTTAAGTGGGGTAGTGTTCCTAGCAGACCTAGTAGTGCTCAAGTCTGCAGGAATAGATGTTATCCTTGGAATGGATTGGTTGAGCAAGCATCAAGGCAATATAGCCTGTGATACCCGAAGAGTATCCTTAGTGAACCATCAGGGAATCAAAGTAGAATGTGAGCCAAGAAGAGCAATAATCACACCCATGGTATGCAGTATAGAGGCCAAACCCTTGGAGGAAGTACCAGTTGTCTGTGAGTACCCAGACGTCTTCCCGGATGAGCTACCTGGAATGCCACCAGACCGAGATATCGAGTTCATCATTGAGCTTCTCCCTGGAACCTCTCCAATAGCTAAGAGACCTTATCGGATGGCAGCAAATGAGCTAGCAGAGTTGAAGGCGCAGATAGCAGAGTTACAAGAGAAAGGTTTCATCAGACCCAGCTCTTCTCCTTGGGGATCACCCGTTCTCTTTGTCAAGAAGAAAGATGGCAGTCTCAGAATGTGCATTGACTACCGTTCACTCAACGAAGTCACTATCAAGAACAAGTACCCACTGCCCAGGATCGATGATTTGTTTGATCAGTTGAAGGGAGCCAAGTTCTTCTCCAAGATCGACTTAAGATCTGGTTACTATCAGCTGAAGATTCGAGAAGGAGATATACTCAAGACAGCCTTCGTCACCAGATATGGTCAGTATGAGTTCACAGTGATGCCCTTTGGACTTACCAATGCACCGGCATACTTCATGAATCTGATGAACAAGGTCTTTATGGAAGAGTTAGATCGGTTTGTCGTAGTCTTCATTGACGACATCCTGATTTACTCCAAGAGCGCTGAAGAGCATGAGCAGCATCTAAGGATTGTACTTGAGAAGCTGAGAGCACATGAGCTCTATGCCAAGTTCAGCAAGTGTGAATTTTGGTTGAGAAAAGTAGCCTTCCTTGGTCATATCCTGACAGAAGAAGGTGTGGCAGTAGACCCAGCCAAGGTTGAAGCAGTTACTAACTGGAAGCAACCCACCAATGTGACAGAAATCAGAAGTTTCCTTGGATTGGCAGGTTACTACCGCAGATTCATAGAAGGGTTCTCCAAGCTAGCCAGACCAATGACCGCCTTGACACAGAAAGGAAAGGAGTTCAAGTGGACAGAAGCTTGTGAGAAGAGTTTTCAGGAGTTGAAAAGAAGGTTAACCACAGCCCCAGTACTAATCCTACCGGATATCCATCGAGATTTTGTCGTATACTGCGACGCATCTCGACAAGGATTAGGATGTGTCCTGATGCAAGATGGAAGAGTGGTAGCTTATGCTTCAAGACAGTTGAAAACTCACGAGCAGAATTATCCGACCCATGATCTGGAGTTAGCAGCAGTTGTGCATGCGTTGAAGATATGGAGGTACTATCTTATTGGAAATAAGTGTGAAATTAACACAAATCATAAAAGCTTGAAGTACATCTTCACACAGTCAGATCTGAATCTCAGGCAGAGAAGATGGTTGGAATTAATCAAGGACTACAACCTGGACATACAGTATCACCCTGGAAAGGCCAATGTAGTGGCAGATGCACTAAGCCGGAAGGCTCATTGCAACAGCATCAAGTTGAACAGGCGAAGACCTGAGTTACTGGCAGAGTTCGAGCAGTTGAATCTACACTTCATAGATGCAAGCCAGTTAAACACCTTGCATGTTGAACCAACTCTGGAAGGTCAGATTCGAGCAGCTCAAAAAGAAGATGAGGAAATACAAGAGTTAAAAGAGAAAACAGGAGTGGATAAAGCACCAGGTTTCAGAGTAGATGATCAAGGCACCTTATGGTACAAGGATCGAATATGTGTACCTAAGAATGGAGGTTATCAGCAGCTCATCATGGATGAAGCCCATAATTCAGCGTACTCCATTCATCCAGAATGTACCAAGATGTACTCGGACCTGAAACAGAAGTACTGGTGGACAGGAATGAAAAGGGACATAGCAGAGTTCGTTGCCCGATGTGATATCTGCAGCAGAGTCAAGGCAGAACACAAAAGACCTGCAGGACTGTTACAGCCGCTACATGTTCCAGTATGGAAATGGGATGAGATCAGTATGGATTTCATTGTGGGTTTACCCCGTACACAGAAAGGAAATGATTCAATATGGGTCATAGTAGATCGTCTGACAAAGGTTGCACACTTCATAGCAGTGAAGACAACCTACCGAGGGGACAATTATGCTCAGCTATACATAGACAATGTTCTCAAGTCACATGGAGTCCCGAGCAGAATAGTGTCAGATCGAGGTGCCCAGTTCACCTCAATATTCTGGAAAAGTCTGCACAAGCTACTCAAAACAAAGTTGGACTACAGCTCTGCTTATCACCCCCAGACAGATGGACAGACTGAGAGAGTCAATCAAATACTGGAGGATATGTTGAGAGCATGTGTCTTAGCCTATGGGAAAGATTGGGAGAAAAGTCTATCTTTCGCAGAGTTCTCCTACAACAACAGTTACCAAGCTAGCCTGCAGATGTCACCCTTTGAAGCTCTTTATGGCAGAAAGTGCAGAACACCTCTCATGTGGTCAGAAGTTGGAGAACGATCTTTCTTTGGACCAGCAGTCATCAGAGATGCTGAGGAGAAAGTGGCTTTGATCAGAGAGAATCTGAAAGTTGCCCAGAGCAGACAGAAAAGCTATGCAGATACCAGACGCAGAGATCTGAGTTTCGAAGCTGGAGATTATGTGTACCTCAAGGTATCACCGATACGAGGTACGCGAAGGTTCAGAGTCCGAGGAAAGTTAGCACCAAGGTATATCGGACCCTTCAAGGTACTCGAGAAGATAGGAGCAGTGGCATACCGCCTTGAACTACCTGAGGAAATGTCAGACATCCACAATGTCTTCCATGTCTCACAGTTGAAGAAAGGTCTGAGAGTCCCAGAGGAGATAGTACCACCGGAAGTAATGGATCTTCAACCGGATCTCCGTTATCAAGAGAGGCCAATCAGGATCTTGGATGTTGCTACTCGGCTAACAAGAAGGAATGCCATACGGTTCTGCCGAGTGCAATGGAGTAACCACACAGAAGGAGAGGCTACATGGGAACGCGAGGATGACCTCAAGAAGGAGTTTCCCTACCTGTTCGAGGAAGAGCCTGAATCTCGAGGACGAGATTCCCTTTAAGTGGGGTAGGTTTGTAACACCCTGTGTTTTGCCACATTGAAAAAATCACTAAAAATTTGAAATTTTTCGAATTCCAACAAATTCAATCTAAGTAGAGGTTAATTTCATGCCAAAATTGAATTTTTTTTTTTGAATTTTAAATGTGCAACAAATCACACCATGAGCATGTTTGGAATTTCTTGTTTTTATTTATGTGTTCATTTGGTTTTGATCCTTTTTCAAATTTGAATTCCATTCAAATTTGTATCCTAGCTAAATTCTGTGAAATGGTTAAACCATTTCTTTCCCGCCGGGCCGCCCTCCTCTCTTTTCCCTGGCCGGCCCAGCTCTCCCTTCCCTTCCCTCCTTTCTTCCCCGGCCTGCTTCGGCCCAACCTCCCTCTCCTCCCTTCGGCCCAGCAGCGGCCCAACCCGCCTACTCCTCCACGCGTCGCCGACGGGCGCGCGGACCCCGCCGTCGTCTTCCTCCTCCCGACGCGCGGCGAGCGTCGCCCATGCCGCCGTGTCGCCGCGCCGTCCCGTCCCGTCGTCGCACAGGACTCCGTCTTAAGCCGCACATGTGCACGCCCGCGGCAGCTCCGCTCCGTCCCGTCGCACCGTCCCCTCGACCAACTCCGCGACCGAGCTCCCATGCCTCGACGTCAGCCGCGCTCAGCCTCTCTCCCGTCTCGTCGCATCCGTCGCACTGCAGCCGTCCCGCGCCCTCGTCATCTCGCGCGTGGGCGCCGTCCTCCTCTCTGGCGCACCGTCGCGTCACCATTGATTTCCGGCGATCGACTCTTGACCGAGCCGACGACCGAGCCGCCCCACGGCTCCTTCCCCGGCCGCCTATAAATAGCCGACGAGCTCCGCGTCACCTTCCTCTTTCCTCTCACGAGCTCAAACACTCCCAATTCGCATCCGAGCGCCGCCGATCTCACTTTTCCCCACCGGCGACTTCATCCTCTCCGGCGACCTCTCCGAGCTAGCAGTGGAGCCCCGCCGCCTTTCTCTCTCCTTTCTTTGGCATTGCCATGCCGTGCCTAACCTCGCTCTTCTCTCTCTTGCGCAGCCGAGCCCAGGAAGATGGCATCCACCGCGGGCTAGGGTTCCGGTGGCCACGGGTTCGTCGACGTCGACCTTCCGCTTCCCCTCCGGCCACGTCGACCCCGCGGTGAGCTCCGCCTTCCTCCTCTCGTCCCCGCGCACTACTTCTTTTCCTTCTTCCCCGCACGCACGCACCCCCGCACCGAGCTCCTTTCCCGCCGCCGCCGCGACCTCGTCGCCGGCGTGCTCTCCGGCCGCGCCCGGCCTAACCGAGGTGCGCGCCACACTCAGCTTGCTCTCGCGCACGCACCCGTGAGCACACACTCGAAGAATCTCCATCCCGCGCCGTTTCCCCTCGCGCACCTCCGCGCCGCCCATCTCCGGCTAGCGCGCGCTGCCGCCCTGCTCACTGCCGACGACGACATCTAGCACCCATAGCTTCGCCTCGCCGCATAGAGCACGTAGGTGCCTTTCCCGTCGCATTCCGACCACCGCAGCCGCCGCCGGCGTGGATTCCGGCGACGCGCCGCCGCGCTCCCCTGCTTCCGGCGCCGTTTGACCGCGCCGCCGTCGACTTCCGACGTGGCACGCCACGTCGGCCAACGGGTCCCACGCGACCCGGTCGTCCCGCACACGTGGTGCACCCGGCGCACCGTGGACCCCCTTCACACACGCGCCCGGTCCACCGTCCTGTGGACCGAGTTCACGAAACAGTATCAGCACAGTACACCCGGCCCCACAGGCCCATCTGTCAGCCTCACACTCGTATAGAAATTGCTAAGTCCACACAGCTTTTGTACACAGAATCTTTTTCGAGCACTTTTTCAATATCAGAAAAATCCCATAAATTCTCCAAAAATACTAGAATACTTTCTAATCATGTTCCAATACTCAGTCACCTCAGATTAATTAAGTTTTGCCCATACTTAATTAATCAAGCTTAGTTCTAATCAATTTAATCCCACCAACTTCTAAAATCTATATCTTTTTCATTCTAACTCCGATTTTGACGATTCTTTCGCCAAAATTCATCTAAATTCATGATCTATCCAATGCTACCAGAAACTTCTTCATTTGATGTTATTTGGATCTTATTTGGTTTAATGCTTGTTTAATTAATTGCTTGAGCGGTAGATTTATTTGTCGTTATTTACTTTTAATCGCTAGATAATCAAGCTTACGAGGAAGAAGCTGAGGATCCGGATTACGAGGACTTAGAAGAAGAAGACTTTGGTGAAGGCAAGTCCTAACCCTCCTTTGATCATGATTGATCCTATGTTTATAAATTACCTACTTAGAGCCCGTTTATAAATAAATTGCATGATGTTTAATGCTTAGTATGTCCTAAGTACTTATTGATTGCCATGCCTTGTTATTGATTACCCTGCTTCCATTGTTAAACTTAAGGTCCAACATTCGTTAATTATTTAATGATTAGTTGGAATGCTATGCTGCTTAGGACTGTTATACATGAGTACTTAATTAATCTTGCTATACATGCTTTTTGTGTTAAATGCGTGAGTGCTTGGTGGTGTGTGTTGTGAATGTGATAATGTGGGATGGTAATTAGTGACTTGTGCAACTCTATAGTGGGGATACTTTGGCGGGAGCAGGCGAGGTAGTCCTCAGTGGGGAGGGCTATCTCTGGGATGCGACTCCTCTGTGAGGATAGCTATTGAAGATGCCTGCTTCGGTCGTATAAGGACCGGTTCCTATGCCGCCTGGCCTAGCACCCTTCGTACAGCCACAAGTCTTGTATGGGAAAGAGTTGGAACCACACCCTACTATAGTGTCCACCCGGTATCCACTCGGAGGCAGGAGTTGCAGCGGAAGCCAGGAGAAGACTCGCCGACAGTGGGACGCGAGCCCGGCATGTGGATATTATTCAGGCCTTTCTATATGATATGATATGATGTGATGAAGCCCCTGGTCGGATGATTTTCCGTGGGTGGATGCCGTGGTGACACCAAGTAGGTACGGGACCTCTGTATGCCTTTCCTAACCACGACGGTGGGAGGGACTGGCATACCTTGTGGGGAATCGTGTACAACCTCTGCAGAGTGTAAAATCTATCTGGATAGCCGTGTTCCACGGTATTGGACGACGCGAAAGCTTTGGCCACACAAGATTAGTATAACGGTGTGAGTTATATCCTTGGCGTGTTTTTGGAATACACCGGTGTGGAACCGTGCGCTGGTTTCCTGCCAGCATTTAAAACTTGGGAACTGGCGGGATGGATTGCATCTCCCCCAGGGCCAAACAACCCCACTAAATGTCAACAATAATCTTGTTGGTAGTTGCAACTGGCTTTGCTTTTAAAACAACCTTTGCATAAACATGGCTTTACCCGCTATGCTTAAACCTCAGCCTATCCTTGGTTATACCCTTGCATGCTTCTACCCCTTGTGTTAGGGCTTGCTGAGTACCTTATGTACTCACCCTTGCTTTAATCATTCAGATGAAGAGCCCGAGTACGAGTTCCAGGATGGTGAAGACGAGGAGTAGGGTTCTGTCCGCACTCGAGTTGCCTGTAGTGGTCCCGTCTCCGTTTTCCGCTGTAGTTGTGTTAAGTGGTTCTGTTGTAGTAGTTCCCCGAAGTGATGTTTGTTGTAATAAGCCGGCCGCTGGCCGAGTATTGTAAGACCTTTTATGTATGAAGGCTTGTATGAGACTCGGTAATATTTATGTAAGTTATGACTCTGTGATGACATTCTGTGTAAGTGTTCGTATCAGCAACTGATCCAGGGACTGATACGGGTAAGCACTAGTGCTCCAGAAATGGGGTACGACAGACATGCAATGGCCCAATACGAGCCAAAGTGAGAGGGAAGAAACGTGAATGGTGGCGGGGTTAGAGTTCTGGGGTTGTCGAGGGGCCCCAATCTCTAGCGGACATAGAGGGAGGGGTTCAGGGTGCGGCGGCAGGCGGGGTAGGTGGCAGGGCATCACATCCGGACGAGTTAGGGGTGAGTGGGGGCCACCGGTGTTGGTGGAGCGCAGAGGCTGGGCGGTGTGGTAGGGTGGCTTCGGCGCCGTTCTCCAGCGCCAGAGTGGCACGTGGCAGGCGTTGTGGTGGATCGCTCTTCATTAATGCCACTCCCTTCCTAAAATAAAAGAGTACCATAGTCCCCGTTTCGCGGTAGGTCTAGTCACGCCTGCCACAAGCCGTGCCCCAACAGAAACTTGCCGTCAGGAGAGGGGAGTGGGACTGTGGGTTGGCCACCTCTATATAAACCCACCCACACCCCACGTTCCCCACCCCCTCCACCCCCATCTCGTAAGCAGAGAACCGCCGTGGCCAAATGGGGAGACGGCGCCACCATCGGTCCACTCAGGTCGCCGTCGAGGCACCTCAGGCGAAGCGCTCCGACGCCGCCGCCGGCTCGGAGCAGGGCGCGATGAAGACGGAGGACGGGGGGATGCCGAGCGGCGAGGAGCCGCAGCAGCAGTTCTACCGCCTCCGCAGCGGACGGGGCAGGCCTCCGAAGCGCCGCGCCCCGGCAGCAGCAATGAAGAGGCGGCGGCGGAACCCATGGAGCAGCAGCAGGAGGCGGCGCCGGCTGACCCCGTGGAGCGGCGGCAGGCGGCGCCGGCTCAGGCGCCCCTGGAACAGGGGCAGGAGGAGGCGGCGGCGGCCGAACCCGTGGAGCAGCTGCAGGAGGCGGCGGCGGCTGAGCCCCTGGAGCAGCGGCGGTAGGCGGCGCTGGCTCAGGCTCCCGTGGAGCAGCGGCAGGAGGCGGCGCCGGCAGAACCCCAGGAGGAGGAGCAGCAGCAGCAGGCCGAGGAGGAGGTGGAGGAAGACATGGGGGCGGCGCCGATCGGGAAGCCGGTGATGGTCACCGGAAGGGGCAAGAAGAAGACGAAGCACTAGTCATTCCAGTACAACGGCCTCACGTTCGAGCTGGTAAGCTGCCGGCCGGCCGGCAAGCCGTCTCCTTCATCTCTTCTGTTCCTTGGAGGATTTAGGGTTTCACCTGATCGTTTTGGATGATCGTCTTGCAGGAGGACTCTGTGATGATCACACCTGAGGAGGCTAGTCAGAAGCCCTATGTCGCCATCCTCAAGGTCAGTGATCAGAGACCGGCCCTTTTGGCGAGTGATTTTACTGTTTCTGTATGCAACCGAACCGATTGCTTCACATGCATGTTTTTCGTCTTCGGCATTGGCCAGATGTTTCAAGTTTTTTCACTTTCTCTGCATCAGTGATCTTTCATTTTGTTTTGGTTTAGCGTGTTTTGAAGTACGTTTGCATGTCCCCTGACCATCGTTTCTGAGGATCAATAGATCATAGCTACATTACATTACCACAAATAAAACAAATTCATGAATTAGTCATGTAGATATCCAGAAGGTTCAGATTTCTAAGCTGATCATATCTACTTCTACATTTGGAATGTAGTTTAGGTGCGCTTATTGTTGCTCGTGTATGTGTTTGACACATTGCTTTCAGTATTCCAAATACCGACTTCATTGTATTGTATTTGAAGTACACGCTAAAGGTCATGCACCCTGATCTTTGCTGCTAGAAGTAGCTGTGTCAGTACTCTGTTCATTTTGAATTTTCGATGTCGGCGCAATTTTTACTGTTTCTGTTGTGCTCCACCTGTTTTTGCTTTGGTTGTCCTAATAACCTATATTTTAAACTTTTTTGCTCATGTGTGCATCAGCGCCTTTTGTTTTTTCGTTTATAGTGTTTCCATTTTTTAAATTACAAATCCACTAATTTTTATTGCTGAGGAACAAGTCGCTTCATTCTGCGTAACCTGTCACTGTTTCGTAACAGAGATGCTAGAAATTCATGGGACTAGCCCCGCAGATATTTAGATGATTCAGATTTCCAAGATGACCATAGCTACTCGTGTGTTAGATAATAGTTGTGGCACTGGCACACACTTATTATTGCTGGTGTATTTGACATATTGTTTTCAGTGGTGGAAAGATCGACTTTATATATCATAGTGTTAAAAATACATGCTAAAGTTCATGCGCCCTGATGCTTGCTGTTAGAAGTTATTTTGTCTTCACTCTGTTCATTCTGAATTTTCCGATGTTGCTAGTGGATAAAAGTTGATGCTAAGATTAGGCCAATTATTTCATCAAGTAGTCTTGTGCACAATGGTTGCTTACTCTAGAGTGTTTATCGTTGAAGAACATGTGTTTGCCTCATTCTGCGAAATGTCACTGTTCCTTAACAGAGATGACGGAAATTCAAGTGATTAGTTGGCGATTTTATTATTTCTGTTCTGCTACACCTGTTTCGTTCTGTGTGCAACTAATTGATACACAAGTTTTTAGTTTTTTTCTCTTACATGTGCATCAGCGGCTTTTGTTTTGTTAGCTTTAGAGTATATTCTTTTTTTTTTATTTTACAAGTTTCATTCTCGAAATTCTCTGCCACTGTTTCATAACAGAGATGACAGAAATTCATGTGATTAATCCTGTAGATATTCAGATTATTCAGCTTTCTAAGCTACTCTTTTGTTAGATGATATAGTTGTGGGACACTTATTGTTGCTAGTGTGTTTGACATATTGTTTTCAGTGGTGAAAAATATCTACTTTATACATCATAGTGTTAAAAAGACACGCTGAATTTCAGGCAGCCTGATGTTGGATGTTGCTAGTTTTTCATTTGTATGATAGGTGGGGCGCACACTTTTTGTTGCTGGTATTCTTTTGTCTGCTTTCTGTGCATCTTGAATTTTCGATTTTGTTACTTAGGCCAAATATTTATCAAGTAGCTTTATGACCAGTGGTTGCACAATCTAAATAGTTAGGGAATTTGTCTGGAGCACACTGCGAAAATGTGTCTTCGTCCAGCGCACACCGCCGATTTCGATTTCGTCCGAGACACACTACGAAGTTCTGACAATTGTCTGTGACACACTTTGACCGTTTAACAATTAATTTCAACTTTTTATCTCAATACTTAAAACACATTAAGACTTGAAACTTAGCACAAATATACAGTATTGTATTCTCTATCATTTAAAAATAGAGCTAGATTTTTTTTCAATTGTTTGCATGGTTTGATCGATAAATTAAATATTAAAACAATGAGCTAACGATATCACAATCGAAGAAAAATCTAGCTCTATTTTTTAATGGTAGAGAATGCAATAATATATATTTGTGCCAAGTTTCAAGTCCTAATGTATTTTAAGTATTGAGATAAAAAAGTTGAAATTAATTGTTAAACGATCAAAGTGTGTCACAGACAATTGTCAGAACTTCGTAGTGTGTCTCGGACGAAATCGAAATCGGCGGTGTGCGCCAGACAAATTTCCCAAATAGTTATGACACGAGTCAATCTCTTATCATATTGTGCTACTGCAGCCTGCAGGGAAGGTTTATTTTCAATGCAATGTTTCTTACTTTTCGTTATGAGAACACACTGACCATATCCCTTCATGCATGTAACATACTGCTCTTTTCTATCTTGGAAGAACAGGACATAACAGAAACCGAGGGGAGCTTGAGTGTAACTGGTCAGTGGTTTTATAGACCACATGAGGCTGATATAGGGGAAGGCAAATTCTGCGTAGCATGTGACACACGGGAGCTGTATTACAGCTTCCATATTGATGATGTGCCTGCAGAGTCAGTTATGCACAAGTGTGTGGTGCATTTCATTCCTCAGAACAAGCAGATTCCCCTTCGAAAGAAACACCCAGGATTTATCGTCCAAAAGGTATATGGTGCAGTTGAGAAGAAACTGTGGGACCTAACAGACAAGGAGCATGAGGAGGACAGGCAACTGGAGATTGATCTCCTCTTAAAGAAAACATTGGACCGTATTGGGGAGCTTCCTGACGTTGAACCTGAAGATACATCCGGTGATAGAACCGATCAACTCTCAGATAACACAAGAATGCCGGGCAATAGCACCAATCAATTCTCAGATAAGCTAAGCCCACACAACAAGGATGTGAATCCTATTGATGTGATAAGAAAGCCTCCGGTTGGCAAACCCGAGACCATTGTTGCAAGGGCACAAATACCTGAAAGTGCTAGGCCAAGGAATTATGCCATACTTGCAAGATATAACGCAGTTACTGGTGAGGAGCATCGCAATAAGTGGCTTGATATACTGTTAGAGAGTATTCCACTAACATGGTCAAAAGCCGCTCGGGTGCCTCATGCTGATCCTGGTACTGCTGCCAAAAGTTCAAGTAATTGTTCATCTACAAAGATTGGTTCTGATGTGAGTTATTTTTTTCCTCATTGTAATTTTTCAACTCCATACGATATCTGCCTTCAATCAGTCATACTTCCTCTAGCATATCATCTGATGCCATTAATCATGTTGGTAGATTATTAGATCATGTCATCCAATGATAATTGTTATCTAGTAGTGCTAAATAATTCCTTCCTAGGTCATTGTAGGACTGAGCTATCGAATCTTGTATCACATATCACCTGTCATTACATAATTTAACAAAATTTTATGTCTGGTAATAAACTGACATTCCTCTTGTTTGTGCATGGTTTTTTTTTCGTATGCTTTCCTTAATATTAAAATATGGGTAGATTTTCAACGGAACTGTCGAGCGAACTTGTTACTTAAACCATAGAAACTTGTTTTTTTTATTGTTTCGTTCATAAAGTTTGTTGTTTATTTTGTTGTTTTATTCAGGACAATGAGAAATTATATATACTCGATGATGTTTTTCCAATAATAGTTTCCATAGAAAGATGTGCACATGAAGTTCTAGGCAGTGATTTCAGGAAGTATAACCAGAAACTGAGGCAGTTATCGAGCAACATCAAGGTATCCATGGTTCACCAATGAATCCTATCAGCCTTATTTTCCGTTTTGTCTCATGGTGTACCAGTTTAAATAACTTCAATGTTGATCCTATGGTTTACCAAATGTTTTATCACTCCAATCATTCAGTAACCATTTGCTTGATCTGCATTCAGAGCATGCATGAGTGTTTCCCAACTGCTATAAACAACAATGCTTTACACCAAGTTATTACATGTTTTGATGCATTTCTTATATATGAACATGATTGTAAAGCATTGCCAACTTTGTTTAACTTGTTGCAACGACGCTAAGAAAAATGACAACAATTTATTTGGTGAACTTCTTCCTCTGTTTTGATGATGCTAGATATTCTTTCATTTTAGAACAAACTAAATTTATTGTCAACTAGTATCATTTGCAGTTCAGACTGAGAATATTAACACATTACAATTACTAATTTGAGATCATAAATCATATTTTGAAGCATTATGTTTACCATGAGGTAGTGATTTACAATCTGTGATAACCATGATTTATAGTGTAACAATGATCTGTTAAATTTTATCATGGGGTCCTCTGCCATAAATAATTTATTTCTTCTGTATATTTTTTTTGTTATTATTTGTTTGTTTGATTTATCATCGCTACTTTGTTACGCAGACTAGCTCTAAACTACGTAGGCGATTGATGGACAAGGAGATTGATCCCCTAGCTCTATTAACAATGTCCCTTGATGAACTAAAGGTCTATTATCATTTCATATATTTAATTTTTTTGTTACCTTGTTGACTCAAAAAAATCTGATTATGTTGTAACAAAATTTGCATGTAAAGCTTTTTTAGATGCATGCAGAACCTATGTATTATTCTGATAGAAGTCTTTCTTAAATTCTGAATTAACTTTTGTATTTTTTTTAAATTTTTCAATATCTCTCAGCTGATCACGCCATCTCATGACACACACACTAACAGCTGCTATACACTGTTTTACCACATTTCAGGATGGGTTGACTGCAGCAGAGAAAACATCTGAACCAGAACAATCAAGGCAGTTGCAGGTATTTTGCATGTGTATTTAACACACAGAACCTATATATCAGGTGATAAAACAAGATTATTCCCTTACAATGATTTTTTTCTTATTTGGTTATTTTTGCTATATATGATTCTTGAAATCAATCTCTCATTTGTTTTCATTAGATGACTGATGCTCGATGTCAAAGATGCCAAGAGAGGAAAGTTGGCATATCGGATATTACGCGTGCGGGCAACAATGATCGCTATCAGGTCTGTGAACATCAACTTAATTTTCATTTTCAAAATGAAACACACACTTTATGACAAAAAACGAATGATATTATATTAGTATTTACGTTCCAGTTCATAAATTTCTGAATCCATTTCATACCCAGAAAAGAAATTGTATTTTCTGAATCCAAGCATGCTAACTGTGGTGCCACCTCATATTTCATCAAAAGTTACTGAAAATTTTGTTATATGTACTGTTTGCCTAACGTGGTGTTGAATTCATTGGATCATTAATCCTTCAGCTGGAGTGCATTTCCTGCGGCAATACATGGTTCTCGTGCTACGATGACATAGTGTCGCCGACGGTGGGTGGTCCGAGCACCGCTGCTTCTGGGAGCGTCGCCGCCGGCACCAAACCGCGGGCGAAAGGTCATGAGAAGCAGCGAAGGTCCGACCAGCCGGCTCGCACCGCAGCTGGTCCCTCCTGAAGATCATCGAAAGCAAGGCCTGATCATCGTAATCAGGTCGAGCGTGTATGCAGGGCTGCTGCATATGTGCTTGTATCCGTGTTGTAAGGCGTCAGGTTGAGTTGAGGCTTCTTCAGAGGTCTGTCGATGGTAGATGGGCAGCAGGTCAGCCCTGTTGTAGGATTGTTGTGTGTTTCTGACTGAAAACAATGCGTGCCATCATGTTGTCGTGTAACTGGTTATTAGTAGCTAGGGACTCGATCTGGTCAGTGATGTTCGTCGCGTCTTAGTGCGGTCCTCATCGTTTTGTTGTCATCATCGTTGATTTGGAAACTCTTGACTTGCTTGTATCGGTCATTAATTCGTAGTAATCTTCTCCTCTTTACACTTGTCTGCAAAGATCAGCTTCTCAAATATTAGTACTACATACATATGTATACGAGACGCTGCAGTGCGCGGATTGGCAGCGAATCGTCAATGGGGAGGAAGCATCGGTCCTTGCTGATCCACGCCTGCAGCTCGATTGATTACTCGTCTCCGTCACTATATCATAAATATACCCATATATTATATCAAAAATATTATAAAATTGATTTAATTTTGATGTGAACTAGTGTAGACCATGTGAAATAATGCTACTATTAAAGATACTTTAGATACGAAAAAGTGTAGTGATTGTCTTACCAACAAAGAAAGTTATATGTATCCGTATCCATCCGAATTATAGTGACATACGCTTTTGTATTCGCATTCGTTTAATATTTGATCCGTATTCATATTCGAAAACATTCGTATTCGTATCCATATTCGTTTACAAATATGGATATGGATGTGGGAAAGGCACTATCCGATCCGTATTCGATCCATTTCCACCCCTGCAGAAGAACCGGCACTCCACTCCACTATGCCGGAGGGCGTTGAAAACTGTGCGCCACTCTTCTAGTTAACTCCGTGAAGAAAAAAAAAATCACATCCACCTCTCCTATATATATAAAATGGAAACTTTCCCCTACAAGCTTTTCCCTGCTAGATCTACACGATTATTCAGTTCAGATCATCCATTAGATATCTAGGATCACTTGTTGACAACGTGGCGACTCCTCATGATCTCGCCAACTTGTTCCGCGAGTCGAGCAGGATATAGCCGTCGCAGCCCTGCAACGAGCAACCGAGATACATGGATAAAAAGAAAGTGCGAAATCTTGGAAACTGTTGTATGCAAGCATCGATCCGAAGCAATCATCAGCGTACCCTGACGAAGCAATCATGGAAGATTAAACATCCTGGTCACCTCCTCCCAGACGATCGCCTCGACTTTTGGGCACATCTTCCAGTAGAACCCGACCTTCAGCCGATCCATCCTGCGTTGCCGAGCTCGCCACGGCTATCATCGTCGCCATGGCCATAGCAACTATGAACGCTAAGAGATCCTTGTTGCTTGATGCCATCATATATGGCTGCCTAATTTAATAGCTGGCGCTTGATCCCCCTACAGAGGGGTACTCATACACTGTCCTCTCGAGAACACAATAATGAAACTGTGTCACTGTGTGCATCTGTGTTTGGTAATGACACTATGTGTGTGTGGGACCTAACAGACAACGAGTATATCGAGGAAAGGCAACAAGCGATTGATCTCCTCCACTACCACCGCCGCCGCCTTGTAGATCTGTCTAGAGAGGAGGAACTCCACTGAAACAATTTTTTTCTTCATTGGAATAAGTGGATTTGTTTGCTAAAAACAGTTTTTTTTTATAATCTCTAGAAAAATTTGATTTCTTTATTGCCACATTTTCGATTCCTCCGGGAACAATTTTTTATCCTTGACTGAACAAATAGATTTCGTATGTCAAATCCGACGCTAGCGAGAGACTGGGTGGGTGGCCAGCAAAGGCGAGCGACTAGGCGCGTGGCGAGCTACGGGGCTGGGCAGACGATGGAGATCTGGGCCTAGCTGCTCGGGATTCACTTGCTAGGCTTAGCTGGGCCGGGTTCTCGAGGTGCCGTAGATGGGTCCCGGTTTTGGGTTAGGTCCGCTCACGCCTAGTAAATCAGCCTACCTGACCGAAAATCTTCTTTTTGTGGCAGGCCTGAGGTACGGCCTCCTTCCCATATATATGACGACACATCAGCTTTGAGATTCGGAATCCATCTACTACTACTTCCCACTCCGCGATTCCCAGTCGGGCGCGTGTCCACTAATGGGGTACGTGGCACTGTTTGGGAGGGGCCGCACGTCTGGGGAGCCGCAAAATATCCTCGTTGGTCTACATGACGACAACGTGTGATCGTCAAGGGAATCTGCCGCCGGGACGTGGGACTGTGGGTGGTTTGGTGGGAAACCTCTATTTGAACCCACACAGCCCATGTTCAAGTGGCCTCAGCTTTAGAAAGTTATTAGTGGGTACGACATAATGCAAACTGGTGGAGTGGGACTGTGGGTGGGCGACCTCTATAGGAACCCACGCAGCCCATGTTCAACTGGCTTCAGCTTTAGAAAGTTATTAGTGGGTATGACACATAATGCAAAACGGTGAGGTAAGAAGGGATTGGAACCTGAACTCACAGACTAAAGAAATTGTCTTACCACCAGAACACGACACCTTAGCTATACAAATAGAAATAAAAATCAATATAACATTTTCTTAGACGGGCTGTGCTGCGCCACCCATCGGGCCATGCTTTTGGCCCAAGCACGGCTTGCTGCTACGTGTCATTCCGGCCTGACACGAATTTTGATGTGCCGTGCTGGGCCTAGGCTGTGTCAAATGGCCATGCTTCATGCCCGTTTAACAGCCGTTACCGTCAGCTGGATACAAATACCTCCCCCCTCTCCCCTAACTCCTTATTTCCTCCCTAGTCCACAAAACCCTAGCCCACTTGTTGGCAGCAGAGTCAGAGGTGGAGTGAGTTCGCGGTGGCGTGATGAGCAGTGTCTTGGGGCGGCTGCACAAGGCGTTGAATAGGCAGTTTCCTGACAATTATAGAAACTCTCGGAGGGGGAATTCTGAGTCGATTTCTGCGTGGGTGGCGGAGGAGGCTGGCCTCAACGGTGGTGAATTCCCAGCCAGAGGAGGCCTTCGCGGCGGTGATTTTGCAGCCGGAGGAGGCCTCGACGGCCGTGAGTTCCCAGCCGGAGGAGGCCTCGACGGCAGTGATTTCCCAGCTGAAGGAGGCCTCGCTGAGTTTCCAGCCAGAGGAGGTCTTAACGGCGGTGAGTGCCCGGCCAGAGGAGGCCTCGACGGTGGTAAGTTCCTTGTTCCGTCACCACCCGGATGCTAGATCTAACATCGCCGCCTTTTTGTTTAGTTTAGTTTAGTTTAGAGTGTTTCCATTTTTGTACGAATCCACTAATATATAGGGCTGAGGAAAAAGTGATCGCTTCATTCTGCATCACGGGAAAGTATCTGCATGAAAGAAGAAATGTGCGGAACATCCAGTTTTAATCCAACGGCTCAAACAATTGAGGTGTTAAGGCTACACGTGTACACATCCAAAAAGAGAAAACTTTGATTGTTTGTAATAAAATAAATATTTGAACACAATCTATCTTGTTTAAATTGTTTTGGTAGAGCCAACACATCTGGGTTCAAATATCACATATTTCAGCTCCCGTAGGTCTCAAAAGGGAAACTCCCAACCCCCCAGCCGCAGCCCCATCACACATTGTCCTCTCGATGACACGATAATGGGACTGTGTGTGTGTGTGTGTGTGTGTGTGTGTGTGTGTGTGTGTGTGATGATGTAGCAACTGCCAACGAGCATAAGTATATGTATGGTTTGACGTGTGCAGTTATATTGGTAGCATTAAGAAGTGCAATGTTGCACTTTTTATACCCGTTGCATTTCCAGTCATAGGTAGTAAATATCAGAAGAGTTGGTTAAGAGCCGGTGACTGTCTCGAGGGACAAACTGCAAAACCGCATCTCTCTCTTGTTATGTGAGGTTATTGCAAACTTGCAATGTGGGTTTTGTAGCACAATTTATCCTGATTTCCCTATTCCTCTTTGAGTTCTTAGAGTGTGTGGGTTCTCTTCTCCTGTTTCACGCCTTGTAAAGCAATTCAATGCCCTATGATTGATGTGAATGATCCACTTGTAAAACAATTGGTTGGGAATGGTCCACTTTTTATTGACTCACGTGGGAAGTTTCACCAAGTTTAGATCCCAAGTTGGTTCTAAAAAAACTCGACCTGCCGGGGGAAGATCCTCTCACGCAGGCCGAGAAAACCCCCGATCCCCCTCCCCGATCCTATACAAGGACTCAGCTGGCCGCTGTGAGCTTCGGCGCGAGTCTTTACTATGTGCTTTGACCCGGGGAGGGCGAGGGGATTTTTTCTCCGGGTACTGTAGCGGCTACAGTACCCACGGGTGCCACGGCTCGAGCCCCGGTCGACAGGAGCAAACACTCCTGGAGCCTCTGCTCTGACCAGTCGGGCGTGCGAGCGTAGGCCCCAAGTTGGTTCTTTACCCTCTCTCAATGGAGTCTCCCAATTTTAAATCTTCCAACAAGACATTTTTTGTCGCTGCGCTAGCGTATCCCTCCTAGTGCCGTGCATCGTGCCCCCGACTCTCCAGAACCATCTTCTCCACATCGTCCAGCCACCAGCACCATTTGTGACCTGTAAGTGACTAGAGCGCAAATCGTCCCTCATGCACGTGTGCCCATAATCAAATAAAAGCTTGCATAGTTACGTATAAGAACTGCTCTAGGATGGCACAATATCTTCACTAATATAAAAATGCAAGTGGTGTTTGGTCTTCACTAATGAACACCCAGCATCGTCATTCAAAGTGGTTCGTCTTATCTTTATATCGACAAGTCGAGGGTATGTGCGGCTATTTTTTCCTCCGACACCGGTGAGTTGTCCATTGAGCCATGGGTGGTTTGCCCTGAGAGGCCACAATGTATAGAAAGGTGGCTTCTCGACGACAACATGCAAGTGATTAGGTTCTTGTACTGGGTTTGCAAGAATCACAAGTACTTGGTCACAAGCACCCAAACGCCCACCCTTCTCATTTTCTCTTTTCTCTCATGTAGCGCTAACTACTAGAATGGACTCCATACGTCACATATTGATTGATCTATACACACTATATATGCCAGTATAAATATCTGCATGTAGTTTTTACTAATGAAACAGTTTCCGTGTGACATCCATGTCGCAAATAATTCTGTTGTTGCTTCTATAAATGGTGAAGGTTTAAGTATTTATAGAGGAGTCAAATGTAACCCTACACCCAATGAATTAACCTCTTGCGGCCTAGGTCTCTACCAAGCCCGTTCGATTGGCAAGCAAAATTCAGAACCAAAGTCATTTCCACATAAATCACGACTTTCTTTGTGTGCTCCGACCAAGTCAAAGTGCATCAAGCTAATTATCATTAGTCACAACTTAAGTGTAGCTAAGCTTGCTGTTAGGTTCATTATTGTGGAACCAACCTATCTGGATTCAAATATCATATATTTCAGGTCCTGACGGGGAAATTCCTAGCCTCATCTCCATCCGGTGACCCGCCCGACTTGTCCCACAGGGCAAAAAACCACCCCGTCTCGTCCACCCACCCCCCCCCCCCCCTTCCCCCCACCGGCCGCCCCGTCCCATCTGAAAAATTGTCAAGCCAAGTGAGGATACTAGTCACCCCTTATTTGTGACCTTCTCTGGCTTCCCTTATCCCCATATCCTAAAAGTGAGTGGCATTTGCTATGGGTGTGCGACGCCTGGTGGTTGGTGAGGAGCAGGGCTGGGCGCGGTGTGAGGTCGGTAGCAAGGAGGAACAAGAACAAGCCACCTTGATGGGCCAAAAGACACGCCCAAATCGGCCCAAACTGCGTGCTGTGTTTAAAGTTTGGGGGTGGAAAACCTATACAAAACTAGGATTCCCAAGGCCCCTAGAGCACACAGCTTTATGATTCGTCTTAAAGAGCGCATCCGACGGCCGTCATTTCTTCTTCCTCACCCTGCCGCCGCCCCTTCTCTTCTCCTTCCCTGCTCCCTACGCCGCCGCCACCGCTCCGCGCTCGTGCGCTACCCATGCTCCGTCTCCTCCCAGATGCGCTGCCGCTACCGCTCCGCCACACGCCCATCCATCTCCTCCACTACTGCCGCCGCCTATGTAGACATGGCTGGAGAGGAGGAGCTCCATCGAAATAATTTTTTTCTTCATTGGAACAAGTGGATTTGTTTGCGTTAGGCACATTTTTTTGGTAATCTCTAGAACAATTTGATTTCTTTATTGAAATATATTCTAACCCTCACGGGAAATTTTTGTTATTCTTCACTGAAACAATTAGATCTCGTCTGACTAATCCGACGCCGGCGAGACGACGAGGCGGGCGGCGAGCGACAGGGCTAGGTGGGCGATGGAGATCTGGGCCTAGCTGCTCGTGGTTCGCTTGCTAGGCCAGCCGGGTTCGTAGATGGGGTCCCGGTTTTCGGGGTAGGTCGGGTCACACCTACCAAAACAGTCTACATGACCGGAACCTTCTTTTGCGGCGGACCTGAGGTATGGCCTCCTTCTCATATGTCTGACACGTACATCAGCTTTGAGATTCGAAATTAATCCGTCTACTCCTGGCCATCGCGAGAAATCCCAGCCGGGCACGTGTCCACTAACTGGGTAGGTGGTGCCGTACGTCCGGGGCGCTGCAAAAAATCAGCGTTGGACTACAGTGCGTGATCGTCCACGGCAACTGCCGTCGGGACGTGGGATTTTTTCCGGTGGGTGGGCGACCTCTATATAAACCCCACCCAGCCCGCCCAAGGAAAACTTTATCGGCGAGAAATTTCTGAAATTTCGGGCATGCCGTGTTTATCGCTGGGGTCCGGTAAAATTCATGTATCGGCCAAAATTTTCGGAGCCTCTTGACTTCTGCCGTTGACTGCGCGCGCTCGCGCGTGAAAAAGGCCCGCGCTGCCATCTCAAACTCCCGCCTGAGCTGCATTGATGCCTGAATAGATCCTCTGTTCTTATCTGCTTCTTCCCCATCTCCACTCCAGTTCACACGAGCAAAGCTGCAGCGGCGACTTCATCCATCATCTATCTCCTCATGCTGGCTAGCGTAGCTCCGTTCCTCAGCACCAAGCCCCGTCCTGCGCTGCTGTGATGATGGTTGAAGCAGGAGCTGCTGAAGATGGGGGTCGCGCGCGTCCCCGGCCTCCGCCTGCGTCAGAGCATGATGGGGATCGCCAACGCCATGGCAGGGGCAAGGAGAAGGAATGCAGTCTATGAAGCTATGATATTTTCTCATATGTACATTATTTTGTGCAATTTGTGATGTTAAACGGTTCAGGAACGATCTGTATGCACAAGCCATGCTAAACTTTTTTAAAAAAAATTCATTTTTTTTGAATTTTTGAATTCAATTTTGAAAATTTTCCGATATTTCAAATCGGGTTTACCAATGACCTCCGATAAATTTTCTTTACCGATAAAGTTTTCCTTGGGCCCGCCCACCCACGTTCCCCATCCCGTCCACGGTCCACCCCATCTCGTATTCTGTGTGCAACAAACCGCCGTGGCCAAATGGGGAGACGGCGCCACCGCCGTCGGTCCACTCGGGTCGCCGGCGAGGCGCCCCAGGCCAAGCGCTCCGCCGCCGCCGCGGAGGAGGGCGTGGTGAAGAAGCAGGACGATCTGCCGGGGATGCCGAGTGGCGAGGAGTCGCAGCAGTTATACCTCCTCCGCAGCGGCCGGGGCAGGTCGCCGAAGAGCCGCGCCCCGCACAGCAGCAAGGAAGAGGCGGCGGCGGAACCCGTGGAGCAGCCGAAGGAGGCGGCGCCGGCTGATCCCATGGAGCAGCGGCAGGAGGCGGCGCTGGCGGAACCCATGGAGCAGCCGCAGGAGGCGGCGCCGGCTGAGCCCGTGGAGCAGCGGCAGGCGGCGCCGGCGGAACCCGTGGAGGAGGAGGAGCAGCAGCAGGCCGAGGAGGAGGAGGAGGATGGCATGGCGGCGGTGCCGATCGGGAAGCCGGTGATGGTCACCGGAAGGGGCAAGAATAAGATGAAGCACTACAAGTCATTCCAGTACAACGGCCTCACGTTCGAGCTGGTAAGCCGCCGGCCGGCCCGGCCGTCTCCTTCATCTCTCTGTTTCTTGGAGGATTTAGGGTTTCGCCTCATCGTGTTTCCTGTGTGGTTGATCGTCTTCCAGGAGGACTCCGTGCTGATCACGCCCGAGGAGGCCAGTCAGAAGCCCTATGTTGCCATCCTCAAGGTCCGTGATCAGAGACCCATGGATATGCTGGCGATTTTACCTTTTTCTGATGTGCTCCAGCTTTTTTTGTGTGCAACCGATTGCTATACATGTTTTTAGCCTTTGGTTTTTAATTTCTTGGCCAGTAGAGATTCCAAGCCTTTTCCATTTTCTCTGCATCAGTGATATATTATTTTGCTTAGGTTTAGCGTATTGCTAAGTACATTTGGACCATTGTTTTCTGATGATCCAGCGATCATAGCTATGTTTCGTTAACACAGAGATGAAATCAATTCATGAATTAGTCATGTAGATATCCACATCATATCTGCTATTACCATTTGGATTATGGCTGGGGCGCACTTTATTGTTATTGCTGGTATATGTGTGTTTGACATATTGCTTTCAGTATTCGAAACACCGACTTCATCGTATAGTGTTTGACGTACACGCTATAGGTCATGCACCATGATGTTTGCTGCTAGAAGTAGCTGTCAGGACTCTATTCAATTTGAATTTTCGATCGGTGTTGCTGATTTTTACCGTTTGTGTTGTGCTTCAACTGTTTTGGCTTTGGTTGTCATAAACAAGAAAGCTTTCAGCTTTTTTTCGCTCATATGTGCATCAGCGCCTTTTGTTTTGCTTGGTTTAGAGTGTCTCATTTTTTTAAAATCCACTAATGTTTACTGCTGAGGAACAAGTGATTGCTTCTTTCTGCAAAAATCTCACTGTTTCGTAACAGATGACTGAAATTCATGGGACTAGCCATGTAGATATTCAGATAGTTCACATTTCTAAAGATGACCATTGCTACTTGTTTGTTAGATAATAGTTGTGGCAATGGCACATTTATTGTTGCTGGTGTGTTTGACATATTGTTTTCAGTGGTCGAAATATTTTTCAGTGGTCGAAATATCGACTTTATATATCATAGTGTTAAAAACACACGCTAGAATATTTTTTGTCTGCATGCTTGCTGTTAGAGCTTTGTCTGCTAGTGTTCACTCTGAATTTTCTATGTTGCTAGTGGCTAAAAGTTGATGCTAAGCATAGGCAAATTATTTCATCAAGTAGAGTCCTGTGCATAGAAGTTGCTTACTCTAGCTAGAGAGTGTTTCCAAACATATATATCTACAGATCCACTAACATTTATCGCTGAAGAACAAGTGTTCGTCTCATTCTGCGAAATGTCACTGTTCCATAACAGAGATGACAAAAATTCATGTTATTAGTTGGCTATTTTACTGTTTTGTTGTTGTGCTCCACCTGTTTCGTTTCTTTGTGCAGCTGATTGATACACATGTTTTTCTTTTGATTTTTTTTACTAGAATGGCTTTTGTCTGCATTCGATGTCGTTACTAGTGGATAAAAGTTGATGCTAAGCTTAGGCCAAATATTTATCAAGTAGTTTTATGACCAGTAGTTGCATACTCTAAATAGCTATGACGCGAAATCGATCGCTTATTTTGCTGCTGCGTGTGGAAGGTTTATTTTCAATGTAGTGATTGTTCGTTTCATTATGAGAACACACTGTCCATCCCTTCATTCATGTAACACATTGCACTTTTCTATCTTGGAAGAACAGGACATAACAGAAACCGAGAGGAGCTTGAGTCTAACTTGTCAGTGGTTTTATAGACCACATGAGGCTGATACAGGTGGAGGTAAATTCAGTGTAGCAAGTGACATACGGGAGCTATATTACAGCTTCCATATTGATGATGTGCCTGCAGAGTCAGTTATGCACAAGTGTGTGGTGCATTTCATTCCTCAGAACAAGCAGATTCCCCGTCGAAAGAAACACCCTGGATTTATCGTCCAGAAGGTATATGGTGCAGTTGAGAAGAAACTGTGGGGCCTAACAGACAAGGAGCATGAGAAGGACAGGCAACAAGAGATTGATTTCCTTTTAAAGAAAACATTGGACCATATTGGGGAGCTTCCTGATGTTAAACCTGGAGATTTTTTTTTTAGATAATGGGAAAGAGTACCCGACCTTGACCTCGAGCGAGTTAAACCTGGAGATACCCCCGGCGATAGAACCGACCAACTCTCAGATAAGCTGAGCCTGAATAATATAGATGTGATCCCCACAGATGTCACAAGACATCCGGGTGATAGCTCCAATCAATTCTCAGGTAAGCTAAGCCCATGCAACAAAGATGTGAATCGTACTGATGTCGTCACAACAAAAGCTCCGGTTGGCAAACCTGAGAACATTGTTGCAAGGGCAGATATACCTGAAAGTGCTAGGCCAAGGAATTATGCCATCCTTGCAAGATATAACGCAGTTACTGGGGAGGAGCACGCAATAAGTGGCTTATGCTGTTCGGGTGCCTTATGCTGATCCTGGTACTGCTGCCAAAAGTTCAAGTAATTGTTCATCTGCAAAGATTGGTTCTGATGTGAGTTATTTGTTTTCCTCAATGTTATTTCTCAACTCCATATTATATCTGCCTTCAATCAGTCATACTTCTTCTAGCATATCATCTCGTCATTTATCATGTTGTTAGATTATTAGATCATGTCATCCGATGATAATTGTTATTAGTTGTGCTAAATAATGCTTCCGAGGTCACTGTAGGACTGAGCTCGAATCATGTATCACATATGACCTGTCATTACATAATTTAACCAAATTTTATGACTGTTAATTAACTGACCTTCCTATTTTTTGTGCAAGGGATTATTTTTCATATGCTCAAAAACTCCCCTTAATATTAAATATGGGTGGATTTTCAACGGACCTGTCGATCCAACTTACTTAAACCAAAGAAGCTTGTTGTTTTTATTGTTTCGTTCATAAATCTCATTGTTTATTTTTTTCATTTTTTATTCAGGCCAATGAGAAATTATATATACTCGATGATGTTGTTCCAGTAATTGTTTCCATAGAAAGATGCACACATGAAGCTCTAGGCACTGATTTCAGGAAGTATAACCAGAAACTGAGGCAGTTATCAATCAACATCAAGGTATCTATGGGTCACCAATGAATCCCGTCAGCATTATTTTCCGTTTTGTCTCATGGTATACTAGTTTACTGCCATATCATTAGAATATGCTGGGATATCAACCTTAATAGTCTCGCTTGCTGTTAACATCCCATCAACCATGATGGTGTGATACCGTAAAACTTGGGTATGTTGGTGAGAACCTCCATGCATCTGTTTAGTGCAACTACAAATAACTTCAATGTTGATCCCATGGTTTACCAAACATTTTCTCGCCCCCATATATAGTTGGCCAAACGGGCGGGCCAAAATGGGCAGGCACGAGGCACGGCCATTTTGGCCCGGCCCAGGCACGGCCCGGCCCAGGAAAAAAGGGCCGTGCTGGCCCGGCCCGATGCCCCGGGCCGTGCTTGGGCCGACCCCTCAGCCCAGTGGGCAGCACGGCCCGGCACGCATAACAGACGGCCCGAAGCAGCCCACGTAACAGCCCACGAAGCACGGCCCGTTAGCGGCCCAACTAACAGCCCAGCCTGCTTCCCCAAACCCTTCCCATATAAATCTCTCCCTCCCCGTCGCCTCTCTCATTTCCTCCCTCCGCGTCGCCGCCTCCCTCCCTCCCACTCCACCTCCGACCCTGCGCCGTCGTCCGCCTCCGCGCCACCTCCTCCGCCTCCGCGTCGCGTCCGCACCACCTCCTCCGACTCCGCCTCCGCGCCACGTCCCTGTGCCGTCGACTCCGCCTCCGCGGCGTCCGAGCCACTTCCTCCGACCCGAGACCCTAGATCCAGTCGCCGCCGGCCGTCCCTCCGCCTCCTCGTTGCCACCTTCGACTCCATCGTCGTCGCGTCCGCCTCTCCTCCTCCGTCCCTGCGCCGTCGACCTTGCCTCTGCGCCACCGCCTCCGACCCGAAACCCTAGATCCAGTCGCCGCCGACGAGGACCGAGGTAGGATGGCTGCGATGCGGGCGACGGCGACGTCCTCTGTCTGGAGGACAAGGAAGTCGACGTCCTCTGTTTGGAGCTACTTCGAGCAACTCTTCCATGAAGTCGATGGTAAGCAGGTGAGGTATGCTGCTAGGTGCCTCCACTGCAAACGCCAGTTCACTGCAGGTAGTAGATTCGGTACCGGTCAGTTGAGTCGTCATCGATCTTCTTGTGTTGCGAAGGCCCAACATGCTGCTAGGATGTTGGATCTATCTGTTCGTCGTTCTCGTCATGAGCACAAGCTGGAAGCAGCATTTGAAAACTTGTACCTTGATCTTGGTCCTGCTATGTAGCCACTGGATTTTATTTTGCTGTGAGCCTGTTCTGGTATTATTCAAACTGATATGTTGGTTGTAACTTGATTTGTGTGAACTTGTTCTTGTTCTGTAACTTAGCATGCTTTGTTGGACATTCTGGTGCAAAGTTTGTGGACAATGGTGATGTTGTGTTGCCAATTCTGGTGCAAAGTTTGTGACAATGGTGATTTTGTGTTGTAAACTTATCTTTAGTGTTGCAAATTCTGTTGTGCTGTAGGTTTTTGTCGTGCTCATGGGCCTCATGGGCCATTTCATGCTTTCGGGCCAAATGGGCCGGCACGGACCCGATTACCTTAGCTGTGCCGTGCCATGGGCTCACCTCCCCGCCCATGGGCTAGCACGGCACGTCCCATCTAACCACCGGGCCGTGCTGGCCCATTTAATTCTGGGCCGTGCCAAGGCGTGCCCGTGCCGTGCTGGGCCGGGCCGCCCATTTGGCCATCTATACCCCCATAACGCAGTAACCATTTGCTTGATATGCATTCAGAGCATGCATATACGAGTGTTTCCCCAACTGCGCAGCAAATTACATTTTTTTGTTATATTTGTTTGTTTGACTTTTCATCGCTACTTTATTATGCAGACTAGCTCTAAACTATGTAGGCGATTGATGGACAAGGAGATTGATCCCCCAGCTCTATTAGCAATGTCCCCTGATGAACTAAAGGTCTATTACCGTTTCATATATTTTATTTTTGTTACCTAGTTGACTCAAAAAAATCTGATTTATGCCGTAACAAAATTTTCTTATAAAAGCTTTTTAGATGCATGCAGAACCTATGTATTTGATAGAAGTCTTTTTTCTATTCTGAACTAATTTTGTAATTTTATTTTTACCTTTTCAATATCTCTCAGCTGATCATGCCATATCACGAAACACACACTAACAGATGCTGTACACTGTTACCACATTTCATTTCAGCATGGGTTGACTGCAGCAGAGAAAACATCTGAACCAGAACAATCAAGGCAGTTGCAGGTAATTTGGCAAGTGTGTTTAAAACACAGGATCTTTCTGGAGATAGAACTAGACTATTCCTTACAATTATTTTTTTCTTATTTGGTTATTTTTGCTATATATGGTCATCTAATTCGATCTGTCATTTGTTTTCATTAGATGACTGATGCTTGATGTCAAAGATGCCAAGAGAAGAAAGTTGGTATATCTGATATTATGTGTGCGGGCAACAATGATCGCTATCAGGTCTGTGAACATCAACTTAATTTTCCTTTTCAAAATGAAGCACACAAAAAACAAATGATATTATATTAGTATTTACGTTCCAGTTCATAAATTTCTGAATCCATTTCATACCCACAAAAGAAATTGTATTTCTGAATCCAAGCATGCTAACTGTGGTGCCACCTCATATTTCATCAAAAGTTACTGAAAAAATTGTTATATCTACTGTTTGCATGACGTGGTGTTGACTTTATTGGATCATTATCCTTCAGCTGGAGTGTATTTCCTGCGGCAATACATGGTTCTCGTGCTACGACGACATAATGTCTGACGGTGTACGGTCCGAGCACCGCTGCTGCTGAGAGCGTCGCCGCCGGCACCAACCCCCTTGCGAAAACTCATGAGAAGCAGCGAAGGTCCGGCCAGCCGGTCCGCACCGCAGCTGGTCACTCCTGAAGATCATCGAAAGCAAGGCCTGATCATCGTAATCAGGTCGAGCGTGTATGCAGGCTGCTGCATATGTGCATGTATCCGTGTGTAAGGCGTCAGGTAGAGTTGAGGCTTCTTCAAAGGTCTGTCGATGTAAGATGGGCAGCAGATCAGACCTGTTGTAGGATTGTTGTGTGTTTCTGACTGAAAACAGTGCGTGCCATCATGTTGTCGTGTAACTGGTTATTAGTAGGGACTCGATCCGGTCAGAGATGTTCGTCGCGTCGTAGTGCTGTCCTGATCGTTTTGTTGTCATCATCGTTGATTTGGAAACTGTTGTCTTGTTTGTATCGGTCATTAATTCGTAGTAATCTTCTCCTTTTAACACTTGTTGTGTGCAAAGACCAGTTTCTCAAATATTGGTACTACATACAAATGTACAAGAGACGCTGCAGTGCGCACATGGCAGCCGGCATCCATCCATGGCAGCTGGCATGGATAGGCGGCGATGGTGGCCTCGTAGGGAACGAAGGTAATTACATCTCAGGTGAGAAGAAATGTAAGGGACGTTGGGTTGTAATCCAATGGGGCACACATTCGAGTGATGAGTCTACACAATTAAGGTGGTGGACATCGCAAAAACGAAAACAAAACTTTGATGTTCAGGAGTAAATAAATATAATAAATATGTGAACGATTATGGCTCTGAGGGGAATTCTGAGTCAATTTTTGTGTGGGTGGCGGAGGAGGTCTCGATGGCGGTGAGTTCCCAGCCGGACGAGGGCTCCACGGCGGTGATTTTCCAGGCTGAGGAGGCCTCAATGACGGTGATTCCCTGCCGGAGGAGGCCTCAATGTGTAACGTCCCGCTCTCCGAGTCGGGACCACTTACAATTGGTAGCTCTCTAGGATCTCAAGACTACCCTCACAGACTAACACAAGACTTTTCTGTGCACTTTGTCATCACTCCTGCGCACCCGGGAAGAACTTCCCGCTCGGTCACCACCTGAAATTGCTCCAGACCAAGCACGCTTAACCTCGGAGTTCTTTCAAGATGAGCTTCCAGAAAAGAAGTTGCAACTTGTTGACATGAGTATTCTATCAATCCTATTAAACTCTGGGCCAGGGTGTCACACAATGGAGGTAAGTTCCCTATTTTGTCGCCACCCGGTCGCTAGATCTACCATCATCGTCTCTATCGCCCTCTATGCCTGCTCTTTTTTTTTTCCCCCTTACCTCCATCGAGGCGGCGACTCTCAACCAAACAAACCATGGCCGTCCCCTCCGAACCAAACACTCAACCAAACACACCCGTCATGCACCAGGAATCCAGGATGTTTGCTGCTAGAAGCAGTTTTAATGTTTGATATTGGCGATTTTAATTGTTTATGTGTGCTCCACCTCTTTTGGCTTTGGTTTGTCTTAAATAGCAGAGATTTTAAGGATTTTGTTTTTGCTCATATGTGTATCGGCTCCTTTTGTTTAGTTTAATTTAGAGTGTTTCCATTTTTGTACGAATCCACTAACATTTATTGCTGAGGAAAAAGTGATCGCTTCATTCTGCATCTCAGGAAAGTATCTGCATGAAAGAAGAAATGTGTGGGACGTCCGGTTTTTTTTAATCTAACGGCTCAAACATTTGAGTGTGAAGACTACGCGTGTATGGGGAACACATCCCAAAAGAGAGAACTTTGATGGTTTGTAATACAGTAATAAAATAAATATTTGAACACAACCTATCTTATTTATATTGTTTTGGTGGAACCAACGAGTCTGGGTTCAAATCTCAGATATCCCCCCCCCCCCCCCCCCCCCCCCACAAGTCTCGATAGGGAAATTCCCAGCCCCAGACCCATCCCAGCCCTGTTTCCATTCGTGGCCCAGCTGCCCCGCTTGTCCCATGGGGAAAAATTCCACCCCGTCACCTCCCCCTGTCACATGTGAAAGGGGTCTTGGCCTAGTGGTTAAGACATCTGAGTAACACCTCTCAGGTCCTCGGTTCGACTCTCCGTGGGAGCGAATTTTCAAGGATTTAACGGCATTTGTGCTTTCAGTGGTAAGCGACGCTCCCGTCGACAGCGAGGCGCCAGTGGTGACTTCGTATCTCTAGATTTGCCAGCTCGGTCTTCGAAGATGCTCATAGGGGTAGGGTTTGCGTACGTGTGTTCATAGGGGTGAGTGTGCGTGCGTTGTGAGTGTCTGAGTTGTACTGTGTAATCTCAAAAAAAAAAAACCTCCCCCTGTCACACAGGGGAAATCGTGTTGTGCCGGCCCTGGGCTGTGACAAAAATGGCCATGCTTCATGCCTGTCCATTTGACCATGACTACTGGCCAATGGCCGCTACCGCCACCTGGATTCAAATACCCCCCCCCCCCCACCTCTTATTGCTTCCCAAGTGCACCAAACCCTAGCCCACTTTTTGGCGGCAGAACGAAAGGTGGGGTGAGCTCGATGGCGGCGCGATGAGCAGCATCTTAGGGCGGCTGCACAAGGCGCTGAATAGGTAGTTTCCTAACGATCAGAGAGGCTCGGAGGGGAATTCTGAGTCGATTTCTGCGTGGGTGGCAGAGGAGGCCGGCCTCGACGGCAGTGAGTTTCCAGCCGAAGAAGGCCTACATAGCAGTGATTTTCCAGCCGAAGGAGGCCTCGATGGCAGTGAGTTCCCAGCTGGAAGAGGCCTCGACGGCTGTGATTTCCCAGCCAGAAGAGGTCTCGACGGCGGTGATTTCTTAGCCAGAAGAGGTCTCGACGGCGGTGATTTCCCAGCCAGAGGAGGTCTCAACGGCGGCGAGTTCCCTGCCGGAGGAGGCCTCGACGGCGGTAAGTTCCCTGTTTTGGGTTAGGTCCGCTCATGCCTACCAAATCAGCCTACGTAACTCGAAATCTTCTTTTGCGGCGGGCCTAAGGTACGTTCTCCTTCCCATATGACGACGCGTTAGCTTTGATATTCAGAATTCATCTACTACTTCCCACTCCGTGATTCCAAGTCGGGCGCGTGTCCACTAACTGGGTACATGGAGCCGTTTGGGAGGAGCCGTTCATCCGGGGCGCCATAAAAGATCCTCGTCGGCCTACATGACCACAACGCGTGATCATCAACAGTAACTGCGGTCAGGACGTGGGAGTGGGACAGCGGGTGGGCGACCCACTCAGGCCACGTTCCCCAACCCATGTCGTCTATCGACAACTGCCATGGCCTAATGGGGGAGACGGCGCCACCGTCGGTCCACTCAGGTCGCCGAGGCGCCCCAGGCCAAGAGATCTACCACCACCGCTGCGGGGGATGGCTTGATGAAGACGCAGGAGGAGGGGATGCCGAGCGGTGTGTGTGTGCGCGCGCGTGTGCGAGTGTGTGTGTGTGTGTGTGTGTGTGTGTGTGTGTGTGTGTGTGTGTGTGTGTGTGTGTGTGTGTGTGTGTGTGTGTGTGTGTGTGTGTGTGTGTGTGTGTGTGTGTGTGTGTGTGTGTGTGTGTGTGTGTGTGTGTGTGTGTGAGCACGCGCGAGCACACATGTGGCCTTCCCCATTCAGAACATGGATGATACCTCCATGTCAAGTTCCCATGCACCGAAGTAAACCAAGTGCGAGGTCTTGTTTTCCGAAGAAGCATCCTCCCCAGCCCACCAAATCTCGCTGCACATGGTTTCCTCCTCACCCGAGGAGGGCGGCTCCCGCACCGCGGCGAGGATAGAATGCGCTGCGGTGACGGTAGAGCAGCGCTTGCCGAAACCCGCCCTTTCAGCTTTCAGGTACGGGCTCCAGTGAGCAGCATCTTGGGGCGGCTGTACAAGGCGCTGAATAGGCAGTTTCCTGACGATCAGAGAGGCTCGGAGGCGAATTCTGACTCGATTTTTGCGTCGGTTGCTGAGGAGGCTGACCTCGACTGCAGTGAATTCCCAGCCGGAGGAGGCCTGCACGGCGGTGATTTTCTAGCCAGAGGAGGCCTCGACGGCAGTGAGTTCCCAGCCGGAAGAGGCCTTGACGGCGGTGATTTCCCAGCCAGAGGAGGTCTCAACGGCGGTGAGTTCCCTGCCGGAGGTGGCCTCGACGGCGGTAAGTTCCCTGTTTTGGGTTAGGTCTGCTCATGCCTACAAAATCAGCCTACGTGACTGGAAATGTTCTTTTGCGGTGGGCCTGAGGTACATCCTCCTTCCCATATGTGTCATCATAGGGGAAGGAGTGTGTGGGTTTCTTAGAGTTCTTAGCGTGTGTGGGTTTCTCTTCTCCTACTCCGCGCCATGTGTAAAGCTACACACAACCCTATGACTATTGTGGATGGTCCACTTGAAAAAACAGTTGGTTGAGAATGGTCCACTTTTATTGACTCACGTGGGTCGTTAATTATGTGTGTGGTGCTTATGCATGGCATCGCCGGTGAGAATGCCTTGTGTGTAGCCATGAAGGAAGTTTCGCCAAGTTTAGATCCCAAGTTGGTTCTCTAATCTCTAATGGGAAACGATGAAACTGGAGAAGTTCTGTCAGAGGTCTTTCGACTATCCTGTGTAGCCCTATCACTACGTCATGTCAGGCCTTTAGTAACATATATATGTGTTACTAAAGGTAGATAAAAGTGATACTGAGACTTATAGTAACACATATAATAAGTGATACATATGCTGGTGTTACTAGAGCATGCTCTAGTGTAACACATATATGTGTTACTGCTCGTGAAAAAATATGTTACAATAATAATACAGGAACACATGTAAGTGTGTTACTATGTCTAAAAAAATGTGTTACTAGTAACACAAAAAATATAGCAAACAATTAGTGGCTGCTAGGATTTGATCCTAGGACCTAACCATCATTAGTTATTGAGTTTCCACTACACTACTCATGCACATGTGATTAGAAGTTACCCTTAATTGCTTTTAACTTTAAAATTATTTGAATATATGTTACTATAGCCTAAGAAAAGTGTTACTACGGTTTGTAGTAGCACATAACAGTAACATTTGTTTGTGTTACTATGAGTTCAAGGCTCGCTATGCTTAGAACATAGTGCTTTTCATGTAACACTATTTTTGTGTTACTAGAATAGTTATCTGTAACACATTTTTGCAAAACAAGAATTTGTGTTACAAGCAAACTCAGTAACATAAATGATTGTGTTACTATGAAATATTTTTGTAACACATTCTTACTTCTGTTACAGATATGTGTTACAAAAACCATGTTTTGTTGTAGTGTATGTCCTGGTTGGTAACTTTGGGAGGTTTGCACTAGATGCATGAAATTAATGTGTAGCCATTGCTATCTTATATAGAGCATCTCACGAGCACTATGAAACCAACATTTTCCTCTTGAAGCCACATAACAGTGAAGGACCTGAAGGCTCACAGCTGACTAGTCAGTCTGATGATTTTATTCTTTGCAATGATTTTTTATTTAAAATCTGAGCAGTTTTATGTATCTTCAAATTTTCGCCCCCTTTCTTACGATGACTGTAGCATTCCGCCTCAAATAATGAGGGGTTTGCTTAACAGGATCGAGATCGGTGACACTTGACGACGCAAGAGTCCAAAAGTACACACATATGAGCATAAATAAAATAGAGTACAAGTGAAATTTAGTTATTACAACTTAAATTTCATTACATAAAAGAGTTTGAAAAGCGTAGCGGAAGCGATCGATATACAACTCGACGTCATTAGCCTAATATGAAGCATATTCAGCCCGTAAACATGCTTCATTCTCCTCCGACCAAAGATTACCTACAACAAAGATATAAACCACAAACCCTGAGCAATTAATACTCAGCAAGACTTACCCGTCAAAATGGCCTTCTAAGACCGACTCCTAGCATGCAGGGGGCTGACCAAGGTGTAGGAATAAATTGCATAAAAGTAGCACTAAAAGTTGGTCCTTCTTTCAAGTTTTAGCCAAATTAATAGGGTTCTTGCATAAACATAAAGGTGAGCACCTATACTAAGCAATACATGGTTGCAATACAATATTGAAGTACAAACAGCAAGTATAATCATCATGTGCACTTCTTACTACGAGGTGACACAGTGAACAAGTGGTACTCAATAACCGCGAGGGACGGCGATTCGAATCGATTTACACCTGCAGGCGAAACCCGAACAGCACGACGTACGCACACTCATAAAGAGCCACCCACGGCAACCTTTCGCAAGACCCCGTAAAGCCGGTCTAAGTTCTCCTCTCCCGGACACACGTCCTCCACGCGATACCCACGCCGGAGCTATCCGTGGTTAGCCCGTATGCCCTCCCTTCCTACACTTACCTGTGAACCACCGTGACCATCTTCATCACTAAAAGAGAGAGGGGGCCCCGTCCAACAATACACTAATCAAGCTACATCGGTTTACTAGTGTCCATATCACTAGCATGCATCCGGTACGTTCAAACTTGCTCAAGCGGGGCCACAACGATCGGTCCTCAATCAACACAGACGGGGCTACCGCACACAAGACCTCCATGTCCTGCTGCACACCTACCAATCCCCGTCCGGTCTCCAATTATCATCATCATGTGAGATAGCCACAACTACAGTAATTCTCCCAAAGAAACCTATAGCTCGCGAGTAGTGTTCCGCACCACTCGACTTCTACCGATGAAACCACATTAAGCGTAGCGTAAAGTAACGTGCGGCTGAACGACCAACCCATAGGATTACATAGGAATATATGCAACTAAGGTTTCATTCAACTCCTGAAAACCTAATGCACATAACATGACACGCATACATGGGAGAAAGCAAAAATATTTCGAAAAGGGTTAAGATGCACCGGGGCTTGCCTTGGGTCTTAAGAAATGTTAGCACACTCCCAAGGGTAAGAAACAGCAGCACGGATTCAGCATCGGCCTCCACGTCCTCGGTTCCGGCGTCCGTTTCCTAATTGATGCAAATGCAACCAAAAGATAAGTGCAATGAACATACAACAAGGTGTTAAATACATGAGTGCTATGGCATGATGATGGAACAGATGTGATGCTCAGGATCAATCCAAGAAGATTCCAACTACTTTTGTTTGAAAACTTTCCATAAAAAGAATGAAATTTCTAGGTTTAAAAGATCGATCAAAGAATTTATTTTAAAATTTCCTTAATATGGTTCTGGAAGACATAAAACTTATTCTAGAATTTTCTGCAGAAACACAGTGCCATGAACAGTGACATACCCAAAATTTGGCTTAAGAACATGCAGGGTGGGTTAGACTACTAAAAATAAAGCAATGCAAAGATTGGAGATGCAATTACTGATAAAATAAGTGGAAATTAAATATTTCGCTTTGAGGGAAGGTTCAGGAATGCTATGAGATGCATGCATACCAAGAATTAGCATTTTTACATGAATAGAAATGCCTATAAAATTATCTTTAGGTTTTTATTCTCTGAATTTTGTACAAAAATTGGTAGAGATTTCACGAGTTCATGTTATACCACTGGGTAGATCTAGGAACAAGGATTCGAACAAAATTGGTTTTACAATTTTACAATTTTTCTACGAATTTATATCGAATTTTGAAGTTCAGCCGAGTTTTGACATTTTCTGGAATTTAGGTCGTGAACAGTAAAAACAGGGGAGGCAGAAACTGGCGCCCATAATTCATCGAAATCCGTCGATTTGGGTGGGGGAAAAGCGCGGGTGATGACTCAAATGGATGCTTTGTGATGTGAGGAAGCTATATGTGCGAGGAATCGAGTGGAAACTCACCGGAGAAGCGGGAGTCGACGGCGAGATGGATGAAGGTTCGGTGGCCGGCTTGAAGACGGTGGTCATCCATCTCAACCTTCACTGCAGGAGAGAGCGAGTGGTGGCCATGGGAAGCTGCAGAGCCTTCTGCGAGTCGATTTGCGGTGGAGGTTTGGGCAGGGACGCTGCACAGAAGCAGCTCGGCGTGAGCTCCTGCTTGCAGCCATGGTGGCTGGCAAGGAGAAAAAGAAAGAAAAAGTAGGCGGCGACGACTTGACCTGGGGAGTGAAGAGGATAAGGGCGCAGGGTGGCGTGCGGCGTTGGGTACTCGAGTGCGCATGCGCGTGCTGGCCTGCGGCAGCTTGATGACGGGAGCAGCGCGGCGCAACAGAGAGCTAAGCAGAGAAGAGAGACGAACAGGTGTGTCCCACGCGTACGTTTCCATTTTTCAAGCGTGCTGATTGAAAAGGATCCAAACACAAGCTTCCAAACTTCAGAAAAATATGAGAAATTTTGGATTTGAAGGTCAACTATACAGGAACAATTTCTCTTATTGGAAGTTTTCCTAAATCAAAATAAATTTTGACTTAACATTTCTGGAACGCAAGAATTTGTTTGAGGACCTTTTGATTTATTTTATATACTTCCTCTTTTGATAAACTTCTAGAAAAATTCTCCAACATTGTACTTGGCACTGGGAACCCAGATATGATTTTGGTTGACCCCACTAATATGCACAAATTTGGAGTTTCAAGCTGACCTCAAATTTAAAACAAATTTGAGCTTATTTGGGAGAATTTGAATTTCCAGCTTGAAAATTGAGCTTAGCATTTCTCGATCACTCCATAAGCATGATTAATGAAACTTGATAACATTAAAGAAATTGGGGATGTTACAATGACGCTTGGTGCCGCTCTGCTGACACGACGCAATTCTTTGACTCCTTCCATGGCAGCCGCCACCGCATGCCCATAGTCACCGTTTTCTTCCCCTGAAACAGCCGACGGTTCAAAATAGGCAACCTACTATGAATAAAGAAAAAAAAAGCATACTGCACCAGGAAATGCCTGAAACACATGGGCCTCACCTCCACCAACTGCTCGGCGGTGCCAAGATCTGAACTCTTGAGGTTCCCATGGCACATCGACGTTGTCAATGAAAGTGGAGCAGCTGGCGAGGATGTATTGAGAGCTCGGAAGTTGGTGCAAGATCTTGGCACCATAGAGGATGTATTGAGAGCTCGGAAGTTGGTGCCAGTTCTTTTATTATTTATTTATTCTACTAACCTCTAATCCTCTCTTTTCTAGTTTGTTTTTGTGTTTTCTTTCTGTGTTTTCAGGATGGGTACTCCTGAACCGGCTCATACGGTTAGGGAGCATTCACTACCGTCTCCGGGATTGCTGATTCCACAAACTTCCGATGAGAAAGTCACTGCTTCGTCATACGTTCTCAACCCGACCATCATCAAAATGGTCGAGAACAGTAAATTCTCTGGGACGAAGGACGAGAACCCGTACACACATCTGCAAGATCTAGAAGTTCTCTGTCAGACCTTTAAGCATGAGCGAGTGCCTCAGAATTGGTACAGATGGTTGCTATTTCCATTTTCTCTAGATGGAAGAGCCAAAGATTGGTATAAATCTGCAGCCCGTGAAGCTAAGGGAAACTGGGATAAGCTTGTAGGAAATTTCTGTTTGCATTTCTTCCCGCTTCCGAAGGTGCAGAAACTGAGAAGAGAAGTGGTTAACTTCGAGCAAATGAAAGAAGAGACCCTCACGCAAGCATGGTTACGCTTCAAATCTTTATTGAAGCAAGGCCTCGATTTGGGCATGGATGATAACTTGACTGCTCAGACATTCTACATGTCTCTTGAAGGAACCTCCAGGATGCATTTGGATAGTTCAGCTGGAGGGAGTTTCCTCGACATGACTGCTACTGCAGGTCTGGATCTTTTGAGTAAGATATTGAAGACTGAAGCTATGCATAGGCATTGGGAAGAATTCTAAGAAGATCCAATTCCCCCTGAAAGGTCGACGCTAGAAAAAGGTTCTTTGGATTTGAGAGCTAAAGCGGAAAGCTGTACAGTATCCGAAGTGGAATTAACAGTAAGGACAGAAGAACCAGCGCAAGGTGATCTGAAAAGACCCAGATTGGAGGAGGTGCCGACCGGCACGGCCTGTGTACCGATCGGCACACTTCAGCCCTTTGTGCCGACCGGCACAAATCTTGTGCCGACCGGCACGATGAATGCTGTTAAAGGGATTTCCAAGACTGAAGCTGCAATATTAGAGGAGCACGAGAACAGCTTCGTGAATAAATTTCCAAGACCAGTAGGAGATCCAACCTTAAGCAATGCTAAACCGTTGGACGAGTTTGAACCGTTGGATTGGATTCCCATTGATTTCAGCTCAAATTTGCTAAGTATGAGGAGAACATATGATCCAAGGTATGCCTCTTCTACAGGAGTTCAGTATAATTTCCCTAAAGACACTAGAACTTCGGAAATACTGGATAATGTCATCATTGGTGAAGTATTGGGGAAGTTGTATAAGGATGATATGGAAATTGATCAGATGGAGGTTCAGCAAGCAAAGAGGCTATTTGATAGTTGTTTTGTCCCGTCGCCGTATGAAGGATTATGCGGAGTATATGCAGTTGGCCTCACGGAACGGACGGAAGTTGATCCTTACATACCGTGCGAGATCGGACATAGAAGCTTTCCTAAGGCATTATGTGATTTTGGTTCCCGCGTCAGCTTGATGACGTATGAAGCATTCATGGATATGCCCTATGACATAAAAGGAAGATTGCTAGGAACCGAGCTTGAGCTAATCATGGCAGATGGAAGGAGAACTAAACCACTGGGAGTTATCAAGGATCTGAACATTGAGGTAAAAAAGAATACTATACCGGTGGATATTTTTGTTCTCGATAAGGGTGAAGTTGGAGTTGAAGATATTATTTTGGGAAGACCTTTCTTAAAGCTTGTACAAGCTGTTATTGATGCTGGAAAAGGTCACCTCAAATTGACTCTGGGCGGAGAGGAAGTCCTCTTTGAATTCGAAGACCCACCCGTCATTCAAGAAAGTGACGACCCACCCTCTCTCCAAGAGTTCTTTACAGAAAAAGATGAAGAAATCAGTACAGGATACTCAGACCCGTTGAATAATCTGTTTGAAGAGTCAGATAGGGAAGAGGCCGAAATCCAAGACGGTGCCGACCGGCACAACGAATGTGCCGATCAGCACAGAGGATGTGCCGACCGGCACGGGAGTGAAAATCCTCAATTTGAGCCTTTGGGTAATCTGGATCCTGGTGCAGCACCGGAAGTAGAACAGAAGCCACTTCCTGACGGTCTGAGGTACGAATACTTAGGCAAAGATAAAACTTATCCCGTCATCGTCAATAGTGCTTTGAATGCAGAGGAGACAAAACGATTGCTTGCTGTTCTGAGGAAATACAAGAAAGCGATCGGATATTGTCTTGATGATATCAAAGGAATAAGTCCAGCCTTTTGCACACATAAGATCAATCTTGAAGAAACAGCCAAGCCAGTCGTTGAAGGCATGCGACGATTGAAAGAGGGCATGAAGGAAGTTGTGAAGAAAGAAGTGCTGAGACTTCTTAATGCAGGAATGATTTATCCGGTTGCTGATAGTGAATGGGTGAGTCGGTGCATTGCGTGCCAAAGAAAGGAGGACTCACAGTCGTGCCTAATGAGAAAAATGAGTTGATCCCTCAACGGACAGTTACAGGATGGCGAATGTGCATTGATTACAGGAAACTGAATACCGCTACAAAGAAAGACCATTATCCATTACCGTTCATCGATGAGATGCTTGAAAGGTTAGCCAAGAACTCTTGTTTTTGCTACCTCAACGGTTATAGTGGTTTCTTTCAAATCCCTGTTAGACCTGAAGATCAGCATAAGACCACTTTCACTTGTCCTTATGGAACTTATGCTTGTCGACGAATGCCATTCGGTCTTTGCAACGCACCAGCTACATTTCAGAGATGCATGAATGCTATATTTGCTGAATTCATTGAAGACATTATGGAGGTATTTATGGATGATTTCTCTGTTCATGGTACTGATTTTGATCACTGCTTAGCAAATTTAGAGAAAGTACTAAAGAGGTGCGTAGAAGTTGATTTAGTTCTTAATTGGGAGAAATGTCACTTCATGGTAACCGAAGGGATTGTCTTGGGGCATGTTATTTCTAACCGAGGCATTGAGGTAGACAAGGCTAAAATATCCACAGTTGAAAGGTTGCCACCACCTACTGATCTTAAGACGCTGCGAAGTTTTCTTGGACATGCAAATTTTTATCGCAGATTTGTGAAGGATTATTCAAAGATTGCTAAGCCATTGACGGAATTGCTGCAAAAGGATGTTGAATTTGAGATGAATGATGAAAGACTTACTGCTTTCCGGAAGTTGAAAGAAGCATTATGTTCTGCACCTATTATGCAACCTCCGGACTGGAATCTACCATTTGAGATTATGTGCGATGCAAGTGACTATGCAGTAGGAGCGGTCCTTGGACAACGAAAAGAAGGTAAAGTGCATGCTATCTACTATGCTAGTAAAACTCTTAATGAAGCCCAGATCAATTATACAACAACAGAGAAAGAGATGCTAGCTGTTATATTTGCTTTTGAGAAATTTAGATCCTACATCCTCAACTCTAAGGTCATTGTTTATACGGATCATGCTGCTATTAGATATCTTGTCTCTAAAAAGGAGTCGAAACCTAGATTGCTTCGTTGGGTCTTGATGTTGCAAGAATTTGATTTGGAGATTAGACAAGAAAGCGATTGAGAATTCAGTAGCAGATCATCTATCTCGGTTGGTGATTGAGGATAAGGAAGGATGCATTGGTGATGCTATGGCACAAGAGCAGCTATTTCGAGTTAAGGATCATAGAGAATCATGGATGCAAGACATCATAAATGGATTCAAAGGGAAGCTAGATGACAGTAGCAAGAACTCAAGAAGGAGGATTGCCAGTGAAATGAGGAAATTCATATGGGATGATCCTTATCTATACAGATATTGTGAAGATGGAGCTGTTCGACGGTGCGTACCTCGCGACGAACGCGAAAGCATATTGGAAAAGTGTCATTCATCTGAGTATGGTGGACATTATGGGCACTTTCGAACACAAGCAAAGGTATGGGCTAGTGGATTTTATTGGCCCTCGATGCATGAAGATGCGAAAAGGTATGTTGCTAGATGCCCCCAATGCCAAAGAATTGGTAATGTTAATGCTCGTAACGCTATGCCTTTGAAGTATAACTTGCAAGTTGACATATTCGATGTTTGGGGCATGGATTTTATGGGACCGTTTGTTAATTCGCATGGCTATGAATATATTTTGGTTGCTGTGGATTATGTCTCAAAGTGGGTAGAAGCAATACCATGCCGAGTCAGTACAACTCATGAATCCAAGCAGATGTTGAATGAGTGCATATTTCCAAGATATGGTGTTCCTAGAGTTATTATCACAGATGGTGGAACTCATTTTACCGGACATGAGTTTACTAAAGCTTTGAAGAAGATGGGTATTGAGCATCGAATTGGGACAGCCTATCATCCACAGACCAATGGCCCAGCAGAAACTTCTAATAAACAGTTGAAAGGAATTCTCCAGAAAATTGTTACAAGAGAAGGAAAGGATTGGTCAAACAAGTTGAATGGCGCACTTTGGGCTTATCGCACAGCATTCAAGACACCAATAGGTATGACGCCCTATCAATTTGTCTATGGAAAGACTTGTCATTTGCCTGTGGAGTTAGAACATAGAGCATATTGGGCGATCAAAGAGATGAATTTGGATTTAGATGCTGCTGCGGTAAAAAGAAAGATTCAAATTAGTGAACTCGAGGAAATGCGCCTAAAGGCTTATGAGAATGCAGCAAGCTATAAAGAAAAAACAAAGAAGTGGTATGATAAGAAGCTTTTGAAAAAGGAATTTCACGAAGGAGATAGAGTGCTACTATTCAATTCAAGATTTCGGTTATTCGGTAAAGGCAAATTGAAAAGCAAATGGGATGGACCGTATCTTGTTCATAAAATTCTCCCTTCCGGAGCTGTTGTCATCATGGATGGAAAGCAAAATACATATACGGTGAATGGCCAACGACTAAAGGTATATCTTGAACCCGACACTTTTGAGTTAAAGTCATTTGATATATATTATGTGAATTGAGTGATTGGGTGGTCGAGCTTAACGACGTAAAACAAAAGCACTGTTGTTTTTACTGTTTTTCTGTGTGTTTTGTGTTTCTTTGATTTTATTGAGTCGTTTGAGGCAACTTTGCCTCCGTGCCGACCGGCACGGCACGGGAGAGTCCGTGTCGTTTTGAGTCGAGTTTTTGCCCTTCCTCCAAGACATGCTTCGATGACTTCCAAATTTAAGAGATAGAGTCCGGTTCGATCAAGAGAATTAAGGATATATATATGAAGGAGATGTTTCGGATCTCATCATCAAAAATCGAGCGCCGCCAGAGTTTCCACCATACCCTAGGCAATGCAAGGCGGCGGAATCGGCAGCGGAGGAGACGGTGCCGATCGGCACGATGGCTGTGCCGACCGGCACAACAGTGCCGACCGGCGCGACGACGGTGCCGATCGGCGCAGTGGCGGACTTTCGCCAATGAGCCCAACTCTGCCATGGGAGAGCAACAGAAGCCTTAACCCTACCGAGAACGACCCGATTGTCTGGTCGCACTTGAAGCAACGATGGATGTTGAAGAGTGAAGCGGATGCGTTCAATAGAGAGAAGAAGGAGATGGATGACGCCCTTCGGAAGAAGGTCAGAGAGGTGCTAGTACGTAAAGGTAAATCCAAGATCGATGATAGCACACCGGTCTCCGATAGGTACACAATGGATCGACTTCTCGCTATGGAACGTCCTTTGACATATGATGATCTTATCACCTTTGAATCGATCCTAACTGATAGCGAGAAGGAGAAGTTAGACAGGGACTGCTTTCTGACCATCCATAGGTCTCGGCTGAACGATGGGAGGACTTCTGACGGTGGTGCCGACCGGCACACCTCAGGTGCCGATCGGCACGTGGTGCTCCCACGCGTCCTGACCGTCTGGGAAGATCTCCAAGAGAAGATTCTACACAAGAACACCAGAGGTTTTGGATGTAAGTGTTTTTACTGTCTGAAGGACCATCAGAGGCAGATTGAGAATTATCTAGCTGATCCTGAATGCATCCCTGCGACTTTCGTCTTTGATGATGGCTTTCCCGTTGCTAAAGGGCGCATGACCCCTAAAGAGATCAATGATGAAATTCAGAGGCGTATTGACAGGGACAATGCTGCAAAGAGGAGAGCACGCAACCTGGCAGATCTAGAAGCGTACTTTGCAAGGAACGGTAGGCGTGCCGACCGGCACGGCGCTTGTGCCGATCGGCACGACGTCAAGGTTGTGAATTTCGTTGAAATATCTGATGATTCCTCTGATGATGAGCCGCAAGCAAAGAGATCCAAGGAAATAGAGGGAGTTCGGCGTTCTGCTCGTCTTTCTTCAAAGCCAAGAGCAAGATATACCTCGGAATCAGTGAGCTATATAGATACATCTCCTGTGCATGAACACCCATTAGCTAATCTTGTTGCAAAGGATGAAGAAGATCCCGAGGAGGATCCGGAAGAAGATCCCGAGGAAGAACCGACGGAAGACGAGCAAGAACCCACTGATGCCGAACCACCCAGTATAGAAGGAGCTACAGGAAGCCTTGCAGGAGCTCAAGGAAGTGCAGGGCCGTGTTTTCAGGTGAATGGTGCCCCGTGCCGATCGGCACGACCTCCGTGCCGACCGGCACCTCGGGGTTCTGACGCAAACTCGCCGCTGCGAGATGAGCGTCATGATCGTCCTGCCAACTGTTGCCCAATCTGCAGGAGAAACATCGAACGTCTCTATTATGATATGGAGAGATGCCCAATCTGCATGGCCGCGGCGGATTACTCTTTTCTCATGCGACATTCGAAGCATCTTTAGCATGTTGAGGAGGCATGGCATTTCGGATTAGGTTGGTCTAGTCGTTTTTCTTCTGCAATAGGGACATTGCAAGGTTTGAGTGTGGGGGATTCGCCCTTACACTTCTTAAGGTCGTTTGCTTCGATTTAGTATGGTTTGAGTTAGTGTGTGAAAGTGTGAGAGTTTTCTTAGAGAGGTTTGAGATGGTGTGCTTAGTTAAACTTCGAGGTCAAGAATTATTGCAATGTCTTGAATAAAGTTAGTGTTAGTTGTCGAATCGATGTGTTACCCCATATTCTTGATTTTGTTTTTGACGATCGTTTTGCCAATCTACTTGAGTTCATTGAATAATCGCTTGGCTTTATATACTCACTTTTCGAAAACCCCTTCTATCATCATAAGTTGAAGCATGTAGCTAAGGATTTGATTTTGTACCTATTACACTAAGCCAAATGAGATGAGAGAAGCCTACACATAAGCCTTTTGATAGGAAGACGCCTTTGTCAACTCTTTGCTCTTGATTACGACTAAGCTAGAAGGGAGAAGTTTCATTTGTCCATCCCAGTTTGCTAGCCATCTATCATCAAATTCTTTCTATCCAAAAACCGATATTTCATCGTTTCTCCCTCCTCCTTGACACAACCTACAAGCAAATGAAAGTTTAGACAGATTTCGATTCAAAATATGCTCTGATAGCAGTCTGCATGGAAATAAAAGAAGAAAAAAAGAAGAAAAAGAATTAAATTGGTCAGGTGCCGACCGGCACATTCCCGTGCCGATCGGCACAAGAGGAAAAATAAAGAAAAAAAGGTCAAAAAGAAGAAAAAAGTGAATATCAGAGGAAGCAGGCTGCAGAAAGAGTTAAAATTCTTACAAGATCTGTATATACTTCAAGCTTGATCCTTTCTTAATTCTGTTTCATTCATTCTCGGTTGTTTTCTTTCCCCCTTGATCCTTGTGCTTATATTCTGTATTCTCTGATTGAAAACTCCCTTTTAGAAGGCATGATGGAGCGAATTGTTGACTTAGTTGTTCTTTCGACTCAATTTGGTTATACTACTTTCCAAGATCCACCAAAGAACCTTATACTATAGAATAGGAGAGGGAAGGAAATACATTTGAGCGATTGAGTGAAGTCTGAAGCTTTTGCATTCTTCTTACATGATATGAAGGGAGACAAAAATATTTGTTTGATAAGCCTTGTGATTGATTTGGTCGACTCAAGTTTTGAGGTGAAATTGTTTTCAAAAATCGAGAAGAAGTCTTGTGGAGGGATACTAATTCGACGAGATGATTGACGGTAGCTAAGTTGAAGACTTGTGAGAGTTTTTGCTTCTTGGCATGACGAAAGCACGGTGATGATTTTCTTGATTCGTGTTGCTCGAGGACTAGCAATGATTTGAGTGTGGGGGAGCTGTTGGTGCTTTCTAGGTACTCATTTTATATGACAAATAAGGTGTTTTTAATACCTTATTATGTCATTATTGCTAACAATTAACCCCCATTATTATATATATGCGTAGTTTCTGTGTATGCGGAAGATTTGCAGGAAACAGGTGAAAATTAAGAGACTACGAGTAAAGAGCTGCCGGAGGCCCGAAGAACAAGGAAATTGGAGTTCGTGCCGGTCGGCACGGCCTGTGTGCCGACCGGCACCATGGAGGTCGGGCCCAAACTTGAAGCCCACTCGGAGAATATGAAGCCCAGAAGAAATATCTGAGTCGGAGTCGGTGGAATCGAGCCCACGACCTAAAGGGACTGTAAAGAAGAGATCTTGGTCGCGAAGAAAAGGGGAGGAGACAGACATACGGAGGTTTTGACCTAGGTTGAAGGTTGTGGCGGCGAAGACGGCGATCACCGATCATCACCACCAAAAAGGAAGGTTGTGCCGACCGGCACACTGCCGTGCCGATCGGCACCTGTGGGACCACGCCAAAATCCTGCGTCCTACTGTACCCATGTTCATGTGTTGCAGTATGATGCGTGAGTAGATCTCATATTCTCTCCGTGGCGAGGGAAATCTGGTTATGTAACTCTCACGCTTACAATACTCTTTTGATGTGTTCAGTCTATGTGATGCTTTGAATTCGTATCTGATCCATACGTGTTTATCACATAGTGCAAGAAACCAGTGGGGAGCTATTAACCCTTGTCGTGACAGGGCGAGAGGAGAACGAAACCACCATGTCTTGTAGAATACTAAACCTATCAATTGAACTATAACCTGAGTTGCATGCCAGTACCCCAAACCATAGGAGAGAATCCTTTCATAATCCTGATACAACCGCAGGCTCTTTCATCTCTAGTTGTTAACCATCCTTTCCACACACACTTTTGCTATCTTTTAGCAGTTTAAATAATAGTTTAAGTCCCGCTTGTTCTCTGTGGTTCGATATTAAACCTTGGAATACTCTAAGAGAAAAAGTGCTACAACTGTACACCGTCCTCTTGCGGTATATAAGTGGGTGCGTACAAACGACCAACAACACGCAAATCGAGCCGTGCCTCGCCTACTCTGCCTCAACGCGCAGAGCCATGCCGCGCCTTCTCTGCTTCTAGAGCCATCGTGCTTGCTCCAATCTGAGTAAAGGACAGGATGGTGGGGTGTGGGGAGAGGAGAAGGGTGGGGGTGGTGGAGCGGAGAGGATAAGGGTGGTGGTGGTGGAGTGAAGAGGAGAAGATAAGGACGGGGCGGCGGCCGAGAGAGGATAGGGAAAAGAAATAAAGGAAACCTAGGAGCCTTTGTTTTATAGTAAGTTGACTGTTTGGACCGAAATGGGCAATACATTAGCAATGGTGGGCCACTGACATCAGCAGCCCACCACTGGTGGCCAAAAACATAGGAGACGTACCGCTGATGTCAGCATGCCCGCCACTGCTGTTGTGTCTCTAGTGGCGGACGACGCTGACATCACTTCGTCCTCCACTAATACGAGCTCCGGGTCCTGTAGCTATACGATGATGTCATCCCGTCTGCCACTGCTAAGCGCTACAGTAACTAGCGCTAGGCTAGCAGTGACGCAGCGCTGGGTGTCCGCCACTGCTATTTTTCTAGCTCCGTCATATTAGGCTCCACTGAAAGCACAATGCCGGTAAATTCTAGAAAATTCGCTCTCACAGGGAATCGAACCCAGGACCTAAGGTACTACTGACGCTCTTGTAACCACTAGGCTACAGACCCTTTTGCAAGGCCGCTTCTTCGTGGTTAATGAAGCTCACGAAGCACCCGAGAAGCGGGGCCAAAGGACGATGGTCTGCAATAAATATATAAAAATATATATGTGAACACAACGTATTTTCCAAAGTTGGGATGTGAGTGGTGACCTCTATACAAATCCAACCGACATTCTCCACATCCTCTCCTTGGGTTTTGAAAGCCAGCCATCCAGTGACGGCCCCAGCCCCTCAGAGGAGAAAGCTAAGGGGTACATCCATGCGGAGCGCGTCGTTCGTGTCAAGTGCGCGCCCACGTTCGAGGTGCCGTTCGTGTGCGCGCATGTAGGAGGCCACTCAGGCCACGAGTCCATGTAATCTCGAGTCCTTTTTATTCCGCAATGTAAGACAGAAAATGCTGCTCAGTTGTTCGTAGCACCTAGCACCCTCTCCACCGTGTTCGCGTGAGTTCGTGTGTGTTTGCAGGAGCTCGCCGTCGCATTGTCGCCGGCGTTCTCCAACAATGTACGTCCTACGTGCACCGATCGAAGCGCCAGGAAGAGGTTCGGAGAAATGCCGCACCAGAACACTCCTTGGGGGAAGTGGTTCACCGTTCAAATTTCTTGCAGTGATCTTGTAAGCTGACGAGCAGTGCTGTCGGACACCTGGCCGAGTCTCTCGTAGTGCAAGGTCGCAGCACCATGAAGGGCGTCGCGGGGTCGGCGGCCACATCTCTTGCAGGGACGCCGAGTGCATGGAACAAGAAATTTTTGGTCTGGTCCCAGGACTCCCCACACGGCCACACATCGTCATCCGTCGCGATCATGGTGCCTTACTTTCAAGGAAAAAGGACTTGGTCTCATGTCAACGGATGGAGCTAGCACACACTACGTTCGTTGCCTTGTTGGAAAGGTTCTATCCGTTGTTGTTTTATCATAAATCTTGGCTCAACTACTCTCGGTTGCGTGCGTCGTGGCCTCAACCATGGTATTGGCAGTATAAGAAACCACACTGTATGATGAGCGATTGTGCGTAGCGGCCGGGCAAGAAGCTTCATCCAAGAGTTAAACAAGGTTAGTATATTCTTAAAATTAACTTTATCGTTTCACTTGTTTGCTGTGAGGATCGGAGAATTAATGGCGACCGATCGATACCACAATTCACAAGCGTTTCTCTGAATCGATGTGCAGATTGTACACACATGGCCGCTGAATGGATGGCATTCTATTTTACAGCGTGGAGAAGATCGTTGAAACGGTGGTCGCGATCAAAGAAGCGGCGAAGACTGTTCGGCAGAACAAGGTCGAGTGCGAGGACATCGCCGAGTGCGTGGTCAGTGTGAGCGCCGTCATGACGAGCTTGCACCAGTCGACGGCGATGGCCGTGGACCCGGCGATGGGTAACGCTCTGAATCATCTAGCGGCGAGCCTCGAGCACGCCCTCTATCTCGTCAGGGAGTGCCAGCAGCGAAGCAACATGGTGTCCTGCCTCATGAAGGCCGGGGACATGGCCAAGGAGCTGCGCCGGGTGCACGACGACATAAATAGGAAGGTGACGCTGGCGATATTCGCCGCCAATGTGCAGACCAACGTTACGTTGAACAACATGCAGTATGCTTCTCCTCCTCCTTCGCCGCTGTGGACGACGCCCATGCCGTACGTGGCGCCTTCATGGTCGATGCCCTCACCGCCCATCCTCGTGTCGCAGCCGCCGCCGACGCCATGGCCCAAGCCCCCGCAGACCAACCAATGGTCGTCGTCCCAGGTGGCACCGGTGCAGAAGCCGCCGTCCATGGCAGAGCTTTGCTGCCCAAGTAGCTGGCTTCGTGGAGATAATGTGGCGCAAACCTTCTGCCCTTTTTGATTACGGAAAACCGTGTTTGCAATGTGTCGAATGGCAACAAGCAGTTCCTCTTTGGGGACATCGACCGATTTCACGCCGGGGTGGGCAAGATCAGAGATAGAAAGTAGTGTTGCATCATCCGTCGCTAAATACTTGCATAAATTGGTTAAGTAGTTTCTATGAGGTTATGGTTGTGCATATGATAAGTTTGTGAGATGAATTAAAGGTCACCCGGCCATATGTAATAAACTAATGAACTATGCCGACTTTTTTTCTTGTTTTCTGGTGGTGTATTTAATTTGATCACTTCTTGGTTTTAATATCAAGTATTTGTGCCGCTTGAGTAAAGATTCAGGCCCGACTCTTGTGTGCTACTATGTGACACTATCTACTCTTCAGAAGATGACTGAACATTACCAAATAACTCTATGCTTCAGAGACATAACCGTGCAATAATGAATTTGCCGAAGTTTTCTAGAGTAAAACTAGTAACTTTTCAAAAAACTCGACCTGCCGGGGGAAGACCGCCCCCGACGGCATTTGCTAAGGAGAACAACCTCTCACGCAGGCCGAGAAAACCCCCGAACCCCCTCCTTGATCCTACACAGGGACTCAGCTGGCCGTTGTGAGCTCCGGCGCGAGTCTTTACCATGTGCTTTGACCAGGGAAGGCGAGGGGATTTTTTTCTTGCACTGTGCGTGCTACAGTACCGCGCCCAGCTACAGTGCAGAGCACTGCGCGTGCTACAGTATGCGCCCAGCAACAGTGCCGCGTGAGGACGGGGAGTCGAACTCCCGTCGCAAGGCGGCCACCCGCACGCCTCACCACTGCGCTACGCGCACGTCCTCAAAAAACTAGTAACTTTTCAAGATTACCTCATTCGGATCTGTCTTTGGGTTTTCATCTTCAACCAACCATAAGTTGGCCTCGCGTCAACGTGATTCCACGCTCATTAATCAATCATGAGATCAGTTGCTATTTCCAGACGATAGCTGCTCGTCTTATGTCAACGCCTCAACGGACTAGTACAGATCCTTCTGTTGATGTGAGGAGATTTGAGTAGCTCTGCCAACGTCAACAACTAAAGGAAGTGATCAAAAGGGGAAAATGCTGTACCTGTCGTCTTAGAACGGTCGACAATGCGGTTCCGTGGTGACTTACAATATGGTTTAGGTCAGTTTCGACTCCATGTGTGAGGAAAGTTTATTAGGAATGGTACGGTACGTGTGGCACAGCGAACAAGTGAGATGAGAAAGAGCTAGAAAGTGGACTTCTTGCCCTCAGCCCCCTACAACCCTGAGCTATGAGGAGGGGCCCCGAGGATTTGGGGGCCAGGGTGGTCACCACTGCTTGCCGCCCAACCCCCCCCCCCCCCCCCCCCCCCCCCCCCCCCCCCCCCCCCCCCCCCAGGACTGGCCCTTCACAGAACTCGTTTACTAGCAAGCAGTATTACAAGTATCGTGATAGGTGTAGGAGGCGGTGGGAAGGGGGCCTGCCTTGGCACGGTAAGTCTTGTGCGTGCCCTTAGCCATCGCTAGTGCGTAAAGGCACGGCAGTGACACGGATGGGCGGCAATGGTGGCATCCGTTGGGAAGGTAACTGCATCTGAGGAAAGAAGAAATGTATGCGATGCCTGATTGTAATAAAAAAGGGCCACACATTCGAGTGATGAGGCTACATGCGATGGGTACACATCTCAAAAAAAGAAAACTATTTGATCTTCAATAAATAAATAAAATGTATATGTGAAGACCTATATATCTAGCAACTTTAAATCCTCCAACAAGATCTGGCCTGAAAAAGACAGCCCAAATAAGAAATCTTGTATTATCTTTAAAAAATATTACAATCTGAACACAAGCTGTCTGCCAATTTTATAGATCTTCCAACAAGATCATATATGTAAGCGACCACATACTGTCAGGCTGACGAGGCTTCTAGCTTGAGCAACGCTGAGGAGGACGATCGACTCGACTTTTGGGCATGTCTTCTGGTTGAACGCAACTTAGACTGATCCGGCTTTTCCGACCTCACCATTTCATCATTGTCGCAATGACGTACCATAGCAACTATGACCGCCGAGAGAGCCTTGTTTGCTTGACTCCATCATATATGGTGATTACCTCTTTTATACAAGGCGCTTGATTCCACAGAGGCACTCACATTGTCCTCTCAACGACGCAATAATAAGACTCTTGTGTCTGTGTGGAGTTTTTTTCATTTTAAATACTATTTAATTAATATTTTAATAACATCACGTGCCAAATTGTATTTTCACAGCCAGACTACTTGGTCACGCCAGAAAAAGTTGTGTGACAGATACTATAAAATGGGCCGCCGCTACAAGAAAAATGATTTATAGCAGCGTTTCCAACAGCAGACAAGAAATCGCCCCTCGCTACAGTGTTTCAGACATTTGTAGTGGCGGTTCATAACATGGGCCACCGCTACAAAAAGCGGCCCACCCACCCGGCCAACAGTGGCCCATAAAGGAAACCCTAGGTTATCCATCCCCTCCCCATCTCCAATCTTTTTCCTCTCCAAAACAGCCGCCGCCGCCGCCTCGGTCCTCCTCCTCGCTCCTTGTCCAAGCTGGCGCCGCGCGAGCTCCTCTACCTTGCCACCGTCGCTCCATCCAGCCTCCCTCCTCCCACTCCCCATCCCCTCCCTCTCCCCTCCTCCCACCTCGGCACCAGCCTTGCCGTCCTAGTCCCTCGCTGAGATCCGGCGACGCAGCGGCGGCTGCGGCAGCTCGTCGTCGCCCTTGTTCCTCCACATCACGATGTCCACCTTGGGAACGATAGATCCACGTCGTCTAGGGTTTCAGCGAGATCCGACGGCGCGACGGTGAGGCACTGTGTCCACGGCAGCGTTGCGGTGCGGCACGACGTCCATGGAAGCGAGGTCTTCCTCCACGGCTACGAGTGGATCCGGGTGGCGGTAGCCAGGGCAGTCATTTTTCAACCGCCGCTATAGCCTATTTTTTGTTGTAGTGGTCATGCCAAGCAATAGGGCATGATGCGGTGCCACGACAGATCGACTTTACACGTCGGACCGAGCGATGACCACGCTGAACCAGGCTAGCCACACTGACGTGATGGGCATGAATTAGTCACGCCAGACCCTTCGGTGTGACAAACCCTATGCATCGTCCTGTCTCTCCCCACTCGCTCCTTTCTTGCTCCCCCACCGAAGCGCTACGCCCATGGTGTTTTGAACCAGCCACTGCCCTCCCCCTCACCCCCTCCCCTCTCCCCTCAAATCTGGCCACGGGAGGCACCATCCCGGTCCAAATCAGCGGGCCTCGATCCCTCAAGGTACCTCTCGTCTTCCCACACCTCTCGTCTTGCCACCAATAAAATTTTGTTCTTATTGCACTTTTAGGTGGTTGCATGGTTGATAGGGTTCGGTTGGTAGAGAATTGAAATTGGTTGATTTAGTAGGAATCGAGTTTGATCGCAGGTCACGTGTCGCTTGATTAATTGATCGATTGCAATGCCTGCTTAACGTGTAGGACGGCTTGCATGTGGTTTCCTATAGGATGGGCATAGGGTAGGTATATATGGTAGGCCATTTTTGTTGTTGTTGTTGTTGTTGTATAAACTGCATCAAGCTCTTGTGTTTCCTCCTGGCATATTCTCTATAGTAAAGTACTCCCAGACTAGTGACTTCTCAGCACATATCGGTTTGAGGGGTCATCTCAGCACTGATCAACTCATTTTCATGAATCATCTCGTCACCATCGATGTCTTGATGTGGTTTGAAGGGTTATCTCAGCACTGATCAACTCATTTTCATGAATCATCTCGTCACCATTGACCATGTCATCACTACAAGAATATTTTAGTTGTTGTTGTTGGCGGCGGTGGTGGTGTGTGCGCGTTGCGTGCGTGTTGGCAGTAAAATGTGGCTTCTACTGCTTCGCACACGTGGCCTGAGAGATTTGCTTCACTCTGTTCAGGACCAAACTTGGAACGCGGTGAATTCCAGAGCGTGCCAGTCGATTTTCCCTGCAAATCGACAAAGACAAGAAAAGCGTGTAAAATTCCTAGGCTATCGGCCCCGGACAGGCCGATGCGTAACTGCAGCCGATGTTAGTAAAATAAAAGATGATAAAATAAATGCTCGGCTGTCGGCTAGAAACGAATCGACATGTTGCAAAAGTAAATACTCGCGCGATAACTAAAGACATGCATCAGAATCGGCAATCGGCAAAGCATGCAATCGACAAAAACTATCGGCAATCATCATGGTAAAGTAAATCGACATCGATAAAAGGGTTCAAACCTCTGCTTGAACAGAAACAAAAAGATATTTAAAGGCATCCAAGCATAGATCTGAACGTGATAACGTAGCGTTTCCGCTTTTCACAGGATCAAGTCGGAAGTGCTGATGAACAGACACAACAGTACATCACAAAAATAAGCATAAAGTTTACATCTTTAAGTTATTACAGGTCTCAAATGATTTAAAACATGTGAGTAGCACAGCGGAAGTCTGAAAGATACAACACTACAACACTCGACGGTAAAGCGGCTGCACATCGAAGCCCTACGATGTGGACCTGCTGGAACTCCACAAAAGCCAACAGCGAAAGTGAACTCATCACCTGCACAAAAACCTAAAGAGCCAACCCCTGAGTAACTAATACTCAGCAAGACTTACCCATCAACATGGCCAACTATAGCCGACCCCTAGTAGTATGTAAAGGCCACAAAGTGTAGCCTGACTCAAGCTTGCCAAAAACAGCACTAATTATTTGGTCCTTACTTTCAAGTTTTAGCTCAAATTAAGTAATTAGCCAAGTATCATGTTCTGCAACTAACAACTATGACAGGCAAGTAAATAATCAGGCAAGTAGATAGTACCATAAATACAGTAAGTAAATAGAGCAGTAATCATGTATATCATCATCATAATCAACATCATCCATAATCACACTACGATGTGACTCAGTGAACAAGCTGGGTGCTCATTTCCGAGAGCGGCGGCATCGATGTACATCCTGCAGGAGAAACCTGACCACACGACATATGCGCCCGCGAACAGACCACATATGGCAACCTTTCACAGAGCCCCCGCAAGGCCGAAATGATCTGCTGCTCCCGGCGGAAGTCTTGGGCCCACGGAACACCCAGCCCAGCCGTTGTCCATGGGTGGCTCCCCTCATTCCTCCGTAGCAGCAGGCGGCGTTTCGTCCCCATGATTGCTAAGCTATTCAGTTTACTGGGCCCATAAAACACCAGCATGTGAATCAGTACGTTCAAAACTTGCTCAGCGGGGTGTTGGCGGTTCTTATGCGATAAAATTAAATTCATTAATTCCGCAAGCGCACGGATCACCATTGTAGCATTTCACCTTGGAGTATTCCAGGGTTATCGTATTTATATTTCCACAGGGAAGTAGAGCAAAAGGGAGCTGAATAATAGCTATGCATTGGATAATTTGGAGAAAGAAATAATGTATCAACTATACTTGAGACGGGGGTAAGATAGGCATGATAGATATGGGTGGCACACACATCCTCAAATCCAAGGTAATAAAATAAATAAAGCGTAGTATACATTTGGGAGAGCAACGAGATAGAGTTAAGGCTACCTGTATGTTCATCTATTATTTACTTTCCTAGCAGTCAAGTCTACAAAGATTATTTACTCTAGCTAAGCTCATACACATACAAGTCATGTCGTTTCGGGGCACACACGTGCTAGGTTAACCGATGAAGCTAGTTCAAACCTAGGGAACCGTATGCTATAATTAAGACCCTGCTGAGTCCAACCCGGACGTGGTGGATTACAGAGACCGGTGCAGCTGTCACATACACTTGTGGCTACCATCCTCCGTGGGGTTGGGTGCCAAACGTGCATAGGCCAAGTTCTAAGCGCCATGCTTACAACCCGCCTAGAGGAGCTACTCTTGATCAACGGAGCAGTCCTATCTAAGAATGAACAAGCACAGATTTCACACGACGTCATCTCCGACGACGGCACTCTCTCGTACTCGCTATTCCAACAATCACGAATCCCACAACAAGACTTCTACGAGCACTTACTTAACGAATAAATAAACTAAATAGAAAAGAACTACTAAAATAAATAAATAAAGATAAAACTAATTATATAATAAATAAAATAATATCTCAAAAGAGTAAGATACAAAGAACTATACCGAACTCCGAGAATACTCCGGAAGCCCGAGAGAGCTCTCACTCTACTCTACTCTACTCTAACTCCCAAAGCTACTACTAAACTAATGAACACTTGGATGAAGTGTGATGGTGCGAATTGCTTCGGAGGCCGAGGGGTCCAATTTATAGCTTGTGAAGGCGGTGGAAGCACCCTGGCCGACTTTGGAGAGGCGGCGCCGACAAAGTCGGCCAGCCGGCCTAGGGGGGTGGCCGGCCGGTCGTCCCTTCGGTCGGTTGGCCACCGACTTGCTCCTGGACGCTTCAGATCACTCCCTGATGGCGGTCTGAAGGTCGGTTCCTTGCTGGGGTCGGCAGAATTGAAGTGAGGGCCAAGTAAAGACCCAAATGGCCCACCTTCTAGAATGACGGTGGAATTCTGCTGGCTGGGCTTAAATTGTGCGTTGAAGATTATTTTCCAGCCCACTGGAGGAAGCCTGGGGCCTGCGGCCACCAGGTGGGGCCGGCCGGCCTAGGGTGGGGCCGGCTGGCCAGGGAATTTCCCTGACTGGGCCCACTTTTCTCCATTATTCACTCCTGCATCCAAATATTCACCAAAACCTGTGGAGTAGCATTATTCTTAACTACTATGCACAAAATCTTCGTGCTATGTATTTATTTACCGGTAGGGTGGCGGTCAAAACATGGTTTAACGACCGCCAACAACCTCCCCAAGCTTAAACTTTGCTCGTCCCGAGCAAACTCAACTCAGGGTACCCGCGGATCAGGAGTTACAAAGAAGCACCCCATGGATAATAAAGATGCAACAACATACTTCCTAAACAGTGGTAAGTTTACGCGAGCACAAAATATTCATGAGTGTTGCAAAAATCGTGGGGCTTATATGTCACACCTTGTCATGCAGCATTGAAGACTAGAATGGTATTTTCGGACAAGTACACAATTCTAGCAGGTATGCATCCAGAGTTTTTATGTGCTGCAAGGTGCAAAAATTCTCCTTCGTTTTGGGTGGCACTTCTCTTACCACTCCGATGTGAGTTCTATTCCTACAAGCTTCACTCATCCTACCTTCTACCAAATGAGGCTTTGTATGTGGAGCTTGGTAAGGAATGCACAAATGTCATGCATATATTGTAAAGCTAAAGAATGAGTCTCAATCAACATAGCAACTCCATTTATTTTGGTCATAAGGATTGATGTGATGGAGGGGGAGAAAATGAACTCACACTTATGGAAGGGGGTTTTGAAAAACATTGGTCCTTTATTTTGCTCAAGATGTTTATGATAAGAACCATATAGCCATTGGCTTTTGTCATGCAACCATGGAGTTTTTTTTTTTTAACTACTCCATGGTGCAAGGGGCCATAAGTTTTGAATGGTTCAATGAAACATTTTGAAATATTCTTGAGCATTTTGGATGGACCAAAAAGTTTTGCAAACTCTGAAAAATGTTTGGTTGATTTATCCAAACATTCCCCTTTTTATTTGGTGGAGAGAAATTTTCGAAAACACACGCGAAGGAATTATGACCAAAATTAGGAGTGCTTAGTTTCAAGAGTACATCAAACCTTAACAAAACTCAATACATAAACAATTGGCTATGAGTGGGGCTGTTTCGAATATTATGATATGGCTCTGGTAGGTAAATAAATCCTCACACTAAGAGAAGTGTGTCAAAACAGAAGGGTTTTAGGTACTTGCAGCAATTCAAGAAAAACGTCTCCGGATGAAACCATACTAGGAAATTGCAACAAGTCCTAATCATGCCATATCACACAATGCTCAGACTTGGTGTAACAAATGCAACCCACGAAAATAAGCAAGACTCATGATGTGATCATGCTCAAGTAAAAAAACACATATGTCAGGAGTAGAGGTTGCATCTATGCGACACATGGGTAGCTAATTTGTAACTCGATCATCATTTTCCTTAAGCGTAGCATAACACCAAGATTCTAGCATTTATTCGAAACAGGGAGTTTATTTATTTATTAAGAAAAGTTAGGAATACTTACCTGGGGGTCCTCCCCAAGCTTGAGTCTTTGCAAGACTCGAGCTTGTATTGAACTCCTTCTTACCTGGGGGTCCTCCCAAGCTTGAGTCTTTGTAAGACTTAAGCTTGATTCAGGCTCTTCCTCCTCCTTCTTGACTGCAAAAAAGAGAGAGGATGATACAAGTGGCTAGCCCCTAATGGGCATCACCGGGAATCCTATTATTTTTGTTGTTTTTAAATTTTTCAAATATTTATTTTGTTTTTTTATGATTTATGAAAAGAAAAACAAGTGCTAGGCCTAGCTAGGATAACGATTGGGATGGCCTCCCCAATCGGAGGGCTCTCATTTTTACGTCTTTGAGCTAGACGTTCTCCATGTCTTTTCAACTCGTTTGGACCTCGCTCGCTGGAGAATCTGGCGAGGTAGAGGTTCCTTCTTTCTTCCGCCACACCTTGGTTGTCTTCTTTGTTTTGGTGGCGGTGACCTTTTCTTTAATAGGCGCCTTTGTTGTGCTCTCATCGGTCGACACCGTAGCTGCCTTCTTCTTTCTTGAGCGCCTTGCTCTCCTCTTCTTAGGCGATTGTGACTCGCCTACTCCTTCTTGCGGAGGAGTAAGAGGGGCTTGAGGTGTGTTTGGCGGCTGAGGCATCCTCCTTGGAGTCCTCCAATATTTTGCTAGCCTTCTCGCATTCTCTCTTTCCAGATAGTCTCTCATGTATGCAATGAGCTTGTCTGGCTGTGGCATGGGTGGAGTAATCTCAATCTTCTCCACTCTCCTTGGGTCCTTTCCATATATGACCCGTACTTGCTTGCATTGCTCAACCTTAGGCTTGAAGTTGAACGTTTCTTGCCTGCCGTTGAAGTCCAAGTGGATCTCTCCTGCCCCCACGTCGATGTTGGCGTTGGTGGTGCTCAAGAATGGCCTCCCAAGGATGAGAGGAGTCTTGTCATCTACTTCCATATCCAGCACAACAAAGTCAACGGGGACGAAGAGATTTTTGATCTGCACGGGAACTTCTTCGACAATCCCCAAGGGCAGGCGTAGTGACCCGTCTGCAAGCTGGAGCTTCATGGTCGTTGAAGATAATGGATGGTTTAACCCATCGTACATCGCCTTCGGCATGATGCTCACGCTCGCCCCTAAGTCACATAATGCTCGAGCGAAACACCGGTCGTTTACCAAACACGGAATGGTTGGCCATCCGGGAACTTTTCATATCACGTCCTTGGGGAGTGCGGCATCCAAGTCGCTCTCTTCACACCTGATGGTTATTGCATTCACACTCTCCTTGGGATTAACTTCTGGTTGCCCAGGAAGTTTACCCGCACGAGGAGACTGCACAGCTGAAGCTATTTGCGCGATTTGCGTTTCTAGCATTTTGTTATGGCTTAGCTGATTTTGCAGAGCAGTGCTGAACGACTCTAGCTTGGCATCTATGCTCTCTAAAGCCTTGTCGGTAGTAAGAAACTTCTTACTAATACTGTCATTGATCTTGACCTGGCCGAGAACTAGATCCTTGATAGAGGGCTCATAACGGGAAAGATTACCATTGTTACCTCCCTGATTCTTGTTGAAGGAGAGGTCGGGTCTGGAATTCCAGCCGTAGTTGTTCTGGGAGCGGTACCCATTGCCATTGTTGAGGAAATTGCATTCCTCTCTCACATTTGGGCAATTGATGCCCATATGCCCAACGTTGCCGCATTCCTCACATGTCATGCGGGAGTCCGCAACTTGCAGGTCCTGTGGAGACTCCACCTTGCGGAGTAGCTGATCGAGCTTGATGGCGAGCATGTCCATCGTCTCCACTTGGTGCACTCCACGGGTCTTGGTGCTCGCCGCTTGGTGTTCACCATGAGTCTGGTTGGCCGCCACCTTCTCAATCAACTTCTTAGCGTTCTTCACGCTAAGGGAGAAGAAGGAGCCGCCTGCTGCGGCGTCGAGGTGCTCTCGAGCGGACGGCCTCAAACCGTGGTAGAAACTCTGTATGAGGAGCCATTCCTCCATGCCATGGTGTGGGCATGAGAGAACGTACTCCTGCAGCTTCCGCGGTCGACTCATCTGCGAGCTGTTGGAAGCCCGATATCTTGTTCCGCAGGGCAGTCGTCTTGCCCGGCGGGAAGAACTTGGCGAGGAAGGCATTGGAGCATGCCGTCCACGTGTCGAGGGACTCTTGGTTCGTGTAGAACCACTGAAGAGCCTTCCCCAACAGAGAGAATGGGAAAAGCTGTAGTCAGATAGCGTCCTGAGGTGCATCCTTTATGACGAAAGTGTTGCACGTCATCAGGAACCTTTGGAGATGAGCATTTGCATCCTCCGACGGCTTCCCACAGAAAGGACTAGCCAAGATCATGTTGATCAAGGCTGGCTTGAGCTCGTAGTCCTTGTTGGTGATGCGCGGGTTAGGTCCCACGCAGATGTTCTCCGTAGTTGGCGCGGAGAAGTCATTGATCGTCTTCTCAACAACGGGGTCGGCCATGGTGTTGTTCGTTGAGGAGGTCCTGACAACCGGTGGAGGAGATGATTCGAGAGCCAGAGCGTTCTTGCGGATCTGTTTGGTGAGTTTTGCTCGAACTTTCCTCGAGAACTGCTCTGGATCTGAGTGGAAGTTTTCTGGTAGGTCGAAACCAGTCATGCACAGTCCTGTTTCAAATTTCCACAAGAAGAAAAAGCAGGACAAGGGTAAGCCCGCAAAAGTAAGTGATAATTATTCTTCTCACAAACTTCAATGCATTTATTCAGTTCCTAGCTGCTACTTCCCCGGCAACGGCGTTAGAAATGCTTGTTGGCGGTTCTTATGCGATAAAATTAAATTCATTAATTCCGCAAGCGCACGGATCACCATTGTAGCATTTCACCTTGGAGTATTCCAGGGTTATCGTATTTATATTTCCGCAGGGAAGTAGAGCAAAAGGGAGCTGAATAATAGCTATGCATTGGATAATTTGGAGAAAGAAATAATGTATCAACTATACTTGAGACGGGGGTAAGATAGGCATGATAGATATGGGTGGCACACACATCCTCAAATCCAAGGTAATAAAATAAATAAAGCGTAGTATACATTTGGGAGAGCAACGAGATAGAGTTAAGGCTACCTGTATGTTCATCTATTATTTACTTTCCTAGCAGTCAAGTCTACAAAGATTATTTACTCTAGCTAAGCTCATACACATACAAGTCATGTCGTTTCGGGGCACACACGTGCTAGGTTAACCGATGAAGCTAGTTCAAACCTAGGGAACCGTATGCTATAATTAAGACCCTGCTGAGTCCAACCCGGACGTGGTGGATTACAGAGACCGGTGCAGCTGTCACATACACTCGCGGCTACCATCCTCCGTGGGGTTGGGTGCCAAACGTGCATAGGCCAAGTTCTAAGCGCCATGCTTACAACCCGCCTAGAGGAGCTACTCTTGATCAACGGAGCAGTCCTATCTAAGAATGAACAAGCACAGATTTCACACGACGTCATCTCCGACGACGGCACTCTCTCGTACTCGCTATTCCAACAATCACGAATCCCACAACAAGACTTCTACGAGCACTTACTTAACGAATAAATAAACTAAATAGAAAAGAACTAAAATAAATAAATAAAGATAAAACTAATTATATAATAAATAAAATAATATCTCAAAAGAGTAAGATACAAAGAACTATACCGAACTCCGAGAATACTCCGGAAGCCCGAGAGAGCTCTCACTCTACTCTACTCTACTCTAACTCCCAAAGCTACTACTAAACTAATGAACACTTGGATGAAGTGTGATGGTGCGAATTGCTTCGGAGGCCGAGGGGTCCAATTTATAGCTTGTGAAGGCGGTGGAAGCACCCTGGCCGACTTTGGAGAGGCGGCGCCGACAAAGTCGGCCGGCCGGCCTAGGGGGGTGGCCGGCCGGCCGTCCCTTCGGTCGGTTGGCCACCGACTTGCTCCTGGACGCTTCAGATCACTCCCTGATGGCGGTCTGAAGGTCGGTTCCTTGCTGGGGTCGGCAGAATTGAAGTGAGGGCCAAGTAAAGGCCCAAATGGCCCACCTTCTAGAATGACGGTGGAATTCTGCTGGGCTGGGCTTGAATTGTGCGTTGAAGATTATTTTCCAGCCCACTGGAGGAAGCCTGGGGCCTGCGGCCACCAGGTGGGGCCGGCCGGCCTAGGGTGGGGCCGGCCGGCCAGGGAATTTCCCTGACTGGGCCCACTTTTCTCCATTATTCACTCCTGCATCCAAATATTCACCAAAACCTGTGGAGTAGCATTATTCCTAACTACTATGCACAAAATCTTGGTGTTATGTATTTATTTACCGGTAGGGTGGCGGTCAAAACATGGTTTAACGACCGCCAACACGGGGCCAACAACGAACGGTCCTTAATCGACACAGACGGGGCTACCACCGTGAAGGCCCAGTCTTCTCCATCCATCCTACACAAACATCCCCGTCCGGTCTGCAACAAACCTATAATTCTTCTGATACATACCAGGGTATCATGATCCTACCATGCGAGTGGGACCTACCACTCGACTTCTACCGATAGCTATCAACTACGCCTAGCAGCACTAACGACTGACCAAAAAGACCTAACTGCCTCTAAACAGGGATTAACCAAGGATAATCAGGAAGGGTAATCATAATGCAGCTACGGTTCCAATTAACTCCTAGAAACCTATTGCACAAACATTCGACTCAATCATAGTGATAAAAGGAAAACGAAAACATAGGACAGAACGCACCGGGGCTTGCCTGGCTCTGAGGCAAAGCTAGCACTAGCACAGTCAATAGGGTCAGTCTGGGGCTCCTCCTGAGCTGCTCAGCATCCTGCTCCTCCAGCTGCTCCGGAATCACCTCGAGAGCTATATGTCATGACAAGGGAATGCAAGTTAGATGCAATGAAATGATACAATTAAATTTTATTATACTTTTGTCTGAAGTATTTCCTTCATTAACTCTTGTTTAAGTTAATTATGTAAATTAACTTAAGTTGATTAATTAGATTAATTAATTTTGAAAATTAACTTATGTAAAGTGGAACTTTTCTGGAGTCAAGTACCACTGGAAGCAATTTACTGTGAAGTTTGAAGATTTATTACAATGTGGATTAATTATAACGATTTAAATAGTGCAGAACAAGGATTAAATTATAATAAATTAATTAAGCAAGGTATGACAGTAGGTAAATGCTCTGTAGGTGTGTGATCAGATTAGTTACAAGCATGCAAGAGTTCATGATTTATTGAGCAACAAGGAAATTATTATAGATTAAACAAGATTTACTATTTAAGCAATTTTACAGAAAACAGAAAAAGGATCTCGTTTTTGACAATTTTATTGGATAAATCTGGGTACAAGGAGTCCAACAAAAGTGGATTCGCATTTTTCTGACGTATATTCGATTTACCATGATTTTTACAAGATTTCAACAATTTTTGGAGGATTTTAGATATTCTGGAAAAGAAGGAAATTTGCTCGGCCAACCAGATCTTGGCAGCACAGAGACCATAGGGTCGTGGCCGCACCAGATCAACCTCAGGCCGCACGGGATCCAGCCAATGATACGCAAGACCACACGCGAGGCCACAGGAACCTGGCACACCAGATCCGGCATAGCCACACCAGATCTTGGCCGGGGTTCGGCCGGCGCATCGCCGGAGGGCAGCGGCGCGCTCGCCGAAAGCCGTTCCCGGCGGCCAGCGACCAACGGAGAAGGCAGGGAGGGGAGGAAAGGCACGGCGAGCTCACCGGACGAGTCAACGGCACTCGGGGAAGGCCGGAGAGCGGTCGTTGACGAGAGGCGGCAGAAGAAGAAATCCGGCGGTATCGCGAGCTCGACATGGTGCTCCTCCAGCTGTTCTTCTTGGCGCTCCAGCCTCTCAGCGACGGTGGCTACCACGGCGGGTATGATGTGGACGCGGACGAGGCTTCGAAGGAGGTCGCCATCGGTGAGGCGCTCCGGGGATGCTCGACGGCGGCGAACGACTTCAAATCTGACGGACAAACTGCGGGATTGGAAAGAAAAGGGGTCACGGGGGTGTGCGGACGTGCGGACGTGCGGAGCAACTCGAGGCACAAAGAAAAGCCGAGAGGCTCACCATTGAGGCGGGACTGACGGTGATGCGAAGGGCGAGCGGGGTGGCCTAAGTTGAAGAAGATGCGCGCGATTCAGCACGGAGGGGCGGAGTGGGGGCCACGACGGAGTCGAAGACGTCGAGGAGAAGCGTCGCGCCCCGCAGCTCGACGGGGAAGAAAGTGGGGCGGTGGCGCGATGAGCTCGCTCGGCGGCCGGCGATGGAGGAGTAAGTGGCGGCCAGGGGAAGGGAGAAATGGCTAGGGTTAGGGTTTGAGAGGCGGCCGAACAGGTGGGGAGCCCCTTTGTAGACCGGCGGCATACGGCATGTGGTGGAGAAGGACGCAGCGTGGCTTCGGTCATCGCCGGCGACGTGGCGGCGAGGTTCTGCAGGCGGGCCCGGCGACCTTTTCGATTTTTCAGGAATAAAATCAAGCAAATTTACTCAATTAATCAGGGTAGTTCCCAAGCTCCAAAAATCCTGAAAAATTCTGGAGAGATAGAGTAAAAATCCAGCTCCAACTTTGCTTTTGGGTCGATTAGGTTTTGAGCAACAGAAGTTGAAATAAAAATTCAGGAAGGCAGCAGTTTGTGGTCACTTCACTGAATTTTTAGAGGGTCTTCCAGAATTTGTAAAATCTTGGAAAATTCTCCAAAATTCTCATTTCAGATGTTCTTGGTGCAGAAATTATTACTTGGACGAGTTGCTATTGAAGTTTTTGACTTGCTTCACAAGCATTGTTTGACAATTATTTGAACAAAGGATTTCGAATTTGAACATGATTTGATTTTTACTTGGTTTAGTTGGGTGATTTGCTGTACCAGTGATACGGGGTTTCACAGATAACCAATCGGCTAAATACCCTGAAAGAACGATTAAACCAATAGAAACTAACCATACCCATAACCTAACGATCGCTTCCCCGAGGACACGTCAACTAAGTCAAGTGGAACAGGACACGTCAAACTGCTCTACACGATCGACAAGCACGAGTATAATCGGCAACTACCAGTCCCAGATACTTAGCAAACTAAATCTAGCTCTTAGCAACTGTTTCGCCGAGGACACGTCAACTAAGCGAAGTGGACAGGACAAGTCAAACTGACCACCCAGTCACTAAGAACAGATCTAATCGACTAAGCACCTTAACCGTGACTCGAATAACTAGATCAAGCAGGAAATCGACATCAGCAATCGGCAACAAGGTCGCGGCTAGGACAAGTCAACTAACCGTAACAAAGAACTGGACTAGGTCTTAAACAATTTCAAGTAGTCGATGCATGATATTGAACCCTAGATCGATCTAAATTACCGGATAACTAGTAGCCACATCAATCTTAATTATGGACAAGTCGACATAACGAAGATCGATGCGCTTACCTGACGAAATCCAAGTCGAAACCGGAGCCCCGATGGACGCCGATGTCGACGAAAATCCCGTCGAGAAGTTGTGGCGATGCGCCGAAAAGTGATTGTATTGATTGATTCTTTTACAATACTCACGGGTCTATATTTATACACCCGAGGCAAGACTCCGACTCATTCACGACTAGATTAATCTTTCTAAACTTAGGAAAAGAATTAAAAAAGGACACACAATCCCACACGTGCGCGCGTCTTCGCGATTTCTTCGGCTTCATGATCATTGTGGGCCACCACTTTGCACACAAACTTTTCCATCCGGCGCACACCCTGTCACTCACTGACAATGGGCCCTGGGCCAAAATCTGGTGTCAACACATGCCCCCCCAAGCCGGGGTATGGAATCTCCATGCGCCGGATTGCTTCCTCATTTCTCACGCCTCCTCGATTCTCGCGCCGTACTCAACGCGCCTGCAACGCCTCTTTGCATTTCACGCCGCCTGCAGCATGTCTTGTTTTATAAATAGATGCCATCTACCACACCTCTCCTTCTTCCTCCTCTCGCCGGCGCGTCTTTTCATCTTCCCATTCTCTTTCCTCATCTCATCAACTCCGGCGATCAATCTTTTTGGAGGACGAAGAAACGAAAGCTCCACGGGATTACTTCTCCACAGCAATGGCGCAGCTCACCGCTTCCTCCACTGCTGTTCCCCAGGTAACAGCCCTCCGCTCCATCCTTGTTCTTGAACATATCTGTCTGTTCTTGAGGTGTACTGTAGATCCCTTCGTTCATAAGCCATTTCTGTTCCTCTTTAGATCTCTTGCTGCATCGCCTGATTAGATTCATTTTTTTATTGTTTCTAGGAACTGCAAAACCAGATCTTGATCCCCACAGAACTTGCCACACACCGTTTCCTAGGACCTATGGGCGATCCAGATCCAATAACCTTCATCTGCAGTGAAACTCTTAGAATGCCATTTGAAAGATCACCGGTTACCCTAGAGACATGGGTAGGCAGTTTCAGGCCCTGGCCCTCTGCCGTCTCTGGCTGGCGCGAGTGGTTCCTCCGAGTCAAGGCCGCCAAACTGGGAACATGGGACACCGTCGGCATTTCTCATTGTTTAGAACTCTCCCTTGCCGACATGAAGAAGAACGAGCCAATGCTATCAGCAGCCTGTTACTTTTGGTCTGACACAGCAAATGCTTTCCTCTTTGGCCATGGACCAATGACGCCTACCTTAATGGATGTCAAGATGCTTGCCGATTTGGATATAACCACTAACATGGGCCCCCACAGCTTGAAAGTCAAACCTCAACACAAGTTTGATGTCAGAAATATTGGCGGATGGAAGAAATACATCTCCGCTTTTCAAGGCACAGGACCAGTAACAGATAAAGAACACGCAGCTTTTCTGATGATGTGGCTCGAACACTTCTTCTTCTGTGGAGCCCACCTCAGCCCTGTATCCAATTTGCAGAACCTAGCAGAATGACTGGCAGCTGGCACCCAAATGTCCATCGGCAAATACCTGCTTGGTGCCCTTTATTCCTCACTTCATCAGGTTGCCGATAAGCTCTGCACAACACTCCAGTCGGCAATATTGGTGGACCATGGTGGTTCCTTCAGATGTGGCTCACTCTGCACTCCTACAAGGCCATGCAGCTTCAAGAACTGCACTTGTTCAGATTCCCAACTCCCAATCAAGTCGGACGCCAACGCACCTCACTGGGAGAAGCTTTGGTGTCAATAGATGGACTTGGAATGGGTGCCGATCATTTGGCTTCATACTTCAAGGCCTTCTACAAAGGCACCAACAGCGATCATCTCGACTGGTTCCCTTACGGAAATCCTGAGATCATGGAACACTACGAGATCCCCTTCACCTTCCGGGCCGACAACCCCCTCCAGAACGCAACATCGGCAACCATATTCGTAACTTGCATCAAACCCTGTGTATTGCCGACAGGATTGAATGCATCAGGCCGACTGAACCCATCATATGAATTCTACAATACTTCATTTGCTGCAAGGAAAATGGGTCTCGGCCAGCTTCCTCCCAGCCTCTTCTATGCCGATAAGGTCAAAACCCGTGCAGCCATCACATCAGCTTTAGAGTACTCTTGGCTATTTGGCCTGACTGACAACCTGTCCATTGGTCATATCGACAACATAGTCTTGTCCCCTTCCTGCACAAGACTCTTCAGACAATGGTGGGCAGAATGGTCAAGGCACCTCCAATGCACCAACACAGCGTCTCTTGTCTCCAATCTTCAACTTTCTGACCCAATAGGAGAGGTAACCGATCTCAATCTTTATACTTTTCTTCATCGACAAATCACTAACCATAACTCTTTCATTTTGCAGTCTGATGTCGAAGATGCACCCACGTTGAGCAACAGCGGAATCGGCATTGTGTACGTGATTCCACATCCAGACCCCGTCCTTGGCTCTGACGCACCAACACCGGCCCAAGTCCTCAAAGGCCAATCTTCTGGGACAAAAACGAAAGCCTCGTAGTACCAAAGTTTCAGCCAAGCGCCATAAAACCCTCCTGAAACAACCAAGCTCTGCACCAACTCCTCCCAGTAGCCCGGTAATCATTTTCATCTATATAATCATTTCATGATTTAATCAAAATCGGTATCTAACCTTTATCTCATTTGCAGGGCAATTCTGGAGAAAACATTGAAGAAGCTGAAATCCATGCCGATACCGAAACTGAAACCGACAACCCTCAACAATCACCGGTTCATACTGCTCCAGAAGAAATCAGCATCGGCACTCAAGAAGCACCAATCGGCATCGACATTCAGCCTCAGGTTTGTTCTCAAAACTTGTTTGTCGGCATTCCTTCTTTCAATAATTCCTTCATATCTAACAGACACGAGAGCAAAGAGAAGAAGAATCGGCAAACCTTCCTGTCGATGAATGTTGACGGCTGTTAAGTCATGATTTTCACCGTCAACTAGCTGCACTTTTTATCACAAATCAAACACCAAAGGTAGACTTAGGACTTGAAACTAATAATTTCCATAAGTCTTGGTGAATTTGTGAGTGCAGCTGCATTTCATAGGAAACCGGGGAAAAGAAAGCATAAAAGGCCCACTCTGTAAACACCGAATTTCCCCGTCATAAAGAAATCTCCCCAAAAGCCCAATATCAAGGAGATATGAAGAAATATCATCTCTTGGAGATCCTCAACAATGGCAAAGATATATGGATCCACCAAATCAACCCATACCATATTCCAGAGAGGACACCACTCCGAGAAATCAGCATCGGCAGCCAAGGATGACATACACCAAAAGGGATACAAACCCTATTCACTTTGGGTCAACACATTGAGATACATCATTAGGACCCAAAGGGAGACTCCTTGGCCAAAGCCCAAGAAAGATATCACTCCGGCAAGTCCACGGTCATCGCAGAAATCACCCGGGATGGAGAAAAGGCCAAAATACAGTCATCTGGACTCATCCTGGGCCATACACCGGGGAGAGGCCTTATGAGGACCCCATGGACCACTACACCAAAGCCCAAGGCCATAGGGGCCAAGGGGGGGTCGGCTGACCTGCTACAGTAGGTCGGCCGACCTGCTACAGTGGCCATTCTGGCCTATTTTTCTATGGCGGTTCCCCACCGACGTACCAAGGTCGGTTCTGCCTGCAATCAATGCCATCAATGCCGGGAACCGCCTCAATTCCACCGCCTTTGGAGGGCTATAAATAAAGGGGTACCCCCCTCCCCTCAAGACACACAAGAAGGAGAGCCTCATTCCACTCCCAAGGGCCTAGGGTCCTTTGTATACTAGTAGAGTAGGGAGAGAGTAGGGTAGAAGAGAAGGGTAGTCCTCCCTTTGTGAGGACACGCCCAAATCTTGTACCTTTGAGGATACTTATTTATAATACATTGTTCGTCATTCGTTCATCGTTCGTTCGTCGTTCGTTCATCGTTCGTCGTTCGTTCATCGTTCGTTCGTCGTTCATCATTCGTTCATCTTCATCAAAGTAAGTATTCTCGATCTCCTATTGGATATAGTCTAGCCTTGGTTAAGCGTTCCTTGTTTGGTTGTGGATCCTTGGCTTGCTTATGATTTGAGTACTTCTTATCTAGATTAAGTTCTTTCTTTACTTGCTTACGGGATCATCGCTCTATTCATCTAGAGTGCCTTGCCTCTCGCCCAGGTTAAGGTAGTAATCAATAGCTTGGACGTGGTGTCTAGGTTAGAGGTTACCTTTGTTTGCTGCGTGCTCCACGGTTTGTTGAGGTAGGCGGTAGGTGGTGACAGCCCTATCCGTCCTTCGTAATCCTCCACGTTCGGGTACGTAGTAGGCCTCTTGGCCGGAGTGACTTGGCAGACCAGGTCTAAGCCGGCGCCCAAAGTAAGCAATTAGAGGAGGGATCTATCATAGGTCTGGCAGTGAGGACTTGATTGCCTCGTTGTCACGCGACCTCAGGACTGGCATAGGGACTTGATAGCCCTAGTGTCACGTGTCCTAGTGGTAGAGGGTTGCTGGTAGGTGGTGACAGCCCTGCTGTGTTTAAACCTCTCTTGTTCTAGAAAGACCCTCATCCATAGGAATCCTTTCTACCCATTTCTACCATCCTTCTTCGTGTCCTTGGACGAGCTAGACTAGAAGATAATCCCACTCCGTTCCTTTGGAAAATATAAATAACGATACCCTTGAATACTCACGGGTGAAGTGCTACAACGGTATTCTCCGTGCGCTTGCGGATTTATTCGTGACGTATGAAATACCAACAAGCATTTCTGACGCCGTTGCCAGGGAACGGTTGTTGTTTTGTCTTCGAACCTAGTTGGTCCTTGTATTGTATCCTTTATCTTTTCTTTCTTTTATTGCTTTTCCTTTATCCACTCACACCATCTATCCTTCCAATCATTTCCCCAATCACTACCTATTCACTTCAAAAATACCAAAAACATTTATCATGGAGCCAGAACCTACAATCCAATCATTCTCTGCTCCAAGGGGAGAGTTATTAGAGCCACCATCATCCTCCAAACCCATTTCGGCTTCTGGCTATACACTCGACCCCACTTTTATAACTATGGTACGAGAACGACCCTTCTCTGGACTTGAGCATGAAAATCCGTATCACCATCTGCGAGAGTTCGAGCACTTGTGTTCATGCATCATGATCCAGGGCATGTCACAAGAAACAGTGAAATGGAAGTTGTTTCCTTTCTCCCTTCAAGATAAAGCGAAACAATGGTACATACTTGCAGTCGGAAGCACGTACGGTGATTGGGAAAAGCTTCGAGATAAATTTTGTTTAGCCTTCTTTCCCTTATCCCGCGTCGTTGCTCTCCGTACGGAGTTCTCGACTTTCGTCAGAACGAGAAGGAGTCTATAGGCGCGGCCTGGGCTAGGTTTTCCTTGCTAAATCTTTCCGGCCCAAACTTGTCTATCCCGGACCCCATGTTATTGCAACACTTCTATATGGGTCTAGACAAGGAATCCGCCCTATATCTTGACATCACCGCCGGAGGATCTTTTGCTACCAAAACCTCAACAGAAGGAAGAGCGCTCTTAGATCTTATCCTAGAAAACTCTTCCTACGTCAATGATCTTAGTAAACCCCTCCAAGAGAAGGTCATGTCAAGCATCGAGGAACCCTCAACATCCGAATCCATCCCTTCTTCTTCCACATCCCAAGATTCGCCTGTTGAGCCCTCTTCCGTACCAAGAACAATGATAGAGGAAGAAGAAATTCAACCTCTTGAGTTGCCATTTGAATTCGAGGATGATCTCTTTGAAGATTATGGAAACACCTTGAATTATCCCTATCAAAAGAAACCACCAGCTCCTAGGTCTCCTCCCGATCCACTCGAAAAGGAATTCCTTAAGGAAACTGTTCGGGAGTTGACCACCCTCATGAGCGATGAATGGTTGAGAGAGGTTGAGCTTTCTCCCGAAGTGATTCGAATTATCCAACCTTCTTCAATCATTCAATGCAACATAAGAGGAGTTACGGTCAATGTTCACTACAACCCCACTGTTGGTGTGAACCTAATAGCAGACTCCTTTGCATTTGAGGTTCTTGGCGATGAACCTTTGATGCCAACAACCAAATCCTTTAAGAGCCCGTCGGGATGTCTTCTAGAAGGATATGGGGTTTTGCAGAATGTGACTGTTAGTCACAACAACATCGAGGCCATCCTAGATTTCCATGTCTTTGAAGTCTATGACTTTGATATTCTTATCGGGCATCCCATAGAAAAGTTGTTCTTTGATGCACCAACACTAGGAACCCTCGACATCAAGCTTGGGAGAGACTCTTTTTCCATCCCGATCTCCCGATCGAGAAACGCATTGTCAGATAGCCTCCCCGAGGATGAGCCCATTGAGGAAATGAAGGCTATCTATTCTCTCGAGTCTCCTGAATCACTCCTAGATGAATACGCTCATGATTTTACCCAAGAGGAGGCAGATTTAAAAGAGCCTCTCGAGCTTCCCAATTTCGAAACACCATCACAACCTCCAATTGAGCTCAAACCCTTACCTCCTGGCCTACGCTATGCTTTCCTTCATGGCGATAAAGAGGCTCCTGTCATCATAAGTGACAAGCTCTCTGAAGATGAAACTGCTAGACTCATTGCCATTCTAGAAAAGCATAGATCTGTCCTGGGCTACTCTCTTCAAGATCTCAAAGGGATTAGTCCTGCTCTCTGCACCCATCGCATCCCTATCGATCCTGAAAGCACACCTTCTAGGGAGCCTCAAAGGAGGCTAAATAATGCGATGCGAGAGGTCATCAAGAAAGAGGTCTTGAAACTTCTTCATGCTGGAATAATCTATCCTGTTCCGCATAGTGAGTGGGTTAGCCCCGTCCAGGTAGTGCCCAAGAAGGGGGGAATGACGGTCGTCAAAAATGATAAAAATGAGTTGATTCCGCAACGAACCATCACGGGATGGAGAATGTGCATTGATTACAGAAAACTTAACAAGGCAACAAAGAAAGATCATTTTCCACTGCCCTTCATTGATGAAATGTTAGAGCGGTTGGCAAAGAACTCTTTCTTTTGTTTTCTTGATGGGTATTCTGGTTATCATCAAATCCCCATCCATCCCGATGATCAAAGCAAGACCACCTTCACATGCCCTTATGGAACCTACGCTTATCGCAGAATGTCTTTTGGGTTATGTAATGCACCCGCTTCATTCCAACGGTGCATGATGTCTATTTTTTCTGACATGATCGAGGAAATCATGGAAGTCTTCATGGACGAATTTTCTGTCTATGGGAAAACCTTTGATCATTGTCTTGAAAATCTAGACAAGGTCTTGCAGCGATGCCAAGAAAAAGACCTGGTACTTAATTGGGAAAAGTGCCACTTTATGGTCCGAGAGGGGATAGTTCTTGGACATCTTGTGTCCGAGAGGAGGGTAGAGGTGGACAAGGCTAAGATCGATATAATAGAACAGCTTCCGCCTCCAACCAACGTGAAAGGGGTCCGTAGTTTCTTGGGCCATGCGGGGTTCTATCGCCGTTTCATAAAAGACTTCTCTCAAATTGCCAGACCCCTCACGAGCCTTTTAGCTAAGGATGCCCCTTTTGTGTTTGATGATGAGTGCTTAAAGTCTTTCAACATCCTTAAGAACGCTCTCATATCAGCCCCAATCATACAACCCCCTGATTGGACGTTGCCCTTTGAGATAATGTGTGATGCTAGTGATTATGCTGTTGGGGCGGTTCTTGGCCAAACCAAAGATAAGAAGCATCATGCAATTTCTTATGCTAGCAAAACTTTGACAGGAGCTCAATTAAATTATGCAGCTACTGAAAAAGAGTTTCTTGCTATTGTTTTTGCTATCGATAAGTTTAGATCTTACTTAGTGGGAGCAAAGGTTATCATTTACACCGATCATGCTGCTTTAAAATACTTGCTCACTAAGAAAGATGCTAAACCCCGTCTGTTACGTTGGATTCTTCTACTTCAAGAATTTGATATTGAAATAAGAGATAAGAAAGGAGTAGAAAATTCTGTAGCAGATCATTTGTCTCGTATGCAAGTCACTAACATGCAGGAACCACCAATCAATGACTTCCTACGAGACGATATGCTGCTAAAGGTGACAGACACAAACCCCTGGTATGCAAACATTGTGAACTTCATGGTCGCAGGTTATGTCCCACCAGGGGAGGACAAAAGAAAATTGATCTATGAGAGTCGACGTCACCTTTGGGATGACCCATACCTCTATAGAGTTTGTGCTGATGGCCTATTAAGAAGATGCGTGCCGACAGCTGAGGGCACTAAGATAATTGAAAGATGCCATGCAGCACCATATGGGGGGCATTATGGTGCCTTCCGAACACAAGCAAAGATCTGGCAAAGTGGCTTCTTCTGGCCAACCATGTATGAAGACTCCAAGGAATTTGTCAGAAGATGCAAGAGCTGCCAGAAAGTTGGAGGCATCACAGCTCGCGATGCAATGCCCCTAACATACAATCTTCCGTTGGAACTGTTTGATGTATGGGGCATTGACCATTTCCAAAGTCATATGGCTGCGAGTATATATTGGTGGCAGTCGACTATGTGTCCAAATGGGTGGAAGCAATGCCGTGCAGAGCTGCTGACTCCAAGCACGCCCGCAGGATGTTCCACGAGATCATCTTCCCTCGTTTTGGAACACCAAGAATGGTGATAAGTGACGGAGGGTCTCATTTCATAAATAAGACCTTCCGAAGCTTTCTAAAAGAGCTTGGAGCACGACACAACATTGCAACTCCGTACCATCCCCAAACAAGTGGACAAGCAGAAACATCCAACAAACAAATCAAGAATATTCTGCAGAAAACTGTCAATAAAATGGGGACGGCTTGGAAGACAAAGCTTCCCGATGCACTATGGGCATACAGAACTGCATATAAAACTCCTATTGGTATGACACCTTTCCAACTCGTTTACGGAAAAACATGTCATCTGCCTGTCGAGTTGGAGCATAGGGCATATTGGCCATCCGCACTTGGAACATGGACTTCCAGAAAGCCGGGAAACTTAGACAACAACAAATATCCGAGCTGGAGGAAGCAAGAGACAAAGCATATCATAGCGCCAAGATATACAAAGAAAGAACCAAGAGATGGCACGATAAGAAAATAAAAATAAAGAAATTCAAGGCAGGGGACAAGGTGCTACTCTTCAATTCTAGGGTCAAGTTGTTCGGGCATGGGAAACTTCGGAGTAAATGGGAAGGGCCATTCACTGTCGTCGATGTTGCAACACATGGAGCAATCACACTCCAAGACGATGGAGGTAACCTTTTTAAGGTAAATGGTCAACGTTTAAAAGTTTTCCTAGAGCCGGATAAAAACCTAGATGAGGAAGTAGATGTGATTGATTTAGCTGACTTCAATAATCCTCGATAGTCTCCTACCTTGATCTCCCCTTACAAAAAAAAACAAAAAAAAAATATTTATATATAAAAATAAATTTAATTTTCATAGAATAAATACATAAATGATTTAGGCTCCCCGGTCTTTAACCCCGGTAGAGTCCTCTTTATTTCCACATTCTTTCGTTTGTTTTGAATAAATAAGCCAGGTACAAGAATAAGTGTGGGGGAGATCCCTCGTTCTTCATCGAGCTCACATTCGAGATCTCCACCAACACGATGCACAACATCGCAATGATCGACACGCAAAGGGGTGGAGCCATCAGGCACAACAAGGCAAAGTTCGGTCGAACCCTTGGTTCGATCAAGTGCCCCATGGTCTCTCTTGGTCTCCACTTCATCCAAGGCGATATTTTGCGCATCCTACCCTACTACTCTATCTCCCTAACTCATGAGTTAAAATAATCTTTTGAGTCCATCACTAAAATTTGACTCAATATCCCTTTAACATGCTTCTATCTGGTTGGCCGGCATACTCTTTATTCCTCGCATCATACACCTGTTGCTTGTGAACACCATTCTCATAGGAACCCTTGTTTATCTAAGTTGTTGGCGAATGTGATATGGTTGGATGAGAGAAAACATGCTAAACTTCTACACTGGAAGTTAGCAACACCTTTTCCATCCACCCATCCACCAAAAATAAATACTCCATCACTTGTTGTTGATGTCTCTCTCTAAAATATCCTTGCAAAGGAGACATGGTTATCGAGAAAAAAAGAAAGGTTGATGAAAAAAAGAGAGAAGAAGAAGTAGAGAGTACTCACATGCATGAGAAGCATGAATAAAAGAAATACATGCTCTTGCATGCTGAGTGTGATTGAAAAAAAAAAGGGAGAAAAAAAATGGTGATAGCCATGCTCTCAAATGAAAATCAATCAAGAGAGAGACATCATCGCACATCAAGGGGTATCCATCTCATTCCATTCACCATCATATACACATATCCACACACATGCACATTCTTGATCAGATTGTATGACTTGTTTTCTCTTTGGATCCGCTCTTTGACTTAGCAATATAAGTGATGCAAGTATGCTCCTTTCCATCCCTACCAAGCTCCACAAAAAGCCATTTGTAGATGTAGGATGAAAAGAGGCAACTCAAATGCCTTGGTGAGGAATCATACACTTTGAGCGATCTGAGAGTATCATTTGAGGAGTATAAGCTATGTTTTTACTTTTGAAAATCTTTCAAAAAAACCCAAGTTACTCAGCAGATGCAGCTATATGATGACTCGAATCCTGACCGTTCCATTCCTCAACCGCCCAAGATGACATGGTAGACACATCAAAGTTCACAGGTGCAGGTATGGCTTGGAATAACTTGTATGCTAGCATCATACCATGGGAAGTATGCTCCCGCCTTAAGCTCACAACTTTACTCGAGGACGAGCAAAGAGCTAAGTGTGGGGGAGTTGTTGACGGCTGTTAAGTCATGATTTTCACCGTCAACTAGCTGCACTTTTTATCATAAATCAAACACCAAAGGTAGACTTAGGACTTGAAACTAATAATTTCCACAAGTCTTGGTGAATTTGTGAGTGCAGCTGCATTTCATAGGAAACCGGGGAAAAGGAAGCATAAAAGGCCCACTCTGCAAACACCGAATTTCCCCGTCATAAAGAAATCTCCCCAAAAGCCCAATATCAAGGAGATATGAAGAAAGATCATCTCTTGGAGATCCTCAACAATGGCAAAGATATATGGATCCACCAAATCAACCCATACCATATTCCAGAGAGGACACCACTCCGAGAAATCAGCATCGGCAGCCAAGGATGACATACACCAAAAGGGATACAAACCCTATTCACTTTGGGTCAACACATTGAGATACATCATTAGGACCCAAAGGGAGACTCCTTGGCCAAAGCCCAAGATATCACTCCGGCAAGTCCACGGTCATCGCAGAAATCACCCGGGATGGAGAAAAGGCCAAAATACAATTATCTGGACTCATCCTGGGCCATACACCGGGGAGAGGCCTTATGAGGACCCCATGGACCACTACACCAAAGCCCAAGGCCATAGGGGCCAAGGGGGGTCGGCCGACCAGCTACAGTAGGTCGGCCGACCTGCTACAGTGGCCATTCTGGCCCATTTTTCTATGGCGGTTCCCCACCGACGTACCAAGGTCAGTTCTGCCTGCAATCAATGCCATCAATGCCGGGAACCACCTCAATTCCACCGCCTTTGGAGGGCTATAAATAAAGGGGTACCCCCTCCCCTCAAGACACACAAGAAGGAGAGCCTCATTCCACTCCCAAGGGCCTAGGGTCCTTTGTATACTAGTAGAGTAGGGAGAGAGTAGGGTAGAAGAGAAGGGTGGTCCTCCCTTTGTGAGGACATGCCCAAATCTTGTACCTTTGAGGATACTTATTTATAATACATTGTTCGTCGTTCGTTCATCGTTCGTTCGTCGTTCGTTCATCGTTCGTCGTTCGTTCATCGTTCATTCGTCGTTCATCGTTCGTTCATCTTCATCAAAGTAAGTATTCTCGATCTCCTATTGGATATAGTCTAGCCTTGGTTAAGCGTTCCTTATTTGGTTGTGGATCCTTGGCTTGCTTATGATTTGAGTACTTCTTATCTAGATTAAGTTCTTTCTTTACTTGCTTACGGGATCATCGCTCTATTCATCTAGAGTACCTTGCCTCTCGCCCAGGTTAAGGTAGTAATCAATAGCTTGGACGTGGTGTCTAGGTTAGAGGTTACCTTTGTTTGCTGCGTGCTCCACGGTTTGTTGAGGTAGGCGGTAGGTGGTGACAGCCCTATCCGTCCTTCGTAATCCTCCACGTTCGGGTACGTAGTAGGCCTCTTGGCCGGAGTGACTTGGCAGACCAGGTCTAAGCCGGCGCCCAAAGTAAGCAATTAGAGGAGGGATCTATCATAGGTCTGGCAGTGAGGACTTGATTGCCTCGTTGTCACGCGACCTCAGGACTGGCATAGGGACTTGATAGCCCTAGTGTCACGTGTCCTAGTGGTAGAGGGTTGCCGGTAGGTGGTGACAGCCCTGCTGTGTTTAAACCTCTCTTGTTCTAGAAAGAACCTCATCCATAGGAATCCTTTCTACCCATTTCTACCATCCTTCTTCGTGTCCTTGGACGAGCTAGACTAGAAGATAATCCCACTCCGTTCCTTTGGGAAAATATAAATAACGATACCCTTGAATACTCACGGGTGAAGTGCTACAACGGTATTCTCCGTGCGCTTGCGGATTTATTCGTGACGTAAGAAATACCAACAAGCATTTCTGGCGCCGTTGCCAGGGAACGGTTGTTGTTTTGTCTTCGAACCTAGTTGGTCCTTGTATTGTATCCTTTATCTTTTCTTTCTTTTATTGCTTTTCCTTTATCCACTCACACCATCTATCCTTCCAATCATTTCCCCAATCACTACCTATTCACTTCAAAAATACCAAAAACATTTATCATGGAGCCAGAACCTACAATCCAATCATTCTCTGCTCCAAGGGGAGAGTTATTAGAGCCACCATCATCCTCCAAACCCATTTCGGCTTCTGGCTATACACTCGACCCTACTTTTATAACTATGGTACGAGAACGACCCTTCTCTGGACTTGAGCATGAAAATCTGTATCACCATCTGTGAGAGTTCGAGCACTTGTGTTCATGCATCATGATCCAGGGCATGTCACAAGAAACAGTGAAATGGAAGTTGTTTCCTTTCTCCCTTCAAGAGAAAGCGAAACAATGGTACATACTTGCAGTCGGAAGCACGTACGGTGATTGGGAAAAGCTTCGAGATAAATTTTGTTTAGCCTTCTTTCCCTTATCCCGCGTCGTTGCTCTCCGTACGGAGTTCTCGACTTTCGTCAGAACGAGAAGGAGTCTATAGGCGCGGCCTGGGCTAGGTTTTCCTTGCTAAATCTTTCCGGCCCAAACTTGTCTATCCCGGACCCCATGTTATTGCAACACTTCTATATGGGTCTAGACAAGGAATCCGCCCTATATCTTGACATCACCGCCGGAGGATCTTTTGCTACCAAAACCTCAACAGAAGGAAGAGCGCTCTTAGATCTTATCCTAGAAAACTCTTCCTACGTCAATGATCTTAGTAAACCCCTCCAAGAGAAGGTCATGTCAAGCATCGAGGAACCCTCAACATCCGAATCCATCCCTTCTTCTTCCACATCCCAAGATTCGCCTGTTGAGCCCTCTTCCGTACCAAGAACAATGATAGAGGAAGAAGAAATTCAACCTCTTGAGTTGCCATTTGAATTCGAGGATGATCTCTTTGAAGATTATGGAAACACCTTGAATTATCCCTATCAAAAGAAACCACCAGCTCCTAGGTCTCCTCCCGATCCACTCGAAAAGGAATTCCTTAAGGAAACTGTTCGGGAGTTGACCACCCTCATGAGCGATGAATGGTTGAGAGAGGTTGAGCTTTCTCCCGAAGTGATTCGAATTATCCAACCTTCTTCAATCATTCAATGCAACATAAGAGGAGTTACAGTCAATGTTCACTACAACCCCACTGTTGGTGTGAACCTAATAGCAGACTCCTTTGCATTTGAGGTTCTTGGCGATGAACCTTTGATGCCAACAACCAAATCCTTTAAGAGCCCGTCGGGATGTCTTCTAGAAGGATATGGGGTTTTGCAGAATGTGACCGTTAGTCACAACAACATCGAGGCCATCCTAGATTTCCATGTCTTTGAAGTCTATGACTTTGATATTCTTATCGGGCATCCCATAGAAAAGTTGTTCTTTGATGCACCAACACTAGGAACCCTCGACATCAAGCTTGGGAGAGACTCTTTTTCCATCCCGATCTCCCGATCGAGAAACGCATTGTCAGATAGCCTCCCCGAGGATGAGCCCATTGAGGAAATGAAGGCTATCTATTCTCTCGAGTCTCCTGAATCACTCCTAGATGAATACGCTCATGATTTTAGCCAAGAGGAGGCAGATTTAGAAGAACCTCTTGAGCTTCCTAAGGTCGAAACACCATCACAACCTCCAGTTGAGCTCAAACCCTTACCTCCTGGCCTACGCTATGCTTTCCTTCATGGCGATAAAGAGGCTCCTGTCATCATAAGTGACAAGCTCTCTGAAGATGAAACTGCTAGACTCATTGCCATTCTAGAAAAGCATAGATCTGTCCTGGGCTACTCTCTTCAAGATCTCAAAGGGATTAGTCCTGCTCTCTGCACCCATCGCATCCCTATCGATCCTGAAAGCACACCTTCTAGGGAGCCTCAAAGGAGGCTAAATAATGCGATGCGAGAGGTCATCAAGAAAGAGGTCTTGAAACTTCTTCATGCTGGAATAATCTATCCTGTTCCGCATAGTGAGTGGGTTAGCCCCGTCCAGGTAGTGCCCAAGAAGGGGGAATGACGGTCGTCAAAAATGATAAAAATGAGTTGATTCCGCAACGAACCATCACGGGATGGAGAATGTGCATTGATTACAGAAAACTTAACAAGGCAACAAAGAAAGATCATTTTCCACTGCCCTTCATTGATGAAATGTTAGAGCGGTTGGCAAAGAACTCTTTCTTTTGTTTTCTTGATGGGTATTCTGGTTATCATCAAATCCCCATCCATCCCGATGATCAAAGCAAGACCACCTTCACATGCCCTTATGGAACCTACGCTTATCGCAGAATGTCTTTTGGGTTATGTAATGCACCCGCTTCATTCCAACGGTGCATGATGTCTATTTTTTCTGACATGATCGAGGAAATCATGGAAGTCTTCATGGACGAATTTTCTGTCTATGGGAAAACCTTTGATCATTGTCTTGAAAATCTAGACAAGGTCTTGCAGCGATGCCAAGAAAAAGACCTGGTACTTAATTGGGAAAAGTGCCACTTTATGGTCCGAGAGGGGATAGTTCTTGGACATCTTGTGTCCGAGAGGAGGGTAGAGGTGGACAAGGCTAAGATCGATATAATAGAACAGCTTCCGCCTCCAACCAACGTGAAAGGGGTCCGTAGTTTCTTGGGCCATGCGGGGTTCTATCGCCGTTTCATAAAAGACTTCTCTCAAATTGCCAGACCCCTCACGAGCCTTTTAGCTAAGGATGCCCCTTTTGTGTTTGATGATGAGTGCTTAAAGTCTTTCAACATCCTTAAGAACGCTCTCATATCAGCCCCAATCATACAACCCCCTGATTGGACGTTGCCCTTTGAGATAATGTGTGATGCCAGTGATTATGCTGTTGGGGCGGTTCTTGGCCAAACCAAAGATAAGAAGCATCATGCAATTTCTTATGCTAGCAAAACTTTGACAGGAGCTCAATTAAATTATGCAGCTACTGAAAAAGAGTTTCTTGCTATTGTTTTTGCTATCGATAAGTTTAGATCTTACTTAGTGAGAGCAAAGGTTATCATTTACACCGATCATGCTGCTTTAAAATACTTGCTCACTAAGAAAGATGCTAAACCCCGTCTGTTACGTTGGATTCTTCTACTTCAAGAATTTGATATTGAAATAAGAGATAAGAAAGGAGTAGAAAATTCTGTAGCAGATCATTTGTCTCGTATGCAAGTCACTAACATGCAGGAACCACCAATCAATGACTTCCTACGAGACGATATGCTGCTAAAGGTGACAGACACAAACCCCTGGTATGCAAACATTGTGAACTTCATGGTCGCAGGTTATGTCCCACCAGGGGAGGACAAAAGAAAATTGATCTATGAGAGTCGACGTCACCTTTGGGATGACCCATACCTCTATAGAGTTTGTGCTGATGGCCTATTAAGAAGATGCGTGCCGACAGCTGAGGGCACTAAGATAATTGAAAGATGCCATGCAGCACCATATGGGGGGCATTATGGTGCCTTCCGAACACAAGCAAAGATCTGGCAAAGTGGCTTCTTCTGGCCAACCATGTATGAAGACTCCAAGGAATTTGTCAGAAGATGCAAGAGCTGCCAGAAAGTTGGAGGCATCACAGCTCGCGATGCAATGCCCCTAACATACAATCTTCCGTTGGAACTGTTTGATGTATGGGGCATTGACCATTTCCAAAGTCCTATGGCTGCGAGTATATATTGGTGGCAGTCGACTATGTGTCCAAATGGGTGGAAGCAATGCCGTGCAGAGCTGCTGACTCCAAGCACGCCCGCAGGATGTTCCACGAGATCATCTTCCCTCGTTTTGGAACACCAAGAATGGTGATAAGTGACGGAGGGTCTCATTTCATAAATAAGACCTTCCGAAGCTTTCTAAAAGAGCTTGGAGCACGACACAACATTGCAACTCCGTACCATCCCCAAACAAGTGGACAAGCAGAAACATCCAACAAACAAATCAAGAATATTCTGCAGAAAACTGTCAATAAAATGGGGACGGCTTGGAAGACAAAGCTTCCCGATGCACTATGGGCATACAGAACTGCATATAAAACTCCTATTGGTATGACACCTTTCCAACTCGTTTACGGAAAAACATGTCATCTGCCCGTCGAGTTGGAGCATAGGGCATATTGGCCATCCGCACTTGGAACATGGACTTCCAGAAAGCCGGGAAACTTAGACAACAACAAATATCCGAGCTGGAGGAAGCAAGAGACAAAGCATATCATAGTGCCAAGATATACAAAGAAAGAACCAAGAGATGGCACGATAAGAAAATAAAAATAAAGAAATTCAAGGCAGGGGACAAGGTGCTACTCTTCAATTCTAGGGTCAAGTTGTTCGGGCATGGGAAACTTCGGAGTAAATGGGAAGGGCCATTCACTGTCGTCGATGTTGCAACACATGGAGCAATCACACTCCAAGACAATGGAGGTAACCTTTTTAAGGTAAATGGTCAACGTTTAAAAGTTTTCCTAGAGCCGGATAAAAACCTAGATGAGGAAGTAGATGTGATCGATTTAGTTGACTTCAATAATCCTCCATAGTCTCCTACCTTGATCTCCCCTTACAAAAAAAAAAACAAAAAAATATTTATATATAAAAATAAATTTAATTTTCATAAAATAAATACATAAATGATTTAGGCTCTCCGGTCTTTAACCCCGGTAGAGTCCTCTTTATTTCCACATTCTTTCGTTTGTTTTGAATAAATAAGCCAGGTACAAGAATAAGTGTGGGGGAGATCCCTCGTTCTTCATCGAGCTCACATTCGAGATCTCCACCAACACGATGCACAACATCGCAATGATCGACACGCAAAGGGGTGGAGCCATCGGGCACAACAAGGCAAAGTTCGGTCGAACCCTTGGTTCGATCAAGTGCCCCATGGTCTCTCTTGGTCTCCACTTCATCCAAGGCGATATTTTGCGCATCCTACCCTACTACTCTATCTCCCTAACTCATGAGTTAAAATAATCTTTTGAGTCCATCACTAAAATTTGACTCAATATCCCTTTAACATGCTTCTATCTGGTTGGCCGGCATACTCTTTATTCCTCGCATCATACACCTGTTGCTTGTGAACACCATTCTCATAGGAACCCTTGTTTATCTAAGTTGTTGGCGAATGTGATATGGTTGGATGAGAGAAAACATGCTAAACTTCTACACTGGAAGTTAGCAACACCTTTTCCATCCACCCATCCACCAAAAATAAATACTCCATCACTTGTTGTTGATGTCTCTCTCTAAAATATCCTTGCAAAGGAGACATGGTTATCGAGAAAAAAAGAAAGGTTGATGAAAAAAAGAGAGAAGAAGAAGTAGAGAGTACTCACATGCATGAGAAGCATGAATAAAAGAAATACATGCTCTCGCATGCTGAGTGTGATTGAAGAAAAAAAGAGAAAAAAAATGGTGATAGCCATGCTCTCAAATGAAAATCAATCAAGAGAGAGACATCATCGCACATCAAGGGGTATCCATCTCATTCCATTCACCATCATATACACATATCCACACACATGCACATTCTTGATCAGATTGTATGACTTGTTTTCTCTTTGGATCCGCTCTTTGACATAGCAATATAAGTGATGCAAGTATGCTCCTTTCCATCCCTACCAAGCTCCACAAAAAGCCATTTGTAGATGTAGGATGAAAAGAGGCAACTCAAATGCCTTGGTGAGGAATCATACACTTTGAGCGATCTGAGAGTATCATTTGAGGAGTATAAGCTATGTTTTTACTTTTGAAAATCTTTCAAAAAAAAAAACCCAAGTTACTCAGCAGATGCAGCTATATGATGACTCGAATCCTGACCGTTCCATTCCTCAACCGCCCAAGATGACATGGTAGACACATCAAAGTTCACAGGTGCAGGTATGGCTTGGAATAACTTGTATGCTAGCATCATACCATGGGAAGTATGCTCCCGCCTTAAGCTCACAACTTTACTCGAGGACGAGCAAAGAGCTAAGTGTGGGGGAGTTGTTGACGGCTGTTAAGTCATGATTTTCACCGTCAACTAGCTGCACTTTTTATCATAAATCAAACACCAAAGGTAGACTTAGGACTTGAAACTAATAATTTCCACAAGTCTTGGTGAATTTGTGAGTGCAGCTGCATTTCATAGGAAACCGGGGAAAAGGAAGCATAAAAGGCCCACTCTGCAAACACCGAATTTCCCCGTCATAAAGAAATCTCCCCAAAAGCCCAATATCAAGGAGATATGAAGAAAGATCATCTCTTGGAGATCCTCAACAATGGCAAAGATATATGGATCCACCAAATCAACCCATACCATATTCCAGAGAGGACACCACTCCGAGAAATCAGCATCGGCAGCCAAGGATGACATACACCAAAAGGGATACAAACCCTATTCACTTTGGGTCAACACATTGAGATACATCATTAGGACCCAAAGGGAGACTCCTTGGCCAAAGCCCAAGATATCACTCCGGCAAGTCCACGGTCATCGCAGAAATCACCCGGGATGGAGAAAAGGCCAAAATACAGTCATCTGGACTCATCCTGGGCCATACACCGGGGAGAGGCCTTATGAGGACCCCATGGACCACTACACCAAAGCCCAAGGCCATAGGGGCCAAGGGGGGTCGGCCGACCTGCTACAGTAGGTCGGCCGACCTGCTACAGTGGCCATTCTGGCCCATTTTTCTATGGCGGTTCCCCACCGACGTACCAAGGTCGGTTCTGCCTGCAATCAATGCCATCAATGCCGGGAACCGCCTCAATTCCACCGCCTTTGGAGGGCTATAAATAAAGGGGTACCCCCTCCCCTCAAGACACACAAGAAGGAGAGCCTCATTCCACTCCCAAGGGCCTAGGGTCCTTTGTATACTAGTAGAGTAGGGAGAGAGTAGGGTAGAAGAGAAGGGTAGTCCTCCCTTTGTGAGGACACGCCCAAATCTTGTACCTTTGAGGATACTTATTTATAATACATTGTTCGTCGTTCGTTCATCGTTCGTTCGTCGTTCGTTCATCGTTCGTCGTTCGTTCATCGTTCATTCGTCGTTCATCGTTCGTTCATCTTCATCAAAGTAAGTATTCTCGATCTCCTATTGGATATAGTCTAGCCTTGGTTAAGCGTTCCTTGTTTGGTTGTGGATCCTTGGCTTGCTTATGATTTGAGTACTTCTTATCTAGATTAAGTTCTTTCTTTACTTGCTTACGGGATCATCGCTCTATTCATCTAGAGTACCTTGCCTCTCGCCCAGGTTAAGGTAGTAATCAATAGCTTGGACGTGGTGTCTAGGTTAGAGGTTACCTTTGTTTGCTGCGTGCTCCACGGTTTGTTGAGGTAGGCGGTAGGTGGTGACAGCCCTATCCGTCCTTCGTAATCCTCCACGTTCGGGTACGTAGTAGGCCTCTTGGCCGGAGTGACTTGGCAGACCAGGTCTAAGCCGGCGCCCAAAGTAAGCGATTAGAGGAGGGATCTATCATTGGTCTGGCAGTGAGGACTTGATTGCCTCGTTGTCACGCGACCTCAGGACTGGCATAGGGACTTGATAGCCCTAGTGTCACGTGTCCTAGTGGTAGAGGGTTGCCGGTAGGTGGTGACAGCCCTGCTGTGTTTAAACCTCTCTTGTTCTAGAAAGAACCTCATCCATAGGATCCTTTCTACCCATTTCTACCATCCTTCTTCGGGACGAACTAGACTAGAAGATAATCCCACTCCGTTCCTTTGGGAAAAATATAAATTACGATACCCTTGAATACTCACAGGTGAAGTGCTACAACGGTATTCTCCGTGCGCATGCGGATTTATTCGTGACGTAAGAAATACCAACAATGAACCTGAAACTACAGCAACACTTGGCGAGAACATCCCAGAGAGTCGCCCATTAGATTCTGGAGCATCTTCTTCTCAAGCCGTCCCCGTCGATGTCGATATCGATCGGACTCAGGTAATATTTCAATTACCTTTTGCTCTTATCAATTCATCATCTAATTACTTTTGTAATTGCAGGCACGTGTAATAGAGCCAATCATCGCCATGCATCATCGACAACCTCTGCCAATCGATATCCGCAATGAGTTGCTTGAGCTGGAAACCAGACTTAACTTCGCAACTACAGAAGATCTCACTCGCAACGCAAGTTCAGTCCGTGCTAGATTTGAAGCTATCCAAAATCGCCTTCCAAGGGATTTGAGGGTTGCACTTCATCCAGTGGCCTACATGGAGTTTCAGCGTCTTGACTACAAGCAAGCTCAAGAGAACATCAATCGCCGATCCCATCAACGCCGACTTCTTGCAGAAGCAGAAAAAGCTCTCCAGTTCTCCCAGCAGGAATTGGGGAAATACAACTCCATGAAAACTCAGCTGACGGAAGAAGAGAATCGGCTAAACCAATTGAAGAAAGAAGCTGACGATCTAAGAGCAGCCCTGCAAGCCAAGGAACAAGAAATATCGGCATCGGAAGGGAACATAACCATGATCAACTCGGGCATACTTCAGCAAAAAGAGGTGATCACGGCCTCTATTGCAGCTTCAGAACGCGCCTGGGACTCCGTGCCTGCGGAGACTGAATCCGATTACCAAGACAATTACACACTTGTCGAGATCGACCAGCTTCGCTCTCATGCATTAGCTGTAATCCGTGATTATTTGTATCCCCGTCGCGCTTGATGTAAAAGCTTCATGAACATTAAATACTCTGTCCTTTTGAACACTCTGTAATATATATTTGCTTCCATCTTCCTTTATTCTTCCTTTATATATTTTTTCTAAGGGCGATACCACTAGCATCGGCCATCTCAAAGGCGACGTTCTTAACGTCGGCTCCGCTGGAAATTCAACCGAACACTTTAAAAACCCACCCAAATGCTAGGGTAGTATTTCTTTAAATACTTTCCATTAAGCGCTCGGCCAAATTCTTCTCCATCCAGCTCTTTCAAAATATAAGCATTACCGGGCATGCGTCGGCTAATTATATAAGGACCTTCTTCTTTCTCGTCGATCGGCTGATTGTCGATTGCTTCTTCCTTCTTAGCCTCTACCAACCGATCAACGTTCGAGTCCAGTAACTGCTACAGCAACCGCGGGGTTGCCGATCCCTCCGTGATGCAGACACCCTCATCGGTAACGTCCAATGCTTCACCTTCCCAGTAAGTCCCTGATATGCACGGCAAGTTTTCCACCATTGTTGGCAAAAAATCTGCAGTTTCCACACTCACTGATCTATCAGCTTGAATAGTCTCCACCTTGTCGCCGACCCACTGGATAAGGAGCTGATGCATTGTGGAAGGGATACAGCAATTAGCATGAATCCAATCCCTACCCAGCAGTACGGCGTACGATCCCTTGCCTTCAATCACGAAAAACGTTGTCGGCAAGGTCTTGCTTCCAATAGTGATCTCGATATTGGTGACCCCTTTAACCTCAGAACTCCTGCCTCCATAATCCCTCAATGTCATGTTGGTCTTTGTCAGCTCTTCAGGCAGTTTGCCGATCTTCCTGTAAGTCACCATCGGCAAAACATTGACAGCAGCACCACCATCGACCATCATCTTGCTCATCGGCTTACCATTGACAAAACCATTGAGGTATAAAGCCTTCAGATGGAGATGATCGACACCAGACGGCTTCTCAAACATTGCTTGCTGTGGACCCAATAACAATTCGGCAGAAACTGCTTCTTCCGATTCATTAATACTCAAGGAACTAAATTCTCGTGGCAGCATAAATACCATATTGATAGGTGCTTCAATTTCATGTACCTGGGATTTAACTTTCGGTCTCCACACCTTCTTGGTCTTGGGCCCTTTGTCATGGTCATCCTTTGGGTTTACTTCCCTGTTCAGCTCCCGGCAACGTGTCCTCTGTACTCTTTTTTTCTGCGTCTTGGTAAAAATACCACTTGGACACCATTGACCTTTTTCTGTAAACTCACCCTGATAATCTTCTTCATAATCTTCAACTTGATTAACAGGCCCAAGTCTTTCTTGCACAGAAACCCTTGATGTTAGCCTTCCTTCAAAGCGATCATGCTGTCTCCTCATAGGGACACTTCTCGAGGAACCAACTTCTCGATACAAATCCCCAGATCGCCTGCTACAGCCTGGACAACCTTCAATTGGTGGCAATTTCATCCCCTGCTCCCAAATACTGGAAGAAATGACAATTCCAGTGTGGGTCAAAATCATCGTCGCTAGACCTCCTGTCTTCCCTCTCTCTCTTCCTCGAGTACTTGCCGATCAATCCAGCAGATCCTCCAATCATGTTGACTGGAAAAGGATGTTCATCAATCTTCATCGGCTTCTGACCAGAAAACTTGATACGATCGCTCTCAATTGCCGATTGGATCTGCTGCCTAAACACCTTGCACTCATTGGTATGATGAGAGGGAGAGTTATGCCATTTGCACCACTTGATTTTCTTCAATTCTTCAGCTGAAGGCAACGTGTGATTAGGTGGGAGTTGAATAAGCTTCTCTTGTAACAGCAGATCAAATATCTTGTCGGCTTTATTGATATCAAAATCATATTTCTTTTCCTCTGCCTTCTGCTTGACCCACGGACAGAGAACAGATTTTCTATTCCTGGTCCACTCAGCAAGAGCAACTTCATTTTCATCATCAGAATCAGACGAGTAATCGGCATAAGCCGCCTGAAATTGTCTGCTACATGTATTCTGGATACGCCCTTCATGAATCGACGCCTTCTGAAAGAGCTGTGCTAAACCATCGACTTCCTGAGGCGCAAACTTATCTCTAATCTGAGGCAGCAAACCCTGGTAAGCAATCTCAGCCATTTGTCGATCCGTCAAATTCAGGTTATAACACCTGCCACGGATAATTCTGAACCTCTGCACGAAATCGGCAACTGACTCCCCAGCCTTCTGACGAACAGCCGTCAAATCTGATATGCTCAACTCCGTCATGCCAGTGAAGAAATAAGAGTGGAACTTCTTCTCCAAATCGGCCCAATTCCGCACGGATCCCGCAGGAAGCGAAGTGAACCATGAGAATGCCGATCCAGACAATGATAGGGGAAACAGACGAACTTTTAATGCATCTTGGGCTGACGCCTCTCCCAACTGTGCCAAATATCGGCTGATATGCTCCACTGTAGAGACATTATCTTGCCCAGAAAATTTGGAAAACTCTGGCAACTTGTATCGGTATGGTAAGGCAACTTGTTCCATCCATTCTGGATATGGACGTCGATACATAAAGCACTGTTCCCTAGGCTTGAGATCAAACTGCTCTTTCATGACTTCAGCCAACCTGGCGACTATATCTTCTGACGCATTCTGTCCTTGCCCCCCAGCCGGTTGGAGTAACTGTGACTGTATTTGAGCAGGTTGCTCCCTATTATAATGCTCACTGTAATCTGCCACCCTATGATAACCTTGTGGTACTTCTTGATTAAACAATGCAGAATTGACATTGGGAGCCACATGATACTTGTCTGAGAGGTTTGACGAATCCTTGGTTCAGTAGAAGTCCCACCTACTTCCCTCTGCGTGGAGATCGGCGCATCGATAAGATTTGGCGCCGATACCCAGGCTGTTCCTGCAGCCAAAGCTTGAGCACTTGGAGACCATAACTCTGGTGGCATACCATATGGTTGCTTTCGCCGATCAGCACTTGTTTCTTTTTGAGTTGCAGGTTGACCATCAGGATGTGTAGGGCGACGTACTGGCGTAGTAGCTGGTGCAGTAAATGTTGGCCCCACAAATCCAGACACAATCTGCAAGGTTCCATCAGCAATTGCTTTGAGCATGTTGTACAAAGTGTTAACGTGCACCCCTGATTGGTTAATGAAAGCATTGTGAACCGCAGCATTCACAACTTCATCCAGCAAAGCTCGATCTGGCAACTTCGCAGCTTTTATTGCAGCCAATTCTTCTGCTCTTAACACTACTGGTAAAGCTGACGTTGATGTAATTTTACCACGTGTCATCTTGATCGTTTCAAAGTATTTCATCTGACACTCGAACAGATAACTCTGATATGTCTTCTTCTGATCCAAAGACATCTTCTCCCAAGCGATCAACTCATTGTTGCCAGTTATCTCAGAAGAATCTTTGTCATCTCAAACCACTGGTGTGGGAATCCGGACCTGCTGACCTTTACCATCAACGAGCTACGAACCATCATCAGCAATAGCCTGAACGAACGCCATCTGCTTCTAAGAACTTGATCTGTCCCACTGGGCGTGCCAAAAAGTGTGTTGACAGTAAAATGTGGCTTCTACTGCTTCGCACACGCGGCCTGAGAGATTTGCTTCACTCTGTTCAGGACCAAACTTGGAATGCAGTGAATTCCGGAGCGTGCCAGTCGATTTTCCCTGCAAATCGACAAAGACAAGAAAAGCGTGTAAAATTCCTGGGCTATCGGCCCTAGACAGCCCGATGCGTAACCGTAGCCGATGTTAGTAAAATAAAAGATAATGAAAGAGTTCAAAACTCTGCTTGAACAGAAACAAAAAGATATTTAAAGGCATGCAAGCATAGATCTGAACGTGATAACTAATCGGCTAAACACCCCGAAAGAACGATTAAACCAACAGAAACTAACCATACCCATAACCTAACGATCGCTTCACCGAGGACACGTCAACTAAGTGAAGTAGAACAGGACACGTCAAACTGCTCTACACGATGGACAAGCACGAGTATAATCGGCAACTACCAGTCCCAGATATTTAGCAAACTAAATCTAGCTCTTAGCAACTGTTTCGCCGAGGACACGTCAACTAAGCGAAGTGGACAGGATAAGTCAAACTGACCACCCAGTCGCTAAGAACAGATCTAATCGACTAAGCACCTTAACCGTGACTCGAATAACTAGATCAAACAGGAAATCGACATCAGCAATCGGCAAACAAGGTCGCGGCTAGGACAAGTCAACTAACCGTAACAAAGAACTAGACTAGGTCTTAAACAATTTCAAGTAGTCGATGCATGATATTGAACCCTAGATCGATCTAAATTACCGGATAACTAGCAGCCACATCAATCTTAATTATGGACAAGTCGACATAACGAAGACCGATGCGCTTACCTGACGAAATCCAAGTCGAAACCGGAGCCCCGATGGACGCCGATGCCGACGAAGAACCCGTCGAGAAGTTGTGGCGATGCGCCGAAAAGTGATTATATTGATTGATTCTTTTACATTGGTCTATATTTATACACCCGAGGCAAGACTCCGACTCGTTCACGACTAGATTAATCATTCTAAACTTAGGAAAAGAATTAAAAAAGGACACACAATCCCACACGTGCGCACGTCTTCGCGATTTCTTCGGCTTCATGATCACTGTGGGCCACCACTTTGCACACAAACTTTTCCATCCGGCGCACATCCTGTCACTCACTGTTGACGGCTGTTAAGGCATGATTTTCACCGTCAACTAGCTGCACTTTTTATCATAAATCAAACACCAAAGGTGGACTTAGGACTTGAAACTAATAATTTCCACAATTGGTGAATTAATGAGTGCAGCTGCATTTCATAGGAAACGGGGAAAAAGGCCCACTCTGCAAACACCGAATTTCCCTGTCATAAAGAAATCTCCCCAAAAGCCTAATATCAAGGAGATATGAAGAAAGATCATCTCTTAGAGATTCTCAACAATGGCAAAGATATATGGATCCCCCAAATCAACCCATACCATATTCCAGAGAGGACACCACTCCGAGAAATCAGCATCGGCAGCCAAGGATGACATACACCAAAAGGGATACAAACCCTATTCACTTTGGGTCAACACATTGAGATACATCATTAGAACCCAAAGGGAGACTCCTTGGCCAAAGCCCAAGAAAGATATCACTCCGGCAAGTCCACGGTCATCGCAGAAATCACCCAGGATGGAGAAAAGGCCAAAATACAGTCATCTGGACTCATCCTGGGCCATACACCGGGGAGAGGCCTTATGAGGACCCCATGGACCACTACACCAAAGCCCAAGGCCATAGGGGCCAAGGGGGGGTCGGCCGACCTGCTACAGTAGGTCGGCCGACCTGCTACAGTGGCCATTCTGGCCCATTTTTCTATGGCGGTTCCCCACCGACGTACCAAGGTCGGTTCTGCCTGCAATCAATGCCATCAATGCCGGGAACCGCCTCAATTCCACCGCCTTTGGAGGGCTATAAATAAAGGGGTACCCCCTTCCCTCAAGACACACAAGAAGGAGAGCCTCATTCCACTCCCAAGGGCCTAGGGTCCCTTGTATACTAGTAGAGTAGGGAGAGAGTAGGGTAGAGGAGAAGGGCTGTCCTCCCTTTGTGAGGACTTAGCCCCAATCTTGTATCTTTGAGGATACTTATTTATAATACATTGTTCGTCGTTCGTTCATCGTTCGTTCGTCGTTCGTTCATCGTTCGTCTTTCGTTCATCGTTCGTTCATCGTTCGTTCATCTTCATCAAAGTAAGTATTCTCGATCTCCTATTGGATATAGTCAAGCCTTGGTTAAGCGTTCCTTGTTTGGTTGTGGATCCTTGGCTTGCTTATGAATTGAGTACTTCTTATCTAGATTAAGTTCTTTCTTTACTTGCTTACGGGATCATCGCTCTATTCATCTAGAGTGCCTTACCTCTCGCCCAGGTTAAGGTAGTAATCAATAGCTTAGACGTGGTGTCTAGGTTAGAGGTTACCTTTGTTTGCTGCGTGCTCCACGGTTTGTAGAGGTAGGCGGTAGGTGGTGACAGCCCTATCCGTCCTTCGTAATCCTCCACGTTCGGGTACGTAGTAGGCCCTTTGGCCGGAGTGACTTGGCAGACCAGGTCTAAGCCGGCGCCCGAAGTAAGCAACTAGAGGAGGGATCTAGCATAGGTCTGGCAGTGAGGACTTGATTGCCTTGTTTGTCACGTGACCTTAGGACTGGCATAGGGACTTAATAGCCCTAGTGTCACGTGTCCTAGCTAGTAGAGGGTTGCCGGTAGGTGGTGACAGCCCTGCTGTGTTTAATCCTCTCTTTTCCAGAAAGAACCTCATCCATAGGAATCCTCTCTACCCCAGTCTATCATCCTTCTTCGTGTCCTTGGACGAGCTAGACTAGAAGATAATTCCACTCCGTTCCTTTGGGAAAATATAAATAACGATACCCTTGAATACTCACGGGTGAAGTGCTACAACGGTATTCTCCGTGCGCTTGCGGATTTATTCGTGACGTAAGAAATACCAACAAGCATTTCTGGCGCCGTTGCCGGGGAACGGTTGTTGTTTTTATCTTTCGAACCTAGTTGGTCCTCGTATTGTATCCTTTCAAAAAAAATCTTTCTTTTTTTGTTTTTCTTTCCATCATCAAGCTTCCACCATCTATCCTTCCTACCATTTCCCCATCATTACCTATCCAATTAAAAGAAAATACCAAAAACATTTATCATGGAGCCAGAACCTACACTCGAATCATTTTCTGCTCCAAGGCGAGAATTCTTTGAGCCACCACCATCTTCAAAACCAATTTCCTCATCTGGCTATCAACTCCACCCCGTCTTTATAACCATGGTACGAGAACGACCCTTCTCTGGACTTGACCATGAAAATCCGTATCACCATCTGCGAGAGTTCGAGCATTTGTGTTCATGCGTCATGATCCAAGGCATGACATAAGAAACCGTAAAGTGGAAGTTGTTTCCTTTCTCCCCTCAAGAGAGAGCGAAACAATGGTACACACTTGCCGTCGGAAGCATGTACGGTGATTGGGAAAAGCTTCGAGATAAATTTTGCTTAGCCTTCTTTCCCTTATCCCGCGTCGTTGCTCTCCGTATGGAAGTTCTCGACTTTTGTCAGAACGAGAAGGAGTCTATAGGTGCGGCCTGGGCTAGGTTTTCCTTGCTAACTCTTTCCGGCCCAAACTTGTCTATTCCCGACCACATGTTATTGCAACACTTCTATATGGGTCTAGACAAGGAATCCGCCCTATACCTTGACATCACCGCTGGAGGGTCTTTTGCTACCAAAACCCCGACAGAAGGAAGAGCGCTCCTAGATCTTATCCTAGAAAACTCTTCCTATGTTGATGATCTAAAAATACCCCTCCAAGTGTCAAGCCATGAGGAACCCTCAACATCTGAATCAAATCCTCCATCTTCCACATCCCAAGATTCACCTGTTGAGCCCTCTCCCGTACCAAGAAAAATGAAGGAGGAAGAAGAAATTCAACCTCTTGAGTTCCCTTTATTCGAGAAAGATCTTTCTGATGATTATGGAAACACCTCGAACTACACTTGGGAAAAGATGCCTCCTACTCCTCCCGATCCTCTCAAGGAACCATTTCTCAAGGAGGACATGAAGGCAAGTCTTGGGAAAACCTCTTTCGCTACCACTACCACTCAAAATCCTTTGGCGAAACCTCATATCAATCATGAACCACTTGAGTTCTCGGACAAATACAAGGAATATCTTGATAAACAATCTCAAAATCCTTCAAATTATACTTGGATCCCGAAGCCTACGGCACACCTTCCTCGTTTTGACCCTAATAACAAACCTTGGAAATCCTCTAATGCCTGTCATCCAAAACATCGAATGGTGCAGCCTCCTGATCCAGAGCAGAATCCGCTTGAGGAAGTTAAGATTGTATCATCTTTTGTACCTACCAAGCCTGCTTTGTTTGAGGACACAGAGCTTTCCATCAAAAGAGAGGATGAGTTGGAAGAAACTTTTCACCTATCCAAAACCGTACGGCCTTCATCATCATTTCCTGAGCCTCTCCCCTCTATCCCTCCATACGCCGTTCTTGTTGGTGATCAAGAACCTCTTGATAAGAAAAACTTCCAGGCTATGGACATTCTTGAGGCATCGACTCTAGTGGATGAACAACATGAAACTTTGCATGAGCATAAGAGCTTCTTTCTTGAAAATTCACAAGACACATGCTCATATGAAACCGCGCTTAAGCCCTACAACCTTGTTGACGGCCATTAAATCATAAAATGACCGTCAACTTATCGACGAATAAAAGGTATGCACCAATGTTTTATGCATTAAAACTAATAAAGTTCCACAAGTTTTGGATGAGATCTTGTTTTGCAAGGTACATTTGCTTATACTCATGGATAAAAAGCAAATATACAAAAAGCACAAGATAAACAAGGTCCTGCTCGGACATCTCGATGACATTCGACGCAAGAAATAAGGAATGACTAGGACATCAAGAAATAATATTTCAAATGACAAATTTGATCTCTCCATGTCAAAGCCCTCGTCGAGATAGTCAAAATGGGCTTTTGGATCACCCAATTCGGAGTTCGGGAGCAGGAGTTATGCCTCGCGCAAGATTGGACGAAAACCAGAAAACAGTAGGCCGGCCGGCCCGAACACTAGGCCGGCCGGCCCAACTTAATCTCCAACCGCCTCGATCTTTCTCCAGTCGGTTCCAGAGGCGGTCACAAGCCACTTGACGCGCCGGCCGAGCTAGGGGACGTCAGCAAGAAGGGAATATTCCACGAAATGCTCCAAGACCTTCTCCACTCTCCCAAGGCAACTCCACTATAAATAGAGGACCCCTCCCCTCACTCCAACCTGCACCTACACACTTGAGAAGAGAAGATCCAAAGTAGGGTCACGCTCTTTCTCATGGAAGATCACTTCCACTTGTGCCACAATGTAGAGTAGGCTAGTTAGTCATGGGAGTTAGAGTCGAGTCGAGAGCTTTGCCTCGGGGTTCCGGAGTTGTCTTCGGAAGCTCTGGTATGAGTTCTCTTGTATCTTTCCTTTTGTAAGACTTTTAGTTTATTTAATATAAATGGTATTTTCTTATTTATTTTGTTCCTTCAAGTATTTCCATTATTAGTTTATTCTAGTTGTGGAAATATAGGATTAGACTATAGTCGGCTTTTGCATTTATGCGGGTTGTGCGCAATGCGTTCATCCTCTGTTCACGGGTTTCAAGTCTAAGTTATGTTCTTGATTTGCACCCAACCCCACGGAATGTGTGGTAGGTAGTAGGTGGTGACAGCCCTATCTATCCTCTGCAATCCACCACGTTCGGGTTGGCTCGTAGGTCTTGTTAAGACACGTGACCCCTACTCGCCCCGAGTGCATCCGGTCGTTTAGGGAGCGGTTTTGGCCCGAAGTGAATAGAGATGAATGTCTGGTTTATGAACCAAAGAGAATTCCCCCGGAGGTGACAGCTCCGTCTCTACCCAGCCGATATACTCTTGATCCATAGGTTCAAGATATAATTGAGAAAAACCTAAAACAGGAATCCCAGACTTTGACTCGTTGTTCTCCCAGTTGACTAGTTCTATCTCTTTATCTGAGTGTGGAACCCTTGTGTGTGTTTGCCACCCCACCTATCATTCATCTTTACCACTGCTTTGGTTTAGTTTGCAAGTTATAAATAATAGATAAATCTTTGTTAATTAATGATATTCTTAGCCCTGCTTCCCTGTGGAAATATAAATACGATACCCTTGGAATACTCCTGGGTGAAATGCTACAACGGTGTTCCGTGCGCTTGCGGAGCTGAATTTAATCTCTGTGCGTAAGAAACGCCAACAAGCATTTCTGGCGCCGTTGCCGGGGAAGCAATGGTTTAAGATATTTTTGATTGACATCGACTATCTGTTATCTTAATTTGCATCTAACCTAAGCAATTCACCTTTGTTTTTGTTTATGCATTTCATCATCACATCTCTAGTACCTTCTTTATGAATGGGTGGCTCCTCGGCTTTGAACTGTATTCGGGCGCTATGCCTAGGTTAGGTCGGTGTCTTGCACTTACCTATTCGATGTTCCTAGCCCAACTCGTAGTAGCCCCTATCCACAGGGTCGGATTTACTTCGACGAGGTCGGTGCACCGATCCATAGGGTTAAACGGGACTAACCCTGACACATCAGCGGATTAGTTTGCGCTGCGAGAAAAGCCAGGCCTAGAGATCGTTTCCATCAATTTTTTTTTTCTCTTTTCTCCAATCCATCTGCATTTTTGATTTTTTTTCCCATCATTCCACCTCGCTGCATCTAAAAAAAAAAAAAAGAACCCGAGCGCCCAATCATAGGCGTGGGGATTTTGAAAAAAATAATAATAATAAATAAATAAAATCCGAGTGCCCAATCATAGGCCCGGAATTTGTTTCAAAAAAATAGAGAAAGGTTGGATTTTTATGACAGGAAGAAGGAAACATACGTGCCGGAACCAAGACGTTCAATGAAGAGATCTAAGAGCTTAGTCTTGCATTTTATTGCAAAGACTAAGCTTGGGGAGGAACCGCCAGATACGTACACGCATTTATTCCATGCTTTCCTTGTCATATACCCCATCCTTTCGAAAAAAATGAAAATAAAAATAAAATTTATAAAAAAATAATGCTGCCTGAATGTTTGCTTGCTTCTTAATACAAAGAACTTTTGGGTTTGGTTCTCTGATGAAAACAAGCTGCAGTTTCGCCATGCCCCTACCCTCAAGTTCCTTTTCATACATGGGTTTTGGTTGGAAATGTTAGTCATAAATCAAATGCCTACATCTTTTTCTGTTCTTCGGGTGTACCATTTATGTGCCTATGATCTTTTTAGATTATGCTTGATGTTCACCCTAAAGCAAACAGAAAAAGCATACTTCTCTATAACTCTTTCATGACAAAGGAGAGAAATCATGAGCTCTCCTCACATAATTAATCTAATTAGACATGGTGTCTAGGTTGATTAATGGACCTATAGAGATATGCTCTGTGTAGACAAATGGGCTTGTACTAACAACTGCAGGGATCTATCTGAGAGCAATCCAAGTACATCAGGCAGCATGAAAGGCATATAATTCAAGAAGGAGAAACCAACCAGGCGGACCTAGTACCTTCAAATGAAGATTTAATCGCTTAGCTTTGCACATGGTTGCAAGAGCTAAGCTTGGGGAGGGACCGCCAGGTAAGTACTTCTATATGATATTATACTCTTCTTGAATTGTGCCCTTTCTTTAAATAAACAAAAAAAGAAACCAAAAGAATATTAGGTTCTCGGCAAAGCCCAATAGGGGCTAGCCACCTGTATCACCCTCATTCTTTTTGCAGACACAAGAAGAATGGAGGAAGCGGCCTATTCAAGCTTAAGTCTTGCGAAGACTCAAGCTTGGGGAGGACCCCCAGGTAAGTATCCCTATCGATCAATAAAATACTCCCTGTTTCGAATAAAATGCTAGAATATTGGTGAATGCTGCACTTAAAGGAAATGATGATTAGTTACATGATAGCTCCCCTTGTGTCGCATTGATGCAACCTCTACTCCTGACATGTGTGTTTTTTATACTCGAGCATAGTCACATCACTAGTGTTGCTACATTTTTGTGGGTTGCATACATCACACCAAGTCTAAGCATTGTGGATTATGATATGGCATGATAGGACTTGTTGCAATTTCTTAGCATGGTGAAAGTCCAGAGATGTTTTCATTTTAATTGCTGTGTTGGTATTTCTTAACGTCACAGATAAATCCGCAAGCGTACGGAGAATACCGTTGTAGCACTTCACCCGTGAGTATTCAAGGGTATCGTTATTTATATTATCCCAAAGGAACGGAGTGGAATTATCTACTAGTCTAGCTGGTCCAAGGACACAAAGAAGGATGGTAGGTATGGGTAGAGAGGATCCCTATGGATGAAGTTCTATCTGGAATAAGGAAGAGTAAACACAGCAGGGCTGTCACCACCTACTGGCAAACCCCCCCTACTAGAACACGTGACACTAGGGCAATTAGGTGCCTAGGCCAGTCCTAGGGTCGCGTGACAACAAAGCAATTAAGTCTTCGCTGCCAGACCGATTCCAAGAAGTCAATTCACTAGAACAGAGAGGATTAAGCAAGTAGGGCTGTCACCACCTACCGGCGACTCTCTCTTAGGACACGCGACACTAGAGCAATTAAGTCCCTATGCCAGTCCCAAGGTCACGTGACAACAAGGCAATCAAATCCTAGCTGCCGGACCTATTCTAGTTCACAAGACTAAAAATAAATTCCGCCTCTAAATGCTTACTTGAATGGAACGATGATCATGCAAGCAAGTAAAAGAAGAACTTATACTAGAATAGAAATATTCAATCCAATAGAAGATCAAGAATACTCACTTGTAATGAAGATGAACGACGAACGAACGATGAACGAACGACGAACGAACGATGAACGATGAACGAACGACGAACGAACGATGAACGAACGAAGAACACTTCACTATGAATAAGTATCCTCCAAGGTACAAGATTTGGGCAAGGTCCTCACAAGGGGAGGACTACCCTTCTCTCCTACCCTACTCTCTCCCTATTCTACTAGTGTACAAGGGGCTCTAGGCCCTTGGGGTGGAATGAGGCTCTCCTTCTTGTGTGTCTTGAGAGGAGGGGGGTACCCCTTTATTTATAGCCCTCCATAGGCGGTGGAATTGAGGCGGTTCCTTAGGTCGGTGGCATTGATTGCAGGCAGAACCGACCTTGGTACGTCGGTGGGGAACCGCCATAAAAAGATGGGCTGCTGGGGCCACTGTAGCAGGTCGGCCGACCCAGGGTTTGGGGTCGGCCGACCCCCCCTTGGCCCATTTGGTCTTGGGCTTTTGCCGAGAGGTCCTCCTTGATGTCCTATTGAGTGATCTTGGTGCTATGGCCCAAGTTGGTTAAGTTTCGTAGGACGTTTGATCCATATCTTGGTCGGCTGCCGATGCTGATTTCTCGGAGTGGTGTCCTCTTTGGAATATGGTATGGGTTGATTTGGTGGATCCATATATCCTTGCCATTGTTGAGGATCTCCAAGGGATGATCTTTCTTCATATCTCCTTGATATTGGGCTTTTGGGGAGATTTCCTTATGACGGGGAAATTCGGTGTTTGCAGAGTGGGCCTTTTATGCTTCCTTTTCCCCGGTTTCCTAGAAATGCAGCTGCACTCACAAATTCACCAACACTTGTGGAATTGATTAGTAATAAACTCCTACCACTATGTTTGGTGTTCATTTTAATTCTTTTATGAAGGTAATTGACGGTAAAATTCTTGCTCTAAGGACCGTCAACATGCTGCAAATACCTAAAAACCCTTTCGTTTTGGAACACTTCCCTTGTGAGGATCTATTTACCTACCAGAGCCATATCATGAAAAATAGTCGAAACAGCCCCACTCATAGCCATTTGTTCATGCGTTGAGTTTAGTTAAGGTTTAAATGCTTTTGAGAGTAAGCACTCCTTTTTCCGGTCATAAACTCCTTCGCGTGTGTTCTTGATTTTCTTTCCATAAAAAAAAGGAATGTTTGGAAAATCAACCAAGCATCTTCCTACATTTGCAAAACTTTCGGTCCATTCAAAAAAAAAAAAGCTCAAGAATAGTTCAAAATGTTTTTACGGACCATGCAAAAGTTATAGCCTCATGCACCATGGAGTATACCCAAAAAAAAAAAGAGAGAGAAAAAGAAGAACTCCATGGTTGCATCCCAAAATAAAAGGCTATATGGTTCTTATCATAAACATCTTGAGCAAAATGAAAGGACCAAAGTTTTCAAACCCCTTCCATAAGTGTGAGTTCATCTTCTCCCCCTCCATCACATTTTTTCCCTATGACCGGAATATAAGGAGTTGCTATGTCTCTTAAGATTTATTCTTTAGCTTTACAATATACGCATGATAAATGTGCATTTCCTTACCAAGCTCCACATACAAGCCCAATATGGTAGAAGGTAGGAATGAGTGAAGCTTTGTAGGGATAGCCTCATATTAAGGAGAGGGGAAGTGTGAACCAAAACAAAGGAGAATTTTTTTTACCTTGTCTTGCAGCACATAAAAACTCTGGACATACACCTGCTAAAATTGTTTGACTCGTCCAAAAGTGCTGTTCTAATTTTCAATGCTATATGACAAGGTAAAGCATACACGCCCCACACATGTGCAACACTCGTGAATATTCCGTGCTCTTGTATACTTACCACCATTTAGGGAGTACGTTGTTGCATCTTTATTACCCATGGGGCGCTTTCTTTGTAACTACTGATCCGCCGATACTTAAGTTTTGAGTTTGCTCGGGACGAGCAAAGTTTAAGCTTGGGGAGGTGTTGACGGCCATTAAATCATAAAATGACCGTCAACTTATCGGCGAATAAAAGGTATGCACCAATGTTTAGGCATTAAAACTAATAAAGTTCCACAAGTTTTGGATGAGATCTTGTTTTGCAAGGTACATAGGAATATTGGTGCAAATGTGCTTATACTCATGGATAAAAAGCAAATATACAAAAAGCACAAGATAAACAAGGTCCTGCTCGGACATCTCGATGACATTCGACGCAAGAAATAAGGAATGACTAGGACATCAACAAATAATATTTCAAATGACAAATTTGATCTCTCCATGTCAAAGCCCTCGTCGAGATAGTCAAAATGGGCTTTTGGATCACCCAATTCGGAGTTCGGGAGCAGGAGTTATGCCTCGCGCAAGATTGGACGAAAACCATAAAACAGTAGGCCGGCCGGCCCAAACACCAGGCCGGCCGGCCCAACTTAATCTCCAACCGCCTCGATCTTTCTCCAGTCGGTTCCAGAGGTGGTCACAAGCCACTTGACGCGCCGGCCAAGCCAGGAGACGTCGGCAAGAAGGGAATATTCCACGAAATGCTCCAAGACCTTCTCCACTCTCCCAAGGCAACTCCACTATAAATAGAGGACCCCTCCCTCACTCCAACCTGCACCTACACACTTGAGAAGAGAAGATCCAAAGTAGGGTCACGCTCTTTCTCATGGAAGATCACTTCCACTTGTGCCACAATGTAGAGTAGGCTAGTTAGTTATGGGAGTTAGAGTCGAGTCGAGAGCTTTGCTTCGGGGTTCCGGAGTTGTCTTCGGAAGCTCTGGTATGAGTTCTCTTGTATCTTTCCTTTTGTAAGACTTTTAGTTTATTTAATATAAATGGTATTTTCTTATTTATTTTGTTCCTTCAAGTATTTCCATTATTAGTTTATTCTAGTTGTGGAAATATAGGATTAGACTATAGTCGGCTTTTGCATTTATGCGGGTTGTGCGCAATGCGTTCATCCTCTGTTCACGGGTTTCAAGTCTAAGTTATGTTCGTAGGCGTGGTGCCTGGGGTCATAGCTTTCTTGATTTGCACCCAACCCCACGGAATGTGTGGTAGGTAGTAGGTGGTGACAGCCCTATCTACCCTCTGCAATCCACCACGTTCGGGTTGGCTCGTAGGTCTTGTTAAGACACGTGACCCCTACTCGCCCCGAGTGCATCCGGTCGTTTAGGGAGCGGTTTTGGCCCGAAGTGAATAGAGATGATGTCTGGTTTATGAACCAAAGAGAATTCCCCCGGAGGTGACAGCTCCGTCTCTACCCAGCCGATATACTCTTGATCCATAGGTTCAAGATATAATTGAGAAAAACCTAAAACAGGAATCCCAGACTTTGACTCGTTGTTCTCCCAGTTGACTAGTTCTATCTCTTTATCTGAGTGTGGAACCCTTGTGTGTGTTTGCCACCCCACCTATCATTCATCTTTACCACTGCTTGGTTTAGTTTGCAAGTTATAAAGGATAGATAAATCTTTGTTAATTAATGATATTCTTAGCCCTGCTTCCCTGTGGAAATATAAATACGAAACCCTTGGAATACTCCTGGGTGAAATGCTACAACGGTGTTCCGTGCGCTTGCGGAGCTGAATTTAATCTCTGTGCGTAAGAAACGCCAACAAACCTCCTTAAGGCCTTCTTTTGCTATTTGTTCTTTAGGATGGTTGTAGATGCTTTCATTTATCATAAATATTGCAAATATCGTGGTTGTATATTGGCACTAACCTTGCAGACATTCTCCGGAGCCACATCATATATCAAGATAAATATGACGGAGAAAAGTCTTGCTCATCAGACTTAAAACGATGATGCCCTTGCCGACAGGATAATCGGCAGTTATCCCTCTTTACTTTCACCTTGCATGATAAAATAAAAAAATTAAAATTAAAAATAATTTAAAGCAAAATATAATAATACAAAAAACATTATATGAATAAACTAGGCGCTTTTATTTCCCTTTTTAAACATATAATGCGCCTTGAGTTATTTTGTCAAATTCAATAAATTTAGGCTCCCCGGTCTTTAACCCCGGTAGAGTCCCTTTTATTTCCACATTTGTTTGTTTCTTTTGAATAAATAAGCCAGGTACAAGAACAAGTGTGGGGGAGATCTCTTGGTTCTTCATCAAGCTCACATTCGAGATCTCCACCAACACGATGCACAACATCGCAATGATCGACACGCAAAGGGGTGGAGCCATCGGGCACAACAAGGCAAAGTTCGGTCGAACCCTTGGTTCGATCAAGTATCCCATGGTCTCTCTTGGTCTCCACTTCATCCAAGGCGATGGTTTGCGCATCCTACCCTACTACTCTATCTCCCTAACTCATGAGTTAAAATAATCTTTTTTGTCAATCACTAAAATTTAACTCAATTTTAAACGAAACATGATTATCCCTCAGCAACATGCTTCTTTCTGGTTGGCCTGCATACTCTTTATTCCTCCCATCATACATCTGTCGCTTGTGAACACCATTCTCTTAGGAACCCATGTTTATCTAAGTTGTTGGCGAATGTGATATTAGATGAGAGGAATCTTGCTTCTTCTGTATAGAGTGCTTGGGAATTTATCTCATAAAAATTTAAAATCCATAGCTTTGCACTCCTCAATGATCTTATATTCCTACCAGAGCCAAATAAGTATCACATTGAAAACCCCTACAAATGCTGCTTTTATTACTTTGAGCTTTGTCAAATTGTTGTGGCCCTTGTGAGATGCTTGTCATACTTTCATGATCAAGATCACGTACACATACACCACCACCACAAAACATGCTAAACTTCTACACTGGAAGTTAGCAACACCTTTTCCATCCACCCATCCACCAAAAATAAATACTCCATCACTTGTTGTTGATGTCTCTCTCTAAAATATCCTTGAGACATGGCTATCAAGAACAAAAAGAAAGGTTGATGAAAAAAAAAAGAGTTCTCACATGCATAAGAAGCATGAATAAAAGAAATACATGCTCTAGCATACTGAGTGTGATTGAAAAAAAAAAGAGAGAGAGAAGAAAAAAAAATGAAGATAGCCATGCTCTCAAAAGAAAATCAATCAAGAGAGAGAGATATCACCACATCAAGGAGTATCCATTTCATTCCCACTTATCATTCACACATCCACACACATGCACATTCTTGATCAGATTGTATGACTTGCTTTCTCTTTGGATCCGCTCTTTGACTTAGCAATATAAGTAATGCAAGTATGCTCCTTTTCATTCCCTACCAAGCTCCTCACAAAGCCTTATGCAGAAGTAGGATAAAAAGAGGCAAATCAAATGCTTTGGTGAGGAATCATACACTTTGAGCGATCTGAGAGTTATCATTTGAGGAGTACAAGCTATGTTTTTACTTTTGAAAATCTTTCAAAAACCCAAGTTACTCAGCAGATGCAGTTATAATGACTCGAATCCTGACCGTTCCATTCCTCAACCGCCCAAGATGACATGGTAGACACATCAAAGTTCACGGGTGCAGGTATGGCTTGGAATAACTTGTATGCTAGCATCATACCATGGGAAGTATGCTCCCGCCTTAAGCTCACAACTTTACTCGAGGACGAGCAAAGAGCTAAGTGTGGGGGAGTTGTTGACGGCTGTTAAGTCATGATTTTCACCGTCAACTAGCCGCACTTTTTATCATAAATCAAACACCAAAGGTAGACTTAGGACTTGAAACTAATAATTTCCACAAGTCTTGGTGAATTTGTGAGTGCAGCTGCATTTCATAGGAAACCGGGGAAAAAGGCCCACTCTGCAAACACCGAATTTCCCTGTCATAAAGAAATCTCCCCAAAAGCCTAATATCAAGGAGATATGAAGAAAGATCATCTCTTGGAGATCCTCAACAATGGCAAAGATATATGGATCCACCAAATCAAGAATTTTTTTAATATTTTAACCCTTTTTTAATTAATATTTTAATAATAACCCGTCCGAAACTAAATTTGCAAATCTAGCCTATTTAGTCGCGCCAAACTAGTTGGCGTGACTAAAAGTACAGTCGCGCCAAACCGACTGGCGCGACTAAATGCCACGTCGGCGTGAACTGCCATGTAGGAATTTGGGAGGATCTGAGCAGCTTTGAGTCGCGCCAAACTCTTTGGCGCGACAGTGGTTTATGTCGCGCCACTCTGGTCGGCGCGACCAGAACTTCTGCTGCAGCATCAGAACAGCGACGGGCACGCGCGCCGAGGAAAAGAGAGCAGGCGGCCGAGAGAAAAAGGAGAGATGCAGGTGGAGGCTACTGCACGACGCTGCGTTACCATCAACTGGCCTTGGGAACCGAGGAACGGTGTCAGTTGCATGTGTGCTGATGAACGTCAACGAGAACCAAATCCTACCAAGTTGGCTGGTATTTTTTTCTTGAAGGATGTTGGCTGTGCTATTGAAGCCGGCCTCCAAAGTCTAAACATAAATACAATAGCTGATGAAAAAGGGAAATGTATATTTTAGATGGTAAATAAGGAAGTAATGATTACGTTAACCAAAAATATTTTAATCTATATTTTTCTACTCCCAACAAGATTTTTATTTTTAATAAATAAGATACCACATAGACAAAGATGATGAAGTAGCATGAGATTTACGAAGAAAGAGCAGAAAATGGTTTTATCTAAATGAAACTAGTGTTTCTTTATTTCCAAAATTTAAAACCTATTGAAATCACCATTGAAGTCATTGATTTTCATTTCATGAGTTTTCCATCTAATTTTAATGCAAGAATTAAATACCATGACTGGCCTATGAAAGAAAGAAATAAATTTATCATTAAAATGAGTTGTTTATTTGATAATTTTAAATTATTTTAAATAATGTGGCATGTTAGAGCAGGGCCAATGAAGTTGTCGGACGCCGCCGGCGATTCACCATCTCCATGTCACTCTCCGAAACGCTCCCATGTGTAGCCTGCCATAACGTAATACTTCCTCCGTCCATAAATATAAGGATTTATTGACTTTCAGCTAACTTGTTTGACCATTCGTCTTATTTAAAAAAATTATGAAAATACAAAAACAAATAAGTCATATTTAAAGTACTTTTAATGAAAAATAAATCATAACAAAATAAATAATATTTGTAGAATTTTTTTAAATAAGACAAATAGTCAAACGAGTAAGCTGAAAGTCAACAAATCCTTATATTTGTGGATAGAGGAAGTATTTAAGTACATTTGCTTCAGCGCACGGTGACCGGCCGAAAGCAAGCAGCTTTCTCGAGCGCGGTGCCTCAGCTGGCGACGAGATAGCACGAGTAGTACTAGTAGCAGACATGGGAGTAAAAGCAAGCAGCGCTCTCTCTCTCTCTCTTTACTCTCCGGTCACACCTCAACACCACACACCTCAACACATGTGCTCTCTCCCACATCACATCACTCCCATGTGTGCTCAACACATGTGCAGGCAGCAGATGAGCGGGTCCACTGTGGTGAAAATTTCAACGCAGTATCCCCACCTGCATCTCTCCTTCTCTCGGCCGTCTCGCTCTCTTCCTCGGCGGGCGTGCCACGTAGAGTAACCCGATGCGTCCGGTGGTGCATAGCGTGAAGTCTGGTCGCGCCGACCAGGATGGCGCGACAGGAAGCTCTGTCGCGCCAAATACTTTGGCGCGACTCAAAGCTGCTCAGATCCTCCCACGTTCCTACGTGGCAGTCCACGCCGACGTGGCATTTAGTCGCGCCAGTTAGTTTGGCGCGACTGTATTTTTAGTCACGCCAACTAGTTTGGCGCGACTAAATGGGCTAGATTTGCAAATTTAGTTTCGAACGATTATTATTAAAATATTAATTAAAAAAGGGTTAAAATATTAAAAAAATTCCCAAATCAACCCATACCATATTCCAGAGAGGACACCACTCCGAGAAATCAGCATCGGCAGCCAAGGATGACATACACCAAAAGGGATACAAACCCTATTCACTTTGGGTCAACACATTGAGATACATTATTAGAACCCAAAGGAAGACTCCTTGGCCAAAGCCCAAGAAAGATATCACTCCGGCAAGTCCACGGTCATCGCAGAAATCACCCAGGATGGAGAAAAGGCCAAAATACAGTCATCTGGACTCATCCTGGGCCATACACCGGGGAGAGGCCTTATGAGGACCCCATGGACCACTACACCAAAGCCCAAGGCCATAGGGGCCAAGGGGGGGTCAGCCGACCTGCTACAGTAGGTCGGCCGACCTGCTACAGTGGCCATTCTGGCCCATTTTTCTATGACGGTTCCCCACCGACGTACCAAGGTCGGTTCTGCCTGCAATCAATGCCATCAATGCCGGGAACCGCCTCAATTCCACCGCCTTTGGAGGGCTATAAATAAAGGGGTACCCCCCTCCCCTCAAGACACACAAGAAGGAGAGCCTCATTCCACTCCCAAGGGCCTAGGGTCCCTTGTATACTAGTAGAGTAGGGAGAGAGTAGGGTAGAGGAGAAGGGCTGTCCTCCCTTTGTGAGGACTTAGCCCCAATCTTGTATCTTTGAGGATACTTATTTATAATACATTGTTCGTCGTTTGTTCATCGTTCGTTCGTCGTTCGTTCATCGTTCGTCGTTCGTTCATCGTTCGTTCGTCGTTCTTTCATCGTTCGTTCGTCGTTCATCGTTCGTTCATCTTCATCAAAGTAAGTATTCTCGATCTCCTATTGGATATAGTCAAGCCTTGGTTAAGCGTTCCTTGTTTGGTTGTGGATCCTTGGCTTGCTTATGAATTGAGTACTTCTTATCTAGATTAAGTTCTTTCTTTACTTGCTTACGGGATCATCGCTCTATTCATCTAGAGTGCCTTACCTCTCGCCCAGGTTAAGGTAGTAATCAATAGCTTGGACGTGGTGTCTAGGTTAGAGGTTACCTTTGTTTGCTGCGTGCTCCACGGTTTGTAGAGGTAGGCGGTAGGTGGTGACAGCCATATCCGTCCTTCGTAATCCTCCACGTTCGGGTATGTAGTAGGCCCTTTGGCCGGAGTGACTTGGCAGACCAGGTCTAAGGCGGTGCCCGAAGTAAGCAACTAGAGGAGAGATCTAGCATAGGTCTGGCAGTGAGGACTTGATTGCCCTGTTTGTCACGTGACCGTAGGACTGGCATTGGGACTTAATAGCCCTAGTGTCACGTGTCCTAGCTAGTAGAGGGTTGCCGGTAGGTGGTGACTGCCCTGCTGTGTTTAATCCTCTCTTTTCCAGAAAGAACCTCATCCATAGGAATGCTCTCTACCCCAGTCTATCATCCTTCTTCGTGTCCTTGGACGAGCTAGACTAGAAGATAATCCCACTTCGTTCCTTTGGGAAAATATAAATAACGATACCCTTGAATACTCACGGGTGAAGTGCTACAACGGTATTCTCCGTGCGCTTGCGGATTTATTCGTGACGTAAGAAATACCAACACTCACTGACAATAGGCCCTGGGCCAAAATCTGGTGTCAACAGTGCGTGGCGTGTGTGGGTGCGTGCGCGCGCGCGAGTGTGTGTGTGTGTGTGTGTGCGCGCGCGTTAGGTAGATGATGTAGCAATTGTACATGCGCTGATTTTTGCTTCACTCTTGACCATTTTTCCACCATAGATACCCTACCATCAAGAAATAACCAATGAACTTCCTTGCTTGTGACACAAGACATGCTCCAGGGGGGGGGGGTGGCTTCGAGTAAAGAATAATGAAGGAATAACCAATGGCTTAAAAGGAATAAAATAAAACCAATGGCAAAATAAGGAATCTATTTCTTTCGGTGGTAAGGAAGGAATAACTATTCTTCTCAGTGGAAATTATCCAATCCCCATTGCATCTCACACCAAATCCCCAAATCCCTGAATCACCACATCCCCAATATTAGTAACCAGAGATTGGCCTTACGGCTCCACATGGCGTCCCAATCTAGAGAACTGCTAGCCCTCAGTGATGGTCTCCTTGCTGAGATCTTGATCCGACTCCCCACCCTCTCCCAACATTGGCCATGCTTGCACTGTCTGTTCAGCGTTCAGCCGTGTCATAACCAGTCACTCCTTCCTCCGTCACATGTACGTGCTCCACCCTCCCTGCCTCCTAGGCTTCTGTACCTTGATGGGTGAGTTCCAACCAGTCAATCCACCTCACCCCCCTACCGCCACTGATAGCCTTGTTTGTAGGCTGGCCATCGCTTCCCCATCTCCAATCCTTTTTCTAACCAAAACAGCCGCCGCCTCCTCCTCGATCCTCCTCCTCGCTCCTGGTCCACGCCGGCTCTGTGCGATCATTCTCTGCCTCACCGTCGTCGCTCCATCCAACCTCCCCCCCCCCCCCCCCCCCCCCCCGCTCCCCTCCAACCACCTCAGCGACGGCCTCGCTGTCCTAGTCCCTCTCCAAGATCCGTCGGTGTTGTGGCGGAGCGGCGTCTAAGGTGGCGCGTCGGCGCCCTTCTTTTCCTCCACAGTGCAATGTCCACCTTGGGCACGACAGATCCACGTCGTCTAGGGTTTTGGCGAGATCTTGCGGCATGGCGGTGCGGCACTTTGTCCACGGCACCGCGGCGGTACAGCATGGCGCCCATAGCAGTTTTCCTCCATTGTGTGTCGGTACCCTTCTTCCTCTACAGTGCGATGTCCACCTCGAGCACGACAGATCCATGTTGTCTAGGGTTTCGGCGAGTTTCGGCGGTGCGGTGCGGCATTAACGGCAGCGCGGTCTTCCTCCAAGGCGACGAGTGGATCCGAGCGGTAGCCAGAGCAGCTTTTTTATTTATTTCTTGGATTTAGTAATTTGTAGCGGCGAGTGAAGTTATGGTGCGGTGCTACAATGTTATTTTATTGAGGCCATTTTGGTGCATCCGCCACCGCCACGGTTTATTTGTAGCGATGGAGACGCAACGGCGGGCCGCCATCCCTGCCGCTACAGTCATTTTTCAACCGCTGCTCCAGCCTACTTTTGTTGTATTGGCTATGCCAAGCAATACGGCATGATCGGGTACCACGTCAGATCGACTTTACATATTAAACCGAGCGATGACCACGCTGACACAGGCTGGTCACGCTGACCCGGCAGGTGTGAATAAGTCACACCAGACCCTTTGGCGTGTCCGACCCTGGGACGACTTAGCCGCCAGTCGTCCAGTGGTGGTGTTGTTGTTGTTGTTGTATAAATTGCAACAAGCTCTTAGTGTTTCCCCCTGGCATATTCTCTATAGTGAAGTACTCCCAGACTAGTGACTTCTTTCTCCGACGTCTTGATGTGGTTTGAGGGGTCATCTCAGCACTGATCAACTAATTTTCATGAATCATCTCGCCGCCATTGACCATGTCATCACTACATGAATAATTTTGTTATTCGTGGTGGTGGTGGTTGGGGTGGGGGGGGGGGGGGGGTGTACTAGAAGAACTTTGTTGATTAAACACTTTTTCTTTGTTTCAAACATTATTTAATTTATATTTTAGTAACATCATGTGCCAAATAGTATTTTCACAGTCTAGACCACTTGGTCATGCCAGAACAGGTGGTGTGACATATATGGCGGTCCACTACCAGAAAAACGATTTGTAGCGGTGTTTCCAAAATGATCGTAGCGGCGAGAAATCGCCCGTCGCTACAGTATTTTAGACATTTGTATCGGTGGTTCGTAACAGGGGTTTACCATTTGTAGTAGCGGGCCATCTAACAAACCGTCGCTACAAAAAGCGGCCCAACCCACCCAGCCACAGCGACCCATATGCTATATATACGAAAGGAAACCCTAGGTTAGCCAGACCCTCCTCATCTCCAATCCTTTTCTTCTCCAAAACTGCCGCCACCGCCTCCTCGATCCTCCTCCCTGCTCCTGGTCCAGGTCGACGCCAAGCGAATTGCTCTACCTCACCGCCATCGCTACATCCAGCCTCCCTCCTCGCACTCCCCGCTCCCCTCTCGCTCCCATCAATCGCCAAGATCCATCGGCGTTGCGGCGCAACAACGTCTACAACAGCGTGTCACCACCCTTCTTTCTCCACAACACGACGTCCACCTCGGCCATGACAGATCCACGTCGTCTAGGATTTCAGCGAGTTTCAGCGACGGTGCGGCACTGTGTCAACGGCAGCGCAATGATGTGGCATGGCATCCACGGCAGCGCGGTCTTGCTCCACGGCAACGAGTGAATCCGGGTGTCGAAGCAGCTTTTCTTTTTGGATTCATTTGTAGCGGCAAGTGAAGTTATGGTCCTCTGCTATACTTCTTTTGTTGCGCGGGCATCCGCCTCCACCGCAGTTTATTTGTAGCGACGGAGACGCAGCGGCGGGCTGCCATCCATGCCGCTACAGTAGTTTTTCAACCGCCGCTACAGCCTATTTTTGTTGTAGTTGTCATGCCAAGCAATACGGCATGAACGGGTGCCACGTCAGATCGACTTTACACACATCGGACCGAGCGACGACCACGCTGACCCAGGCTAACACACTACCCGATGGGCGTGAATAAGTCACGCCAGACCCTTTTGCGTGTCCGACCCTGGGACGACTTAATTAGCCGCGCGTCGTCCTGTCCCTCCCCACTCCCTCCTTTCTTGCTCCCTCACAAAAGCGCTACAACCATGGTGTTTTGAAACCCCACCGCAAAATCCAGCCTCGGGAGGCGGCGATTCCGGTCCAAATCAGCGGGCCTTGATCCCCCAAGGTATCTCTCCTTTTCCCACTAATAAAATTTTGTTCTTATTGCGTTCTTAGGCGGATGCGTGGTTGATAGGGTTCGGTTGGCAGAGAATTGAAATTGGTGATTCAGTATGAATCGAGGTTGATCACAGGCCACATGTCGCTGGATTGATAGATTGTAATGCCTGCTTAACGTGTAGGATGGCTTGCATGTGGTTTCCTGTAGGATGGGCATAGGGTAGATATATATGGTAGGCCATTTTTTGTTGTTGTTGTTGTATAAATTGCAGCCAACTCTTATGTTCCCCCCTCGCATTTCTCTATAGTGAAGTGCTCCCAAACTAGTGACTTCTTTCTCCGACGTCTTGATGTGGTTTGAGGGGTCTTCTCAGCACTGATCAACTCATTTTCATGAATCATCTCATCACCATTGACCATGTCATCACTATAGGAATATTTTTGTTGTTGTGGTGGTGGTGGTGGTGGTGGTGGTGTTGAGCGTGCGTGCGCGCGTATGTGTGTGTGTGGTAGATGATGTAGCAATGGTACATGCACTGATTTCTGCTTCGCTCTTGTAAAAAAAATTATTTGGATGGTTCACTTTTATTGACTCACATGGGTCGTTAATTATATGTTATCATTATTGTTCGTTCGTTCATAATGCTAAAGCCTTTTATTTTTGACCTCGGCCTAAGAAAGCCTTTTGTTTAACTCTTTGCCTCCGGCATTCCTTGTGTTCTGTTGACACTTTTCGCCCCACTTGGGCCAGGATGATGATTATTTTTCCTTTTTTATTCGGGACAACAAGAAATTATATATACTGGTGTTGTTCCAATAGTTTCCATATGAAGATCTGCACATGATGCTCTAGGCACTGATTTCAGGAAGTATAACCAGAAACTGAGGTGTCCATGGTTCACAGATGAATCCGTTCAGCATTATTTTCCGTTTTAAGTCATGGTATACTAGTTTACTGGCATCTCATTTCATGATGCTGGGATATCTACCTTAATGGTCTATCGCTTGCTGCTAACATCCCATCAACCTTGAAAATGTCATACTCCCTCCGTCCCAAAATATAATGTACATCTAGTTTTGTTCTAAGTCAAACTTCTTGAACTTTGACCAATAATATCTAGAAAATCATAAAGATTGACAACATGAAAATGCTTTTCCTAGATTCATCTTAAAATGAACTTTCATGATATATAACTCTCTTACTTTAAAATAATATATATTTTTAGATATTGTTGGTTAAAGTTCAAAAAGTTTGACTTAGGACAAAACTAGATGTTCACTATATTTTGGCATGGAGGGAGTACAGTAAAACTTGTCTATGTTGGTGAGAACCAGCATGCATCTGTTTAGTACAACTACAAAATAACTTCAATGTTGATCCTATGATTTACAAAACTTTTTGTATGGGACGTCAGATTGTAACCCAATGGTGCACACATTCGAGTGGAGAGGCTACATGCGATGGGTACACATATCCAAAAAGAGAACTATGCATGGTTCTTAAGGAAAAAGGCCAAGTAGCCGTAGCGTCCAGAGCTATGCTCCAAGCAGAGCAACACAACACCAGCGTTCACCGCGCAGACCTGGCACACTTTCAAGAGGTAAAGACTTATGTAAGCATTACCCATTTGGAATGCTAAAGTTCCTTTCCCGTGACATGCCACCCTCATTGCGAAGCCACACATGCAGGACATGGTCGTCAGGTGAAGCCCTCACGACACAGTGAGAGAGCAGGTGCCGTCCTCCGTGTCACCGACGACGTACAACGCCCGCGGTCGGTACAACTGTGGCACCGGTGGGAGCGTGATGTGGGAGAACTCTACTAACCCAGTGTCAGCAAAAGCAGCACTTTGCCCTTATGATACTTCCAGTAGATATGCCTAGCGGCATGCATTGACGGGTAGTGGGATTGGTCATGGAGCCATAATGATGGGAGCGCCACTCATCGGTGTCGGAGCTGTAAACGTGAGCTCGTAGTCGGCTCTTGAAATCCGCCGGAAGAGACACTAGGCAGAACGACGGCAAGGGGGTGTCATTACTGCGACAAGCCAGGAGAAAGCAGATCTGAAAGGAAATATAGTTGTCGAATTCCTTGGGTCCCGTGTGGCGGCTTAGGATGATGCGTCACCGGGAGACAGGGGGTTGGCGAACTGATCCCGGCTGACGAGGACGAGAACGCCATCTCGACAGTCTCTAATGCGCCATAGCTGTTCGCCCAAGAGACCCGTGAGCCAGAAATTGCCGTCGCGGACGGCGGCGGCGACGTCACGGTTGGAGCAGATCTTGGCGCGATGGAAGGCACGGAAGGTCCCGTCTTCATGGTTAACGAAGCCTACTGCTCACGAAGCACCCGATGGTCTGCAATGACTATCTTCAAAGAAGAAGATCTGTTACCAGTAATCAAAAGGAGTAATGTTAGAGTCACGAAATTCCCACGCAACTCCCACGCACTGAGTCCTACGTGGCTTCAAAAATGAATCGCTCTCCGTGAATTAAGAAGAGGCCCACCTAATCTTATCTTATATTTACTAATCGGAGGCTCCTTTTGAAGGCCTCACGTTAATCGGAGAAAAATGCTAGTAATTCTGAGAAAAAGCAAAACATCCGACCGTCGAATTAGATATGTAACACTCCATAACCACAGGATCTTACGTGATCCATCCCACAGCTCCCGGTATGGTCCATCCCACATCTCCCTGTACGGTGAGAATCCAGTGCGGACGGACCCGGCCCTCGCGTCGTCTCGACTGAGGCGACTTGGGGGCGACTCCAGCGCCACCACCATAACAACCCCAACGAGCACCTCGACGGCCGCTGTCGTCGCAGCCGGCGGCGGCGGCAGCCAGCGGCAGGGCCGCACAACCGGCTCCTGTCCGCAGTCCTGTTCTGTTTTGCCTCGTTCCTATTCCCCCGTTCTTCTTCTCGCTGGATCTGCAGCACTTGGAGGCAACCTCGCCGGCTCCGGCCATCTCCAAGCAAGGACCACCCTGTCCACACCGGATCCGCACTCTCCCAAGCAGGATCTCGTGTTTCCCCTTCGTTTTGGGGGGCGGGAGTGGAGGTCCATGGCGAGGTCTCGTGTGGGTGCGGAGGTGGGCGTCCCCATGGTGGTGACGCTCGATTTGCGCCAGGCGACGAGGATGAAGCTGCGCGAGCTCGCGGCTAGTCGCTGTGGCGTTCGGGGGCTACCCCGGCAAATGGCTAGCTGCGGTGACGCAGTGGCGCACGGCAACGGCGCGATGGCGGGCGCGACGGGCGTGGTGCCGTGAGTGCTGCGGCCGTTGCTTGCTGTGGTGGAGCAGCGCTACATGGTGGCGTCGTGGTGGCGACTTGGCGGTGCCGTGGTGGCGCAGCCAGCTATGATGTTCTCTTCATATCTGTGCGGCCCTGCATCGACATGAGAGGAGTGCCCGGCGAAAGCCAAGCTCGGCTGTGTACCGGTGCTGGCAACGACGACGTCCTCGGACGCCGTTCTCCTCGTTGGAGGCGTTGCTATGGCGCTCTGAACGGCCCCCTCAAGACAATGCTGGATATTGGGATCCCGTGCAACGAAAGTGTCGTGGGTTGAGCGCAAGGAGGTGCTTCACCTCCGCACGGCCCCATCCGGTGAGCTTCAGCAGCGGCATGCAACAACCTTCATGCTCCAGTGAGTGTTTATGTGTTCCTTTGTCTCTCTTCGTACTTGGCTGCGGTCTTGGCCTTGTCATTGGCTATCATTATGGCTCGGCGGGTGTCTTACTGCTGGCGCCTCTACTTCGTCGCCGGACTCCTTGTTGATGGAGTTATCAAATCATATGCCGTGTGTGTCCACGTTTGTTGGCCATCCCTCCTTCGTGGATTCCTCCCCACAAAGGGCGTCGGATGGCGGCTCGTGGAGACCGGATGCTCTGGGAAAGGTAACCTCGTCAGCTTGAAGGGAGATCGGCGTTGTCCAGCTCGCAGTGGTCGGAGTGCCTCCCTCACCTTTAGTCCCCATCCTGTTGGGCGGCCCTTTCGTCCCTCAAGGATTCCTCCCCTTGTTGGAAGGTGGAGGGTAACAACGGGGCGGCGTAGCTACGAGGGGTGGGTGGCGGTGCAAAGACCGTTGCGGTGAAGGCAAGCATGTTGTTCGGTGGTGGCGTCTTGTTGAAAAATGGTGGTTGCTTTTAACTTGTGTTCAAGATTAAGGCTAGTATGTTGTTTCCTAAGTTCATGGTGTTTTGTCGCCTCCACTTGTATGAGCCCGTTAAGCTTTGGGCATGCTGTTGTAATCTGTGGCTCGGCCACAACCTTTGTAACCATTGATGGACGGGCTCTGGCTCGTCCCTTTATATCAATGATGAAATTCAGGTGGGGATTCCCCCCCCCCCCCCCCCCCCCCCCCGGTGACCAGTCAAAAAAAACATCTCCCTGTACGGCCGAAGGCTGACTCGGGAGGAGGAGAATAGGGCACCGCCGCCACACCACGGAGCTTGAGGAGGGAGGCCCGCAGCCACCAGACTGATCGATCAGATCACTCCCCATTAGCCTCCACGCGGTCGTCGTCCATGGCATCTCCTGTTGAGTACGTATTTAGCCACTCTGTAGATTAATTAGGCCCGATTAATCCAGTTCGATCTATTCTTTTAGGAGAATTCATCTGCAATTGATCGAGTTCCTCTTTCGGTATCTCCAATTGAGTATTTAGCCAGTTCGTAGATTAGTTAGGCCCGATTAATCCAGTTCGATCTGCAGATTCTGCATGTTCTTAATTTGAGGAGATTTCATCTGCACTTGATCGAGTTCCTCTTTTGCTGGTAAGAATGATGACCAGGCAACACTGCTCGGCCACAATATATAGCAGAGACTTGAGAGAAGCAGTATTGCATACATCTCTGCCGCACCTGCAAGCAAGCCGCTCGAGCGCTTGGTATCCAAGCCCAGGTACGACACTCCAACAACTCATGCTTCCAGTACCTCTAGGTGAGCCTTTTGTCCGGAAAAAGAAACTCAAGGTGAGGCCCGTTTCGATAGCTTCCTGATGCGTGTGTTCTTTGGTGCATGTGTAGGTGACAAAGAAACTGGAAGCCGCGGTAAGCCTCATGGAGTCTGGAGATATTCCAATCCGTGTCCCAGGCACAACGCATGGCTATCACCTCATATATGCTACGGCTACTGCTCAGATGTACTTATACATCTGTATCACGATAACATGAACTGAGGAAACCAGTAGAAAACATGAAAGAGGAGTATCAACAAGAAAAAGAAGCTGAGTAAAACGAGTTCACTATTAATTTGACTGCCGAACGAAACCAATGGCCTGGATTTGCCCCGATGGTGTCACGAGAGGACTACACGCGATTGTCAAGCTAAGTGGTCTTAGCTGTGCATGCATCTTCTGTTCATGTATTCTTTTCATCTCAAAGATCCTTCCTGTATGGAGAAAAAGGTGACTGTCTAACACACACGCACACACACAAAAGAGAATTTATGAAGATAAAGATTAAGGTGAGTGTCTAATGCATGTTCATGTTCTTCTAGGCTCCCTAAAGATTATACAAGTGATGTTCCTGTAAATCTAAAAAACAACAATCCAAGCATGTGTACAACTAGGAATCTTTTGGCATACTGTATGCTTATATCAAAGTACTACTGAAAAATAAGAAACTGCTAAGTATCAAATCTTGGAGCATGCTTGGATTTTACAAACAAGAGATGCGACTTAGTCGAGCATGCTGAAAGCTAAGATAATCTGGCTAGCTGATTGCATATGCCTTCTATATCGGCATGTCAATATGCATCATCCAGGAATATTTTTGTTCATAGAACTAAATTGTATTTCTAAGTGTAAATGCTTGAACATGTAGTTTTCTAATTACATACTGCTGCATGACCTGGATTTGTGTATATAGGTGTTTTTGGCACTTTTCCAATATCTAAAATTTGAGGTGCATTATGTTTGATAGTTAATTTGAATTATTTACTGGAACTATTGTTGCATGTTAGAATGTGTTGTATCCATAATGTTATGTGCTTAATTGTGACAAATCACTGATAATAATATTCCTTCAGTTTTTAGCTAGTCACATAGGACACAAAAAACTGTATTTGTTTTTCGTTTTTCTTTCTGATTACGATGTTGGAATGACACATTTTACTGTATTATTCAGTAACATGGCTTTCCATAATGTTGAGAAAAATACTTTCTATTTCTTGGGATTTCTTCTGGCGAATTAGATTCCTTTACCAATATCTTTTTTCAGCTTAAACTAAAAGTTTTTGTACAAAATCAAAAATTAGATTCCTTTAGTACGTATCGTTCATTCGAGCACTGGGCAAGCAAAACAAAGCTTAAGAGTACAAGAAAAAGGAAGCCTCTCTACATTAATTTGATTACATCTCGGTAAGTCATTTCAATTAGATGGCTTCTAAGTATCAAAAAAAAAATTAGATGGCTTCTTTTTCATAAGTTTGTAATGCACCTAATAATTTAGAAGGAAATTGACAATAATACATGTTTGTCTCCATTCAATTGCTAACGATATATTTAAACAAACTTAAAAAAATATATTTCTTATACAATTGAGAACGCTTTCGCAAACAAGATAGTTTATGCAATAGTTACGTTGCTATGATTTTCTAAAGTTTTCCTATGTTGGACCTATGGGTGAGAATCAGTGTCAGTAATCCGCATCTCTTTATGAATTTCTATATTTTGTTTCTTTAAAGATGTGACTTTTGTTGCAACGTATCAACGACACTTAATAAAAAAGTTAGTCCTCATTCATGTATATTTGTTCTCTGCACGGAATCCTAAATTCAGCACAAGTGGCAATTTTCTTATATTTGTTCCCTTCAGTTTATAATATAAAAATCTTAGAAATCTAAGAAAAGTTGTGCTAAATTCATATACTAAAAGGCTGAAGGGAATATACTGGAATATGAAATATACAAGCATGTCAGCATGTGCAATGATCCAGCAATACAGTATTGTTTTAGTTGTTAATTAACCCTGAAAGTGTGGCCTAATTCTTATTGTCTTGTGTCAGACCCCATTTCTGGAATCTACTGTGCATCCTGTATCAGTCCCTGGATCAGTAGCTGATACGCACAAGAACACAGATATGATAATCAAAAGCATACTTCGAATAGGTAAATAAGTAAGATACCTGATATAAGACCTTTAGTGGCGGTACGACAAGGATTCAAAACTATCCAGGTCAATACGGCCAACTAACGGTGAAGCAGACAGCGGAAACCATGGCCCAACGCCACAAGCAAACTTGAGAAGCAGAACCGAAAACCCAATCGTCGTCATCTTCTACGAAGTCTTCTCCCACTAAACCAACAATTGCAAACACGTGAGTACATAAGGTACTCAGCAAGCCCTACACTACACAAGGGTATATATATACATGCATATTTGGTCTTAGCAAGGAATAGGCGGTATGGTTCATTTGCAGCAAGCAACTTTTATGCAAGGTTCACTAAAGCATGTGAAGGAATTCTTAGATAAAACAGAGAAGTACTGTCAATATTTTAGTTGGTTGGCCCTGGGGGAGTATGAGGCATTCCCGCCAGTTCCCAAGTTTTAGTTGGGCCTTCTGACCTCAATGGTCATACCGACCCGGCATCCATGCCATCACTTCCAAAACACGAGCAGACTACTGCTCACTCACACTTCAAGGAATGAGAGGTGGCTAATCATATCGAAGCTCAACATAGATGTGTCATATGCCGTGACAACGTCCATCCGGATGAATTTTACACTCTGCAGAGGTTGTACATCTTTCCCCACGGGCTACGCACCCTTAGCTAGAGGATACGTAACGCCTAGCCCATCTTCTCCGAGTACCACACACAATGCCACCTACGAACCAACCCAGGGGCTTTTCATGAGACTACAATAGTCTTCATGTGGAACCACAGCACATTTAATGTGGGGATCTCGGGCCGGAGCTCCTAAGCAATACAAACTCCGGAGTCTTCTCCTGGTTGCTCGTTTGCGCTACTGCCCTCCAGGTGGATCAAAGTGGTAGGCACCAAGAAGGTAGGGTAAGTCCTTCCCATACAGGTTCCTTGGTTGTGCGAGAATCATCTTGTTAAAGGTTGAATGAACCGGTCCTTATGTGGCCGGGCAAGCGCCATGTCTCCCACACTAGGGGACTATTACACAATCCATCACGCCATCAATCACTTACTAATGGCCTTGCCCGCAATCCAACCATCCCATCACTGTCTCCATCATCATCACCTAACACGGTTGTGCTACTCCCAACCCTAAGTATCACGCACACCACCAAACTCATTTCACACAGTTGTAAAGTATATATGTGAGTAAGGTGTGGCAATGTAGAAACATTGCGAGGGGTCCTAAGCAATCTAGTAACAAGGTGATCGTGCCATCATAGAAATGATGGAACTATCCTAAGGTTATCAAGGTGACAGGTAAACAAGGGTAAACAAGGATTCATGTATTAATGCCGAAATAATGGCATTAATAACAGTAAGCAAATAGGACCATAACTACGCAATCAGTAAAATAACAAGTAATGCATAGTACGAGAACAGGCCATATAGGTGCATTGCGAAAACAGTAGGTTCAATCATGATCAAGGAGAAGTAGAGCTTGCCTGAAAACGCTATCCTAATCTTCCGATTCTTGGTCCTCAGATCTTCTGTCGAAGTTGATGTCTTCGAGTCCTCCTCTTAAGCTTGTATCTTCTGACTCGTCCTCGGGCTTGGATTCTTCAACTCATCCTCGAAGCTTGGATCTTCTAGATCTTCCTTGAATTCTCCTGGCTCTTCCTCGGATTTCGTGTAAGCTAGCGCATAGAAATATAACGTATAAATAACTACCGCAAAAGAGACAAAGATCGAAAAGAACCAACAAGATCCAATTAACTCCAAAAAGAATCGATAAAACTCCAAGAAGAACGGCTATGTTTATGCAATGCATATTTATTTATGAAAGATTATTTACTGCAAGTTTTATTCATGGCCTTGTGAGGGCCATATTCACCTAGACAAACTATTAATTATCTAAGTTCTCTTAAAAGGGGAAAGGTGCAGGGTTTGGCATGAAACTTCATTTACTGGAGCCTTAGAATGAGGATGATGAGGTGCATATGCTTCATTGATGGTGATTGCGTGCATATCTATTATATAAAAACTTAAGTTATTTCTATTAAAGATCATGGGTGGTTCAGGGGAACGGACGTGCAGATGCAGAGGCGTATAAAATCTAGGCATGCATGCATGATATGAATGCATGGTCGCAATTGAAATAGCAATGAGCAACAATTCCAATAAGATTCAGTGAAAGATCAAATATAAACAAGATCGGTAAATCAATAAAGTAAAGTGACGATTAGTGGCAACATGGGATTAGGTTTGGTTGAACGATGTGGAATGATACGGCGAGATTGACTGGATTCAACACCATAAAGCGAAAGAATATTTGTGTTATGCGAGATTAGCGGCGGATGATATAACGAGATAGGATTTGTTGCGAGAGGGAAACTTAGGGTATCGATGACTTGTACATCCGGTGTGGAGCTCTAAAAGCAGTACCCAAAAGGTACTACGCGTTGCTACGAACGCGTGAGCGTAAGAATCGCTCAAAACAGAGCTCGAATGGAAAAGATATCGGTGTTTAATGGTTCTAGGGGCTTGTTTACAATTACAGAAAGTTATAGGGACCTATCTGTAATTACAGAGAAGGTTAGGGGCTTTGGTGTAAAATGTGAGGGCTGAAAGGTAATTATGGAAAAGTATGGGGGTGTTTCTGTAAAAAGTGGGGACCTAAGCATAATTATTATAAAGCTCAGGGGCTTATCTGCAAAACTGACAGATCTGGGAATTTCCAGGGAATTTAGGATTTATTTTTGTACTGGAAAAGGCATGAACCGAGTCCACGGTTATGTGAACTGGGTCCACGGGAGTGGTTCATGGAGATCTATGGTGGACTGGAGTGATCTAGACCGTTGGATCTAAGATAGATGGCTGGGATTTAATGAAAACGAAGGGGTATATCTGGGTTCTAATCTCGGCCGTTGGTGGAGGGATGGACGGTTGTCGCGTCTCCGGCGAGGTGGGTGGCGGCTGGAGACAGTGGGGGCGGCGGCGATTCGCCGGAGCTCGCCGGATCGGCGCCCCGGTGACCTATTTGCGACGAGATGAGGTCCAGGAGGAAGAGGAAGAGATGGCGAGTTCACCTGAGGTGTCGGTGCGCTGCGGAGTGGCTTGACGACGGCTTGCGACGGAAGGGGGCGGCGGCAGTTCGTCGGCGATGTTGGGGAAGGGGTTGCCGAGGCGGAGAGATGGCGCTGGTCGTCTACGCCCCCGCGAAACTAGGTGGTGACTCGGCAAAGGCGGAGGCCGCTCAAAATCGCGCGGCGTCGAGCTCTCGACGGCTCTAATGGCGACGGCGGAACGGGCTTAGGGTTAGGGTTTCCGAGACAGCGGCGGCTTCGGGGAAAGGGAGAGAGAGGCTGGTGCGGCGGAGGGGAGAGAAATGCAGGGGCTCGGGATCAATTTATAGGCGGAGAAGCTCTACGCCGTGGACCTTATCCGGCCGGTCAAGAACGGCGGTGGCGTCCTTATCTTCTAGGTCAGCGCAGGGTCAAAGAAAAACGGCGCCGCACTATCGTTCACGTGGTCAAGCTGGTGCGTGTCAGGTCGGCGCCGCAAGCCGAACGGCGGCGATTAAGTTGGCCGGCAGCTGGACGGCGATGAGGAGGTTGCAGCAGCTGTGAGAGCGCGAAACGCGGGAAAAGATTGCGGCGCCGCTCTGCGCATGCTGACCACGAACAGGTGCGAGCTGGCGTCACTTCGGTATGGCAACAGCGCTGGAGAAAGCGACGGGGAGAGAGAGCAGAGAGAGAGATCGAGAGAGAGCGAGAGAGGTGAGCTGGAGGTAGGGGACGACGGGCGCTGGGCCGGACCGGGCCGCAACGAGCCGAAGTGGGCCGGACCAGGAAAGGGAAAGAAAGGAAGCGGCCCACTCGGGATTTTTCGGAAAAGAAGAGAAAGGGAGAGAAGTTTGGGCCGGGTTAACGTAGAATTGGACTGGGTTTTGGCCCAAAGGAAAGAAATGTTTTTAAACATTTCCAAGATTCAAACAAACTCAAGTTTTGAATAGAATTTCAAATAACAAATTCAAACAAACACTCAAAATAAAACAAGGAAATCAGGGTAATGCAGATGGAGATATTTTATGCTGGTTTTAAATTCCAAATTTTCAAATTCAAGGTGAATTTGCTAGGGTTTAACATATAAATTTTAATTTGTTGTAAATTCCAAAGTTCAAACTTTTAGTAAATATTAAATGTAAACAAACACTTGAGCATAGATTTTATATTTTGAAAATTTCAGATTCAACTAAGTTTGAATTACTTTTGGTTAGTTTTATTTCTAAAATTTGATAGGGAGGAAAGAAATAAACAAAATTCAAAATCGAAGTGATTTTTATTCCATTTTAATTTTGATTTGAAATTTGGGCTGTTACCGATCTACCCCACTTAAAAGGAATCTCGTCCTCGAGATTCGAAGATCTTCTGGGTGGTGTAGAAATTTCTTGCGTCTTCTTGCTTGACTTGTGGCAACACCAAAACTTTTGTCAGAGATTTCCTTATACTGTGAGCTTCGATAAAAGATTCTTTCTCTCTTTGTGGTCTTCGACACTACAGATCGATGTAGCGGGGGTCTTTTCTTCAGGGTTGTATGGGGTCCTACCCCACTTAAAAGGATTTAACTCGGGGTACCAAAGATAACATTACATTGTGCTATGCTTTTCTTATCCAAAGGATTTAGACTTTTCTCATTATTCCATGGGCGGCCTTTCCAATTGCCTTTATTTCCAAATTAACCTCAAGGATCGGTGTATTAAGACTCTTATCCAGCTTTGGAGGTAAAATCTTCTCCATTGGTGTGGCTTGAAGTCCGTTCTTTTCTGAGTCATGATTTCCACTAGAAAACATTGGAACGTACAAAACCATCTATGCCATGTTATTCGATTATCCAATCTTACTGTGTTCTCACTTATGGAACTTGGCGGCACTTCCAATCCATCAGGTAGGGGATTCCAAGATAGTGGGTGGACTACCCCACTTAAAATGATTTATCTTAGCGGATTCCATCTTAACATCTTTGTATCCAACAGAGAAGGGTTACCGAGTTTCCTTTGCAAGCCAAGTATTGTCGCATATATCACAATCACTGAATGGATATTGAACATCATCTCATCATATTTTATTCCACAAACCTGTTTACATAGTGGTTCACTACAAACATTTAAGGTATTCCGAGTACACACGTGACAAGCACAGATTCTACTACTATTCCAGTGACTTACTCCTTCCAGATAGAGATTTGTGGTATCTTGTGATCATCTTCAGAGGTCATTGAGGTGGGGAGCTTGGGTTGAATTGGTATGAGTGTCAATGCTGTATTGGTCGGCTTGAGGACAGTCTGCTATATAGTGTCCTTTCCGCTTGCATAGGTAACATTTCCGATGTCCTCGTGGGGTCTTCCCGACATATCCTTCTCGTTGCTCTCCGTCATTCTGAGGGCAGGTAGCCGGGTTTTTACAGTGAGCTGAGGATTTGAGGAGCTTCTTCTGTCTTGCTTTCTGATATCTTCGTCTCCTGCGACGATATCTTTTCAGTTTCTGAGATTCTTCTTTCTGTTTATCCCTGTGCACATTGACATTCTGCTCTTCATCCATAACGATATTTTGTTCTTCTTCCACAACGATTTCTTGTTCTTTGTCGTTTTCCCATTTTGACCAAGCATCTTCAAGTAATATGGTCCGGTTCATCAGAGTATTGAAATCTGGGTAAACATGGGTGACCAGCTGAACATTCAGTCTATGGTTAAGTCCTTTCCAAAAGCGATCTTGCTTTTTCTTATCAGTCGATATTTCTTCTGGAGCATAGCGAGAAAGCTTCATGAACTAGCGAATATACTCCTGCACTGTCATAGTACCTTGTTTCAGGGAGCGAAATTCATCCGCTTTCATTTCCATAATTCCTTCAGGGATATGATGGTCACGGAATGCATGCTGAAATTCTTCCCAGCTGATGGTGTCTGGTTCTACTTTTGCTTCAAGGAAATTATCCCACCATTCAGTAGCTGCTCCGATTAGTTGATGTGATGCAAACATTACCTTTTCATGATCATTAGCATTGACAACATTGAGCTTCTTATCAATGCTCCTGAGCCAGTCGTCAGCTGCCAATGGGTCATCATCTGTGTTGTCGTAGACAGGTGGCCTGAGTTTCATAAATTCCACTATCTTAGAGCTGATTCCATGTTTGTTCTGTTGTTCTTGTGAAAGAACTTGCAACAGTTGGGTTTGCATGGCCATTACTTCTGCGAAGTTGACCGCTGGTGCTTCAGGAGTCTCATTACTACCTTGGTTGTTGTTACCTTCGGTCTCTTGGTTGTTTTCTTCTTCGTCGTTGTGACCTGTCTCATTATCCACGCTATTGGAAACGAAGGGTCTCCTTTTCTTTGCTTTCTGACGTTGTCGAGTAATTGGCTTCTTCCTTTTGTTGGTTCCACCTCTTGTAGTTCGTCCCGTAGGGTCACGATCTTCTGCTGCTTCTGAGTTGTGTTCTTGACAAGTCTGAACTTGGGCGGACTTCTTTGGCGGCATCCTGGTTTCACCCGCAGGGATTTAGGCAGTGGTTAGGAAAAAGGGTTTTTGGTCTTAGGCTATTTTTAAGCTGCTATTCTATTAGCAAACTGCTGTTATTGTTATTAAGTTGTTTAGCTTGATTAAAAGCACACAATCATAGAAAATAAGGAGCCAAAATCAACAAAATCATCGAATCACACAAACAACGTGATTTTATTTGTTGAGGTTTCATGTGTTCGTGCTAGGAACGAGGTTTCAGGCGTAAAGGTAGGATGACTATCGATTTTTGATTGTCCTCAAAACTCGACGACTAGTCCGTTGACCAAAAGGAATCGAGAGGGTCATATGACTTAGTCGGATAAAGAAAAACCCTGTTGCATTTGGAGGTGCTTCGTTGACTTGATGTTTTAGGATTATCCATGCACTTGTAACACTATTCCACGTCTTCTTATGACAAACACTGCCACTTCTCATTGCCCAAAGACAGATTTGCAACTCTCTTACAACTTTGATTATCATCAAGGTTACAAAATACCGTACATATACTAGTGGTGCCATCTTTCCGACGTATTGAACGAGGCTTGCAAGGTTGTTCTTCACAGAGAACCCATTATGACGCTTCTAGCACAAGTAGTATATTTATAAACTTCAAAGTTTAGGACACGTTACTGGGGTGTCACTTATCCTTGTTCATGTTTCTGAGTCATTCCATGCTCTTATTCACCTTCTCGGGACATTCGCCTATCATGTGTCCTTCCTGTTTGCAGTGGAAACAACGTCTTGGCTTCTTGGGCCGTTCAGACGTACCTTGACCCGATGCTTCATTGTCACCTTTCTTTTTCCGTCTGCGACGTTTTCGAGTATTCCGGGTTTGCAGGGCTTTGGTAAGGTCGGCAACTTCTTTCGCGATACTTCTCATTGTTTCTTCCAAATTGTCGATTCTTTCTACCAGGTTTATGACACTGCAGATTTGTTTGTTGTTCCCATTACTGTAATTTCCTTGCTCTTGAGTCTTTTCCGGTATTACAGATTCAATCTCTGCAGATAGTCCTGAAACTTGAGGCACTTCATTCCTCATGTTGGTCTCAACAGCTCTTGCTTCCTTGATTGGTTCGTAGAAGGGGCAATCAGCGAACTTATGTTTGGGGTTGCGGCAATTGAAACATGTCCTCTCGGTGCCCATTGCGGCATTGCCCTTGTTCTTTCTTTTGGGAGCCACATATGGTTCGCAGTAAACCTGATACAATCTGTCCTCTACTTCTATGGTCACATAGTCGGGGTCGTCCATTGGGTTGAATGTGCCTGTGCAGACATGGCGAGTTGAGAAGTGACTTCTGCGGATGGTCAGGAGAGGAACAGAAGATTTTCAAAGATCGGGGAAGAGGTACTATGGAAGATTTTGTAACTAGTTTTGAAAATAGTTATTTTTGAACGTGACAAATCCTAGGTTTTCATTCTACAGTGAAGTAATGCTCTGATACCACTCTGTCAGACCCCATTTCTGGAATCTACTGTGCATCCTGTATCAGTCCCACGCACAAGAACACAGATATGATAATCAAAAGCTTACTTCGAATTGGTAAATAAGTAAGATACCTGATAAAAGACCTTTAGTGGTGGTATGACAAGGATTCAAAACTATCCAGGTCAATACGGCCAACTAACGGTGAAGCAGACAGCGGAAAACCATGGCCCAACGCCACAAGCAAACTTGAGAAGCAGAAACGAAAACCCAATCGTCGTCGTCTTCTACGAAGTCTTCTCCTACTAAACCAACAATTGCAAACACGTGAGTACAAAAGGTACTCAGCAAGCCCTACACTACACAAGGGTATATATATACATGCATATTTGGTCTTAGCAAGGAATAGGCGGTATGGTTCATTTGCAGCAAGCAACTTTTATGCAAGGTTCACTAAAGCATGTGAAGGAATTCTTAGATAAAACAGAGAAGTACTGTCAATATTTTAGTTGGTTGGCCCTGGGGGAGTATGAGGCATTCCCGTCAGTTCCCAAGTTTTAGTTGGGCCTTCTAACCTCAATGGTCGTAACGACCCGGCATCCATGCCATCACTTCCAAAACACGAGCAGACTACTGCTCACTCACACTTCAAGGAATGAGAGGTGGCTAATCATATCGAAGCTCAACATAGATGTGTCATATGCCGTGACAACGTCCATCCGGATGAATTTTACACTCTGCAGAGGTTGTACATCTTTCCCCACGGGCTACGCACCCTTAGCTAGAGGATACGTAACGCCTAGCCCATCTTCTCCGAGTACCACACACAATGCCACCTACGAACCAACCCAGGGGCTTTTCATGAGACTACAATAGTCTTCATGTGGAACCACAGCACATTTAATGTGGGGATCTCGGGCCGGAGCTCCTAAGCAATACAAACTCCGGAGTCTTCTCCTGGTTGCTCGTTTGCGCTACTGCCCTCCAGGTGGATCAAAGTGGTAGGCACCAAGAAGGTAGGGTAAGTCCTTCCCATACAGGTTCCGTGGTTGTACGAGAATCATCTTGTTAAAGGTTGAATGAACCGGTCCTTATGTGGCCGGGCAAGCGCCATGTCTCCCACACTAGGGGACTATTACACAATCCATCATGCCATCAATCACTTACTAATGGCCTTGCCCGCAATCCAACCATCCCATCACTGTCTCCATCATCATCACCTAACACGGTTGTGCTACTCCCAACCCCAAGTATCACGCACACCACCAAACTCATTTAACACAGTTGTAAAGCATATATGTGAGTAAGGTGTGGCAATGTAGAAACATTGCGAGGGGTCCTAAGCAATCTAGTAACAAGGTGAACGTGCCATCATAGAAATGATGGAACTATCCTAAGGTTATCAAGGTGACAGGTAAACAAGGGTAAACAAGGATTCATGTATTAATGCCGAAATAATGGCATTAATAACAGTAAGCAAATAGGACCATAACTACGCAATCAGTAAAATAACAAGTAATGCATAGTACGAGAACAGGCCATATAGGTGCATTGCGAAAACAGTAGGTTCAATCATGATCAAGGAGAAGTAGAGCTTGCCTGAAAACGCTATCCTATTCTTCCGATTCTTGGTCCTCAGATCTTCTGTCGAAGTTGATGTCTTCGAGTCCTCCTTTTAAGCTTGCATCTTCTGACTCGTCCTCGGGCTTCGATCCTTCAACTCATCCTCGAAGCTTGGATCTTCTAGATCTTCCTTGAATTCTTCTGGCTCTTCCTCGGACCTCGCGTAAGCTAGCGCATAGAAATATTACGTATAAATAACTACCGCAAAAGAAATAAAGATCGAAAAGAACCAATAAGATCCAATTAACTCCAAAAAGAATCGATAAAACTCCAAGAAGAACGGCTATGTTTATGCAATGCATATTTATTTATGAAAGATTATTTACTGCAAGTTTTATTCATGGCCTTGTGAGGGCCATATTCACCTAGACAAACTATTAATTATCTAAGTTCTCTTAAAAGGGGAAAGGTGCAGGGTTTGGCATGAAACTTCATTTACTGGAGCCTTAGAATGAGGATGATGAGGTGCATATGCTTCATTGATGGTGATTGCGTGCATATCTATTATATAAAAACTTAAGTTATTTCTATTAAAGATCATGGGTGGTTCAGGGGAACGGACGTGCAGATGCAGAGGCGTATAAAATCTAGGCATGCATGCATGATATGAATGCATGGTCGCAATTGAAATAGCAATGAGCAACAATTCCAATAAGATTCAGTGAAGGATCAAATATAAGCAAGATCGGTAAATCAATAAAGTAAAGTGACGATTAGTGGCAACATGGGATGAGGTTTGATTGAACGATGTGGAATGATACGGCGAGATTGACTAGATTCAACACCATAAAGCGAAAGAATATTTGTGTTATGCGAGATTAGCGGCGGATGATATAACGAGATAGGATTTGTTGCGAGAGGGAAACTTAGGGTATCGATGACTTGTACATCCGGTGTGGAACTCTAAAAGCAGTACCCAAAAGGTACTACGTGTTGCTACGAACGCGTGAGCGTAAGAATCGCTCAAAACAGAGCTCGAATGGAAAAGATATCGGTGTTTAAAGATTCTAGGGGCTTGTTTACAATTACAGAAAGGTTATAGGGACCTATCTGTAATTACAGAAAAGGTTAGGGGCTTTGGTGTAAAATGTGAGGGCTGAAAGGTAATTATGGAAAAGTATAGGGGTGTTTCTGTAAAAAGTGGGGACCTAAGCATAATTATTATAGAGCTCAGGGGCTTATCTGCAAAACTGACAGATTTGGGAATTTCCAGGGAATTTAGGATTTATTTTTGTACTGGAAAAGGCATGAACCGAGTCCACGGTTATGTGAACTGGGTCCACGGGAGTGGTTCATGGAGATCTATGGTGGACTGGAGTGATCTAGACCGTTGGATCTAAGATAGATGGCTGGGATTTAATGAAAACGAAGGGGTATATCTGGGTTCTAATCTCGGCCGTTGGTGGAGGGATGGACGGTTGTCGCGTCTCCGGCGAGGTGGGTGGCGGCTGGAGACAGTGGGGGCGGCGGCGATTCGCCGGAGCTCGCCGGATCGGCGCCCCGGTGACCTATTTGCGACGAGATGAGGTAGGAGGAAGAGGAAGAGATGGCGAGTTCACCTGAGGTGTCGGTGCGCTGCGGAGTGGCTTGACGACGGCTTGCGACGGAAGGGGGCAGCGGCAGTTCGTCGGTGATGTTGGGGAAGGGGTTGCCGAGGCGGAGAGATGGCGCTGGTCGTCTACGCCCCGGCGAAACTAGGTGGTGACTCGGCAAAGGCGGAGGCCGCTCAAAATCGCGCGGCGTCGAGCTCTCGACGGCTCTAATGGCGACGGCGGAGCGGGCTTAGGGTTAGGGTTTCCGGGACAGCGGCGGCTTCGGGGAAAGGGAGAGAGGCTGGTGCGGCGGAGGGGAGAGAAAAGCAGGGGCTCGGGATCAATTTGTAGGCGGAGAAGCTCTACGCCGTGGACCTTATCCGGCCGGTCAAGAACGGCGGTGGCGTCCTTATCTTCTAGGTCAGCGCAGGGTCAAAGAAAAACGGCGCCGCACTGTCGTTCACGTGGTCAAGCTGGTGCGTGTCAGGTCGGCGCCGCAAGCCGAACGGCGGCGATTAAGTTGGCCGGCAGCTGGACGGCGATGAGGAGGTTGCAGCGGCTGTGAGAGCGCGAAACGCGGGAAAAGATTGCGGCGCCGCTCTGCGCATGCTGGCCACGAACAGGTGCGAGCTGGCGTCACTTCGGTATGGCAACAGCACTGGAGAAAGCGACGGGGAGAGAGAGCAGAGAGAGAGATCGAGAGAGAGCGAGAGAGGTGAGCTGGAGGTAGGGGACGACGGGCGCTGGGCCGGACCGGGCCGCAACGAGCCGAAGTGGGCCGGACCAGGAAAGGGAAAGAAAGGAAGCGGCCCACTCGGGATTTTTCGGAAAAGAAGAGAAAGGGAGAGAAGTTTGGGCCTGGTTAACGTAGAATTGGACTGGGTTTTGGCCCAAAGGAAAGAAATGTTTTTAAACATTTCCAAGATTCAAACAAACCCAAGTTTTGAATAGAATTTCAAATAACAAATTCGAACAAACACTCAAAATAAAACAAGGAAATCAGGGTAATGTAGATGGTGATATTTTATGCTGGTTTTAAATTCCAAATTTTCAAGTTCAAGGTGAATTTGCTAGGGTTTAACATATAAATTTTAATTTGTTGTAAATTCCAAAGTTCAAACTTTTAGTAAATATTAAATGTAAACAAACACTTGAGCATAGATTTTATATCTTGAAAATTTCAGATTCAACTAAGTTTGAATTACTTTTGGTTAGTTTTATTTCTAAAATTTGATAGGGAGGAAAGAAATAAACAAAATTCAAAATCGGAGTGATTTTTATTCCATTTTAATTTTGATTTGAAATTTGGGCTGTTACATCTTGCAACCATACAAATTAATGTGTAACAAAAGAAAATTCCATCTCATCAATTTCTACATGACCCAGAGAAAGACTTCATGCAAATTACAAATGTAGTATAAAAGTTCCTCAAAAACTTTATATTTATAGATTTGATACAGAATATAAATAAAGTTTCGATATAAAGAGGTACTTAAACGGAGTTATATATCAACAAAATTTTGGTTTCTCATATAAATACAACAAAATTCTAATTAAAATAGTGTATTGATATTATAAAGTTAAATGACAAGTTTATGACCATAAACCTTTCAAATATTCAAAATAAAAATGATATAATCCACTATATATGCATTTGTCAAGTTGCTAGCCCGTGCAGGCGCACGGGTTGATAGGCTAGTGTTGAACTAATTAAATGTTGCCACATCAGCTTGTACGTAACAATCGCGTGAATAATTTCGTGACTCTAGCATTACTCGTTCAAAAGGCGGCCCAAATAAGAAAATGTTATTTCAACAAAAAAATAATCTGAACCTCAAGGAAAGATCGCAACCTTCCTTGAGTGTGTTGTTGTTTATTTGTAACCTTGTTAGTCTTGTGTGTATCGACCGTTGCAGACTTGCAGTCGCACGTACCACTCGTGTGCTCCGAGCACATAGTGTGGCAACGAACCAACGAAAACCAGGTCCTCAGAAACTGGTATATACAGGAAGGCAAGTGATGCTGCAGGGAGAGGAGCGCATGGAAGCCGGCATCCATGCAGGGCTTGGCTCGGCGGCCGCGCCACGAACGGTCGGTGCTGATGGAATATTCACCGCGTGACGGCCGCGGAAACAATTGTTACCTCGGAGGCCGTACGTAGTGTAGAACGTTCCTCTGTGTACAGTGTAGCTGCGAGTCGCTTGGTCGATGAACTGTGGCGGCGCATCCTGCATCCACCGGGAGGAAGAAGAGGCAAGCTAGCATCGATCGGTCTTGCTCGTTCCGCATTGTACAGTGAAGCGCATCGCCGCCGTTCAGCCCGTGCTGCGGAGAGGTTCGGGGAAGCAGGAAGGGGCCGCGCGGAGAAGACGGTTCTGGCCCATGTACTTGCGCTGGAGACCGATGGGCCCAGTTATATCATGCAAGGCTCATTGTTCGAACAGGGAGGGTCGGTCCGGAATGGCGGGAACTTTGCTCAAAAAATAAATAAATTAAGGAATGGCGGGAACTATTGCCGCAGCAGCGTTCGACTGGGCGCGGCCACCGTCGTCATCTTTGCCGGTCTGGTGGGGTTTACGGACGACACGCTTACTCCGTTGACGGACGCATCCTCGAAGCTTCGATCACCGAAGCGGGAGCGGTAGTCCTCATCACGTCCTACGCGCACTCACGGTGGGGAGCGCCAGGAAGTTGTTCGGAGAAATGCCGGACGGGAACGCTCCTTCGGGGACAATGTTTCACTCTTCGAATTTCTAGCGGGAATCTTGTAAGCTGACCAGCAGTACCGTCGGACGCGCGGCCGAGCCTCTCGTATTGCAAGATGGCAGCGCCGTGAAGGTGCTTGGAGAAATGCGCGTCGCGCGTGCGGGGTCGACGCGGAGTCCGTAGAACAAGAAATTTTCCGCTCGATCCCACATGGGCACACCTCATCATTCCGTCGCCATCGTGGTGCCTTCTTCATTTTCAAGGCAAAAGGACTTGGTCTGATGTCAACGGAAGGAGGGCACTTAGTTTACTTGTTGGAAATTAGTTTCTGTCGGTTAGTCGATCGTTTTATCATAATCTTGGTTCGACTACTCTCGGTCGCGTCGTGACTTCAACCATGGCGTTGGCAGTATAAGAAACCATACCGTATGAGCCATTCTGCGTGGCGGCGGGGCAACACAACTGATCCAAAAGCTAACAAGGTTACTATGCTTATTGCTTTATCGCTTTATTATTTGTTTGTTTCCTGCGAGGACTAAAGATCGAAGATTTTGATGTGCAGATCGATTACCTACTCCTATGGCGGCGGAACGGATAGGCATTGTATTTTACAGCGTGGAGAAGATCGTCGAAATGGTGGTCGCGATCACGGAGGCGGTGCAGACGGTTCGGCAGAACAAGAAGGACTGCGCGCGAGGACATAGCCACGTGTGTGGCCAGCGTGAGCGCCGTCCTGACGCGCCTGCACCAGTCGACGCCGATGGCTGCGGACCCGGCCATGGGCGGCGCTTTGGGGGATCTGGCGTCGAGCCTGGAGAGCGCCCTCGAGCTCGTAAGGAAGTGCCAGCGGAGCAACAAGGTGCACCGCTACGTGCGGCCTAAACCCCAAACCCTGCTGGGAGCTGCGCCGGGTGGACGACGACATAAATAGGAAGGTGACGCTGGGGAGCTTCGCCGCCATTGTCCAGGCCGCCGTTGCGTTCACCAACATGCAACATGCGACCACGGCGTGGCCGTGGAATCCAGCGTCGCTGTGGACCAGTACCGCCCGTCGTCGTGCCGCAGCCGATGCCATGGCCCAAGCCGCCGCAGACCAACCAGGTGGCACCGTGGCAGAATCCAGGGCCGTCCATGGCAGATTTCTGCTGTCCAAGTAGCTTTCTTCGTTAAATAATCATTGATCCAACCGTTTGCGATGTGTCAAAGGGCAAAGCGGCAGTTAATTCCTCGTCAAGTTCTTCACAGGCGGGCTGCCCAGTTTTCGGACGATTTCATGGCGAGGATGGGTGAGATGATCGGAGATATAAAGTACTGCTGCATTGTCCTCCACTGATAAATCCTTACGTAATTTGGTTAACTAGTTCATGACGATCATGACGTCAGTTGTTATTTCAAGACAGTAACAGTTGGTATTATGTCAAGTCCGGATTTCTTTTGGAGATGGGCCAGTGGCCGATTATCGGCCGAGCATATGGGCCTTCCAAGGAAATAAAGAAGCCACAAAGTTAAACGAACCATAAGATTCAGCCCACCGAAGGAGCCTTGTATATTCTTACCGATCGAGGGTTTGAAAAACCACAGAAACTGTACCGGTTTCGCGAAACCAGGAAAACCGGTCCGGTCCGCTAGCAGCTGTAGGACAGCTTTCGGATTTAAAATCTGAACGAATTTATAAGTTAAAAACTTATGATAATTGATAAACCCGATCGGTAAACTCAGAAAAACAGACCTGTTTGCTTTCAAAAGAAGAAATTGTCTCGATAAACCGATAAACCAACCGGAAAATCAAAAAACCAACTGGTTTGCTTTCAGATTTTTTCTTTTGGTCTTTTGCTCGATTTACAGCAAGTTTTACCGGTTCGTGCGAAAATTGAAAAAACCGGTCAGGTCCGGTAGTCGCGGTTCAAACGATTATTGAAACCTTGCTCGCCGTACACGGTATATACCATATGGGGTGGCATGTAGTCTGATGGCAAATTAAAGGTCGTAGGATGGAAACTAAGATAAAACTGAAGAGCGGTCCATTGGGCAAATCGAATAATGCCATGCGTTCACATGTACCGTATCAGCTTTAATTATGGATCCTGCCACCTGATCCATGAAAAATATAGCTTAGATATAGTGGTGAGTACATCATTACAAGACAATTCCGAAGATACAACCTGCATGGTAGAGCTTCTCTGAAAGTGATTCTTTAAGATAATCTGATTCTCTGAGAAGTGATTGTATACATGAAAAAGATCCGCTATGATGGATAAACTCTTAGACTAGACAGAAAAACTGGAGAAGCAATATTTTTTTAAGCTCCGAACTTGTTAGATCATTTCAAAGAATCACTTCGCAAATCCATCCTATAATCTTTCCTCTTGAAAAAGAATGTTTCCTATAAATCACTTTACCGGAAAAACAATGTTTGGTACAACTTAAATGATTCTGTCCAAAAAATCAACTCTTTGAAAGCGTGACAAATGGCCCCTTAAGAGCTGCTTTTTTTAAAAAAACGGTCCCTAAGAGCTGCTACTGGTATTAGAACTATGAGCTAGGTCATGATGATGCTTCACAATTAGTTCGAATAACCATGAGCAAATAATATAGGAGTACTGTAGCAAATCATGAGAAAATATTATAGGAGCTGCTTGTTTTTAACGGTCCCCAAGAGCTGCTATCCCGTTAGCAGAACCGGTCGGTTTTCGGCAAAAACCGACACTGAGTACTGTAGCAAATCAAAAACCAGCCGGTTTTTCTCGATTTTGGTTTTTTCGGTTTTTGCGGTTTGCAAACTTTGGCTACAATAATGCGAGATTGATCATGCATATATCCTTTACTAAAATACTACACATTTGCTTTTATGTGGAAAGAAGGTGCTACTAATACGAACCTTCAATGGCGTGCAATAGGAGTCTTTATATATGCTATAGGATCATTTTGGTTGAGTTTAGGTGGTTTGGCAATTGGGACAGGACCAATTCAACACAATAAAGGGGAAAAAGAGTACAACAGTTCGGAAAGCCTTGCCGTTTAGACTATAGACAGTTGTATAAAATCAACGCCTTTTGACGCTATACAAAAGGCTTAGCTACGCGCAGAGACAGCGTATGCAGCTTGACCAGCAAAAGCATAGCATCGCACAGGCGTCATGAACGCAATGAGACACACACATGGAATCGGTAGTTGATGTAAGCAAACCAGGAGAAGAACCAAGCGGCCCGTCGTTTAATGACATTTGTTCTACACACGTGACATTTGTTATGGGAGTGTTCAGGAAAACTGGTATCACCAAATGTAAAAAACCCTTGCTTTCAATATAAAGCAGGGCCGAGTTTCGGGATAAGAGGTTTTAATCCCATTCCCATGTTTCGGGAGCTATGGGATATGGATAAGCATATAAACTATTGTGCCCAAAAATGCCCCTCTGTTTAAAAGAGGAATACTATGCAAGTTAGTTTTCAACTACGAACCGCCTCATAGATGTCTCGACGTGTCAAATGGATAGTGGGGAACAATCTGTGTGAGTGTATAATTAACAGCATTTACTCCCTAATATAGAAATTACATAGTTCAACTAACCAAATATATGCGAGTTGCATAATCAAATTTAAATGAAACATGGCACCGTGACTCTGAAAACATTTACAGGTTCGCATGCCGCCAATAATGCTATGACCTTTGCGCTTTTACCTTGTCCCATTTGCTGTCCTTTCTTCTATAAAAATGACGAGCAAATCTTGTGCGTGTTTGCAAAAAAAAAAAAAAATGTTTACAGGTGACAATCTACCAACTCCTTCCATCAAGTAAGCTAGTGTAATACGCAGGCCAACCATGACTCGAACGAGTTACCTATATTTGAGAAATCATAATCAATACCTTGTCATATTGTATGATATACTAATCCCTATTCCCTAAGTGGCCAATAGCAACACTCCTTTTACTTGGCATAAAAGGGACGTGACATACGGATGACAGGAATAGACATGATGGAGGTTTTGGTCAGATCAATACCAGGCTTGCTTGAATCTAGAACCATTAACACATCATCTTTGATTCGCAAAAAAAAAAAAAAAAAACACACACACACACACACACACACACACACACCATCTTTGAAAGGTTGGAGAAACAGAGAATCGGTCTTTAAAGACAGTCATGCTGATATCGTGTTAAATACTAACTACTTTTTGACGATTGTAAAATGGTATGTACATAGTTTACCCTAAAGGTGCTTTCTTTTATATCATATCAATTATATAACAAACATTAGTGAATGGTGTTGAGAGAGTTGGCATTGCCCATAGCCGCATTACCGAGTAAGAAACATAGTGATCTATTTGTAACCACACAAAGGCATCATTAGACGAGAAAAAGTTAGTCCCCCTTTGACACAACAATGCAGGGCGAGTCAAATCTACTCAGTTCACAACCAAAATCAAATTTTCCTTTTATGAAGTGACAGATTATCAGAACAGGTATATCAATTATATGAGTGGTGAAAAAGGAAGGTGCGTAGGTCTATCAGTTCTCTATGCCCAGTCCAAGTGGAGAAAGCGTCCATGGATGGTCCAATCTAGGATAAGAAAGAACATCGTATGAGTATTTTTTTGGCTTGGATACTTGAGAGCCAAACTTTGCAGTATTAAATGTAGTTAGTGCGATTCCCAAAAAAAAAAAATGTAGTTAGTGCGGGGGTCCATCCATGGTTGCTGCCTCTCTCATCCTATGGTGTGCTTCTTCGTAGTTTCTGAACTGGACTTCGGTGTGCTTTGTTCTATCGCTGGTTACAAAGAGGAGTAGCAGAGTTAGATGAATGGATGGCTGCAGCAGCTGACCATCGAGGTCCAGATTGCAAGTCGTGCGGCGGCCCTGAAGGAGGAACATAGGGGCAAATGGTTTTTTCTTTTTTGATTCTGTCACATGTTGACTAGTCAATAAAAGCACCTAAGTTAAGGTGTTATATGATGATCGGTGGCGGTATATAGCGCTTACGACTGATCTACCTCCACAGTTGGCATGATTGAATGTATGACATACACTACTACAGAAAGCCAATTCATAGACAGGGCTCAAAGCACATCACAGACGGGAAAGGGCCCTGCCTGTGTCTTCGCGTCTGAGATGACTAAAAACTCAGACGGGGAAATACCCCGTCTGTGAGTCAGGGCCATCAGACGGGTTTCACCAATCCCCGTCTGTGACATACAGGGTCATCAGACGGGTTTCCACCAATCCCCGTCTGTGACATGTCTCCAAACAACAAAAAAAAAATATGGTGCCTTGATTCTATTTACCCAATTACTCCACGAGATTACACCAGAGCAGACTGAAAGAAAGAAACATTTCATTAAATCACACCAGATCAGGCTGAAAAAGGAAGAAAAATCCCAACAAGTTACCCCAGTGAACTTTGAAAAATAAGCAAAAAAGAAGAAAGGCTTCACAAATCCTAGACTTTTGATAGCAAAACTAAGAACTATTTCTAAAGAACCTAGATCCATCTCTGCAAGTTGTGGCGGCAATCCACACCACCATTCTACATCAAGATTGTCCATTTCGGATTTAAGTTGAACCTGCATGGTTGTAAAATCTATATCAGAAAACACGTCTTGAATACTTTCCATACAACGAGTTATACCAAAGGCCATTTGATTATTGTACGCATAGTAATAGAAGCATCAGTAAAAAGGGAATACCTGAGGACAAGAAGCCAAGTCATGGCGATACGAATATGCAGTGTTAGTGGCTCAGTATTGCTGTCCTGAGATTACAGAGTCTCCACACTGCATCAGACACAAAACAATATCGCTGTCCTCACATAAATCAAGTCAGAAATATTGCTGTCAGATAATCTGCTACCAAGACCAAGCCAAAGCAGGCGAGGACGCACCGGTGGTGCCATGACGAGCTGCGAGGTGGCCGCGGACGCGAAGGAGAAGGAGCACCCGGAGGCGAGTGCCCCGCCGAGGCCGTCGCCTGCCGCCGCACCCGGAGCCGGATCCGGCCGAGGAAGGGTCGCCGCCGCCGGATCTCAGGCCGAGGAAGGGACGCCGCCGCCGGATCCGGTCGAGGAAGGGGCGCTGCCGCCGGATCCGGTAGAGGAAGGGGCGCTACCATCGGATCCGACCGAGGAAGGGGTGGCGCCGCCGGATCCGGCCGAGGGGCGCCGCCGCCGAGGTCGCCTCGCGAGGGCGCGCAGCGTCGCCGGGGTCGCGCCTCGCCGGGCGCTGCCTCCTCGTGCTCGTCGTCGACCGGGGGCAAGAGGAGGTGGCCGGGAGGGCGGAAGAAGGAGGAGGAGGATGACCGGTGAGGGAGGGAGAGAGAAGGAGAGGTGGACGTGCGAGAACGAAATGGATGGTGGGGAGATAGAAGAGGAGGCCAGCTGAATAACGAAGTACACGGACACTAAACGGAAATCAATCATTTTTTCGGGTCCGGACTCGGGACTCCAGCCTCATCAGACGGGGGTACTTTTTTCCCGTCTGACATCACCGAGCCCTGTGAGACGGGGGTACTTCGCCCTTGTTTTCCCCCGTCTGAGATCATCAAGCCCTTCTTGTCTCAGGCGCGAGTAGGGAATCCCCGTCTGAGATAAGGTCCCTATGTTGACGACACAAGTTGTCTCAGACGGGTCTTAACGAGTCTCGTTTGTGGTAAGACTGTTACAGACGGGAAATTTTTCTCCGTCTGAGATATGACGTCTGTGATATTCGATTCTGTAGTAGTGATATAGTCATGCATGTAGTCTAGTAACAGAGATACGATAAGGAGAAAGAGTATAGGCCTGACATAGAATCAAGCAAGCGTATAAAATAGCTTTTCACATTAATATATTTACTCAGTTGTGCCACTTGTATAGAAAATGAAATGTTTGGTTGGTCAGTAGTAGCTTTAGCACGTGTTTCATTGTGTTAGAGATGTAGTGGTGCTCGAGTACGTCACAGTACGATCATAAGTAAAGAATAGTAGCTGCTTTGCGTTGGTATGTGTACTATAAGGAGCGTGATGCACGCCCATAACAAGATCATATAATCATGAACCACGACCTAAAGCGAGGACTGACCTGCCACATGCACTTTATGTTTATCTAGGTAGCATGACTGAGCAGTTCCGGAAAAGCTGTATATCATGAATCTTTGTCCTTTGAACTGTCGCAACTGCTATAGTTCTCCTCTTGATCTGCTATAATTCTTCTCTCGACATGCCTAACTACATCTACAAGTGGCTCCAATATTTTAACGTATAAAGGAACCACGCCTACAATGACCAATGATGCATTTTATGAAGCCTGAATGGCCAGGATTTTCATAGAGCAGGAAGAGGGACAGGATTCCGCAGCTTTGCGTCAAAGGCTTTTCGCTCTGCCGCTTTCAGTGGTCTCTAAATTTGAGCACAACACGAAGAAGTATCATGTGGACATAGGCACAATTATGAAGCCTGAATGGCCAGAAGCACTTGCAAATCTGGCATTAGTAAAGAATAAAACCAGCGCTCCTACTTGATTAAAGAACTGGAGGCCAACAGATAACACGAGCAAAGCAGGGCAGAGGTTGGAAAGTAGAGGAATATTTAGAAAATGTCAAACAGCCTTCTAACTGCTGCAAAGGGAGTAAGGCTAACCATGTCTCGAACAAGTTAGCTGTATTTACCAAATAATTAAATATAATGCAAAGACTTAATTTATAAACAGCCAATAGCAGAACATGACTTAAAAAAATGAAAAACAGATGAGTTGTCGGCTTACAAAAAAAACAGAGGGGTTGTTGCAAACCCATATCATATGGTCAAAGTAAGTCCACGCAGATCTATTTCGTACTGAAGCTTTCTATGTCCCGCCTCTTACTGGAAGCATGATATCAGAAGGGGGAAAACATTGGACAGGTTCAATGGTATCTGCTCTGATATAACAATTAATCAGAGCAAGTTGCACCATTGTAAAATACCCAAGCTGGCTGGCCACGAGATGGTGAAGTTCAAATTTGTCTACAAGGACGACAGCCCACCCGCTCCTCGTCATGTCATCTTAATAAAATGGTAACCTAACACTACAAAGTGAGCGCCACAAAACAAAGTATACTTACTGGCATTGCTAGTACCTATTAGTTTTTTGGATTAAGAAAAAACGGGCATTCCTTCCACGGTAGAAAACATAGAGTAATATGTATGAGGTCATATGTACAAGGTCTAGAGTTCCAAATCCCGGGCAACAGAAAGTGGAGAAGAGTGGTTGGGTGTGGTTTGGTGGCATGACTTTTCGGGACATATTTTCTATAGTGGCAGTGATTATTTGTCATCCAGTGGACTCGATCGATTCTTATGGCTTTCTTGAGAAGTGATGGTCAGTAGAAACTTCTAGGGGCAAATTAGTAAGTGCATACAAGTCTATAGTATCATCTCCAAAAAGGATAACAGCAAAGAGGAACCTAGTGGCCGTATTGCCTCCCTGTCTGGCGATGAATCCTTATCCCTGAATAATTGATTATTTTTCAGAATAATGTTATGCATCCGACTGCATGGTACGGCTGTGTTCCGACACAAATGGTAAACCAGCACGCTGCACGCCATGGCTGTGTAACTTGAGTCTCTGGCTCCGTTTGCCCTATTGTGCCACACCATCGCTGGTTGCTCATGCCGTCATGCATGTGGTTGCTCAAATCCATCCTATAATCTTTCCTCTTGAAAAAGAATGTTTCCTATAAATCACTTCACCGGAAAAACAATGTTTGGTACAACTTAAATGATTCTGTCCAATAATCAACTCTTTGAAAGCGTGACAATGGCCCCTTAAGAGCTGCTTTTTTTTAAAAAAAAACGGTCCCTAAGAGCTGCTACTGGTATTAGAACTATGAGCTAGGTCATGATGATGCTTCACAATTAGTTCGAATAACCATGAGCAAATAATATAGGAGTACTGTAGCAAATCATGAGAAAATATTATAGGAGCTGCTTGTTTTTAACGGTCCCCAAGAGCTGCTATCCCGTTAGCAGAACCGGTCGGTTTTCGGCAAAAACCGACACTGAGTACTGTAGCAAATCAAAAACCAGCCGGTTTTTCTCGATTTTGGTTTTTTCGGTTTTTGCGGTTTGCAAACTTTGGCTACAATAATGCGAGATTGATCATGCATATATCCTTTACTAAAATACTACACATTTGCTTTTATGTGGAAAGAAGGTGCTAAATACGAACCTTCAATGACGTGCTTTATATATGCTATAGGATCATTTTGGTTGAGTTTAGGTGGTGTGACAATTGGGGCAGGGCCAATTCAACACAATAAAGGGGGAAAAGAGTGCAGCAGTTCGGAAAGCCTTGCCGTTTAGACTATAGACAGTTGTATAAAATCAACGCCTTTTGACGCTATACAAAAGGCTTAGCTACGCGCAGAGACAGCGTATGCAGCTTGACCAGCAAAAGCATAGCATCGAACAGGCATAATGAACGCAATGAGACACACACATGGAATCGGTAGTTGATGTAAGCAAACCAGGAGAAGAACCAAGCGGCCCGTCGTTTAATGACATTTGTTCTACACACGTGACATTTGTTATGGGAGTGTTCAGGAAAACTGGTATCACCAAATGTAAAAAACCCTTGCTTTCAATATAAAGCAGGGCCGAGTTTCGGGATAAGAGGTTTTAATCCCATTCCCATGTTTCGGGAGCTATGGGATATGGATAAGCATATAAACTATTGTGCCCAAAAATGCCCCTCTGTTTAAAAGAGGAATACTATGCAAGTTAGTTTTCAACTACGAACCGCCTCATAGAAGTCTCAACGTGTCAAATGGATAGTGGGGAACAATCTGTGTGAGTATATAATTAACAGCATTTACTCACTAACATAGAAATTACATAGTTCCACTAACCAAATATATGCGAGTTGCATAATCAAATTTAAATGAAACATGGCACCGTGACTCTGAAAACATTTACAGGTTTGCATGCCGCCAATAATGCTATGGCCTTTGCGCTTTTACCTTGACCCATTTGCTGTCCTTTCTTCTATAAAAATGACGAGCAAATCTTGTGCGTGTTTGCAAAAAAAAAAAAAATGTTTACAGGTGACAATCTACCAACTCCTTCCATCAAGTAAGCTAGTGTAATACGCAGGCCAACCATGACTCGAACGAGTTACCTATATTTGAGAAATCATAATCAATACCTTGTCATATTGTATGATATACTAATCCCTATTCCCTAAGTGGCCAATAGCAACACTCCTTTTACTTGGCATAAAAGGGACGTGACATACGGATGACAGGAATAGACATGATGGAGGTTTTGGTCAGATCAATACCAGGCTTGCTTGAATCTAGAACCATTAACACATCATCTTTGATTCGCAAAAAAAAAACAAAAAAAAAACACACACACACACACACACACACACACACACCATCTTTGAAAGGTTGGAGAAACAGAGAATCGGTCTTTAAAGACAGTCATGCTGATATCGTGTTAAATACTAACTACTTTTTGACGATTGTAAAATGGTATGTACATAGTTTACCCTAAAGGTGCTTTCTTTTATATCATACCAATTATATAACAAACATTAGTGGATGGTGTCGAGAGAGTTGGCATTGCCCATAGCCGCCTCACCGAGTAAGAAAAACAGTGGTCTATTTGTAGCCACAAAAAGGCATCATTAGAAGAGAAAAAGTTACATGTTAGTCGCCCTTTGACACAACAATGCAGGGCGAGTCAAATCTACTTAGTTCACAACCAAAATCAACTTTTCCTTTTATTAAGTGATAGATTATCAGAACAGGCATATCAATTATATCAGTGGTGCGTAGGTCTATCAGTTCTCTATGCCCAGTCCAAGTGGAGAAAGCGTCCATGGATGGTCCAATCTAGGATAAGAAAGAACATCGTATGAGTATTTTTTTGGCTTGGATACTTGAGAGCCAAACTTTGCAGTATTAAATGTAGTTAGTGCGATTCCCAAAAACAAATGTAGTTAGTGCGGGGGTCCATCCATGGTTGCTGCCTCTCTCATCCTATGGTGTGCTTCCTCGTAGTTTCTGAACTGGACTTTGGTGTGCTTTGTTCTATCGCTGGTTACAAAGAGGAGTAGCAGAGTTAGATGAATGGATGGCTGCAGCAGCTGACCAGCGAGGTCCAGGATTGAAATCGTGCGGCAGCCCTGAAGGAGGAACATAGGGGCAAATGGTCTTTTCTTTTTTGATTCCGTCACATGTTGACTAGTCAATAAAAGCACCAAAGTTAAGGTGTTATGTATGATCATCGGTGGTGGTATACAGCGCTCACGTACGACTGATCTACCTCCACAGTTGGCATGATTGAATGTATGACATACACTACTACAGAAAGCCAATTCATAGACAGGGCTCAAAGCACATCACAGACGGGAAAGGGCCCTGCCTGTGTCTTCGCGTCTGAGATGACTAAAAACTCAGACGGGGAAATACCCCGTCTGTGAGTCAGGGCCATCAGACGGGTTTCACCAATCCCCGTCTGTGACATACAGGGTCATCAGACGGGTTTCCACCAATCCCGTCTGTGACATGTCTCCAAACAACAAAAAAAAAATATGGTGCCTTGATTCTATTTACCCAATTACTCCACGAGATTACACCAGAGCAGACTGAAAGAAAGAAACATTTCATTAAATCACACCAGATCAGGCTGAAAAAGGAAGAAAAATCCCAACAAGTTACCCCAGTGAACTTTGAAAAATAAGCAAAAAAGAAGAAAGGCTTCACAAATCCTAGACTTTTGATAGCAAAACTAAGAACTATTTCTAAAGAACCTAGATCCATCTCTGCAAGTTGTGGCGGCAATCCACACCACCATTCTACATCAAGATTGTCCATTTCGGATTTAAGTTGAACCTGCATGGTTGTAAAATCTATATCAGAAAACACGTCTTGAATACTTTCCATACAACGAGTTATACCAAAGGCCATTTGATTATTGTACGCATAGTAATAGAAGCATCAGTAAAAAGGGAATACCTGAGGACAAGAAGCCAAGTCATGGCGATACGAATATGCAGTGTTAGTGGCTCAGTATTGCTGTCCTGAGATTACAGAGTCTCCACACTGCATCAGACACAAAACAATATCGCTGTCCTCACATAAATCAAGTCAGAAATATTGCTGTCAGATAATCTGCTACGAAGACCAAGCCAAAGCAGGCGAGGACGCACCGGTGGTGCCATGACGAGCTGCGAGGTGGCCGCGGACGCGAAGGAGAAGGAGCTCCCGGAGGCGAGTGCCCCGCCGAGGCCGTCGCCTACCGCCGCACCCGGAGCCGGATCCGGCCGAGGAAGGGTCGCCGCCGCCGGATCTCAGGCCGAGGAAGGGACGCCGCCGCCGGATCCGGTCGAGGAAGGGGCGCTGCCGCCGGATCCGGTCGAGGAAGGGGCGCTGCCACCGGATCCGGTCGAGGAAGGGGCGGCGCCGCCGGATCCGGCCGAGGGGCGCCGCCGCCGAGGCCGCCTCGCGAGGGCGCGCAGCATCGCCGGGGTCGCGCCTCGCCGGGCGCTGCCTCCTCGTGCTCGTCGTCGACCGGGGGCAAGAGGAGGTGGCCGGAAGGGCGGGAGAAGGAGGAGGATGACCAGTGAGGGAGGGAGAGAGAAGGAGAGGTGGACGTGCGAGAACGAAATGGATGGTGGGGAGATAGAAGAGGAGGCCAGCTGAATAACGAAGTACACGGACACTGAACGGCAATCAATCATTTTTTCGGGTCCGGACTCGGGACTCCAGCCTCATCAGACGGGGGTACTTTTTTCCCGTCTGACATCACCGAGCCCTGTGAGACGGGGGTACTTCGCCCTTGTTTTCCCCCGTCTGAGATCATCAAGCCCTTCTTGTCTCAGGCGCGAGTAGGGAATCCCCGTCTGAGATAAGGTCCCTATGTTGACGACACAAGTTGTCTCAGACGGGTCTTAACGAGTCTCGTTTGTGGTAAGACTGTTACAGACGGGAAATTTTTCTCCGTCTGAGATATGACGTCTGTGATATTCGATTCTGTAGTAGTGATATAGTCATGCATGTAGTCTAGTAACAGAAATACGCGATAAGGAGAAAGAGTATAGGCCTGACATAGAATCAAGCAAGCGTATAAAATAGCTTTTCACATTAATATATTTACTCAGTTGTGCCACTTGTATAGAAAATGAAATGTTTGGTTGGTCAGTAGTAGCTTTAGCACGTGTTTCATTGTGTTAGAGATGTAGTGGTGCTCGAGTACGTCACAGTACGATCATAAGTAAAGAATAGTAGCTGCTTTGCGTTGGTATGTGTACTATAAGGAGCGTGATGCACGCCCATAACAAGATCATATAATCATGAACCACGACCTAAAGCGAGGACTGACCTGCCACATGCACTTTATGTTTATCTAGGTAGCATGACTGAGCAGTTCCGGAAAAGCTGTATATCATGAATCTTTGTCCTTTGAACTGTCGCAACTGCTATAGTTCTCCTCTTGATCTGCTATAATTCTTCTCTCGACATGCCTAACTACATCTACAAGTGGCTCCAATATTTTAACGTATAAAGGAACCACGCCTACAATGACCAATGATGCATTTTATGAAGCCTGAATGGCCAGGATTTTCATAAAGCAGGAAGAGGGACAGGATTCCGAAACTTTGCGTCAAAGGCTTTTCGCTCTGCCGCTTTCAGTGGTCTCTAAATTTGCGCACAACACATGAAAAGGTTACGAAGAAGTATCATGTGGACATAGGGACAATTATGAAGCCTGAATGGCCAGGAGCACTTGCAAATCGGGCATTAGTAAAGAATGAAACCAGCGCTCCTAATTGATTAATGAACTGGAGGGCAACAGATAGCACGAGCAAAGCAGGGCAGAGGTTGGAACAGTAGAGGGATATTTTGAAAATGTCAAACAGCCTTCTAACTGCTGCAAAACATACGGAGGGAGTAAGGCTAACCATATGTCCCGAACAAGTTAGCTGTATTTACAAAATAATTAAATAAAATGCAAAGACTTAATTGATAAACAGCCAATCGCAGAACATAACTTTAAAAAAAATGCAAAACATATGAGTTGTCGGCTTACCAAAAAACAGAGGGGTTGTTGCAAACCCAAATCATATGGTCAAAGTAAGTCCACGCAGATCTATTTCGTACTGAAGCTTTCTATGTCCCGCCTCTTACTGGAAGCATGATGTCAGAAGGGGGAAAACATTGGATAGGTTCAATGGTATCTTCTCTGATATAACAATTAATCATAGCAAGTTGCACCATCGTAAAACACCCAAGCTGGCCAGCCACGAAGATGGTGAAGTTCAAATTTGTATACAAGGACGACAGCCCACCCGCTCCTCGTCAAGTCATCTTAAAAAAAATGGTAACCTAACACTAAAAAGTGAGCGCCACAAAACAAAGTATACTTACGGCAAGTACAAAGATGTTGTCTCATAGTCGGTCTCATAATCTTCAGACGGTTTCATCAGACCACTTGTACAATGGGTGATTGTTTTAGTTGTCTCGTAGTAATCGCATTTTCCTTAATTTGTGGGTGAGCAAAGGAATATTTATAAGTTGCATGTCAGCTATAACTCGTATAATGGTATGTAAGCCGTCTCATACTCCTAAATTTTAGCGCATGAGATGGTTGCTTCGCGAAACAACCATCTCTTTCTCTCACCACCCTCTCTCTCTTCCACCTCATCAAAAATTCTATATAAAGTTGCATGAGACGGGCTATGAGACTGCTTACGTATAGCATTGTACCTTCCCTTACTCGCATTGCTAGTACCTATTAATTTTTTTAATTAAGAAAAAACTGGCATTCCTTCCACGGTAGAAAACATAGGTGGTGTTCGGTTCACTTTAGAGTGGTATAAAGGGGTCACATCAAAGATGCCGGCCGCATTTATGTGTACTAAATAAAGTCAAATTACAAAACTAAGTTCAGGACCCCCCATCTATTTTGCGAGACGAACGTAATGAGGGTAATTAAGCGGCGATTAGACGATGGTTACTGTAGCATCACTGTGTCAAAACATTGATTAATTAGGCTCATTAGATTCGTCTCGAAAAATAGCGCTCATCTGCAGAAAGGTTTTGTAATTAAATTTTATTTAGTACTCCTAAATAGTAAGATTCTTTTTACTTTAGAGGGGTATAAAGTTTAGAGGGTTTTTAGAGGGGGAACCGAACAGCCATAGAGTAATATGTATGAAGTCATATGTACAAGGTCTAGAGTTCCAAATCCTGGGCAACAGAAAGTGGAGAAGAGTGGTTGGGTGTGGTTTGGTGGCATGACTTTTCGGGACATATTTTCTATAGTGGCAGTGATTATTTGTCATCCAGTGGACTCGATCGATTCTTATGGCTTTCTTGAGAAGTGATAGTCAGTAGAAACTTCTAGGGGCAAATTAGTAAGTGCATACAAGTCTAGTATCATCTCCAAAAAGTATAACAGCAAAGAGGAACCTAGTGGCTGTGTTGCCTCCCTGTCTAGCGATGAATCCTTATCCCTGAATAATTGATTCTTCTTCAGAATAATGTTATGCATCCGACTGCATGGTACGGCTGTGTTCCTTAGCTGTGTTCCGACACAAATGGTAAACCAGCACGCCATGGCTTGTGTAACGTGAGTCTCTGGCTCCGTTTGCCCTATTGTGCCACACCATCGCTGGTTGCTCATGCCGTCATGCATGTGGAAGCAGTATGACACTAATCAAACAAAAAGCACTCGGACCTGTAGCAAGGTTCTTTTCTTCGTCAGCGGATCCTTCATCGTGCTTTCATTTTAGGAAAACCAGGATGGCGGGTAACATATAACGTCAAACGCTACATGTGGAAACACAGAGGCGGGAACTTTTCCATTATCTAAAAAAAAAGGATGGCGGGTAACATAGATCTTCATCCTGAATGTACACTCCAGTGACGACAGATCTGTTTTCATCGTGCAGAGATTAGCATGAACGAAGCAATGGAAGAGAGAAGAACACAGTTCTAACAGTGCAGCATAGTTATTATATCTAATCGTTTTAGTTGAAAATTGCCATACTATGATAAATGGTGTTATAACCTAGCTGCGACACAATGCGCCCAAAATAGGAAAATTTAAACCTATATATATGGGTATGTTCTGACATCATAAGTGGAACAAATTTTCTTACAGGTGGGTATAAGAAAATAGGCAATTGTGTTCATACCCCCGCTTTGTGTTCCCATTGTAATTTTACCCTTATTATTATTATTTAAGTTTTTTAAAATCTGAATCCAAACTTTGCACCTGGTCCGTTTGAGACACTTATCGGTGTATTTGGGCCCTATTTTACATGGGACTTTTTGGTTTTACCCCTATTTTGACAAAAACAAATTACCAGATTTGAAATTGTAGTTGGACAGCAAAACCTGTCCACATTTTCCATATATTTGAATGTAATTTTAATGTCTTACAAATTTCCATTAAAACTTGGACAGAATTCCATTATCCATTTTTAAGCACATAGAAATACAAATTTTTGGCAGAAAAACGTTTTCTATTCAGACCTGCTGTTTCAGGCTCAATCAGTCTGCTGATCCTGACCAACAAGCATGCTGCCATACACAAGCATGAAGCCGAGGGCGAGCGCTTATCCTCAGATCAGATCCACACATCAACATGGCGAATGGCTACTTTCAGTTCGCGTCCGAGGGAGAGGGCGAATTAATCACGCGCCGCGAGGTACGCGTCCTGCCAATCTCTCAACAACACTACGAACTAGGGCGAATGGATGAGGACAAATTAGTCAGGAACCGGAGCGTGCCGGGCTCACAGTCGGAGTTGTTGAGGATGCGCACGTACGAAGCAACTGAAGTGGAGGTCAGGGGCGGTGTGGCGCTCGTCGACGACATCTCCGGTGAGTGAGAGGCGCCCGTCCGACCCCTGGGGTGTGGCCTGGGTCGCCGGGCTCGGCCCTCAAGCCCCCGAACTGCGGAGCTGGCCTCCGGCCTCACGCCGCCGTGCTCACCAGATCGACCCCTGGGGTCAATGATGGTTTTCGATTTTTTTTTTCATTTCAGTTAATCCTGTTCCAGCTAACAGACATTCAAAGTGAGGGTAAAGTACTACAGCTTTCTTTTCAAAAAGTGAGGGTAAAATCACAAACTCTAAAAAGTAAGATTAAAATCACAATTGAAACACAAGGTGCGGGTAAAAACACAATTGTCCCACATGAAAACCCTCATCAATCGTAAGTGGGTTTTTGCGATTTTTTTTTTAAATATAAGTGGTCAAAAGGTATGTGTAAACGCACGTGCATCCACTTGTTCTGTGTGCTTGTATATTGGGTGAAGAACTGTGCCATCCAGCATACATACAGATCTATAAAAGGAAGAGGCCACACACCATCTTCGGCGATCGAGTCTGGATCCAATCCACTGTATTCTAGCTTCTCACAACACACACACACACACACACAACGCATCGGAGTTGAGTTGCTGCTGCATGCAGACCGAGCGAGAGCACATGACTGGCAAATAAAGATCGATTGCTTCGAGGAAGAGGGTGTGAAAAGCTGACTTGGGGTTGGTTCATTCGCAGGTCCATGCTACTACTACTTTGAGTCTTATATTCGATTAATTGTTATGCATGAAAGATCAGAAAATATAGGTTCCTCCGTTGATATTTTCTCACAGTTTCAATTTGATCGATGTGCGTTTTGGATGAATTTGTGTGCACAGATCGATCGCAGTTGTACAGCGCCGGAGGGAGATGGATCTTCTGGGCATGTTGAAGGAGTTCTACGGTTTCGTTGATGAAGTCTGGAAAAGGGTGGAGACGTCTCACCAGAACGACGAGGATCTTTGTTCTATTGTATCCATGTCCAAGTTACTGCGTGGTATCGTGGTTGTCCTTGAGGAAAAACCGAACCTAATGAGAAACGAGGGGATAAGTCTGCCACTGCAGAATCTGAAGAATGCATGCCAGGACGCGCAGAACCTATACCAGAACCAGAAGAGCAAAACTGAGCGCCGCCTCCTCAACGAAATTGTGAAACTTTTCAAGGCGAACCAAGTGGCCGCCCAGCTGCAGAAGGTGTGGGATCAAATATGTCTCGCTACTCAAGTTGCCCACTTTGCCGTCAGTTCCGACAATAACTCAAAATTGGAAAAAGTGCAATTATCTTCGGCTGAGAATTCCGAGAAATTGGACAAGGTGCTATCATCTTCGGATGAGAATTCCAAGAAATTAAACCAAATTTTGGCATTATTATCTCCTGGTCAGCTCCAACAAGGACAAGTGCCACTGGAAATGTCTACTATGACTCATGTTCCTGACCTACCGCCCAAGGCACAGGTATTGCAGTGGAATATTGGATTTGCCACTCTTATGTTTCTTTTGCCTACTTTCTCATTTTATTTAACAACATACAACAGCTTTCAATGATCTAGCATCTGCATGCATATTTTGCTTATTTACCTATCATCTTTATATGCTCCTTTGTTCTAGTTCATGCTTTTCTCCTCTAGGTTCTGCCTCGATGTATTGAGTTATCAGATGCTGCAATATATAAATATAGGAGAACAATTTGGCCAACTATCCAGTATATATAGGAGATGTCGGTCTCCATCCCCACTGAATCTGCTTTTAGGGAGTGCACTTCTGCAAGGTTTATCACTTAGTGTTGTGGTCAGTGATCTTGTCGGGCACTTCTGCAAGATCTGTCACTAATTAGCAGCAGTGACACAAGTAACAAGTTGTATTGTTATGTGCCCCTTTTTCTTCCACGTTTTTTAGTTTCCTTATGGGATTTGGTAAATTCTGGGAAATTTGAATTGGGCAGACTGTTCATAGGATATTCATGGTATTTTCTTGTGTCCATTGAAATGATTATCTGTTATTTTCATGAGGTTTTCCATGTTCTAGAATACTGTATTTTGCACTTGTATATTACGGCCAAAAACCCTGATTTATTTTTGTTACTTTTGTGTTCCAAAAAAGCCTTGAAACTCTAAGATTCCTTGCGGCTGCACTTTTGGGCATCTAAAACTATATACTTTTTAATTGCATATACATGTTCCCAAAGACTAATAAATTATACCACTAAGAAGTATTGTTTCGTATGTCCAATGTTTTATATTAGCTATGTTAACCATACAAGTCTCAAATGTTTGCGTGTACAAAGTGATTGGACTTGTTGTCATACGCTTGGGGAGGTAGAATTTAGAGTACTGATTTTTTTAAAGGAACAGGAGGCTGGCCCCTACTGATCATGTATTTATCAAATTTAGACTACTGATAGAGGTATGTTATCTCGATTCTCGTGAGGCACTTTTAATAGTGGCAACAGTAGTTCTGTTATTGTGGGCCAAATGTTTATTGGCTAGCCCTTTTTGGACCAACTTTACTAAGTCCTTTAGGGATTCATTAAAGTCAATAGAAAATTCCTACTGTATGGACTGTTCCATAGAATTAATTGTCTAGGATTTTATGGAAGTTTATTATTCGCATCAATATGTCCTGTCAAAATATGATGTTATTCATGCGCTCCACCAAAATGGAATCATAGCTAGTTCGGAGCTAGAGTTAGTCTATCATGCCTCTTCTCATGATCTAGTTCACCTCACAGACCGCCATCGTGACCATTTTTTCCCTTCCTCATCCCGCTCAATTCCCATTAGGCTGCTATCACGGCTTCGGTCTTCAGGTTGCCATCGCGACCTCCGTCCATCTGGTCACCGTAGCAGCCACCATTCCTCTAGTCGCCATCACGGCAGCCGCTCTTAATCATCGTCACAGCCGATGGTTGTCTTTGTAGAGGCCAGTCGTCGCCATGATGAGTTTATCTCTCCTCACGAATAGCTAGAGTCGCTGTAGTTGCTGCTCATTGTGCAGAATCTAGATCAAGCTGTCGTCATCATTGAGGCCTGATTTGGCTAAGGTCTTCATCTTATTGTGGCTCATCACCGTCAATTCATAAGCCATTGCTCATCTGCTCGGTCGGTCATTCCTCATGGTCGTCATCACCACGTGAGTCAATTTACCTAATCACCGTCACCCTAGGTGTAGAATTACCATTCAGCACCGAATTACTATTCAGCACCCTAGGTGTTGAATAACCAGTAATTTTTATTGAAGTAAACGATTACGAATTACTGAACCGAGTTCACGGCGACGCTAAAATATGTCAGTTCTTGACGTTTAGTAATCACTTTGGGTAAAAATCATGAAATTTATTAAGTAATTACTGAGGATTTTTTTTAGTAATTATTTGCTGGTGCAGAATAACTATTCTACACACACACACACACACACACACACACACACACATACTTTCAATATTTTTGTAAATACAAGAAAAATGTTGACTATGTTCTAAATGTTGATTTTTTAAAAATTTTGAAATTACAATAAATTATATCTATGTAGGGTCAAAGACTGTGGATGATAAATTGAACATATGATAATATATAATTTTTTTGTGAATATGATAATATATAAATTGTTCATTTTGTGTATGCTTTTTAAAAATGGTTTGGTCAAAATGTTGAATTTTAAAACTTGTAAATTATATTCACGCGGGATTGCATTTGTGCCCTTAATAAATGCAGAGGAGATCCTGCTAGTGCATGAGGGCTATTATTTCTAGTACGTATCTCGAGTTTTGTCCTCCCCCTTCGTTATAGTATTTTATTTTATCTTCCGCGTCATCCATGCCTAAGTGTATATATTATTCTTTTTGTGCCCGTGTATACCGTGAGTCACATATTCTTAGTCAGCCAATTTTAACTGTTAACTGAGTCAGGCCCTGTAGCTAAACCTTCATCATTGTTGGTGCGATCTTGCCCTTTTTGGTCCCTTTCGTGGCTATCTTGCTACATCCTGATTAATGATCATCTCGCACAATAATATTATCATATTATTGCTGTCATTTGCAATTACCTCTTGTGGATGACATCATTCTATTCATCGTGATGTTCAAGTGTTCCTGGCTTTGAATTGGGATGTCTTTTTTTTTAAAATATTAGTGTCTAGTTAGTTGTTACTTGTTAACTCTTTCAAATGCAACAACAATTTATATGCCTGCATCTGAGGGAGGAGGGGGTTAATTTAATAGTATAGTACCTAGTAGTATCGGAGAATGTTATTGTTGAGTCATTTTCCTATTTCCAGTATTGAGTCCTGTAACCTCTATATTTTACCTTTTAGGCTCAAGTCCTATTCATAACTTTAGAATCCTATATTTTGTATTTGTATTGCTTCCAAAAAAAAAAACCCAGTATTCTAAAGGTTCAGTGATTTTCGTTGTGTGTTTCATCCAACATCACCGAATAGCATGCTGTTGACAATTGATACCTCGTCAAGCAGAATCTTAGTTGTTTTCTATGACATGATCTTTTTTTATGATCTTCACCTTCTATGTAGGAAAGTGGTTCTGTCTCCAATAATTTGGTGGAGGAGACGCAGTCGACGGAAGTTTCTGCAACGCCATCCCAGCCGAATCAAGAAATCAGCCTACCCAAGTGTTCCGGACAGACAACCAGCACTGAGGAGGTAAGTGAATTTTATACTCAAACATACGCATTCCATGGAAGCAAAATATATACTCACATACAGGGGCTGGAGTCTTAGTTTATACATAGCCCGTTAACGAGTTACCTTTCGTAAGTTTGATTTCTACCTGCTATCTGCAGATAAGCTCCCTCAAATCCTCTGAGATAAGCAACTTCCTAGAAGTCTACCCGCAGGTGCTCTGCTTCCCCATAAAACTCGGCAGATCAGAACGCCAAATTTTCCTTATTAACAAGTCGGACAAGTATGTTGGCGTCTGGATTAAACAGATCGTTCCAACACACCCGCAGTTATTTAAAGCAGTCTCAGACATAATGATTGAGCCACGTTCCACTGTGTCCGCGTCTCTGGAATTGATTACTTTTGCACTAGAAATGCATGGAAGCTGGGCGAAGCTTCAGGCGCGGATGATCGCAGTACCGTCAAAGGATAGACTAGAAGGTTTGAAGGAATGCATTAATAGCATAGACATTGACCATTTGGAGCAAGACGCAGTTGAGAATATGGAGGGTAAGGTTCTTCCGACGACGTTTCTGATGGCTTTCGCCTGTGGACATGAAGGCCGCCAGGTAAGTTTGATATAACAGGGCCCGTTTGGAAAACGGGATAATATAAAACCCACTCATCTAAAATGTTGGTTCATCCCAGGTCATACCAAAAGATATGGCGATGCCCTCGATCAGATCCATTGACGTTTACTCCGAAGAAACATGGTGAGTCATACATTTTTTTTTTTTTTTTACGATTACACAGTACAACTCAGACACTCACAACGCACGTATACTCACCCATCATGTATAATATGATACATCACAACTATATTTTTTTGTGTGGCTCGAACAAGCTAATAGCTAGTATACGGGGGCGCCTAAGCACACGCGCTGAGACACGAAGGCGCGCACCAGAGGCGACAACAAAGCGACAAAAAAAAAACCCCACCGGTCCTCCACTCCCGCATTTTCAGCGAGTGCTCCCGCGATTGCACACGACACTACTCACGTACGGCAGGCCAACGCACCTGCGGCCCCCCTCCAATCTCCCCTATGGCGCCCACACCCCCCCAATCTCCCCTTTGGAGCCCACACAAGTGGAAAACACGTCTTTTTTCATTCGGTTTGTAGATAAGATCGAGATCCTCTAGATAAGGTCTAGAAAAACATATAAAACAACTTTTGGAGAAACTTCGGTATAGAATGTCATAGAACAAACTTTTGCTGAAATTTCTAAGAGCAAAAACTTCTATTGGAACTTGAATCATACTTCCTAACTTATTTTTAAACTAACGAATAGACTTTTCTCCATGCTCTTTCTTAACTTAGAAAACAAACTTTTATTATAACTTTTTGTGAAACTTATGAAACAAAACAACCATAAGATCATCATAATAACGAGGCTCATTCGCATGTAAAGGTGCGCTACGCACGACATGTGAGCACGTGGGCTCTTGGACAGATGTAGATGAGTGCCCATGGAGGCCTGGACTGACATGGGCGAGTGCTCCGCTGCTGCAACGAGCAATACGCTTGGAGCCGGATGCGCGGACGCGCATCAAATAGGACTTTCGAACCTTACGATTCTAGTCATTCCAAAATTTTCCCTGATTTGTACTACATGTATCTCAGGATCTTGATGACTCATTCCAACGGATATGCTTCTGTGTGGGACTACCATACGAAGGTATTAGTACTGCTACTGCACCTAAGCTTAGCATACAACCGCGAATGCACTAAATGTAGGCTGGTGAATCTCAACTTATGAAGTATTTACATTATTTTGGCAGAAAGAATTAAAGACAGAGTTTAAGGTGAAAAAGGAGCGTTCAGGAATAAGTGCACGCTTGTGGTCACAGAAGACTGCTGACGTCGAAGGCAGTTCGTTTTGTTCCGCAGTATTTATCGTTCAAAAGGATTGGGTGGCCGCAGGGGATAAAGAGGGATACATACATGTTTACAACTGGACACTACCATCAAAGCGCGAGGTCAAGGAGATCACTGCATTAGAAATGCGCGAGGTCTGCAAGGAGATCGATGCTTACAAGGGCAAAGCCGTCGACTCATTGGCTGTCCACAAAACCAAGCCGTACCTGCTTTCATCGTCTACTTCTGATGGCACCATCAAGCTCTGGGACTGGGATAATAACTGGGAGCAAATTGCAAAATTCCAGGACGACGACGCTGCTATGGGCGTGCGGAGTCTTGCGTTTAACCCATGGGACCCCGACACCTTTGCTTGTGTCACCAATGATAGTGTCGCACTGGTTTGTTAGCCTGACTTTTCTGGATTTCGTGTTGGTGTCGTAATTAGTGCGAGTCAGACGTAATTCAGTTATTGGATTTTGTGTTAAAAGATATCTTCTCTGCAAGAAATTTGCAGGTTTGGAGCATTGAATCATCCGGACCTCCCTCGCAAAAAAAAAATATCTTCCGGACCTCCCACCATCAAATTGCCCGAGATCTGGAGCGCTAAACATGTTTTCACTCATGGTCATCCAAACTCCCTGCTGGTTACTTTGAGTACATCCAACATCAAGGTGAAGAATATTAGTGAGATTATTAATTATTGTTTCAGACGAGCATCAACAGTTGTTAGCGTAAATCGTTAACACTCTGCTAAATCGATGCGGGATATCCAGGTATGGGATTTGCAGACGCCAGGCAAGGCTGTTCACACGTGGAATGCCAAAACGCAACACGTTGCTTGCCATCCGACTCTTCCAATATTTGCTACCTTCTCGGATGGCACCGTTTATTTGTGGGATGCCGTTACCTACAGGTATTTAATGCTTCTGCTTGCCACACTCTTTCATTTGCGGCGCACAACACAAAATAATACTCCCACCATTTTTGAATTGTTGACGCCGTTGATCTTTTGAGTTACATTTGACCGTTCGTCTTGTTCAGAATATTAGCTCAAATATACAAAATTATAAGTTATGCTTCAATTTTCTTTAGTAATAAAACAATTTATAACAAGATATATGATAATTTTAAAAATATTTTGAACAAGACGAATGGTCAAACGTAACTAAAAAACCAACGGCATTAACAATTTAAAAACAAAAGAAGTATTATACTAATTCAGTTGAGCCACCACTCAGCAGTCACATGCTTCAACATGAAGACCAGCTCTCTCTCTCTCTCTAATATGTCAACCGTCGGCAGATGGATGCACTCACTGAAATAAACAAAGGAAATTTGTCTCAGAGACACTCACAAAAGCTGATTTGGTGTGTGGGACATGAGACCACCGTGAAACACTGGATTTGTGTGGAGGACACCGCACGCTCAATTCAGACCTTCGAGGAGAGAGAAAGATTCATTAATGCCAATATTATCCCTACCCTATCTTATTCTAATGCGAAAGATTAAATATGGAAATATGGATAATATCTTGATAAGAATATATATCTGCATATGATCCTGAAAACAGATCCATAGCTGCCTACATAATAGTAAACTAGTATGCCTGCCCGCGCATTTGCGCGGCTAGACTTATTATACTATTTAAAATATATTTATATATTGTATACGTTTAATATAGTTTATTGTTATTACCTATTTTATACTCTATATTTATAAAATGGTATAAAATAGATCGGAGCATTTCTCACCGTCCCTCAATTTTAAGTGTGAGATGAGTCATCATTTATCTAACAATGTATTTGTAACAGCCCGGCCCAATAGAGCCCAATGGGCTGGAGCAGTTTGGGCTGAATTGCGAATACTGTAGCGCCGGAGTACTGTACACGAGGTACTGTAGCTAGCGGGCTACTGTAGCAGCGTAAAGATAGTCCCATACTGCTAATCTAGCTAGAGCAAGACCAATTTAAATACCCGGTCGAAAATGACAGAAATAATCGGGTTAACCCTTTTACGCGAAGCGAGGACGAAAGCGTAAGAATTATTGCTGTGAGGTGGGACCGCTCGACGTGCGAGCTGGTCTGGAGCCGTATTTTCGGCCTGGGATATTACAAATGGTATCAGAGCCGACTCTCGCGGTTTCACGGGTGCGTACGAGCCAGAAGGCGCGGATACGGTGTGCATGGCGCGTGGGCCCTGTGTGGTCACGGCATGACACGTATGCCGGCACTAGGCGTACGGACGTGGCCAAGAGAGGCGATCCTGTACAGCTGTCCCCTCGGGGTAAATTGGTCCGCTGCTCGACGAGGACGTCGAGTCCTTTGAGGGGGGGTGAATGCAACAGCCCGGCCCAATAGAGCCCAATGGGCTGGAGCAGTTTGGGCTGAATTGCGAATACTGTAGCGCCGGAGTACTGTACACGAGGCACTGTAACTCGCGGGCTACTGTAGCAGCGTAAAGATAGTCCCATACTGCTAATCTAGCTAGAGCAAGACCAATTTAAATACCCGGTCGAAAATGACAGAAATAATCGGGTTAACCCTTTTACGCGAAGCGAGGACGAAAGCGTAAGAATTATTGCTGTGAGGTGGGACCGCTCGACGTGCGAGCTGGTCTGGAGCCATATTTTCGGCCTGGGATATTACAGTATTTGATTTTATTTTATAAGTGAGGTTGGTTAAAACGTGACATGCTAAGCAACTAACATATCTCATAGTAGGAAAAGAATGTGTTGTGCTACAAATAAATCTTTCATAGAAAATGTGTCATGCTAAAAATAAGATAATGTGCCATTCTAGCTAGACATATATCACGGTGTATTTTTATAACGTGTATTTAGAAATCGAGATTAAGTGTATATTGTATTTTTTATTATTCTAAAATTTAGCTATTTGCTCATAATGTATGGTTGGTAAATTTAAAATAAGAATTAGGGATATTTTTAGCTATTTTTTATAATTCAAATTTAGTTTTTCTAGACTTGTAAGGGCATTAGAAACAGGTGTGAAGTCTATTTTTGGTTATTTTTTATTATTCCGAATTTAGCTATTTTTTACTCATAATGGCATGGTGGGTAATTTAGAAATAAGTGTGAGGGTGTTTTTCGAATTTAGCTATTTTATAAATATTTTTAGGGGGTTTTCTTACTAATTAATTCATAATGGCAGTGGTGGGTAATTTTCTCTTCTTATTTTCTCGGATTAACGTGGGAATTTCTAGCATTTTAGAGCGAACGTGGTGGCTCCTTTTCGTCGTCAAATATATATATAATAGATATTCTATGGCCATTTTAGTCTTGCGATAAAGATTTACGACACCTGAAATGCAAATAATGTTCTAGGACACGTGTTGTAGCCTTGTAGGCAGAACCATGCTAAAGAGTTCTAAATATTGCATCAAAATATCATAAATCACTACAGTCGAACGTTAAAAAATTACGACAATATGTAAATATGTGTGTGTGTGTGTGTGTGTGTGTGTGTGTGTGTGTGTGTAACCATATCTGCATATAATTTTTGTATCCATTGAATAATAACTAGATGTGGATTCGCTCTCATCACATTTGACTTTTTGTTGGATACCAATATCAGATGATTTGGGCTTCTGCTATCCATTTTGCATATGTAACCACCAGTAACACCCAATGGCAAAATTTGAAACAAAGTCACCAAAAACAGTTATGATATAAGCTTAGACCATATGAAGAGGCACACATAGAGCTATGGGTGAGAGACTCACAGTGGAGCTCTTCCAATTGGATTTTTGTTTAAGTTCATATTTCTTCATTCCTAGAAGAAAAAGGATCAATGTAATTAACTAATGTTGGTCTCCTGATTGTATAGGTCTGAGAAAACGCTTTACATTAAGGGCACCTGTGATGTGAAGAATGTTGAATTGGTATTCACACGCACAAAAGAACGTCCAAGGTAACCTTTCTCTGATTACTAGTGAAAATAGAAATAACTGCAAGACTAACCCCCACCATCAGACCTCATTATGATTTTTTTTGTTGTTTTTTTTTAAATATTCTCCAATTTGCACCTGTAGATGCCCCTATTGTCTCCAAAAGCATGTTATCATTTGCCTCTGATTTTTGCATCATTGTCCCTGGTTTAGAAAACAAAGCAGCAAGTACAATGGTAACATTGTAGAAACAGCAAGCGAAATGACCCAAAGAGACAAAATGCATAATAATGCTCTTAAGTTTATTTTTTAAGACAAAAGAAGTAAAAAAACTAATTTTGACACAAATACAGAAATATTCGAAAATGTGTATCTATTTTATATATATATTTGACACGAAAAGGAGCCACCACGTTCGCTCTAAAATGCTAGAAATTCTCACGTTAATCCGAGAAAATAAGAAGAGAAAATTACCCACCACTGCCATTATGAAAACATTAGTCACAAAACGCTCTAAAAATATTTATAAAATAGCTAAATTTGAAATAATAAAAATAGCCAAAAATACTCATCGCACCTTTTTTCTAAATTACCCACCATGCCATTATGAGTAAAAAATACCTAAATTAGGAATAATAAAAAATAACTAAAAATACCATCCACACCTATTTCTAAACTACCCACCATGCCATTATAAGTCCAAAAAATAAATTATGATTATAAAAAGTAGCTAAAAGTATCCCTAATTTTTATTTTTAATTTACCCACCATACCGTTATGAGCTCAAAATAGCTAAATTTTGGAATAATAATAATATCCAATAAACACTTAATCTCGATTTCTAAATACATCGTGATATGTCTAGGTAGGATGGCATATTTTCTTATTTTTAGCATGACACATTTTCTTCAAAAGATTTATTTGTAGCACGACACATTCTTTTTTCCGACCATGACATATGTTAGTTGTTTAGCATGGCACATTTGAACCCACCTCACTTCTAAAATAAAATGAAATACATTATTAGATAAGAGACAATTCAAGATAAATGATGACTCATCTCACACTCAAATTGAGGGACGATGAGAAATTCTCCAATATATTTTCTACTATTTTATATGTAGAAAGTATAAAATAAATAATAACAATAACTATGTTAAACTTCTACAACAATATAAAAAATATAAATAGTATGGTAAGTATAGCCACGCAAATGTGCGGGCAGAATATATTTTCTGCTATTTTTTTATAAATATAAAGTATAAAATAAATAATAACAATAAATATATTAAATTTCTACACTAATATAAAAATATAAATAGTATTGTAAATCTAGCCGCGCAAATACGCGGGCAGCCATACTAGTTATTATTACTAGCTGGCGAACCTTGTCTATGAAAAAGAGTGGATAACTAAAAATGCTGAGCGCTCTTGTTCTTGCCCTGTTTCCATTTCCCTTTGTTAATTATATATAGTTATAATAACTCGTTTTCAGAACCCACATTTCTAACCTCCTAACCTAATATCTGAACAAAGACTTGTTGTCAAGTGGGGGGATCGGCGGGAGACATGGGGCTCTGGTTACATCGCAGTCGTGGATGCTACTTTTCCAAAGCGTAAGAAGATATTAGGTGCTGGCGGGCACATCTGTGGTTGCTGCGGAAATCCTTCCGAAAGCATCGGCTACAGTACTGGCGGCCCTTATTTTACGCCGGCGCCGCCATCGTATTATGCGGGCCTTGGGGCGTATGACGAGAAGCATGGACTCTCCATGGTGGAAGCTGCACTTCGCACACAGACAATATTGCCATTCCAACAAGCGGCCGTTCGCCTCCCTGGACGGCGGCCTGTCCCTTCTCAGCCGCAGGGGTACTATGCTGATCAGCATGGAGCAGCCATGGCACCACCTGTTTATAACAGCGCCATGGCAGGTCAGGCCTCTGGGCAGATGTTTCCTGACCAGCAGCCAGCGCAACATGGGGGCACTCGACCCAATCGTGTCCCTAGAGATCAGGCTGATCCTACACGGCTGTCAGCTGGCCCTCAGCAGCAGGTGTACGCGGATCAGCGTGGAGGCACCATGGCACCATCTTTGCAGGGTGCTCCACAACACGGGGCCGTCGTTCACTCACCTCAACGGCGGGCTCCTTCACGGATACCTAACGTTTCGCAGGGGTACTATGTGGCTCAGCATGGAGCCGGCGGCATGGCACCATCGGGGCATGTCGCACCAATGCAGCAGATCAGTCTGCTGCCTGATTCGTCGACGGGCATGCAGCGGAGACCTACACAGATGCCTAGCCCTCCTTCGCAGGTCTATACAGCTCAGGATGGCACCGCCATGGCACCATCGGGGCATGTCGCACCAGTACAGCAGATCAGTCTGCCGCCCAGTCCGTCAACGGACACACAACAAGTTCAGATGTGCCCTGACCAGCAAGAGTCGCAACATAGGGTGGTCGTCCGCGCACGGACTACTAGACGGCTACCTACACGATTTGGGTATGGCGTACCACAGCAAACCAGTCAGCCTTCTAGTACCCAACCGTGGCAGCCGTATTCCACATCTTCGCCGTCAACCTCGTCTACTCCAAGCTCGGATGAACAGTCACTGGTGAATGACCTCAACATGGTGACGTTGAACGCCCCCGCCGGCAATGTCTACCAGAGCATGGACTCCGACGCGAATGCTCCATCAGATGGCTTCGGAGTTTGGTAATTAACCTGTTTTTTACACTCAAAACCCTTCTTACACTGTCTTCTTCTTCTTCCTTCTTTTTTTTTTTTGGTCATAATGTCTTTCTCTCCCTCACTGATATCTCGTTGCTCCTCATATATAGAGTCAGTAATCTCAAACCTGTCCTTTGGTTGTCTACAACTGAAACAAATTTTGCTCACTTGATCTCTCTGTGAATTTCCTCAGAATCAAGAATGTGATCGTCACGTGCGATATGTAATGGTTCTGGACAGCTCGACACTCCCTACCACAGCTGACATCGTGCACGCTCACCTCTACATCGTCTTCGTCGTGCCTTTATCATCTTTTTTTCAAGTTATTAGTGTCTTGTGTGGCTTGCTCTTTGTCTTGTAATAATAAACTTGTGCATGATACTGCAATCTGCCAAGTGAGTCATGTTCTCAGAAATGTTTGTCAGACATTTTATCCATCTTTTTTCACAAACTCAAGAAGTGGGTGGTTTAATCCATTGGGACTAATGGACCCAATTACTTATTTTTCCTGCGAAAAGGGGATTTCTTAGTGTCTCCAAGCACAAGTATTATTACCCTGTCATACTCTGTCATAACACATTACTGTCTGAGGGTTCACATTCGTGTCTAATCTGATGTTTTCACCCCCCCCCCCCCCCTCTCTCTCTCTCTCTCTCTCTCTCTCTCTCTCTCTCTCTCTCTCTCTCTCTCTCTCTCTCTCTCTCTCTCTCTCGGCGGGACGCGAGTCCATAGAACTTTAATTTTTCCTCTGGTTCCCACATGGGCACGTACACCTCATCACCCGTCGCCATGCATCGTGGTGCCTTGCTTTGTTCAAGGCAAAAGGACTTGGTCTCATGTCAACGGAAGGAAGGTACTCCTACTTTTGTTGCCTTGTTTGAAAGGTTCAATCCATTGTTGTCTTATCATAATCTTGGCTCAACTACTCTCGGTTGCGCACGTCGTGGCTTCAAACCATGGTGTAGCTAGGCAGTATAAGAAACCATGCATCCCGTGAGAGCGACTGTATCGGCAGCCGGGCAACAAGCTTCATCGATCCAAAAGCTAAACAAGGTCAGTATGCTTATTATTGCATTATCGCTTTATTTATTTGCTGTGAGAGGATGGGAGAACGACGAACGAATATATCAACAATTAAGTGTGCTTCTCTGATTCAATGTGCAGATAGCAGTACACCACAGCTATGGCGGCGGAAGGGGTGGGCATTCTCCTGTACAGCGTGGACACCATCTTCGGCATGGTGCGCGCGATCACGGAGGCCGCGAAGATGGTTCGCCGGAACAAGGAGGAGTGCGAGAACATCGCCAGGTGCGTGGCCACCGTGAGCGCCGTCCTCAAGGGCCTGCACGAGTCGTCGGCGTCGGCGATGGCCGTGGACCCGGCGATGGCCGGGGCTCTGCAAGAGCTGGGGGCCAGCCTGCAGCGCGCCCTCGACCTCGTCGGCGAGTGCCAGGAGAAGCGCGCGGTGCGCAGCTTGCTGGGGGCCAGGGACATGGCCGGCGAGCTGCGCGGGGCGCACGACGACATTAACAGGAAGGTGACGCTGGCGAGCTTCGCGGCCAATGTCCAGACCGCCATCGCGTTGAACAATAATATGCGACATGCTCCTCATCCTCATCCTCCTTCGCCGCTGTGGACGCCGCGCGTGGCGCCCTCGCCGCCGCCCGTCCTCGCGCCGCAGCCGACGCCGCCATGGCCCGTGGCGCCGTGGCAGGCCAACCAATGGCCGTCGTCGTCGCAGGTGGCGGCACCGTGTCAGAAGCCACCGTCCATGGCAGAGTTTTGCTGCCCGAGTAACTGGCATGGCTGAAACAACGAGGCACGAGCCTTCTGCATTCCCTCATTGATTCGGAAAACCGTGTTTGATTGCAATGTGTCGAATTTGCAAGAGGCTGTTCCTCGTCAAGAGTTCGCCGTTCTTCTTCTGGTACGTACATCGAAGATTTCGCATCAAGGATGGGCGGGAGGGCAGAGATAGTACAAAGAAGTGCTGCATTGTCCTTCGTGCTAAATCCTTGCGTAAATTGGTTAAGTTGTTCTATGAAGTTTGTGGTTGTGCACCCGATAAGCTTGTGAGCAGAACTGCTCACCCAGCCGAATGTATTTAATTTGAGCGTGTATTTGATCACTTCCTAGGTTCTAGTCATCTCTTCAGAAGATGACTGAAAATTCAAATATCTCAATGCTTCAGAACTGTGCAAGAATCAACTAATATGGCGAGTTTTCTAGAGTCAAACTACTAAATTTTTCAGTGCCATCGCCACAAGTGGGCCTAGCGGAGCCCTCACGTCAACGGGAATTCCACACTCATTAATCAATCATGAGTCCACTTGTTATTTCAAGACAATATATAGCAGCTCGTCTTATGTCAACACCTCAACACCTCAACGGATGCTAAACGGTGGTTTGCAACTTTGCATCCATCTTTAAAAACTAGTCCGGATTTCTTTTGTGCATGCAGGAAGAGTCGAGTTTAGTTCTCCCAACATCAACAGAAAAAGTACGAAGGGAATAATGTTGTGCCTGTCATCTTCTTAGAAGCATGGTCGACGACGCGATTACAATATGGTTTCTAGGGAACTCTGCCCAAACTTAGCCAACTACTAGTGGCTTTCCGATCAAGAAATTCATCTGGATGGCGTCAACTGCATGTGTTGCCTGTGCGAAAAATTGTTAGGAATTGTATATAGCTTGTGTTCTTATATGTTTAGCACAACCAACAAGTGCGGTGATGAAAAAGGGTGAGAAAAATAAGATTAGTACTTTTGTTCCTGGGAGGAACTCCCCAAATTAAACTGTTATTGCCCTAAAAAAATTAAACTGTTATTGTTTATCTTCTATCGGTTGGACATTTTGTCAAATGTCATTTATACTATGCTCGACGGAGGGGCTCTATACCATCACCCAGCAGCTCCTAAGAATGGACGCTGGCGGGCTCATTTCGATGATAGTTTTTGCGGCTACATATATTTTTTAAAAAAATGGAAGAAGCAAGTATTTTTTTTTTTTGGAGCAAAAAGGAAGAAGCAAGTGACACGGTATTTTCATTTCGGCCCGTGGTAGGCTTTTAGTTGCTTGGGCCCGAGCCGCTCGATCCCCTGATGGAGGAACCCTTTTTTATCTCATCTATGTGGTCCACGCATTCTATTCAATTCAGCCCAAGCGTCATCTAACATGCATTCTTTTCAATTGTAAGCCCAAGAGTCATCTTCTTTTTTGAGGGAGCCCAAGAGTCATCTTCTTTTTTGAGGGAGCCCAAGAGTCATCTAAGGCCCATGCATTCTATTCATGAGTCACCACCAGCAGGGCCAGGACTCTTGGGCCTTGGCAGCAGTCAGCGCCGGTGGATCCTATATGTAGGGCGGGCTATGATTAAGTTTTGATAGAATAGTGTTGAGATTCGTGCAACGGTTCAGATTCGCGCAGGTAGAGAAGGGGATGGCTGAGAAGCTGCCACGTGTCACTCTCTGATTGGGACGGGTGGGAGGTGGGAGAAAAAGAAACGAATTTCAATCTTTAAACGCATTTTATCCTAAACCGTAAGTCCGTTTTCGAATTCGTTTGAACCTACATGTTTGTTACAATTAATTCTACAAAATGAGATCCAATATGAATATTTTTTGAATTTTTTAAAATTTAAAATTTTCGTCAACATTTTAAATATACTATGTCAACATTTTGTTTATACTATGTCAACATTTTTTTATTTATGATCAACATTTTTATAAAAATATTGATTTTATTTTAAAAATGTTGAAATAGAACTACAAAAATGTTGACTCTTCTGTTTCAAAATGTTGACGCTCTGACTTGGGCTGGGCTGTTCAGATTTGGTGGGCTATTGGACCAATCTATCGTATGTTACCCATAGGACGTCCTGCATACAGGAGGTCCCGTCAACGCCTCAGCGGCGCCCCTCTCTCTCTCTCAAAAAAGAAAAAAAAAAGAGAAAAGCAGCCAGCAGCGCCCACAGCGGCACCGTTTCCTCTCCGTGGCATCCTCGTCGTCGTCGTCGCCGTTGCGAGTTTTCGGCGGGGATTTGCCGACGGAGACCATGCGGAGGCGTTACAAGTTTCTCGTTCGGGAGTCTCCAGGCATAGCAGCTGTTTTCGGGGCCAGCGTGGCCTACAATGCGAGCGCCGCGAAGGTGTTAGGAGAAATGCCGCACCAGGGCGACTGCAGACGCCGGGTTGGGAACGCGGTATCCATTCTGAACTTTCCACGCGGGTTCCCGCGCCTCACTTATCAGTCATCACCCTCGTCTTTTCTTCTTCATGGCAGTGGTCTTCGTCTCAGGTCAATGTCGGCGCGCAGTGGGCGGGTCCACGACTTTTACAATCATCCTCTGGAATTTTCAATCAACACGGTGCGAGTTGGTCTACGAAAGGCGGGGTGGGCCTGTGGCGGACTAGTCCGACAAGGTAGAAGCATTTCCCCATACTTCTTCAACTGGTTGTTTCCAACAAATTTTATCAAGGCGTTGCTGCAATCAACCATTGGCTGTCGATTCTGTTGCCCTGACGAGTGAGGAATACTATGGATTCGTAGCCTAATCTCTTCTGTGCAAGCTCGTGGACCACGGAAGGTGAGTTGAGGAAGGTTATGGATCTGTTACTACTTACTAGGAGGAGCTCCACTGTCTTCATTCTTGTATCTGCTTCCACAGGTGCATAGAGGGGCACTCGGTGCACTGCATGCAAGATGGCACTATGGAACGGTCTGGGGCAGGCTGCAACCGTCGCGCAGCTGGCAGGAATTGACGCTGCTGGCCTCATCTCGATGATTGTCCAGGCCGTGCAGACAGTTCAACGGAACAAGGTTGAGTGCCAACTGCTTGTGAACCATGTGATGATGATAAGCGATCTCCTGCAGCTGCTTCAGCAATCAGAGACGATGCGGCGCCCAGAGATCAGAAGACCCATAGATGGATTGGAGGACACACTCCGGCAGGCGTACATGCTTGTCACTTCCTGCCAGAAGAGCAATGTCATGTACCGCTTTATCATGGCAGGAAACCAGGCTCAGCAGTTCCGTGATGTCCGGGATAGAATTGATTCATATCTCCGCATCTATCCTCTGATCAGCCACCTCGACACAAGATATTTTATAACTGGACTCTACAGTCAAACCCATCCTTCAGGAACCGAGCCCCAGGTATAAATGTATAAGTAGTAATATCATGTATGATCCGTCCTTGGTTCATAATGTTTAAATACTTTTTTGATTGAAGTAGGTGAATTCTGAAGGACCACTTCCTTGTACATGGACTTAATTTGCCCCTACGTAATAGTCCTGTACAGGCTAACCATATTATTTTCTATTAAAGAGAAACTCATTGCTTTAACTAACTGATAGTTTATTGATGCAATTCTTCTAAAACATGAAGGGGAGAGGGGCCTGTTAGGATTTGTGTGATATTTCTTTTGTAAGAAAATAGCATGTTAATATATGGTGATCCTCAAAGAGGCCAGTGTGAAAGTTGGTGCTTTGTGATGGCATAATAGTATCCTGTATCAATTGGATAAGTTGTTACATGTAGATTTATAAACATTCAAGTATTCATATGTAAAATAACCACAGAAATTTTACAGACATTTGTTTTGCATTCAGCCATCCACCAGCCTACTGGAATGGTTAACTATTTGCTCTGAATAAATGCTTTTGTTCCCTTAAAGCCAGAACCCATGACATTCTATGCTACTACCTCATATCATCATCTAATTACATAACAATGCTTATGCTTTAATAGTTACAACCAATTCCTGATATATTACATTTTGTTATTCTAAAATCCTTAGACAGTTACATCATTATTTTTAGGCTTCACAAGAGAAGCTGGGCTCTTCTACTGATCATTCACATCCTGATTCTCGGTAAAGTGTTTGCACTATGCGCTGTTTTCCTGGATAAGTGATCACATCACTTTTCCCGTCTTTTGCGGACCTATTTTTATGTTGTATGTTGTGTTGGGCCATGTATTCCATTAATTCATTTAGTATTATGGAATCCTTCAGAAGGCTCATATACCTACAGACTCGGATCATTGATCTTGTTGAACTTTTACATGAACTATCAATTCGTAAGGACATGTCAAAGGTCAGAGTTAGTGCGCAGTAGACATCACCCACACCACATCTGTACCTAATCCTTTTATATATGTATTTGCAGGCACTCTAGAAATCACTGTGCTTGTCTTACTCATAATCATAAGTAGATTTGATTGAAACAAGAATGATTTCCTGACTTTATTGTTCCTATGCTTTAGTGTATAACAATTAGGGACAATTTTCAGGACTGGAGGAAGTGCTTCTTCTAACAATGGCACTGAATCAGTAGAAGTTCAGGCAGGAATTGAGCCACTTGAAGTTCAAGTGCAACAAAATGATGGTATTTCATTTGACAATTTTAGCCGATATGAATACATGATAGATCTAGGAATTAAATCACCGGCTACAAATACTCTTTTAATATTATCCAGACACCACATTGCATTCGTACTTCTCCAATTAATATTGCTTGTAGACATGTTGATGAATATATTTTATCCAAGCTCTCATATCAGTAGAACAATAGCATCGATATGTCAGTATCAGTTACTTATTTGTAGGGCACAGGAATACTGAGGTGTGTCCAAATAGGAAGCATCGATTCAGGTGGCTTTCTCAGTGGACTCGAACGGAGACATCAACAACTCGATCTATCGATAGGCTCATTAGTCAGGTGCGAACAGGTAACATGCTAGAAACATTTTGGTACTTTCATCTAGCAAACTAGGGGAATTTTTCTGTAGGACATTGGTCAGGTGGGGATACTAACGAATGTCCTGCAACAAGGATTTTTAACTCAATGTCCTAGAGACAATTTTCCCATCAAACTATACTCATCACAATTTCCATGCATATTCTGAAGTAAAAGACAAGCTTGTCACAGATGATATAGAAAAGGCAAAGACCCTCCTTTTTCACACTTGTTTTGAATCCAAACTTCTTTTGGCACTTTTGGTTTTCCTTTTACCACTGGCTCTCACATTGAAATATGATTCCAAACCCCTTCAAGTGCCAAAAAGGAATATGACTCCAATTGAGTGATATAAAGGCAAATAAAATAAAATTACCTCAGAACTGCTTCAATATTACGTGTGGGGAAAGAATGTACTAATCATGGGTTTCCTGTTTGCTTTCCAGGATTCTTTACAGTTTTTAAGTTTTCTCAGCTGGCTGCATCAACAAATAATTTCTCATTTCTAAATGTAATTGGAAGAGGTGGTTTTGGTACTGTTTACAAGGTAAAATTTTACAGACATTTGTTTTGCATTCAGCCATCCACCAAAATATAGGTTTTCTTCATAAATCAAACGCTTCAATAAATGTGAAGAGATGTTGACTTTTTTAAGATTGATCATATTTAGATATGTTGTTTCCTCATTTTTAGGGCGTACTGCCAACTGGAGCTGATGTTGCAATTAAAATCACCAAAAAACATCAAATTCTTGATCTGTTTGAAACGGAGGTTCTAATTATGTCGAAACTTCAGCATGCAAATATCGTTAAGCTGCTGGGATGTTGCATTGAAGGAGACAATAGGATTTTGGTCTACGAATATGTTCATAATGGAAGTTTATACCATAGAATCCATGGTATACATTACCTTACTACTTATTTATTTACAGTTCATTCATACAATTCTTTTCCTTTATTTTCCCTCTCTAAATGTTGTTATAGCTGCAGAGCCAAGGGCAGGTATGTCACTGTCCTGGCCTGTACGGTTTCAGATAATTGAAGGGATTGTCCAGGGTGCAGCATATCTAAATCACCACTCTCGACCACGTGTAGTTCATCGCGATCTGAAAACAGCAAATATTCTTCTTGACTGTGATATGACTCCTAGGCTCATCGATTTTGGCCTTGCTGTAGTCTTTAGTTCAGATGAAGATGAAAAAGAAGACAGAGTTGTAGGGACTATGTAAGAGTAATCTAATTCTCTTGTCCATCATGACACTAAGCTCTTTGTTTATTTCTATTATAAAAAGCTCTTATTTATTGAATGGTTGGGATTTTTTTTTTTGTCCTTGTTTCAGCGGTTACCTCGATACTCATTATGCTTCCACAGGAAATGTATCAGTCAAGACCGATGTGTTTGCATTTGGTATTATTCTTCTCGAGATAATCACTGCACAACATGCTTTCAGTATAGACCCAAAGAGATTGCTGGCTCAGTATGTAAGTAATTATTTTTCAAACCCTTAGTATCTATAGTCTTAGTTTGTAGTGATGCTCCTAGATCATGTATACTTATACACCCTGCAAAAGCACTTGTGTTCATTTTCCTAGGCATGAATGTTTTGGTTCCCTAAATGACATCTCAATTTGTATTTAGGTCCATTATGCCTAGTTATCGATGCTTTTTTAGGCTTGTAGATTGCTTATATTTTGTTTACAAGAAAATGAGACGAGAAATTTTGTAGGCTTGGGAATTATGGTCATCGGGAAGATCAATGGAACTGATAGATCCATTGCTGCACGATGAACCTCGAATAAGCGATATACTTCGTTGCATTCAGATAGCACTGCTGTGTGTTCAAGACAAACCAGAGTATAGGCCCACTATGTCAGATGTTCTTATAATGTTGAAAAGCGAGAGTATGACTTTACCTGTGCCGAGACCACCTGGACTGTTTGTTCCTCCATTGTCACGTGCCAGTGAGGCATCAGGCAGTGACACCTACTCCTATGCAGCAAGTGCAGAGTTGATGACTGAAGAAGAAGAAAACCTCTCATATTTTAGCTGCTGCTCAAGTGATGTGGACAACGGCGATGCAAGCATTATTGACTGAAGTGACAAAATATGCAATGGTCACTGTAGTGTTACTCGCTGCCGGTCAATGGTCATGCAGTTTTCTAGTCCATTTCCTTTATGCAAGCCAGCAATGTTTTTATTTAGGACAGAAGGATTTTTTTTGTTACACCTCGGCTTCTGCTAAAGCCAGACAAAAATATGAAACCATGTACATGTATAAACTGTTGTATGAGATGGATTTGGGAGCCTCTTCTCTGTTTAAGGGGCCCTTGGACCGGATTCAAGTCTTAAAATACATGGAGGAATCTGTACGGCACACGTCCCAGCTTTTATCCAAGCGATCTGTTTGTTATAAACTACTTTACCCTTTACAGAACTGGAGGCCACCACTGGAGGAGGACCGTCACGAGAACATCTCCTGTGTTACCGCGGGTTCGCGTGTTACCGTGTTACCGATCACTGTAGCGCCTTAAACATGCAACAAAAAATTGCAACAAAAATATGAATGGATAGCTCATGCAACGATCTACAACTCATATTTTGGTCGAGGTGCAACCGAAGCTCGTGCAAGGAGATAAAAAAAAGAGAAATCAGACTGTGAATAGTGCGGGTTGCAACTGTTCATCGCGAACCCGCACCCGTTACTATTCAACGTCTGATTTCTCTTTTTTTTATCTCCTTGTACGAGCTTCGGTTGCACCTCGACCAAAATATGAGTTGTAGATCGTTGCATGAGCTATCCATTCATATTTTTGTTGCAATTTTTTGTTGCATGTTTAAGGCGCTACAGTGATCGGTAACACGGTAACACGCGAACCCGCGGTAACACAGGAGATGTTCTGGTAACACAGGATGTGTTCTCGGACCGTCACCACCGGTGACAGTTGAAGCTGTCACTTATCATTTCCTTAAATATGAGTTGTTATGCCCCGTGAGTATTAGGAATATCTTGTATACATTTTGCAGCAGAAGAAACTTGTTTAATAAAGCGATCAATCCCTCCGAGACTTCAGCTAGGAGGAGGAATTTTTCAGACGTCGAGGAGGAATATGTCTGCTGTTTTTTCTTTCGCTCAAGATTTGGTGCGGAATGACACAAGCAGTTATCTACATCGGCGCACATGCGTACCATGACATTTTCGTATTAATAAATGATAGCTAAAATAGCCACACCTTGATTGCGTGGACATATGCATATCTGCACAGGTTAAAACCTCTTTCTTTCTGTTCGACTTATGTGAAGTCACCTATCATTTATGAGCTTTTGCATGTTGCCTGTATGTTACGCTGTGTGGACATATAGTCGCCGTGGTTTTTTTTTTATAAAATGGTCTCTTTGAACAAAGTTTTTTACTTTTGGACCTCTAACGAAAAGATTTTCAAGAATAGATCCTTTTTTTGACGCCGTGTCTTTTGCCAACCAGGTCAGATAGGTGGACATCAAATCTATTAGCGCCCACCTATTGTAGGTGGGCGCGAAAAGACACAGCGCCCACCCCTGGACGCAGGCACACGCGCGAATGCTGAATTGACATAGTGAACGCCAGAACCATTGACAACCAGGTCCTATAGGTAGGCGCCAAAAGACGTGACACCCACCTGTGCAATCTGAGCACCAATAGACGTGGCGCTTAGAAAAGGGTCCATTCTTAGAATTCTTTGCGGCAGAGGTCTAAATGTGAAAAACTTTAACTAAAAGATCTATTTTGTAAAGAAACCACTATACTTGCTGGTAGGTTACGCCTTGATTGCGTGGAGATATAGGCCTTGCTCGGGGAAATGAGAATGGAGGCTTTTTAGGCTAGTCTAAATGAAGAGTTTTATTTTGGTGTTTCCCAGAGTTTGAAACCACAAATGAAACAACTCTTCCAATGTGTGGTTTTATTTTGGTGTTTCAAAGAGTCTTGCAATTTTAATTTTAATTTTTGGTTATATCTCCGCCTTGATCAGCTTCTTATGATTGCATAAGTTGTAATCTGTTGTTCCCTGGCACATGGACACGTGGCTTGAAATTGTATCTTGCAGATAGTCCCTTTTTTCTTTTAGATACTCTTGCAGATAGTCTTCTTTTTTTTTCTCTTTTTCTTTTTGACGAACAGATACTCTTGCAGGTAGTGAAAAGGCTCAAAGCAACGAAATGTGTTTGGTTTGGACTCGTACTGGGCTTCTCCCTTATTTTGGGCCTGGCCACCATCGGTCTAATTAATTAATTTAAGGCCCATGCACCCAGCTGTTGCGGCCGCCGCCGCCGCCGGACGCCGGTGCCGCAGCGGTTAACCAAATATTCCGGCGACCATGCGTAGGCGTCGCAGGGCCCTTGCTCTCTCCTATCAAAAAAAAGAAAAAAAAAAGGGGCCCTTGCTCTCGTTCTATTCTTCAGCACTGCCCTTCCGGAATCGGATCTGGCCAAGCCTCCCTGGGTGCGCCCGACGTGGGAGCGCAGCAAAGGTGTTCGGAGAAATGCGTCAGTAGGGAGCGTCACTGCGTTGGAGTAGGATGGTAGGTTAGGGAAAAAAAATCGCAGCCTTTCTTTCCCCTCTCGAAAGCTCTCTCCCTGCTACAGTAAAAGAGGGCGAATCGGGGGCGGAATCGTTTCCGGCGGCGGATCCATCGACTTCCTCTCGTCTCCGGCGGCCGGTCCGGCGCTGGAGGTGGGCGGGAGTCATGGATCCGCCGTGCGGTGTACAGTCCCTTCCTAGCTCTCTTAGTTTTAGATAGTCTAGGGTTAGGGTTAGGTTTCTTCGCGCCGTTGTCGTCGACGGCGGCGAGGTCCTTTTGTCCCGGCGTGGTCCCTGCAGGCGGCAGTTGCGGCTGCTCCTTGCGTGATTCGCGCCGGTGTCCAGGTTTACCCGTACCGGTGCTTCGGTGCGGGGCTGCTTTTCTCCGCGGCGACGTCTTCGGCGGGCGATGGCGGGGGTACGGCGAGGACGGCTCCAAGTTGGGCTTCGGGTTCGTCCTCTTCTTCTCCCCCGCCGGTTTCCCAGCCCTCGTCGACATCGACGTTGTGAGTTTCTTCTCCCTCTTCCATCTTCTGAGCGGAAGGGTGGAGTTGTGGGGCCTCCCTGGAGGCACACTCTGTGTCGGCGTCGTTGTGGTCAGCGACGCTCGACTCTTTGGTTCCCGGCCGGCGGCGGCGACGGTGTCGGAGGCGACGACGGCTGTGGAATCTTCTTCCCCTTCCTCCTTCCAAGCGATGGCAGCGATTGGTCCTTATGCTCTTGCAGATGCGCTCTTCCGGGCGTTGATTATTGCAGCTGTCGTCGGCGGGAGAAGGAGGCGGAGCTTTTGGAGCTCCGGCGAGTGTTGCCGGAGTTTAGATGTTTCGAGTAAAATCTCGTTTGAAGGGGCTGGATGTAATTCTCAGTGTGTCCGGGGTGGTTTCTGTAAACTCCATGGATGTACTGTTCATCTATATTAATATATTTCCCTTCTGCTCAAAAAAAAAAAAGGATGGTAGGTTAGGAGTCCTACTGTCAATCATCGCAGCTCATCTATTAGAAGAGAAGGTGGACTTGGGCGTGTGGCGTGGATGCATCCACCTCTGAAAAAGACAGCCTCATTGGGGGTTTCTGTCCATCTTCTCGGAAATTTCTTTCAACACGGCTTCCTCAGTCCAGTAGTAGTGGCGGCTTACAAGAGCAGAAGAATCCTTGACTGCCCAAATTTCTTTGATACTCGCGGCTGCAATTGATTGGTACAGGTTAGGAAATAGAAGCGATCAGGGGAAGCACAAAAGGTACGTATGCTTCCTTACTTTCTTACTTCGATAGTTATGCAGAAGATCAAAATTTTATTTGGTAGGTGATTGTGATTGTATATTCGATGTGTAGGTGTGTTGAAGCTGAAAGGAAGGATGGTCGATCCACTTGGCAGTGTGGAGAAGATTATCAAAGTCGGGCTGTCCATCAAGGATGCCGTCAAGACAGTTCGAAAGAACAAGGAGGAGTGCCGTGATATCAGAAACCGTGTTTTACGGGTAAGCGCTCTCTTGAAACGGCTCCAGGAGACAGTGATGATAGAGGATCCAGCGATGCACGAGGCGTTGGAGGCCCTTGAGGAGACACTAACACACACCCTTGAGCTCGTCTTGGCATGCCAGAAGAAGAACATCATGTGCCATTTCTGTAGTGCTGGTGACCTCTCCAAACAGCTACATGAGGTGAAGCATGACATCTCAGATCAATTGATGGATGGGATCTTTGCTGCCAACGTCAATGCCACAATTATCTTGACAAATATTCAGTATTCAGTTTGTCATATGCCCTCAAAGGTACAATTAATTACTAATCCCTCGGAAAGAATTACGCATATGCTAAATTTGTTTGGATGGAATAGATGGTAAATCCTTTATCCACCATTTTTTACAGCAATTTAGAGTTGTTATGACAAATATATAATTTGTACCTGAGGAATAAGATTAAACATAGGCCTTTGAAACATATTTGGTGTGCCCCTTGGTAATCTTGTTAACCTCGTCTTCCGAAACGCAATGGTGTAAACAAAAGATAAATTTAGTTCTTTGTGGAGAACTCAAGAAGATACAGTTATTCAGTGCTGAAGAAATCAAACAACTACACTGACATAAATTCTCCCTCCATTTGGTCACACTGGATATGAAGACTGCGTTTCAAAATTATCATATTTTGTCTCCTTATAACACGGAAGTTCCCTTCCCAAATCAATCAAATGGTAGCAAAGGGAACCGATGCAACACTGCATGTAACAAAGCACTATCATTAACCAATGTCCAGTTCCTCTTCAATGCTAATTTGGGTGCCTATTTTCTTCTTCTTATTAGAAAGCCATCTAGTTCCTCCTAGGTCTAGTGTTTATTATTAACCAACGTCCAGTTGTGCTAGCTTTGTTGGGACCAGTTGTCCATGATGGCACAATTGTTTTCTGGTCAAAACACATCTTAAAATTGTATGCCAGATTCAATGTAATAATGTACATGGACTTCATTAAAAGAAAAATAACATACATGGCTTACCTGCTGTTTCAGGATGCAAGGTTTGTGCAGACATTGCATAGCGGTCATTTAAATTATTATGCCAGGTAAGATATCTAACATACACATTTATATCAATCTGTTGTGCCACCGTATCGTAAATTCGTAACAAAAATGTTTTGTGTACTGAAGGTTTCACAACTGGCTTGCAATTGTCTCTTGAAGTAACTTCAAATAGAACTGTTCAATTCCCTAGCCTATAGGTTATTTTGCTTATGTCATTTTAGCTTCAGTTCTGACAAATATAAGTAAATGGGATAAACTTTGATACTCTGTTGTGCTAATTATTATTCAGTTATCCCATATTACTGCACCTATAATTCCTTGTTATTATCCACATGAGCAATGTGACAAAATAGAGCAATGCCCCCTTCCACTAACAAGAGCTTTTCCATTTGTGCCTCTTTTAGCATCTATTTCTATGAACTGTTTGATTTAAAATTGAGTTAGTATCCTAAACCGCAATAGATATTCCCCTGATCTGAGTTTGTCATATAAAAAATATTTTGATTTCACTGAATGGCAGTGACAGAGCTGAAGTGATGAATGACAAGAAAAACAATGTACCAGCAGTAAGCAAGTCGCCCGCTGCTCCCTTACGTAAGATGGCAACTTCTGTCACTGCCTTCGTCATATTTCCATCCGTACATTATTGTTTAGGATGCCGGGCTGCCTCAGTATCAAATGATTACTACTGTTTCCTTCAAATTATGTATTACTGTATATTACTCAGAAGTGATAATGCTCTGACAGTTTTACATTTATGTAATCTTTTTTTTATGACAGGTTTAACAAAGTTCACTTTCTCTGATTTGGAGGCTGCTACGAAGAAATTCTCAAATGAAAACCTCATTCGTCGAAGTGGTTTTGGCAGTGTCTACAAGGTACTCCACATGCTTGCTTGTTAAGTTGCTCTTTTTGTATCATCGTAATTTGGTGCAGTTTACAATAAAGATACGTTTTGTAACTATAGTGTGATCGTTTTTCTTGGCATGACCTGTATTTTTCCTGCATATAAGTTTCTATGTGTATTTTCTTGGTATGCCATGTTATACTATCACAAATAGTGAACCAACGAGGGCATATCAATATAATGGTCTTTTGAGTCAGTGCATGGTTCAAGGTACCACTGGTAATTTCTGGGTGAATATACTTGTTTTAAAGGCCATGTGATTTGGTTACAGATTAAATTAAAATTAAGTAATAATTTTTTCTGTGGAACTAGGATGATCTCAGTGTTTCGATATAATTGATTATCAAAACATTACAATGCATGTCCTTCTTTTGGCATCGTACTTCATGACCTATTTTTGTGGTATCATTCTTCCTGATGCATACGCCTACCTGGATTAGTCCATTATCACGTCTACAAGACATGTGTACTTTTGGTCACACAGGAAAAATATAAGTGAATTACGTCCCTGCTATAAATGCGAGTCAAGCTATGTTGTACGCACACCCTCGTGTTTTTTTTTTTTTTGACTGTCAACGGGGGGGAGAGTGTCCCCACCTGATTTCCATTAATCAATGGTAGCCAAATACGGCTCGTGATGTGTTACAGCATAGTTTTTTTGGGGAAAACAAAAGAGTGTGATTTACATGATTGAAGAAAAAAAGGAGCACCAGGTATTGGCTATTGATGCATCAGCTTTCGGCAGCCTGCAGCGCCAAAGTGATGCTTCAGACTTACACTCGCGGAGCAGTCGCAGCAGGGACTGAGGTTCAGAGTTGAAAATAACGTCATTTCGGTGTTTCCAGATCTGCCAGCAACAGAGGTGAAGGAAGGTGTGGAAATGTTTGGCCGGCACTTGACTTGGCCGCGGCAGCTCCCATATGCGGTTGACACGCAGCTCAGCCGTGTCGTTCACCCCAAGCCGCTGCCAGAACTGTTGCGCGATGGGGCATTGTAACAGAAGATGGTCAGGAGTTTCAGTTGGACATGAGCAGAGTTCGCATGTGGCCTCATCAACCACATGTTTAGTGAGCAACACTGATCGGCATTTGATACGTCCTTGCACAAGCAGCCACATGAAGTATTGTACGCGCGGAGGTGTGCAGTTCTTCCACACAAAATCAGCGTACTCACAGGTGGTGTCCGTCCCAGCGACGAGCAGTTGGTAGATAGGCACCGACCGCAGCTTGTTGTCACTGTCAATGAGTTGGCTAACTCGTGTATCAGCAGCGTCTGACAGTGTCACTTCCGAGATCAACGAGCACACAACTTCCATCTCACCTTTAGCAGCTCGACTGAGCCGAGGCACAAGATGACTGTGCAGACCTTCTGTGATCACAGTTCGCACCGATGCTGTGGGTTTGGTGGAGTGACTGTACAAGGCAGTGAACGTGTCTGAGAGTCTCCCTGTCGGGTGCCATGCATCATTCCAGAAGGAGGTTGTGGAGCCATTGCCGAGCTTGACAGAAGTGAGGTCTTGATAGGCTGAGTGCAGAGACCGAATCGAGTCCCAATGATCGCCATGGATGTCGCCTTCCATGGAGGCAAGATCAACGCGTTCTCTGGCCCAGAGCGCCCATGAGGAGTCTTGTGCGGTGTACAGCCTGTGTATCAGCTTGAGCATCAGACAACGGTTTTGCACATTCAGATCACGCACACCCAGGCCACCACATTCCCGGGGAGTAGTCACTTGATCCCAAGCAATTAAGCAATCAGCACCACTTGCCTTGTCTTCTCCTGACCATAGGAAGCCTCTGCGCTTCCCGTCATAGAGCTTGATAGCACCTGGTGGTAACAGCATGGCCATCATCACGTATGTTGGCAAATTATCCAGTACGGCATTGGTGAGGACAACTCTTGACATTGGGTTCAGGAGGGAGGCCTCCCATCCCGAGAGGTATTTGTCGGCTTTACCAATCAGAGGAGAAAAAGCAGATAGCCGAAGCTTTTCATTGGACAATGGCAGGCCCAGATAGGTTTGTGGAAACCCTTCACGGCGACAACCAAGGACAGATATGAGTTGCGGTAGAATGGCTTCGTCGACATGCATTGGCACCAGCGTGCTTTTGTGGAAATTGATATGCAGTCCAGTTGCTAGTGCGAAGTCATCGAGCAGTTTTTTCAAGTTAACAACATCCTCCAACTCAGCTCGCAGCACAATCAGCGTGTCGTCCGCATATTGTAGGACCGGGCAGCTTTGGTTGTCAACGACAGGGTGCCGAACATTGCCATTTGCCTTGATGAGAGTTTGCAGAACATCAGCAACCAAGAGGAAGAGGTACGGGGACAGTGGATCGCCCTGCCGTAAACCCTGTCTGCATTGGAACCACGGGCCCGGGCACCCATTGACAAGGACAGCCGACTTAGAAGTAGTGAGCATCGCCTTGATCCATGTCAGCCATTGATCGGGGAAACCACGAGCCTGCATTACAGTGACCAAGCTATCCCAATTGACAGAATCGAATGCTTTGGCAAAATCAAGCTTGAGGACTAGAGTCGGAACCTTTCTTTTGTTGCACACCCTCGTGTTGAGAGGGACTATACCTTTTTTCTGTTCAGCATTTTTAGGGGACGAAAAAAAGCAACCAAATTGAGTTTTGGTGTGCAATTTAACCTTTTGCCAACTGTAGTAGTAAACAAAAACTCAACATGAACATTGATACAGCATAAGCTCTTGCTTTTCTTTTCCCTGCTGTCAAGCGCATCTTCTAATAACTTTTTTATTGTGCTTTTCAGGGTGTATTACATGATGGAATAGTGGTTGCCATCAAGAAAATTCGAAACTCAGCTGTACTTTCAGGGGATCAAATCTATGATGAAATTAATCTTGTCTCAAAGCTTCAGCACAAAAATATAGTGAAACTCCTGGGATATGGCCATCAAGTCATACACCCGGCGGTGTCGGTCGAAGAGAAAAATGTGCAACCTGAGAGTGATTATTTTTTGGTCCAAGAGTATATGCCAAATGGAAATTTCGAAGAATTAATCTCTGGTATGTTTCTTACAAGCTATTGATTTGGTTTCAGGTTTTGACCCAATGTCGCTACTAATGTGTGTTCCTTATATTTTGTATTCGTCAGTGTCGGGACTTGATTGGTGTTCCCGCTTCCGGATAATTCAGGGCATAGCAGAGGGCATATATTACCTGCATGAGCAACATGTTGTCCATTCAGATATGAAACCGAGCAACATTCTCTTGGATTTCGATATGAATCCTAAGATAAGTGATTTTGCAATAGCTAGGATGTTGGATTATGGTACTGATCTGATCACTCGTAACATCAACTACTTAGCCGGCACAATGTATGATGTCATTCCGTAAATATTTCTCTTGCCATGAGTCCATAGAATGTTCGATGCATTAAGTTATTCTTTTTCTTAATTTTCTTATGTGAGTATTAATGTCCGTCTAATCACTCAGGGGATATATGCCTCCAGAATATATTACGGAAGCTATTTTGTCAACAAAGTATGATGTGTACAGTTTTGGCGTGATCCTCCTCGAGACCATTATGTGTGTATTTGAACCAGTTCGTCGCCAAGCTTCAGTTGAATGGGTAAGTAAAAGCAAGCATCCATGTACCAGGACATCAATATATTGTTGCATCTGGAGTTTCATCTGAAGCAAGTGGATTACACATGTCGACAATTATTCGTCTTACTCCTAGTCTAGCTGGAGTTTCTTCTGGTACCCACCATATCTGTAAGCTTAGTAGTTCAGAGCTCTGGCAAGCATTTCGACAAAAGCCGCTTCATGGGAAAATAACTCCTTTTCCTGGTTGAAGGGCAGTGCTCTCACAATGCTTTCCCAGAATGAAAAAAGAAAGAGGTCTCAGGGTTCACATTTTTTTGAAAATTGGAACGTCATTCTACTTAGTTTAGAGATGTAAAATGGATTTGTTTTATTTATGTTTAAAAAATAACAGAATAATCACACATTCTTGTTGTGCCATTTTACATTTGTTTTGTTTATCATCTCAGGCATGGGAGATGCAGCGTGTTGGAGCGATGAAGGACTTGTTTGTTCCATTCTTGTGCGACGAGTCAGAGCTCAAGCAGATAACAAGGTGCATGGAGGTGGGACTGTTGTGCACCCAGTTTAAGCCGGCAGACCGGCCCACCATCGCAGATGTCCTTGATATGCTAAATGGCAAGAAAGAACCTCCCATACCAGAATTTTTTTTTAAAGTAATAGTATTTTAATGATTAATTGCAGATCTGGGGTCCGATTAGCAAAAATTGCAGAAATGGGTGCCTGTCGGTAACTGGATGACCGACAGGCATGGTATCGGTACCTGGATGACCGATAGGACCCTAATCGGTCATCCAAAGCCCGATTAGTGTTCGGCAGGTTGCCACGTAGGCTATCGGGTAGTCCACGCAGGCCTGTCGGTCGTCCGAAAACCGATAGGTGCCTGTCGGTCACCCAGCGCCCGATAGGTGCCTGTCGGTCGCCCAGCACCCGATAGGTTCCTGTCGGTCTCCCGGTGACCGACAGGCCGCGGAATCTTATCCGCTGCCGCGCCGTCCCCTCTCTCTCTCCTCCATTCGAATCGTCCCGAGCGACGGCGAGAGAGAGAGAGAGGGCGACGGGCGAGGCGGGAGGAGGAGGAGGACCGGGAGGGGCGCCGGGGAGGGAGAGGAGCTGGCTGTCGGTCGTCCGGTGACCGACAGCCCGCTCGCCCGCGCCTCGCCGCTTCGGGCGAGGTGAGTTTGTCTTTTTTTTTTTTTTCTGATTTGTTTAGTTAGATTAACTATGTGGATTAGTAAATTAGTATTGATTAGTGGCTGCGTAGTATAGGGATTAGTAAATTAGCTTTAGATTAGTTAAATAATATTAGTGTATGGATTAGTTAACGGTAGGGAAGTTAGTGTAAGTAGTAGAGTAGTATTTTTAGTGAAGTGTAATGGTAGGTAGTTAATAAATTATGAAATGCATAATTAAATTTGTAAAAAAAAGGATGCATTGTTATCTGTTAATGAGTGTTAAAATATTTATGTATATGGATAAATTAATTATGTAAAACATATAATGCCGATAGTAATTAATATATTTTTAGCAGGATGTCTGGTGTAGTGAGTTTCCGAGTTTTTTACGGAGAAGGTCAAATTGAGCATCGTGATTATGGGGTAGATTTGAGTAATTTCCAGTATGTGGATAGTTCTTTGAATGATCCGATAGAGATGCAACGGGGCGAAGTGTATGGCTGGTTACATAGTCTGTTGAATGTTGATCCTTCAGAATATCGGTTTGTAGTGAGAGCAATGATTCCTAGAAAGCATGGAGGCGCATGGAGATGGGAACTTGTAGAAGTGAGAAGCACTAAACATTGGAAGCAATTTGTGAGTATGGGATTGCAACGGCATTTTGCTCACTTGTTGCTGGTGCAATGTAATCGGGTAACCACCCACCATGAAGAGGTTGATGAGAATGTCGTCAATGTGGAGCAGGATGGTGTTGTTGGCCAAATTGTTGATGCGGAGCAGTATGTTAGTGGAGAGCCTATGGTTCACGCAACCAGTGAGGATGAGCCGCAAATAAATGTTAACACACTAGAAGCAGATTCAGGGGAGGTCAATGAGGCAATTGTTGATGAAATGGATAGGGATGATGACGAGTATCGTACCTTCGTTGATGGAAAGGCCGGTCAGGGATGGGGCCTAGGATATGAAGAGCCGCAGGACTGGATCAATATGGAGAACTTAACAGTTAATGATGGACACAATTCATGTTGGCAGTATGATGCTGTAGAGGTTCGTCAAGGGCAAATGTTTCCTGATAAGATATCTTTTCAGCATGCCGTGAAGAGGTGGGTGTTCTCAGAGAAGAAGGAGTTCACGGTGGTCATTTCGAACCCGAGGACGTATGACGTCAAGTGCACGGCTCCTGATTGCACATGGAGGGTTCACGGATTCCTGCCTAAAGCTGAGACGTCATTTGTGGCGTCTATTGTGGTAGGCCATTCCTGTTCATTGGATAGGACTCTTCTTAAACACAAGAACATGACTACACAGTTTGTAGCTGAGTACATGTATCCGGAGATTGTGCAGAAGACCGGTATGTCCCCTTTTGCTATAATGCATGCAATTGAGAATCGACTTGGCTATGAGATAAGCTATGATATGGCATGGAGAGCGAAACAAAAGGCCCTGGAAAGAAGGTTCGGGACATACGAGGACTCGTACCACAACCTACCTGGTCTTCTTGAGCTTATGCAAGCTAGGAATATAGGAACCGTGGTTGGAGTGGACGAGTTTCAAAATACAAATGGGGATAGGGTCCTACGCCGAGCTTTTTGGTCATTTGGTTGTATGATACAAGCATTCATGCATTGCCGACCTGTTATTGCTGTGGACGGCACTTTCTTAACTGGTAAGTACAAGGGGCAGATCCTCACAGCTATTGGAGTGGATGGGGAGAATCAGATTGTGCCAATTGCTTTTGCAATTGTGGAGAGTGAGAATACAGATAGTTGGTTGTGGTTTTTGAGGTGGTTGAAGCGAGCGGTTGTTATGCAGAGACCCAATGTCTGCATCTTACATGATCGCCATGCGGGATTATTGTCAGCAATTGAAACGCTGCAGACAGACTATAATGATCAAGAATTTTGGCCCGACCTGCATAGTCGATGGTGCATGAGGCATCTGGGGGCAAACTTCTACAGGCAGTTTAAGAGCAAGCGACTTATGGATATGTTTAAGAAGTTGTGCAAACAGAACCGAAGGAACAAATTTGACACATTATGGGGCGAGCTGGACAAGCTCACTGGCAACTACATGGATGATGTTAAAAAAAACCTCCTATGCCACGTGATGAGGAGCCGAAGGGGTTAGATCCTTTGCCTAATGAATCGCAGGACAAAATTAGGCGCAGGAGGGGTGGACGAAGGGTGAACTGCTTCTCGGATTGGATAAAGGATGAGCCGATGGAGAAATGGGCATTGATTGCAGATACGGATGGATCACGCTATCACATTATGACCACAAATGGGGCAGAAGTTTATAATTGGGTATTGAAAGGGAGTCGGTGCTTGCCTTTAGTGGGGATTGTAGAGTGTATAACTCGTGGAATTCAAACATACCTGCAAGATCGCTATGCAAATGCAGTTTTGCGTGTTGCCAACCCACAAGTGGTGTTTAGTGCTAAGATCACTGAGTACATCGAAGAAAAGAGTGCGAAGGGGCAGATGCACATGGTTACGAGAACAGGTAATAGGGAATTCGTCTTTGAAGTGTTGTTGCGGGGTAAGAGCGGACTTGGGATTGGTCGATCCGAAGTTACGATGGAGTGCAAATTGTGGCCACAATTGAACAAATGCGAGTGCAGTTGCAATAAGCCAAAGCTAATGCATTTGCCCTGCTCACATGTATTCACTGGATGTGCCAAGGCAAAGATTAATCCTCATCACTTTGTCTCACCGTACTACCTGAAGGAAGCTGTGATGGCTACATGGCAGGGCGAGCTACTGGGATGGCGGGCTGTGGCTGATTTCACAAAGCCACCAGAGGGTGAACGTATTTGGGTTCCAGATCCTGAAAAAAAAGTGATAGAGAAGGGTCGCAGAAAGGTTAGGCGTATAAAGAATGATATGGATGAAGCGAATGTGAAGCGTCGTACAAAGGAGTGCTTGGTATGTGGTGGAGATCATTTAAGGAAAGATTGTAGCCGATACCCGGTGGAGAAGGGGCCCGACAACGTGGAGTTCAGGCGTGTTCCTATGCGGAAGCCAAGGAAGCAGAACCAAGAAGCTGGTCCATCGACTTAATTTCATCAAGTCTAATATATTTATGTTTGTTTCTTTGTACCTGTAGTCATCATGTGTGAAGAACTATGTATTCCAATTCCGTATGACTACGTTACCAAACGCTGTGTGTAATAATTATTTGGAACACTAAGTATTGTAATGCTTTGATAACTGTTTGTTTATTTATTTTCCTATTTATATGTTAATGCTTCTGTGCACAATTACATGTTTCATAGGTAGATGGCTAACCTGGAGTTGATCGATCCAGTGATCGATGCTAAGCATCGATCACGCTTGCCTTCTGGGGACCTTCACGAGACACTGAGACTTAGGACTTTTGACGACTTCTGGAGTGTGGACCCACGTTGGACGCCGAGGTACGCATATGTGAATTGTAGGTTTTAATAATTGTCTATTTCTTCATATTGTGTTTTTTCGGAAATTTAATGCTCTAACACTCGAATGACAGGTTACGTGCGGCAGGGTTGCTACCTCTTGCCCAGTTGTTGGACCCGAGGGGCCGCAGGACCCCTCGTTTTCCAGTGGACCGTGCACTCTTGACAGCGTGGGTGGATCGGTGGAGGCCTGAGACACACACGTTCCACCTCACCGTTGGTGAGATGGCGCCGACACTACAGGACGTCTCCATGCTACTTGGGCTTCCTATAGCCGGAGCTGCAGTGGTTCCTCCTGTTGTGCAGCCGGGGTGGATGGCGGATATCTTGGAGAGGTTTGAGGGTGTCCTCCCCCCGGATGAGGAGCACCCGCAGTTTAGTTTTAGCGACAGGCACGGTCCGACACGCCATTGTTCCCTCCAGTTTATGTATGTTGCATGTTACTATGAACTTTAAATCCGGGTTCTTTTGTTTTCATCATTTTGATGTGCACCCTTTCTGTGTCGCTATGAATGGCGGAGTGCAATGGCCCTACCAACAATTACCTCTCACTGTCCATGACATTAAAACAATAAAGCAGCCACATGCATGCAGGTCTCACTTTTCCTTTAATCATTTCGATGTGCACTGAATCACTGAATCACTGCCTCCACTGCATCACTGCCTCCACTGCATCACTGCCAAACGACCAGACGGGCAGAGCATCCAATGAATTTTTCATCATTCTACACGACCATCTTTTCCAAGCCACCAGAGCATCCAATGCCTCACCAAACAGTCAACACAATGAAACGAAATAAAAATTTGGTACATATGATAAATACATGCAACTCATTATTTGCCACCTAATCTTACGATCTTCGATCCCACCGCCGAGACATATTACTGAAGTTAATGTCCATACTGTAGGGGTTGGATGATGGCTGTGGGCGAGGTGGCGCTGAGAAGTCGCTATTGGAGGGTCGTTCTCGCAAAATAGATTCACTAAATGCCTTGTCGTCAGGGTCTTCGGGTGGAGGCGGAGGTCTTGAGGGTGGCATGGGCATGAAATCGTCGTCTTCATCGTCGTTGGCGTTTGGTTGCACACGCGTTGGCGGAGCGCGTCTGCTTGCAGTGTTTCTTCGACGGGATGTTCCTGTGTTGGATGCCTCCGAAACACTACTGTTGGCTGAGGTATGTCGCCTTCTACGTGAACCTGGCATGCAACCTCCACCGAAGAACATAAATAGATAGAAAAAGTTTGGGATAGGGTTGTCGATCAATTCTTTGTCTTCCGGAAATGCCTAACATAAGAAAAGCAGTCGAATTAGCATCGAAATATAAACCGATAACATAAAAAAAAATATTGTGTACCTGAATGTGGGAGGCATATTTATCGGGGAGCATCATTATCTTGAATCTAGTGCTAGAGAAACCTAACACCGACGGGTGGTTTGCCAGCTCGCAAACCCTATGATACAAATGCCTTTGATCTTCTAAGAGGGCCCTAAGGTCATTTGTGGTGAGATGTTGCGGCGCCATTGCTGCATTTAACATCAAGACAGCTTGTGCGAGATTGTTCTCCCTAAAAGGATCATCCCGGTGTTCACGCACTACACGCCAGATTGCTTCCAGTGCTCTTTCGATGTATTGTGGTGTCCATGGAAAACCTTCACTAGATGGTCCTGCCATGGACGGTGTTGTTGAAGAGTGGAAGAAGAGTGGAAGAAGAGTGGATGTCGCTGTGATGCAAGAGAGGGTGCTGTGAAAGAAACAGAAGGTAGAGGATAAGGTTTTGTAGGAGGGAGCAGGGGAAAAAAAACCATAGGGGCCTATCGGGTGGCCAATGGCCGACAGGTGCCTGTCGGTCGGCCAATGACCGACTGGTCCTATCGGTCGGCCCATGACCGATAGGCTCCTATCGGTCGGCCCGTGACCGATAGGTTCCTATCGGTCGGCCCATGACCGATAGGCCCCTATCGGGGCTGGGTGTCGGTCCGATAGGACCTATCGGTATTTGGGTGACCGACAGGTTGCCTATCGGTCATCCGGTGACCAATTGGTCATCCAGTTACCGATACCATGCCTGTCGGTCATCCAGTTACCGACAGGCACCCATTTCTACAATTTTTGCTAATCGGACCCCAGATCTGCAATTAATCATTAAAATACTATTACTTTAAAAAAAAAGGCTACCAAAGAAACCACGGTACACCAAAAGAAGGGCCCTTCGCACCCTTCCACGCAAGAGTCAGAGTTCAGACAGATAAGGTGCACCCAGTTTAAGCCAGCAGACCGGCCCGGGCCAACCATGGCGGATGTCCTTGAGATGCTAAATGGCAAGAAATAGCTTCCCATTCCAAAGAAACGCTGGCTGCTGAGACTCAATCTGACTCCACTTGCCACAATTCTACTATTTTTTCTGCTGGCCGTTGTGTCGTGGCGTGCTCAATTCTAATTGCCTGTAAACATTCCTCCATCAGCTTCTTGTTGCGCTGATCCAATCTGTGTCCCTGCTTGTTGACCACTGACATTTTGAGGATGGGCTAGCAGTCAAATTCAGGATTGGATCCGGTACCTGGCATATGTTGGCGCCGGCAGTGAAGTAGTATTTATATGGCAGCTTTGTCATTAGCCAAGCATTCAGTTCGGTGGTTCAAGGATACTCACCCGTGAAAGGGCAAATCGGTAGAATACATATATATATTGCATAAAGTTCTGACTCATTCTGGGGGGTAGCTACAGTACCTTGTGTTCGAATTAAATATGTTGACACATAATTGTTTTCTATAAATGAGGCTTTGTGTCATATGGCAACACAAATGATCTGAAATTTTATTTTATTTTTGCGAAAAAACCCTAGTATTATTCATACTACTTAGGTATTTTTTTCGCAAATGATCTGATTGTGGCTAAATTTGTTGTAAAAAATAACCTACCATGTTCCGAACTATGCAACATTATTTGAGATTTGCCCCTTTTCAGATGAAGTGGTGACCATTCATCTGGCGTATACAAAATGGTGAGATCTTTTCTGGGAAAAATACAAAAATCTGGATCATGAGATTGTCGGTGGAAGGGGAACTAATCTGGATCGTCGGATTATGTGTTGATGATATTGATCAACTGTCTTCCAATCACATGTGAAGTGAACGTGCAATTTGGATTCAAGGCATTTTTTTTCTTATTATTATGATAAATAATCTGTATGTAGAGTAATTAACAACAAAAGGCAAAGGCTACCTGGGGAGGTTGCAATGCAAGCTTACCATTGCCTATTCATGTTTGATGTTTTTCAGCCTCTGGTCTTTCGGTGTCAAGAAATGGCCTTTTATATTTTGAGTAAATTTTCCAAAAAGATGTGTATTTTGCTAAATCCAATCACTAATATGCATGATGTTTATTGGGGGGAATATAATATACATGACGTTAGGGCAGCAGTTTTGAACTAACTAGTGGCCGAGGGACGGTGATCCTTTTGTACACGAAATCTAATAGCCGTGATTTGTATCCATTCCTACATTTCAATTTTCGAATTCTCTTTGATTTAAAGAAATAGTAAAAAGATGATGAAGGAAGCATTCAAATTGCCGTGATTTGTCCTTTTTCTTCACTATAACCTGTTGCATGGGACTGTCGTGGCACCGATTACTTCTTGGGTACTGGTTACTATATTATTTCTATGAGGTCTTCGCACTATAATTATTAGATTTGGTACGGGGCGAGGAGAAGACCGTCCATCGGTCGCTTTGTGCAGGTAAGGAGAGAGAGGGTGAGAAGAAAGGAGGAAACCTCAAAAACCTGCACCGAAAGCTAAGGTCAGTGAGAAAATAGAAGATGCGAAAATTTCCTCGATCTTTTCCTCATGCATGGCTGATTCTGATCTTGATGATCCTGCAGGAAGCCAGGAACTGGTCAAGCATTCTTCAAGATGGCGGATATCGCATTAGGAAGCGTGGAGAGGATCGTCAAAGTGGCGCTCGCCATCAAGGAGGCCGTGGAGACCGTCAAGCAGAACGAGAAGGAGTGCCGCGACATCCAGAGGTGCGTGGTCCGAGTCAGCGCTCTCCTCAAGCGGCTCGACGAGACGACGGAGACGATGAAGGACGAGGTGATGCGCGGCACGCTGGAGGACCTGGAGGACTCCCTCAAGCGCGCCCTGGAGCTCGTCGTGGATTGCCAGCGGAAGAGCATCTTTCGCCGTTTCCTGTGGGCGGGGGACATGGCCAAGGAGCTGGGTCAGGTGCGGGACGATATACTGTGGAAATTGTCGCAGGGGACCTTCGCCACCATGGTCCAGACCACCATTATGATGACCAACATTCAGAATGCTGCTCCGCGTCCGCAGGTACGTACTCGATAGTTGCTTACTCGCTGATCTTTTGTTTTTATTTTTATTCTGCGCAAAATTATTTTCCGATAGAGCCAGATGTCACATCGCAATGCCAACGGCAGTAACGTTAACGTGTAATGCGGTAATATAGTTGTTTAGCGTTGTTCAAAAGAAATAATCATGATTATTTCTTTTGAAAAGAAATGATGTCACAACATTTCTTGCTGTGGTTGTAATAGACGTACGATGGCACGAACTAATCGTTAAACAACGTTTAGTTAATTTCCCATTAAGACGATGCATATCCAGGATGGCATGATTATTATTTTCTTTCTTCAAATAAAGTTTATGATCAATGAACTGTAAAGAACACTTCTTGCAAGTACCAAAACTGACACAATGAAAAAATGACACTCAGGATGCCGAAGCTTTTAAGACGTCACATAACGATGGTCATCATTCAGCAGGTGATGCTTGGTAAGATATCTAGGTTCCAAATTTATATCTCACTGGTAATCTTGCTATTTACTCCCTTGGCCCAGTTGTACATTTTCCATTGTGCTAGTGCAACTGATCAAACTGTCCCCAGATATACCTTCTACTAACTCACTTCCGTCAGTGCTGGACGAATTCCTTTTTTTCTATTACAGTGATGGCATACATATGCACATAGTTCTTTTTCACAAAAAATAGACTACAGATGCAGGCGATTGTATTGCCATCTTTTGGAGAAGTTAGCTTTTCGAAATGCTACTCTTGTAACTCTTTTGCAGAACTACTCAAAATATTTGTGTTGAGTATTTATTCTTTTATTAAAATGCTAATTAATTGGAAGTCCAAATCTTGTTATTTGATGGAAATAATGGCAGGACTGAAGTAGTGAACAGCGAGAAAGAGGAGACCATGGTAGGAACCGGAGGTGGAAAGCTGTCTGATACCTCGTCGGGTAAATGGCATTTCTGTTCCTTTGATCGTGCAATTCTTGCCCATGGCTCCATGAATTATTCATTCAACTAAACCTAGAATACAAGGATTTATTAACGTACGGTAGCCCCAAATAAATGTAGGCGGTGGGCCGTCCATTTAAGAAGATATCGAGACACAAGATGAAATCTTGCACCCTAAGGTGCAAGACTCCACTCATAACTACTTTCATTATCTCCTATTTTTTATTCTGGAAAGTAATTATTTTTAAGTGGATTTCATTCTAGTTAGGATTTTGCATTAGTGGAATATAGGGGAATCCACGAATTTGCTGCATGCTTAATAGGAATAAATCCAACAAGCCATGCTATGTAGCTAGAGTGCCTAGGCCTGGTAGCTCCCAAATGTTTAGGTAACTCCAAAATGTGTACGTGACGGATCGTGAATGTGACCATAAGCGAAACATATCAATGTGATTGACGTAATCAATTTTCCCTGATCTATCTAAACCAATAAAGAACCAGTTGCGAGGAAAATATTTTCCACCCTGCCGGATGGTACCCAACCTGTCTATCCATCCTTGATTTCGATCCCACCCCACCTGAGAACCGTCCGATGCTGCCGGAGGCGTCCCACCCGCCACGTGGGCGTTACAGATTGTAACGCTGGGAGAGAATCATGTTGAGGAAGCGTGACAATGGAATGCTTTTTGACACCAGGCGAAATTCCTACCCTACCGCAAACCCGCTCGCGTGATTCTCAAACACGTTGATCCGTTACCAATTTTACCCAATGTGGTTTCCATATTTTGTGATTTGTTTCCTTCCTTTAATTCCTCTCTCACGGTAGTACAGAATGAGTCCTATTAATTTCTGATTTGTTTCCTTCCATTTCTTTCTCTCTCACGGTGTTGGAGTGCGGCAAGGCGATCCTCCGCGTCCTCTTCGGCGGCCTTCTGGCCGAGGTGCGCATCGGCGCTGTTGGCTCCTCCCATGCTGCGCCGTTGCTTCGCCGACCTCTCCCTCCGACTGCAACAAGAGCGACCCATCCGCTGCCCTAATCCAGGACATCGTGATTCCGATCGCGTCGTGATTCCGATGCCGAAAGAAGCAGAGAGCCGACGCCATTGCCGGTAATCATATCCGGTATATGCCAAAGTTACGAGTTTTTCTTTCTTATGATTTTTATATGAACCAATACTGATGGTAGGCTCACGTCTGCTCAAGTCATGGAGCATGATGCAGAATAAGAATGGCGTCGTAAACAACGTGCGTATCAGAAGGATTATCGCCTGAGGAAGAGATGCATGAATGAGTGGAAATAAAAAGCATGAGTTCAATCTACATATGCCTTCTATGTCTTGAATTTTGGTATGATTTATTAATTTGTTGGTTAATCCAGCTGTTGAAAAAGGCTTACCTCTGCAACCAAAAGTCCCAAGAAATTTTGGTGCGTGCCCCCTGGTTAAGGAATTGATAAATATGAAGATGAATGGTACTAAGCTTGTTCTATAACTTATATATCATTTTGTATGTATTCTATAAGGTTGACAATAAATTTGATGAAATCTTTGACATTTCATTGTCGATGAGAGCATTGCATTCTTTCTGTGAATCCATCAGTTGGTTGCGTGCCTTTGTCCAGATGCATGGAAAATCAGAAAGAGACCAATAAGATTGTTCTACAGCAAACCTAAATACTTTAGGGTACGGCAAAAGTAAATATTGACATACTATATTTTTATTGACATGATATTAGGTGGAGTTGACAGTTTTGTTACACCATAATAGACCAGTACTAATTTCAAAATTACTACTGGTAAGCAATAATTGCCATTCAAGTTTTTTGTTTATAATGGCTATAATGTTATCCGAATATATTAAATGGAATATGCCACTATATATTGATGGTGGGGAGGAAATGAATACTTTATCATCTGGGCTGACCAATCAAGGTGCTCATACAGGTGAGTTTGTTTCTTTTTTCACTTATAAGATCTATTATGTACATTGATCTGTTGATGTGTAGTTATGTGCCGACAACAATTAAATCGCCATTCCGGTATCCAGATGGTGTATATATGGACAAGGCCAAGCAAATAGTCAAAGCGGCCACCCTTCATATAACTGATTTTAGTTACAAATACTGAAATGCTATATAGATGCAGAGGTGCAGACTGCAGAGCAGCTGAGAGAAGAGAGGAGCAGAAAGGGCAAATGTAAATTCTGCGGGCAAGGGGAAACATATGATGTTTGCATGGCCAATATATCTTGAATTTGATCAAAGATATGATGGGATGGGAAAGAGTACCAAGCAGTTTACACAACTTTACCAATTTGTTTCTCGACATAGCGGTGAACAAACCAATTTTTTAGAGAGATAGTTCCAGTTTATAATCTTTTCCCACGAATAGCATCACCTATCTTGTCTCTGTACAGATATGAAACTTTATTTCTATAATGTAGTTTACATAGATTTTTTCTGGGTCGATGATGAGGTAGGAATAATGTGGAAATAGGCACATAGGCCCATCTTGTTTACCTTAAAATTACTTACCAATGGGATCTGAACCAGCTGCTTTTTTGTTCCAGTCTATGTAGGCATTGGGTCTCAACCAAGTTTACAATTTTGATTTTGATGGAACCATTGATATGCCAACTGTCTTTGGCATTTGTATTTTCATTGATAATATTCCGATATTCACTTTCGCAGTCCTTTTATATGATATATGGTTAAGAAAAGTATAAGTTTGTGACAAGAATGGAGTTGATTTTTTCACTGTATACAAGTAATAAGTTAACACAAGACCTCAAAGGGTGTGTAATTTAAATTCTAACTTAATGAATGCAATATCAAGTAATAAGTTTGTGACAAGAATGGAGTTGATTTTTGCACTTTGGAAGCAAATTCTAACTTAATGAATGCAATATCACAAGACCATAAAGAGTGTGCAATTTAAATTGAGGTTCACCTGTTAGCCTAGTTTATCTTGCGATGTGTAAGGATCGTGTAACCGAGAGGGGGGGGTGAATCGGGCACACCATGAACTAAAATTTTTTGCACTTCTAGCTACTCTTTCTATTTGCACAAGTAAAGAATACATAACTAGAGAGTACATGCACTATGTGATAGTGATCAAGCAAGGATAACCATGTGCTAGGACTTGTACATGCTAGGAGCAAGGTATACATGAGCATATAGAACAACCTAGCATATGACGATATACAAGATAAACTCAACAAGTCCTACACATGCTAGTGTATAAGGTAAAGGCACTCAACCATTCTAGCATGCATATGGGTAACACATACGGAAGCTCAAGTAGGTCCTACACATGCTAGTATATAAGATAGATAGAAAAGCAAACTAGCATGCATATAAGTAACACATGGGGAAGCTCAAGCTAGTGATCATGATAACAAGATAGATACAACATAAAGCATAACAAGATCACTAGATGATATCAAGCAAGTGTATGAGCTATGAGCAAGTAAGTACACATAAGGAAAGCGCATATCACTAGAGATAACATAGAGCTAGCATACGAAAACAATCATCAAGCAATCATATGATAAGCACAAGATCTACTACATGCATATAAAATAAACAAGATAGTAAGTGCAAGTAGTAGAGAGTAAGAGTAAGAGATTGCTCCTCGATTTTTCCCGTGGTCTCGGAAGGATGGCGCCTTCCCCTACTCCACGTTGGGTCACTCCCGCCGGAGTCTCGACCCCGTCCCTCCGCTCGATGGCGATCCCCTCTAGAGCACACTCCACCCTTTAAGCCGGTGATGTCCCCTAAGAGCACGCTTCACTCCTCGAGTGAAGTCACGGGCTTCACCCCGCCGCACACCGGCAATGCTCTCCTCCTTGGGACCATCCACCGCTCTTGAGTGAAGTCGCGGGCACGTCCTGCCGGGCTTCTCCCGGGTACTCCTCCGAAGGTAAGGCTCCGCACTTGATGGTGCCAAAAGGGCGCTCCACTAGTGATGCTTCTTTCGCACGGGAAGCTCCAAGACCGTGTACAAATTTGTGTCGGCTTCCACACTCTCTTTGGCAAGCTCAACACCGACGCCTAACCGGTCTAGGCCTTGCCATAGACCAAGGGTAACAAACCAAGACCGCCTCCCTATGACCACACTAGTCCTAGAGGTGGATGGATGCTCTCAACCCTCTCAAGCACTAAGCTTCTTTCTCCAAATCTTCTCCATGTGCTTCTCCTCTCTCTCAAGCACCAAGATTTCTCTCTAAAGCTTCTCCATGTGCTTCTCTTGCATCCTCTTGGCTCCCACTGCGTTTCCCCACTGATAACAATGGCCAAAGGCACCCCAAAGGGCCAAGCAACCGGCTATTTATAGCCCTCCACTCAAAAACTAGCCGTTGCCCCGAAAGTATCCAGTCACAGTGAGGACCGTACAACTGACCGTACAGTACTGTCAATTGTACTGTCTCCTTTTCCAGCCTGCAGTATTTTGGTGATAACTCCTTGCTCCGAACTCCGATGGAGGTGTACCATATATCAATGGAATCCTCTTGAAATTCCCCACAACTTTCCTTTTGGGCTGATCTCCAGATTCGGTCATCTTCATGTCCATATGTTGACCGTACAATACGGTGCTCATGACCGGACAGTCCTGTCTCCTCCAAGCAGTCTGTATCATTTTAGACATAACTCCTAGCTCCAAACTCCGATGGAGATGCACCATATACCGTTGGAAAGCTCTTGAAATTCTCTACAACTTTCCTTTTGGGTCAATCTCCAGATGCTGACATCTTCATGGCCAAAAGACCACCAGACGGTCCGGTCCTTAGGATAGGACGGTCCGGTCTCTATTTCTTCCACAGAATCTGCTTCTCTGTTCTTCTTCCTCCTTTAGGGATCGTACCATCCGGTCTCTAGGACCGTACCGTCCGGTCTCCTTTCCTCATTTCCAACAGAAACTTCGTCTTCTCTGTTGCTTCTTCCAAAAGGGACCGTACCGTCCGGTCTCCTTGACCGTACCGTCCGGTCTATAGTCCGGTCTTCATTTTCTCAGCAACCCGAGACTTCACTTCTCTGTCTGGATCTTCAATGTAGACCGTACCATACGGTCTCCTTGACCGTACCGTCCGGTCTTCTCTGCTGAAGCTGATCTTGATCATTTCTTCGACTCTTGCTTCCAAACTTCATCCACTTGGCTCCTCTTCTCCTCTGCTGTCACCCTAGTGCCTGAGAGACTCTTTGAGCATCCACATACCTCTACCACTAGTGTGACCTAAGAGAAACGACTCGATCCCCCTTGATAGTCCGGTTGTTCCTATGGACTCAAGCCTACATCTACACCAAGCCAACACTTGCTTGGATCTAGCATGTCCTTAGCCTTGATCCATCTTCTCAAACCGCGACCTCCATCAAGTCCTTGATCCTTGTCGTGATTCATCAATGAAGCTTCTTCATGTGACCTAAAGAATATGCATGAACATCTTTCCTACATCCAAAGATGTTAGTCACAATGATCTAGTTGTCACAAAGGACAACCCGATCGAAGCATCATATAAAGTGCATAGGATATAAGACAAGAACAACATCACGTAATAGACAAGATCATCATGGCATACGATATAAGGTAAGACCAACATGATGATCAAGAGTATGTCAAGGTATATGATACATACATAGACACATGACATACTCACTTATGTTCATGCATATTCTCTTTATCAACTTCTTCTCTTTATCAACTTCCTTGCAACCTTTGAGGTGTTGGCACTCCATAGTATATCACTACATCCATGAGACTAAACATCTTGCATACTAGCAAACCTTGTTAGTCCCATTGACCATGTTGACATCAATCACCAAAACCTATGAACCATGCTCTAGGTTCATTGATCTTACACGATGAACATGTAAAGTATACCGGTGATCATCTCTGTTGTTTGCTAATTTCAAAGAATATGTATGCGCTTATTTTTTTAAAAAAAATCTGGTTTGAGATGTCCCAAAACTTGCTATGAAATGCATGTGTGTCAGATTACTCTACAGGGTTATGTTAGTACGTTAATATTGTTGAATGTTAGTCGTTTCATAGAGTGATGGAGCTAACAACAAATTATAGGTGCCTAACATGCTGGGCAAAAAAGACAAGTGGAGGCCGGGGGCTGAAATCTTCAAAAAGAAATTTATGGGCCAAGTGGGGCTAGCCGTAAGGTGGCTCTGCCAGTTCATGTGATTCAGTTTATTGGAGGCAACATTTGAAGCAATAATGGCATACAAAGATATGCATTAGATCTTAAGTGTGTGGTGCATTATACATGTATTATTTTGTGATGATGATATATGTCTGGCTGGTGATCAATGCCACAAATGCGCTAACCCAACATTAAAACTTCCGATGGGTCCTATATATAATACTTTTATGTAAGTGACCCGTAATTCTAATAGTCCTGCCAAGTGATGCAATTCTTAAACACGTGCGTAGTGCACGTGCATTGATACTAGTAATGACGTTAATCCCGTGACCAGATAATTTATTTTGATCTCTTACCTCCTAGCCCTAGGAGGTAGGTACCGTAACAAGGCTCTAAATAACATCAAGGGTTGTGATTTATTTTTTCTCTTGCGCAAGAGTAGAGAGGTGGGATTACCACATAACGGCCCGAATATAAATATTGTGTAATTGGTTGAGTTTGCATTGAGCATCATGGGTCGTTTTTATAGAGTATATCTATAGTGGCTTGGAACCTAAAACACTCCTAGATATATGATGTGAACTCTTTCATAAGTTCATAACAGCTGGATCCATTCGGCTCCGTACCATATCTCTGATTTAAACTTTGGGGACAAAATGGTGCAAATTCCGATCTCCTAATAATTGATGATTAGATGCATGCCTTGGCCGGCTCTACTGTCAGCCCACCAGTCTCTGTCACTTTAGGGGCAATTGGATACATTGGAGGGCATATCGGGTTATAGATGTTTTTTCCGTGGCCTACAGTCGAATTCCCGTAACTTGAACTATGCTGGCTTTGCATGGCAGGTATTAAACAATTCAGTTTGACTCAGTTGAAAGCTGCTACAAATGACTTTTCAAATGACAATGTACTTGGAACAGGTGGCTTCAGTGTCGTCTACAAGGTACTCCGTATGCTTGGTTTTACCAATTTTTCTTGTGGGCTTTGCATACGTATCAATAGGATAATTGTTGACGGTCCTTAGAGCAAGAATTTTACCGTCAAATACCTGCATGAAAGAATTAAAATGAACACCAAACATAGACTTAGGACTTGAAACTAACGAATTCCACAAGTCTTGGTGATTTTGTGTGTGCAGGTGCATTTCATAGGAAACCGGGGAAAAGGAAGCATAAAAGGCCCACTCTGCAAACACCGAATTTCCCCGTCATAAAGAAATCTCCCCAAAAGCCCAATATCAAGGAGATATGAAGAATAATCATCTCTTGGAGATCCTCAACAATGGCAAAGATATATGGATCCACCAAATCAACCCATACCATGTTCCAGAGAGGACACTACTCCGAGAAATCAGCATCGGCAGCCAAGGATGACATACACCAAAAGGGATGCAAACCCTATTCACTTTGGGTAGACACATTGAGATACATCATTAGAACCCAAAGGGAGACTCCTTGGCCAAAGCCCAAGAAAGATATCACTCCGGCAAGTCCACGGTCATCGCAGAAATCACCCAGGATGGAGAAAAGGCCAAAATACAGTCATCTGGACTCATCCTGAGCCATACACCGGGGAGAGGCCTTATGAGGACCCCATGGACCACTACACCAAAGCCCAAGGCCATAGGGGCCAGGGGGGGGTCGGCCGACCCCAAACCCTAGGTCGGCCGACCTGCTACAGTGGCCATTCTGGCCCATTTTTCTGTGGCGGTTCCCCACCGACGTACCAAGGTCGGTTCTGCCTGCAATCAATGCCACCGACCTAAGGAACCGCCTCAATTCCACCGCCTTTGGAGGCTATAAATAAAGGGGTACCCCCCCTCCTTTGAGGACACACACCAAGAGGAATTCATTCTCTAGCATTAGGCTTAGCCTCCAGGCCAAAGTAGAGTAGAGGGGAGTAGAGGGCTGACTAGAGGTCCTTGACCTAGTCTTGGAGAGTTTGGGGGTGGATCTTCTCCATTCCCCTCTTGTAAGACTTTCTCCATTTATCAATAGAATTATCTTCTTTATTCCTTATGCCTTATAGTTGTGCTAGTGCTGCAGCCATGTACCTTCTATATGGTTATTGCCTAGTCATGTTTGGTTGCTTTATGCTTCACATACTAGTCCTTCTATGTTCATACGCTCGTTCCATGCATAATGAGGTTAGGCATGCCTTGGCCCATGACTTGTTAATCCGTAGGGTTAGAGTTCTATGCGCCATGGTTTGTGACTTGTTAATCCGTAGGGTTAGAGTCACGCTTGTCTTGCCTCTTGACTGGATGATCCGTAGGGTCAGAGTTATGCATGTTATGGCACTTGATCTGTTGATCCGTAGGGTCAAGGTTAGGTGTGCTCTTGTTCCCGACTTGATGATCCAAAGGGTCAGAGTCCCATGGGAATTGGGAGTACTGTTTAGCAATGTAAGCGTGGTGCTTAGATTGGTAAATAGCTGTGAGTGTTTGGTTGCCTCCATGAACAAGAATAGGTCTGGCATAGGGACTTGATTGCCCTAATGTCACGTGTCCTCTAGTAGAGGGTTGCCGGTAGGTGGTGACAGCCCTGCTGTGTTTACTCCTCTCTGTTCGAGGTTAACATAGAACCTAGATTTGTATGTGATGCATGTATAACCCATAGACAGGAATACAAGGAGTACATAGGGGCCCAGCTCGACTCCTCTTAACCCTGCTTAACCTAGGCTTTGTACTGATGTTAGATTGGATTGCTCTGTGTGTCACCCTATCCATACATTGTATCCTTACCCCTGTTTAGACCTTGGTATGTTATTAGTTATATGATTATGAACATGCTATCTCATAACCGCCGCCTTCCCTTGGGAGAACTATAAATGACAGCCATTGGAGTAATCCATTGGTGAAATGCTACAACGGTATTCTCCGTGCGCTTGCGGATTTTACCTAATCGACATTAAGACACACTTGTAGACTATTTCTGACATCATTGTCAGAGATGGTTTATTTTGTGTGACTTAACAAATGTCAACAATAATGCAGTTGCTTGCTATTTATTGGTATAACAAGGATTGTCCCTGCACATAAGGTCGATTCGACATAACTTTCTCAACAACCTGGCTCAAAGGCCATGCTATACAAAGTGATGATTTACTTTGTTTTGTGCTTTTTCAGGGTCTATTGCGCGGCGGACAAGATGTTGCCATCAAGAAATTGTTAATCTCAGATGATTTTCCAGAAAGGAACCCGCATCATGAGCTTAATATCGGTGCAAAGCTTCAGCATAAAAACATAGTTAGACTTCTGGGATATTGCCTCGATACCGAAGTGGAAGAAAAGCTATTCTTTCTTGTCCAAGAATACAAGCCGAATGGAAGCTTGGAAAAGATTATCAATGGCATGTATAGACGAAAATACTACTTTACCTGTGTTCCCAAATTTCTTTAAACTTGATCTCACTAACTAATACCAGATAATTCGAGGGATAGCACAGGGCGTTCATTACCTACACAAGCAACGCATTCTCCATCTGGACTTGAAACCGGCCAACATCCTCTTTGATTCAGTTATGAATCCTGTGATCACTGATTTTGGTGTATCTGTAGTGCTGGATGCTGGTGATGATGAGATCATCTGGGATGCTTTAGTTGGCACATTGTAAGTTGTAGTTCCATAAAATATTCCATGATTGGATGAGTCTATGACAAGCATATTAATTGAAAATCGTTTCTTGTTATTCATTATTACTTACTTTTAGGGGATATATCACTCCAGAAAAAATTACTCAAGCCAATGTATCGATGAAGTCTGATGTGTTCTCTTTTGGAATCATCCTCACTGAGATCATTACGAGCAGGAAGGTTTCACCATCTGATGATACACTGGAATGGGTAAGTAACACATTTGGGAACCTTACACTAACTCCAAATTTGTCATTGTTTCTTCTAGAAGTAGCCAATTAGCGCATACAACAGGGAGGTTAGTATATTATCCGTCACTATCTATCAAAATTCCTATCTTTAGAAGTGTGATTATAATGATAGATAGCTCTACTGTCATAAATGAAGATACTAGTCCAGATCGTGCAGGTTTAAGCAACCCAATTAACGTATATCTGTATAGAACTGCCAACTCCAGTTACTAGAATATGGAAACTAAAATACCTTCATTGACACGATCTTTTCGCAGGCTGCAGTTGAGATGATTGGGGAAATGAATGGATTATTCGATCCTGCACTGGTTGATGAGTATCAGCTTATAGAGATTAACAGGTGCTTGAAGATAGGACTGATGTGCAGTGAGTGGGATCCGAAAGATCGGCCTACCATGGAGGATGTTCTTGAGATGTTAAAAGGCTAGAAAGATCGAGATGAGGGCCCAACAAAGAACCCCAACTACACAAATTTAACTTCCTGATCAGACGGTTCAATAGTGTTGTGTGCACCACTGCACAGTCATGGTTGTTAATACGTAATGTTACTGTTTATTACTGTTTTATTCTGTGAAAATGGTACGTGTCTGACAGGTGGTCAATGCCACGAAAGTGTTGGCCTAACATTGAAACTTCAGGCGGGTCTCACATAATTCTTTCATGTTAAGTGGTCCATAATTCTAATGGTCCTGTCAGGTGATGCAATTCTTAAACACGTGCGTGGCGCACGTGCATTGATACTAGTAGTGTTGTCTGCACCACTGCACAGTCATGGTTGTTAATACGTAATGTTACTGTTTGTTACTGTTTTTGCATCTGTTAAAGCTTGTGCAGAAAGGATACTGATTTTGCGATGTTCTGGACTCTAATATAGTCTTCCTGTTAGTCATATTATTTTTTAGGAGTGTTACGAAGCACAAAACCATTGGTGATATTTAGAATCCGACGATCTAGATTAATTATTTCCCCTCCTATGTCAATACCACCAGTATTCTTGAGTAGTATCGATAGTACCAAGATATTTCAGGAAAGAAAATAAACAACGGCTTGAAACCAATGCGACCAGTATGACAATAATGATCGTGGTACCCTACATGCATAGTAAAAACTCCTCTTTTTCAAAAAATTTTCTTTGTACTCCTAATAATGCAACATGGAGGTACATGATTATTGAGCTTTTTTCGCATTGAAGATCATATTGTCTCTCGAGGATCCAGATCCATATAGAAAAAGTTCTCTTATCACATTGTAGTGATTTCAGATGGTTAAACGTTGGTTTATAGCAAGGCCTAATAGACATTACGTACCTAGATTGGGTGGTAAGGATAAAGTGGCAAATTTCTCGTTGACTGGATAATCTCTGCATAGCCTATCATGTTTCACAAATAAGATATTGGTATACCTAAAAAGTTTGCAGGCGTTAGAAGGGCAGCTAGAAGTACTTGTTCAGCTCCATCACGTACCACTAGGCGTTAGATTGTGATTCTGGATACATAAGAGCAGTGATTCTCGAAGTTAAACTTTTCAGTAACAGCTAACACAATAATAGAATTTGATTATGGTAATTTAATCTGCTAACGTTATTATTATGCCTGTACAAATACAAATTAAATTTTCCTGCAAAACACGTTCAATCTAGAACGTCGTGCAAGGTTTGACTCATTTGGTAATGCACTCTTACAAACCATTGGTGAGACTACTGGTTTATGAAGCCCTTTAGAGCTTCATCTCAAATCCTACTTTTTTTTTTTTGCGAGGAATCTCGAATCCTACCTGAAATATACCACATTACCAATGATCGGATGCTCAACTTGCAGCATTTCTTTTCAGCCACAACATAAACAAATCTCAGCACTTGCTACACATATGCTATTTGTATGATCTATGTATAAACTTACCCATGGTTAGCATTTTTTCAGGAAAGCACCCTATTAATGCCCCACTACATCCTATTCGTATTGACCACGGGTCGACACTATGTCCAAATTTTGGCATAGTTGTTTGTTATCTGAGTCAACTGTGTTTGCAAAAACCTCAGGCAGCTAGCGCTAGCTTCAGTCCGCAGACGTCGCTCCTGGGGCCTCTACACCCACTGGCCACTGGGTGGCTTGTTCAGGCCATGGTAGAGAGGAAAACAAGACAATGCCAGCACATACGGTGGGGTCATGGGACCGGGGCTGGAAATTGTAGCAGTGCTTAGTCCTCCAATAACAGCTAGCTGGCATTTAGTTTAGAGAATGTAACCAATACAAATATAATCCGGAACTATTCACAGGGACGTTGAATGTGGGAAAGCGTCTAGTGGCTTTTACAAACTACAGCAGCCAGATCTGGTACATAAATGACCAACTTCTCGCTTCTAAGAAATGATAATGATGCTACTTCCAAGTCACTAAATTATTAGCATTAAGGTAACATGGAAAGGTCCTAATGCTGACCACAGTTGGTATTTAAAATTTAAATAGAGAGATTCCCTGGTGTGACTGGGACCCAGCGCATGATATAGATATCATTTTTCACGATGTCACGATAAGTCATCACAAATAATATAATACAATAGTGTTTCATAATTTATACCTGAAACATGGAAAATAATTAATTATGCCAGATTGATAAAGGAAATTATGTACAACCGTGTTCTGGTCAGTTTCACATTCTTAAAGTCAATGCCGACTTTCATTTTCCATACCAGCTACCATGCATGAGCTCGACTACTTCCTTTATTAGAACTTATATCTGAAACTGAGTGTGGCTTGGACACTTTTTTATTTGAACGAACAGCAAGGGGAGCCCCCTACTCATTTTCTTGTATTAATTATGAAAAATATTTACAAGTTACAAGACCATAGGCCCATGAAAAGACCCTAGCTAAACAAACACTCATTTTATTTTACATAACCAGTTCTTGATTCTACATTTGGCCTTTAAAGCCACTAGTTTCAGCTCCTCCTTAAAACATTGTCCCATCTGCCAAGAGAAAGAGAACCTTGGTCAAAACTGATATTGTTGTGGTGGCACCAAGTACCATCATTACTACTTCTCTAAACAAGTTAGAGCCAAAATTTTGCCGAGCTTGCAGTAGCGTGCCCCTGGGTTGTAGTTGACAGTTTCCATATTTGTCACCTAGTAAAGCTGCAGTGTTGCAAAGTCTTATCGTGAGAACTAGTCTATAAGACACAAGTGTAATTTTCCAGACCCATTCTTACCATGTCTCTTGGGCTTAGTCTATCCTATAGCAACAACCAGAAGAGCATTCTTACTACCACCTTGCACAATGGTTATCACCTGGTAATAAGGCATTACTATCTGGTTGTTCGCCATAACGTGGTTGCCTATTATATTCCACAACTTTGAGGGCAGCAAAGTCATCACATATAATACTAATAAGATACCAACTATATTTATGTATTTGAAATCATACCAGTTAATTAAAGTAAAGAAAAGTTTAAGTTGCCCCATACTACTAAGTATATACTAGTGATATTTAAAGTATATACTAGTCGAATTTTAAATACCACTAGTATATACTTTAAATACCACTAGTATATACTAGTGGTATAGGGCACATCCATTTCAAGTTTGAAGCTTTATAATCTTCAGTCAAGAATTGGCATATAAATTTTATGTTTTTGTCAAACAAGAGAGGAGTACCATGAGTTCTGTTTCTCTATTCTATCAAAGTCCACCGATGCCGATGTGGCTCCAACCGCTACATTAAACATAAGCGTCCATCCACAAACTTAAATTTGTGTGGCATTCCTCACCGTGCTGGAAGGAACAGCTGTATGTTTAAACTACTTTATACTCTGCAGATACTCCACTGTTTAAAGACTTTACTAGCGAGTCCTGACTCGTATTTTCCCTATTACTGATCGAAGACATCCAATGATATGATTTCTGAGAAATAAAACATTTACATCATATAGTTATGATATGATCAAGACGACTTATTACCTTGTTTTCCAAAGCGACAATCACCAAGTCTCTACTCTGCCCGGATGATCATCATTCCTACACGCCGAGTTCTAAGCGGTGAAATCATGTGAATTTAAATAGAAACATTAAAATTCGAATAGAATTAATATTCATATTTTTAAAAAAAATATAAGTGTGAGCTTAATTAGATGAATTGAGGTGAATGACAAAGTCGATCCGCATTTCGAGCGGGCTTTCTGAAATTTATTGGGCCAATAAGAGTTTTGCTGAAATGTTCTCAGTATAATTTTTTTATCCAAAGACTGCATTGCATGTTCTGTATTAAGAAAATTTGCGTCTAGAACTTGAATTGTTTTCTTCGCTCTGTTTAGTTATCGTTTCTTGACCGGGCGAGTAAACATCACCGTCCCAGGCCCTCATCACCGTCCAAGCAGCATCCAACGGTAGCCAACCCTGTCCTTGATACCTCCTTGACCTACTTCATCCTGAACTTCCTGCCTTCTTCTGGCAGCTTTCATCATTTGCCGCCTCCACGATTTCGGATAATTGAAGGGATTGTCCAGGGTGCAGCATATCTAAATCACCACTCCCGACCATGTGTAGTTCATAAGGATCTGAAAATATCGAACATTGTTCTTGACTATGATATGACTCCTAGGATCATTGATTTTGGCTTTGCTGTGGCCCTTAGTTCAGATGAAGATGAAAAAGAAGACAGAGTTATAGGGACAATGTAAGAGTAATCTAATTCTCCTGTCCATCATGACACTAAGCTCTTGTTTATTTCAATTAAAAAACTTCTTATTTATTAAGTGGTTGGATCCTTTTGTCCTTATTTCAGGGGTTACATCGATCCTCAATATGCTTTCAAAGGAATTCTATCAATCAAGACCGATGTGTTTGCAGTTGGTGTTATTCTTCTCGAGATAATCACTACTCGACGTGCATACATGGTCACAGAGGGATATCTGGCTCAGTATGTAAGTACGTACCTCCGTTTTTGAATATTTGTCAGCGTTGACTTTTACTGTTCTAACTTTGACTATTACTTTTTTGTTGATGCATAATTAAACACCCATAAATATATCATGTTATTAAAGTGCTATCTACACCACATCTATCTATCATATATTTATCTTATGTAACTAAGTATTTTAAAAGTTATTAAGCGGTCAAATTGTGAATAGTAAAGTCAACGTTGTCAATTATTTGAAAACGGAGGGAGTAATTATTTTTGAAAGTCTTAGTATCTACAGTCTTAACTGTTTGTAGTGATGCTCGTAGATCATTTATATTTATACACAGTGCAAGCACTTGTGCTCATTGTTCTAGGCATGAATGTTTTGGTTCCCTAAACTACGTCTCAATTTCTATTCAGATCCATCGTGCCTAATTATCGATGCTCTTTTAGACTGGTAAATTGCTTTTATTTGGTTACAAAATAATGAGATCAGAATTTTTGTAGGCTTGGGAATTATGGTCATCGGGGAGAGCAATGGAACTGATAGATCCATCGCTGCAAGCTGAGCCTCGAATAAGCGATATACTTCGTTGCATTCAGATAGCACTGCTGTGTATTCAAGACAAACCGGAGTATAGGCCCACAATGATGGATGTTCTTATAATGTTAGAGTATGACCTTACCTGTCCCGAGACCACTTAGAGTATGGGATTATCACTTAGTGTCAGATGCCAGTGAGACATCAGGCAGTAACACCTACTCGTATGCAAGTGCAGAGTTGACGACTGAAGAAGAAGAAAACCTCTCATATTTTAGCTGTTGCTCAAGTGATGTGGACAACGACAATACAAGCATTACTGCGTGAAGTCACAAAATATGCAATCGTCTTTGTGGCTAGTGTTACTCTCTGCCGGTCATGAAATGTTCTAGCCCGTTTTCTTTATGCAAGCCCACAAGTTTTCCCCCCTTTCGGACAGAATGGTCTTTTTTATTGAACCTCGGCTTGTGCTGAAGGCAGACGAAAATGAAACCAAGTATATGCACTAACGTTGTATGAGAAGGATTTTGGAGATTGTTTAATGGGTGCTTGAACAGAATTTAAGTTTGGTGGGCCACCAGTACATCTGAATGGTGTGCCGTAAAATCAGGGTAAAGTCATGTATCATCTTTATGTATATGTAGAAGGCTGGCAATAGAGTGAGTGCTTCTAGAGTTTTCTCCAAAATACAACATGGTATCAGAGCAAATTAGTATGCGATGCATGTGAGTTCGGAAAGCATATCAGGTCATCTTATGTGAGTAGAGGACTCCGAAGCATATCACCGTTTGTATTAGTCCACTCTGATGTGTGGACATCCCCGGTCATCTCGGTGAGTGGAATGAAGTATTTTGTGACATTTATAGATTGCTACTCACGTATGACTTGGATATATCTTATGAGGCATAAAAATGAGGTGTTTAAGTGTTTCAAGGATTTCTATTCGTGTGTGAAGAATCAATTCAATACACAAGTCAAAATTATCAGAACTGATAATGGGACAGAGTACGTGAACAATGAGTTCAGTAGTTTCCTTTCGGCTGAAGGCATACTTCATCAGACCTCATGTCCTGATACACCTCCACAAAATGGCGTAGCTGAGAGAAAGAATCGACATCTATTGGAGGTAGCCCGATCACTTATGTTTACTATGAATGTGCCAAAATTCTTATGGAGTGAGGCAGTTATGACTGCTACTTATCTTATTAATCGCATGCCATCAAGAGTGTTGGGGATGAAGACTCCATATGAAATGTTGTACGGAAAAAATGAGTTTAAGGTTCCTCCAAAGGTGTTTGGGTGTACTTGTTTTGTTAGAGATCACAGATCTTCAGTTGGAAAATTGGACCCTCGGGCCGTTAAGTGCATCTTTATCGGTTATAGTAATGGGCAAAAAGGGTATAAATGTTGGAGTCCTTCTGAACGACGCACTTTTGTAAGTATGGATGTTACATTTAGAGAGTCTGAACCTTTCTATGGAGAGAAAACAGATTTGAGCTCTTTATTTTCTGATCTTGACTCTCCCATCATGGGTGATGTTGGTCGAGAGGGGGAGAATGGTGACACAAGGAATGAGTCAACTGATCACCAACCAAGAAAGATGGAAGCAGTGATTGGTGGTTTGGTTCCTCAATCAAAGAGAGCGGAAGTGGTGACCGGCTCAACATCTTCTAATGAAGATTCGTCGGCATGTGAGGGATGGCAACACAAAAATATATCGCAAGTGTATAAAAGGAAAAGGTTCAGATCTCAGACACAAGATATAGAGGTGGCTCCAACATCAACCACAGAACAATGTTCTTCACCTTTAGTGCCTAATAATGGCTCACAAATTGTTGATGTCTCATCAGCATCTGAGATTGAGGTTGATGGCTCTTCTCCAGTTGATCTGCCCATTGCATTACGAAAAGATGCACGAGCCAATGCTGGAGTTCCTCCATCGAGGTATGGATATGAGAATGACATTAGTAATTATGTCTCTTATGCATCTTTATCTCCTGCATATAGGGCGTTTGTTGCATCATTACAATCTGTTGCTATTCCTAAAGATTGGAAAGAAGCAAAACATGATCCTAGATGGAGAGAGGCAATGTCAGAGGAGCTAAGGGCTCTTGAAAAGAATAGGACATGGGATATCGTGAAACTACCAGCAGGAAAGAAAGCGGTTAGCTGCAAGTGGGTTTTCACTGTGAAGCAAAACCCAGAAGGGAAAGTAGAGAGATATAAAGCAAGGTTGGTTGCAAAAGGATATAGTCAGACATATGGAATTGACTATGACGAGACATTTGCCCCTGTAGCAAAGATGAGCACCGTAAGAACATTGATTTCTTGTGCTGCAAACTTTGGCTGGCCATTACACCAACTTGATGTTAAGAATGCATTCTTGCATGGTGATCTTCAAGAGGAGGTGTATATGGAGATTCCTCCTGGGTTAGATAATCTTAAGGCAACAGGAAAGGTTTGTCGATTGAAGAAATCTTTGTATGGTCTCAAGCAGTCTCCGCGTGCATGGTTTGACAGGTTCAAACGTGCCATATGTGGCATGGGTTACAAACAATGTAATGGAGACCATACGGTTTTCTACCACCATTGTGGACGTAAGATTACAGTCCTGGCTGTGTATGTTGATGATATCATCATCACCGGTGATGATGAAATAGAAATTGCACGTCTGAAGGACAATCTAAATAAGCAATTCGAGGTGAAAGACCTTGGTCCTCTCAGGTATTTTCTTGGTATTGAGATTGCCCGATCCCCAAAGGGCATAGTTCTCTCACAGAGGAAATATACCTTGGACTTATTAACTGAAACCGGCATGCTTGGGTGTCGGCCTGCATCAACACCTATTGATCCAAATCATAAGTTATGTGCTGCGTCAGGTGATCCGGTGAATAAAGAGAGGTACCAAAGGCTTGTTGGACGACTCATCTACTTATGCCATACAAGGCCTGACATCTCTTATGCCGTAAGTGTTGTGAGTAGGTATATGCATGATCCGAGGAGTGGACATTTGGATGCTGTATATCGAATACTCCGGTATTTGAAGAGTTGTCCTGGAAAGGGACTAATATTCAAGAGCCATGGACATTTGAATGTGGATGGCTACTGTGATGCCGATTGGGCTAGTAATCTTGATGACAGAAGATCAACTTCAGGCTACTGTGTCTTTGTGGGTGGAAATCTAGTGTCATGGAGAAGCAAAAAACAATCAGTTGTATCTCGCTCAACAGCGGAGGCTGAGTATAGGGCAATGTCACTGGTATTGTGTGAGATGATATGGATAAGAGGTCTCCTGTCAGAGTTGCATGTGCTAAGAAAAGGCCCCTTGAAGATCTGGTGTGACAATAAGTCAGCCATTAATATTGCCAATAATCCAGTTCAACACGACCGAACAAAGCATGTGGAGATAGATCGCTTCTTTATTAAGGAGAAACTAGATGATGGTGTATTAGAGTTGAGTTATGTAAACTCAAGATCTCAAATAGCAGATTGTCTAACTAAGGGTTTAGGAGTAAAAGAATGTAATATGGCGTGTAACAAGATGGGGATGATAGATATCTATCGCCCATCTTGAGGGGGAGTGTTGGGTTGTGTTGGACTGATGGGTGTGTGGGTCTTGGGCCTAGCCCATGTATCATCTTTATGTATATGTAGAAGGCTGGCAATAGAGTGAGTGCTTCTAGAGTTTTCTCCAAAATACAACAGGGTCATTTGAAATTGTCACTTAATGTTTCTTTTATTACGCCCCTTGAGCTCGGAGGCGATGGCACAGCGCGAAGGTGAGGGAGGCCCTGGTCCCTGGACGCGCACCGCAAGCGGGGTGGCCAGGCCTGTGGACTTTTAGCTTGTACTTGTCAGATCTTCATTTTCCCCAGTTTGTCGCCTTCTATAATATATATATGCAAGCGAAACTGACGGGTGTCCTAATGTTTTTCTGTGAAGAAAACTCTTCAATTATATGATACAGTTGTTTGGGTCGATCTAAGATTGTACTTGGTCCCGACCAGCCGTTCGAACTGGCTTGCGATTGGTCCTCGTCAGAGCTACTAGTTGTTTGGATTTCAGAAATTTCATGTTTACTAATGACCTCTGAGATAGCAGACTACTAAAGGCACTTTTAAAGTACATGTTGCGTAAAGCGTAGTACTAAGGGAGACCCTCGTGATCTAGCTTTAGACTGGTGCTTTGCTTTGATCCTAATACTAGGTCTCGGAACTAGATTCTGAGCTGGATGTTTCTTTAATCCTGCTTAATGTGAACTTTTGTTGTGATCTACAACAATACTGCAAGAAGAACAAACACATGATCGATGCATGCATTAAGCGAAATACAATTGTGTGCTTTACACACCGTTGTAGGATGAACAAGGGTGTCACTGGCAGGCTGGCAGCAGAACAAATGTCACAATAGTCCAGGGTTAACCGATCGCCTGACTCTTGTCTGCACTTTGAGTTGCTAAGAACAACTTTTTTTTTTTTTGAGATTACACAGTACAACTCAGACACTCACAACGCACGCACACTCACCCCTATGAACACACGTACGCAAACCCTACCCCTATGAGCATCTTCGAAGACTGAGCCGGCAAATCCAGAGATACGAAGTCACCACTGGCGCCTCGCTGTCGACGGGAGCGTCGCCTACCACTGAAAGCACAAATGCCGTTAAATCCTTGAAGATTCGCTCCCACGGGGAGTCGAACCCAGGACCTGAGAGGTGTTACTCGGATGCCTTAACCACTAGGCCAAGACCCCTTTCACTTGCTAAGAACAACATGAGTTACTGCAGAAAAGTGTGGCCATATACTACCGCTACCAACCGAACAGGCGTCCTTCACACATTTTTGCCTAAGTTAATTAGTTTTTTTACTATAAAACAAGCGGTCCAACCAAACCTTAGATTCCGTGTGCATTATACTTACTGAATGTTTGTGCTATGGCACTGACGCAGGGCCGGTCCTGTGATTTTGGTGGCCCGGGGCGAAGTTTAAAGCCGGGGCCCTTCTATATGTATATATAAACTAAAGTTGTATTCTTATATAGAAAAAAATTACTAATGAAAATAATAACATATCAAAACCATATTCTTATAAAATATTTGTGCATATTACCTTAAAAATTTCTCGGAACATTCCTAGATGCATGCAAAGTCAGTGATGATGGTGCCGATGTTAACCATCGCTAGCTCATGTTGATCTCATGATCTGGATTCCCTGAAGTGCTTGGTGTAATCTTAACAAATTTATCCATTGAACCTTTCTGTGATTCCAAGAACATGTCCTCTCGTCTCTTCTTTTTTTCCTTCTCACTCCTTGATGCATACTTTCTAGTCGACGACATGCTGAAAATCGTAAAAAGAATCGATCAAATAACTTAACTCTGATCATGCAATTAGGAACCTAAGTCATAGGGGAAGGATTAGCCAATTAGGGAACATGCTGGCGCAACTCGCACCGTCGGACGTTGGACTTCAGCAGCGCCGGCCGGAAGAGAGCGCGAGACTGCGCGACGAAGAAGTCAGGAACATCGACGATCAGCAATTGCGCGCGGTGCGACGACTAGCGGCGTGCGTCACCGAAGGACAATTAGGATGCGCCCAGGTTCGACGGTTCGTTTCGTATTCGTATACGTGATTGCCGGTTTGCCCGATTGCCCAGGCTGATTGTTGTATTGGGCGGCTTGGGCCTCGATTAGAAGGCATGGTCTGCTGTTGGTGTATATTTATTTGCTGAACTATGGCCTGCTAACATGGACGGATGGGCCTAATACGTTTATACCTCTGTACATACATGCTATGGGGTGGGGCCCCTCAGATTCGGGGGCCTGGGCGGCCGCCCCGCCAGCCCCCCGCCAGGGCCGGCCCTGACTGACGAGAAGAATCACCCGTTAACTCCACCTTAAGGATTCTGTGCATCACTTAATGTTCACGCAATCTTCTGTACGAATACCATTCTGTTAGAACAGGACTTGATTTGAATAGCCTTTTTATCTTTCGCATTGGGACCTGCCTTTAATTCCTTTGGAGCTGTTATCCGGAGTCTCATGTCGTGTAAGTAGGCCTGGTTCCAGAGAATACAGGCGACCTCTCTTGATGCCGGGCTAGAAGGAAGGAAAGAAATATCCAACAACTACAAGGGTTGGTGCGTGAAAGCCAGGTACCGGTTTCATTAATTACTAGGATTATTACTTGTTGCTTAACTCGTTAGCGTGTCTGCACATTTGACGATCTTACCTTACAGATTGCAAGCAGCTACGGTAGTCAGGATGGCCGATCCAGCCTTCATCGTGGACAAGATCATCGAGCCTCTCTTTGTGAAGCTTTCATGATCAGAATTGTGTCATCTGCGTACTATAGGAAAATCGGTCTCATTTGTATTCTGGGTCGGTTTACTGATGATTCCTTGTGTATGTGCCTTGTTGATTATTGCTTGTAATAGATCTGCAGCTAGCACAAACAATAGAGGTGATAGAGGGTCACCCAGTCTGACCCCTTTTTTGCATTGTAAGGTGTTTCCCGGGACTCCATTAAGCAGTACAGAGGTGTTAGCTGAGCTGAGTACAGATTGTACCCACTGTGTCCATTTATCACCAAATCCCAGGTGATGTAACGTTTGTATGATTGTATTATCTTCCACCGTATCAAAAGCCTTCTCAAAATCTAGCTTGAGGATGATTACTTCCTCGTTTGACTAATGGCACTGGTTAAGATATTCATACGTCCATCCTAAACAATCTTGTATTGACCTTGTCTTAATTAAGCCATACTGATTGGTGTGTATCAGTGGGATGATAACTTTCTGCAATCTGTTTCCCATTACCTTTGTTACCAGTTTCAGAACCGAATTCATCAAAGGGATTGGCCTATAATCATTGACTATTTCTGGACTTTTTGTTTTTGGAATGAGAGTTATGAAGATTGACTGAAGATCCACATTCCAATTGCAGAAGTCATTACACAGTTGATAAAAATCTTCTTTTATTATGTGCCAGCACTTCTTTAGAAACATGCCATTAAATCCATCAGGCAGGAGCCTTGTCAGTCGGCATCTCTTTTATGACCGCGTCTATTTCCTCTTTGGAGAATGGTTCAGAAAGCGCTTCCAGGTTTTCATGCCTTTGTATCAGATCCTGAAGGTTGAATAGCATTACCTGGATTTTTTGTGTGTTCCATTCTTTTATTTTATTCTTCAAGTAGAACTGCAGCTTTCTCATTGTGGGCGGCCGCATGCAATTGTACTTGTGGACAAGGTTTACAATATCGATCAGATCGACGAAACCGGCCGCCACCGATTCCGCCGATTTCACCGGTTATCGCGATAACCGGTCGGTTTTCGACTAAAAATTCAAAATTCAAATTTCGAATTCGAAAACCATGAAACCGGTCGATTTTCACCGGTTATCGACCGATTTCGACCGGTTATCGACCGATTTTACCGGTTACCGACGCAGAACCAAAATATGGCGAAAAGAGCCTTAAAATGTTGGAAAAAAATGCAAATTTGAAAAAAATTAAAACAAAAATATGTAAAAAAACTAGATGAAATTTGCAGCACAATGGTGGAAGAACAACACGGAAATTCGATCATTTCCTTGGTCGAAAAAATCAAAGAATGTTGCTGGTTTATAAAAAAAGGGGGTTTTCTTTTTTTTTTCCTTCCTTTTTCTACATAGAAACTTCCTCGATTTTTTTGACAATCCAAACGATCGAATCTACAAGTTGTTCTTCCACCATTAGGCTGCAAATTTGATCTAGTTTTTTTTACATATTTTTTGTTTCAAATTTTTTCAAATTTTCAAAAAATTTCAAATTTCAAATTCGAAAATCGGTGTACCGAACTTATCGGCTCGGACCGATAACCTCGATAATCGCAATTATCGACCGATAATCGTCGATTTTGTAAACCTTGGATTGGTCACAATCCTGCCATTGTCTGCCTGAATTTGTGTTATTGTATTGAGTCTATATCGTTCGGTTGAAGCTGCATGAAAAAATTTGGTGTCCTCATCTCCAAATTTTACCCATCTGACTGTGAATCTTTTCCTTCAGTAAATATTCTGATATCTTAGCAACCTTAAAATATGTTGCTTTAGTATATCTCTGAAAGCTTGTTCCTATGTGAATAAATTCCTTTGTTCCTCAAGCTTGTCCAGCACTGCCGAGTGCTGTTGCAGGTTTTGATCAACTTGGCCAGGCTAGCAAAGGATTTGCTCCATTTTTTCAGTGCTCTTCTGCGAAGAAGTTTGAACTTTGCAGAAATCCTTGCCGCCGAATTTGGAGCCCTTACATTTGTGTTTATGTTACGGTCGATCTTCACTTCCGGCGGAACGGCGGCGGCGCGCTAGGGTTGGGGGGCGGTGGCGTGCGGCAGGAGGGGACGCGGCGGCGTGGCTAGGGTTAGGGGGGAGGGGCGGCGACAGCAGGGAGGCAGAGAGCTGGGGAGATAAACTCCTTTTCTTTCTTAATTCAAACCTGGTTACATGCCCCTTTATTTATAGGGGAGACCGACTTGCCCTCTAAGAAATACTCTAAATAGATCAAATCTCGACTCTATCTCGAATTACCTAATTTAAATGACTTTCCCAGGTTTATCTATTTATTTTCAAAACCGACAAGATCTACCCTAGCCACTTTTAGGAAACTCGGTGCCGCGGCTGGCCAGCCCCCCTCCTGGCGCGTCCCGGCTCGCCGTCCAAGGCGGCGGCTGCGTGGGCCCTCTGGGCCGCCGCCGCCACTTCGCCGTTCTCCTCCGCCGCGTTGTCTTCGATGCAATTATGCCCCATAACACCTCCCCGTGCTTCGAAGTCCAGTGCGTCCTCGTGCTGGGGCACCATCCAGCTTGGTCCCAGCTCGATCATGCGTGTTGGTGGGGGTGGGCGAAGAGCCAACCTCACCAGGACATTCCCGAGCACCAGGTCGTCGATGAGGTTCCTCCGGGTCCTGTCCAGGTGAAGGCGAAAGTCGTAGAAGAGTGCTCCCACAAAGCTGGAGATGCCGTAGTAGCGTGACGTTGTGCGGGTGTCACTCCCCCAGATCGTCGGCGTCCCCAGTGCAATAAGAACACTCCTGGGCACCCCCCATGTCGACGTGGAACAACTCAGGCTGTAGTGGCGGCGCTGGAAGTGTTATGTGCGCCAGTCCATCCGTCGGCAGCAGCTTGCTGTCTACCTTCACGACAAAGCTGTCACGAATGATCAGCCTATTCCGTCAAGTCCATGCAATGGCCGTAGAGGATGTGATGCTCTGAACTGGACGTCAAGAGAGGCGGAGAACTTGGAGGGACAGCAAAGAACACCTGGCGCACCTGAAGAAATTCGCAGCATGTGATGTCCACGAACCTGACTTGCACTCCTCCGATGGTAGCGTGTGGTAGCTCCCGAAGATGCTGCACCGAAGAGGGGAAGCAAGGTGCAGTGTTAACCGCGCCTCGCATGTACATGCCAACGGCCACCTGCCGCAGTAAAGTCTCCTCACCATGCGCAAGCACCGTCTCCAAGAGGCGAGGTAGGAGAGCCGAAGAGATCGGCAGGTACAGGCAATCGTCGAAGAAGATGAGGCCCTCCTGTGCTACCCAAGCACGTGGAGCCTCGCCTGCCTGAATGCGTCCCATCAGCGTGGAGATTTCGCCATCATGGGGGGATCGTGGTGTAGACGTCCATGGGGTGAGTGTCTGGTCCCAAAAGAAGAGGCACACCGTGAACCATGCCGCGGCTCACGGCTCGGGTGCCCGACCCGAAGGTCAAGCACATGGCCACACCGTGGACCGGTAGCAGCCTCCTGTTGGTGACGGAGAGGTCGATGAAGTTATGCGTGGCTCCCGTGTCGACAAGGATACGGAGGGTCAAGCCACTCACGATGCCGTGCAGCTGCATCATGCGACCGCCGGCGCCCATAATGGCCAGCAAGTCGCCCTCCTCCATCTCGATCAGGTCGTCAAGCATCCCGATGTAGAACAAGTGCTTGCACTTGATATTTGAATTTCACCATTTAATAAATCTTTTCCCTGCTTTCTGCTACATGTAGCCCTATTCGTATTTGCACATAAGAGCTAATATTTGTGCTTGTAGGATATTTTCTTCGTGGTGTATCTGCTGTTTTGCGTTGGTGTCTTGGCAGCGATGGTCATGGTTTCAGACAACTGGTGGGATCCATGGCCAGGCGTTCTTAATGTTGCCTATCTTCATAGGGACACTTGATGAAAGACGTGTATATTCGACTCTATGCTACGTAGAGGTCATCAGGAAGTGAGGGCAATCTTTTTTTTTTTTGACGGTCAACGGGGGGGAGGAGAACTCCCCACCTGATTTTTCATTGATAGAAATGGAGGCCCCTTACTGGCCCATTACAAATTACAAAGTTTTTCACCGGAGAAAAGATACATCGATTATGCTACATGGGAGAAAACAAACGACACCATGCACTGGAGACCTCATCGTCATCGCGCGCCATGCGGCAGCGCCATAGCTTTGCTTCTTCGCGGCAAGTAGAGAGGAGACGGGGGAGCGACGGAGATTCCTGTCGGAAGATGACTTCGTTGCGATGCTTCCACAGTTGCCAGTAGCAGAGGAGGGCTAAACAGTCCCTATGCTTGCTCGGCGTCGCCGGCGGCCAAGTGAGATTCCAAGCTCGGGCCGTGGTTGGCTGTACCGGCAGGCCGACACCAATGGTGTTCCAGAATGTCTGTGCAAAGGTGCAGCCAAACATGATATGATCTGTGTCCTCCTGGCCATGTGTGCACACCTCGCAGGTTTCATTGTCCACAATGTTCTTCTTCAGGAGATTGGCTTTGCATTGGATCCTCCCCTGCACCATGAGCCATCCAAAAAACTGGACGCGCGGCGGCGCTCGATTGTGCCAGACGAATTTTGCATAGTCACATCCAGGGTCGGTTGCAGACATGACCAGCTTGTAGAGCGACGAGGAGCGCAGGGTGCCGTCCGGCGCGAAGAGGTCGCTGCACCGGACATCCCTCTCAGTGGTAAGCGTGATGCCAGAGAGCATGGCGCGCACTTCTGCCAGTTCGCCGTCCGCCACCCGGGACAGTCGCGGCACGAACTGCTGTCGCAGGCCTTCTTCAAACACCTGATGCACCGAGGCACGGGGGCGTATGGAGTGACTAGCCAACGCCGGGAACAAGTCAGCCAGCCGCCCTGCCTCCAGCCACCAATCATCCCAGAACGACGTCGCCTTGCCATCACCCACTCGCACTGTCGTTATTGCTTGATAAATCGGCAGCAGCTCGCGCAGGTTTGCCCAGTGTGTTCCTTCCATGTCGCCGGTCAAGCTCGCAAGGTCTGCGTGTGACCGCACCCAGCGAGCCCACGACGAGTCGGTGGCGGTGAACATCCGGTGGATAAGCTTCAGCAGCAAGCAATTATTCTGGACCCCCAGATCACGAACGCCGAGGCCCCCCTGATCGCGCGGGCGAGTGCAGGTGTCCCAGGCGACGGGGCATTGCGCGCCACTTACTTTGTCCTCACCAGACCACAGGAATGCTCTCCTCTTTCGATCATACTTGTCCACCCCTCCCAATGGCAAGTGCAGCGCACACATAGCATATATTGGCAGAGCATCCACCACTGAATTGATTAGAACGGCTCGAGCTTTGTAGTTCAGCAGGCCAGCTTGCCATCCTGCCAAATACCTGTCCGCACGACAGAACATTGGCGCGAGTGTGGTCAGGTTGAGCTTCTCGTTGGAAAGCGGCAGGCCCAGATAAGTTTGCGGAAATCCCTCTTGACGGCAACCAAGCGCCGAGATGCACAAAGGAGAGTGGCGTCATCGACATGCATGGGCCCAACCGTGCTCTTCCCAAAATTGATGTGCAGCCCGGTCGCCGCGGAGAACTAGTCCAGCAGTTGCTTGAGGCGCGGGACTTGCGCGAGGTCAGCGGGGAGGAGGATCAACGTGTCATCCGCGTACTGCAACACGGGGCACGTGAGGTGAGGGGCCAGCGGGTGCCGAACGCCGTCGTCGTCCTGGATAAGCTTCTGCAGGACGTCCGCGACCAGGAGGAACAGGTACGGCGAGAGCGAGTCGCCTTGGCGCAGTCCGTGCTTGCACGCGAACCACGGTCCGGGGCACCCGTTCACCAACACCGCGTTGCGCGATGTGTGAGCAGCGCAGCGATCCACCGTCTCCACTTGTCCGAGAAGCCTCTAGCATCCAGAATCCTCAAAAGGCTCTCCCAATCCACCGAATCAAACGCCTTGGCGAAATCAAGTTTCAGCACAAGTGTGGGAGCTTTCCTCTTGTAGCAGCACTGCACGAGTTCCACAGCCATCACAAAATTCTCCGTGATCGACCGCCCCCGGATGAATCCTGTTTGATCCAAATCAATGAGTGAGGATATCTGTTGTTGCAGCCTGGTTGTTAGGATCTTCGTGGCAATCTTCACGCTGCAGTTCTGAAGGCATATCGGCCGGTGAGCATCTGCAGTGGTGGCGCCAGGACGTTTGGGGATCAGAACCACATAAGCTCGGTTGACACGCTCCAGATCGACCCGCTCTGAATGGAAAGCCTCAAGAAATTGCATGACCCTTGGAGCTATCTCTGGCCAAGCAGCTTGGTAGAAACCGGGGCCAAAACCATCTGGACCGGGCGCACTGCATCTGTTCATGGCGCGGACGGCGGCGAGGGCTTCCGAGGCTGTGAATGGCGCTGTGAGGGGATCGTTGTCCACACGATGCCGTCCGTTGTACATCTGATGCAGGTCAAAGTGCCACTGCGTCGGCACCGTGACGCCCAGGATGCCAGCAAGGTGCTTAGTGAGGGCTTGTGTCTTCCCGGCGTGCGAGGTGACCATCGCGCCACCGACCTCAATGGCTCTGATTTGGTTGCTCCGGAGCCGGTGCGTGGCTTTTGCTTGGAAGTACTTCGTGTTCGCGTCCCCCTCGCGGAGTTCGCGCACCTTGCCGCGCTGCTTCCAGTAGGCCGCCAGCTCGCGCAGGGCAAGCTGGAGCGCGTCCTGGCAGAGCGCGCGGACGCATCTTTCACGAGCCCAAACCTTTGCTTCGCAGCGCGCCGCCTTGAGGCTGCCGGCAAGCACGCCGGCGGCGTCGCCATTGACGGGGGCAGCCGTCCAGGCCTGGAGGACCGTGGGAAGGAACTCGGCATGGTGTAGCCAAGCATTTTCAAAGCGGAACGTGGACGGTTTGGGGATGGTGGAGAATAGCGAGAGGGCGAGGGTTGTGTGGTCAGACGTGGCGGCGACGAGGGCTGTGAGGGAGGAATTGGGGAAGAGCTCACTCATGGCTGTATTGAAGAACACCCGATCGAGACGCGCAAGCACCGGTTCACTGCGTTTGTTAGTCCACGTGAAACGCCTATTTAGTAGAGGTAAGTCAATGAGAGCAAGAGCCGAACGTCAATCTTACTACTAAACTACTGGCATCTAAGAAATAGGTCAATAAGTTTGTGAATAAGTGCCACTTTTTTAGTTAGTATGTGCCGTTTGTGTCATGGTAGTGATAGTAGCATACTAGTTACTATTTTTGAATTGTTGACGAATAAAACGAATGGTCAAACGTAACTCAAAAGTAGTCGAACGTCAACAATTTAAAACTGGAGGGAGTATGTGATCAATACTATAATAAGCAGGGACTTTTAAGTGATCTGCTTTTTCATCGACAAATGGAACATCCGTTTGTCATGTCTGTGTTCCACTACGTGTAGAAACCAGACGTTGCATGCATCCCTTGGCGGAATCATTTCGCTATGCATGGGAACCTCTGCTGAGGCCAGCTGCCTGCTACAACGTTCAGAAGATACTGTAACTAATTATAATCCATCGAAATTAGTAGAACTTACTGACTGATTCAACTCTACTGCGATTTATAAATCAGAGTTCAGAAACTCGAGACTGACACTGAACAACGAACGGGTCAGAGGCCACGGCTACCGAGTTTGGTGTCACGAGGCAAAGTTCCTTCAGAGTTGAGCTAGTTCACCTCCATCTGTGCACGAGGCAAAGGAAGGTGCGAGAGGTCGTGCTGATCGACGGCAAGAGGGAGCCGCTGCTTGAATTCTAGGTTGAAAGGTGAAAGAGAGGAGCGCAGGGGACGGCATGCCGGAGGCTATGGCGCTCCGGTGACTGACCAGATGAGCCACGGCGCTTCCTCGTCGGTTGCCCCAGAGCTGTTTGTGGAAATGCGGCATTCGACCTGCCTCCCGCGCTACCACCAGGATGCGGCTCGAGAGCAGGTAGTGGAAGAGGAAGGAACAGTTTATGAGACGACCGCGAAGCGATGACGCTCCGGAACGCGGCATGAAGCCAGCAGAGGAGTCTCTTGCCACTGCAATTACTGGGCTCGCAAGGCGCAAGCTTAGCTGCCTAGGCAAGCTCCCATAGTATGCACACCCGCTCGCTGACATGCAGATTAGAGCGATTAATAACGGCGTTAATTACTGGGTCAAACGAATCTGAATTTGTCTCCAAATTCGTCCCCTGTTCACGCGTCTTCCTCGCCGTGGTCCTGCGTGCTCCCCAAATTCGTTTCCGTCCCATTCCACGCTGCTGTTCTTCGGTCGACGTCGGCAGGCAGCCTCGCAATCGGCCGGGACACGGCTTCGCCGCGTAATGCATTTGCATTCGCGCCATATACAGTCTGGGATCAAGCCGCCACGCCCAGCCGCGTCAGCTTCAGCCCTTCGGTTGTTCTGCTTTGGCGCGCGCCATGCCCAGCGGCCGGCTGCAGTTATGCCCTCGAGCCAAAGGAATCAGGTGCTGTTGACTGTCGCAAAAAGGAGCAACGACTTCGGAAGAGGACGGTACGTAGGCGAGCCACGGCTAGAGAAGCAGAGGAACGGCGGCCGTCGTTCAAACTCCGACCAACCTTTGCTCGAAACTAGGAATTTGGGGCGACGACGAGCCTGATCCGAGTTGGCGGTGGGACGCGTGGGACAGCCGGATTGCCGGCGGCGCTCAGGCGAGCCGCGGCGCAAGGCAGAGCCGGCGTTCAAAGCGACCCCAGAGGCTGTCGCTATTTCGAATAACGACCGGGTGGACGCTATTTCGAATAGCGACCACCCTGAGTGCCTAACAACCGTTCGATTCCATCTCAGCGGTCGAGACTTGTCACCTCGCGGGAGTCGTCTTCCTCGCCAGGAGGCCCCGGACGTGTTTGCGGAAATGGCGCAGGCGCTCCGCTTCCGGCCGGCGGGGACGGCAAGCGAGCCGGAATATGCTCTCGGAAAAGCCATGTGGGAGTGGACGCCGACGGGATCATCACCAAGATTCCCGGCGCCGCGCGCACGGTCAGAGACGGACAGACGTCACACAGACCTACCTGCAGCTCGCTCGCGATACAGGTCGAGATGGTCGGCGGCACGTTCTGGCCTCCGGCAGCTCTACTTCCGCGAAGAGAACACCATGCAGCGTCCGGAGACGAGGTGCCCAGTCGTGTTGGAGCGCGTACGTACCAGCTCGTCAGATCCTGCGGCCACACGACCTAAACGTGAAATCGACGCACCAATTCAGGTGACGACATATATGAAGCTGTGTTGCACGCAGATGCGGATGCTGAAAATGCATTGCTGTTTGCAGGTGCTTGGTCGACGCATGAATGCCTAATTTTTCACGGAACCGTGCGCAGTCGTGCTCTCTCTTTTTATCAATTTTGATTTGATGATGAATCACTAACATCTAAACTCTTACAATCCATCTGATCCCAGTTTCCAATGGCAATGCTGGTCCGAAGTGAACCCCAAGAAAGATGAAACCAATGTAGCAACGGAAATGAGCGAGCGAGCCAACCAACCTCTGCTTCCTTATCAGGCAAGATGACACGTGTTTTTAAGGGCGGTGCCCAGAGCTTCATTTGAGATTTTGAAATGTATGATTTTGAAATGAGCGAGCAACTCCCTAGGAAGGGATGGACAGCTATCCGTCAAATGCTGGAAGCCATTGGTCGGTACGGCCTCCTTTAGGTTGCTTCCAGACATAAGGAACTTTTTTTTTTTAGAATCTCCAGACATAAGGAACTTGAAGCATGCCTTCTTAAGCCCCTGACAATCCCTTCGCAAAAAAAGAAAAAAGAAAAAAAAAGCCCCTGACAATCATGCTGCTCAGCCAATGCCAGTGTCGTTCCAACGTTGCACGTGTCAATGTGACCACAAAAGCTTTTCCTCGCACATCAGCTTAAGCCTATCCAGGCTATACCGATCCGCCGCGACGAGCAAGTGCTGCGCCATGACCGCTTTATCTGCACCCTCTATAGTATATGTCAGCAGGCATCGAGTCGGTGTACACGAAGCGGAGCAGGGCCTTGAACACTCTTGCTTCCATGTCGTCGACGCTCACGCGCGTACGTCGAGGCCTTCTCCTTCATCGGGCCGACGAGTTCCGCCATGAACACCGGCGACCGGGCGGCGAAGACGCACCTGTGCCCGGCCACCGTCTCGCCGGCGACCTCGAAGGCGACGTCGGCCCCATCCTCGAAGACGATGGGCACCTCCTGTGTACAAAGTCAGCAGCAGACAAGACATTGGGCTCCGCCAAAACAGTGGTCCAATATGGGCTGCGCGAAAGCGATGGTCCAATATGGGCTCCAAATTGGCCAGAGGTTAGCGGGCCTACTGCCGTCGTGGAGGCCTGAAACGCGATCGGACTGTGGACTGCTTCAACGCCGACGTCACACTGATCAGCTGGCACCTAACAGGAGAGAGTTCTCGACGCTACAGGAAAGAGAGAGAGAGAGACAGGCGACTTCAAGGCGACTCCAGAAATCCGGCGTCGATCTCGCCGTTCCCTCCCCTCCGGCGGCCTCTCCGGCACCGGAGGTGGAGAGGGCGTGTAGATCGGCGCCGGGCGCAAGAGTTAGGCTAGGTTTAGGCTGTAGATTAGATAGATATGTTGTGTCTCCGGCGGCGCATCTGATGAAGACGTCGGCCGGCGGTTGTTACTCTGACCTTCTCCCGGCGAGGTCGTCGACGACGGCGAGCTCCCCAGGAGGTGGTGCTGAGGTTTGTTCGTGTTTTGGTTTGTTTCCGTTTGTGTTTATGTGGTGTGACAGGAGGAGGGGATTCAATCTCCTGGTTTTGGCCGGGCTGTCAAGTTCTGATGGCGCCGGGATTTTGACCTGGGGTCTCTGCTTCGGTACGCCTGAGGCGGAGGTCGCCAGGAGTTCAGTCACCTTGCCGGAGAAGACCGGGGCCCTGGTGTGTGGCGTCAGTTTCATCTGTTCCGGCGAAGGGTTGGCCTGCGGCCACCTTTTCCAGCCGGGTCGTTCATCGAAGAAAAGCAAGTCGTTTGACTGGCTACACAAGACGGCGTTAAAAATCTTTGTTGTTGCTTCGCCGGAGAGGATGTCGGCTACACATGGTGTCCTCCGGCCATCGCTGGTGGTGACGAAGATCTGGTGTTTACAGGGACCTAGATGTAATTTTCTTTTCTTTGAGGGTTGTTCCTGTAAGACTTGGGATATACTCACCAAAATCTTTATATGAAAGATATAATCCCGTTCCTCTCAAAAAAAAAAAAAAAAAAAAAAAAAAAAAAAAAAGCTGGCACCTGGTTGCCTTAAACCCTGGACCGCCCGGACCCACACGGCAGCCTCCGCCTTCGTCGTCTTGTCTCGCCTCGTCTCGCTTCGTGCGGCGTCTCCGGCGACGATGTCTGCGGGGAGCAGCTCCAACGACGGTACGGACCGCTCCGCCAACGCCCGTACTCCGCCGCCTATCGCCCCCGCTTCCGATTCCGACTCCGGTGACGAGTCCCCCTCCGCCGGCGGAAATACGAAGCCGGTAACTAAGCTACTACCCTTTCCCACTCTCTCCCACCCTTCCTGCCAGTCTCTAGCACTGGTTCATGGCGGAATTTGTTCGTCGGGAAATGGTGGGGTTTGCCTTCTTCTCGGATGGGTTGGGTTGTTTCCCCTTGCCCGGCGGAGGGTTTGGGCGGGCGAGGAGAAGCGTGGAGCGTTCTCACCATGCTACGGAGCTCGTCCCATTCCGCTAGTGCAATGATTTGGTCTGTTCAGGGGCTCCGGGTAGGCCATGCCATGGCCGATGGGGTGTGGGTAGGATATGTTGGGGATTTTCACCCCCTTTTTTTTCTGAACAAAAATTTGGTTGGTCGGGGATTAAGAAGCAGCGATGGGGGCAAATCAAGATGTGGACGCGCACTGATGCTGATGTTTTTTTATCTTTTAATTGGGTGACGATATCTGTGCACGTTGATTGTTTATTTCCAATTTGTATTCGTGATGCGTGATCCCTATTGTGGGCAATGATATCAGTCCTTGCACATGGCTGACTAATGGGAATGGTTTCCATAATTGTCATGTTGTTGTTCAGGCATTTAGTTTGCAATAAACATTGGTGAAAACTAGTACGCTTCAGCTTTCTGTAGGTACTGCAGCCATTGTAATTGCAACTGCTTTACATGCCTATCCCGAGTAAAACTTCTACTCAAAGCAGCAGCCTACAATACGAATGTCATTAATCATTGTCATGGCCTGGTAAGGCAACACTACAGCAATACTAATGTCATTGTGAACTATACTCCTCTACTGGCACCATAGCTTATCAGAATCAGAAGTCTTGTGTAACTGCACCTGTAGTTCCCGCCGTTTTAAGAATTATAGAATCCTGTTAGCTGGCCAATGATGCAGGCTCCTCAAAGCAGCAGCTGTGTCCATGCCTTTTTCTTGCCCATCTATCACGTGCCTTAGAGATACCTGATTGTCTGGTCAGGTCATATCACGGGTCTCCAGTCTTGGCCCTGTATGGCCCCTCGTGTTTCCTAGTCTTTGTGTATCTGTTTCCGTGGGTGATGTGCTATCATTGCGAGTTGCTAGAGTTTCCCGTTTTACCTTTTTATGCTTGTTATTTAGCAATCAATTTGTCTGCATCAAGTTAACCACCCATAATTAAGGGCGCGTTTGGTTGGGTACCACAACTCGCCATGCCGCACCGGTGTGCCACAACAGTTGAGGCCACTATTTCGGTAACAGACCTTAGCGCGCCACCGGAAGTTAGGCGACTCCTCCAAGATTTGCCGCAGAGTATCTCGCTGAAAGTGTGACGTAGGATTCGCCCGCCACATCTTTGGCGCAATGCACTCGCTGAAGAGAGCAGCATGGTCTGATCACCCTCTGTGCAATGACGAATGGAACACAGAGAACTCCGGTGGCTCAATGCCCTTCGGTTGGTGAAGCCATCTTCTTTCCCATCGCTGCAGTTTCTTGTGTCGCCACCATAAGAATTGGTGGCACCAACTGCAGGAGCCCTAGAGCCAAGCTTGTGCCGGACTCTGTCTTTGGTAATACTCGACTTTGGAGAAGACCCAGAGCCATGGCTGCTAGAACAAAATCTGAGGGTACAAGAGAGCTAAGGAGGCCATGAGTTGTTTATTTTTCTAGTATCTACTAGGACTTGGTAGCCGGGAGCAGCAGATCTAAGGGGCGGCAGCGTTATCCTGAGGAAGCTGAAGAGGCAACGATGATGGCGGTTGTATGCAGGTGTCCTTGGTGAGGCAACAGAAAAATGGGTGAAATTTAGGAATACCCCATCGCGTTTCAGTACGATAACTTTTTTTCTTTTTCTTTTTCTCGTTTGGATGAAGCATTATTAATGAACATGATAACTTTGTTTTTTGCTGTTATATGCAACTGGAGTGGTAAGGTCACCTCTTGATATAGTGAGGTAACTATAGCCAAATTTGGTAGTAAATCAAACAGCTTCCAAACATATTAGCCAAACTTGTGGAACGTAACAAACAACTTCATTTTACTGCAAAGTTAGTCGGCTTGCACCTAATCTTAGTTGTAACCAACAAAACAGGCCCTAAATAGCTTGTTTTTTATTCTAAGTTGAAGAGTTTAATGTGCCAAATGCACTTTGATCAGTATGCTCATATCAGTCTATCACTATTAGTAGCATATATGGATGTACCTTTAATTATTGCCTCTGTTTTTTGTTGCAGTTGTTAGATAAGCCCAAGGGTCAAGTGCAAGTTAAAGCTTGGTGGTTGCCTGCCTGTGGTTACCATCCCTTGAGTGAGCAGGTAGTTCTTTCTACAAATTTGCAACTAAATAGCTTATATTTTGTCGCTTTAAAATATACTCTATGGAACAGCACTCAGAAGATGGAGAAGGTCATCATTTACAACGATTAACCATATTTCAATTTTCATTTAGGCATTTGTTTGCCCATTGAAATTCCACATGCAGATCACTTAAACATCTACCAACAACAAAACCGCTGAATTACATCTATAGAACAATGTCTTGTGCAGTTTTAATCTCATTGCACCACTACAGATCTCACCTCCTGTTGAATTTCTCTCTTTTAACGGCCCACAAACTGAATCTTTGGCTGCAAACGTAGTTTACTCTTCACTGACATTTTTGTCTCTCCCATATCTCCCATCCTAGCATGAATGACTCCTGAAAAAGCTCAACCACCTCTACATGGATCTGGTAGTAAAAATCCATTTATTTTCCATATGAAATTTGACGGCTGTAAGTTGTGCATCCTTTAAAAACTGCATTAAACAATTCCATTCCTGCAACTCAGCATACCCAAAGGATCTTCCAAATGTCCAATAACCGCTTCGCACACTTGCTCATCTAGTCACCACAAACTGCGGAAAGTGTACAAATACTTGTTTTGAGAGGACCTGACTTAATCCCATGTATCATGGCAGATTATGAATTAAAGATTTACCGTTCCCTATCTTGTATACTGCATCTAACCTGAACATGGATTTAATTTCTTTCCGTGCATTCCATATTGTTAACCCTCTGATAATTGGAACTCTAAAAAGTCTCACTCTGGCATGCATATTGGGAATTTGGAATATCAAGTCTGATCTTCCTTTTGCAGCAAAGAGAAGTCAATAAGTACAAGGGCATGTTGCTTAAACAGTACTCCCTCCGTTAATTTTTATTTGACGTTGGTTAGCTTGAAATTTAGCTAACCAATGCCAAATAAAAGTGAACGAGAGTAACTGATATGAACTTCCATGCATGCCTTTTAATCTCCCTTTTTTTAAAAAAAGGGGATGGTCCTGCCCCAATTGACCAATATAAACCGTAGAAATGAGCCTAGATGACTACTGAAAGTATTGCGGTTTAAAGTCTACTCCTTTCTCCCATAATCATGAACAAGATCCTCAGATTTATGTTATTTTTCGGATAAGGCATTTCCTCAAAACCAGTTCAGCAAGAACTTGAGATGAATAATATTGTCCCCCTTTTTAAAAAAGTATCAGTATAGCTTCGTTTAAGTTAATCTTTCAAGTTAAGATATATGAAATTAGTGTTTTATGTTTACTGTTATTTGATTTGACGTTCAGGCAACCATTGGTTTTCTGTTAAAAGCTGCTGATGCATCTGTGATGGGGCTGGTTACTCTCAGTGGTCTCTGTGCAACGTTCCTGTTAGCTTGGGGAAGGCCTGGCACTGCTTGCATTCCAAAACTCATGGATACCCCAGAGCTCACTGAGCCGAGCTGGGTACAGGTTCTTTTTGCCGCACTTCCTTTTGCTATTTTCCCTACCACACTCTATGTGAGTGGGCTGGTCCAAGCAGCAGAAACGGATGAACATGGCCTGGGAGCTGTGTCTACTCTCTGCTTGATTGAGTTCATTGCTGCCATTGCTATTGGGAGTGGGATGATGGTCTGCATGACTGGATCACAGTGGTGGGTGATTGTGGCTGTCTTGATGGTTGTTCTAACGATGCTGACATGGGCCTTCACCTTCAAGTACCCAAACGTGAGACAATGTTCCCTTTTCTTTTATTTTGTTTTAGTGGGGGTGCTTTTCTGACAGATTTTAATTTCATGTCCTCAACAGTGGCTGAGGAGTTTCATCTGGTCGACGTGCTTCCGTCAAGAAGAGATTCTCAATCAGGTCAAGGTCAAGGATTACCGATGTCATGTAGTCATACCGGTAGCTGTTGATGATGAGGGTGAATCGTTATCATGAGTAGACTAGACGCTCTTTTATGTTCTGAGTCATTCAAGCGGTCCTACTGTTGAATCAAGCTGCTTAGACTTTTCAGGAATTAATGGAGACCCGTGCCTGTATATTTGTTGTTTCTACATTTCGGCGAACGTCTCTTGATACTTGATAGCTCTCCCTGGGCATGGTAGGCTCTCGCCCGTGGGTGTTAATATGTTACTGTAATCATACTTTTTTATTGTCTATTAAGACACCCACCAGGACATGTTAAAAACGCATTCGTGCAAAGTTTATCTGCAGTGTCATTGTGCATGAGAGCATCTACTTGTCTCCGTCTGTTTATTTTATTTCCTTACGCACCGTTCAGTGTTCATGAATCTCTTAAGCAACCATGCATATACCTGTGTGCATCTGAGTATTTGACTCAGGATGGGTGGAACAGTGTCCTTTCGCAGATGTGAATTCTGGAAAGTCATGTGTATGAATTCTGCTCCATATCATTGGTTTTACACAGCACAGAATGGCAAGAGTATTGCTATAGGTTTGACTAATTTGTTGTGCTTTACGACAAGAGAATCCAACGGTAAAATCACTTGGGTAGCGATTCATATATCAATCAAAGGGTTCCCATCAATTGAGTGTTGGGAAAATCAGGCTAGCAGATTTCGTAAACGGGTGACCAAAACTGAACTATAGCAATAGTTTTTTTTTTTTTTGAGGGAGCATAATTTAGAGTTACATTTAATTGCTCATTTTTCGGTTGTGAAGTCTAAACGGTGTGCATCGCCCCCCCAAAAAAAAAAACCTAAACAGTGTGGTTCATGTAGCCCATGGGCCAGCGCTTAACGGCCTACTGCCACGTGGCACACTGTTCAGCTGGCACCTGGCTGGCTTAAACTAACATAAAAAAAAAAAAACTGGCTGGCTTAAACCCTGGGCCGGTCGGATCCACACGGCAGCCGCCGCCTTCGTCGTCTCGTCTCGGTTCGTCTGCTCGTCGCCGCGGCGTCTCCGGCGACGATGTCGAAGGACTCTTCGGAGATCTTACCCGACGTTGCTGATCAGTCCTCCTCCGCTGCCGCCTCAGCCTCCGCCGCCGCCTCAGCCCAAGCCCTGGTAACTAAGCAACCTCCCTTCCCAATCCCTCTCTCCCTTCGCTCCTATCTCTAGCACGGATTCATCGCGTGTTTGCTTCCTCGCGAAATGGTGGGGTTTGTCTTCTTCTCGGATGGGGTGGGTTGTTTCCCCTTGCCCGGCGACGGATTTGGGCGGGATGAAGAGAAGCGAGGGGAAGCAATTTCACCGCGTTGCGGAGTTCGTCCCGTTCCGCCAGTGCAGTGGAATGATCTGGTCTGGTCAGGGGTTCAGGGAAGGTCATGGCATACCCCCGTGCGTGTGTAGCATGATTGGCTAGGTTTTGTTGGGGGATTTTTGCTCCCTTTCTTCTGGATGTAAATTTGGTTGGTCGGGAACTAAAGAGGCACAGCGATGGGGACAAATCAAGATGTGGACGCGCACTGATGGCGGTCTTTTTTTTATCCGTTAATTGGGTGACGATATCTGTGCACGTTGATTGTTTATTTCTAGTTTTGTACTCGTGATGCGTGATCCCTATTCTGGGCAGTGACATGATATCAGTACTTGCACATGGCTAACTAATGGGAATGGTGGTGCTTGTTTAGACATCCAGTTTGAAATGTTGGTCAAAACTAGTACACTGCAGCTAGAAAATTCCGTAAGTGGCAGTTTTTTGGAAAAAAGGTCTGTAAGTGGCAGTCATTGTGTAAACTGCAACTGCTTTGCATGCCTATCCCTAGTAAAACTTCCAACACAGTAGTGTCCCAGTAACGTTCTCATGGCCTGGCCAGGTAACAGTGCAGCAATACAAATTCCTAGTTTCGCTAGGCGCTAGGCGGATTCTAGGCGGTGACCCACTGCCTAGCGCCTAGGCGGGAGTAATCGCGCCTAGGCGGTCCTAGGCGTTTTTCTAGGCGTTTTGCGTTTTGCCAATTTTCTGAGTAATCGCTTAGCCTTTTAAGTATTTGGGCCTGTTGGAGCCTATTTCTGAAGTCAGCCCACTTGGCCCAACAAGTAAAAACCCTAAAACAAATACTCTGGCCTGCTACGTGAGGAACCAGCAGCCGAACCAGAGCCGCCGCTTCTTCCCTCACCCCTTCCTCCTCGCATCTCATGGCGGCGGTGAAACCAGCGGCCTTCCTCCTCGCATCTCCCCTTCCTACGTCGCTTGGCCGGCCTCCTCGTCGCAGCTCAGATCAGGCAGGCCTCCTTTCTCCCCCCTCCTGCACCGAGCCGCGAGATCGATGCCCGTCTTCCCCACGGCCGGCGACTGAGCAGCACACGCATCGCCGGCGATTACTCCACTCACGGTGAGCCATGCATAAATTCCTCGCGCAAATGGCTCTTCCACTCTTCTGCGCACCTCCCTGAGCCCATTTTTCGCATTTTTCTGCGCCGAAACTCGTTCGCCCAGCTCTCCTCCTCCCCCTTCGCCTCTCCACGCCGCCTAGACGCGCGACTAGGCCCAAATCGACGCGCCATGCCTTCGATTCGCGCCTAGTCGCGCCTAGGCGCCGATTAATTAGCGCCTAGCGGAACTAGGCATACAAATGCTGAATGTCGTTGTGAACTATACTCCTCTCCTGGTACCATAGCTTATCAGAAGTCTTATTTAACTGCATCAGTTGTTTCCATCCTTTTGCAAATTAGAGAATGCTGATAGCTGCTCAATGATGCGCTTGTTGACACAGCGACCTCGTCAATGCAGCAAGTGCATCCACTTTATCGTCTTAGGAATCTTGTCGTCAATGCCTGACATACACCTGGTTGTCTGATCTGGTCATGTCATGGGTAGGATGATAGGTTGTTTGGGGAAATATAGGCAGCAATGAGAAAAATCAAAGGTCAATGTGTCTCTAGTCCTGGGACCTGGCCCTAGATGCCCCCATTGTGTCTTATTAATCTTTGTGTCTGTTTTTTTTCTGTGAGTGATGTTCATATATGAGTGTCTTTAATCAGTGCCTTTGTTTTTTGTTGCAGTTGTTAGCTGGGCAAAGAAAAGCTTGGTTGCCTGCCTGTTTTTACCATCCCTTGAGTGAGCAGGTAGTTTTTCTTTTTTACATATTTGCGTCCAAACAATTTATATTTTGTCACTTTAAAATATACTCTATGTAATAGCGTTCAGAAGATGGAGATGGTCATCATGTGCAACGTTTAACCATGTTTCCGCTTTTCATTTAGTCATTTGTTTGCCCATATAAATTCAACTTGCAGATCACTAAAACATATACCGCAAGAAAACTGCTAAATGGGCATCTACAGAACAATGTCTTCTGCAGTTTTAATCTCATTGCACAATTACATTTCTCACCTCCTGGTCAATGTCTCCTTTTTAACTGCCCACCAACTGAATCTTCGGCTCCATCCATAGTTTTCTCTTCACTGACATTTTTGCTTTCCACGTATCTGCCATCCTAGCATGAATGATTCCTGAAAAAGCTCAACCACCTCTACATGGATCTGGTAGTACAAATCCATTTATATTCCACATGAAATTAGTCGCAGCAGTAAGGTGTGCATCCTCTTAAAACTGCATTAAAATATTCGATTTCTGTAAGTCAGCACACCCAAAGTATCTTCCAAACGTCCAATAACCATTTCGCACACTTGGGTCATCTAGGTCAGCACAAACCGAAGAAAGTGTACGGAATTATTTTGAGAGAAGCTGACTTAATCCCCCAAGTATCATGGCCAATTCCGAAACATCTCTCATTCCCTATCTTTTATACTGTATCTAAGTTGAATAAGGATTTATGTCCTCCCTCAGGCATGTATTTTGGAATATCAGGTCCGATTCTGATTCATGGTGTTATGGACTTCCTCTTGCAGCAAATAGTAGTCCGTTGAGCACAAGGGCACATTGCTTAAACTGTAATCTAAGAGCACAAGGGCACATTGCTTAAACTGATATGAATTATATAAACAGATAGGTCTTCCAACTTCCAAGCTTGCCTTTTAATCACCTTACCAATCATCCTATGTATTTTAAAACGTGGATGATCCTTCCCCAGTTTATATCCACCAAAATAAACTATAGAAATGAGCCTAGATGACTACTGAAAGTTTTTGCAGTTTAGATCTACTTTTCCTGTCGTAACCATGAATAAAATCTTACTTTTCTGTTAGTTATTTGTCAGATAAGGCATTTCCTCAAAAGTAGTTTAGCAAGAACTTGTGATGAATGATATGGTCTCTTTTTAAAAGCAATTATAGTGAAGCTTCATTTGCAAATGCTAAACCATTATAAGATATATGACAGTATTGTATTTGTTTTTCACTGTGATTTGATTTGATATGCAGGCTACCATTGGTTTTCTGACAAAAGCTGCTGATACATCTGTGATGGGGCTGGTTACTCTCATTGCTTTATGTGCAACATACCTGTTAGCTTGGGGGAGGCCCGGCACTGCTTGCATTCCAAAACTCAAGAACATCACTGTCACTGAGGGGTCTGAGAAGTTCACTGAGTGGGTGCAGGAGCCAAGTTGGGTGCAGGTTATTGTTACCTCGCTTCCTTTTGCTGTTTTCCCTCTCACACTTTACGTAAGTGGGATGGTCCAAGCAGCAAAAAAGGATGATCATGCCTTGGGTGTTGTGGCTACTCTCTGCCTTCTTGAGTTCATTGCTGCCATTGCTCTTGGGGGTGTGATGACGGTCTGCGTGACTGGATCGCTCTGGTGGTTGATTGCGCCTGTCTTGTTGATTGTTCTAATGGTTCTGACATGGGGTCTCACCTTCAAATACCCAAACGTGAGACAGTGGTTCCCCTTTAATGTCCTCCTTTAATTTAGTTGTATTGGGGATGGGGGCACTTTTCCTGACAGATTTTTATTTTTTATGTCCTCAACAGTGGCTGAGGAGTTTCATCTGGTCGACGTGCTTCCGTCACAAGACTGCTGCTGTTGACGGGAATCAGTAAGGGGCTAAGCGAATTCTCAATCAGATCAAAGGATTGCTAATGTAGTCATACTGGTAGCTGTTGGTGATGAGGACGAATCGTTATTGTCAGTAGGGTAGACGCTCTTTTCTGTTCTGAGTCGATCAAGAGGCCCTACTGTTGAATCAAGCTGCTTAGACTTGTCAGGAATTAACGAGCCCGTGCCTGTACATTTGTTGTTATAACAGTACGACGAACGTCTCTTTGCAGCTCTGCCTGGGCATGGTCGCATTTTGCCCGAGGGTGTTAATGCGCAACAATATTGTTGATATTATGCCATCCACTCTGACATGTTAAAGAAGCATTCATACAAAGTTTATCTGCATTGTGCCTCTGAACATTTACTTGTTGAATGAATCGAGGTGTTGGTGCTTGTGAACATCTACTTGCGAAATGAATGAACGTTCGTTGCTGTCCTTTTACTGAAAATAGTACGCACTGTTGAGTGAGATGCAATGGATTTCCCGTGCCACCATGCATATGCCTGTTAATGTGTCTCAGTATTTGATCCGAGTATGGGATCTGATCGCTGTACGTATTTCCTTTCACAGTGCCATTTGTCAGATAGGACATGGTACGAGTGTATTTCAAAAATTCGTGTGCTGAACAATTCTATGTGTACATCCTTTTTTTAGACAAAGATATGTGTGCATCCCTGGAAAGTGGGGTGCTGAAGAATTCTGCTCCATATCACCGTTTTACACAGCACAGAGTTACTTACTGTGATAGATGGATATTTGTTAGAAAGCTTACAATACAATTCGTCCGCTGAACAACAGAAAGGGTGAATTAAGAAACGCTGAAATGAAAATCCGACATGAGCAAGCCGTACTGCTTACGGGCTCACCTGGACTGGATCCTATCCCAATCCCTTTCAAACGGGCCCCCAGAGTCTCAATTCCAAGCCCAAAGTCCAATCCTACAGCAAGTTCGCTCTCCTCTCCATCTATCAAAGTGGTTCCTGCAAATCCTTCTTCTCACGACGCTAGGGTTTAGGATCCCCTCCATTCCCCGCAGAATCTCTCTCCTGCTCCGTCATCGATCCCCGTCGCAATCCCTCTTTTCCTTCTTCGTACCGGGTGGTGGGGTGAGAGAGATGTCAACGAAATCGAGGGCCGATTCCGACCCGGTTGATCTCGAGAAAAGAGCCGCGGAGGAGGTTGCCGTCGTGGACACGCGGAAGGCCAATCTGATCAGGCGCTCGCTGGTGAGGCTGCCACGCCTTTCTTCTCCATTTTATCTTATTAGGTTAAAATGCTTAATAATGCCTTGCCCTCGGTGGATTTACGAACCGCGAATTGTGAAGCTGCCCTTTGGTAAATTGCTAAATGCTAATGTTCGGATCCAACAATTGGGATTGTGCTTCAACAAGTAACTGTTTCAGTGGAATTTATTTGCTGTTTGCTAATTTCTTTAGTTCGTGGATAGATGATGATACAATGACACCTAACAATTATCATGTTTACACACTGCTATAATACATTTGTACCTGTCATCTATTCACATGATGACATGAAAGGAATATGGTTTAACTTCATCGTTATGGAGGGGAGAAAAAGCGAGTCCGGTGCCGTCGACGAGCGCGTGGAGGTGGAGTCTGGTTTCGCCGGCTCTTGTACAGGAGTTCATGCACCTCGGTTGCCTCGATGAGGAGATGATGCCGGCGGTGCTTTTGCTTGGGGGTACGGTGGAGGCTGGAGGTCTTGTGGCTGGAAGGAGAGTGGATCGAGCTCGGATTCCCCTCGGCTTTCGTCGACGGCGAGCTTTGGTCCATGGTCGGAGAAGCTCGGGGTGCGTCCCCGGCCGATGGATTTGCAGCGACGGCTCCATCTATTGCGGCTCAAATCAAAGCCTTCGTGCGACGGGGCTTCTCCTGATCTGGGTCTTCCTCGGCTTCTTCATCGGCGGCGGCGTCCGGCGATGGGGTGCTCTGGAGAGTTCGGCGAGCACAGTGCCCAGGGGCCTGGTTGTAATTTCTTTTTTCTTTGAGGGCTTCTGTGTAGGTTGGTTGGGACAGCAGTCTCCGTATCCTTACCTTACGTATCTGTATCTGTATTCGTCGTTGTACGTTTTCCTTATCTAGATATACGGATGCGTATTATCAAAAAAAAAAAAAAAAAACTTAAGTCTACTAGAAATATAGAATGGCCCTTGTTATGTTGACATTTGAAACCGTTTCCGCATGTAGTTGATAATGTGGTGTCCCTGCTTGCTGCTTCATGCGGCACTGCTCATTTTGAATTCCATACCGCATACATCCGCACGCATCAATAATTGTTCCTTTTTTCTGCTCACAAGAGCTATTTTAGAATATATTTTCCCTCTTAATCTTTTGCGCTTGCTGCTTGCAGGACATTTTCTTTGTGGTCTACCTGCTGTTTTCTGTAGGTATCTTGGCAGGCATGGTCATGGTTTCGGACAACTGGTGGGATCCGTGGCCGGGTGTTCTTATCATATCCCCTATCCTTATCGGAACACTTTATCTGACACCCAAGATGAAGGACGTGTATATTCAGCTCTATGCCACTAAGCGGCCGACGGGAAGTGACTGCGATCTGACTACCAAACTACTGCCTTCTGAGAAATAAGCTTGTGACTGAGTGAATAAGTGGTACTGTTTAGTTAATATGTGCAGTTTGGTGCCTTGGTATTACTAGTAGTGGTGGACTAGTGACTATATGACTTCTTCAGTCTTGTGGGCTCAAGGTTTGTTGTTGCGCTATATTGTAGGGTGTACTCAGACGTGCATTTCCTCTATCATGACTTAAGGAGCTAATAAGCATATTTACTGTCATTGCTAATATGGTTTGTGCTGTTCCATTCTTCTCTTCTGTGCTCTTGTACTGTTTGCGACCGCATGTATGGCAAGAGTTCACTAGGTAGAAAGTTTTTCTTTCCTTTTCGAACTATCCAACTAGTGCTTGTTAAATTGTATGTGCTTGATGTTGTAAAGGCGGTCATTCATGTATGCTGAACAGGATGGTGGAAATTTCCTTTTTCTTTTCTCATGAATATCGATCTAGAGCAAACCCAGATTTTTTTTGTTCTCTTTATTATCAATTGATATATTTAGACCATATGTTTATGCCATTAGTTGGATCAACACTGGATATCTTTATTATCAATTGCTATATCCAAACTGGATATGTCTGTTGTTCATATGTTTATATGCCACTAGTTGGATCAACAGCGGTCTTCTTTTGATCATTTAGTGCGCACGTAAGGTCTTGAGAAGGTGCTGTGTGATGAATCCATATTCTGTTCGCATCTGTATATATGCACTAGCTAAATGCCCGTTCATTACTAGTGTTATTGCAAAACAAAACTTGTTTAACATGCACACATGTAAGGAGAAACACGCACGCAAAAGGAAAAAACAAACATGCTAACCTTTGGATGCCAATTAAGAAGACTAAACATGACCTAGTTGCGGTTTTCTTGACTAATTCTTTAGTAAAATCTAATAATCCTAATTAGAATCATTAGATTCTACTCACAAATTAGCCAAGAATTATGCAATAAGTTTATGTTTAGTCCTTCTAATTAGCATCCAAACGTCGGCCTAATAGTTAGTCTGGAGGGCTCCAAACAGATCCTAATGCACGGCACTTTGCTAAACTGTCAGAGGCCCGCCCTCCTGCATCGCACGGGCGGCCGCCTCCGCTTTGAGCTCCTGCCTGTACTTGTTGTTGATCATCTTGCCGCGCAGGCACACGTGACACGCCGATCTCCCTGGCGTCTCAGCCGTCGACTCTGCTGAGCGTGAGGACGGGCGACTGCAAGCGCAACGGGTCCGTCGTACTCGCACTTAACTTCTTGGGCATCTCCGTGCTGTCGTAGGCGCCTTCCTCTCCCGCCCACGGATCCCCCAGCTCCACCGCCCTCGATCTTCTTCTCCTGCTCTTCCTCCTCGTTGTCGTCGGCGTTGTCGGTGTTACCGCTGCCGGTGAGGAGGAGAGAGCTGTGCGAGCCGCGCGTTTGCCGCCGCGTAGCTGCACCTGGGCCTCTTGGGCATCCTCCAGTACGCGCGCGGTAGGCTCCGTCGTCCTCCCTTACCAAGTGCGGCATCCTCCCAGGCTCCAGCGCTCTCTTGTTCCTGCTTAGTGCATCCTAGGCTCTTGTGTTTAGCTTTTTGGGCTGGGGCGGGTCAAACAGAAGCTTTGAAGTCTTTCCCGCCCAAGCCGAAAGAGTGTCAGCTCCAGACCACTGTGGAATGGTCCGTGCTCTACAGCCATGAAATGAAAGGTGGTGTCTAGGCACGCCTAAACGCTAGGCGGTGGCCTTCCGCCTCGTCTAGGGGTAGGCGCTCCCTAAGCAGTCAGCGGCGCCTAGGCGATCAACGCCGAGATCCGGGAGAAGAGGAAGAGTGAAAGACCGCCGGGAGAGGAGGGAAATGGGGTCTTAAGGCCCTCCACAGTGTACTGTGCAACCGGTGCCTGGAAACGTTTTCTGGGTTTGAAGCACCGCTCCCAACATTGTGCGTGCGTCGCATGGCTTATTCGCAGGTAATGCCAGAAAATGGAGAGCGGTTCCTACTCAGGAACCGGTTCCAACTCGTTAAAAAATTATTTTCACGAGCGAATCATGAGAGGATGGCACGCGAAACGCGGAGTTAGACTGACCAGCGCCACACACCACAGTTTCATTTTTTTAATTGTTTGGTGGGTCTTCAATGACTCCCATTGTGTCATAGCAGGAGCGCTCCCGAACTGGCATCGTGGGCCCCGTTTTTTTTATCTGGAGCGGTCCGCATTGTGGAAGGCCTAACTGTCGGGCATCGTCGCTTCTTCTCCGTCGGTCTACCACCCCTTTTCGTCGCCGCCGCTCCTTATGGCATAGTCGGGAGAAGATGAGGTGGGAAGAAGAAAGCCGCACGAGAGGATCAAGTGGGGAGAGCATCCATCGGAGGGCTGAATGGGCCATTATATGGCAGCCCATCTTTATTTTTTACTTTTAGCTTTATTTGTTGTATGGAATATGTAGATTTGTAACGCATAGAAAAACGCTTAGGCGCTAGGCGGTGGGTCAACGCCCGCCGCGCGCCTAACGCCTCCCAACATGGCTCTAAAGGATTATGTGATGAGGCTCTACCAACCGCCTATGGGTTCAAAATATGGAGTAGGGTGGCGCTCCTTCATCATCGTGGCCGCAACTCCTCCTTGAGCACCCCCACACAGAGTCATGTGTGCCACCATTGTTCCGGGCGCCACCTCATCCTAAGGAAGGGACTAGGGGTGAAAATTAATTGGTGACCCTTAGAGTCACCACCGACCCTCTTTAGTTCAACTAAATGAATAAAATTTTAAAATGAGCTCTCATTTTGAAATTTTAGTTTGTTTGGTTGAACTACCCTAAAGGGCCCCTATTTACACCCCTAGAAGGACTAGCGTGAGCAAGCGTGACCAAATCTTTATGTAGGAACTAGGAAGCTAAGTAATCAACTCTGGAACTTTGCTCGGTGATTCTAGTCTCTGTTGCAAGTGTTATTGTAGCACCATCCAGTTTTTTCAAAAATAAGTGTCATTCTCACTTTTCGATGCAGGTTCTCTTTATCTATCTCCTCCTTCACTGCTAATTGTCGTTTCCGCGCTCTCTACTTTTTCATTTCTTCTTAATTTTCGAGGCTAAAATGATGCTTATTTTGAAATGGAGGGAGTACTAGAGGAAGAGGGTAACCATAGTCTCCTTTTTATATGTTTACTTTTAAAAAATAGAATAAGAAAAAAAAACAAAAAAATAGAAGAAAGAGATATGTGGACGGGAAGGGGGAAATATCAAAAAGAAGGAAATAAAAGGAGAGAGTAGCAAGGATGGAACCCTGGCCACCTCTCCACGTGTTAAAGCTACCTATCTAGCAGAGCAAAGAGAGTGTACTTGCTAAGCAGGAGGACCGAAAATAATTAACCAAAAGATAGACCCTCCCCCAACAGCTTCCTCTCCTTCTCCCCCAAAATTCTTTCTCCCAGGCCAAATTGCAGCGCAGACCATCCCACTCCCCCAACAGCTTCCTCTCCTTCTCCCCCAAATTCTTTCTCCCAGGCCAAACTGCAGCGCAGATCATCCCACATGCCTCATTGCTTTTATTACTCCTCTTCTCTTCTCTCAATCGCCCTGGCCGCCCAGTTCAACCATTGCTCGGTTGGAGAAGGAACATGATGTGGCCGCTTTCCGAGTTCGTCAACTTGAGGGTGAACTTAGGGACTTATCCATCTCTCACAAGGCTCTTGATGAAGACTATGACAAGCTTGAGGAAGACCACATGAAGCTCAAGGAGAAGTCCAAGTTACTAGAGGATGAGATCAAGCACCTTTCCACTTCGCTCATGACCTTGGATGAAAGCTATGACAAGCTCAAAGTTGAACACATGAGGCTCAACGGCAAGTTCAAGGTTCTTGAGGAAGAACATCAATCCCTCCTCGAAAAGTGTAACACTTCTTCTTCTAGTTCATCTATTTCCGATTCTTCATATATTACTTGTGATGGACTAACTCCCTCTCTTGAGAGCATCTCTCTTGATGAGAACATTTTGAAGGAATATCATCAACTCAAGGAGGAGAGAGCTTCGGTGATGGACGGCTTCGAGAGGCTCACAAGGGGAAGGACCATCTGTCGGTGTACTGGGAACCAGGGTCCCCACTCCCCCGGTCAAAAGGCCGGCCTGAGTCCATCTTGGGCCGAGGAAGATAGCTATGCGCCGAGTGGGCCGAAGCGGCCCAGCAAGAGAGCGCGGGGCGCAGGGCCCCCGAGCGGCTCGCAGCCGCGAGTCGCGGGGCGTTGCCACGTGGCTACGCCCTGCGACCTCCGCGACCCGCCGCGGGACGCGGATGAGGGCGAGGCCCCACGAGCCCGTGGAAGCCTGGCACGTGGCGACGGTGGTTCGTGGCGCCTTAACAGCGCCGCGCCTCGACGTGACGCCCCGGGATTTCGTGCGACTACAGTACGCGCGGATCCGGGGCGCGGGGATTTCCTCGCGGAGGGGTCCCACTTGCCAGCGACAGCCCGCGCGGCCGCGCGGGCGGGTCGCTGGACTTCAATGCGCGCACGTCGCGTGGGGCTGCGACCGATGGACGTGACCCGTCCGGTCGTAGCCCTGTAGCGCACTGTTCGGCAGGCAGGGGGGCGTGGGCAGACGAGCGCCGCCTGCCACCGTACGGCGCGCCGTTCGGACCGGGGGGGTCATCCGGCGCATCCGGCCCCCTTTCCGCGCCTCACCGCTCCGGGTGCGGCGCGCGTGCTGTACGAGCGACGGGACAAGTCGACGGGAGTCAATCGAATAATGATGACGGGCGAGCGAAGCCCGCTGACACCGGAAAAGACGCCCGGCATCTCGGGTGGAGGGGGGGTCGCCAGCCGGCGCCCCCATAGCGGCCCATGAACGGGTCCGGCCTCTCCTTGCGCTATAAAAGGGAGTGCCTTGTACATGAAACCAACACACAACACTTGAGCAATACCAGACAAGCAGGACGTAGGGTTTTACACCTCTGGTGGCCCGAACCTGGGTAAAACTGCTTGTGTTCTTCCTCCTTCCCGTGCGCGATTCCAACACTTAGAACCGTTCGCTCCCCTCCGAATCTCAAAGGGAGGCCTTGCTAGGCCCCCATTTGCCGTGGTTTCCACACCTCGACATTTGGCGCGCCAGGTAGGGGGGCGTCGTAGTTCCTGAGTTTTTCTTCGCGCTCGCTCCTCCTCGCCATGGCTGGGCGAGTCAGTCGCAGATCCTCGAGCAGCGAGGACGTGCACCCTCGGCGCCGCTCCGTCTCGGAGTCGGTGGACGAGGAGATCATGGCGGACCAGCCGCCTACGGTGAAGGCGGCCAAGGGCTCGCGTCCTCCCCGACCTGCTCGGCTGAGCGGGGCGGAGGGCGCGCAGCCCCAACGCCGCACTCGCTCGCAGACGGGTTCCCAGCGGCCGCCCAGCGGACGGACCGCTTCACCCGAGCATGAGCAGCGCCGCGCTCCGGCGCGGCGCCTCTCCTTCGACAGCCTGACCCCACCAGCGGCACTAGACCAAGCGAGGGACCTGCTGCGCAACCCGCCGCCGGAGCTGGCGGAGGGCTCGCCAGCTGGGCCCTGGCTCCGGGATGTCGCCAAAATGGTGGACACGGCGCGGCGACAGGCGAGATCCAGGTCGGGTCCGTCGCGCTCGCGCGCTAACTCCTCTTCGGAGGGCCCCACGTACGTGCCTACTGAACGCACGCACAGGGGCACGGAGGACTACTCTTTCTCCGTGACGACTCCCCGTCGTGGCCCGGACGACCTCCGGCGGAAGCTGGGGGGACGCCGCCGCGACGGGGAAGACGCCCGCATCAGCATCGAGCGCTCCCGGGAGCGGCGCCACGAGAGGCACCGCGCGCAGTCGTCCCGCTCGACGCGCGCGCCGTCGTCCGGCTCGTCCGCCTCACCGTCTCCGGGCAGGAGACGGCGCCAGCTTGATCTTGTACTGCAGCAGCACCTCCATCAGAAAGAGAGAGAATGGCGGAATCGCCCCGGCCAGAACGAAGGAGAGGAAGGAGACGATCTCCCCTCCATCGTGGTCCGGGCTGACGTCGGCCGTCGCCGCGCGCACCACAACGCGATCTTGCCCTTGGGGGTCCGGCAGGTGCAGCCGCACCCGCTCCAGGTCCCCCTCCTCCGAGAAGGTCGACCGCGGCAAAGCCGGCCCCTCCGGCGCTGCGACCGCAGGCGGAGGAACCGGGTTCACCGAGGTCGATCGGTGGCGGCGACGGGCTTTCTTGTCTCCGGCCATCGGCGAGAAGAGCAAGAAAAGCAAGAACTCGCAAAACCCTGGAACGCAAGGGAGCAAGAAGACGGAGAGCGCGAGGAATGCAACCGCTGCGGAAGAGTGTGGAAGTGGCGAAGTCGGAACGCTGCGCCAGTCCTTTTATCAGGACGCGGCAGGCGAAACGACGCCCCGTAGACGACAGAAGTCTGCGTGGGCCCCGCCACTATCTGCGCGAGCGGGCGCCGCGCAACCGACCGGGCCGCGGCGTTTCGCCTCCCGAGGGAAAAACGGCGCGCGCATGGAAACCTACCCAACGAAGCTGACGAATGGGCCCCGATCGACCCCAGCGTCCCGCGTGGCGTCCACCGGGGCGGGGGCTCCTGTCGGTGTACTGGGAACCAGGGTCCCCACTCCCCCGGTCAAAAGGCCGGCCTGAGTCCATCTTGGGCCGAGGAAGATAGCTATGCGCCGAGTGGGCCGAAGCGGCCCAGCAAGAGAGCGCGGGGCGCAGGGCCCCCGAGCGGCTCGCAGCCGCGAGTCGTGGGGCGTTGCCACGTGGCTACGCCCTGCGACCTCCGCGACCCGCCGCGGGACGCGGATGAGGGCGGGGCCCCACGAGCCCGTGGAAGCCTGGCACGTGGCGACGGTGGTTCGTGGCGCCTTAACAGCGCCGCGCCTCGACGTGACGCCCCGGGATTTCGTGCGACTACAGTACGCGCGGATCCGGGGCGCGGGGATTTCCTCGCGGAGGGGTCCCACTTGCCAGCGACAGCCCGCGCGGCCGCGCGGGCGGGTCGCTGGACTTCAATGCGCGCACGTCGCGTAGGGCTGCGACCGATGGACGTGACCCGTCCGGTCGTAGCCCTGTAGCGCACTGTTCGGCAGGCAGGGGGGCGTGGGCAGACGAGCGCCGCCTGCCACCGTACGGCGCGCCGTTCGGACCGGGGGGGTCATCCGGCGCATCCGGCCCCCTTTCCGCGCCTCACCGCTCCGGGTGCGGCGCGCGTGCTGTACGAGCGACGGGACAAGTCGACGGGAGTCAATCGAATAATGATGACGGGCGAGCGAAGCCCGCTGACACCGGAAAAGACGCCCGGCATCTCGGGTGGAGGGGGGGTCGCCAGCCGGCGCCCCCATAGCGGCCCATGAACGGGTCCGGCCTCTCCTTGCGCTATAAAAGGGAGTGCCTTGTACATGAAACCAACACACAACACTTGAGCAATACCAGACAAGCAGGACGTAGGGTTTTACACCTCTGGTGGCCCGAACCTGGGTAAAACTGCTTGTGTTCTTCCTCCTTCCCGTGCGCGATTCCAACACTTAGAACCGTTCGCTCCCCTCCGAATCTCAAAGGGAGGCCTTGCTAGGCCCCCATTTGCCGTGGTTTCCACACCTCGACATTTGGCGCGCCAGGTAGGGGGGCGTCGTAGTTCCTGAGTTTTTCTTCGCGCTCGCTCCTCCTCGCCATGGCTGGGCGAGTCAGTCGCAGATCCTCGAGCAGCGAGGACGTGCACCCTCGGCGCCGCTCCGTCTCGGAGTCGGTAGACGAGGAGATCATGGCGGACCAGCCGCCTACGGTGAAGGCGGCCAAGGGCTCGCGTCCTCCCCGACCTGCTCGGCTGAGCGGGGCGGAGGGCGCGCAGCCCCAACGCCGCACTCGCTCGCAGACGGGTTCCCAGCGGCCGCCCTGCGGACGGACCGCTTCACCCGAGCATGAGCAGCGCCGCGCTCCGGCGCGGCGCCTCTCCTTCGACAGCCTGACCCCACCAGCGGCACTAGACCAAGCGAGGGACCTGCTGCGCAACCCGCCGCCGGAGCTGGCGGAGGGCTCGCCAGCTGGGCCCTGGCTCCGGGATGTCGCCAAAATGGTGGACACGGCGCGGCGACAGGCGAGATCCAGGTCGGGTCCGTCGCGCTCGCGCGCTAACTCCTCTTCGGAGGGCCCCACGTACGTGCCTACTGAACGCACGCACACGGGCACGGAGGACTACTCTTTCTCCGTGACGACTCCCCGTCGTGGCCCGGACGACCTCCGGCGGAAGCTGGGGGGACGCCGCCGCGACGGGGAAGACGCCCGCATCAGCATCGAGCGCTCCCGGGAGCGGCGCCACGAGAGGCACCGCGCGCAGTCGTCCCGCTCGACGCGCGCGCCGTCGTCCGGCTCGTCCGCCTCACCGTCTCCGGACAGGAGACGGCGCGCGGAGAGCGAAAGTCGTCACGTCGCGTACTCGGGTGGGTGCGCGGCCCTTTCCAAGAGGCTGCGCGCCGTGACGTGGCCCAACAAGTTTCGCCCCGACATACCGGAGCGGTACGACGGGACGGCGCCTCCCTCCGAGTTCCTGCAGATCTACTCCACCGCGGTGCGAGCGGCCGGGGGCTCGGAGGACGTGATGGCCAACTACTTCCACCTCGCGCTCAAGGACTCGGCGCGGTCTTGGTTCATGAACCTGCCGCCCGAGTCGGTCAAGTCGTGGAAGGGGTTGTGCCGTGACTTCATCGTCAACTTCCAGGGCACCGCCAAGCGCCCTGGCACGCAGATTGACCTGGACAAGGTCATTCAGCGGAAGGACGAGCCACTGCGCAAGTTCGTGCAGCGTTTCAGCCACGTCCGCAACACCATCCCCAACATCGACCCGGCGCGGGTCATATCGGCGTTCGCCCACGGCGTGCGCGACAAGGACGTGTTGGGCGAGCTCGGGGTCCACGAGCCCCAAACCGTTGTGGAGCTCTTCGGGTTGGTGGACCGGTGCGCGCGTCGGCAGGAAGCGCAGGCCTGGCACGACTCCGACCCGGAGAAGGAGGACGAGGATGACGACCGTCCTCTGTCCCGGAAACAGAAGAAAAAGCTCGCCAAGAAGCGGAAGGCGGGCGAAGTCCTGGCTACCGCGCCGACGGGTGCCAAGGGAGGCAAACCCCCCGCAGCCCCGAAAGCGGCGAAAGCCGGCGAAAAGTCTCCCCCCACAGGGAAGTTCTGCGCGTTCCACGATTCCACGTGGCACGACCAAACGGAGTGCAAGTATATCCTTGCCAACGCGGAGAAGCGCAAGAAGCGCAGAGAGGAGCGCGCGGGGAACGAGAAGGGGTCCCAGGAGGACGAGGAAGCTCTCCTCTTCCAGGACCACGAGGACACCGTCGCGGTCATCTGCGGCGGCTCTGCGCCCATCACCTCCAAGCGGCAGGTGAAACTCCTACGCCGTGAGGTGTGCGCGCTGAGCACGGGGACGGCTACCGTCCGCCCCGTCAAGTGGTCGGAGGTCCCGATCACCTTCGACCGGAGCGACTTGGTCGGCCCCGACAACTCGGACGGCCGGCTCCCGCTCATCGTCGCGCCGACGGTGTGCAACAAGAGGATCGCTCGCACGCTGGTCGACGGCGGCGCGAGCATCAACCTCATCACCCCGCAGGTGTATGAGATGCTCCAGGGCAGCAAGACTGACCTGGAGCCCTCAAGGCCCTTCCACGGGGTCCTTCCGGGACGCGCCCAACCCCTGGGGCGGGTCACGCTCCCGGTCACGTTCGGCACCAAGGACAACTTCCGCACGGAGAAGGTGGTGTTTGACGTGGCAGACATTGACCTCCCGTACAACGCCATCATCGGGCGCCCGGCCCTTACCAAGTTCATGGCGTGCGACCACTACGCCTACCTCACCATGAAGATGCCGGGGCCCAAGGGCGTGATCACCGTCCGTGCCGACTACAAGAGTGCCATCGCATGCACCGAGCTGATCCTGGCGGCCGAGAAGGCGGCGGATGCGAATCCGGAGCTTGGTGGCATCCCGGAGGCAGTCAAGTCCGCCCCCAAGCTCTCCAAGATGACGGCCGGCGAGCCGGTGAAGACCAAGCAGGTCGCCGTCAACGCGCACGGCTCCAAGACCGTCACCATTGGGGCCAAGCTCGACCCCAAATAGGAACTCGCGCTCGTCGCCTTCCTTCGGGAGAACGCGGACGTCTTCGCTTGGGAGCCGTCCGATATGCCCGGCATACCAAGGGAGGTGATCGAGCACGAGTTGAAGGTCAACCCGGCCGCTCGGCCGATGAAGCAAAAAGCTCGGCGCCAAGCCCCGGAACGGGAGATGTTCATCCGAGAGGAGATCCGCCGGCTCCTCGAGGCCGGCTTCATACGAGAGGTCCTCCACCCCACCTGGTTGGCAAACCCGGTGGTCGTCCCCAAGAGCAACGGCAAGCTCCGCATGTGCGTCGACTACACCGACCTCAACAAGGCATGCCCCAAGGATCCGTTCCCGCTGCCACGCATAGACACAGTAGTTGACTCAACCGCAGGTTGTGACCTACTCTGTATGTTAGATGCGAATTCTGGGTATCACCAGATCCCCATGGCTAGGGGAGACGAAGAAAAAACCGCATTCATGACCCCGGCGGGGTGTTATTGTTATGTGACTATGCCTTTTGGTTTGAAAAACGCGGGCCCTACGTTCCAGCGAGCAATGCGCAAGACACTTGATGAGCAGCTCGGGAAGAACGTAGAGGCCTACGTCGACGACATCGTGATCAAGTCGCGTGAGAGCGAGACCCTGCTGTCCGACCTAAAGCAAACGTTCGACAATTTACGCGACAAGCGGGTCAAGCTCAACCCGGCAAAGTGTGTGTTCGGTGTCCCTGCGGGGAAGCTCCTCGGTTTTCTGGTTTCGCACCGGGGGATAGAGGCCAACCCGGAAAAAATTCAGGCCATCGAGAACATGCGCCCGCCCACCCGCCTCAAGGACGTCCAGAAGCTGACAGGCTGCATGGCCGCGCTCGGCCGTTTCATCGCAAGACTCGGCGAGCGCGCTCTGCCCATGTTCAAGCTGATGAAGCGGAAGGATCGTTTCCAGTGGACTCCCGAGGCCGAGGCCGCGTTTCAAGAACTCAAGGCCTACCTCTCCTCGGCTCCCGTCTTGGTCGCGCCCCAGGACAAGGAGCCGCTCCTGCTCTACATCGCGGCAACACCGGCCGTGGTCAGCGCCGCGCTCGTCGCCGAACGCGAAGAGTTCATGCTCGACGAATCCCGGCGGAAGAAAAAACGCGGCGGCGCCGCGCCGAACCAAGGCGAAAGCTCGGGGGCTGCAGCACCGCTTTCGGGCGAAAGCTCGGGGGCTGCGCCCACGGCCGACCCGGGGGCTCCGGCTCCGACGTCGACAAGCAGTATGGCTCGCCCGGGGGCTGCAGCGCCGCTTTCGGACGAAAGCTCGGGGGCTGCACCCACGGCCGACCCGGGGGCTCCGGCTCCGACGTCGACAAGCAGTATGGCTCGCCCGGGGGCTGCAGCACCGCTTTCGGACGAAAGCTTGGGGGCTGCGCCCACGGCCGACCCGGGGGCTCCGGCTCCGACGTCGACAAGCAGTATGGCTCGCCCGGGGGCTGCAGCACCGCTTTCGGACGAAAGCTTGGGGGCTGCGCCCACGGCCGACCCGGGGGCTCCGGCTCCGACGTCGACAAGCAGTATGGCTCGCCCGGGGGCTGCAGCACCGCCGTCGCATGATGGCTCGGGGGCTGCGCCCACGGCCGACCCGGGGGCTCCGGCTCCGACGTCAACGGACAACACAGCTCTCGCGCCCGACGTCAGTACGGGCGACGCCGAGATGAAGAAGCGCATGGTGCAACGCCCCGTCTACTTCGTTAGCGAGGTCCTGCGCGACGCCAAGACGCGCTACCCCCAAGTGCAGAAGCTCCTTTACGCGGTCCTCATAGCGTCAAGGAAGCTGCGGCACTACTTCCAAAACCACCCAATCAGGGTGGTCACTAGTTTCCCGCTGGAGACGGTGTTACGCAACCGCGAGGCTACTGGGCGAATCGTCAAGTGGGCAGTGGAGATGTCCGAGTTCGAGCTCGAGTTCACAACCTCCAGCGCAATCAAGAGCAAGGCCCTCGCGGAATTCGTGGCAGAATGGACGCCCGGTCCTGTAGTAGAGCGAGAAGAGCTCACCGCGCGTCCAGCCAAAGACGAACCTTGTGAAGGCAACGACATTTGGACCGTATACTTCGACGGGTCCCTCACCTTACAAGGCGCCGGTTGTTGACGGTCCTTAGAGCAAGAATTTTACCGTCAATTACCTTCATAAAAGAATTAAAATGAACACCAAACATAGTGGTAGGAGTTTATTACTAATCAATTCCACAAGTGTTGGTGAATTTGTGAGTGCAGCTGCATTTCTAGGAAACCGGGGAAAAGGAAGCATAAAAGGCCCACTCTGCAAACACCGAATTTCCCCGTCATAAGGAAATCTCCCCAAAAGCCCAATATCAAGGAGATATGAAGAAAGATCATCCCTTGGAGATCCTCAACAATGGCAAGGATATATGGATCCACCAAATCAACCCATACCATATTCCAAAGAGGACACCACCCCGAGAAATCAGCATCGGCAGCCGACCAAGATATGGATCAAACGTCCTACGAAACTTAACCAACTTGGGCCATAGCACCAAAATCACTCAATAGGACATCAAGGAGGACCTCTCGGCAAAAGCCCAAGACCAAATGGGCCAAGGGGGGGTCGGCCGACCCCAAACCCTGGGTCGGCCGACCTGCTACAGTGGCCCCAGCAGCCCATCTTTTTATGGCGGTTCCCCACCGACGTACCAAGGTCGGTTCTGCCTGCAATCAATGCCACCGACCTAAGGAACCGCCTCAATTCCACCGCCTATGGAGGGCTATAAATAAAGGGGTACCCCCCCTCCTCTCAAGACACACAAGAAGGAGAGCTTCATTCCACCCCAAGGGCCTAGAGCCCCTTGTACACTAGTAGAATAGGGAGAGAGTAGGGTAGGAGAGAAGGGTAGTCCTCCCCTTGTGAGGACCTTGCCCAAATCTTGTACCTTGGAGGATACTTATTCATAGTGAAGTGTTCTTCGTTCGTTCATCGTTCGTTCGTCGTTCGTTCATCGTTCATCGTTCGTTCGTCGTTCGTTCATCGTTCGTTCGTCGTTCATCTTCATTACAAGTGAGTATTCTTGATCTTCTATTGGATTGAATATTTCTATTCTAGTATAAGTTCTTCTTTTACTTGCTTGCATGATCATCGTTCCATTCAAGTAAGCATTTAGAGGCGGAATTTATCTTTAGTCTTGTGAACTAGAATAGGTCCGGCAGCTAGGATTTGATTGCCTTGTTGTCACGTGACCTTGGGACTGGCATAGGGACTTAATTGCTCTAGTGTCGCGTGTCCTAAGAGAGAGTCGCCGGTAGGTGGTGACAGCCCTACTTGCTTAATCCTCTCTGTTCTAGTGAATTGACTTCTTGGAATCGGTCTGGCAGCGAAGACTTAATTGCTTTGTTGTCACGCGACCCTAGGACTGGCCTAGGCACCTAATTGCCCTAGTGTCACGTGTTCTAGTAGGGGGGTTTGCCAGTAGGTGGTGACAGCCCTGCTGTGTTTACTCTTCCTTATTCCAGATAGAACTTCATCCATAGGAATCCTCTCTACCCATACCTACCATCCTTCTTTGTGTCCTTGGACCAGCTAGACTAGTAGATAATTCCACTCCGTTCCTTTGGGATAATATAAATAACGATACCCTTGAATACTCACGGGTGAAGTGCTACAACGGTATTCTCCGTGCGCTTGCGGATTTATTCGTGACGTAAGAAATACCAACAAGCATTTCTGGCGCCGTTGCCGGGGAACGGTTGTTGCTTTTATCTTCGAACCTAGTTGGTCCTCGTATTGTATCCTTCGAAAAAAAAAAAATCTTTCTTTTGTTTTTCTTTCCATCATCAAGCTTCCACCATCTATCCTTCCTATCCTATCCCCATCATCACCTATCCAATTAAAAGAAAATACCAAAAACATCTATCATGGAGCCAGAACCTACAATCGAATCATTTTCTGCTCCAAGGCGAGAGTTCTTTGAGCCACCATCATCTTCAAAACCTATTTCCTCTTCTGGCTATCAAATCCACCCCGCCTTTATAACCATGGTACGGAAACGACCCTTCTCTGGACTTGAGCATGAAAATCCGTATCACCATCTGCGAGAGTTCGAGCACTTGTGTTCATGCATCGTGATCGAAGGCATGTCACAAGAAACAGTGAAATGGAAGTTGTTTCCTTTCTCCCTTCAAGATAAAGCGAAACAATGGTACATATACATACTTGCAGTCGGAAGCACGTACGGTGATTGGGAAAAGCTTCGAGATAAATTTTGCTTAGCCTTCTTTCCCTTATCCCACGTCGTTGCCCTCCGTGAGGAAGTTCTCAACTTTCGTCAGAACGAGAAGGAGTCTGTAGGTGCGGCCTGGGCTAGGTTTTCCTTGCTAACTCTTTCCGGCCCAAACTTGTCTATTCCCGACCACATGTTATTGCAACACTTCTATATGGGTCTAGACAAGGACTCCGCCCTATACCTTGACATCACCGCTGGAGGGTCTTTTGCTACCAAAACCCCGACAGAAGGAAGAGCGCTCCTAGAACTTATCCAAGAAAACTCTTCCTATGTTGATGATCTGAAAACACCTCTCCAAGAGTCAAGCCATGAGGAGCCCTCAACATCCGAGTCAAACCTTACATCGACCACATCCCAAGATTCGCCTGTTGAGCCCTCTCCTGTACCAAGAACAATGAAGGAGGAAGAAGAAATTCAACCTCTTGAGTTCCCTTTATTCGAGGAAGATCTTTCTGATGATTATAGAAACACCTCGAACTACACTTGGGAAAAGATGCCTCCTACTCCTCCCGATCCTCTCAAGGAACCATTTCTCAAGGAGGACATGAAGGCAAGTCTTGGAAAAACCTCTTTCGCTACCACTACCACTCAAAATCCTTTGGCGAAACCTCATATCAATCATGAACCACTTGAGTTCTCGGACGAATACAAGGAATATCTTGATAAACAATCTCAAAATCCTTCAAACTATACTTGGATCCCGAAGCCTACGCCACACCTTCCTCGTTTTGATCCTAATAGCAAACCTTGGAAATCCTCTTCTGCCTGTCACCCAAAACATCGAATAGTGCAGCCCCCTGATCCAGAGCAGAATCCGCTTGAGGAAGTTAAGATTGTATCATCTTTTGTACCTATCAAGCCTGCTTTGTTTGAGGACACAGAGCTTTCCATCAAAAGAGAGGATGAGTTGGAAGAAACTTTTCACCTATCCAAAACCGTACGGCCTTCATCATCATTTCCTGAGCCTCTCCCCTCTATCCCTCCATACGCCGTTCTTGTTGGTGATCAAGAACCTCTTGATAAGAAAAACTTCCAGGCTATGGACATTCTTGAGGCATCGACTCTAGTGTTTGAACAACATGAATCTTTGCATGAGCATAAGAGCTTCTTTCTTGAAAACCCACAAGATGCATGTTCATATGATCCTCCTCTAGAGTCAATGTTTGATTGTGCCAGAACCGCGCTTAAGCTCTACAACCCCCTTAAGGCCTTCTTTTGCTATTTGTTCTTTAGGATGGTTGTAGATGCTTTCATTTATCATAAATATTGCAAATATCGTGGTTGTATATTGGCACTAACCTTGCAAACATTCTCCGGAGCCACAACATCAAGCCAAACATGACGGAGAAAAGTCTTGCTCGTCAGACTTAAAATGACGATGCCCTTGCCGACAGGATAACCGGCAGTTATCTCTTTTGTTGCATTTCTTTACATGATAAAATCTAAAATAAAATAAAAAAATTTCAATACAAAAAAAAAAAAAAGAATTTATATGAATAAACTAGGCGCTTTTATTTCCCTTTCAAACATATAACGCGCCTTGAGTTATTTTGTCAAATTCAATAAATTTAGGCTCCCCGGTCTTTAACCCCGGTAGAGTCCTTTTTATTTCCACATTTGTTTGTTTCTCTTGAATAAATAAGCCAGGTACAAGAACAAGTGTGGGGGAGATCCCTCGTTCTTCATCAAGCACACACTCGAGATCTCCCACCAACACGATGCACAACATCGCACCAATCAACACGCAAATGAGTGGAGCCATCGGGACTAGAAGACAAAGATCAATCACATGACCCCTCTTGGTCTCCACTTCATCTAAGGCGACGGTTTGCGCATCCTATACCCTACTCTCCAATTCTTGAGTTAGAATAAATTTCTTGCATCAATCACCAAAATTTAACTCAATGATAAGAACAAATCTTTTTATCCCTCAACATACATGCTTCTGTTTGGTTGGCCTGCATACTCTTTATTCCTCGCTTCGCACACTTGTTTCTTGTGAACACCAATATCATAGGAACCCATGTTTATCTAAGTTGTTGGCGAGTGTGATATGGTTGGATGATAGGAATCTTGCTTCTTCTGTATAGAGTACTTGGGAATTTATTTGCAAAATTGAAAATCCATAGCTTTGCACTCCTCAATGATCGATCTTATATTCCTACCAGAGCCAAATAATGATCACATTGAAAACCCCTACAAAATGCTGCTTGTTATTGCTTTGAGCTTTGTCAAATTGTGTGACCCTTGTGAGATGCTTGTCATATTTTCTTGATCAAGAATCACGTACACACACCACCTTCACTCATCCACCAAATAATTATTTCATCATGCCACATCCACGTGCTAACTTCTACACTGGAAGTTAGCAACACCATTCCCATCCATCCATCCATCCATCCACCAAAATAAATACTCCATCACTTGTTGTTGATGTCCCTCTCCAAACATTCTTGCAAAAAGAGACATGGCTATCAAAAAAAAAAAAAAAAAAAAAAAAAGAAGAGAAGAGAAAAAGAATGATCATATGCATGAGCAAGAATAAAAGAGAGACATGCTCGAACATGTTGAGCATGATTAAAAAAAAAAAAAAAAAGAGAGAGAGAGAGAGAAAAAGAAAAAAAAAAAAGAAGAGAAAAGAAAAGAAGTGATAGCCATGTTCTCAAAAGAAAATCAATCATGAGAGGGACATCATCGCATCAAGGAGTATCCATCTCATTCTATCTTCCACACACATATCCACACACATGCACATTCTTGATCAGATTGTATGGCTTGTTTTCTCTTTTGGATCCATTCTTTGACTTAGCAATATAAGTGATGCAAGTATGCTCCTTTTCATCCCTACCAAGCTCCACACAAAGCCTTACATAGAAGTAGGATGAAAAGAGGCAACCCATTGCCTTGGTGAGGAATCATACACATTGAGCGATCCGAGAGTTATCATTCGAGGAGTACAAGCTATGTTCTTCTTTTGAAAATTCCATCAAAAACCCAAGTTACTCAACAGGGGAGTAATGATGACTTGAATCAAGACCGTTCCATTCCTCAACCGCCCAAGATGACATGGTAGACACATCAAAGTTCACAGGTGCAGGTATGGCTTGGAGTAACTTGTATGCTAGCATCATACCAAAGGGAGTTTTGTTCCACCTTAGTCCTTCAACTTTACTCGAGGACGAGCAAAGGCTAAGTGTGGGGGAGTTGTTGACGGTCCTTAGAGCAAGAATTTTACCGTCAATTACCTTCATAAAAGAATTAAAATGAACACCAAACATAGTGGTAGGAGTTTATTACTAATCAATTCCACAAGTGTTGGTGAATTTGTGAGTGCAGCTGCATTTCTAGGAAACCGGGGAAAAGGAAGCATAAAAGGCCCACTCTGCAAACACCGAATTTCCCCGTCATAAGGAAATCTCCCCAAAAGCCCAATATCAAGGAGATATGAAGAAAGATCATCCCTTGGAGATCCTCAACAATGGCAAGGATATATGGATCCACCAAATCAACCCATACCATATTCCAAAGAGGACACCACTCCGAGAAATCAGCATCGGCAGCCGACCAAGATATGGATCAAACGTCCTACGAAACTTAACCAACTTGGGCCATAGCACCAAAATCACTCAATAGGACATCAAGGAGGACCTCTCGGCAAAAGCCCAAGACCAAATGGGCCAAGGGGGGGTCGGCCGACCCCAAACCCTGGGTCGGCCGACCTGCTACAGTGGCCCCAGCAGCCCATCTTTTTATGGCGGTTCCCCACCGACGTACCAAGGTCGGTTCTGCCTGCAATCAATGCCACCGACCTAAGGAACCGCCTCAATTCCACCGCCTATGGAGGGCTATAAATAAAGGGGTACCCCCTCCTCTCAAGACACACAAGAAAGGAGAGCTTCATTCCACCCCAAGGGCCTAGAGCCCCTTGTACACTAGTAGAATAGGGAGAGAGTAGGGTAGGAGAGAAGGGTAGTCCTCCCCTTGTGAGGACCTTGCCCAAATCTTGTACCTTGGAGGATACTTATTCATAGTGAAGTGTTCTTCGTTCGTTCATCGTTCGTTCGTCGTTCGTTCATCGTTCATCGTTCGTTCGTCGTTCGTTCATCGTTCGTTCGTCGTTCATCTTCATTACAAGTGAGTATTCTTGATCTTCTATTGGATTGAATATTTCTATTCTAGTATAAGTTCTTCTTTTACTTGCTTGCATGATCATCGTTCCATTCAAGTAAGCATTTAGAGGCGGAATTTATCTTTAGTCTTGTGAACTAGAATAGGTCCGGCAGCTAGGATTTGATTGCCTTGTTGTCATGTGACCTTGGGACTGGCATAGGGACTTAATTGCTCTAGTGTCGCGTGTCCTAAGAGAGAGTCGCCGGTAGGTGGTGACAGCCCTACTTGCTTAATCCTCTCTGTTCTAGTGAATTGACTTCTTGGAATCGGTCTGGCAGCGAAGACTTAATTGCTTTGTTGTCACGCGACCCTAGGACTGGCCTAGGCACCTAATTGCCCTAGTGTCACGTGTTCTAGTAGGGGGGTTTGCCAGTAGGTGGTGACAGCCCTGCTGTGTTTACTCTTCCTTATTCCAGATAGAACTTCATCCATAGGAATCCTCTCTACCCATACCTACCATCCTTCTTTGTGTCCTTGGACCAGCTAGACTAGTAGATAATTCCACTCCGTTCCTTTGGGATAATATAAATAACGATACCCTTGAATACTCACGGGTGAAGTGCTACAACGGTATTCTCCGTGCGCTTGCGGATTTATTCGTGACGTAAGAAATACCACGGGTCCCTCACCTTACACCGGTGCAGGAGTGTTGCTGGTGGCTCCTACCAAAGAGGAGCTGCGCTACGCCATCCAGCTGCACTTCAAGGCCACCAACAACATGGCGGAGTACGAAGGGTTGATCGCGGGGATGCGGATCGCCGCGGAACTCGGCGTCAAGAAACTCCTCGCCAAGGGCGACTCGCAGCTTGTCGTCAACCAAGTCTCCAAGGAGTACCAATGCTCGGACCCCCAAATGGCGGCGTACCTAGCGGAGGTCCGGCGGCTAGAAAAGAATTTCTTCGGCTTCGAAACACGCCACATCATGCGGGGCGACAACACCGAAGCCGACGCCTTGTCGCGGATCGCCTCCTCCCGACAAGACCCACCGTCCGGGACCTTCGTGGAGCAACTCGCTCAGCCCTCAGCATCGGTCCCGGACATGGCGGACGGCGCCGATCACAACAGCGCCGCTGCGGCAGAGCCGCCTGCGTCGGTCGACGCGGGCCCGCCGCCAACCGACGAGCCTCACGTGCTCGCCATGGACGACCCGGGTACCCCATGGATGGAAGAGCTTGTGGGGTACCTCCGCGGTGAGGTCCTACCCGAGGACGACGAGCCCGCCGAACGCCTCGCCCGGCAAGCTAAGCGCTACGCCCTTGTAGACGGGCAGCTGTACCGCCGGGCGGCGAACGGAATCCTCCTCAAGTGTATCCCGACGGAGCAGGGCAAGGAAATCCTCCATGCCATCCATGAGGGCGAGTGCGGGAGTCACATGGCCTCCCGCACGCTGGCCGGGAAAGCCTTCCGCCTAGGCTATTACTGGCCGACAGCCCTCACGGACGCTATCGAGCTTGTGCGACGCTGCAAAGCGTGCCAGTTCCACGCAAAGCAGACGCACCTACCCTCGCAAGCACTCCACACCATTCCCCTCTCATGGCCGTTCGCGGTCTGGGGCTTGGACATCGTGGGACCGTTTCCCGCGGCTGTGGGAGGCCACAAGTTCCTCTACGTCGCCGTGGACAAGTTTACCAAGTGGGCTGAAGCAGAACCAGTCGTCCACATCGACAAGAACTCCGCGGTCAAGTTCATGCGCGGCATCGTGTCGCGCTTTGGTGTACCGAACAGACTGATCACTGACAACGGCTCCCAATTCACAAGCCATGCCTTCGAGGCATATTGTGAGGAGATCGGCATCAAAGTCTGCTACGCCTCTGCGGCGCATCCGCAAAGCAATGGTCAAGCTGAGCGCGCTAACGCCGAAATCTTACGCGGCCTCAAGACCAAAGCGTTCGACCCCCTGAAGAAACGTGGATCGAAGTGGACCGCTGAACTACCCGGAGTGCTATGGTCTCTCAGGACCACGGTGAACCGCGCCACCGGCGAAACACCTTTCTTCCTGGTGTACGGCGCCGAAGCAGTCTTACCGGCCGAGGTGGCATTCGCGGCTCCGCGAGTTGCCCTGTACGACGAAGCAACCCAAGATGAGCATCGCATGGACGACGTCAACTTCTTGGAAGAATGCAGGCATCGCGCTAACATCCGGAATGCCCGGTACCTCCAAGGCCTACGTCGATACCACCAATCCCGTGTCCGCCCCCGATCCCTCGAACTGGGCGACCTAGTTCTACGCCGCGCGCTCGACCGCAAAGGCAAGAACAAGCTGTCCCCGATGTGGGAAGGTCCCTTCTTGGTGACTAGGGTGTCGCGGGGTGGCGCGGTGCGATTGGCTACGGAAGACGGCCGCCCGGAGCAAAGCGCCTGGAACATCCAGCTCCTGCGCAAGTTTTACCCTTAGCGGCGTGCATGTCTCACTCGGCGGCTCACAACCGGAGACACTTTGCCTCTCCACTAGTGAGCCCGGGGGCATCGCACTCGTATCCACCTTGTATCGTTATTTCTACGATTCCCTGCTAGTAATAAAGTCTCGTTTTCTCCTACTATGCATCTTTTGTTCTCTGTTCATAACCTTCTCTCGCTGATGAGCCTGCGCTTTGCGGGCAACATGGCAAGAACACCACCCGTGTCGGAAATCTCGTGCCAAGGTCGATCGGCTCAGCCAACAATCCTGCAAACACTTGGGAGGGCAACCCCCGACCAAAAAACGCGGATGCAAAAGGCCCAAGCTATCACCAAAACACAGATTGAAAGCATGATGATGTTCGAACCAAAGCCGAAAGCAGAACGGATCATCACGAGATAGGCAAAAACACAGGGAGCAAGGAAGAAAGCCACGAAACTTAATTTACACACACTTAAAGTCATCACCGCCCCCTACTTGCCGGGGCACCAGTTCTGTTGTTGCAGGAACAAGCGGAAGTCAGCTATTACATGGGGCACCTCCCCTATGCCGGGCTCGCAGGCCCCTCGTCCTGGTCCGGGACGTACGCCCTCACCAGCTCCTCAACCACCGGCGCCACACGGTCCTGATGGCGCGTCGACTCGGCGGGGTCGGGGCCGGCCAGGAGTAGGTCGGTCGGGAAGTCGGGGACGCGCTCCAGAACGACGGTCAGAAGATCGGAGGCAACGGCTCGAATGGCGGCCTCGCCCTGCTGCGCGAGCCGGCCGCGGACGTCGGCACCAAGCCTCTCGAAGAACTCCGCGAGCGGCATCAGCGCGAGGAGGATCTGGCCAAGGGAGGGCTCCTGGTTCCCGGTCCGGAGCCGATCCATGTTGGCCCTCTCCAGGCCGTCGTTGATGCGGCGGAAGATGTCGTGCGCCATGGCCGAGAGCCGTCGGCGCTCCGAGTCCCACTCGGGGTCGGCGAGGGTCCCTGGAGGAGCGGCTTCACTAGGGGCAGCGCCGGACTCGCGCAGCTTCTGGTTCAAGTCCTGGACCATCGCCGTGAGGTCGCGGATCTTGATTTGAGCGTCGAAGAGCGCTCCCACCTTCGCCTCGAGTTCGCGAATCCGCTCCAGCTGTTTCTTCTCCCGCTCCGCCCAGCCTTTGGTGCGATCCTCCAACTCCTTGATGCGGTCGGCCGACCGGCGGATGATCTCGTCGCGCTGGTCGATCGAGCCCTGCATCTCCTCCCGCATCTCCGCGCGGATCCTGACGGCTTGCGTGCTGGCCAATCCGCGGGCTTCCTCCAACGTCGCCTGCGCGCGGTCCTCCCTGGCCCTCATCGACTCCTCATGGGCTCGGACGGCGGCAGCATGGGCGTGCTCGCGGGTTCCCAGGTCCTGCGCCTTGGCGGTCAGTCGATCATCCTCGCGCTGCAGCTCCTCTCGACGGCTCTCGAGGCCGGCCTCGGCAATGTCCAGCCCCTGCTCGCGCCGCGCGATGGCTTGCTCGCGCGCGGCCAGCGTCCCCTCGCGCGCATCCAGGGTGGCGGATCGGGCGTCCAGTTGCTGCTCGCGCTCCCGGGCGCGGTCCTCGCGGCGCCGCACCTTGTCCTCGCAGAGCTTCAAGACTTGCTCGCGGTTGTCGAGGCGAGTCGCCCGCCGGCTGTTCTCCCGGAGCAGCTCTTCGGCGGCAGCACGGTCACGGGACAGCTCCTCCATGCTCTCCCGGTGCTGGAACTGGGCCGCACGCACGGCACGGCGGAGGTCCTCCTCGGCGGCGGCGACGGCGGCCTCGCGCTCGGCCAGCTTCCTGCTCTCGTTCTCGGCGGCGTCGCGGAGGGACTCGGCCATGCGCAGCGCCTCGGCCACGACGCGGGTCATAGGCGGCACCGGCCTGCCCCCACCAGCGACCACCTCCTCAACGACGGCCGTCGCGGAGGTCGTGGCGAACCCTAAGCCACGGGCGCCATGCGCCGCGCGCGATGGGCGCGGGCCACCGCCAGGAGCTGACGACGGCGGCGTTCGGTCGGGAGAGCGCGCCTCGGAAGAAGGCGCCGCCGGGCCCGGAACGCTGTCGGACGACGGCAGCCCGCGGGTGCCGCGGATGGGTGCCGGGATCGGGCGCGCCGGGGCAGACGGCCGCGCCTCTGAGCCCGGGACCCCCGGCCCAGAACTTGACGCAGGCGGCGAGGCGGGGCGGAGCGGCGACGGTACCCTCTCCTCCTCACGCCGTGCCGCAGGCGAAGCGGCACGACGTTCCTCCGGCTCCGACGGCCTGAGAGCACCGGAACGCGCCTCGGGCTGAAGCCCCACCTCGGCGCGAGAGGATGGCTCCACACGAGGGGCGTCCGCGGCCGCAGACGATGGCGTCGCCGCCCCCGACCCGTCGCCGGCCTCCGCCTGGCCGTCGCCCTCAGAACGGGGCGCGCCGGCGGCAGTCGCGGGGTTCGGGCGCGGTCCCCTGACACAGAAGCAGGAAAAATTCAAGCCCAAGGCACACCGGATCTAGGGCAAAGGAAAAACCCGGAACAAGCATGCAACGCTTACCGGCGAAGACGTTTGTACTGTGGCCGAACTCCGACGTCCGGCACCTGTAGCACGACGGGAGGAGGCGTCGGGCTCCGGCCCCTCTTCGAACACCCGGTGTCGCCGGCGTCCCCACGGGCGGCGGCCGGGCCGGTGGTGGTCGAGGACGGCGGGCTCGGCACGGCGGGTTTCTTCCCCTTGTCGCCGGCGGCCGGAGCGGGCCCTTGGGGCTCCGGGCGCGCCGTCGAACCCTGCGGAGGGCCGGCGGCGTCGCGGACCCGGAAGGCTTGCTGCGGCGCCGCGGTCTCAATCCGCCCGGCGTGGTTGAGGTTAGGCATCGCCGCCAAGATGTCACGGCGCCGGGGGTCCAGGTGCAGCGGCTGCGCGTCATCCGGATACCTCAGGGTATCCGGGGGATTGGTGTCCGTCAGCGCATTGTACGCCGCCCGCTCCTCCGACGGCGTCAGATCGGAGTTGGGTCCCCGGCGGGTCCGACCAACGAAGTTGAAGTCGGAATACCTCCACGTCAGCTGGGGGCGATCCCGCAGCGGGGCGATCCGCCTCCGCAGGAAGTCGTGGATCACGATCCCCCCGTGGAGGCCGGCGACAGCGAGAATGGCAATGCGGTTGGTCACCCGCTCAAGCCATGAGGGGAGGCGAGGGCAGCTCTCCCAGTACTCCGATGACTCGGTCGGCGCGGACCGCGGGAAGGAGAGACGGCGGAAAGGCTGGCCGCTGCGGAGGTAGAACCAATCGCTGCGCCACCGGTCGAACCGCGCCCTGGGCGTGAAGTCGATGTACGACTCGGACTCGCCCTCGGTCCGGCGGCTGAAGCGGACGCTCCCCACAGGGTCGTCCCTCCCCATCGGGCGAAGCCGGTAGTAGCGCCGGAAAAGCTCGACGCACGGGCGCACCCCCACGAAAGATTCGCAGAGGTGCGCGAACACGGACAGGATCAGGATGGAGTTGGGCGTAAGGTGCGCCAGCTTGATCTTGTACTGCAGCAGCACCTCCATCAGAAAGAGAGAGAATGGCGGAATCGCCCCGGCCAGAACGAAGGAGAGGAAGGAGACGATCTCCCCTCCATCGTGGTCCGGGCTGACGTCGGCCGTCGCCGCGCGCACCACAACGCGATCTTGCCCTTGGGGGTCCGGCAGGTGCAGCCGCACCCGCTCCAGGTCCCCCTCCTCCGAGAAGGTCGACCGCGGCAAAGCCGGCCCCTCCGGCGCTGCGACCGCAGGCGGAGGAACCGGGTTCACCGAGGTCGATCGGTGGCGGCGACGGGCTTTCTTGTCTCCGGCCATCGGCGAGAAGAGCAAGAAAAGCAAGAACTCGCAAAACCCTGGAACGCAAGGGAGCAAGAAGACGGAGAGCGCGAGGAATGCAACCGCTGCGGAAGAGTGTGGAAGTGGCGAAGTCGGAACGCTGCGCCAGTCCTTTTATCAGGACGCGGCAGGCGAAACGACGCCCCGTAGACGACAGAAGTCTGCGTGGGCCCCGCCACTATCTGCGCGAGCGGGCGCCGCGCAACCGACCGGGCCGCGGCGTTTCGCCTCCCGAGGGAAAAACGGCGCGCGCATGGAAACCTACCCAACGAAGCTGACGAATGGGCCCCGATCGACCCCAGCGTCCCGCGTGGCGTCCACCGGGGCGGGGGCTCCTGTCGGTGTACTGGGAACCAGGGTCCCCACTCCCCCGGTCAAAAGGCCGGCCTGAGTCCATCTTGGGCCGAGGAAGATAGCTATGCGCCGAGTGGGCCGAAGCGGCCCAGCAAGAGAGCGCGGGGCGCAGGGCCCCCGAGCGGCTCGCAGCCGCGAGTCGTGGGGCGTTGCCACGTGGCTACGCCCTGCGACCTCCGCGACCCGCCGCGGGACGCGGATGAGGGCGGGGCCCCACGAGCCCGTGGAAGCCTGGCACGTGGCGACGGTGGTTCGTGGCGCCTTAACAGCGCCGCGCCTCGACGTGACGCCCCGGGATTTCGTGCGACTACAGTACGCGCGGATCCGGGGCGCGGGGATTTCCTCGCGGAGGGGTCCCACTTGCCAGCGACAGCCCGCGCGGCCGCGCGGGCGGGTCGCTGGACTTCAATGCGCGCACGTCGCGTGGGGCTGCGACCGATGGACGTGACCCGTCCGGTCGTAGCCCTGTAGCGCACTGTTCGGCAGGCAGGGGGGCGTGGGCAGACGAGCGCCGCCTGCCACCGTACGGCGCGCCGTTCGGACCGGGGGGTCATCCGGCGCATCCGGCCCCCTTTCCGCGCCTCACCGCTCCGGGTGCGGCGCGCGTGCTGTACGAGCGACGGGACAAGTCGACGGGAGTCAATCGAATAATGATGACGGGCGAGCGAAGCCCGCTGACACCGGAAAAGACGCCCGGCATCTCGGGTGGAGGGGGGGTCGCCAGCCGGCGCCCCCATAGCGGCCCATGAACGGGTCCGGCCTCTCCTTGCGCTATAAAAGGGAGTGCCTTGTACATGAAACCAACACACAACACTTGAGCAATACCAGACAAGCAGGACGTAGGGTTTTACACCTCTGGTGGCCCGAACCTGGGTAAAACTGCTTGTGTTCTTCCTCCTTCCCGTGCGCGATTCCAACACTTAGAACCGTTCGCTCCCCTCCGAATCTCAAAGGGAGGCCTTGCTAGGCCCCCATTTGCCGTGGTTTCCACACCCCGACACCATCCATAAGGAAATACTTGGTCGGAACCTTGTGAACAACCCCGGGCACAAGGGACTCGGCTCCTACCCCGCCGCCATCAACCTCATCGGCAAGGACGAGGACATTCCACCTTGGGTAGTCCCTCTCATGGCGGACGACTACTATTGTGAGAAGTGTTGTCGTGACGGCCACACTAGCAAGAATTGTCCCAAGGTGAGAAGTTCTAAGGTTTTGCCTAACGCTAACTTGTTCCATGGAAATACACACTACAAGCTCTTTAGGGACAAGAAAGGCAAGGTGAAGGCAAAGGCTCTTGGATCACCCGACAAGAGAAGGATGATGAGGAAGATTTGGGTGCCCAAATGCATAGTTGACCTTGAGAGGCCAACCAAGTGCGAGTGGGTTCCCAAGAACAAGACCTAGAAGGGTGATGGTGGTGGACCGTGCGCCGCAACGTCAACTCATGAACGTCCACCACAAGCTTCGAGTGCTTCATCGACAAATCTACTCTTCAAGGAGGTAACTTGTATCATAGTAGTTTCTTTTCTTGCATTGCTTGCATGGTAGCTAGGTGCTCCTTTGTGAACTAGTATGTTTGCATTCATGCATATGTTAATAACTAAAAAAAAAAAGAACATAAAAATTAGTTCAAGGTCTAAGTTTCTCAAGATAGCTATGAGCATTGGGGATGCTTGAGTTGGTGGACCGATGGACTCAAGGCAAGGTTTGGCTCATAGTGAGTAAGCTTGAGAGAGGCTCAAACTTGACCTTGAGTAGGTTTCCTTTATGCGTTGTCTTAACTTTGCTTGCATATCACATGGCATATTTACTTTCTCTTGCATTTGTATGATATGCTTGTCTCATGCATTGCATATAGGAAATCACAAAGGAGTTGTCACACTATGAGGAAGTGCTTCATTCACTATATGATCTCACATCTCATAGAAGTGTGACTAAAGAAAAGAATTGCGCTTCATGCCCATTGAGTCTTGCTAAATGATCCTCAAGGTTAAATCTACTTGCACGGATCATAGGCAAATGGCTCATACATACCCCTCCTTTGGTTTTATTGCTTTTGGTTCTTATTGGTTGCATCTTATTTGCCGATTGAAAAATTACTATAAGCCTATGTGCAACCTATATTGGTTTATTTTCAAAGGAGTGTTTGAGAGTTCCCCTTCTAGTCCATGTTTGGTGTTTATTTGGTTTTTGAGTGAGAAACTTGGACTTAGAAGGAAATTCCTTGAAAATCAGCATTTCTGGACTAGACCGTACAATACGGTCAAAGGGACCGTACAATACGGTGTGCTTTTGCACGAGATCCTTCGAAACCTGAGGCAGAAAGGAGACCGGACAATACGGTCCTACAGACCGTACAATGCGGTCTCTATAGCTTATCTGTCAGGGTTCCAAAGGAGACCGTACAATACGATCCCTATGACCGTACCATACGGTCTGGTTAATTTCATCGCGAGACATTTTCAATCTGAACCGTTGATTCAATAACTGATCGATCTCGGCCGTCCGTTCGAATTTAGACCTAATCCTAACGGCCGGACCCGGGTTACTGTGCATCTTCTCCATTACGCCGAGTCGCCGCCGTTCGCGCCTGCTCCCGCCATCGCCCTCGCCTTCCCGCGCGCGCCGCACTTCGCCGCCGCCGTCGACCTCACGCCGACGAGCTCCACGCACCACCGCGCGCCGCACCTGCTCCTCCACGCGCGCCCGCGCCCTCGCAACCCTAGCAACCGCGCCGCGCCGCCGCACTCCACGCCGAGCCGCCGCCGCTCCACCTCGCCCGCGCGCCGCCGAGCCGGAGCTGGAGACGAGGACGACGGCAGCGACGCCGACGTGCTCAGCAGAGGAGCCTCTCCAGTCCGCGCGACATCAAGCAGTTCCCCTCCACGCGCGATTGCTCCTTCCAGCCGGCTTCACCGGACTTGAGCTCCTTCACCGACGATCGCCGTCGATCAGTTGAGGTCCGGTGAGCTTCTGGTTTCTTGGATTGCACAGTAGCTCGTCTCGTTTCCATGTTTCATCTAGGGTTTGAGCCATTCAATTCCTTCATCGATGAAAATCCCTAGAAAAATCGAACCTTTATTGCATTTGTCGTACAATTCGATTAACTTCAATGCAATTGAGGTCATTTGCCTGCCATGTGTCATAGTGTTCGAGTGTCGCACTTCATTTATCTATGACATGTTGGTTGTTGGTCGCTTTGTGTCGATTTCCGTTCCATACCATACACCTAGCTCGACACTAGCATTTCCTCGATTAGTGGTACATTGTGTCTATTGCATATGATCTATGTACACTAGTCGATCTCCACCTATAATCGACAATGCCGTAGTTCCCCATTGCATATTTGCCGGCATTGTGTCCTTTACCTCTGCGCTAGGACTTCACCTAGATTTACGCGCTTACCTACGATTCTTGCTTGTAGATTATAGTAGGTTATTCTATACTCATATACCCTGTCTATTCCTATCGTGCAGTGGCAGTTGTCAGCGGACAGTGGGCAGTTGACAGCAGAGCAGAGACAGTGGACGGATTGAGGGCCAAGCCCTTAGTCCTATCTTTGATAGTCAGCCGTCAGTGGACGGGTTGGTGGGCCAAGCTCACTCACCCTATCTTGTCTGCAGCCTAGTCAGCAGTTATGGCAGGAGGTTCTGGCAGAGGCAGAGGCAGGGGCAGAGGAGACCGTGACAGGGGCAAGTCCAAGCTTGTCGAGCAGCCCAAGAAGAAGAAGCAGAAGACTGGTGATCCCGAGTTGGACCGGATTCTCAGGGCAGCAGAGGTTGACTTACCAGCCGGCAGGGACACTGGCCTCAGGATCAGGGACACACCTGCTGGACGACAGGGGGAGACTCCGAGGAGGTCTTCCAGGGCCAGAGTCACAGTGCAGCGGACTCCGTCCATCCGTGAGGTTGGTACGTCGAGGACCGCGCAGGAGCAGCCAGAGTCAGAGGCAGAGGAGAGTTCCCACTCCGGTGACGGACCCCCTGAGGTCACCGAGGGTGACAGGCAGCGGATGGCAGTGAAGTTCTGTGCTCTTGACAGGACTGCTACACTCAGGGACGTGCTTGCTGAGGACGCACTCAGGCTGCCAGGCCCCGTCCTCAAGAAGTTTAGGAGAGTCAGTGAGGAGACTTGGGTACCTGCCAGGAGGGACCCACAGGCAGGAGGTCGCTTCTGGACCTTACTACAGCAGAGGATAGCAGCTGGGTTGAGGAGCAGACTGCGGACAGACGGAGCTAGTAAGCTCTTTGTTACTCACCAGCACTGCAGCATAGAGGCTGCCAGCAGAGGTGCCGGGACAGACTTCACTCAGCACTTGTCTTATATCCCGGGCCTCCAGGAGATCATCACTACACTGATGCGTTGGGATTATGATATAGTGATAGATTTCTACGCTTCTCTGTGGATTGCCCCAGATCGGTCTTCTATATGGTTCATGCTCAGAGGGCAGCCCCACAGAGTGACGAGGGAGAACCTAGTAGAGGCCCTAGAGACTGTTCAGCACGAGACTAGGGTGTTTCCTCTTGCTCACCCAGGGATGGAGCCTCCCCGCAGACCTCTTGGAGGACACTTACCTTCAGACGAGGATATGAGTATTGCCTTTCCTCCACCACACCCGGAGAACTTCAGCCGAGCTCACACCAGACTCACACATGAGGGCAGAGTTCTCAGGAGCATTCTTAGCAGGACCATTGTGCCTAGGAGTGGCTACAGGGATCAGTTCTCTATCCTAGCACAGTGGGTCGTGATGTTGATGCTGAGGCACAGAGGCTTTGACTTGGTAGATCTAATACTGTGCCAGATGGAGGACGTTATTGCTGAGGGGATTGCTGCCAGACACTTAGCCTTTGCACCTCTGATATGCTACATTCTGAGTAGGCTACAGTTGTTGTCTCAGGAGACTACGACGAGCTGCCCAAGGTGACCACAGCTTATACTCCCTTACCTGCCTCCGACAGACGGGTTGCTACCCGGGAGTCAGCTTCGCAGGGGAGTTCTTCACAGGGCTTAGGTGACACGGCTACCGAGACCGAGCAGCATATTCAGACTGGTAGTCATATGGAGTCCATTCCTGAGGACGTTACTCCGGACTCTAGAGCAGGACCTTCAGCCTCTGCTACAGCTCCAGCACAGACAGATGCACTTCTACGCGCAGAGCTAGCAGAGCTCCGTAGAGAGATCCGGAGTCAGAGAGAGGACAGAGAGAGGGACAGACAGATGATGGACAGCGTCATACACACTCAGAGGGAGTTGGCTACTGGCATGTCTTCGTTGTTCACTGGCTTTGAGGCGATCGCTCAGACTCTTCGTCTTTTTGGACAGGCACTGCCAGGTCTCCCGTCTTTCCCTCCTATCACCTTTCCAGGTGTGCTGCCACCAGATACAGTTCAGTTTCAGCAGCTACAGCAGCAGCGACAGCAGCAGTTTGCTCAGACACAGGGAGGACAGTCTTCCAGCCAGGGACAGTACTTCAGCACCTTACTCACGGCTCCCATCTCACCTGTTGGTGCACCTACGGTGGGGCCGTCGACGTCCACGTTTGCTGGTTTGACAGGAGAGGCAGGACCTTCTCAGCAGTACTTTTCTTCACCGGGCCTCTCCATGACTCCGTCAGCTCTTCTTGCTACTACAGCTCCGAGCTTCTCACCGCTTCAGCTGACGAGTCCTTTCTTTGTGTCACCACTGCCAGCTCGTACACTCGACTTCGACACAGTAGCACAGACCGCCTCAGTGCAGACAGACTCACTTCTTACAGCTTCACAGGCAGAGGTCGTGACTACTACAGCTGAGACAGCAGCAGTGGAGCAGACAGAGTCTCCCAGGACACCTACTCCGCCTCGAGTTGTTGAGCCCTCAGCAGATCTCACTGACTTTGGCTACACTCGTGAGGAGTTACGTGAGGCTCTTGCCACAGGCACCTCTCCAGAGCAGCAGACAGCACCCTCCAGGACTCCTTCACCACCTCCAGAGTTTGAGTACACTGGCACTTCTTCTGAGCAGCCGCAGCCACAGCAGGGCACCTCTTCAGCTCCAGAGCTTTCAGTGACTACTACCACTGCACCTCCTCCAGCCTCCGATGCGTAAGACAGCAGTTTTCTCTTTCCGTCTTTCTCTTTTTGGTCATTGGTGCCAAAGGGGGAGAGAGATAGAGAGATCTTGTATAGGTCTAGGGGGAGTAGTGGAGTGATCTTGTGCTCAGGGGGAGTGTGAGACAGCTTTTGTCCAGGGGGAGATCTTTTGGTACTTCATTGTATATTCTTTTGGTTCTTCGTGGTTCTTGTTGAGCTTGATTTGCTTTTGCTTGTGTTTAGCTCATCAAGAATCCACTTGGTCTTTTACATACACTTGCTCGTTATCTATATATCTTGCATATTGCTCTGATGTATTGCTCTGTCTCTAATATATTGCTCTGATATATTGCTCTGAGTTTGTGTATGTTCACCTGGATGCGCCTATTTATATCTATCTTGCCAGGTTTCCTCTTTCTGTGATGATATGTGCACTCACTTGCTTTTGCAGGAATATCTTATAATCTTATCATCACAGAGTTGTGGTCATAGCTCATGTTTTTATTCCACATATATCACCCATGTGCTCTAACTCTATTTTGCAGGTGATACCTTTTTGAACTATGACTACCTTGTTCTCCGTTTTACTTGTTCTTCATTTCATATCCTATCTTATCAATCACTCTTGTGCTTTACTTTCTCTATCTTATGATATGTGTTGTCACCAATCACCAAAAAGGGGGAGATTGTAAGCTTCATGACCATTGGAGTTTGGAAACCCCAAAGGTATGAATGTTTTGGTGATTGGGTGACCATATTGATGTGACTAACATTTCCTTGTAGGATATACAAATGGTCATGTCAATGAAGCGTCGTCTCACATACTCTATCTATCGACGACTTGGTGATTGGTTGCCTCGACAATTCGGATCGAGAACTTGATGGAGTCGCGGAGAAGATGTGGATCAAGGCTAAGGACATGCTAGATCCAAGCGAGTGTTGCTTGGTTAGATGTTAGCTTGAGTCCATAGGAAAAATCGGACTATCAAGAGGGATCGAATTGGTTCTCTTAGCGCACACTAGGTTAGAGATCATATGGATGCATAGTGAGTCTCTCGAGGGCTAGGGTGGCTGAAGAGAAGAAGAGGAACCAAGGATGTAGAAGTTGGAAGCAAGGATCAAGAGTGGATCAAGTTTTCAGCTTATCCGGTAGAGACCGGACAGTACGGTCCTAGGGACCGTATGGTACGGTCTTCATTGAAGATCCAGACAGAGAAGTGAAGTCTCGAGATGCTGAGAAAATGAAGACCGGACAATGGACCGTATGGTACGGTCATGAGGACCGGACAGTACGGTCATCAGAAGATTTCCAGACAGAGAAGTTGAAGTTTCTGGAAGTGGAAGAAATGAAGACCGGACAATCGACCGGATGGTACGGTCCTAGGGACCGGACAGTACGGTCTTCATTGGAGGTGAAGAAGAAGATGGAGATGCGCCTGGAAATAGAGACCGGACAGTACGGTCTGGAAGAGACCGGACAGTACGGTCCTATTGTACGGTCTCTAGTTTCGCAGGGCACTTTTGGGCAACGGCTAGTTTTGGGTTGGTAGCCTATAAATAGTTGGTTGCCCGCCCCTTGAGGGGTCTCTTGGCCATTGTTGGAGTGCAGGAAACTCAGAGGGAGCCAAGAGCAAGAGAGAGAAGCACTTGAGAAGGATTTGGAGTGATCCTAGTGCTTGAGAGAGTAGCAAATTGCATCCACTTGATCTCTAGGCTAGTGTGAGCTTGAGAGAGTCACTTCGGTTTGTTACTCTTGGTCTATGGCGAGGCCTAGACCGGTTAGGCGTTGGTGTTGAGCTGTCCAAGGAGATTGTGGAAGCTAACACAAGTTTGTACACGGTCTTGGAGCTTCCCGTGCGAAAGAAGCATCACTAGTGGAGCGCCCTTTGGCACGCATCACGTGCGGAGCCTTACCTCCGGAAGAGTACCCGGGATCGAGCCCGGCGGGACGTGCCCGCGACTTCACTCGGAGGGTGAAGTGTGCTCTAGGAGGGATCGCCATCGAGCGGAGGGACGGGGTCGAGACTCCGGCGGGAGTGACCCAACGTGGAGTAGGGGAAGGCGCCACCCTTCCGAGACCACGGGAAAAATCATGAGCATTCCTATCTCTATCTCCTTTACATACTAGCATTTACGCTTCCGCATTTACCTTTATGTGCTAGTAGAATTGCATGATAGGTTGTCTCTTACTACTTGGTAGAATTGCTTGCTAGGCTTTACTACTTGGTAGAATTGCTTGCTAGGGTGTTGCTTGTTGCATAGACTAGATTGTGTGCGCGCATCGCTTGCTTTTGTTATCACCATATCTAGTCTTGCTAGCTTCACGCCTAAAGTACGTTTGGGAGAAATTGTTGACACACCGATTCACCCCCCCCCCCCCCCCCTCTCGGTGCCCTTGATCCTTTCAATCGAGAGTGTTCATATACTCATATGTAATTATACTTTTCTAATATTACAATATCCAGTAGCTAGTAGGAGTTGTTACAGAAACAATGAGGTGCTTGTGAACAATTTTTACTTGCCAAATGACGAACCATATGGGTTCTGTCTCGGTCTACAACGCCTTGCTTCCATCTTGATATCAAATAAACATGCATATATGCATATAGTACCTTAGGAAATGTTTGCCAAAGAATAACTAGAAGCTTAGTTTCCAAACTAAAGTTTTTTAACTAAATCATCCTTTGCAAAATTGATAGCCATGTAAATCACTACATGAATTAGCCTACATGATGACTATTTTTTTGCAGTTCAAAATTACTCCTTCCTTTTAACACCAAACTGAATATCTATGATTTGATTTTGTGAGGGCACGCACTGGCTGCGACGTGGTCGCAACCTCAAAAGTGTGAGGACAACAACTTCATGACGGAGGCATGCCGTACGCTACAGACTACGGTGATGCAGCTCTTCGCCAACTATAGATGAAGATATAGCAAAAGATTGTTGCTCAATAAATTTCAATGAAAAAATGTTGATGTTTCTTTTTAGTTGTTTAAACTATATGGTGTGATGACAGAGTATAAGCTGCGGTGTGATCTAATGTGCGCTATAGCCCCCTTAATGGGATGTCATGGCCGGGACTCATTTTTTCCCCTATTATCTAAAACAAAGTGACTTGTTTTTGTGCGCAGGCAACCATTGTTTCCTGAAGACAGCTACCGATACATCTGTGATGGGCTGGTCACTCTGTCTTCCTTTTTATGCATCATCTTCACATGGACTTGCCACTCTTTAAGGTGGATATCTAAGCTGACAAAATATTAAGTGCCCCAAAATATCTTCCGCTGTACCATGCATTTGTTGTGCGCGCTTTCATGACGTTGTTATTATTATCTAGCCAGAGGGTTCACCTCGAAAAAAAAAGAAAAATCTAATTAGAGGGTTCAAAGCAGGTTAAGGTGTTATAAACCAATCGCAGGTTAAGGAATTTTGGAACAAATAAATACTTTTTTTTGCGAGAAAGGAACAAATAAATACTTCTTCCGAAATTGAATTTTATATTCTAATTCATTTCAGGGGTATAAAGGTTATTTCACCCCTCATTTAACCTTGAAACTCACGGGAGGGCCAAGAAAGAAATGAAATTGGAGTTCTGGGTCATATAAGGAAATTTTTCTGAGAAAAGGCCAAGAAAAGAACCAGCAAATTTACTAAGACCAAATAAGGAATTTTTTCATTTCGAAAACTGATCTTCCGCAGTAAAACTGATCAGAATTCCAAACAGAAACAGACCTCGCGGGCTTATTTGGGCTGGGCCCTATTCCAATCTCCCCACTCCCTAAAATGGGCCCCCATAGTCCGAATTCCAAACCCAAACTCCAACAACTTCCACAGCAAAATCACTCGCTCGATGCTCAAAAAAAAAAAAAAAAATTACTCGCTCTCCTCTCCTTCTCACGACGCTAGGGTTTAGAACCCTAACTCCGCCGCCGGTCGAACGGGCAGCCCGGCCGCCCGAGGATCCTCTTCCCAACAGAAGCTCTCCTGCCCCCCGTCGATTCCATTCGCAAGCCCTCTTCGCCTCCCCTGTACCAAGTGGTGTGGTGAGAGAGATGGCGGCGAACTCAAGGGCCGATTCCGACCCGGTTGATCTCGAGAAAAGACTCGCCGGGGTGAAAGCCGCGGCGGTGGCGGAGGAGGAGATGGCCGTCGTGGACACGCGCAAGGCCAATCTGATCAGGCGCTTGCTGGTGAGGCTGCTGCACCTCCCTTCTCCGTTTTATTTTATTATTGTTGTAAAATGCTTAATAATGCCTTGCCTTCGGTGGATTTACTAACTGCGAATTGTGATGCTGCATGGCTTCCCTTCCTTATAAACTGCTAAATGCTAATGTTCGGTTCCTTCAAATTGGGATTGTGCTCCAACAAGTAATATTGGTACTAAATCTCAGTGGAATTTTATTTGCTGTTTGCTGGTTTCTTTAGTTCGTGGATGATGATACAATGACCCCGGTTTCTAGTTTATTTTAGTTGATGGATGATGATACAATGACCCCGTCCTAGACTTAACCACTATCATGTTTTCTCACTACTATAATACATTTTGTACCTGTTATCTATTCACATGATGACATGAAAGCAATCTGGTTGAACTTCACAATTAGGGAGAGAAAAAAATAGATGGGTCAGCATTGCGTGATACTTGATGGCTGAGCACATCACTTGCTGGATAGTGGATACTTATCGGTGCATCCTATTTTGTAAACGTTAAGCGACGGGATTGAATGGCTTAAGTGCAATAAACAGTCACAGTGGATCGTTGTGCCCTATCAGTGTTTACATACTGTGATCCTTGGCATTTAGCTAAAAATGTTTGTGCCGTATTGGACAATATACCCAAATTTACTGTTAGAACCTGTTTTTGTAACGATTGCGTTCCACGGGACTTTTGCATGCTCTCTGTGTTTATTCTTTGGGCCTCAGCTGAAGATGTTTGTGCCGTTTCAGACACTATACTCTAAGTTACTGTCAGAACCTGTGCTTCTAATAATTGCATTCTGATATTATCACCATTTGTATCTTTTTGCTGATAGTTTTTTTTTTTTGAACCTCTCAAACTGGTGACAATTGCAGTATCTGTTCATTTGTGCGCGCATTCACTCCCTCCACATACTCACACCAACACACACACACGCACACGATTGTTTGAGTTATTAGATATAGATATCTCAACTTGAGTCTACTAGAAATACGGAGTGGCCCTTATTCTGTTGACAATTTTAAATTATTTCTGATGCTGCATTGCGGCCCTTTCGTAAATTGCTACATGCTAATGTTCGAATCCAACAAATTGGGAATTGGCTGTTTGCTAATTACTGTACATCATGGATGACGGTACAAATTACCTCTGTTTCTAGTTTATTTGGTTGTGGATGATGATGCAATGACCTAACACCAAAAGCTATCATGTTTATGCACAACTATAACATATTTTGTGCCTGTTATCTATTCACATGGAAGGAACCTGGTTGGATTTCATTTGATAATATTAAAAAAAAAAACTTCTGTTGAACGTCAGTTTTGTGCTGATGGGTCAGCATTATGTAGTGCTAATTCACTTGCTAGAACTGATCTCAAATGTGAAAGATCATGACTAATACACAGCCTCTTGGCTTTAGTGCAACTAAACAGTTCTTGTGTACTTTTGTGGCCTCTCGGTTTTTAATCTTTCGGATTTAGCTGAAGATGTTTGTGCCGTTTCTTTTTGCTGATACTTGTTTGATTTATTTAATCCCTCAACTTGAGCTTGCTAGAAACATAGAATGGCCCTTATTATGTTGACATTTGAAACTATTTCCCCATCTAATCGATAATGTGGTGCTTCATGTTGGACTGTTCATTTTGAATTCCATGCAACATACCTCCACATAATTGTTCCTTTTTCTCTTCTCACAAGAGCAAGTGTAGAATTTTTTTCCCCTGCTAATCTTTTGTGCTTGCTGGTTGCAGGACATTTTCTTTGTGGTCTACCTGCTGTTTTCCATTGGTATCTTGGCAGGGATGGTAATGGTCTCCGACAACTGGTGGGATCCGTGGCCGGGAGTTCTTATCATATCCCCTATCCTTATCGGAACACTTTATCTGACACCCAAGATGAAGAAAGTGTATATACAGCTCTATGCCACTAAGCAGCCATCGGGAAGTGGCTGCGATCTGACTGCCAAACTACTTCCATCTGAGAAATAAGCTTATGAGTGAGTGAATAAGTGGTAGTGTTTAATTAGTATGTGCAGTTTGGTGCCCTGGTAGTAGTAGTGGACTAGTGACTATGGACTGGCGATATGCATGGTGAATGGCCCCTAGTCATTCAGTCTTGTGTGCCCGGCTGATAAGTTGGGCAGGCACCGGATGAGAGTGGGTTGATATTGTGAGGTGTACTCAGATGTGCCTTGTCTCTATAATGAGCTAGGCTTATTTATTGTCGTTGCTTATATGGCTTGTGCTGTTGTTTTTGCTCCTCTATGCTCCTGTTTTACTGTTGATAACCGCACGTCAAGACTTCACTTGTTAGAAGCTTTCTTTCGATTCGTAACGACGAGCTAGCAAAGCGTAGTTAGCTCACCTCTATAATGAGCTAGGCTTATTTATTGTCGTTGGTGTTCTAAATAGGCATCGTGTAATTTCTTTTATTATGGAATATCGATTCAGAGTAAGTGCCTAATCCAGTTTTGGGTGATCTTTGTATCGATTGAGTTACAGGGAGTGTGACTATATCCAAACTGAATATTATCATGACTACAAAGTTACGGCTGTTTTTTTTTTTTTTCTGACGACAGCTGTGAACTAGTTCTGAAACGATGGGCTGGACTAGGCCTACATCAACTTAGTTTGAGATAGTTTCTCAGCCCATCAGGAAGGAGGTCGAATTCCAGTCCACATCCAACACGGCCTACTACACTGTTTAACAAAAGCACGGGAAAACCGCTTTCTTTGGTATTCGCTCCTGCCTTGTCTCCAGAGCAAGATGTCGTCGACCTCGCCGCTGGCTGTCTCCGGCGGCCCTCCTTCTGATGTGGAGACGGGATTGAAAGAGCCGGAGAAGGAGGAGGAGAAGGTGGACGCTTTCAAGGCAATGATTGTCAACCGCGTCGTGGTAATCTTATCCCGTATCTCGTCTTGTCCTCCCTACTGCTAGATCCAGCGGACTCTCTTTCTGGTTTGTTAAGACTTCTTTACTAGTCTTCGTTGCCTGTAACGATGTTATAGTTGGTTCACTTACCTGACATGAACAAGAGCTGTGTTTTATGCGCAAATATATACATGTCAGCTAAATAATGTTGTTGAACCTGATTAAAACAAGTTAACAACCTCGGTCCTCCAATTTTTCGGCTGATTGGTATACCCAGTACTATGCTCACTAAATCATTCGATTGAATTATGTGCATGTCTTTTGGTGAGTGTAGTATATATGAGTTTTGATCTCTGCTACCTTAAGTTTCACATACGTTTTGTGCTCGTTTTAATTGGTAGCACCGTATTTGGTCTGTCTAAACTAACCCTCTTGCTCGTGCTGCTTGTCTCTGCTCTGCAGGATGTCATCTTCGTGTTCTATGTGATAGTTTTCGCTGGCACGTTTGTGTACGTGGCCAAGACCACCAACAACAGCTTCCGGGATCTGTGGCTGAATGCTCTTCTGGAGTTGCCCTTGATGGCACTTACCTTCTGGCTGATATCCGTGCTGAGGAAAGGTCTTTTACATGTCCTTGCCAACAAAGGGTCAACGAGATGTGGCTGCGATCTTAGTACCAAACTACTGGCATCAGAGAAATAATCCAATGGGCACCGTATAGTACTATAAGCCAATGGGCACCGTACATATAGTTAGTTTGTGTGCAGTACAGTACATGCCATGGCAGTAGTTTGTTAGACATGTAGCTTGTGCACCATTTAGTTAGTCTGAACATGGCTTATTTGTAAAGTTGTTATTGGCATGTTTGTTCCTCGTCCTACTATGCAGTGTTGTTGAACTCCACCGGATCATCTTGCTATATATTTCAGTGGCTATATGCACACTGAATATTATTTGTTGGGTATTTGTCCGACACTGGGCAAATATCATCTATGCCTTTCGTTGAAGCAACGCTATCAGGTCGGGTTTTTTTTTTATCATTTAGATGCGTAAGTTCAGAACAAGATTGATGATGGATTCATACTTCATTGCAATCAGCTTCTTAGCCTGAGTTTGCATTTCAAGACTGTCTTTTTTTTTTTTCGAATAGAAGAAGATGAACAGTAGACACTTGGTTATGGCGCCGAACGCCCGGCCTGTATGTTGGCTTCTATTCAATCTCAAAGACTCGGAACACCATACAATCGGCTATATAGCCATGGCAACGCACGCCCTACGCAACTGCTGGCCACTCGTCGCTCGCGCGTATGGCCGCTGCTCTCCACGGAACCCGGCCTGCATCTTGACTGCGATCTTTGCGCCTGCCACATCCGCCTTCGCCGCCACACGACGAAGACCCCGGCCAACAACCAAACCGACTCAATCTCAACAAACTTGACGCTGGACACGGGCATGCCTGCGCCCAGGCTCGACGCTACCTCGGACGGGAACGCGAGCGCGCGCACACGCACGTTCTCCAACTCAACCTGAACCTAGCTAGACGGTGGACTCCAACGCGAGCACACACACGCGCGCCACCCAACTGGACACCATGCAAACACACGCAACACGAACGCACACCATGGCCGAACACGTACCGGCGTACATGGTTTATTCTCTAACAAGGAAGGAACAGCAGTGGACCGTCGTGTTTGTTGCGTGGATGGCAAACGGCGGTGCTAGATATTGCTTGAATGCTGCGTTCACAATTTTCTCTGGCGTTGGAGTTGGAACGGAACGACTGCACAGAGAGCTGAGCTCAGTTATGTAAGGAGAGTTTCTGTTACTCCTTCCGGCTAAAACATATGACCTTTGTTGGATCAATCAAAAAAAGAAAAGCGAAGCAAGATGTCGTCGAACTCGCCTCACCATGGCATGGTATTCCAGTCCTGAACAGGTTTGGTTTGGCCAGGCTGGGCCGGGCCGACCGATATTGACTCGACGACAGACCGGTTGAACTCGAGTTCGTATCCAACACGGCCCGCTGACTGTCCTCCGATCCTCCCGCGCAGTGATGCAAAGCTCCAATATATAATCCGTTAAGGCAAAGCGGCCGGAGTTAGCAGGCCACGGTCGATCGAACCCTATTCCTTCAGGATGTCGACGAACTCGTCGACGACCGTCTCTAACGGGCCTCCCGTCGATGTCGAGGCCGGCGAGAAGGAAGCGGTGGCCGTCATCGACGCTGACAAGGCCAACGTCATCAAACGCATCATCGTACGTTTACTATGATGATATTTCTCTTCTTCTCCTCTCGTGCTAAGTACTAATTAATGACCCTCTTTCGCGCGCTTGCAGGATGTTTTCTTCGTGGTTTACGTGTTGTTCTTCATCGGCATCATGGCGTACATGGTGAAGATCTCCGAGAACGGGTGGGATTTGTGGGTCTGTCTTCTCATCTTGTCACTCGCGACGGCTGGGAACGCCTGTCTGATACCAAAGATGAAGGAATTGTACATCAAGATCTATGCCACCAAGCGGTCAAGTGACAAAGACGATCTTAGTGCCAAGCTGCTGGCGTAGGAGAAGTAGGCCTATCATACGGGTGACTGAATTAGGGGCACTGTTAAGTTAGTATTCCTATGTATAGTATACAGTGTGCCCTCTGGCAGTTGTTTTGGCAGTTAAACAGTAAATAGGTATTAAACGAGGGGTAACATGCATATAGTGCCTGAAAATTTGTGGGTGCTGATTTCTGATTTTCAGAAGGATGTTATGGTGTGTATCCGAAACCTGGCGTGTTTATTGCTGTTAAGCCTACATACATGGAAGGGCTCTCCCCATAAGTACTTGCCGAGATCCGGTTAGAAAAGTTTTATGGCGTTCTCAACAGACCACAATTTCTTAGTGCCACCAATCGGTCAAGCGACAAAGATCTTAGTGCCAAAGCTGCTGGCGTAGGAGAAGTAGGCCATCGGATGGGTGACTGATCAATTAGGGCACTGTGTGCAGTAGTTTTAGCAATGGTGTCTGAACATCCTAAATAAATTCTTCCAGTGATGTTGCTTATTTCTTCCTGCTATGTAAATATTTTATTTAACAAATAAAATGTTGTTCCAATCCCTGTTCCACTAGTACAACTTATTTGTTCCAACTGAATGAATAATTTGTTCCAGCTACCTAAATATTTTGGTCAACAAATAAAATGTTTTGTTCCAGCCTCTTAAATATTTTATCCAACATACAACTTCTTTTTTTGTCTAAAAAATAGAAATTATTAATCCGACTCCCTAAATAATTCATTCCCCAAATTAAAAGTTCTGCATTAAACAATTTGTTTCATTAAAATGTTACAAAATTACAATATGGATCAATGATATTTCACTTCTAGAACTATGAGAAATATGGCATGAACATTAAAATGATACACTTACAAACCAAGAACTAAAGCCTTTCAAAATTTTGCTTTGTACCCCCGAACCCAGAGCAGCCATCCATTGAGGAGAACCAACAAAATGATATCGTCTGAGTTCCTAGTTTGTTGGTAATTGCTTAACCTATCAAGGCAGGGCGTTAATGTGCTAACCTGGAACACTAATTTATCTCTGTGGTATTAGTTGCATGAGAACAAATAAGTTGGTGTATGGTGATCGTTGGTTACTACTAAAACTCACTCATTCTGAGAGCTGTATGCTTTGGTCCTTGTAATCATGTGGAGGTCACCCTGAGGAATTACTGTGCTTGCTATTTATGCTTATGGACATTTACTCACATAATGAATCTGCAATGTTTGAGTTGGCATTGCTCTTTGTTTCTGTGTGTTGTCGTATTTTGTTGCAGTGGGGTGCATGCATTCCAATGTTTGTAATGTTAGCTGCCGTTGAGATATATATATATGCCTTTGTATCGCTGTCACATACCTAAAATTATTGATTCAATTGCTGGAGCATCACCAAGCTTCACCGTGCCCGCAGCTTATGCTAGGGATGACACTACATTGGTACTGTTTATGTCGAGTGCCCCCTGTTAGATTATTTAACAGAATGTGGCCATGTAAATTAAAGAAAAGTGATGCTTATATTAAAGGTCTATGTGTGATGATTGCTTAGACCAAAGGAGTAAGCATTATGGGTTGAAATACCCTCTCCTCTCCCTTCAAAATAAGTTAAGAGATCATTTGTGTGTGCTAATAAAGTGCACATAGAAAATATCTGTGCATTAGAGAGATATTTGCTGGATGTATGCATGCACACGACAAGCTTCTAGCAGCAGCCAAGTGAAGTGATCAAATCAGATTTTTGCATGCCTTAAGAGCTCAGAAATATCTAGCCGCCAAATCCTTTTGTGTTCTTACTAGTTGATTAAATGCATGCATATCTGTTAGCACAGTAAAGATTCATTTTAGATTCCTTCCCGTGGCTGCTTGCTTGCTAGCATTTGAAGCATATAAAAAGAAGCCTACGGCCAGCACTGGTTGTATCATCGATCAGCAACAGGCATTAGAGAATATAGCCTAGCTGATTAGTTGTGCATCACTGTTAGCACAAGTAAACGATATTAGCAGTAGCACACACATATAAAAGTTGTTCTCCCATCATCAAGAGAACAATAAAAGAGAGAAGGAAGAGAGGAGATAAATAATCATCTTGTTAATGCAAGGAGCTGCCTTTCCACAAGGTAAAAAGTGCAATATTGCATATACTATTTGATATATGCATTGCACATGAAAGATTATTTTATTCGGTTAAATCAAGATAGTGCTAATTGATCCTGTAACGCTTCCGCATTTTATGCTTACACCCCCTTGTACATCGTCTGCCACAAGTTTGTTTTCATTTAAAAAAAACACTTTTCAAACTTTTCAAATATAATAGTGATGAGTAGAGTAAGCCATATATATATATCTGCTCCTGGGAATTTGTTTTGAATCGTAAATATTTGGCCTTGAACCAAATGCTGTAGTCTAAGACAAGTGTAGCTTGATCTTCTTTGAATGTTCTTATATATATTGTTGTACTAGTTTTATAGAATTTACTCCAGTAATTTTTCTTGAACAGTTGGACACGTTTCAACAATCTACCATGAAACATTGAATATTCCAAAAAAGGTAAGTTTTCTTTAGATTCTGGCCAACATAAAATCGTAAACATAAATGGAAGTGCATTACTTTTGATAATGATGGACAAAAAAGGAAAACTAAAAGAAGAAAAATAGAACAGTTGGCATGGAGTCCCCTTTTACAAACCTTGTTATGTGCGCCAATGTAAAAAAGAGACTTTTCCGGATACGATTAATTTTACGTTCTGGTCTTGCACCTATATATTACGGATTCTGTGAAGCTATAGGGTACATTCTTGATTGGTTATCGTCGCTTCCTTACTCTCGTTCCCCATTGAGCCGAGATCCAGCTCTTCTTCTTTCTGTACTGAGACGGAGACGATGTCGACGAACTCGAGGGCTAATCCCAATCCTCCGGCAGACCTTGAGACAGGCACCGCCAGGTCTCAAACGGCGGCGGCGCACAAAGTGGCCGCCGTCGTGAACCCTGAGATGGCCCGTTCCATCAGGTCCTCACTGGTGAGTGGTGAGGCAGGCTTAGCTATTCGATCGATCTCCCTTCTTTTCTACGATTCTGCTCCGGGGTCTATCTATTATTTTCGACGATTCTGCTCCGGGCTCTATCTATTATTACTGTCGGTCATGTTCTTGTCAGCGTTGTTTTTATTGAGAACACTATTTAGAGGGTCCCGTACTATTGCAGTTTTGACAGTAGATCATGCTGGACGCAGAGAACAATTTATATTTCGTTGTCTTTTCATAGCAGAGTTTTGTTCTGAAATTTTGTACTACGACCCAACAAACTTATAACTCGTTTTCCTACTTCAGGTCCATGAAAATCAAGGCAACAATCATTGTCAGTTTCAATTAGTGCTGGTCAATTTGACGATGTACTGTTTTTGGCATATTTACTTTTTATAGCAGTAAAGGTCAAATAAGAACCGCTCAAGTTTTTGCACAAAGCCCTTCAATTTCTGCCTTTCTTAATCAGCACTTATGAACACTATGTTTTTCTTCTTGAACACGAACTCTAAACGATTCATTGCTGATCTCAACACTATGCTATGGTACTAAATTACTTGATGGCTGCAGGCTCATTTTGTACTCTATATATAAGTAATTCTACTTGCTCATTATAGTTTGCTCATAAGAACTGGAACAATATTTGTTATATCTACTAAATAATATTTTGCGCTCTTGTGTCGCAGGATGTTTTCTTTGTGGTGTATCTGCTGTTTTTCATTGGCTTATTGGCGGTGATGGTCATGGTTTCAGATCACTGGTGGGATCCATGGCCGGCTGTTCTTGTCCTGTCGCCTATCTTCATAGGGACGCTCTGGATGACACCCATGATGAAGGATGTTTATGTTCATCAGTATGCCACGGAGCCGCCATCAGGAACTGATGGCAATCTTAGAACCAACCTACTGGCATCTCAAACATGAGCCGATGAATAACGCAAATAAGGGCCACCGTTTATTTATTTATTAGTATGTATAGTATGGCCTGTGCTGGCAGTAGTTTTAGCAGCGTTGGTGGTATTGGACCAAGTGTTTATGCCAGCATTTCTTCAGTTTGTTTCGCCTTATGCTTAATAGCTGCAGGCACAGATTATATGATATGCTTATTGCAAAGTGTATCTCAACCTGACTCTAGCATGTTATTTGTGCCTCGTTGGATATGTCTGTGCTTGAATTCCACTCGATTGGCATGCTGTATTGTCGACAGTCTCCGTCCATCTAGCAAACGCTGCACGATGTTCATGTTATTTTTAGAAAGCAAGAAATTACTGTAGCCTTAGCCTTCCTGAACTTACCATATGCATCAAGCATGTATTGTTAAATTTTATAAGACACGAAAGAGGGAACAGTTCTTGTTAATGTGAATCAACAATGTGCCTAACCTCACCAATACAATCAACCTTTTAGCCGACCACAAGAGCTGACTGTTTGTGAATTTGTGGTTACCCATGCTTTTCTACTTCAGCCTGGTTAGAAAATTTCGGCTAAACACGAAATTTCTGAAATTTCGGCATACGCATTTTGTTTTTTACTAGAAAAAATGACATGACTGCATATATAAAAAAGAACAATTTGAACTCGTGAATGTCGTTCGTACTATTCATTTCGGCCTTATTTTAGACCCCACCGAAAAATTTGAAAAATTGGATATTTATGAAATTTCACCTAATGTTTTTTTCTAGCCGGATAGTGACACTATGGTAAAAGATACTTGTGATCTTCCATTGACACTACATAGTCAATTTTGACAAGACATTTGGATCCGTGATGCAAAATATCTTTTATATCAATGAAATTTCACCGAATGCTTTTTTCTAGCCAGATAGTGACACTATGGTAAAAGAAACTTGTGATCTTCCGATGACACTACATAACCAATTTAATGTCCTAATAATAACTAGAAAATGGTCCACATAAAAGTATACTGCAAAAAAAAAAGTAGTAAAACTGCAGGTCTACTATACTACTTATCTACTAGAAGTTCAATGTAAAGATCTCGGGCAGGTCAGACTCAAACGCCTTGACAAGGTTCTCAAAGTAGCGCCGCGTGACTAGGGTGAAGTTTGCGAGCCTCTCCTTGTACGCCACGAGCATCTTGTTCATGTCGTCGCCACCGTATTCGCAGAGCTCCTTCCTCTCCAGCTCGGCGCAGCCGTGGAGGCGCTCGAGCGCGAGGTTGGCGTGGTCCAGCAGGCAGTCGTAGAGCTCGCGCTTCATGGCGTCGCGCTCCGGGTCGAGGAAGTAGCCGTAGGCGTGCGACCAGCGCAGCACGCGGCGGCCGTCGGCGACCTGCTCGTACGCCTCCGTGAGGAAGGCGAGGTCCGTGGCCGGGCAGCCCACCACGGCGGCCATCACCTCGAGCCCCTCGCGCTCCAGCTCGTCCATGTCGGCGAGCGCGACCCGCAGGGCCGCCCACCGCTCGTAGTGGTGGAGGTACCTGTCCAGCGACGCCTTGGCCTGCCGCCGCTTGCGCTCCTCCTTGCTCTCGCCGCCGACGTTGTTGTTGACGTGCTGCCGCGGCCGGTCGCCGCAGCTGTAGTGGTCGGTGCCGCCGGCCGGGCCGAGGCAGAGCCAGCAGAAGTGGTGGCCGCAGCGGCAGCTCATGTGGTTGCACCCCTGGTTCTTTCTCGATCGGCTGCCGGCAGCGCGGGCAGTGCTTGGTGTTGGCCAGCACCCAGTTGGCCGTCTCCGCGTCCGAGCTGTTCTTCGCCAGCCACCGGCGTACCGTCTCGCACGTCACGGGACGGTGCGCCTCCTCGCCGCACCGGAAGCAGAACCCGTGCCGGTAGTCGCACAACACGTCCAAAGCCTCCTTGCCGGCGGCGGCGCCGTCGAGCAACTCCACCGCGCGGCTTCACCCGGGCGCCGGGCATCACCTGATCCGGCCGCCGCTCTCCTCCACGTACGACCGGGCCGCGAACGCCGCGTACCGGGCCTTGTCCGCGGCGTCGGCGACCTCGCCAACGAGGCTCCCCACCACGGCCGCCGAGCATCCTGGCTCCGGGCACCGCAGCGCCAGGCACCGCGCGCCGCCGCCGTCCTCCACCGTCGCGCGGAGGTACCCGCGCCAGCACGCGCGGCAGTACAAGTGGGCGCACCCGGCCGACCGCATCCGCCCCGCGGCGTGGCGCTCGAAGCAGATGGCGCAGACGAGGTCCTCGGCGTTGGCCGGCGCCGGGACGTCCGCCGCCGGCAGGCCGACGGCGTCGCGGACGCGCCGCTCGTCGGAAAACCAGCGCTCCTGGACCTCATCGATGCGCCACTTGAAGTGGCGGAGGAGGACGGCGGCGATGCCCACCGGGACCGACAGGACGTCGGCGACCGTGGCTGTGTCCGCCGCCTGACGCGCGCGGACGTCGTCCTCGGTTAGGACGGTGTACCTCTTCTCCTTCTTGCCCACCAGCTGGTCCTCTTTCTTTTCCTTCTCGGCTTTGTCCGTTTGCGCGAACAAATCCTTTTCGCCGCCGCTGTCGTAGTAGATATCGTCGCCACCGCCGCCGTCGCCGTCGTCGTACATGTCCTCATCATCAAGCCCTCCATAAACGTCGCAGTCGTCGTCGTCGTTGTCGTCGTCGTATATGTACAATCACCACCGTTCCCATCGCCGCTCTTGCCGTCGTCGCCGGCGGCAACCTTGCATCTTAGGTTGCGCTCGCACTCGCCGTCGTCGTCGCCGGTGCAGTCGCCGGACACGCAGCACCTCTTTGTGCGTCCATCGTCGCCGTCGCCATTTGCCATGCCGGGCTGCGTCTCTTCGCTACAAGGCGACGACGGGTTTATGGCGAGGGTTTAGTAGACTACCCTAGCAACGTACGCCGTGTACGTTGCAAATAAGCTCTTGATCTCCTGAATCCATATCAATCCGATCGGTTTCCTAACAAACTCCTTGACAACGAACTCGTACTTGTTGCCGCCTTTGACGTATTTGATACGATCTCTACTATGAGATGATTTATGTTACCTAATATCCCAATAGGTAACATTATCACAAGCATATCCCAATGTTCCAAAAATTTTGAGCACAACTGAGCACCAGTCTCTGCTCATTAATTTGTTGCCACATTTTGTGATTGTTCTAGCGTACCTCCCGGTAGGGCACGAAAGATAAGGCCGTCGAGAAGTACCGTAGGGAGAAGAGGACTGGAGAGGAAGAGGACTGCAATTTTCAAAACGGCTTTGTAGTCGAATTAAAGCCCAGCTTTGTAGTCGAATTAAAGCCATGCTACGATTGAGCCGCCTAATTCATATTGCACTTCAACAATTTTCTGTTAAATACTTTCTATCTGGTTTAATCGACGCTCATTTTGATTCAGCTTAACAGGCAGCACTTCTTTTGCAAAGTTTCTAGCTCTGCCACTGGTGGCACCTCTACATCAGATTTTTTTGGATGGAAGTGGTACAAACGGGTTGAGCTTATTTCGCTTTGTGTATGCGGTATGCCTCTATGTGTAATTTGAATAATTATCTTTCTATCCCGTGATTAAATAACCAGTTTAATCTCCTAATAACAACTGAAAAATGGTCCACACAAAAGCATGCAAGAAAAAGTGAAGTAAAAACTTCAGCACTACTACAACTTATCTAAGACACGAAAGAGGGAACAGTTCTTGTTAATGTGAATCAACAATGTGCCTAACCTCACCAACACAATCAACCTTTTAGCCGACCACAAGAGCTGACTGTTTGTGAATTTGCGGTTACCCGTGCTTTTCTAATTCAGCCTGGTTAGAAAATTTCGGCTAAACACGAAATTTCTGAAATTTCGGCATACGCATTTTGTTTCTTTACTAGAAAAAATGACATGACTGCACATATAAAAAAGAACAATTTGAACTCTTGAATGTCATTCGTACTATTCATTTCGGCCTTATTTTAGACCCCATCGAAAAATTCAAAAAATTGGATATTTATGAAATTTCACTGAATGTTTTTTTCTAGCCGGATAGTGACACTATGGTAAAAGATACTTGTGATCTTCCATTGACACTACATAGCCAATTTGGACAAGACATTAGGAACCGTGATGCAAAATATCTTATATATCAATGAAATTTCACCGAATGTTTTTTTCTAGCCAGATAGTGACACTATGGTAAAAGAAACTTGTGGTCCTTCCGATGAGACTACATAGCCAATTTAATGTCCTAACAATAACTAGAAAATGTTCCACATAAAAGGATACTGCAAGAAAAGATGAAGTAAAAACTTCAGCACTACTACTACTTATCTACTAGAAGTTGACTGTAAAGATCTCGGGCAGGTCAGACTCAAACGCCTTGACAAGGTTCTCAAAGTAGTGCCGCGTCACACAGGTGAGGTGCACGAGTTTCTCCCTGTACGCCGTGAACTTCTTGTGCATGTCGGCGTCGTCGTAGCCGTAGATCTCCTTCCTCTCCAGCTCGGCGCAGCCGTGCAGCCGCTCGAGCGCCTGGTTGGCGTCGTCCTGCAGGTGCTCGAAGAGCTCGCGCTTCTTGGCGTCGCGCTCCGGGTCGAGGAAGTAGCCGTACGCGTGCGACCAGCGCAGCACCCGCCGGCCGTCGGCCACCTGCTCGTACGCCTCCGTGAAGAACTCCAGCTGCTTCCCATCGGAGCAGCCCACCATGGCGGCCATCACCTCGAGCTCGCTCTCCTTGAGCTTCTCCATGTCCGCGAGCGCCATCTGCAGCGACCTGGCGTTCGCCGCCCAGCGCTCGTAGTGGTAGAGGTACCTGTCGAGCGACGCCTTGGCCTGCCGCCGCTTCTGCTCGTCCTTGCTCTCGCCGCCGACGTTCTTGACGTGCTGCGGCCGGTCCTCGCACGCGTAGTGGCCCTGGCCGGCGGCGCCGAGGCACAGCCAGCAAAAGTGGTGGCCGCAGCGGCAGCGCATGTGGTTGCACCCCTGGTTCTTCTCGATCGGCTGCCGGCAGCGCGGGCAGTGCTTGGTGTGGGCCAGAACACAGTTGGCCGTCTCCGCGTTCGAGCTGTTCTTCGCCTGCCACCGCCGGACCGTCTCGCACGTCACCGGCCGGTGCGCCTCCTCGCCGCACCGGAAGCAGAACGCGTGGCCGCAGTCGCACGACACGTCGGCCGCGGCGCCGTCGTGGAGCTCCACGGCGCGGGTGCACCCGGGCGCCGGGCACCACTTTAGCCGGCCGCCGCTGTCCTCCACGTACGACCGGGCCGCGAACTCCGCGTACCGGGCGCGGTCGGCGGCGCCGGCCGCCGAGTCGACGAGCTCGCGCGCCACCGGTGCGCGGCACGACGGGTCCGGGCACCGCAGCGCCAGGCACACCGCGCCGCCGTCGGACACCGCCGCGCCGAGGTAGCCGCGCCAGCACGCGCGGCAGTAGTAGTGGGCCCGGCACCCCGCCGAGACCTTCCGTCCGGCGGAGCGGCCGTCGAAGCAGATGGCGCAGACGACGTCGTCGGCGCCGGCGTCGGCCGCGACGACGGGCGCTCCGCTGCCGCCGTCCGTCGGCGGCGGCAGGCCGACGGCGTCGCGGACGCGCAGCTCGTCGGCGAACCAGCTCTCCTTGGCCTCGTCGGCGCGCCACTTGAAGTGGCGGAGGAGGACGGCGGCAATGCCCGCCGGAACCGACAGCACGTCGGCGACCGTGGCCGTGTCCGCCGCCTGCCGCGCGCGGACGTCGTCCTCGGTCAGGACGGTGTACGTCTTCTCCTTCTTGCCCACCAGCTCATTCTTCTTTTCCGTCTCGGCTTCCTCCGTTTGCGCGTAAAAATCTTTTTCGTCGCCGCTGTCGTAGTAGATGTCGTCGCCGCCGCCGCCGTCGTCATCGTAGTACATGTCCTCGTCATCTCCATAAACGTCGCTGTCGTCGTCGTCTATGTAATCGCCAGTGCCATCGCCGCTTTCGCCGTCATCGCCGGTAGTGGCGCCGCCGGCGCCAACCTTGCATCTTAGGTTGTGCTCGCACTCGCCGTCTTCGTCGCCGGTGCAGTCGCCGGACACGCGGCACCTCTTGGTGCCGCGGTAGCAGCCATCATCGTCGCCGTCGCCATTTGCCATGCCGGGCCGCGTCGCTAGTAGGCGGCGGCGGCGGCGGGTCTTTGGCCGAGGGTTTAGACTAACCCTAACAACGTAGGAGTAATACGTACGTGTCGCAAATAAGCTCTTGATCTCCTGAATCTGCGTATCAATCCGATCGCCTTCCAAACGAACTGTTTCTTGTAACGAACTCGTACTGTTGCCTCATTCGGAAAAAAAAAAGAACTCGTACTTGTTGCCGCCTTTTACGTATTTGATACGATCTCTAGTATGAGATGATTTTGTTGACAACACAAAATAACTTGCAAGTTCTGCGTACACAAAATTAATTAGTTCCTGAACCATAGGAAATCATGTTACTGGCACGATCATCTGCAAAAACCTTACATATCATAACATTATCATAAGTAACAGACATATAGATTTTTATTGTTGTTCATGAAACAGGGATGGAGGAAAAGGCCGACTGTCAACGTGTGATATTCACTATGGGCACATTCGATATTCACTATTCGCCCCCAAAATATTGAGTGATATGGGTATTGGACGGAAGAAAGAAAAGAGGTTTAAGGTCGTTCAACAATTTTTTGCATTTTTTTAGTTCATTTTAAATTTATTTTCTCTTATTGACTCCATTGTTGCTTATTTCAACTGAATAATATCAACTAGTTATTGACATCACTGGATAGAGAGGTTCCTGTTGGCACTGCTACACGGGGGAGCTTGTGCAAGAAAGCAGAGCTGACCTGTGCATGAATCAGCTATAAAATAAAAGAACGATGGTTAATTTGCCTAAAAAAACGCTGCTTAATCTTTCTTTTTTTGGGGGGGGGGGGGGGGGGGGGGGGGGGGGGGGGGGCGCGGGCTTTGTTTGTCACGTGTCGCGGCTGCCACTCCGCCTCTCTTCAAACCTCCTTTATGGTCGCTATAGAGAGGAGACTCCCAAACTAAGCTAGATAAACTCGAACCTTAACCATCATCGCATCCTCCGCCTCCTATGGCAAGTGGCGCCCTCGCCTCCATGCACTCGGGACCAAGCCTTCTAGCACTCGGCCCAACAAATGTAGCACCTTTTTTTTTCGATTACACTGTATAACTCAGACAATCACAACGCACTCATACTCACCCCTATGAACGTAGCAGACGCAAACCCCTACCCCTATGAGCATCTTCGAAGACTGGGCCGGCAAATCCTCGAGATTGATGAAGTCACCACTGGCGCCTCGCTGTCGACGGCCACATCGCCTACTGCTGAAAGCACAACGCTGTTAAATCCTAGAAAATTTGCTCCCACGGGCCAAAATTCGACGAGCTAGCTGCAACATTACACTAGGCGACGGGTCTTTAAATATCGGATTTGATTGTCTATTAGTAGGGAATTATATGTTGATCGATAATTCATGAAAGCATGTAGAAGCTAGTAGCAACATTACACTAGGCAAGAAATCTCACCACCCAAACTACAAGTATTCTCGGTTCAAAATATTATGAAAACACGTAAAACAAATAAAAGTTGACTAATAGTATCGGATAATCCATATTATTCGTCGGATTTTGCTACTGCCATATCGTAATATGAATCTGCGTACAATCGGATTCGGATCGGATCGGATCCTCTAAGATATCTAAAACGCTTCTCTAAATCCTCAAAAATAAGATTCGGACTGGATCGGATAATTATCCACACCCACTTTCACCCCTATCTGAGAAAGAGAGAGAGAGAGATAGAGAGAGGGAGAGAAGATGGTTTTATGAAATGTAATCAAGCTATGATTTGTTAACTTGGCTTTCTTTGACGTACTGTGTGCTTCTTTTGTTCCAGACTTGGCCGGGCCATTACTGCACGGCTGTACCTTCAGAAATCTGAGGTCAACTGTATCAACCAATTGGATGGTTTTTCCGGTAACAACCAATTTCGTGACGCGCTATGATAAGCCCAACCGATAAATTTTGTGTTCCATGCACGAACAGTTAACTAGGAACTTCATGTCGATTTTAAATTGTGCATCTTTCAAAGACTTTTGGAGGTCCAAAGTCTAAACAGAATAATGAACACACTAGCTAAGAAAGAGGCCGAACTTTTTGTTAGCACCAAATTGAAGTTGATCGATCTACATGGTATATTATCTGTACAACAATCTTCCGTATTGTTTGCGTGAGGTCTCAACAGTATAGAAAGGGTTTTCCAAATATTTTCTAAATCAACAAAACGCCAAACTGGGCATATTCCACACCGAATGAATCTATATTTATATCCACCAACATGTTCTGTATTTTTGAATCGCTAGATATATATGTGTAAATATATTTTTTTTGCATCAAAAGAGGTTGACGAGTCTTGAATATATGTGTGCGTGAATGCAACCTCACGTCCCTTTAGAAGTTTATTCTGATTTCAGCATTAGAATAAACACCAGTGGTTACTGGTTAGAGTTGCTAGGCCCCTGCAAAATATGTATGATTAACTTTAATTATTATGCGTATCTTTTTTTAGCTAAACTCCTGTAATGTGGATAAATTCTAGTATGTGGTGTAAAAGTTAGCTCAAGTAAATTGCACATCAAAGACCTGACTGCTTATTTTGCATGAACTGATTGGTAGACGTTGTAGGTGTTTATAGTGAGTAATAACATATTGACACTTGTACTTTATCTTTTGATGCACCCATGCATACACACCAATATCAAATTAAGGGGAGTGGACCCAACATGTTGTCCATGTTCTGTGATCAAGTCGCTTTATTATAACATGTTGACCGAGTAAGGATGATATGAACCCTTATGCATCGAGAGGTAGCTAGATAAGATTTTAACTACATTGGAGATTTGATTTGGTCTCTGAAAACAACAAGAGTTTTTCTCCTCCGTGACCGTGAACTCTTCAAGATTCTTAGGCGCGACAAACAAGAATCATCCTCCAATACCTTGCGTCAAGCCTATTCAGAACTTCGATGGAAACATTGTAACAACTAATGAGAAGGTAGTTAACATATGAAATTGCTGGCAATAGCAATGGATGAGCTTTTGAAGAAAAAAAAAATCTTCCACAGAAGAGTTGGTACGTCTTAGCTGGTCATTGTGCACAATGACTAAGATGTGCAGTCAATATATTAAACTGTTTAATATATTGACTGCACTAGTCCTCGTGCATGAGAAAGCTCATCCAATAGGCTGGGGGAGACTCCTCTTGATTCAACATTTTATAGTGACCTATGTCATGAGGTCTCACATATATACATATTTATGCATGTTACCTACCCAACGATTAATCATTAATGAACAGTAAGAGTGGGATGGGTGAGGAATGGTTCGGCCTACAAGAATATTTGTCATTATCATGTGAATATATGTGTAAATTGTGACTTTGTTTATACGTTTCTAATTCATTGTTATTATTTTCATGTGTAGTGCGATATTTGTAGGCAAATGTTAATGTAAAACTATTTGTTAACATAGTTTATGGGGATATTGTAGTCGTACTTGATGAGATCTATGACTTTGTAATTGATAATTTTGTTTGCCTGGTGCGGCATGGAGGCGGCAACACATGGGGCGATGGTGCACAGAGAGAGGGAGGGGGCGGCGGCCGGGGAGAGATAGATCAGGGAGTTAAGGTTGAACTATTTGTGTACTTCTTGATTAATGAGATTACAACTCCTCCTATTATGCAGGAGGGACACATGGCTTGCTCCATCCATACTCCAATTCTAGATAACCTAAATCGACACAATCTCCATTTCCTAATTTAAATGACTACTTTTCCTAAGTTTACACGACTTTCTATATCTAACTAACCATTTATTTCCTAATTTCCCCGATCTCAATTCTAGCCACTTTGGAAGGCGATGGCCGGCGCCCTGGCCACCCTTTTGACGGCGCGCCCAAGGCACCCAGTGACGCGCCTAGGGTGGTGGCAGCCTCAACCCTACGGGCCGCCACGGCGGCGTTGGGTTCAATGACGTGATGGCCCATGATTGTGCCACAGTTCGATTTTGGTGGATGATGTGAAATTATCAACCGTTTGGAAATGGGAATAATTTTCCACATGCCATTGCAATTGCCCATGATCCCGTATTGGCCACCAAGTAATACAGATAAAGTTAAACAAAGCCTTAGTTTTTGCAAGAAAAAATAAAATAAAACAAACAAAGCCTTATAGCTTGTATAATTCATATCAACCTTGACACAGTTGTGGCATATATTTGTCATGCTAGCTATCAATGAAGTTCATACCAATCCACATGTAACAATTAATGTACTGTGTAAGTATATGAAAAGATCAAACAAGCTTGAGAAGAGACCCACGGAGTTATGAAATTTTGGTTGGGATCGATGCGGCCTTGATGAACAGGGATGGAATGAAAGGGAACTAATGCGCCCATTTCGTTAGAGCTTAGGTATGTGGACCATCATTAGTTAGCACTGAGCAGCTAACAAAAACGCCTTTGATGTGCATGTAATTCCACCTAAGAGCTTGATTGCGGTGTATTTATATCCACCAGTGTCTTGTCCTGTGGCACTTCCTTGTCATCAGTTCCATTGTACTTTATTCAAACTTCAAGAGTGAAGTGCACCAAAACTACAACTACTTGTGTCAATGTTTCAGAAAACTACAACTTTTGCATCTGGCCCCACATGTCAATCTCAGTTTGAGAGCACTACCACTTGTCCTGTAGCACTTCATTGGCATCAGTTCCATTGTACTTTATCGAAACTTCAAAGATACAACGGATGATTTTGAGTACCTGCTCCTGGATAGGATTATCCTTTTTTTGTCGCTTAGGTCTCACCTAATGTATGCAACCCGCCTATATATACCCATGCACACAGCACAGCTCACATATAAGTTCCAAAGCTAAGAGCTAGATGCATGTTTATTTAGACATGAACGTGAAACGCCTAGTAGCCATGCCACCGGTGCTATGGGTATTGCTTCTAGTAATTTCCCATCTGGTAGCTGCTGCCTCTGAGTCGCCGCCCATTGTGCCGATGCGAGCTCCAAAGCCGGGCTGCCCCAGCAAGTGTGGGGACGTAGAGATTCCCTACCCCTTTGGCATCGGCACCGACTGTGCTTGGCCGGGTTTGGACAACTTCACCTCACTTGCAATAATGATAGCTCTGGGACTCCGAGGCCGTACATAAGCGGCCTGGAGATCATGAGCATCTCGCTGGAGGCCGCCGAGATGCGCATCTTCACCACTATGTCATCGATCTGCTTCAGATCTCGCACCAGAACCGAACCCGGAAGTGGGAGGGACTTGATCTTCAACATCACCGATTCCCCACTCCTGATCTCGGCGTCGCGCAATGAGTTGACGGCCATAGGGTGCTACACGCAGGCGTTTCTGCTAGGCTATAGCTTCTTGACCGGCTGTATCTCCTCTTGCGTGAGCTTGAATACTTCTGCTCGGGACGGCGAGGAGTGTGCGGGGCTCGGCTGCTGCCAGACTCGCATCCAGCCCGGGCTTGGCCGGGAGCCGGTATGGATCGGCTGGAACAACGACAGTACCGGCGCCGACAACGAAGCGTGGTCATTCAGCCCCTGTAGCTACAGTTTCGTGGGCGAGAAAGGATGGTAAGCATTTTAATTAACCAATTATATAACCCGCGGCTAGCAAATGATACAATTAGTGCATCTGTAATGCTGCGCAACACCCTCACAAACCCCTGAATGTTCAGGAAGGATGGGTCTAACTTCAGCCGTGGGTAACATATCTGTAATACAATATTTCAGGTACAACTTCAGCCGGCAAGACCTCATTCGTGATGGTAACAACAGCTTTAGCAGCAGGGCTGGACAGCGTACTATCCCGATGGTGCTCGACTGGGCGGACTGGGCCATCAGGAAGGATGGTCTTGCCTGCCGCCATCGAATGGCAGTGGGCCGTCAGCAAAACCAACAGCGTCCGCCTGTGCCAGCGCCAACAGCTACTGTGTCGACGACCCACTAGGCAATGGGTACCTATGCAAGTGCTCCGATGGATACACGGGCAATCCCTACCTCACCGGACCTAACGGATGCACAAGTTAGTCTTCTTCTCCTTTAATTTCTTCCCTCTCTTTAATTATTGATCAGATGCACATGAATATCACTACTTTCTTTTTCTTTGAGTTGATGCATATCACTACTTGACCTCTTAGTATTACTAACTTTGGTTGACTGAGAGTGACTTTCAGTAGCTGACAGTCTAGCTAGGCGAGCACAAGCAACTGAGCTAAAGGGTGAAACAGTGGGACCCCACAAATGGAAGACCACTCTGGAGTCGTGTTCTATGGGGAAAAGATCAGTAATATTAAAAAACAATTCAGAGGTCATCAATAAACACAAAATTTCAGAAATTTTAACAAACAAAATTTAAATTTATAAAAGTTTGAAATGATTGCACAAGAAATAGTCTCCAATCATGATTGCATATATAAACAAGACAATTTTCACTCATCAAGGTGGTCGAGAACATAATTTTGTTGGTAAATGTTTATTTCAGCCAATTTCAGACCCTACTGGAAAAGATGAAATGTCCGATATTTTGAGGAAATATTACTGAATAGGTTATTCAAACTACAAGATGACTTTATTTGCAAAAGGATTTTTATCCTGCTACTCAGTTGGCATAGATCACAGCATGTACTGTAACACACAAACGCACAAACACGCACGCACGCACAAAGGTGAGCTACCTAGCTAGTCTTATTCAGCTCGATCGGTACCCTAAGAACCAGATTGAATTATTGAACGGATGTTGTTTTACTTGGTTGAGAAACAACATCTCCTTTTTTTGTGAACCAAGAAATAGCATCTCCTTAATCAGTACTCCCTCTGTTCATATTTACATGTCGTTTGACTTTTTCATCTCAAGTTTGACTGCTCGTCTTATTCAAAAAATTATGCAAAATATCATATTTTTTGTTGTGGCTTGCTTTATTAATATAAGTTCTTCGAGAATGACTTAAATTTAACTATGGTTGCACAAATTTTTTGAATAAGACGAGCAGTCAAACTTGAGATGAAAAAAGTCAAACGACATGTAAATATGAACAGAGGGAGTATATATACTCCGTCCACCTTTAAGCTGTTCACTTTTGATAGTGCAAAGGGATACCCCTTTTCCACTGGCTAATAAAAATAATTGTTTCAGTCACTAACCAATTGTTTGAATGTGTATTCCTCTTATGGCGCAGATATCAACGAGTGTGAACTTCGAAAATCACAGTCTGCAGTTTATGAAAAATTATATCCTTGTGGAAGTAAGAGCAACTGCATTGACACAAATGGTGGTTACAACTGCGTATGTGCACGGTTTCATAAAGGAGATGGCAAAAGTGACCAGGGATGTCGGCCCATAGTTCCAGCGTATGCAACAATGATAGTTGGTGAGATCATATATCAACCCACATCTCATGATAATTTTCTCAAATCCTCAAGAAAACTTAAACCAGAAATCTTTTGAATTTTGCACTTTTTATGGTAGTATCGGACATGAAAGATTTATATTAACACTAGTTTTCTTAAGTTATTGCTCATATTATATTTATTTCGACGTTTTGATTTCCATGCTCATCAGCTCCAAAATATAGGGGTTTTTTAATTAATTAACATATGTGTTGGGCAAATTATACTTTTTTAGTGCGATGATGTTTTTGAGAACTGGCTTAGGTAGATTGACGGCATAGTATCTCAATTGGGACAAATGCTTTAGCATGCAAATGAATGAACGCTCTCTCTTTGTGTGTCTTAATTTGCAGCAACACTAGTCGCCATCGTGCTTCTGGCAGTGCTACTATGGTTCGTCCTCACGGAGCACAAGCGGAGACTGCGAAAAGGCTTCTTCGACAAAAACGGTGGGAAACTCCTGATAGGAGCGGGCATCAACATCTATACGGAACAGCAGTTGGAGAAGATAACAAACAGGTACAGTAAACCCATCGGGAAAGGCAATTTCGGCCATGTCTTCATGGGAAACACCGAAGACAACCAGCAAGTTGCGGTTAAACGCGCCATCATAGAGGATAGCAAGAAAACACAAGTAGGGGGCGAGTTCTTTCACGAGATACTCTTCCAGTTCCAGATGAGGCACACCAACCTGGTTCGTCTTGTCGGGTGCTGCCTAGAGAGAGACGTCCCTATGCTTGTCTTTGAGTTCATCCCCAACGGGAGCCTCTACGACGTCCTCCATGGCGGCGACGTCGGAAAGCGGCACACACTCTCCCTGCTGAAGCGACTTGATATTGCCATTGGCTCCGCAGAAGCTGTCGCCTACATGCACGCGCATGCTGGCCAACACAAACGCATCCATGGGGACGTCAAGTCAGGCAACATACTCCTAGATGAAGACCTAAACCCCAAGGTCTCCGACTTTGGGTCCTCAAAGGTAATGTCGGCGACAACCCGGTACGTTAGGTTCGTGGCAAGTGACATGAACTACGTGGACCCTGTGTACATGAAGACAAACCGCTTCACGGAGAAGAGCGACGTGTACAGCTTCGGCGTCGTGCTCCTGGAGATCATCACTAGGAAGCCAGCTAAGTACGATGGGAGCAATAGCCTTCCCATAGACTTCGTCAAGTTGTACAAGGCGGAGGGCAATGGAAGAAAGATGTACGACGAAGACATGTTGACCGAAGAGGATGCAAAGTCTGGTGTTTACATGGAGTGCCTGGATAGGGTCAGCGAGCTCGCAGTGCGATGTCTCAAGGAAGACGATGAAGAGAGACCTAAAATGTTAGAGGTTGTTGAGGAGCTTAAGCAGGTGAAGAAAAGAGTTTGCGGGGGAGACTCATGCATGCTCTAAGGCAAGCTAGAGCCATCGACTTGATTTACACACGGTGGGAGTACTCTTAACGTTACACATCCATCCATCATCCCCATCATTGGTCTTGGAGTTTCCAGCAGAAAATTACTTATGTTGGATATATGAACTGCGCCTTTATTTGTGAACTAGCTTTACGTCTCTAGGCTTTTATGTTGACAAGTATCTATATCTAGCATGTTTTACGTTAGGAAATGTACCAATTATGCATGTAATTTATGTGTTATTTTATCGCTGCTTGTAATATTATTGTTTCAGAAATGTATAATTATATACTCCCTCCGGTTTAAATTGTTGACGCCATTGACTTTTTTTGTTACGTTTTACCATTCGTTTATTCAAAATATTAGTTCAAACATACAAAGTTATGAGATACATTTTAACTTTCTTTAATAAAACAAATTATAACAAAATATATGATAATTTTTTAAAAATTTTGAACACATAACCCCGTAAACTGTTAAATTATTTACTTAACCTTAGAATTTTAAAGTCAACTCACTTTACACATTTGATCACTATCCTAAACGACTTCTATATATGTACATGGACAATGGTATTTCCACGTGGCTTGTGACATCACCCTTCTTCACCCTTTCTGAGAGTGGGTGCAACCTATCCTCCTCAACCAAGAGTTACGTCACTGTCAATCGGGCCCTTGCGGAGGAATACCATGAAGATGGCACGGACCGTGGCATGCACGCCAGCTGACAATATGAGTAAGGATGCAGGATTGTTGACTAACAACACTGAGCAGATGGTGGAGGATCGGACGCCCTAGAGAAGCAACAACCGGAGGTGAGCAGTGGCTAGGAGAAGAACGGTGACATGGCACAAAGAGGGAGAAGAAGGGTGATGTGGCAGGCGACATGGCAATACCATTGTCCATGCATGTAAAAATAGTTTTGGTTAGTAGCTAAAAGTGCAAAGTGAGTTGGTTTTGAGAATCCTGGATTTTAAGTAAATGTTTATTAGTTTAGGGGTTAGTGGACTCAGGCCATAATTAGGTTTTTTTTTTTTGAGAGGGCATAATTAGGTGGAGTGAGGTCGACTTTTCCTTTTCTTTTCTTCTTTTATATATATATATATATATATATATATATTTTATTAAGGGAAAGTTTCCAACGCTCCCAGCCCTCGCGCCGGCCTGCGTGCAGGATCGAGTTCGCCTCAGCCCAAACTAAATCCCGAACGGGGGCCCATCCGCCGCCCCCTTCTCCCACGACCCCACCCTGCCGGCCGGCTGCCGCCACCTCTCCTGCAGCCCTCAGCTGGTAGTGGAACCAACAGCTCCGCCGCGCGAGCGGAACCCCAGCGACCGGGTGAGGAGGGAAGAAGATGACGGCGCTGGAGAACGAACCCGATGCTGCGGTGGATCCCGAGAAAGGCGCCGCGGGGAAGCAACAGGCTGCGGAGGAGTCGTTCTTCGTGAGCCTCTTCAGGGAGAAAGTGGTGGTGAGTGGGACTCGACTCAATCCCCTTTCCTCGCCTTGCGTCCTTGATTCCATAGTCGTTACCGAGCCCTCCTTGCTTTGCCCTGGACCAGAGTTGATTGATTGATGACACTGTCGTTCACTCAGTTCCTGTTGTTTTCTGATGTTGCTTACGGCTCCTGGCGTACTACTATCTGCGAATTAGGATTACGCGCGGGTGTCTGGTCTAAATTGACTGTATAAAACCGCTCAGAAGTTTTGGGCAGTCGGTTCAGTTTCACATTTTCATCTATTTGGAAATTAGAAACACCCTTTGTTTTCTGTTTGCTACTACCACATCATTCGTGCGAAATTAGCTACCTGACAGGTCTGAATGTTTATGCGCAAACAGAAAACAAAACTGGTTGAAGTGGATTACTTAAAACAACAACAAAGGGTTCTGCTGACCTAAACACATAGTGCTGAACTCAACCGCTGTCAAGTTTGAGTTTTTCCAGATAGATCAGCACAATGTGATGCCATTAGCATGTCTCTAAGTTGATTTGAAGGTTTGCTGCACATTATTATGGTGTGGTGAGTATAAATAGACACTCCATACGTTATCCATGCACCATTGTGGAAAGTTAAATATCTGATTTTTCTTCAAGTTGATGTAATTTGCTAACATCGCCTGATTTGTGTTGTTATTCTTTTATCAACCACTCATGGTAAAACAAAGCTGGGTATTGAGAAGCTGTTGCTTGTGTTCCATTGAAATTTACTGTGCAATGTGTTCAGATCCAGCAAGTTTGAGCCTCTATTGGGATCCTACCTTTTGTTTTTCTGTTTGCGATGACATGATACGGTGACCTGACAAGTTGGAATGTTTATGTGTAAACAAAATATGTTTGGTGTTGTTTTACCACGTATCTTTTCACCAGGAACCTAAACTGATTGAACTTAATCAGTAACAATACCCTATGTTCAGCTTTAATTTGTGCTGATCAACACTATGCAATGCCCTAGTGTGTTGTATTTTGAAATGGTTACTTGAAGGCTACCTGCACATAATTATTCGCCTGTTCTGTGGATAAGTGAATAAAATACACTGTGTTTATCTATGTCTCCTGCTTTTTTTAATGAAATGTTAGGTATCTACTGTTAAGTAAGTTGACTGTGCTACTATAATACTCCCTCCGTTTTTTATTATATGACGCCGTTGACTTTTTTCGTTACTTTGATCATTCGTCTTATCTATAAATATTTAGGTAAATAGCTAAGTGTATAAGTTAATCTTAAAGTGCTTTTGATGATGAATTTAATGATATTTATTTCACATTTGAAAAGTAATTATTTAAATCTATATTGTTGGTCAAAGTTCAACTAAAAAGTCAACGGCGTCATATAATTAAAAACGGAGGGAGTATAAACTAAACCAGATGGCCTGCTTATTTAGTGTAACTAAATGGTTCAAGTGGATGGTTGTTGAACTATGGATACCACTCTTATTTACCTCCGAGTACAAGAAACATATGGTTCAATCGGTCATGATGAACGTCTTTCTTACCCATCCAAAGTTCTGAGAAGATCATGTTGATAAAAAGGCCGCTACTAACACTAATTTGCGGCTGCTGTTTGGACAATACTCCTCACATAGCTCTTATATTTCTGCGTGCATCAGAACCAGGCTGTGTTTGTCACAAGTGCATCCTAATTGCTTTGCCTTATTATATTTCTGCGTGCTGCTAATAGTTATTTTTCTGACCTCTCAATCATTGTACCTGAGAAATAGAGTATCTTTATTTTATTGATTCAAGGCTTTCCATTGTCCCCTTCTAATCATTTCCAGATTCGAGAATATGTTGCTCCCTCTTGCTGCAACCTATAACCATGTGCATTCATATGATTAACTATTAACATCACATCAATTATTAAGTGTCCTTTTTTTTTCTTTTGCAAACAAGAGCCTGCAACCTATAACCATGTGCATTCATATGATTAACTATTAACATCACATCAATTATTAAGTGTCCTTTTTTTTCTTTTGCAAACAAGAGCTACAGTAGTGTCCATTTATTCTACCTACTAATCTTTCGGGCTCACTCTTTTTCTCTGTTGTGCAGTGCGCTTACGGCATGATGATTATTCTACTTATGTCTATCGTCATTTTGGCGATGTTGATCATTCAGTACACTGAAGAGAGGGATCGGTGCCGGTGCCAGACATAGCAATCGTGTTGCTGACACCCAAGACCAAGAACATGTATATTCAGCTCCATGATATGTAGTAGTAGTAGAATGAAGTATTGTACTGGTTTGGTACGTATGGTATCTGCACTTTAGGTTCTTTTAATTTTGTATCAGCCAGGCACTAGATGGGCGTGCATGTGACATTGAGTGTACCTGAATTTGGCTTGCATCTATAAAAGAAGCTTGCTATATTTGTATGCTTTGTGTTCCATTCCACTCGCATGTTCTGTTTTGTGCATGCTCTCTGCCTACATTATGTTGGTTATTTGGCGCTTGTGCTCCACTTGCTCGTCAGTTAGCGTTTTATGGACTTTTCGGCCACATTCTATATATATGTGTTTCTACTCTATTTAAGACATTACACCATTTGTGTTTTAGGAATTTGTTTTTTCGTTTGGTGTGTGAATGTTTGTTCTTTGTTTTATAGACGGGAGAAAATATTTTAGAAGAGGAGGGATCCTGGATGGCTAATGAGCCAGCTCTTAATTTACTGATGAGGTTTTCATAATATCAAAACATTGGTCCTATAAGTTTGTACGATTACAGTCTACAGAGCCCCGCCTTGAACCTTTTTCGTTTCTGTTACTTAGGCTGATTATATATGAGAAAGATTTCACAGAAGATGGGCTCTATGGCCAGTAAGATAAATAATCGAGTAAACCCTGCAAGCGCTCAAGTGGTTCCAAATTAAACCCTTATCCCAGGTATCGTACACAACATACAAATTTGCACTTTAACGCATGCCTTGTCTATAGAACACTCCAGTGCTCAAGTAAATCCTACCCAGCCTGGTAAACACATTATGAACCTGATGTAAATTTAAACACTCTATATACTTCACATAAGCATCTCCGATCCCTTTAAGCACTCCATTGTACATGCCTGAAGCAGCTTAGAAAAATACATCTTGCTTTGTAACGAATTAACGTTGCTCGGCGCCGGTGTATTCTAATTTGTCGGAGCTGGCTGAGGGTCCCACTCACATTGGAATTCTTCCTTGGTTTCTCCTCATGATAACATCTCCTTGTTTCTCGTCGAACAGATCGAAGCCCCCAAACCATATAAATTTGTCGGATGGAAAGGAAGCGCAGGGCAAGCATCAAGCAATGGACCCTGTCGGAGACGACTGGCGTGCCCAGCTGCAGCCAATGGAGCGCAGCAGGGTCATCACCCAAAATGTACACACAACACACCCAGGCCCCTTCTTCCTTCTCCAGTCCCATATGCATTTCTGCTTTGCCTTCATATGGTTTTCATCTCTTTCCTCCGAGGATTCCTTTCGAATTTGTACGTCTACTGAATTTTCTGTTCATCGACCAATCCTTTCTGATACAAATGCTCATCGGGTAGTCATCATATGCAGTCCCTGCGGTTTCACGTAAATCACGGTCCTAGCTAGATTGTACTACAAAGTATAATTTATTCGTTTGTATGAGATGCCAAAACATTCATGAGATGCGAAACGAAATATTGCATTCACGTATGTTTTACTAGTTGAGCTGAGACAATTCATGCTCTCAATCGATCAAAATAATGTCCCTCTCTCCTCTACTGATTGGATCATGCATGCATATGGCGGCCTGATTATCTTACATGTCAATTTCAATTTCTGTCTGATGTCTTTGGGCGACTTTGAATGGTCCGGTTGGCCATAACGGATTGCCTGAATTTTTATTAGAATATTATCTCTTAACATGTCACATCTTCCATTATATGCGTAGAAAGGAGACCTTGAGAAAATATCTGCCTGTATCAGTACTAGAGGGATTGAATCTGAGTCAGCTTCGAGATATGGCTGCACGATTTGAAGAGAAGATCTATACCACAGCTACAGACAAGGTACACTTAGCTTGCCTTGTATATATATTCAACAGGGAGCCGCAATATTGAAGTTGATTTAGCTGATCAGTATAGAAAAGAATGACATGTGAATTAGCAATACGTTATGGATCAAATTTTAATTGCTTCAACTTTTTTCATATAATTATCTGTACAATTAATAGCTAATATTTCCTTATATAGTTTACACATGTTAGCACAAGCCACGGAACAAGGCACGGAGGGCTCAGTTTTCTATTGTGAACTCATGAGTCCTCAGTACATTATTCTAATTTATCTTTATATTAATAACATATATGGGCATGTATCTAACATTGCTATAAGTCTGAAGAAAATTTTCTATTAGAAAGGATGTAGTTAGCTCAAATGGTAGACAATTATTTATTTTAGACCAGAACTCTTCTCTCTTAGTATAAAAAAGAAGATATTTTCGATGATAAACCATACACATAAAAATTTGTACCGTTACAAAACCACAACTGAAATCCCTTTTTCTTTTCTGTTACTTAGCGTGATTATTTCCGTAAGATTTCTCTGAAAGTGCTCTCTCTGGAGAGTCTGACAAGTACCCACCAAAACCATGGAAGCGTTCAAGCAATTTCAAAGCAAAATCATTCTAGCCCAGGTATCGTACACAGAATACCCTTTCTATGTATTAGCTTCCAAAATACTACTCAACCGCGTGCCAATAAGATACTTACGGTGCAGTGCCCAGTTTATTTGGCATTCTGGCCATGTTTCTGAGTGTCCAGGTTCATAGAATGTTCTATGAATCTGGACAGAGGTGTTGTCCAGATTCATAGAATGTTCAATGAACCTGGTATATGGCCAGGATGCCAATTATTCTGGGACAGAGGGAGTATATTTGAGTTAAAGCAGACATGGGCCCTCTCAAGTTCTTCCTCAATAGTTTTGGTGCTATCAGTGTCCTCAGAGAAGCCGATTGGGTTCAAAAGTCAATTGCTTAGTTTTTAATTTCTTCTGCATACATGTTTTTTTTTTTTTTGCGGGTTGCATACTTGCTTTTTTAGCGTAAGGGAATGCAGAAGCTCTATCATGTCTTACTTTTATCTATAACAAGCAGCTTTGAGAGCTTCTACGTGCTTGCAACAATTTTACAGAAAGTATTCCTCGTTTTAATGTACACATTTGTTTATTCTGAAACAGCACCTGGACTTCCTCCAGAAGGCACCAATCCAGCACATGCATCATCTATCCGTCTGATGTCTCAGAAACAGACCGAGCAACAGAATACGGATTCATTTCTACAAGCATCTTCTTTCTCCAAACTTTATCAGAGTTTGCCTAGTGTTAGCCAGACATCCATGATGCAGAATATGCCAAGCATGTCACAAAACGCTACGACCAAAGGCTTAGCACAAGGTCCACAAGATATTAGTGATCCATAAAGGCAACTGGAACAACAACATCAACAACAATGGCAGAGAGCGGAAACATTGATGAAGTTGCAGCAGAAATTACTTATGCAACAGGTGGCTTCCAGAGTCTCACAGAATCATGATTGTCGTACCAAAGAGATGCCTCAAGCAAGTCTACCGAGTTTTGGCACATGTGAACAGTCCATTGGTGCGGCTGTCGCCCAGCACGTACCGGTAACTCAAGCAACAAACTTTAGTGTTCCAACAATACAACAAAATTTTGCAAACGAGCCACAGGCTGGACCCAATTTGGAGACTGCTCAAGGAAACAATTATAGCTCTGTGCAGAAAGGTTCAGTGAGTGATTTTTTGCAGCAGGGAAACACAGGGCTCGTGCAGGGTGCAATGACTCCACAACAGCAGTCCAGTGTTAACATATTATCTCACAACTGGACGAGAAGGATGCAGCCCAATGCCAATTGCATACAATTAGCAAATGAAAGCACATTGCAGCATCGAAAGGAGCAACAGGAATTGATCCAGCAAATGAAAAGTCAGCTTGCCCAACAACACAAATTACAGATACAGAAGCAATCTACAAATGATGTCGACGAGCCAAAGGTTGTACAAGAAGCTGCAATGAACTTCGGAAGTTGTCAACTTCCGGTCCCAGGCACATTCCCAATTTTTGCGCGAGTACTACGAGCATCGTCCCCTCGGAATTCTCAGAATTCTACTATGTTCGATCGACAGAGTCTCTCACCATCTCAGCACAAGACCGCGAACCAAATGCTTTTAGATGTCGAACCGGTTGATCCATCTCCACTTGTTGCCCCGTCTCCTATACCAGTGGACTTAGATAAATCACGCTCCATTTTATCCTCGCATACTCCTGATGTACTTGCACCTCACTACATGGACACACATTTTAGTGTTCCAACAATACAACAAAATTTTGCAAACGAGCCGCAGGATGGCCCCATTCTGGATACTGCTCAAGGAAATAATTTTAGCTCTGTGCAGCAAGGTTCAGTGCGTGATGTTTTGCAGCAGGGAAGCACTAGGACCATGCAAGGTGCAATGAGTTCACAACAGCAATCCAGTCGTAACATATTATCTCACAACTCGATGCACTCCATTGCCAATTCCAATGCAATCACATTACAGCAGACAACGCGACAACAACAGCTGGAGCTAATGAAACGCCAGCAGCAGCTAATTCTACGCCAGAGGCAACTGCAATTGGTTCAAAGACAGGCCGCACTTCAACCGCAAGCACTGAGGCAGAAGCAAGAACAGGTACCAATTACACAGAAGCTCCAACAAGTATCCGCACAAATTTCTCGCAATTCTTCTCAGGTTGATCAACAGAGTTTGTTTCATCTCAAGGCCACGAGCTCATTGCATTCAGAGAACTCCCCAGCTGTTCCATCTCCATCCCCACTTGTTGCTCAATCTCCTGTACCACTCGACTCGGATAAATCACTCTCCTTTTTGTCATCAGTAACAAATACTGGGCAGGCTGGTCAACAGAATGCATTGCTTTTACCCCAAACGCTATCAGTTGTCGTCAAAGCACCAGGTTCAGGTGCCTATGATTTGCCTTTGCTAGCAGAATTCAAAAGTGCTGATGGAAGTCAGGGTAAAGTGCACTCTCATTATCTCAAGTCAAGTGCAGATGAAAGACCCCTGGATCGCTTGCTCAAAAAGGTAAGTTACTTGCCAACTTCATATTTAACTGTATCTCCTTTTTTTTTTCTGGTCGAATAATCTTAATGAAGCCTGTCTTTAATTACATGATATTGTGAACCAAAATTTTCACTGCCCTCTTCAGTATCCACCTAATGCCTGGCTTTAGTTTAGCATGAACAGCTAAATAGTTCGTGGATAGATTATTGAACAAAGGAAACCATTTCATATTCTTTGCCTTTTAGAAACGAAGCCTTTGGTTACCTTTCGCACCAATTATATTAATTGTTCCCATTTTCCATTATGCACCAGAGCTAGCGTAGTATCAATTCGTGCTGCCTATTAATCTTTTGCCATCATTTGTGGGTATCTTTCGTGCAGCACATTTACCTCACTGTCAAACTGCTGGCTGCATCCCTCGTCGTTGGGGCGTTGTTGCTCGTTGCTTACAATGAATGGAGCCACCAATGCCGGGCTTAGAGATCCTTAACGTGTGAGTGAGTTGTGTGCCCATGTTACATTTCGGCTTTGTGTGGTACGCTATGTGCATGTTTAATATCTCTCAATGCCAACAACTAATAAAATTTCTAATAATCTTGGTTCGTGGAATGCTTTGAAAACCTGTTGGAAAATGTAATCTCTGCAAAAGACCGCATTTCCGCAAAAACTAATCCTTGCGGCTTTATTCTTACTTTTTCAATGCATCTACTAATCCCCTTATGGTAGGTTATTGCTAATATGTACTTTATGTACCCACCCCTTTACTTGTTTACTTCAGATGAATAAATTGAGTATGACTTCGTCAACAATGAAGAGGAAGAACAAGAAGACTAGGTTACAACCGCACCTAGGTTTCTTGTAGGCAATGTGTTACTATCGCATTGGGCACGTTTGTTTGGCTGGCTGACGCTTGGGCCAGGCCCGCGGCATGCAGGTTCGGATGATTGGTTGCTTACACAAGTGTCTGGGCCTGGCTACCGGGATGCAAAAGCCAGCCCACTGCTTGGCTCTGCAGAAACGAATTTCGTTTTGCATTTCTGGCGGGCCTGGCTCGGGGGATGCTGTTGTTTTCTTCTGTCGGGATGCTGTTGTTTTCTTCTGCACCATATCTAAACCAATAAAGAACCAGTTTGGATACATATCAGTTTTACCCTACCAGATTACACCCACTTGTAGATCCACCATTGATCTAAATCAAATCTTTTTTAAAAACCGTCCGATCCTGCCAGGCTAGGTGGGGCCAATCGGAAAGGGGACAAAGGGACGGGACAAATGTCCTATCGCAGTAGAAAAAACGGGAATCGTCATCCCCCACCTCTGTTTTTTTTCACCGTGACCAAAGCGAGCCACCCTTATGTCCCCTTGGTTTCTATACCCGACCCCGCATGCCGTGATTTACGCATGTATTATTGCCTTCCCTAAGATCCGGCCTCTGACGACGTTGCCTTCCCTAATTTCTCTTTCCATCCCTCTTCTCTAGATCACGGTAGAGGCGATCGCCTTATTTTTGTTTCTTCCATTCCTCTGGATCCTAGAAGTGGCGATCCTTGCACCGCCACCTTGCTCGGAGAGGCAATCGCTGGCACGTCGAGCGGCCGACCCCCCCCCCCCCCCCCCCCAATCATCATTCGTTTCCAACGTTGCGGCCTGCGCCCCTAATCTCCGCCGCCTGGCGCCCACTTCCACGAGCCGCCCGTTCCTCGATCTGCACTGGATCGCGCCCACCATGACGACCGCCCGCGAGCTAATCCGTGGCGGAGACCGGATTCACCGTGACCCACGTTGGCGACACCCATAGGAGCGTGTTGCGGCAACACCATGGCAGCAAGATTTGTGGCGGCATCTAGCATCTCCATGCTGAGGTCCACGGTGAGCTGCTATTCTTTTGATCGCCGAGCTGAACGTCCTCCTCATCCGGCAACCTGGTTCCTGCAACGACCTCCACGATCTGGTATACCTCGTTCGAGCTCTAGGTCAGTTGTCTGGCCGCATGGATCGTAACGTTAATCTACAAGACAGCGATTTCTGGGTTTATGGCTTTACGCTTGCGGCAAATAGAATGATCTCGACGCCCAGCTCGATTTGCAGCAATCCGTAATCTGGCCTGTCAAGCTTGCGGCAGTCCCGTTAGACTGACAATAGGTTTCCTGTCAGTTGTATGGATCCTTCGTAGGAAATTTTTTTACCGATGGTAAGTTGTGTGCGTTGTTCACATCATTTGCCCTCATTTTTTTTCTCTGCTTAGAACATTTGATCCGTGTGTATTTTTAACAGATTTATGGATATAATTATGATCTGTAGCCAACTAGCAATCCTCGTGGTGATCCTCAATCCAGCTGGACGTCGTCCTCATTGGCCTCGCTTGTACTGATCCCGCATAAAAAACTTTATATAAGCTGATCAGACTATATCTTAATGCTTGAGATAGTGTAACATTTTTTTCAGATTACTCTATCTTCTTATTTGCGGAATAACGGTTCATCCTATCTGTAGCTTTTTAGATAATGTATGCCAAGCACCGGGAATGATTATTGGAGTTGCAGCCAGCACGCGCTCCGGCGCAAGGCAACCCTCACGGATCCGGCAGCCGAGGTTGGACAGATTTCTTCTTCATTGGTGAGTACCAAAACCGTGATATTTCTTTGTGTATGGTTGGATTTCTTTACCGATTGAGACAACTTGTTTGCATTTTTTTGAGGAGGTCTCACGAACATAAGCTGATTGGCGTATCAAATAATGTAGCATTTGCGAATTCAAAGGCACCCATCCATCCATGTGTGGTGCGAGGGAAGTCGTGAATGAAGTAAGCAACTCTCTTAATCTTCAAATGCTATGATAGTCGACCTAAGATTTCACTAAAAATGATTATATTACTATTATTTATCAATGTTTCGAGCTTGCTGGTTAGTTTGCATGACAACAAAATCCTTGGAGAAAATATTTGGTCCAATAGTAAAGGAGCTTGAAAAAAAATGCTATCTTCCATATACTACAACTTCATTGGTAGTTTTGTCTCTGCTGTTTGGTGGCTTTCTCTGTTGGTGCCGCAGTTAACCAGGAGTGGACGAGGAATGGTGTAAAGATCATGTTAAATAATAGGATTTTTTGTTTGTGTGGTGACACTAAATATTATGGATGATGTCACAATAATTGGACGCATCTATAGTGTTTGATTTGAACTGTAAATTAGAGATAAGAAATTACGTAGCACAACTCATCTTGGTTATTGCCCACCATTGGTTTTATGTTGTTCAGTTACTCTAATGCTATTCTATGCACACGACCTGAGTTTGCCGTTAGATTTCTGCCCTTGGTGTTTAGTTATTGATTTGAGGATTTGTTTTCCTCACTATTATGGTTTTTTTTTTTCCCTTGGGCTTTCCTCTGAAATGTATGTTTGAAATTTTGGCTGCCACTTCTGGTAATCTCTCTTTTTCCTCTTTCCAAATATGGCAGGAAAGAACTTTCATAACACCTGCATTTATTTTGATATAGCTCATATATCGTATCAAGTTAGTGCAATCGCTACATGTACACTATGGGTTAAAATGTGATTTTTCTCATTTGTTGTACTAGGTCAAAGTGCAGTCTGTAAAGCAAAATTCTTGTTCTATGTTGACTGAAAAGTATGTTACTAAGCTCCACTGCTTGGTTAAGCTATTAAGCTAATTTTCTGTCTCGATTTTACATGTTTCACTAATATAAAGCCCAACACTTTTTTGTTGTTGTTTTACGTTTTGAAATTTGCAGGTTGCTCCATCCTTTTCTTTAACGATAACAGCAAATGCAGGTTTCTGCTTTGAGATGACCTACTCATCGGAAAAAAAAAACTCTTGATAGTTAAAGGTGTGTGCTTCTCTCCATACTTTTGTTCTGTTTTTGTTTCAGTTATATAGTCTATCATTTTTCATTGAATTGTTGTAGAATAACTGGCAGACTGGCAGGATCGAACGGCTTTGAAGAGGGGTTTGATTTAGACCAAGGATAGATCTACATGTGGGTGTAACCAGACAGGGTGAAACGTCTATTGTACCCAAATGGTTTTTTATTGGTTTAGATTAGATATATATTGAAATCAAAATAAAAAATATTTTATGGTGAAATTAAAACATGTCCATCTGCTCCTAGCTTTTATGGTTCTATTTGTGTAGGCTTTCTTTCAATTCTATTTTTTGCTTATGTAAAAGAGTGATATTTGTTTTCTTACCCGAAAGGTAATGAATTAATGAGTGAATGAATAATATGTCTAATATCGTTTGATCCTTTACGACACGTGCGTGGCGCACGTGCATTGGTACTAGTATGTATAAGAACTCTAGTAATCTTTGTAAGACTGTCTGATAGTACCTTTTATGAGAATGTATGATTATGCTATTTTCTGGAGTGTGGATTTATGGAGATATGGGTTCGTTATACACGATAGCACTAACTCGTACACAGCTGGTGCATCTTCTTCAAAATGTAAAACTCACATCTCCCCACTTTCTCTGATGTAATCCAAAACCTCACTCTCCTTTGACCATAAAAAAGGATCTTGGTTAGCATATGTGCTCTATGTCGTTAATGCTAGTCACTAGTTACCGCCAAACAAAGATATCTATGTCTATTTTCCCCAAAGACTTATCTCTAGTTAGTTGTGATTAGTTCTTTTCATGAAAAACTATTTGCTCTTGGTTTTTTGCAAAAAGGAAGAAAAAACGATTTGTTCTTGGTAGTATATGAACACAACATCCAAGATGGCTGATGAGTAACGAGACAGCTTCAATATTACTGCGACCTAATGGTGAAATTGTTGATCAAGGGGACTGGCCGGCACGAATCTGTTCGTGTGGGCGTAGTTTGTAACAAAAATGACTTTCCTTCTTAATACCATGATACGCATCCTGCGTATTCGAGAAAAAAAAATGGTGAAATTGTGGTATATTTTTTGCGAATGTACGGATGCTCCTTTTTAGCTGCTTAGTGTTTGACTTGTAAGGTTCGAATATTGCATTCAGCTTTCAGATTCTTCAGATATAACTAAAAAGCTCTTTGATTTTTTTCTTGGTTTATAGGGAATGACAAAGCTCGAGTTCGTTGGACCCAACACCCAAGTGCCGCAGGCCCAAGGCCCTCTTTATCTAATGGTACTGGCCCACCCGCCGCCTCTCGTCCCACAAGCCCAGCCCACCCCGACGGCCGCCGCAACATCTCCTTCCACCGTCGCGGCCGCCGCCATCCCGCTCCAGAGGACTCGCCTCACCTCGACTTGTATCAGCCTCCATCAGTTTGGGAGTCGTCGGACCGATACGCCGGCGACGCGCCACCGTCTCTTCCTGCAGCGAGGTTGGCGGGGGCAAGATGACGGTGTGGGAACCCGACTCCGATCCGAAGGACCTCAAGGAAGACGCCGCCGGGAAGGAAAAGAAGGCGGCGGCGGCCGGGGCTTCCGTCGGGGACGGGGACCGCAAGTTTGTGAGTGGGGTTTATGCCCTTTCCTGGCTTTCTTAATTTTACCGCTATTTGTCAAGGCATGCTTTGCCTTGCGGAGCGCCATGATTGATTGATCCATCGGATGCTGCTGCTCAGTTCGTTCTGTGATTATCTTATCGTTGGCCACTATACTAATAGTATATTTAGTGAAGCATGGAATTGGGATGCTGGTATTCCTGTTGAATGGCGATCGACTATGCAAACTGTGCTCCAACTAATCTGCAATCTATGTTTAATCTGCAATCTATGTTTAAATCCAAAAGAAAAAAACAATGATAGATATGATGATCGCTGGCCATTTATGTTTAATGCCATCATTAATGGACTCGACTTAAGAGAAATTGATCTCACTGGTCGACAGTTCACATGGGCAAACAATATGCCAATACCTACCTTTGAAAAACTTGACCGTGTGCTGGTTAGCACTGAATGGGAACTCAAGTTTCCAAAGGCAACTGTTGAAGCCCTCACAAGAGAAATCTCGGATCATACACCGCTACTTTTGGACACAGGAGATCCTATCCCAAGTTCGAAACAACATTTGTTCAAATTTGAACTCGGTTGGCTGATTAGGGATGGATTTCATAGTCTAGTAGCTGAGGTATGGAGAAAAGAAAATAGAGGATCGACACCACTTGAAAAATGGCAAAACAAAATAAGAAGGCTTCGACAGTATTTAAGAGGCTGGGCCAAGCATACTAGCGGATCCTTTAGAAAAGAAAAACAAGAAATAATTCACATGGTTGATCAGCTGGATAAAAAAGCCGAGACAACATTGTTGCAACCTCATGAGGTTAATCTAAAACATTGTTTAAAAGAAAGGCTAGTCCAGTTGCTAAGAGAAGAAGAAATCAAGTGGTACCAGAGATCCAAAACTGAACAATTATTAAAAGGTGATAGTAATACGAAGTATTTCCAACTGGTAGCAAATGGTAAACATAGAAAAACTCGAATTTTTCAATTGGAGGATGGAAGTCAGGTCATTAGAGGTGAAGAGGAATTGAAATCTTACATTACATCATACTATCAAGGATTATTTGGTCCTTCTGATAGTGAGGATTTTTCTCTACAAGAACATCACCGTAATGACATAACTCAAGTCTCTACGGAGGAAAATGAGAAACTGACAGCCATCTTTACAGAAGAAGAGGTTAAAGAAGCGGTTTTTCAAATGAAACACAATAAAGCACCAGGCCCCGATGGATTTCCCGCTGAGTTTTATCAGGTATTTTGGGATCTAATCAAAGAGGACTTGATGGCTTTATTTAAGGAGTTTCATAATGGAACTTTACCGCTCCATAGTCTAAATTTTGGAATTATAACACTGCTACCAAAACAAAAGGAAGCGACTCATATTAAACAATTCCGCCCTATCTGCCTACTTAATGTGAGTTTCAAAATTTTCACTAAAGTAGGTTTAAACAGGTTAACTGGAATTGCTGACAACTTGATAAAACCATCACAGACGGCATTTATGCCAGGGAGAAATATAATGGAGGGAGTAGTAATTCTTCATGAAACTATACATGAGCTGCATAGAAAGAATCTTAATGGGGTAATACTGAAGCTAGACTTTGAGAAGGCATATGATAAGGTTAAATGGCCCTTTTTGCAACAAACATTAAGAATGAAAGGTTTTTCAGAAAAGTGGTGTCAATGGGTTGAACAATTTGTGTCCAAAGGGAGTGTTGGAATTAAAGTGAATGATGATATTGGTCGATATTTCCAAACCAAGAAAGGATTAAGGCAAGGTGATCCCTTATCGCCAATCCTTTTTAACTTGGTGGCAGATATGTTGGCAATTTTGATATCCAGAGCCAAAGAGGACGGACAAATAAATGGCTTGGTCCCTCACTTAGTAGATGGAGGTCTCTCTATTTTACAATACGCAGATGATACGATTATTTTTATGGAACATAATCTAGAACAAGCCACGAATATGAAATTGTTGTTATGTGCTTTTGAACAATTGTCTGGCTTGAAGATAAATTTCCATAAAAGCGAATTATTCTGTTATGGTGAGGCAAAAAACCATGAAAATGAATATACACAATTGTTTGGTTGTGATATGGGAGAATACCCATTTAGATACCTCGGGATACCAATGCATCATAGAAAGATTAGTAAAAGGATTGGAAAATCATTGAGGACAAGTTTGACAAAAAATTAAATAGTTGGAAAGGAAAACATCTATCTTATGGAGGGAGACTAGTTTTGATTAACTCAGTTTTAAGTAGTCTTGCTTTATTTATGATATCCTTTTTTGAAGTACCAAGAGAAGTCCTTAAAAAATTGGATTATTACAGATCCAGATTCTTTTGGCAAGGGGATGGTCATAAAAAGAAATATAGACTTACAAAATGGAGTATACTTTGTCATCCTAAGGAACAGAGAGGTCTAGGCATTTTAGATCTCGATGTACAGAATAGATGTTTACTTAGTAAATGGTTGTTTAAGTTGATAAACGAGGAGGGAAAATGGCAACAAGTGATTATAAATAAGTATTTAGGGGATAAAACTTTAACTCAAGTGCAAAGAAAACCAGGTGATTCCCAATTCTGGAGTGGGCTAATGAGTGTCAAAGATGAATTCCTTAGCTTCGGTAGCTTTGTGTTAAAAAGGGGTACTCAAGTGAGGTTTTGGGAGGATAAATGGTTAGGAAACAACACTTTAAGAGAGCAATATCCCCTATTGTATAATATTGTTAGGAGGAGAAATGATACAGTAGCTACAGTCTTAAGCTCTAATCCTTTAAACATCTCTTTTAGGAGATCTCTAGTAGGACAAAAACTTATAGACTGGAACCAGCTTGTCTTAAGAATTGTGAATGTGCATTTAACTGATGAGGACGATATTTTTAGATGGTCTCTTGTGTCGAGTGGAATCTTTTCTACTCAATCGATGTACAATGCAATTCTTGAACATAGTACACTTGCTATTAATAAATATTTGTGGAAGCTGAAAGTGCCTCTTAAGATAAAGATTTTTTTATGGTTCTTACATAAGGAAGTAACTCTAACCAAAGACAATTTAGTTAGAAGAAACTGGCATGGAAATGAAAAGTGTTGTTATTGTAGTGAAAATGAAACTATACAACATCTCTTTTTCGATTGCTGGTTTGCTAAGTTTATTTGGAGAATTGTAGAGATTACTTTTGGTTTTAAAGCACCTGTTAGTATCTCAAATATGTTTGATGGATGGATACATAATTTTGATAAGAGTATCAAGAATCAAATTTTAGTGGGTGCAGGCGCCATGTGCTGGGCTATATGGTTAAGCCGAAATGATGTGATATTTAACAGAACATTAATTTCTTCTCCTATGCAGGTGATATACAGGGGTACCCACTGGATAAGGACATGGTCACTCTTTCAAAAGGAGGAGAGGCGTCCTCCTATGTTGCATGCATGCCGCCTCGTGGAGGTAGTGACTATGGATATCTTCGCCAAGCACGGATGGAAATTTAGCAATAGGTTGTGCAATGGATGAACTTTTTGTTAAATTCCTGCCATGTGATTGGCTTATTTTTGTGCCGCCATTTGTTTGGCGTGATGGTGTGTGCAATATGTGGTAGACGGAGTCTACTTATATTGAAAAACTGTAATAATGTGGAGGTCAAATACATCACACGATGTAGAGGCCGGGACCTTTTTTATTTGCTTGATGAAATAGAATTTCCCTTTTTCTAAAAAAAAACTAATCTGCAATCCCCATTTTATATTTGAAACCCTCTTTTGCTTGCTGCAGATTATTTTCTTATGCATGAAACACCTACCAAGTATGAATGCTAGTGGCAAATAGAAACATCTCAACTCTCAAGTAGCTGCTCTTGAGTTAGTTGACCATGCTATTGTAAATTACTGAACTTTCCCCTACTCAATGGTTCGATTGGACAAATGGATTGTCAATCGCACCTGTTACACTACTCTTTGTTGTTGCAAGTCAGAGAAGAGTCTCTCCATTCTTTTGATTAATGCTGTCGTGTTGTCTACATAGATGTTGGTGATAAACGGCTTCCTGCTCTGAGTCGCTTTGTTGACCGAAACTTGACTACTAATTACCCTTGTTCTTTATCCAAAAGAAATATTTGTAACAGGTGCATCCCAATAGTCTCACCTTGTAGATGAGTCGCTTTGTTCACAATAGTTATTTGAATTGTCTGATCCCTCAAGCTGTGTACTTGAAACATAGAGTAGTCCTTTTGTTCCAAGAAACTAATCAATCTGAGACCTGTTTGTCCGGAACAATTTACCATTCATGTCAACCTTAAACTGAGTCCCTGTGTGCCAGTGCTAACGTGGTACCAATCTACTCTATCTTCATATCTTTTGTGCTTATGTGGATCTCTGCTGTGCAGATCATTTGTGTAATGGTCTATAGCCGTTGATCATGTTGTACGAAAGAAAAGGAAGTGCCAATGCCAGGTGTAGCTCGAATTTCCTCTTCTGTGGGACGATGTAGCTGAGACCCGAGATGAGCGAAGGATGTGTATATTCGATTCTCTACCATGAAGCGTCCACCAGGAGGTGCCCTGCTAGTGGTTGTAGCAGTAGTAGAAGTATTGGACCAATAGCATGCATAGGGCGTGCCATCTAGTTTGTGTGCTCGCCTGTGATAGTATATCTGAACCTGGCGACCTCTATAGTTGACGCTTGCTATTTATCTCAATGAGTCATTGCAACTATGTTTTTGTACCGTGAATTCAACTTGCTTCTGAGCTGTTTTGCGGATGGTCTTGTCAGCAAGGGAAACCATCTCTGTCTCTATAGTTTGTGTGCTGTTTTCCTGTTAGCTGTTCTTCTGTGCAAGCAGTATTTTGACTCACTTGTGGATCTCTGCTGTGCAGATCATTTGCTTGATGGTTTATATGCTGCTGTTCCTTGGCATAGTTTTCACGCTGATGATCATGATTTACATGGAGAAGCAGAGGCCATGCCGGTGCCAGGTGTAGCTATCGTTTCACCTATCTTCATCGGGACGTCTAACACCCAAGTTGCGTGAAGAATGTGTATAGCCAACTCTGTGCCATGGATCGGCCACCTGGAAGTGCCTTGGTTGTGGTAGTTGTAGAAATATTGGAGCCGTATTATATATGGTGTCTGTGCTCAAGCTAATTTCCTGTGTTCGCCTGGTAAGGCGTGTGATACATGAACCTATCTTACCTCTTTAGTTGAAGCTTGCTATTTCTATTTCTGGTGTGGTTTTTCTGCAGATGGTCTCGTCATGGCCTTGTTACCTAGGAAATATCATGTGTGTTTTTGAAGACTTTATCATCGTATTATAAATATTTCAAACATTTTTTATTGTTTTAAAATATTTTGGGAAAAGGCACCCGAGTTAGATGATGAGAGCTTCACTTTTCTGACGTTATATGACTTTGAAATGCACAAATTTCAGATGAATTTCTTGAACGGTTTTTGCGCGTTGGATTCTGTATTTATGACCCATTGACAAGAAAATCATACATCAGATGTTGCTAAGAATTGACTCTGTTGTGTTACTTTAATGATCAATGGTACTAAAAGGTCGTTTTGTGTTAATGCTGTGAGCCTGTGAACATCTGATAATCAAAGTAAAACAAAGAGACTTTAATCTTGTTTAAAGCTATTACATTTAGCATATCGTACGATCCATGGGAACTCTGTAACGTTTCCAGTTAAAATTCGTATTTCGTACGTGACATTGCCTCGCGGAAGGGCGAAAGGAAAAGAGAGAGAGAGAGATTGAATACAAACCCGTTTGGAAGCAGGTCCCTTTTTAGATTTTCTTGTTAGGAAGCGAATCCGCCCGATGAGGATTCATTTGCAGCTACGTTGGTAGGGTTTGTACCAACAAAAATTAACCATCGCCATATCGTCGTCGTCTACTAGCTGCCGCGACGTCGGCCAGAGCGGTTGCAGCAAGAGATACCCAGGAGCGGCCGGCGGCTGCACAGGCGCCGCCGAGATGGGCCAGAACAAGAAGTCGACAGGTCACGACGGCGAGAGTGACGACCACGGAGTAGGCGAGTACATGGACGATGACGGCGACCGCGACGTTTACGGTGAACACGCCGGCGACACCGACGACGACGCCTGCAGCGGAGAGGGCTACTTTGACTACAACAGTGAAGGTGAAGATGACGAAGTGTGTGAGGAAGACGAGGACGAGGCCGTCAAGGGAAAGTACAGCGTCCTGACCGAGGACGACGTCCGCGCGCAGCAGGCGGCGGACACGGCCAAGGTCGCCGAGGTCCTGTCGATCCCGCCGGGCTTCGCCGCCGTCCTCCTCCGGCACTTCAAGTGGAGGACCGACCAGATTCTGGAAAGCTGGTTCTCGGACGAGCGGCGCGTCCGCGACGCCGTCGGCCTGCCGCCACCGGACGGCGGCGCGCCCGTGCCGACGGCGCTGAACGACGGCGAGCTCGCCTGCGGCATCTGCTTCGGCCGCTTCGCCGCCGGCGGGATGCGGTCAGCGGGCTGCCGCGCCCACTTCTACTGCCACGCGTGCTGGCGCGGGTACCTCCGCGCGGCGGTGGGCGACGGCGTGCGGTGCCTGGCGCTGCGGTGCCCGGAGCCGTCGTGCGCCGCGGCCGTCGTGCGGGAGCTCGTCGACGCGGTGGCGGCCGTGGACGACGATGCCGGTGTCCGGGACCAGTACGCTCGGCTGGCGCTCCGGTCGTACGTGGAGGAGAGCGGCGGCCGGATCAGGTGGTGCCCCGGCCCCGGCTGCACCCGCGCCGTGGAGCTCGGCGCCGACCACGACGCCGACGCCGGCAACGCCGACGTGTTCTGCCACTGCCGGCACGGCTTCTGCTGGCGGTGCGGCGAGGAGTCGCACGACTCGCACCAGCCGGTGTCGTGCGGCACGGTGCTCGCGTGGCTGGAGAAGAACAGCACCGACGGCGACAACGCCAGGTGGGTGCTCACCCACGCCAAGCAATGCCCCCGCTGCCGGCGCCCGATCGAGAAGAATGCATGCACATGACCTGCCCGGCTCCGTGCAACTTCGAGTCCTGCTGGGTCTGCCTCGACCCGTGGAACTACCACAGGAACTGCGCCGGCTTCAGGGACCTGGTGCTGCCGGAGGAGGACGCCGGCGCCGCCGCGGTCGCGTACGGCGAGCGGCGGGCGCCTGACAGGTACCTCTACCACTACGAGCGGTGGGCGGCGAACCAGCTGTCGCTGCAGATGGCGACCACGGACATGGAGCAGCTCGGGCGTTCGGGGCTCGCCGGCATGGCCGCCGCCGTCGGGCAGCCGGACATGGACCTCTCGTTATGACGGCGGCGTACGACCGGATCGTCGCCGGCCGGCGGGTGCTGCAGTGCAGCAGTGGACGTACGCGTACGGCTACTTCCTGGACCCGGAGCGCGACGGCAAGAAGTGGGAGCTGTTCGAGGACCTGCACGACCAGGCCAACTCGCTGCTGGACCGCCTGCACGAGTCCGTGGAGCTGGAGAGGAAGGAGATCTTCGGCAGCGACGGTGAGCCCGCCATTATCGCCGAGCTGTTGGAGTACTACCAGCAGAAGGTCAAAGGCTTCACCAAGGGGGCGATCACCTGCATATGGGCAACCTTGTCAAAGCGTTTGAGACTGATCTGCCGGACTTGAGCCATTGATATTTGCCTAGGTAGTAGTAGCTAGCAAAGTTGTCGCCGATTACATTTGGCTTCACTATGGCCCATCTTAAATTAGTAATTTTTGTAAGTAAGGAAAGAACAGAGAACAAGAATGGATGCGCACTGACTATTCTGTATTGATGTGAGTGCCTTATATAGGCTTTACAGTATACAACGAGCGGTGGAGAGCCAACCGCGGATTACAACAGAATGCATGTGATCGTGAGATCCACAATGTGCGGATCATGAGCTATCGTGTGCTAAACGTGAGCCGTGCGAAACGTTCTGTTGTTGACTGCAGAAGTTCAGGAAAGTTCAGTCTAACAGCCCCCCTCAGCCTGGACTTGGATGAATGTTCAGGCTGCTTCTGAATTCCCTGAACAATGTGTTCTGCAGACCCTTTGTAAATATGTCAGCGAACTGAGATGAAGAAGGCACATGTAGAACTTTCACTTCACCAATGGATACTTTGTCTCTCACAAAGTGCAGGTCAATTTCAATGTGCTTTGTACGTTGATGTTGCACAGGGTTGCTTGCCAAGTATGAAGCACTGACATTATCACAGAAAACAATTGTTGCCTTCTTCGGTGGTCGATGCAGTTCAGATAACAGTTGTCGCACCCAACAACTTTCAGCAACAGCATTGGCGACACCTCTGTACTCAGCCTCGGCACTTGATCTAGAGATTGTGGCTTGTCTCTTTGATGACCATGAAATGAGATTATCACCATAATAAAGGCAGAACCCTGATGTTGATCTTCTAGTGTCGGGGCAACCGGCCCAGTCAGCATCGGAATAAGCTATCAACTCACTATTTGATGATCTTTTGAACTGAAGGCCATAATCTAGAGTACCACGGATATAACGCAGGATTCTTTTGAGCTGATTCATATGGCAGTCTCTTGGATCATGCATAAATAAACAGATTTGCTGGACTGCATAACTGATGTCTGGTCTCGTCAGTGTGAGATATTGCAGAGCTCCGGCCAGGCTTCTATATTCAGTTGGATTTGGAACTGGAATTCCTTGTTGAGCAGACAGTTTGGACTTTGTGTCGATTGGTGTGATGGCAGGATTGCAGTGAAGCATATTTGCTCTTTCAAGAATTTCAGTGGCATATTGCTGCTGGCTGAGAAACAGGCCATGTGGTTTTTGCTGAACTGCAATGCCGAGGAAGTGTTGCAGTGGTCCAAGATCAGACATAGAGAATTCAGATTGCAACCGACTGATGATGGAATGCAGCAAGATGTTGGAGCTAGCTGTCAAGATTATATCATCAACGTACAAGAGCAGATAAGCAGTGCTGTGATTGTTGTGCAAGATGAACAAGGATGAGTCTGCCTTAGATGCATGAAAACCAAGAGAAACCAAAAATCTTGTAAATCTCAGAAACCAAGTTCGAGGTGCTTGCTTGAGCCCATAAAGGGACTTATTCAACTTGCAGACATGATGTGGTTTCAGATCATCAACAAATCCAGAAGGCTGCTGTGCAAAGACAAGTTCAGAGAGATTACCATGCAGGAATGCGTTTTTGACATCAAGTTGGTGTATAGGCCATGATTCTGAAGTGGCAATGCTTAAAACCAATCTGATTGTTGCTGGTTTGATGACTGGGCTGAAGGTTTCGCCATAATCAACACCTTCTTGTTGAGTAAATCCACGGACCACCCACCTAGCTTTGTACCGAGCCAAGCTGCCATCTGAGTTCAGTTTATGCCGAAAGATCCATTTCCCTGATACAACATTGACACCTGCAGGTTTCTCCACAAGAGACCAAGTATTGTTTTTCATCAATGCATGAAATTCTTCTAACATTGCGTTGTGCCAATTTGGGTCTTTGAGAGCGGCTCTGTAGGTGGTTGGGATAGGTGATATTGTGGTCGTTGTTGTGTTGTAGTTGAAGTGCTGTTTGGGTTTGAAAATCCCGCTTTTTGAGCGTGTGTGCATATAGTCCATGGGTGCTTGGATTTGGTGCGTGTATCGTTTAGGTTCGGAATGAGGAGAACTGGTCGTAGAGGAGGCTGTGTTGCTACGTGTGGAGTCATTAGAGCCTGGTGTGGATATTGATGAAGACGCGTAGCGAGACGACCTGCTGGTGGTGTCTGGTGTGTCGCGTGGCATGCGCGGAGTGGGAGATGGAGAGGATTGGCGTGCGGGACTGGCCGGATTTGGTGATGGCCCCCCTGAAGCCGTTGGCTGTGGGACATGCGTCGTGATTGTGGTGGCTGATGCGGGATCGGGTCGCACGCGCGGCGGATCAGGCGGACTGGACCGGTACGAGGTTGTGGTGGCAGATCTGACCGGCACCAGATCCAAGGACGATACTGCGGGAGTTGTTGTGGCGGGGTTGGGAGGTGTGTGTGGTGCAGCTGGCGCAGGTTTGTGCATGGGGAATTGGTTTTCATCAAACACGACATGGCGAGACGTGATAACTTTGCGCGTAGATATGTCTAAGCATCGATAGCCCTTGTGCTCTTGAGAGTAGCCGATGAATATGCAAGGCATGGAGCGTGGAGCAAGTTTGTGCGGTGCTTTGGCGGCAATATTAGGGAAGCACAAGCAACCAAAGATACGTAAGTGCGAATAGGCTGGTGGCTGGCCAAATAAAGCTTGGTATGGTGTGTTGAGTTGCAGTGGTTTGGTTGGGCGACGGTTTAAGAGATAGGTTGCGGTTTGCATGGCTTCTACCCAAAATGTGTAGGCAAGATTGGCTTGGCACAGCAGAGTGCGAGAAACATCATTGATGGTGCGTAACGCACGCTCGGCCTTTCCATTTTGTGGAGAGGTGTAGGGGCAGGATAAACGAAAGAGAGTCCCACGAGAAGTAAAAAATTCACGGAGGCGGGCATTATCAAACTCAGTACCGTTGTCGCATTGGAAGCACTGTATGGACATATGAAATTGCGTGGCAATCATGAGACAAAAATCTCTAATGGATGAATAAGCATCAGACTTAGAACGCAGCGGAATAGTCCACATATAATGAGAATAATCATCCAAAAGAACAATGTAATATTTGAAGCCAGTAAAACTTTCAACGGGCGATGTCCATAGATCACAGTGTATTATTTGAAAAGGAAAAAAAGTAGAGGATTGAGAGGTGGAGAAAGGGAGCCGCACATGCTTCCCTTTCTGACAGGCCTCGCACACAGATGATGATCCTCTTTTATGAGTACAAGGGATAGCAAATCTAGAAAATAAATGCGACAATGATTGGCTACTGGGATGGCCAAGTCGACGATGCCAAATGTCTACGGAGGAAGATGCGGAAAGGGCTGCCAAAGCTGTGATCTTGTTGAAGCCACCGAAAGGATAGAGATCTCCAAGACTATTGGATCTCATTATTTCTTTCCTGCTGAGAAGGTCCTTCACAGAGAAACCATAGGGATCAAATTCAACAGACACAAGGTTATCACGTGTGAATTTGCGCACAGACACAAGATTAGATACGAGGCCAGGGGTATGAAGAACATAGCGAAGTATAAAATTACGAAGTGGTGTGCGAAGGAAGGTGGTGCCAGTGCCAGTGGTGTTAAGGTTTGACCCATCGCCAACAACAACATTAGAAGAATTATGCAGAGAAGAAGGACAATAATTGATCAATTTACCTTGATCCGGAGTCATGTGAGAGGAGGCTCCTGTGTCCATGAACCATTCGGGGGGGAGATTCTGCATGGATGAGGCCTGAAGGGCTTGAATCAAGCTGTTGGTGTCGAAGGTAGATGTACTGCTTGGTGCCGGCATGGTAGAAGGCTGCTGGTACGCCTGAAGTGCCTGCTGCTGGTACGTCGGGGAAGGAGGCCGGTTGCCGAGCACGCCAGGCCCGGTGGCGCCGGTCCACGGCGCACGCCACCCCATGGCCCAGGGCATGGCCCAGGGTGGACAGCCAGCCGGCCACTGCTGGTGCTGGTGAGAAGAGCCGCGGCCGCCGCCGAATCGGCCACGGCCACGACCACGGCCGTTGCGGCCACGGCCGCCGCGCCCGCCGGCGCTGTTGTTGGAGCGATCGAAGGAGGGGTTGGCAGGACGTTCCTGAGGATCCTGGCGCGGGGCGGTGTTGTCAGTAGAGCCCAGCGCCTTGCCGGTGGCCATGAGCGCCGTCTCAGTGGCTTGCTTGATCTCGTCGGCGCGTGCAGCTTCTTCGCGCAGGAGGTAGTCACGGGCGTCGATGAAGGAGGGGAACACAGGCAGCATGGGAAGAAGGGTCTTCAGAACCCCAAATTTGGGGTTGATTCCGCGGACCAGCTGATGGACCAGCGTGCGCTCGGGGACGGGCTGATCGCAATCAGCGAGTGCGTTGGCGAGCTGCTGCAGGCGATGGCAGTATGCATCGGCGGACATCTCACCTTGAACGAGACCGTGGAATTCGGCCTCGAGATGAACCGCGCGGCTTGGCTTGTTGCCGTTGAAGATGTTGGCGAGGTAGACCCAGATGTCGTGCGCGGTGGGGTCATCGAGCTTCATGCACATGTCGATGAGGTCGTCGGAGATGGTGTTGTAGATCCACGTGGTCACCGTCAGGTTCTCCTTGACCCACTCGGGGTCGTCGGGGAAGGCAGCAGCAGCATCGACATGGCTCAACAGATTGAACCTGCCGAGGACGACCTTGAACAGCTTTCGCCACTTCGTGTAGTTGTGCGCCTTGTAGTCGAGGGTGAAGGGCACCACAGACTTGATGTTGACGCTGTGGATCGCCTGCAATAGAGGCATGGCTGGAACAGCAGGTGTGGCAACGGCAGGCGAGGAGGAGGAGGAGGAGCTGAGAGCAGGAGAAGTGGGCATGCCGGTGGCTGGCGAGGAGGCAGTTGCGGCGGCAGCGGTGGTGTTGCTCATGGTGAGAGATCGAACCCTACTGATACCATGTAAGTAAGGAAAGAACAGAGAACAAGAATGGATGCGCACTGACTATTCTGTATTGATGTGAGTGCCTTATATAGGCTTTACAGTATACAACGAGCGGTGGAGAGCCAACCGCGGATTACAACAGAATGCATGTGATCGTGAGATCCACAATGTGCGGATCATGAGCTATCGTGTGCTAAACGTGAGCCGTGCGAAACGTTCTGTTGTTGACTGCAGAAGTTCAGGAAAGTTCAGTCTAACAATTTTATTATTGGTTTTTGTTACAAGAAAGTGGTGATATACACTTCGTTCTCATATATACCAATGCAGAATGATGTCGTCTTAGCATAAACGATCGTTTTTGTATATGTCCTTTAACGATCCTAATGGTATGGAATATGACATTTATGTGTTATATAATTTTTAACGCGCCTCCTTATTCTCAAGCATCTGAAAATCACGATTAGTTCATTCGAGGGGGCATAAGTTGGGCATAGAGAAAAGGTTTGGGGAGGCCGCGAGACCAGGGGTGGTCGGCGGTGAGGTGCCAATTGGTAACATACACGGTAAAAGAAAGTCACATGTTTGACATATTCAAATAGCGTGCAGTGGTCTCCCTTCGTCAACTGAGTTGTTTGACATATAGTTGGATCAGTTTGTAAAATATTTTCCTACCTTGTTGTAAGTAAGTTCAGACCATACATGGAGTCTCTGGACATTATCAAATTTATATGCCAATAACAGGGTATATCTCCATGGTAGAAGCATTTTTGAAAATTTTGTGTATGCCGCTGAAATAATTCAAAGTTGCCACAAGCGCGGAACTCATGCCATTGCTTTAAAGTTGGATTTTCGTAAAGCTTTTGATTCAATTGCAAGTGTGTTTCATAACCTTAATTAGGCCCTGTTTGGGGGAGTTTTTTTCAGCTTTTGCTCCCCCAAGAAGCTGCAAAAGCGAAAAGCTCCCTCAAACGGGGTCGCTTCTCAAAGCCCGCAAAAGCTCCAAAAGCGGCCCCATTACACTGCAAGTGGAGAAGCGAGGTTCAGGTCACTTCCCGAGCTTTTGCACATCGCGACCTTTCTCCGCCTTTTTCCTTCTATTCGGCCGTCACCACCCCGATGAGGACCGCCGCTGGACCTTCCCACGAGTCACGAGTACGATCTCCTCACGGCGCCGACCGTCGCCCCATCAAGCCGTCGAGGTCCGCTCCTCTCTCAACCGTCCTCTGCTCGCTGCATCCCTCCACAGCCCCCCTTCTCGCGACCTCGAGCCGCCGTCAAGTCAAGGACTGCAGCCGCACCTCTCCCTCTAGGGCCTCTTCCTTACTCCGTCGCCTCTCGCAGCCAGCTACCTTCCCTTGATGTCTGACGTCGACAAATCGGGAGGATTTGCTGTGAATCGGAGGCGGCGACCTGAATCTCCCGTCCGAATTTCTCTCCAATCCCTTGGAGGATCCTAGCTACTCCGTCCGGGACTGCGACCACAGCCTGCTGCCGGGCTGCGCGTTAGCCATTGCTGTCTCGAATCGCATGCAGGACTCGTCTTGTTGGCCCTTGCATACTTGCTCCAACAGCAGGAAGGATATGAGGCCATAGAAGCTGAAGGCCAAAAGCTGAAACGCCAAACAGGCCCCTTTCACTTCTCTGAAAAACAGCTTGCTGAGGAAGCGAATGGAGATTCTCCAGGAAGCGCTTTTAGCTTAAGCTCCCCCAAACAGGGTCTTAATGGGCCATGGGCCTCTATTCTTATGCTCTCTATTATTTCCTATTCCCTTGTTAATGGGCTTTGACTTCGAGCCAAAGCCTTTTGGAACCAAAGGAGGGGGCAGAATGGGCCTTCACAAATAGTGCTCTAATTTAGCTTGGTGATTTTTTCAATTTTAGTAACCTCAAATATCAACCTAGCCATGGAGTTCAATAGATATTACCCGCTACTGCCATTGGTTCACACACCTATGCTATTTATTCTGTTCCAAATCCATCTTCTTTTCTTTTACCCGCAACCTCAAACCCTAGCCGCCATAGGCTCACCCGTAGCTTCCCAATCCCGCCGCTCTGCCTCCAATCCGACACCCTGCTCCAAATCCACAGTCTTGGAAGCTGGTCTGCCACAGCCAACACCTCCCTGACGTGAGCCAACTGCACCAGGGCACAAGCCAAGCCAAGGCGTACGCCCGCCACGGCGTCCCCAACCATGATGACGTCTGTTAGTTGTTGTCTGATATGCAACACACGGCCAACACCTATAGGATGTGCCCTGGCTTCCAAGGTTAGGAGGCAAACCCCTTTCTTTACTTTTTTATTTTCCTTTTTTTTCAAACCTGCTATGATGTTTCGAGTGCAAAAATGAATTAGGCAGCTAGCAATATATGTATACATATTTTTTGTGAAATAGCTAGGCAGCCTAAGTATTGTGGGTGGAAATTGATTGGAACCTTGTAGTTTCCAAAACAATTTGAGGAAGTGAATTAGCCGAATAGTCACTTGAAGTGGCCACATGTTGATCCATCGTCATTTCCTTTAATAGAAATTTTTTCTTCTTTCTTGAAAGCATATTCATGGGCCAAACTATATATACTTGTAGTTCGTCCCACGAATATATATGCTTTCAAGAAAGAAGAAAAACTTTCTATTGAAGAAGTGATGGATCAAACATGTGACTGCGTGTGGTTGGCTTACATAATTTCTTTGAGCTTCCCCTTAGTTTTCTGTAATATAACACGGGCACAAGTCTAGCTAACAAGTGCCAACTATGAGATAAACGAACATTAAATTTCCTCAAATTATTTGTCAAAAAAGAAGCAAAGAAAGATGTGCGTGACCTTGCCTTCTAACGTGATTAGATTCAAGTGGCTTTTGCTAGCAATATATGTATATATATTTTTGTGAAATAGCTAGGCAGCCTGAGCATTGTGCATGGCGTTGAGTTGGTAGCGAAAGCACTATTGTTGTATGTCATGAATATTGGGAATAATCCATATGCTGAGAACTTGTGAGTGGAAATTGATTGGAACCTTCTTGTTTGCGAGACAATTTGAGAAAGTGAATTAGCCGAACAATCACTTGAAATTGGCCACATTGTTGATCCATCATCACTTCCTTTAATATAATTTTTTTCTTCTTTCTTGAAAGCATATTCATGGGCCGAACTATCTATACTTGTAGTTCCCTCCATGAATATATATGCTAGTTAGCAATTGGAGCAATTACTTACATGCCATTGAAAAAAGCAAACATCAATCCCGTATCTGCCACTGGTGTCTCAGTGACAGGTAGGGCACACCTGCGTCACTGTCCGTGGCATGTACGGGAGCGTGCAAATTTGCAATTGCATGTAAGAAATTATTCCTTAGCAATTACACTGATCCGAGGCGAGTCAAACATGTTTTGAACCTTCCATAAAGCCCTAGCAGCCCATGACACTTGCTGAACAAGTTTTTTTGTTGGTAGGGGGAACAAACTATATCATAAAAAAAAAACAAGATCAAACTATATCATAACAAAAAAAACACATAAGATTTAAATTTTCATGCTCAATCTATAAATGTCACTCTATCAGTCTGGGTAGGGCTCGGTGATGGGTCAGCGACTGAGAAAAAAAAGAAGATACTCCTAGATTGAGGAGACGGGAACCGTTATCTGAAGAGATTTCATGTTCGTTAGGAAGCAGATATAGTACTATTTAAAGACAAGATATAGAGTTTGTTAGGAAGGGAGTCCGGTTGATAAGGATTGTGGAGATTTATCGCTAATTGGCAGCACCATTCCGTTGCAGGTTGGGATCTGTTAAGCCCTCGCAAAGAACCCCGCCGTCCCGGCGGCATGTCGGCGTCAGGCGATGTCGACGGTCACAAGAAGAAATGCCGGGGTCACGGCGACTGCACCGATGACGAAGGAAGCTGCGAGATCACTGGCGACTCGAAAAGATCCCGAACTGAAGTTGTCTGCATCGACGATGACGACGTCGTAGAAGAAGAGGACATGGGCGATCATGGTGGGCTTGCTGAGGAACCTGATGACTACGACGACGGCTCCGGCGAGGAGTACATGTACGACGACGAGGGCAATGACGAGTACGCCGCTGCAACGACGCCGGATGATGCTTCGGCGTCCGAGCACATCGAGCAGAGGTACACGGTTCTCACCGAAGACGACATCCGCGCGCGACAGGCGGCGGACGTGGCCAAGGTCGCCGAGGTGCTGTCGATCTCACCGGACTTCGCCGTGATTCTGCTGCGGCACTTCAAGTGGGCACCGGGGCGGGTCCAGGAGGAATGGTTCTCAGACGAGCAGCGCGTCCGCGACGCCGTCGGCCTGCCGGACGGCGGCGTTGCCGCCGCGGCTACGGCGGTCGCCGACCGCCGCGTTGTGTGCGGTATCTGCTTCGACGGCTACTCCGCCGGCCGGAAGTTCTCGGCGGGGTGCCGCACCCACTTCTACTGCCGCGCGTGCTGGCGCGGGTACCTCCGCGCGACGGTGGGCGACGGCGGCGCGCGGTGCCTGTCGCTGCGGTGCCCGGACCCGAGCTGCGCCGCGGCCGTGGTCCGGGGGCTCGTCGGCGAGGTCGCCGACGGCGCGGACAAGGGCCGGTACGCAGCGTTCGCGCTGCGGTCGTATGTGGAGGACCGCGGCGGCAGGAGGATGAAGTGGTGCCCGGCGCCCGGGTGCTCCCGCGCGGTGGAGTTTCTCGCCGGCGGCGCCGGCGAGGTTGAGGAGAAGGCGTTGGACGTGTTCTGCGACTGCGGGCACGGGTTCTGCTTCCGGTGCGGCGAGGAGGCGCACCGGCCGGTGACGTGCGGCACGGTGCGCGCGTGGCTGGCGAAGAACGGCTCCGACTCGGAGACGGCCAACTGGGTGCTGGCCAACACCAAGCACTGCCCGCGCTGCCGCAAGCCGATCGAGAAGAACCAGGGGTGCAGCCACATGACGTGCCGGTGCGGCCACTACTTCTGCTGGCTCTGCCTCGACCCGCTCGGCTCCCAGCACCTCGGCTGCAGCCGCTACAAGCAGCAGCAGAACTCTGCCGGAGACGACCGCCGTGCCCAAGGCCTCGCCAGGGAGGAGGCGCGGCGGAAGCGGGAGGCCAAGGCGTCGCTGGACAGGTACCTGTACCACTACGAGCGGTGGGCGTCGAACCTGTCATCCCTGCAGCGCGTGCGCAAGGACGTGGCCGAGCTGGAGGCGTCGGGGCTTCAGAAGCTCGCCGCCGCGGCGGGGCTTCAGGCGACGGAGCTGGCGTTCCTGACGCAGGCCTACGAGCAGGTGGCCGACGGGCGGCGCGTGCTGCGGTGGGCACACGCGTACGGGTACTACCTGGACCCGGCGCGCGACGCGGCCAAGCGCGCGCTGTTCGAGGAGCTGCAGGGCCACGCCAACGCCTGTCTGGAGCGCCTCCACGCCTGCGCCGAGCTCGAGAGGAAGGAGGTGTTCGAAGGCGGCGGCGTCGGCGTGGTGTACGACAAGGTGAGGGCGTACAGGGAGAAGCTCGCCAACCTGACGCGCGTCACGGGCACCTTCCTGGAGAATCTCGTCAAGGCGTTCGAGACCGACCTGCCCGAGGTCTTGACGCCGTTCAAGTAGCTATATACTATCACCAGCAATTCAGAATTGTGGTGGACATGGACGGATCGTTTTGTCAGATTATTATCGGTTATTAGTTCAGATTTCAGAATTTGGGACTGGTGGAGGAGAGGGACGGATCGTTTTGTTAGATTATTGTTGATTAGTTCCCTTTGGTTGACTTGAGATTGATCGAATTAGGGCATTAGTTAGTTTTTCTGTGAACACTTTTTTTATTCAGAACATTTTCGAATATGGATTGTTATATATTGGGTTTGAATCGGTGCTTCAAAAATCTCCATTCAGTTTGGGCGGCGCTCGCCATGCCCAGCGCCCGCCAAGCTCGTTCCTTCGCCTCCATCTGCTCACATACTGAACGCATATGGTCCGTGGTGGCCTTAGCCATTGTAAGAGAGGACGGCCGAGCATAGCTTCATGGATGAGGAACAGTGAGAGAGGCGGAAGCACTCCAACTCCGGCGAGCCACGGCATGGAAACAGGGGACGCGTCGTTCCCTGTGATTCCAGGGTGCTGGTCGTGAGATAAACCAGGGCGACCCTTGGTTGTTCCATACGATTAGGTGGCGGCTGCGAGGCTTCTTGAAGTTTTTCTAGGTTCGCGTGGACGTCCTGACAACCTGCGAGCCACGGCATGCGGCGGAGAGCCGCCGTTCTCGCGACCGGGCGGGGGTCGCTGTTTCAATAGCGACCGGGCGGTCGCTATTTCGAATAACGACCGCCCCCTGGGTGCCTAGTTCTCAGATTGACCAACAGATGACCCGCTCTTCCTGGTCAAGCCCAGACGCCGGACGGCCGGAGGGAGGCCTGGTCCAAGTCCACTGCACCCACGCCAATCAGTCAATCACGCCGCTCGCTCACTCGCCGGAGCTCCGCCGCGTAACGCCGCCGGCCGGACGTCCGCCTTTCTCCGTTCCTCCTCGCCGCACGCGGCGAATCCACCGCCACGCGCCTGCTTCGCCTAGCCACTCGCCGTCCGGCGCTGGGGCAGAGGCGGCGTGCCCGAAGTAACAAGGCAGTGAGCGCGGTTGCTCGCGCGCAGAAATGGATGATTGTAAGGGATGGTGAACGGCGGGTCAGTGGCCATGCCGTTCTTCCGGTGCGGGAACGCCTGGAGCCGATGCCAGCGGGGCCGTGCTCTGGTGCGCTGCCTGGACGCTGTGCCATGGATCAGAAGAGCGGCGGAAGGTGTTTGTGGAAATGCCGATGGGAGAGGCTTTCTCCGTAGCGCAGCTGGCAGGGCCAGCTTATCCTCCCCTGAGCATTTTGCTGTGAGGGAAATCAAATGGATGGGCAGTCGACTCTAAATTGGCCTGGCAGCTGGTTTCAGTATCACTGGAGTGCCTGCGCAGCACAGGTGTCCGAGGAAATGCCATGAAAAGGATATGGTCCTTACGACGGTGCAGAGGATCTGAGATAGACGCGTTTGTTGAAACGGTCCAACTTTCCAGATTATTTTTCGTGGAGAAGAAATGCCAGAATTGACTTCTATTTGACTGTAGTTCTGGTTACTCATACAAGGACCCGTTTGCGTCAGTCAACAGCTCAAGTATGGCCATCGCAATTCCACCACTGGAGCTTTCCCACCCTACAAGACCTTTCTTAGAAGCTTCAATGCCTTGTTTTTCTAAGAATCACTGTTTCCTTTATCTTCTTCTTCCTGGAAATCAGTCCTTCAGGCCACCGACTTGCTGTTAACAATTCTGTTCTTCTCCATCCTCTATCTGGTTCTTCTGGAGTTGGCCTGGGAGAAAAACAATCCGAAAGAGCATGGCGCTGTGGAACGGCGTGGGTCAGGTGGCCAACATCGCGCAGCTCACCGGGATTGACGCGTACGGGCTCATCTCCATGATCGTGGAGGCTGCCAGGACAGTCAAGAGGAACCGGGAGACCTGCCAGCTTCTGGCACGTCGTGTGAGGATGATCGGGTACCTCCTGCAGCAGCTCCAGAGTTCCCAGCTGATGCAGCACATGGAGACGAGGATCCCCATGGAGGAGCTGGAGAAGACGCTCCGGCATGCTTACATGCTCATCGCGTCCTGTCGAGGCAGCAGCTACCTGTACAGCTGCTTTACGGGAGGGAAACAAGCTGAGCAGTTCCGCGAGGCGCAGAACGAGATCGCCTTCTACCTCCAGCTCTTCCCCCTAGTCAGCTTCGTCGACACCACCCGTACCTTGGAGCGGGACAGAGACAACCATCCTCCTCAGAGGTACAGATTTTAAACCTCCATAGCAATACCATTTTTAACAATAACTTGAAGATTCAAAACATTGACAGCAGTTCTGTTCCAGATAAAAGTCGCGCTCAAAGGATCTTACTTGCCTTTTTTAATTGCATTTTCAAGGTATCTGCAGGTGGGCTTCACAAGGTACATCATTCAGAATGTGACAGTAGGTGTCATATCAATGGTATCCCTTTTTCATGTCACATTCACTGATTTCTTGTTGCATTCTGACCACTGTAAACATTCATCTTTTTGCTGCTTTTTAATATCATTAGAATTGGACATCCATTGGTGCAGATATCATCTTATCATCCAACAAAATAGACTTTTTAGTGATACTAGTTGCGAACTACAACGGAACAAAAAAATTGCTGCGTTATCCACCCGACTCAGAAACACAATTGAAAAAAAAATGTATTTTATAGCCTATCATTTATATGCATTTGTTACTGTATCAGGCTCAGAACAAAGGACCTCGAGGAAATTAAATCCAATCCTTACCGAAAGTCTGGGGGTAAACGAAAAGAAGGTATGTCCATGCACTTACTCATCAATTTCTTGGTAGTTTCTAGTTGTGCTATATATTTATATATGCGATAAAACTTGCTGCATCCTTTGGCGGGTAAGAACAATGAACTTCAAGAAAGCTGAGATGCAGGTTTACTGAAACAACATTGTGCAATAAAAGCTAAAACAATCTGCTTGTTTAGTGGCTGAAACAGAACTCTTATGAAAATAACCATTGCACTAATTTGTTTCTCAGGGAAGGAACAAATTGCTGGGCTTCCGATGTGTTATTCTATTAAATTTAGTAAAGGAGGATTTAAAGTTAACAAGAATCCATTGATGTAACTACTTCCCTCATCTGTTCCACTGTTTCATTGAATGCACACATATAATCGTAACCAAGACAGGAAAGCTTTAAACTATTGCTCTGGTTTTGTTCGACTAAAGGCTATTATTTGCTGACAGAGGATGGTTCCTGTACTTGAGTACGCACCACTGGTTCCTGTACTTGAGTACGCACCACTGTTTATAATCATTGACAATATAGGGGTTTCCTATGAATCAGGACAAGTCATGGACATCGGGGAACTAGCAAATCTCATTGGTGGCGGAAAAGTAATGAAGTTATCATATTTTAGTTTTTCTCAGATTTCGGCCGCTACAAAAAATTTATCCGAGAGGAACTTGGTTGGCAGCGGTGCATTTGGCCGTGTTTACAAGGTAATATTTTCTCGATACATTATCTAGTATGAAATGATAAGTTTTTGAAATGCTTAAGTGTAAAACCTGGATAAAATTTTGTGAAAATGCATCTTCAGTGTGGGAAAGCCATTCGTGGGTAGGACCAGAGATTTTACAGTCCTTGGAGTGTTACCATCAAAAAGTTTTTTTCTCGAAAAACGCAGGAGAACTGCGCTTCATTCTATTGAGAAGAAAGAAATGGCAAGAGCCTGGTCCAACTCACACACAGTCACCTTGTAAACTGTCTAGATTACATGATCACCTGTAAAGGACCAAAGACGACCAAAGAGCAACTACACACACAACCACCCTAATTGCCCGGAGGAGGGGCAGTCAAGAGGGATAACCCTCGCGCCCTAGCCATCTCCCAATACTGTCGTTCTTCACCAGCCCAGACCAAAGCTCCAGCTAGGCTAGGACTTGCTCCGTCAACACACACCTATTGCGATGGTTCCAAATCACCCAAGCTCCAACTATTATCAGAGTGTTAGACTCTGTTCCTCGTCTGAGCACTAACTGATGTGGCTGTTCTTTCCCACCAAGAATCAAAAGAAATCTCTGTTGGTTGTGGAGCTAAATTCTAGAGGCCGACCTGTCTGAAGAGCATGAACCAGAACTGCCTAGCAAAAACGCATGAGATCAGGAGATGATTTATTGTCTCATCATCTTGATCGCAGAAGGGGCATTTCTCAGGATGAGGCAGGCCACGTTTAGCTAGTCTGTCCGCTGTCCAACAGCGATTGGAGTCACCAGCCACAAGAAGAATTGACATTTTGGTGGTGCCCATGTTTGCCAGATTCTTTCATAAGGCCCAAACTGCATGGCTCCTATGAAGAACCCCTCATACGCAGTTTTAGCTGCGTATTGACCACTAGAAGTCAGCCTCCATATATGACGATCTTCAGTCTCAGGATGAAGCTCAATGCTGTAAATAATATCCCATAAGTGAAGATACTCCACAATGATTTCTACCGTGAGGATTCCCTGGATATCATCTACCCAAGCACAATTTTTAAGAGCTTCCTGCACCGTGCGCCGTTGCACACTTCGCTTCGGTATTATAGCAAAGAGATGAGGGGCAAGATTAGTTATGCATTTTCCATGAAGCCACTAATCACTCCAGAAATAAGTATGATTGCCATTGCGAACCTCCGATACAATTGCCATGTAGAAGAAAGCCTGAACCTGAGCTGGTACATGAATGGGCAGCGCTGACCATCTACGCAGCACGGATACGGATACGTGTATCAGTATCTGGCGGATACGGATACAGCAATACGCCGTTTTCTCAAACAACCCGATACGTGGATACTTTTGATTTTTTTAAAAAAATAAATAAATATAGTGAATATACAGATATATGGGCTACTTCTCATCCAAGCCCAGTAGCCCATGACTCAATGCTCACCAGGGCTCAGTCAACATCCTTATCCTCTCCACTCACCTCAACCAACCAGTCGTTGTGTCCATCTCCACTCCTGCCGCATCTCTCTCTCTCTCATCAACCTCAAGCTCTCTCTTCTCATCTCTCATTCCTAGTCAAATTAGTTCATGGGAGGCAGAGCAAGGCGACTCAACGCGCCACATCCTCCTCCGTAGGATGCGCCGCCGCTCTCTCGCTCTCTCTCTCTCTATGGGTGGCGGCTAGGTCAGGGAGGACGGGGCTCGACCTCAACGAAGCTGGGGGGGCCATCGACGGCCGTCTGACAGCTGTGGAGGTGGGCGTCGTGCTCCTCCTCCTCCCTGCCGTGCGACTTGGGTGGCGGCTAGGTCAGAGACCGAGAGAGAAGGGAGGCAGCACCGCAGCAGATGTAGATATGCCTTAACTGGGCTGCTGCTGGGCTCAAACGTATCCAATGTTGGGCCAAATTCAGCCCAATACGTACTGGCCCAAGTATCCGATTTTCCTTTATTTATTTTTAATTGGATACTTCCTGGATACGTATCCGAGCCGTATCCGCGACGTATCCGTATCCGCCGCGTATCTAATACGTATCCGCGCCTCCAGGGACGTATCCGTGTTTTGTAGCTGACCATGGTCGATTTGGCTCTGTTTTTTGTAACCAAAGCCACCTCATCCTTAATGCCCACCCTAGCTTGGTGAGGGCAGAAATCCCAAGCCCGCCAAGCTCCGGAGGGCGGCAAGCAATGCCCCGTGCCACAAGACAATGCCCTCTCTGTGCTTCCTTGCGCCCCCTCCAAAGGAAAGCACGCCGCAGCTTGTCAATTTCTTTAATTGCCCATGGTGGCAAATCAAGTGCCATTGCTAGATAAATTATCATTGCTGTAAGCAAAACTGTACTTGTACTTTGCGTCCAGCACGTGTCATCAAGTCCGCTTTCCACCCTGGTAGTTGATCGGCTATCCGATCGATGATCAGTTGGATTTGTGCTTTTGTCAACTTCTTAAGGGAAAGAGGCAAGCCAAGATATTTGCAAGGAAAATCCGCAAGCTCACACGGAAGTAGCTGCTGGACAGTAGTAATCTCCTCCTCTCCACATCTAATTGGCAGCACATTACTTTTTGCAAGTTGGTCTTCAGTCCGGACGACTCACCAAATAATCGTAGGATGTCCATGGTAACAGCAATGTCCTCAGCTGCCGGGCGGATGAACAGCACCACATCATCCGCATAAAGAGAAATTCAGTGCTGTAAGGCTCTTGTTGATAGGGGCTGCAAAACAACCCTGCCTCGGCGGCTTTAGAAATCATGAGACCTAAAACATCCATGACCAAAATAAAAAGCATCGGCGATAAAGGGTCTCCCTGCCGTAATCCTCGCCGGTGAGTTATATGTTCACCGGGAATCCCATTGAGCAAGACCTGGGTTGAAGAAGATGATAACAATCCACAAATAATGTCCCTCCAAATTTGTCCAAAACCCAACTGCTGACCTCAATAAGAAAGGGCCAAGCAACCGAGTCGAAGGCCTTTGAAATATCCAAATTCATGAGAAATCGTGGACGCTTTTGTTGATGGAGGAATCTTGCTGTTTGCTGCACCAACATGAAATTATCTTGAATGAAGCGCCCTTTTATGAAGGCACTTTGGTTGGGAGACACCATTTGATGCAGCCGGCATGCCAATCGGTTAGCCAACATCTTAGTGATAAGCTTCGCAAAGCTATGCACAAGACTTATTGGCCTAAAGTCTTTGGGCTGTTCCGCTTCTTCTTTCTTGGGGAGGAGAGTAATGTAGGCTGTGTTCAAGACACTAAAACCCATGAATTTTCTGCTCCATACAGCAGATACGGCAGCCATGATGTCATGCTTAATAATTGGCCAACAAACTTTGTAAAAACGCCCCGTGAAATCATCTGGCCCCAGTGCTTTATCCGAAGGCAATTGTTTTATTGTAGACCAAAGGTCATGCTCCGAAAAATGCACCTCAAGATCAGAGCGATCATGCGCCAGGATCCCCAATTCCTCAAGATTAATCATGTGCTCAGGATCAACACTATTGCCAAGAAGATTTTCATAAAAATCATCCATTATTCTTGATTTGTCCTCATGACTGGTATATACTTGATCGTCCGAGATTAACTTCCCAATGAAGTTTTTCCTCTTGCAATGGCGGGCATGCATATGAAACAGCCTTGTATTGGCATCGCCGTCACGCAACCAGCTGATTCGAGAGTGCAGATGGGCAATGGTACGCTTAAGAGAGGCTAGAGCGAGGCTGTGCTTCTTGAGATTATTTTTCAACCATTGTTGGACTGCAGATAAATTGGCAATATGCAAATATGCAAGTTCTTCTTATGGTTGGCAATACGCAACCGTTGTTGGACTGCAGATAAATTGGCACAAAGAAATCTCCCTCATCCGGATAAATGTCCATTATGTGATCAAGAGGAGGAGACAGCCCAACACCTCTTGACCACATGCGTGGTAGCGAGACAAGTGTGGTGCAATGTGTTTTCTTTGCTGAACTTACCGGCTCTAGTGCCTCGGTTGGCTGAACGCAGCTTGCTAACTGGTGGAGAAGGGCTGTGCGTAGAGTCCCGAAGGAACGCAAGAAGGGAATCAACTCGCTTATCATTCTGGTCGCTTGGATCATTTGGAAACATAGAAATAAATGTGTGTTCGAGCATAACTCTCCTTCTGTTACCTCCATCTTGAGGGAGCTAAAGGATGAGCATAGTCTCTGGTGTATGGCCGGAGCAAAGAAGCTAGAGTCTAGGACTAGCTGGAGGTCTCTAGTTTAGGGGTTTAGAGTTGGGTCAAGTTTGGTCTTGGTAGTTTTTTCATCAAGTTTAGAGCTCAGAATGTAAACCTCATCTCATATTTGGTCCCCGTATGAGATGTTGGTGTTGTATGGGGACCATTCTATTCTCTCTAATACAAAGAAGCGCAGCTCTCCTGCGTTTTCGAAAAAAAAAAAAAGATTATTTTTCAACCATGTTTCCTCTTGAGTGAGGCGTCTTGAATCATGCGTGATCTCCAGCTGGTGTAGAATCTCCCAGCCTAGGGCAAGCTGTGAACCAACATGGCCAATTACCATCAAAAAGTGGTACCACACACGTTTAGAGTGGTACCAAATCCATCCCATCGTTCATTTAGCCAGGGGTAGGATTGGTATTGTTGTACATGCACACCGCTGCGCCCACTCAAGATTCCTGGATTTGGTCCATTGCCTTGGCCTTCTTCCTGCACTTTGGCCCTGGGCCTTGCGATCTCGTCGTCTTTGCCAAGCTGCATGCCACCATTGGTGGGTACCTACACTCTGGTTGTTGGAAAAGAGAACTGAGGAACTCTGAATTGATCTGATATTCAGAGCTTAATTCTTCTGCACCACTGGACATTGTAATCTAACAGCGCGTGCTCTCTAGAGCTGGAATTCCTTCGACCTTCATACTTGCTTTATCAATCAAGCACTCAATTGTTCCAACTGCTCAAATTCGTTCATTGCATCATGCCAAAACTTAGCTAGAATGATGGGGAAAATGTAGGATTTTGGAGCATCTCAGGAGGGAAAACAAATCGGTTAAAAATTGAACATCAATTCCAGGACATAAATCGTTGATAGAAAAATCCCAAGAAAACATAGGAATGCAGTTGCGTTAGTCCATGGGGGTGGGCTTGGTTAATTTAGTCCAAAACCTAGATGGATCTTTCGACACTGGCAGCCATGACGGCTTGAGGTGGATGTGGTAGTATGTCAGCGGGATAGATCATGCGGCGACGGCAGTGGCTCGACCTCCTGCCGTTGATTCACCATGTCTGCCGCTGCGAGGACTGCACCGTGGAGACCTAGGTGCTCAGGTTCGCCTGCCTCCTTTGCTCCCATGGACACGTGGCCAAGAAGTTCAACGGAGAGAGAAGGGAGATGATGAAATTGAGCTTCGCGCATGAGTCGTTGAATTAAAAAAGTGTCCACCTTGCTGCTTGTGAGGGATTGTGCCAACCAAGATTACCAGGATGACCCTTGTTGCCGTGGCCGCTCGGCTCTGCAAGATGGTACCTTCAGTGGCCAACGGTTTGCAGTTGTTAGATGCGTGATAGATGGATGGCTCTAAGGGTATACCACTATAAAATGGTACCACTCTATGGACTGTAAAATTACACTAAAGGAATTAACCTAAAGTATTTGCTCTCTTGTTCTACTTCTATGACATGTTTGGAAATCCTCGGCCAAACGAATATTTCATCGAAAGCCGACAAGGAATTCCATTTATAACTGACCGTTTTGATTCTTTAGAACAACTAGATGAATTTAGTAGATCCTTTTAGGAGGCCCGCAATGACCATAGATCGGACCTATCCTATTTTTACAGTGCGATGGATGGCTGTTCACGGATTAGCTGTACCCATGGTTTTTTATTGGGATCAATATCAGCAATGCTGTTCATCCAACGATCAACAAATTCCAACTATAGAACAATGACACAATCAAACCCGAATAAACAAGTTATTTCTTTATTTGTGTTTGCTCTATTAGTTAACAATTTCAATTTCATTAAGAGAAACAAACTAAATAAATGAAAATGAAAATTGCTAGAATTCTTTTCTTTCCCTTCAATCCAAAAAAAATTCTCTTTTTTTTAATACACAGGTCGTCGATTCGGCATTGGAAAAAGGGCAGGGGGCCCTTTTGATAAATAGTTCAAACCGTTTTATTGATATGAGTGTTCTATATCAGATAAATTCTACACTAGCCATTTCCCATTTAAAGCATTTGGATATAAAGCATTTCTTTTTTTTTTGCGACACTAATAAAGCATTTTGATACTGATATAGTTGTAGAAAGAGTACCCCTTTTTGCCTGGACTTCGAGCAGTTCTTTAACCGTGTTAATGGTCTCACATTATTGGTCTATAGAGAATCAAAGTAAATTTACCAATGAGTCACGAAATGCTATGGTTCTTCCATATGATTTCTGAAGTTATTCAAAAGTAATTTGTTGAGATCGCGCACCTTTATTTATCCCCAAAATATCCATGCACTGACGCCAGCAGCACATAGAAGCTTACATCTGAAACTTGTTATAATTTCATCTTTGGATGTGATGTTCATGATTTAATTCAATCATTTTAGGGAAAACTGTCTAATGGCCTTGACGTTGCTGTCAAAAGACACGATACAGAGTCATTCCATGGTCCAGAGGAGTTCAGAACTGAGATTGAAGCCATTCCAAACCTTCGGCACAAACACGTAATTGCTCTACTTGGCTGTTGTATCGAAAGAGGAGAAAAGATACTTGTCTATGAATACATGCCAAATAAATGCTTGGCATCTATAATATCTGGTAACCTTTAATTAAGATCAAAGACTCTTTCATTTGATTCTATCCGTTGTTAAATTAGTACACTCTTACTGATTTCCTTTGCAATATTTACAGACGAAACAAAAAGGGAGTTGCTCAAATGGTTTAAGCGTCTTCAAATAATTAAAGCGGTAGCCGATGGTCTTGCTTATCTACATGGACATTCTCATATGTGTATTGTCCACAGAGACATAAAACCAAGTAACATCTTGCTAGACCATGAAATGAATGCCAAAATTTCGGATTTTGGTCTAGCTATAATGTTGGCTCCAAATACTTATGCAGATGTGGCCGTTGTGGGCACAAAGTAAGAGCTTAACTTATAAAATAATTATGTTATTGATGCAACATTCTTGTTTATCGTGTTAAGTGTTTGCATCAGAATTGGAATGATACTGTCTTCATGTTTAGTGGCTATGCAGCTCCTGATTATCTTGCTACTGGAAAGATCTCCGAGAAGGCAGATGTGTATGGCTTCGGTGTCGTACTTCTTGAAATCATTTGTGGAAAGGCATTTTGGTTTGATGAAGTGAATTCAGACGGTATAAGGATTGGTATAAGGATGCTTCCTGATTATGTAAGCTTCCTTTTCTTAAAGACAACATGCTATAAAATTCTAATTGTAAGATAGGTGTTGCTGATGAAGGGGGGTCCTTTTTCATGAGTCTGACTAGAAAATTTTCCTTTTGCACTTTATCTAGACACAAGAAAATTTGTGGACCTTGGCATCTTTCTGAGTTGACTTGAACTTTGTGGTCCTTTGTTCAGACAAAATGATTTCTTTCTGTCTTACACTCGAATAACTTATGATAGACCAGCTGAATATTTGTATGCTAGTGATATTTTTTTGCTATATTCAAACATTAATAGCTGCCAGTCCCAGCTACATGAGCTCCTTTCTACCTTTCAGTAAGAATTTAGCCTCTCAATAAATCTGAGTAGTATACTTTGTTTCTAAAGCATTGCTGAAAGTTTGGAGTTTCACCTGTGATAAATTGAAAACTCTTTCAGGCACTCAAGCACCGTAAAATGTTACAGAAGCTTGTTGATCCATTATTATTATTAGATGCTAAAGAGCATGAAAGGGCTCAGATTATGGAATGCATTAAAGTGGCGCTGTTGTGCATTCACAATCTTCCTGAAAGTCGTCCTGCCATGTCGGAAGTTGTTACCATGCTTGACAGCATTCAGGTTGTGCGACAGTAAGGCGTAAGAGAATGCTGTAACAATATGAAGTGCCGACAAAGGCACAATGGCTGGGATCGATTTCTTAAACTACTCAGTTTTAGTTTATGTTCTCTGTTGCTTTTCTTTTTTTCTTGATTTCAGTCTCTTGTAATTTGGACGCCTATTTTTTTTACAATTTAATGTACAAAGCAGTAGTGTTATTTGCCTTCCTGTCCCCTCGAAGAAAAAAAGGCACAATGGGAACTGATCGAATTGGGGCATTAGTTTTTCTTATTTTGTTGCTCAGTGAACATTTTTTATTCAGAATAGTTTCGAATATGGATTGTTATAAATTTGAACCGATGCTTCGAAATTCTCCATTCAGTTTGGGCGGCGCGCCATGCCCAGCAGCTGCCAAGCTCCTTCGCCTCCATCTGCCCACATACTGAACGCATCTGGTCCGTGGTCTCAACCGTTGTAGGAGAAGCCGGCCGAGCTTCAGTGAGGCAGAGGTGGTAGCACTCCGGCTAGCGACGGCATTCCGGGGTGCTCGTCGTGAGATAAAGCAGGGCCATCCTCGTTCAGTTGTTCCATACGATTAGGCGACGGCTACGAGGATTCTTGTTGGGGTTCTTGTAGGCTGGCGTGGATGTCCTGAGACCCGGCGGCGCTCCGGCGTGCGGCGGAGAGCCGCCGTTCTAGCGACCCCAAGGCGCGGTCCCTATTTCAAATAATAACGACCTGTTCGGCTAAGATTGGCCCACATATGACGCGCTCTCCCTGGTCAAGCCAAGACGCCGGACGGCTGCCGGAGGGAGGCCTGGTCCAAGTCCACGCACCCACGCCAATCAGTCAATCCCTCCGCTCGCTCGGGCCGTCCACCTTTCTCCGTTTCCCCGTATTCCTCCTCTCCGCACGCGGCGAGTCCAGGGCCACGCGCCTGCTACGCCTAGCTACTGGCCATCTGGCGCTGGCACAGAGGCGGCGTGCCCGAAGTCACAAGGCAGTGAGCGCGGTCGCCCGCGCGCGGCAATGGATGAGCGTAAGGGAATGTGAAACGGCGGTTCAGTGCCAGTGGCCTTCCCGTTCTTGGGCGCGGGAACGCCTGGAGCCGATGCTAGCGGGGCCGCGCTCTGGTGCGCTGCCTCCCTGGGCGATGTGCCGTGGAATCAGGGAAAAAGGACGGAAGGTGTTTGTGGAAATGCTGCTTCCAGAGGCAGCCTTCCGGCACTGCGAGGGAAATAAAATGGATTGCCACTCGCCACTCGAATCTAAATTGGCTCTGCAGCTGTTTTCAGTATCGATGGAGTGCCTGTGCAGCACTGGTGTTTGAGGAAATGCCTTCAAGGACATGCTACTTCAGACGGTACAGAGGCTCGGAGATATTCGTGTTTGTGGGAATGGTCCAACCTGCCAGATTATTTTTCGTGGAGAAGAAATGCCAGAATAGACCTTTAGAGAACACTGTTCTGGTTATGCTCATACTTCTAACAGAATTTGGACCGTTTTGCTTCGGTAACAGCTTGGATATGCCCCTCGCAATCTCACCTCTGGAACTTTCCTGGAGACCTCTGCAAAACCTCGCTTAGCTTCCTGTGAACCTCCTACGAAGTTTCAAAACCGTGTTTCTTTTCTTCAAGAGTGGAGCTCCCCACCCCCCCCCCCTCCCCCCCCCCCCCCCCCCCTCCCCCCCCCCGCGGTGTTACTGATTTCTTCTTCTTCTTGTTCTTGGGAGACATCAAGTGTTCAGGGATACTGACTGGTTTTCAACGGTTCTTCTCTTATTCATCCTCTGTTTTGGACTCCTGGAATAGACCGGAGAGAAGAAAAGCAAACCGATAGGGCATGGCGCTGTGGGGTGGCGTGGGTCAGGTGGCCAGCATCGCCCAGCTCGCCGGGGTGGATGCGTTTGGGCTCATCTCCATGATTGCAGAGGCTGCCAAGACAGTAAAGAGGAACAGGGAGACCTGCCAGCTGCTGGCACGTCGCGTGAGGATGATCGGGGACCTTCTGCAGCAGCTCCAGAGCTCCCAGCTGATGCAGCACATGGTAACAAGGAACCCGATGGAGCAACTTGAGGAGACGCTCCGACACACGTACATGCTCATCGCGTCCTGTCGGGAAAGCAGCTATCTGCACAGCTGCTTTATGGGAGGGAAGCAGGCTGAGCAGCTCCGTGAGGTGCAGAATGAGATCACTTTCTACCTCCAGCTCTTCCCCCTTGTCAGCTTTGTTGACACCACCCATACCTTGGAGCGGCTTATGAACAGAGACCTTCCTTCGTGCTCCGAGGTACAGATTTCATTGAGTTCATTTTAAGGCATTTTGGTGTTTCAGTAAGTTCAGATTTCATTGATGATGACTCAACCAAATCTAAAATAATTTAAGTTTTGACTTCTTTCCAAATGCATATATGTTTTGTGTACATGTGCAAGAGCTCTCCAAACACTTTCATTTTTGACTAATGTTGTTAATCAGAGCCTAATATGAAACACTCTCGATGATAATCTGCTCAAGTCTCAAGGTCACACAACTATTGAAGTCTCAGAGATTCATATAAAATAATTTTCAGAGGAACTTAAACTTAAAGAGCATTTTGTAGCAAATTACATACTTTCCCTAGGGAAGCCTCAATCATTATAACATGCTTCACACTAAATTGAAGATTCAAAACGTTGACAACAGTTTATTGCTGGAATATTTACCAAATATTTTCACAGTTTGTTCAAGAGAAAAGTTACGCTCAAGGGATCTTACTTGCCTTTTTAATTGCATCTTCAAGGAAACTGCAGATGGGTTACACGAAGTACATCATTCGGAATATGATGATAGGTATGATATACCAGTGGTATCCCTTTTTTATGTCACGTCCATGGATTCCTTGTGCATCATGCTGCTTCATTAATTTCATTAAAGTTGATGCCCATGGATGAAGAAATCGTCTTATCACCCGACAAAAATGAATTTGTTGAGAAACAACCCTGTTGTCAAACTATAACTAATTTGAAGATTATGATTGCTCTATATAAAAAAAATTCACTGTCTATACTGTGTACAGTACTGGCCTGGTGTAACTTTTTTTTTTTGGCGGGGGGAGGAAACTACGGTCGGGGAGCTCCCCAGCTGAATTTCTCATCGAACAACTAATGTTCAGTTTACAAGGGCAACACAGCGCACTGAATGGGCAGAAACAACAGAGAAAAGCAGTCTACCATCTGATTACATCGATGACAGAGGAACACCAGTCTTCTATGGGCTGTGTTTGAGTTGTCGGCTTAGAGCGCATCTGCCAAAAGAGAATATGTTCCGATAGAAGGGACGCGGTCGCTGGCAAGTTCATGGAGACATCATCAAAAACCTTCCGGTTCCGGCGTTTCCACACAGTCCACAGCATGGAGAGCAGGAGGGTGTTGAGCAGCATTTGATCCCAATACTGGAACATACTGGAGCAAGCCTCACATATGTCGTCGACGATCTGAAGGTTGGATGTCGTCTGGAGCACAGCAGCCCAAAAGCTTTGGACAGGGGGACATGATGCTAAGAGATGATCAATGTTTTCCTGGGAGGATGCACATAACAGGCAATTGGGAGTATCTACCACCCCAAGACCATGCAAGAAACTCCGTGTGCGAGTGTTGCCATGTCGCAGAATCCCAAAGAATAGTTTTCTCGGAGTTGCCCCATTGAATTTCTGCCGGCGAGCTGGCATTCAGCGGGGGAAAATCTTGGCATAAGTGACACTTGTTTTGAAGCCCGGTGCGCGCCGCACATGTACCTGACGTCTGGTCTGTCATCCAGCACTGTCAAGATGAGATTGGAGTTGAAGAAGTGCAGCTCAGTCGTTGTCTCGGTCATGAGCCGCGGGTGAAGCAGCAGGCACACAGCTCCTATTGAGAGAACCGCACAGACCGTGATCGATTTATTGGTGCAGTGTGAGTAGAGGGCTGGCAAGGATTGATGTAGGGGGCCAAATGATGTCCAGTCATCATACTAGAAAAAGGTTGAGGCACCGTGTACGATTTTGGCGCAGATGATTAGATAGTTCATACTCTACGTACAACAGTCACAGCGAAGTGATCGGCATCATGTTACTTTGCTTCCTTTCCTCCTTCCTTCTAGAAGTGATCGCAGGCTGTTTTCTTTCTCGAACACGCAGGAGAGCTGCGTATCATTGCATTAATAGAAGAAGAGAGTACAACACAACACATATCTGTGACAGCCCAGCCCAGTACTGTAGCCGCTGGTTACTGTAGCTGCGAGCTACTGTAGCTACGCGGGGTGGGAGCACCAGATTCTTTCTCTTAGTACCATACTGCTTGTCTAGCTAGAGCATGACCGGTTTAAATGCCTGGTCGAAAATAACAGAAATAACCGGGTTAACCCTTTTACGCGAAGCGAGGACGAAAGCGTAAGAGTTATTTCTGTGAGGTGGGGCCCGCACTGTAGGCGTACGGGCCTGGAGCCGTATTTTCGGCCTGGGATGTTACAAGTGGTATCAGAGCCGACTCTCGCGGTTTCACGGGCGCGTACGAGCCAGGAGGCGCGGATACGGTGTGCATGGCGCGTGGACCCTGTGTGGTCACGGCATGACACGTATGCCGGCACTGGGCGTACGGACGTGGCCAAGAGAGGCGATCCTGTACATCTGTCCCTTTGGGGTAAACTGGTCCGCTGCTCGACGAGGACGTCGAGTCCTTAAGGGGGGGTGAATGTGACAGCCCAGCCCAGTACTGTAGCCGCTGGTTACTGTAGCTGCGAGCTACTGTAGCTACGCGGGGTTTAGTACCATACTGCTTGTCTAGCTAGAGCATGACCGGTTTAAATGCCTGGTCGAAAATAACAGAAATAACCGGGTTAACCCTTTTACGCGAAGCGAGGACGAAAGCGTAAGAGTTATTTCTGTGAGGTGGGGCCCGCACTGTAGGCGTACGGGCCTGGAGCCGTATTTTCGGCCTGGGATGTTACGAGTCTGTAACACCCCAAATTTTCAAAGAAAAACAAAAGGAATAAAAATCAGTGTAAATTTAAATTTTTGTCCAATTCTTACCTTGCCATGAATCTTTCAAACTAAAATTCACTAAATAATTCAAACCTAGATCTAACATGAACTTTTCAAGATATAAAACTTGTGCTTGAGTGTTTGTTTCATTTAAAAATCCACTGAAAATTTGAACCTTTTTGAATTTACAACAAATAAAATAAATGTGTGCCAAGTTTATCGAATTCACTTTGAATTTAAAACTTTTGAATTTAAACTTGCACAAACTTCACCATGTGCATTTTGGAGTTCTCTGATTTATTTTGAGTGTCTTTGTTTCCCATCTTTCCTTTGTCAAATTTGAAATCCATTCAAATTTGACTAACAACCAATCCACTGAAATGTTTAAACCTTTTCTCTCTTTTCGGGCCGCCTCTTCCCTTTCTTTTCCAGCCGGCCCAGCCCGCTCCCTCTTTTCTTTTCTCTCCTCCACCGAATGGGCCGCCTTCTCTCCTCCTTTCCCCATCGGCCTGCTACGGCCCATGTGGCCCGGTCCGGCCCGCCTGACGCTGTCGTCTTCCTCCTCCCGGTCAAGCGGCAACGCCGGTCGTCGCCGCCGCCGTGGCGCCCTCCAGCCTCCTCCATCTGGCTGCCGACGTCGTCGCCGACGTCACTCCCATCCTTATCTCCCCCAGCAAGTGCACCCCCCTTTCCCCATCTCCTGTTAGCGCCGCAAAGATCTTCTCGTCGTCTCACCCTCCCAGTGAGTCACCGCGCCGACTCGCCCGGTCTCCCTCTCCCTCACGCATCTCTCCTATAAAACGGGTGCGCAATCTCCTTCTCTTCTCTTCCCCGTCCTTATCTGCCTCCATCAACCGCTCTCCAGCTTCAATCGAAGCTTTTCCCCATTTCTTTCTCAACGCCGGCCGCCACTCGATTTGCCGCCATGAAACTCTCTCTCGCCCTCCTTCGTAGCCCGTTAGCTCGGCCACAACCCTCCGCCTCGGCCGCGCCCCTCCGCGCAGCTCTGAGAGCGCCGGAGCACGCTCCCCGGCGAGCGCGACCGTCGCGAGCCGCCCTCACCGTCGCCGACAGGCCTCCGCCACTTTCCGTCGACAACAAGCTCCCACGGTGAGCTCGACTTCTTATCCTCTCTCTCTTGCGCTACTCCTTCTCCTCCCTTTCCTCGCGAACGAGCTCCCGCGTCGAGCTCCCTCGTCCCCGCCGCTTTCTCTCCCGCCGCCGGCCGCCGTGGCACACCCCCGGCCAAGCCGAGCTCGGCAAAACCCTCAACACACCCACGCGCACCCACACGGCATCACGCACTCGAGAAATTTCACTCCCGCGACGCATTTCCTCGCGCGCCGCCGCCACCGCCAACTCCGGCGAGCTATTGCTGTCGCTCCACCGCGCGCCGTCGACGACGTGTGCCTCGCCCGACTCCGCCTTCGCGCGCTCTACCCCCGCGACATGCTCTCGCCGCCCCTCCACCCTCCTAGCCGCCGCCGGCGAGCTTTCCGGCAAACTGCCGCCGCGCCTGGCCCTGTTCCAGCGACCCCGGTCCACCGTGGACCGGTGGACCACGGTCCCTGTGCGGTCCACGAACCCCGTGGACCCAGTCCACAGCTTTTTCAGTAGGAAAGTAATTCCAGAAATTCAATAATATCCCAGGACCTGGTAATTTTGCAGATTAGCCCTTAACCTTTATGCTAATTCTGTTTAGGTCCTGTCCTTTTACAGAAACACCCCTGTACTTTTCTGTAATTACCTTTTAGTCCCTACCTTTTTACACCAAGGTCCTTAAACTTTTCTATAACATATATAGGTCCCTAATATCTTTCTGTAATTACAAATAAGCCCTTGGAACCTTTCTATTCTTACAAATAAGCCCCCAGATCTTCAAATCTCCGTAATTTCTCAACCCTAACTCCGTTTTGAGCGATTCTTGCGCTCACGTGTTCGTAGAAACGCGTAGTACCCTTTGGTACTACTCTCGGAGTTTTGAAACGGATCGACAAGCCGTCAATTCCCTAAGATCACATCTCGGCAGATCATGCGATGTCGATATCGCATGTCTCCAATACTCGTTCACCTTTTAGCATGAACCTAACCAATCATGCCTTATCTTTTCACCTTAAAACCTAGTACCTTTCTCATCGCGACACATTTCACTTCGACCTTGTGTGCCGCAACTACTCTTTCGCTCGCTAGCATTAAGCCTAGCCAATCTTCTGTATCGTTTCACTGCAAAACCCAGTGCCTACCTTATCGCAGTTCAATTCCAACCCTAATCTAGTTCAATCATCGCTCCACCATATTTATTCCGATGTTATCGCCAATTTTACCAAACCTTATTGAGTTGTCATTCTTTTTATGTGCGGTCTTTCATCGGTTTTATTGGAGTTATTGTTCATTGCTCTTTTAACTGCAATCGTGCATCCATACCATGCATTTGCTCATACATCCCTAAACAACCCATGCATGTTCTTTAATAGAGATCATATAGAAACTTACATATTAGATATGCACGCAATCACCGTCAGTAAAGCATGTGCATCTCATCATCCTCACCATAAGGTTGCACCCTTGCTTCTTTTAAGAGAACTTAGAGAATTAATAGTTGTCTAGGTGAATATGGCCCTTATAAGGCCATGAATATAGCTTGTAATAAATAATCGTTCATGAATAAACGTGCATTGCATCAACATGGTCATTCTCTTGGAGTTTTATCGCTTCTTACTGGAGTTAATTGGATCTTATTGGCTCTTTTCAATCTTTATTTCTTTTGCGGTAGTTTATTTATACGATTTGTTTTATGCGCTAGCTTACGCAAGTTTCGCGGAAGAGCCAGAAGAATTCGAAGAAGATTCAGAAGACTCAAGCTTCGAGGAAGAGCCGAAGAGTCCAAGCTCAAGAACAAGTCAGAAGACGCAAGTTTCAAGAAAGGACTTGAAGATCTCAACATCGGCAGAAGAACCTGGAGAGTGAAGACCCAGAACTTGAAGATTAGGAAAGCATTTGTCAGGCAAGCTCTACTTTTCCTTGATCATGATTGAACCTACTGTTTTCGCAATGCACCTATATGGCATGTTCTCGTACTATGCATTACTTGTTATTTTACTGATTGTGTAGTTATGGTCCTACTTGTTTATTGATATTGATGTCTGTTACTTAGGCATTGATATCTGAATCCTTGTTTACCATTGCTTACCTGTCACCTTGATAACCTTAGGATAGTCCATCATTTCTATGATGGCCCGTTCACCTTGTTACTAGAATGCTTAGGACCCCGCAATGTTTCTACATTGCCACACCGTACTCACATATATGTTTACAGATGTGTAATGAGTTTGGTGGTGTGTGTAATAATTGGGGTGGGAATAGCACAACTGTGTTAGGTGGTGATGATGGTGACGGTGATGGGATGGGTTGGACTGCGGGCAAGGCCATTAGTGAACTATGATGGTGTGATAGACCCCTAGTGTGGGACATGGTGCTTGCCCGGCCACATAAGGACCGGTTCTCTCGCCCGTAAACCTAATGATTTCCGTACAAACCACGGAACCTGGATGGGCAGGACTTATCCTACCTTCTTGGTGCTCTCACATTTTCCATCTGGAGGCCAGTAGAGGTAACGGAAGCTCAGGAAACAGACCCGGGAAACGTACCCGTGGTCCGGTTGCGGAACCCGTGGTTAGTCTCGGGAATGCCGCCTGTCCTGGTATGTGTTACCGGATCCTGCTACTTTGTACAGGAGCGCGACGCATATATTACAGATGCGTTGTGCCGTAGTGTGACATTTCACAGACCCCTGAGTGTGATTCCATGGTGGATTTGTGAGGGTACTCGGAGAAGATGGATAGGCGTTACGTACCCCCTCGCCAAGGGTGCGTGGCTCGTGGGTACAGTTGTACAACCTCTGCAGAGTGTAAAATTCATCCGGATGGACGTTGCCACGGCATATGGCACATTATTGGTTTTGCGCACGTGGAGATTAGCCACCTCTTCTGTTCCTTGGAGTGTGAGTGGGTTGTAGTCAATCCGTGTTTTGGAAGTGTTGGCATGGATGCCGGGTTGGTATGACCATTGAGGTCAGAGGGCCCAACTAAAAGTTAGGAACTGGCGGGAATGCTTTGTACTCCCCCAGGGCCAACCAACTAAAATATTGATAATTATCTCTCTGTTTTGCTTATTCTTTGGACTGCTTTGATAACCATTGCATAAAAGTTGCTTACTGCAAATGAAACATACAGCCTATTCCTTGCTAAGACCAAATATGCATATATATATATTCCCTTGTGTAGTGTAGGGCTTGCTGAGTACATCATGTACTCACGAGTTTGCAATCGTTGGTTTAGTAGGAGAAGATTTCGTAGAAGACGACGACGTTGTGGTTTTCGCTTCTGCTTCTCAAGTCTGCTTGTGGCTTTGGGCCATAGTTTCCGCTGTCTGCTGTACCCTTAGTCGGTCGGAAAGACTTGGATGGTTTAGGATCCTTGTCGTGCCACCGCTAAAGGTCCTCAATCAGGTATTGTATATATTTACTTTATTCGAAGTATGCTTTTGATTATCATTTCTGTGTTCTTGTGCGTATCAGCTACTGATCCAGGGACTGATACAAGATGCACATCGGATTCCAGAAATGGGGTCTGACAATATCCCGATATTCATGATTACATTCGCGCCTTTTAACATTTGGATAACTACCCGACCTCTGTCTACTAGGTGATTAATCACCAACATCCCCTTCCTGGTTGGTTAGCAAGGATAGAGCCCTTGCACCCATGTCCCACCAGCGAATTTCCTCGCCCGCCATGACTAGAGCAGTGGAGAGATTCAGGGACACCCCGTTGAAGACACAATCGTTTCGATGATTCCATAGAGTCCAAGCGCCAAGAATGATGATGGAATTCAGTCCTTTGGGTGATAAGACGATTTCTTCATCCACGGGCATCAATTCGCTGGATCAATCCAAACGATATACAGCCTGGGATCAATTCGCTGGGATGAATCCAAACGATATACATGATTCCCACCAGCGAATTGATTCCAGGCTGTGTATCGTCCTTGGACTGGCAGCAGCACAAGACGTCATGAGTCGTGCATCAGGATACTAGTTATGTGCTACAACAATGGGCAAAAGTGACCTCATCCACTCTACTCACAAACACAAATGAAAAGAATATGTATTGTATTTTGACAACCAAATCTTGATCCTTTTATTCATACGGTCTATCACGTATATACATTTCGAACTATATCATATCAGGCTCATAACAGAGGACCTCGAGGCAACTAAATTCAAACCTACCCAAAAGTCCGGGGAAGATCAAACAGAAGGTATGTCCAAGCACTCACTCAAATAACTTCTTATAATTTCTAATTGTGCTATATATTGCATGTCAGACTTAAAGGCTACGTATTTAAAGTAAATATCTGCAATTAAACTTGCTGCATACTTTGGCAGATGAGAATAGGAAGCTGTGAATGCAGGTTTCCTGCAATAGCATCGTGAAATAATAGCTAAAGCAAAAAAAAAGAAAAAAAAAGAGATCAAAGTGCACAAAACGGAACTCCTAACAAAAACTTAGTAAATGTTACCCACTAGAGTACTATAAAATGGCATGTCATGCCTCCTGCATAACAACCGGACCATTGTGATTCAATCACAGTCCTCATCATTTGCGTTCTTTCTGACTGAGGATTGCAAGCTATTTTGTTTTATTTAGGAGTAAAGTTTAGTTTCATTTTCAAACATGAATAGATTATGCAATATTATCAAGTAATTTCTATGTTCATGCTGACACCTGTGGAATGTTCTACCTACCCTGTAATGCATCTATGTAGCGCAAGAACACAACATATTAACATATGGCAATTATAATATCACAATAGTCAGACACTGTTGCCTCCCTTCTTAAAAATAAGTACAGTATATTTTAACTTTCTGGAAATAACCGTTGCACAAATTTTTTTCCGGGGGCAGAAACAAATTACTGGATCTTCCTATATGTCATTCTATTGAGTTTAATTTAAAGGGAAAAATTAAAGTTATCAAGAATCCACTGATATTGCAATGTTGCTGTTAACAAGAATCCATTGATTATTGAATTTTGAATTTCCCCATCTGTTCCCCTGTTATGTTGAATACAACAACAACAACATAGCCTTTTGTCCCAAGCAAGTTGGGGTAGGCCAGAGATGAAACCCATCTCTTCCACTGTTATGTTGAATATGGTCATTTAATTGTAAACAAGATAGAGAAGCTTTGGACTATTGCTCTGGTTCAGTTCTACTGTAGGCTGTCGTTTCTGACTACGAGGATGGTTGCTGTCCTATACTTGTGTATTTTTTAACTCTTTCAAACAGGTATGCACTGCCGTTTATAGTCAGTGACAATATAGGAATTTCCTATGTATCAGGCCAAGTAATGGACATAGGAGAACTAGCAAATCTCATTGGTGGTGGAAAAGGAGCGGGGTTATCGTATTTTAGTTTCTCTCAGATTTTGGCTGCTACAAACAATTTATCAGAGAGAAACTTGGTTGGAGATGGTGGATTTGGCTATGTTTACAAGGTAATGTTATCTCGAGACAGTATCTAGTGTGAGATTACTTCTTGAACTTCTCAAGTGTAAAACCTGGATCATAATAATAAAAAAATTTCAAAACGCATCTTCCGTGTGGAATGGGGCTATTCACAGTTAGGACCTTGATGCTCTCTTTGACAACCATTCACTGACACAGCAGCGCATGTAAGCTTAAATCTAAAACTTGTTCTAGTTCCCTCATCATCTTTGCATTCATTCATTTTAGGGAAAATTTTCTAATGGCCTAGACATTGCTGTCAAAAGACACAATTCATCTTCATTTCAAGGTCCAGCAGAGTTCAGAACTGAGATGGAAGCCATTTCAAACCTTCGGCACAAAAACATAATTACTCTACTTGGTTGTTGCATACAAGGAGGAGAAAAGATACTTGTGTATGAATACATGCCAAATAAAAGCTTGGCATCTATAATTTCTGGTAAGTTGTCATTACGATCAATGCCTCATTCATTTTATTCCTTCCCTTGTTAAACGAGTACCCACTGAAGGATTTCTTTTGCAATATTTGCAGATGAAACAAAAAGGGAGTTGTTCAAGTGGTTTAAGCGTCTTCAAATAATTAAAGCGGTAGCCGATGGTCTTGCTTATCTGCATGGGCACTCTCATATGTGTATTGTCCACAGGGACATAAAACCAAGTAACATATTGTTGGACCATGAGATGAACGCTAAGATTTCAGATTTTGGTCTTGCTATAATGCTGGCCCCAAATACTACTGCAGAGGTGACCGTTATGGGCACATAGTAAGAGCTCAACTTATACACAATCATTATAGATGCAATGTTTTATTTTTCTCATTTCAAGTGTTTGCATGAGCATTCTCGTGATGTCCTATCTCCATGTTTAGTGGCTATGCAGCTCCTGATTATGTTGCTACTGGAAAGATCTCAGAGAAGGCAGATGTATATAGCTTCGGTGTCGTACTTCTTGAAATCATTAGTGGGAAGCTGTTGTCTGATAAACTGAAGGATGGGCTGCTACTTACTGATTATGTAAGTTTCTTCTTACATGTTATAAAAATTTGCATTTGTTATTAACCTAGATTCAAGAAATTTGTGGAGCTAGGTATCTTTCTGAGTTGCCCTGAATATTGTGGTCCTTTGTCAGGACAATGTGATTTATGCTTTACACTAGCATAACTTACGATGATTGATCACCACTGAAAATTTGTGCCAGTGATATTGTTGCTGTATTCAAACTTTTAATAGTCGGCAGCCCCAGCTGCATAATCTCCTTTCTTCCATTCTGTAAAAATTTGAGGCTCTCAATAAATCTGAATAATCCTCCAACAATAAAATATTAGCAGTTACTATATTTTTTTCAGCAATACTGAAAATTTGGAGTTCCACCTGTGATGATCTGGAAATTCTTTCAGGCACGCGAGCACTGTAAAAAGCCGCAGAAGCTTGTTGATCCACTATTAGGTGCTAAAGGGCATGAAAGGGCTCAGATTATTGAATGTATGAAGGTGGCGCTATTGTGCATTCACCATCTTCCTGAACATCGGCCTGCCATGTCACAAGTTGTTACCATGCTTCACGGCATTCAGATTATGCGACCGTAGACTCGTCTATTGGAATAAAGCTGCCTGTAACTTCCGAAGGACCTTAGAGAGGTTGTTGCAACGATATGAAGTGTCGGCTACTGATGTATCTTATAGTCTTGTATGACGATAGCAACAATAATGTTTTGCGATCATGTCCTGTGTACATCACCCAGGGAGTCTCAATAAAATTCTAGTTTTGCAGTGGTGCGCTAATTCGGAGTTTTATTCCCCTTAGAAACTGTAGGAGATGGAGAAGTTGGAGGTCGAGCACGGCAAGTTGGTCAGTGCTGACTGATGAGTTGGGTGACGAAGTCCAACATCGAGCTTGGTCAGTGGTCTCTCTCATGGCGTCTGTGCCTAGCAAATCATTTTGACAAACGGTGCAGAGGGAATCTTGGGAGCTTCTTGGAAATTCAGCTCCTACCTTCAGCGCCGGATGCATTATCTATGCTTCGTTGAAATGTCAATGCCACGTGCTCCTATTATTCAGTTTATAAACTTACATTCATATCAGAGTCAATGTCTAGCATTAACCTCACGATGAAAATGAAGCCACAAAGTTTTTTCCCCTTTCTCGAACAGACCATCAAGCAATGTTTATAGTGTCCATGCATTTACCTGTCCTGCTGGACGTATCGAGTTTAGGCTGAAATTCTTGGTCCAACTTAGAATCTGTCAAAGCTTGACAGGTCAGTCTCAAGTGCCCACACATGCTAGATGCTTGAAGTTTCCCGGAAACTGCGCGCCTCCATTTGGCGCCAATCATGCTTTGTCCGAATGTCAATGTCACAGTTTCAAACAAGACAATTGACAATATGTCCCGGCCATTGGTTCTTTCATACTAGTCAATGTCCTCTTCTATGTTCTATCACTACTAAATGAGTGCTGTGTGTCCCTGGACACCTTCTTCTCCAATAGCTACAGAGCTAAGCTCATTCATTCCCAGCACCTAAGGAACTCAGGCAAGATGGCTCTGGTAGGTCAGGTCGCCACCGTCGCACAGCTCGTCGGCGTGGACGCCTACGGCCTCATCACCATGATCGCCGAGGCGGCGCGCACGGTGCGCCGGAACAGAGCCACCTGCCGGCAGCTAGCCCGGCGGGCCGAGATGATCGGCGACCTGCTCCGGCAGCTCCACGCCGCGCAGGCGCCGCTCACGCAGCGGCCGGAGACGAGGAGGCCCGTGGAGGAGCTGGAGGAGACGCTCCGGCGCGCTTACCTGCTGGTCCGGTCGTGCCAGCGCCGCGGGTACGCGTACCGGTGCTTCATGGGGACGCGGCACGCCGACGAGCTCCGCGAGGTGCAGGGTGAGATCGGCTTCTACCTCCAGCTCTTCCCTCTTGTCAGCTACGTCGACGCCACGCTCGCGTGGGCGAAGCTTCTCAGCAAGGTTAATGATCCTTCCTGCCAAGAGGTACAACCCGTTCACAACTAGTTATTTTTTTTTTCTGGTCTCTAGCAGAAAGCACGGTCAAGCTCTGTCTAGAACATGAGAAAAAGGATTCTTATAGCAGCGGCACTTGAACTGTCTTTTGTGGAATTTTTATGGTCCAAAAATAGGCTGTCAAGTATGAAGTTTTTATTTCCTATGTTTTTGGTACATATTTGCGTCAAGAAAACGTGATAATATCCTAGTCCTTAGATTTACATCAGGACATGGCTGCCGATGATTAAGTAGATTGTTCCCCTTTGGTTAACCAATCTATTTGTATGATTTTTGGTGGTTCGTTGTAGTTTAAGAGAGAAAGGTTGAGATCTAGAATGTTTCAAGCAAATTTACCTGCTGTTCTATGTGTTTGCAGTTTTGTGCTATTGATTATTTGAGGATAACTTATGTGTCATCTGTTATTTGTACAGGCACCTATGGTAAGACCATATTTTGTGCCATTCCTGTTGCTCTGCTGGGATGGATGGTGCTTAGCTATTGTTCAGGGAGCATGCGTCGGTATAGCGTATCCATGGTTTGCATCTCCTTTGGCGATATCTCCCACACTATCTGTGAAACATTCATGTTTGCCTGCAGGAGATAAATTCTGTATTATTGACTTATTCTTTTCTCATGGTAACAACGAACAATTATCTAGCTAGCACACTGTCATTCGAACAGCTAGCTAGAGCCCAATTGTTGTTCTTCTGTGTCAGATTAGTAAAACTCAGGTGCGCTATATCGAAAGTACGGTTGTCATTCGTGCGTGCAAAATCGGTATGTTGGAATTTTCTTTTTCTTCGTTGAATCAGCGTAACTGCCTAACCATTCTGCAGTGTTCATGACATCATCCGGGTTTGCAATGTTCTGTTCGCATCCAATGCTTACATTTTGGTTCATCAGAATTACAAGGTTCCAGGGCCACAGGCGCAAATTGTCAGTACCATCGAACCCGTCCACGAGCCTTCCGCTGCAAAAGCACAATGAGTACACCAGCACATATTAATATGTTTCAGTACTTCAGGTTCCAAATTAAACAAGCTTTATGCATTATATCGTTCATGTTGCAACACAACTTAGTACTGTCAGGCTGCAATCTCACTTCTCTTTTAACCTTGCACTCTTTGTATCTTCAGATTTCTCAAAAACCATCATCGCCTACAGGAGTTTCTATTGTGAGGCGATGCAATGACATTTTAGCTGTTCCACAACAGCAATAATGAGGATCAATTTTACTGTCCTCAAGTTTCTACTACCGTCAATATTCTTCTCAGCCTACTAGAGAAGAACTACGCCATGATGATGTTAAAAAGATGGACGAAACACGGTCCCAACCAAGATTTATCGTAGAAGAGATAATCCAAGATGTCAGAGGTGTCTTGATGTCATTTTTGCCTTGTTACTGTGGATGCTAATTCATGTACTATCGAGTCTCAAATTCTTTGGATCTGTATAGTTTATAATCATAATCCTGCAATTTCAGGATGTTGTCTATACTCTCCATAGATCCCTTTCACAAACCGAAACTGAAATTTTTGAGGGGAAAAAAAATTAGAATGAATTTCTTTGTAAATATCAGAGTGGGCGCATCATTTCTTCTCTTCTTCCTGACCATCTTGATCTGTGACTGCAAGGCAAAATTTTCAAGCTATCACACTTTCTGATTTGGATCCGGCATTCCGGCAGTTTCATCTTTTTTGGGAGAATCGACAGCTTCATCTTCACTGAAGAATAATTCATGATTAAATATATCTTGAGTAAAAAAATCGAACCACACAAGCATTTGCCGTGGAGTTAGTTCAACATGGCAATATAAGCACACATGCAGCTCACAGTTCACCGCTGCCGCTGGGCTATCGAACTGAACAACTGCAAACTGAAGCCGTGGAAGAGGCCGCTGACCTCTTACTTGCTCCTGCTTGGGCTCAGTCACATCTCACTTTGTGGTGCGTTGATTGCTTGGCATTGCCCAAGCTCAACGAGACGATGACAACTGCAAGGATTGGCCAGGCCAAGAACTGATCGAGCTTGCAGACATTCAGAATGCTGAACAGAATCCGCCATGGCTGCAGCAGACGATTCTTCACCAATGCGGCATCGGTGACCAGCCCGCACGGATGTTGAGAAAGAAAGAGGAATTTCCAAAAACGCCTCTCGTCTTCCACCATGGATGGTCCCCGTCGCCGGCAAGTGTAAAGCATCCTACTTGCTTACCCTGAGCCCGCGGATGCAGCACCAAGGTCGACACCGCCATGGCCTCGGACGCCCGAGCCTTACGAGGAAGAAGCTCCTGCAACGCGCCTAGTAGTGGACAGAAAATCCCCAATGCATAGCGTAGGATGGCCGCCGGCGACGGCGGCGCGGCCTCGCCGGATGCGGCTGGCATCGCGCCGGCCTGGACATTTGGCCGAACGGCACCCAAAACTTTACATAAGACCTTTGGATCGCGACTATTGATCACGATCCAAAGTAGGGAGGTATCTGCAAAATAACTGGATCGCGATTAATAATCGCGATCCAAATTTATGCAAAAAGGCCCTTGGTTTTGGGCGGCCGGCTCCTCTTCCTCCTGCTCGGCGGCTCCTCCCGTCGGTCCGCCCCCGCCGCCCTCCTAGCCGGGATGGTGATCCCATCTGCCGCTCAATAAAGACCCATATGACTCCCGCAGAAGTGACCTGAGGGCGGAGGCGCACGTGCGGTTCGCCTGGTGCAAGCAGATCGAACAGCTGCGCTCTGAAGCCGGGCAGGGCAGGGCAGCTTAATCCGGGCCTGCGCCGCAATCACAACTGCGGATTTGCGCCTCCAAAAATGGTGCGGTCGCCAACGTTCAGCATAGACGGATAATGGCAACAGTGAATGCTGGGAGAGAGACGAATTTGGGGGAGGAATCAGCGGAGGAGAAAACGTGAACAGGGGAGGAAGAACTCAGTTTCATTTGATCGACTAAAACATGCCAGCAATCTCTCTTGATCTGCGTCCATTTGACCGACTAATGTCACCATGAGAGCTTGCGAACTACAATTGGGCTGGGCGGGCAACACACACATTCAGAACGTTCTGCAGACGGTTCCCCTGACATGGTGCATCCACTTCGTTCCCTCCTCGCGCAGAGTAACTGAATGGGCAGTAGATTGTAAGTTATATATAATCACCGTGCTTGGAACAGCAAAGTGTCTGCTCTGCTAAATCACAGATCGAGACATTTCTGTGGCAAAGCTCTGCTCTGCTCTGCACTGCTCAGCTCCGCTAACTCGTGGCGTTCCATGACTCCTGCAGCCCACGCAGGGAGGTCGCGGTATGCATCGACCACGCAGCTGCAAACGGAAATGCATTTCGGCATCTGCATATGGCTTCATGTTTGTCCCCTGAAATGGCGCATCGAATTCACTGAATCACCTTCGCTTCGAGGCGCTGGCAGGACCTGACGAGCTGACGAAGAGTCTGCTCCAGTCCAGGGGACCTTGTCTCCGGCCACCGCATGATATTCTCGACGTTGAGCTTCTGGAGGCCGGAGCGTGCCGCCGACCATCATCTCGACCTGCCTCTCCAGCCGCAGGCAGTTGGCCATGTGCCGTCTGTCCGTCCCTACCCGTGCGCGCGTCTTCGGCGGTCATGGTCGTCGACTCGTCCGTGTCGACGTCCGCATGGGCACATGGCTTTTCCAAGGGCATCTTCGCGCTCTCTTGCCGGCGCGCGTCCGGGGGGCCGCGCAGCCGTTCCCACCGGCCGGAAGCGGAGCGGCTGCGGCATTTCCGCAAACACGTCCGGGGCCACCTGGGGAGGAAGACGACTCCCGCGACGCGACAAAACTGGACCGCTGCGATCCAATCGAACGGTGTTTAGCCACCCAGGGGTGGTCGCTGTTCGAAATAGCGTCCACCCGGTCGTTATTCCAAACAGCGACCGCCCCTGGGGCGGCGAGGAACGCCGGCTCTGCCTTGCGCCGGGGCTCGCCTGAGCGCCGCCGGAAATCCGGCTGTCCCACTTGTCCCTCCGCCGAGTCCGATCATCCTCCTAGCCGCCCCAAATCCCTCGATTCGAGCAAGATTGGTCGGAGTTTGAACGACGGCCGCCGTCCCTAAACGCCGCCTCTGCTTCTCTTTGCGTGGCTCGTTTCGTCGGAGCGCCGCCGCCGCTTACCTACTGTCCCCTGCGGCGTTCCCCTCCTCATCCGAAGTCGTTGATCCTCTTTGCGACAGTGAACAGCACCTGATTCCTTTGGCTTGTGGGCAGAACTGGAGCCGGCCTGTCTCTGGGCAATTGGGCATGGCGCGCGCCAAAGCAGAACAAGCGAAGGGCTGAAGCTGACGCGGCTGGGCGTCGTGGAGGAGCGAACGCAAATGCAACCGCGGCGAAGCCGTGTCCCGGCCGATGGCGAGTCTGCCGACGTCGACATTGGACGAAGAGCAGCAGAGTGGACTGGGACGGAGACGAATTTGGGGAGGGACCAGAGGAGCACGCAGGACCACGGCGAGGAAGAAAAGCGAACAGGCAAAATCAGGCATGTCTAGTTTCTACAGGTTACAGGACACATTAATCTTCCATTCGTGGGCGACACAGCAGATATTAAAGTCCCAGCTTATCTTAATACTGGTAACATATGTTGTATACATGAAATGAACATTATAAATCGAAGCTAATTAAAGGAACAACGAACTGGAAACAACGTCGTAACATAGCAAAGAAACCACGCATTGCTATGCTCCAAACATACTGTGATCTCTGCTTGCAGTCATCCTATACTTGCAGCCACACAAGAAATGGCTATCCAATGCCACACAAGCTAACAAGCGAAGACGTGCAGATTAAGCCGTATCAAGGGCCCGTCGATCCGGGTGACCGGGTATAAGCTTCGTCCTGGTCCATGAACGTTGTTATCTTTGGGGTCGGCAACTCTTCATCCCTATTTAGCAAAAGCACAATGAGTAGACCAGCAACATATTATCATGCTTCAGTACTTCAGGTTCCAAATTAAGCAAGCTTTCTGCATTATATCGTTCATTCATGTTGCAACACAACTTAGTACTTCCTACTAGAGAAGAACTACGTGATGATAATTACGAAAAGATAGACGAAAAATGGTTCCAACCAAGAGAATTATCGTAGCGGAGTTAATCCAAGATGTCAGAGATGTTTTGATGTCATTTTTGTCTTGCTATTGCCGAATGCTAATTCATGTACTATCCGAGTTTCAAATTCTTTGGATATGTACAGTTTCTTATAATCAGAATCCTGCAATTTCAGGATGTTATCTATACACTCCATAGATCCCTTTCACAAATTGAAACTGTAATTTTTGAGAAAAAATAAGAATGAATTGCTTTATATAGATCGGAGTGGCTGCCCCATTTCTCCTCAGTCCTCATCATCATCTATATCTGTGACTGCAAAGGACAAATTTCAGACTATCACACTTATTTGGATGCAGCATTCCGGCAGACGGCAGCTTCATCTTCACTGAAATGTAATTTATGACTAAATATATCTCGAGTTAAAAATCAAACCACACAGGCATTTTCCGTGGAGTTAGTTGAACTTCAACATCAAACCACACAGGCATTTTCCGTGGAGTTAGTTGAACTTCAACATCAATATGAGCACAGATGCAGATCACAGTTCACCGCTGGCTATGTACTGAACAACGGCAAACAGAGGCCGTGGAAGAGGCCACTCACCTCTGAACTCTGACCTGCTCCCACTTGGCCTCAAACACAGCTCACTTTATTGCCTAGCAATGCCGGAGATCAACTCGACGATGAAAACTGCAAGGATTGGCCAGGCCAAAAGTTTCAGAGCTTGCAGAAATTCAGAATGCTGAACGGAATCCGCCATGGCTGGCACGGAACGGAAGCTTCTTCACCAATGCAGCATTGGAGAGCAGCCCCGACGGAGAACGAGCAAGGAAGAGGAACTTCCACAAACTCCTCTCGGCTTGCGCCATCGCTGGTCGCCGTCGCCGGCAAGTGCAAAACTGCAAATCACTCTGGTCTCTGCTTGCTTCCCCTGAGCCGGCGGACGGAGGACCAAGATCCACACCTTCATGGCTTCGGATGCCCGAGCCTAACGAGGAAGAAGCTCCATAAAATCCCCGTTGTCTAGCGGAGGACGGCCGTCGCCCACGGCGGCGCGGCCTCGCCTGATGCGGCTGGCATCCCCGCCGGCGTGGACATTTTGCCAAACGGCACCCCAAACATTTACATAAAGCCCCCTGGTTTGGATCGCTACTATTGATCGCGATCCAAATTAGGGGGGTATTTGCAAATAACTGGTAATCGCGATCCAAATTTATGCAAAAAGCCCCCTGGTTTCGGGGCGGACGGATCCTCTTCCTCCCGCCGGTCCGCCGCCGCCGTCCTGACCGCCGTGATGGTGAGCTCATATCCCGCTCAGTAACGACCCATCTGACTCAAGAAGAAGTGACCTGAAGGCGGAGGCGCACGTGCTGTTCGCTTGGGCCAAGCAGATCGAGCTGTGCTCTAGAGCCGGGCATGGCAGCTTGATCCTGGCCTGCGCCGCAATCACAACCGCGGACTTGCGCTCTTGTAAACGTTCCACACAGCCGGAGAATAGCAGAGGACGAGAATAGGCTGGGAGATAGACGAATTTGGGGAGGAATCAGAGGAGGAGAAAACTTGAGGCCGACGACCAACAGTGAGCAGAGGACGAAGAATTCAGTTTCAAATTTGACCGGCTGATGCTGATAAACATGCCATCAACCTCTCTTAATCTGCGTCCATTTGACCGACTAATGTCACAATGAGAGCGAGCTTGCGAACCACAAATTAGCGGGCACATTCAGCACGTTCTGCAGATGCTTCCCCTAACATGGTGCATCCACATCGTTCCCTCCTGAAGTATGTCTCAGGATTGGCTAGCTCCTCGCGCAGAGTAACTGAATAGACAGTAGATTGTTACACTAATTTGGATCACTGAGCTGGGTGGGAACAAAACAACAGAGTGTCTGCTCTGCTAAATCACAGGTCGCCGCTCGCAGGGTCGAGACATTTTTCTGCTCTGCTGACTCGTGGCGTTCCATGGCTCTGGCCTGCAGCCCTCACAGGTCGCGGCACGCATCGACCAAGCTGCTGCAAACAGCAATGCGTTTCGGCATCTGCATCAGTGTGCAACATATATATAGCTTCATGTTGTCCCGTCAAACGGTGCATCGAATTCACTGGTTCAATTACCCCGTGAACTCTTTGCCATACATGCGGTCACAAACAGTACAACAGCACAGAAGAGCAGAATGGAACAGCACAGACCATATTAGCAATGACAATATATATGCTTAGCTCCTTAAGTCGTGATAGATGGGAAGGCAGAGTGCACCATACAATACAGCGCAACAAGAAGCCTTGAGCCCACAAGACTGAACAAGTCCATATGGTCACTAGTCCACTACTACTACCAGGGCACCAAACTAACTAAACAATACCACTCAGTCTTATTTCTCAGAAGGCAGTAGTTTGGTAGTCAGATCGCAGTCACTTCCCGACGGCCGCTTAATGGCATAGAGCTGAATATACACGTTCTTCATCTTGGGTGTCAGATAAAGAGTTCCGATAAGGATAGGGGATATGATAAGAACACCCGGCCACAGATCCCACCAGTTGTCAGAAACCATGACCATCCCTGCCAAGATACCTACAGAAAACAGCAGGTAGACCACAAAGAAAATGTCCTGCAAGCAGCAAGCGCAAAAGATTAACAGGGAAAAAATATTCTACAATAGCTCTTGTGAGCAGAAAAAAGGAACAATTATTGATGCGTGCGGAGGTATGCTGTATGGATTTCAAAATGAGCAGTGCCACATAAAGCAGCAAGCAGGGACACCACATTATCGATTACATGGGGAAATGGTTTCAAATGTCAACATAACAAGAGCCATTCTATATTTCTAACTCTAGTAGACTCAAGTTGAGGGATCAAACAACGCCAACAACTATCAGCAAAAAGAAAGGGCGCAAACATCTTCAGCTAAAGCCCAAAGGTTAAACACCGATATAGGGCCCAAAAGTGCCAAGAACTGTTTAGTTGCACTAAAGCCAAGTGGTTGTGTATTAGTCATCATCTAAATAACAATTACAAATTACGATGCAGAGACCCATGTTTTTATGGCGTTGTGGCGTCCCGTGGCGACCCACCTCCCTCACAGTCCCTAGGCATTGTGGCGCAACTAAAACCCTGTGGCGTCCCGTGCCGACTCACACCCCTCAGGAGTCACAGGGCCTAGGTGATGCCACAAAAACAAGGGCAGTGACCAGTTCCTTCAAGTAAATTAGCACTACACAATTTTGATCCATCAGCACAAAATTGACAAATCAACAGAGGCTGTTTATTATTTTTTATCTCTAATTAAGTTCAACATGGCTCCTTCTATGTGAATAGATAACAGGTACGGAATATGTTATAGTTGTGCATAAACATGATAGTTGTTAGCTGTATCATCATCCACAACCAAAATAACGTAGAAACAGAGGCAAGTACCATAATCTAATTAAAGTAAATAGCAACAAAATTCCACTATGATTCAATACCGATACTACTAGTTAGAGCGCACTCTCAATTTGTTGGATTCGAACATTAGCATTTAGCAATTTACAAAAGGCAGCAATGCAGCATCACAAATAATTAAAAAAAAAGGCAAAAGAATAAGGGCCCCTCCGTATTCTAGTAGACTCAGGTTGAGATATCTAATAACCCAAACAACTCTCAGCAAAAAGAAACACACATTACACTTGTCAAAAGCACAGGTTCTTACAGTAACTTGGAGTATAGCGTCCGAAATGGCACAAACATCTTCAGCTCATCAGCTGAAGCCAAAGAATAAACACCGATAGGGAACATAAGTCCCCTGGAATGCACTAGTTACAAACAAACACAGGTTCTAATAGTAAATTTGGGTATATTGTCCAAAACGGCACAAACATCTTTAGCTAAAGGCCAAAGGTTATATTATGTAAACAATGATAGGGAACAAGTATCCACTGTGGCTGTTTATTGCACTTAAGCCATTTAGTTGTGTATTGGTCATCTCGTTAACGTTTAAAAAATTAGAATGCACAGATCTGTATCCAGCAAGAGCAAGTGATGTTCTCAGCCATCAAGCATTACGGAATGCTGCTCCACCAGCACAAAATTGATGTTGTCTGTTTTTTTCTCCTCCCTAACGATGAAGTTCAACCAGATTCCTTTCATGTCATCATGTGAATAGATAACAGGTACAAAATGCATTATAGTAGTGTGTAACCATGATAATTGTTAGGTGTCATCTATCCACGAACTAAAGAAATTAGCAAACAGCAAATAAATTCCACTGAAACAGTTACTTGTTGGAGCATAATCCCAACTGTTGGATCCGAACATTAGCACTTAGCAATTTACCAAAGGGCAGCATCACAATTCGCAGTTCGTAAATCCACCGAGGGAGGCATTATTAAGCATTTTAATATAATAAGATAAAATGGAGAAGATAGGCGCGGCCAAGGATTACCCTACCGACCAAACCGTTCCGACCGGTCCGGACCGGTAAGGTCGGTTACCGGTCGGTAACCAGTCAAAACCGGTCAAATTTCGTCAAATTTTTAAATTTATTTTGAATTTAAAATCGAAAACCGGCATACCGGGCTTACCGGTCCGGACCGGTAAGCCCGGTTACCGCGGTTACCGGCCGGTAACCGTCGGTTTTCCGATCCCTGGGCGCGGCAGCCTCACCAGCAAGCGCCTGATCAGATTGGCCTTCCGCGTGTCCACGACGGCAACCTCCTCCGCGGCTCTTTTCTCGAGATCAACCAGGTCGGAATCGGCCCTCGACTTCGTTGACATCTCTCTCACCCCACCACCTGGTACGAAGAAGGAAAAGAGGGATTGCCACGGGATCGACGACGGAGCAGGAGAGATTCTGCGGGGAAGGGAGGGGATCCTAAACGCTAGCGTCGTGACTCGTGAGCAGGGATTACAATCCCGATCTGACCGTTGGAACCGGAGGCCACCGGTTTTTCCGGTTTTCAACCGGTCGAAAACCGGAAGAGATTCAAAATCAAAAATTTGAATATAAAATTTGCAAACCAATCGGTAAAAAGGCCGAAATTTCCGGAAAACCGGAGCGAAAAGAAAAACCGATATGGTCCGCTGTTTCTCTGTTTGCCGGTTTTTTATTTTAAAAATCATAAAAAATTTAACATTTGAAAAAATGACAAAAAATATGTAAAAAAACTAGATGCAATTTGCAGCGCAATGGTGTAACAACAACACGAAAATTTGATCATTTGATTGGTCAAAAAATTCAAAGAAGTTTGCTGGTTTAATTTTTCCTTCCTTTTTCAAGACAGAAATCTTGCTTGATTTTTTTAAACCTATCAAACGATCGAATTTTCGTGTTATTGTTCCACCATTGTGTTACAAATTTCATCTTTTTTTACATATTTTTTTTCAAATTTTTTCAAATTTTTAAATTTTTTAAAATTTGAATTCGAAAACCGGACTACCGGGTAAACCGGACCATGACCGGTTTTTCCGGTTCCGCGAAAACCGGTCCGGTTTACTGCGGTTTTGTAAACCTTGCTCGTGAGAAGCAGGATTTGCTGTGGAACCACTTCGATAGTTGGAGAGGAGAGCGAACTTGCTGTGGGATTGGACTTTGGGCTTGGAATTGCGACTCTAGGGGCCCGTTTGAAAGGTATTGGGATAGGATCCAGCCCAGGTGAGCCCGTAAGCTCATGTCGGATTTTCATTTCACAGTTTTTCTTGTGTAAGTTTCTTCTTCACCCTTTCTGTTGTTCAGTGGGCGAATTGTATTGTAAAGATAGTATCCATCTCTCACAGTAACTCTGTTTTATTAATCGCCACACTGTTGATTACTCCGTTTGGAAATTCATTTCGTTCCCGACATGAATTTTGAACTGGCTCAAGTGAGATTGTGTTGTCGGGACATCAAGAATAATTTAAAAAAACGGAGGGAGTACCAATCTGTGCTGTGTAAAAACGGTGATATGGAGCATAATTCTTCAGCACACCACTCTCCAGGATGTACACATATACCATATCACATCTGAGAACTGTTCAGCATACGAATTTTCGAAATACACACTACCATCTGACAAATGGCACTGTGAAAGGAAATGGATACAGCAATCACCTACCATCATCCACGGATCAAATACTCAGACACATACAGGCATATGCATGTTGACTTGGGAAATCCATTGCAATGCATGTCTCTCGTGCGCAGAGCGCCTTCATAAAGGGACGTTGCATCCAGGATAACTTCATGCTGGTTAGGAATAGAGCTCGGGGCTACCATAGGAGCAAGACACCATCCCTACTCATTAAGCTAGACATCGCCAAGGCGTTCGACTCCGTCTCTTGGGAGTACCTCCTCGAGCTGCTACAAAGGAGAGGCTTTGGGGCCAGGTGGCGCAACTGGATCTCCATTGCTCTCGCCACATCTTCGTCGTCCATTCTCCTCAATGGCATACCCGGAGTGCAGCTCACACATCGGCGTGGCCTCCGCCAAGGTGACCCACTGTCACCATACCTCTTCATCCTCGCGATTGACCCGCTGCAGCGCATTTTAGATCTTGCCACTGAAGCCGGGACCCTCTCTACTCTTCGAGGTAGGGGAGCCACCCTACGCTTATCCCTCTACGCCGATGATGCTGTCCTCTTCTTGAACCCGGATCGCCGGGAACTACTAGCTCTTCTAGCCATCTTAAGGGAATTCGGCGAATCCACGGGGCTAAAGGTCAATCTCCAAAAAGTTCGATCTCACCGATCAGCTGCCAAGGCCTCCCACTTCACGAAGTGTTGGAGTGTTTCCCTGGTGTGGTTCAGTCTTTTCCGCTGCAGTATCTTGGACTGCCGATCACACTAGGCCGCCTTCGCCTTGTTCAGCTGCAACCAATTCTAGACAAGGCCGGCAGACGCATGTCAGGTTGGAAAACACGACTTCTTTACACCTCTGGACGGGTAGAGCTCGTCAAGGCTGTTCTCACATCCATCCCAACTTATCTCCTAACGGCGATTAAACCACCGAAGAAATTCTACATCGCATTGGATAAATGTCGCCGCTCCTTCCTTTGGGCCGGCACGGAAGAGTGTGGGGGCGGGAAGTGCAAAGTTGCATGGACAAAGGTGTGCACACCTTTGGAAAAGGGAGGACTTGGCATCTTGGACCTAGAAAAATTCAGCCGTGCACTGCGCATCAGATGGTTATGGTATGAATGGGAGAAGCCGGACAGCCCATGGATTGGCTTCCCTACTCCCTGTGATAGAGATGATAAGGCGTTGTTTTATTCATGTACCGAAGTGACCTTGGGCAATGGAAAAAGAGCACCATTCTGGTGCTCTAGATGGTTGAATGGTGAAGCCCCCAAGGACATCGCGCCAACACTTTACAACCACGCCCGGCGGAAGAATAGGATGGTTGCTAATGCCTTCCGTGATAACAATTGGATTAGGGACTTGCGCCACGATCTCACGGATGAGCTGCTGGAGGAGTTTGTTGAGCTGTACGATAGAGTGAGCCAGATACGGCTCAACAGTTTAGAGGATTCCATCAGATGGACACCTACATCCAACGGGAAGTACTCGGCACACTCGGCGTATCGGGTGCAGTTCGACCATCTCCCAAACAAACCATACAAGCGCCTCTTCTGGAAGGCTTGGGCGCCGCCCAAGTCAAAATTTTTTGCTTGGTTACTGGTCCAAGATCGAGTTTGGACAGCGCAGCGCCTCCAACTCCGACATTGTGTCAACCAATATTTTTGCCCGATGTGCCGCCACAACCTCGAGACCTCGCTGCACCTTTTCGTTGAGTGCCCGGCTGCAAGGAGTTTATGGGCTGCAATTGCTAATTGGTTACATCTGCCCTCGCTGCACCCTGATGCGTGGATCAGCACCACATCCATGGTGGCATGGTGGAAAGAGCGAATGGTGCAGCCGGCATCACTCAAACGTGGAGTGCAAACGCTGATCATTCTAGTGTTATGGGAATGGTGGAAGGAGCGCAACCGAAGGATCTTTCAGGATGAAGAGTTGACTGAGACACGCCTGCTACAACGGATGCAAGAGGAAGCCATGACGTGGGGTGTTGCTGGAGCCAAGGCGCTGGTTTCGTTGAGAGAGAGTCGGGAAAATGCTACATAAATTGTAAACCTTTGTTTCCCGATGTGATCTCTTTCTGCTTCGGCGTTGTGCCGTAGCACACTTTGTGCAGCCTGCGCGCTGCACTGTTTCTGGCCTGTGTGCCGGTTTTCATCTCAGGGTGGCCTGCGTGCCGCCGTTTACAATTCCTGACATTGTCGGTACCTCTGGTGCCTTTCTCCTCTTCCTAATTTAAGCGTCCACATAATATATGTGGCTTTCAAAAAAAAAATAGTGCGTACTATTTTAAGTAAACAGAGACAGCAACGAACGTTCATTCGTTTGGCAAGTAAATGTTCAGAAGCACCCACATTGTTGTTTCATTCAACAAGTAAATGTTCACAGGCACAATGCAGATAAACTTTGTATGAATCCTTCTTTAACATGTCAGAGTGGGTGGCCTAATATCAAAAATAGTATGATTACGTAGTAGCGTATTAATACCCTCGGGCGAAAGGCGACCATGCCCAGGGAGAGCTGTCAAGAGACGTTCGTCGTACTGTTCTAACAACAAATGTACAGGCACGGGCTCATTGATTCCTGACAAGTCTAAGCAGCTTGATTCAACAGTAGGACAACTTGATCAACTCAGAACAGAAAAGAGCGTCTAGTCTACTCACAGTAACGATTCATCCTCATCATCAAAAGCTAAAGCTACCGGTATGACTACATTAGCAATCCTTGATCTGATTGAGAATTCGCTTAACCCCTTACTGATTCTACGCAACAGCAGTCGTCTTGCGATGACGGAAGCACGTCGACCAGATGAAACTCCTCAGGCACTATTGATGACATAAAAAATAAAAATCTGTCAGGAAAAGTGCCCCCATCCCCAATAAAACTAAAATAAAGGAGGACATTAAAGGGGAACCATTGTCTCACGTTTGGGTATTTGAAGGTGAGGCCCCATGTCAGAACCATTAGAACAATCAACAAGACAGGCGCAATCAACCACCACAGCGATCCAGTCACGCAGACCGTCATCACACCCCCAAGAGCAATGGCAGCAATGAACTCAAGAAGGCAGAGAGTAGCCACAGCTCCCAAGGCATGTTCATCCTTTTTTGCTGCTTGGACCATCCCACTTACGTAAAGCGTGAGAGGGAAAACAGCAAAAGGAAGTGAGGCAACAATAACCTGCACCCAACTTGGCTCCTGCACCCACTCAGTGAGCTCCTCAGACCCCTCAGTGACAGTGATGTTCTTGAGTTTTGGAATGCAAGCAGTGCCGGGCCTCCCCCAAGCTAACAGGTACGTTGCACATAAAGCAATGAGAGTAACCAGCCCCATCACAGATGTATCAGCAGCTTTTGTCAGAAAACTAATGGTAGCCTGCATGTCAAATCAAATCACAGTGAAAAACAAATACAGTACTGTCATATATCTTATAATGGTTTAGCATTTGCTGTTGGAGAATGAATGATTGCTTGTTCCTCCAAACCCTAGGAGGGTGGGTAAAATAGTCATATACATGGGCCTCTAATATGGGCCTCTAACATGGGCCAAACACATACACCAACACCCCCCCGCAGTCTGAACATACCGGCGCAGCGGAGTTCAAGACTGGATAAGAAAGAAGAAAGAAATACACACAAGTGTACACACCCCCCCGCAGTCACAACTAGCCACCGATGATGTTGAGACTGGACCGAAACTCCGAGAACGTCGAGGAGGGGAGGCCCTTGGTGAAGATGTCCGCAAACTGGGAGGTGGTCGGGACATGGAGAACCCGAACCTGGCCCACCGCAACCCGGTCCCGAACAAAGTGCAGATCGATCTCCACGTGCTTCGTCCGCTGATGCTGAACCGGGTTGGAGGAGAGGTACACGGCGCTGACGTTGTCGCAGTACACGAGGGTGCTCTTGAGGAGCGGGCTGTGGAGCTCCGCCAAGAGCTGCCGAAGCCAGGACGCCTCAGCCACGCCGTTAGCTACAGCCCGGTACTCCGCCTCAACACTGGAGCGGGAGACAACCGGCTGCCGCTTGGACGACCAGGAGACAAGGTTGCCGCCGAGGAAGACCGCGTAGCCTGAGGTGGAGCGGCGAGTGTCCGGACAGCCAGCCCAATCGGCGTCAGTGTAGACGACGAGCTCAGTGGAGGGAGACCTGTGAAGAGCCAGTCCGTAGTCAACCGTGCCACGGATGTAGCGCAGGAGCCGCTTCAGAGCGGCGAGGTGTGACTCCCGGGGATCATGCATATGAAGACAGACTTGCTGGATGGCATACGTGATGTCCGGCCTGGTGAAAGTGAGATACTGCAAGGCACCAGCAAGACTCCGGTAGGCAGTCGGGTCAGCAACAGGAGCACCCACGTCGGCAGATAGCTTGCCCTGAGTGTCGACAGGAGTGAAACACGGCTTGCAGTCAGTCATCCCTGCCCGGTCCAGAATATCAAGAGCATACTGCCGCTGGTGAAGAAAGAGGCCGGAAGGACGAGGCTCGACAGTGACACCCAAGAAGTGATGGAGCACACCCAGATCCTTCATAGCAAACTCCTGCTGTAAGCACTGAATGATGTTCTGGAGCAAGGTCTGACTGGACGCAGTAAGAATGATGTCGTCGACATACAGCAGCAGATATGCAGTCTCAGAGCCACGGCGGTAGACAAACAGTGAGGTATCCGACTTGCACTCAGTGAATCCCCGGGAGACCAAGAACGTGGCAAACCTGGAGTACCAAGCGCGAGGAGCCTGCTTCAGACCATAGAGGGACTTGTTGAGGCGGCACACCATGTCAGGATGACTGGAATCCACAAACCCCGCTGGCTGGCTGCAGTAGACTGTCTCAGACAAGGTGCCGTGCAGGAACGCATTCTTCACATCCAGCTGATGCACAGGCCAAGACTGAGAGAGAGCAATGGAGAGCACTGTGCGAACTGTGGCCGGTTTCACCACCGGACTGAAGGTTTCATCATAGTCCACACCAGGCCGCTGAGTGAAACCCCGGAGAACCCAGCGAGCCTTGTACCTGTCCAGGGAGCCGTCAGCACGACGCTTATGCGTCCAGATCCACTTACCCGTGACCACATTGCCACCAGACGGACGCGGCACGAGGTCCCACGTCTGGTTGGCAAGTAGGGCCGCGTACTCCTCCTCCATTGCCCGACGCCAGTGAGGATCCGACAGGGCCTCACGGACAGAGGAGGGGAGCGGAGAGAACCCCGGCTCGACCGCTGCAGCGGAGAGGGTCGGAGACGGTCGCGCCGCCCGCCGTGTCACCATGGGATGTATGATCTTGATATTCTTGATATTAGCGGCTGGAGGGAGGAAGGGAGAGGAGAAGGTAACCCTAGCTCTGATACCATGTTGGAGAATGAATGATTGCTTGTTCCTCTAAACCCTAGGAGGGTGGGTAAAATAGTCCTATACATGGGCCTCTAATATGGGCCTCTAACATGGGCCAAACACATACACCAACATTTGCAACTGAAGCTTCACTGATAATTGTTTTTAAAAGGAGACATATCATTCATCACAAGTTCTTGCTAAACTATTTTTGAGGGAATGCTTGTCTGACAAATAACTAACACAAAAGCAAGAATTTTATTCATGGTTACGAGAAGAAAAGTAGATTTAAACTGCAAAAATTTCAGTAGTCATCTAGGCTCATTTCTGTTTATATAATACATATCAGTTACTGTTTATATAATACATTCTTGCTTGGAAGTTGGAGGACCTATCTGTTTTTTTTTATAGGAAGACCTATCTGTTTATATAATACATATCAGTTACTGTTTAAGCAATGTGCCCTTGTACTCAAACTACTATTTGCTGCAAGAGGAAGTTCATAACACCATGAATCAGATCGGACCTGATATTCAAAAATACATGCATGAGGGAGGACATTAAATCCTTAACAACTTAGATGCAGCATACAAGATAGGGAATGAGAGATCTTTAGGAACTGGCCATGATACTAGGGATTAAGTCAGCTCCGCTCAAAATCAATTCCGTACACATTCTTTGGTGTGTGCTGACCAAGATGATCCAAGTGTGCCAAATGGTTATTGGACGTTTGGAAGATACTTTGGGTATGCTGAGTTACAGAAATGGAATTGTTTAATGCAGTTTTTAGAGGACGCACAACTTACTGCCGTGACTAATTTCATGTGGAATATAAATGGATTTGTAATACCAGATCCATGTAGAGGTGGTTGAGCATTTTCAGGAATCATTCATGCTAGGATGACAGATATGTGGAAAGCAAAAAAATGTCAGTGTACAGTAAACTATGGATGGAGCCGAAGATTCAGTTGGTGGGTAGTTAAAAAGGAGAAATTGACCAGGAGGTGAGAACTGTAATTGTGCAATGAGATTAAAACTGCAGAAGATATTGATCTGTAGTTGCCATTTGGTAGTTTTCTTGGATTATATGTTTAGGTGATCTGCATGTTGAATTTATATGGGCAAACAAATGCCTAAATGAAAAAAACAGAAACATGGTTAATCGTTGCAAATGATGACATCTCCATCTTCTGAGTGCTATTACATAGCATATATTTAGAGTGACAAAATATGAATTGTTTGGATGCAAATATGTAAAAAGAAGAACTACCTGATCACTCAAGGGATGGTAACAACAGGCAGGCAACCAAGCTTTTCTTTGCACTTGTGCATCGGCCTCACTTTCCTCACCTTCCTCATCTAACAACTGCAACAAAAAACAGAGGCAATGATTAAAGGCGCACTCATATATGCTACTAATAGTGATATGAGCAGACAGGTCAAAGTGCATTTAGCACATTAAACACTTCAACTTTTAATTCCTTGTAGTTAACTTTATACGGACAGACTGATTGCTAAATAGCAAACATAAGAAGGCAAATCGGGAAACTCTAACAACAGACAATGATAGAACATCACCCACAGAAAAAAAGAGAATACACAAAGATCCGTAAGACAGTGGGGCATCCAGGGCCAGGACTGGAGACACGTTGACCATTGATTTGTCTCGTCACTGCCTCTATTTCCCCAAACAACATATCATCCTACCCATGATATGACCAAATCAGACAACCAGTTGTCTCTTAAGGCATGTGACAACAAGATGCATAAGATAAGACAATAACGTGTGTGCACTTGCTGCATTGAGGAGCCTGTCACCGTGTCAACAAGCGCATCATTGAGCAGCTATCAGAATTCTCTAATTTGCAAAAGGGTGGAAACTGCTGATGCAGTTAAATAAGACTTACTGATAAGCTATGGTATCAGGATAGGAGTATAGTTCACAACAACATTCACATTTGTATTGCTGTACTGTTACCTGGCCAGGCCATGAGAACGTTAATGGGACACTACTGTGTTAGAAATCTTACTAGGGATAGGCGTGTGAAGCAGTTGCAGATACACAATGACTAGCTGCAGTGTACTACTAGTTTTGACCAACATTACAAACTGGATGTCTAAACAAGCACCAAGACAAAAATGGAAACCATTCCCATTGGTTAGCCATGTGCAAGGACTGATATCATATCACTGCCCAGAATAGGGGTCACGCATCACGAAACAAAACTGGAAATAAACAATCAACGTGCACACATATCGTCACCCAATTAACGAATTAAGAAACTTCACAATCAGTGCGCGTCCACATCTTGATTTGCCCCCATCGCTGCCTCTTAATCCCCGACCAACCAACTTTACATCCAGATAAAAAGGGGGGCAAAAATGCCCCAATAAAACCTAGCCAATCATGCTACCCACGCACGGGGGCATGCCATGACCTTCCCTGAACCCCTGACCAGACCAGATCTTCCACTGCACAGGCGGAACGGGACGAACTCCGTAGCGCGGCGAAATTGTTTTTCCTTGCTTCTCTTCATCCCGCCCAAATCCTTCGCCGGGCAAGGGGAAACAACCCACCGCATCCGAGAAGAAGGAAAACCCCAGCATTTCCCGATGAAGCTAATCCGCGATGAATCCGTGCTAGAGATTGGAGAGAAGGGAGAGAGGGAGTGGGAAAGGGAAGTTGCTTAGTTACCGGTTCCTTCAGTTTAGCGGCGGCGGAGGAGGAGGAGGAGGAGACGTTGGACCTTCTCGCGCCGGGCGGCTTCTTCGGAGCGTTCTTCGTCATCGTCGCCGGAGACGCCGCGGCGACGAGCAGACGAACCGAGACGAGACGAGACGACGAAGGAGGAGGCTGCGGTGTGGGTCCGGGCGGCCCAGGGTTTAAGCCAGCCAGGTGCCAGCTGATCAGTGTGCCACGTCGGCGTTGAAGCGGTCCACTGTCCCAACATCGAGCCCAGGACGACAGTAGGCCCGTTAACCGCTGGCCCATGGGCGACATGACCCACCCCCGTTTAGAGCCTAAATAATCGAGCTATTAAATAAAGGGAAAAGTCCGTTTGACCTCCCTTAACTATCACAGTAGTTGCAATTTTTCCCCCGAACTACAAAACCGGGTAACCAGACTCCCTTAACTCCTTCTGTCGCTTCAATTTACCTCCCTCGGCGGTTTTCAGAGCGGTATTGGCTGACGTGGCATAGTGGGACCCACATGTCAGGTGCCACGTCATTTTTTTTTCTTTTTCTTTTTTTTCCCTCTCTTCTTCTCTTTCTCCTTCGGTCTTCGTTCCTCCCCGAGCACACCCCCCGGCGCGCCCTTCCTGCTCGGCGGTGACGCTCACCGGCGCCCCGGACTGCCCGCGGAACTCGGTCAGCTCTGCGGAGGGCCACACGGACGGGGCGCACCGGATCTGTCCAGTGGCCACACCAGATTCGGCTTGGAGCTCGAGCTCCACAGCCATGGCGGCTGGTGGCTCGGCCTGGGCTCGCCGGCGGCGTTTCCGGATGTTTTCCGGCCGACCGAGCGCAGAGGAAGGACCAGCACGAGGAGGGGATCCCGTTTGAGGTGCTCCCGGCGACATGCAATGAGCTAGGCTCGAAATTCGGCGACAATGGTGAGGGACGGTCAAAGACAAATTGGAACTCGATGGAATCCCTTACAGGCCACAATAGGGAGAGGAAAGGGAGGAGAGAGCTCACCTGGTTGCAGCAATCATGGGGCAGGAGCTTCACGAGCAGGGGACCTTCGAAGAACGAGATCGAGAGGCCAGAGGAGAGGAATGGAAGCGGGGCGTCGGAGCTCACGCGACTGCCGTGCGTGGAGAAGAAGAAGACGAGCCCAGCAAGGTGTGGGTCGACCTCCTACCTGACGAAGAGGGTCGCCGGTGTTGCTTGTCCGGATGGCGCCGGCCCTCAGGGACAGGAGCTGCAGCTGCTGCTGTGCTCAATGGCTGCTAGATGGGGAAAAAGAAAAGGAGAAGCGCAGCGATGGGGATTTTGGCTGTGGCTCCGGACGCACGATGAAGACGGCGTTCCCTGCTGAGCCCGCACGCAGAGAAGGGAGGAGGCTCAGGCTTCTCACGGCGTACGGACGGCGCTGGACATGGGACATGGGCCGGAGTCTCGGCGACCGAAGGAGAAAGTGAAGAAGAGAGGGAAAAAAAAGAAAAAGAAAAGAAAAAAGTGACGTGGCATCCGACAGGTGGGACCCACTGTGTCACGTCGGACAAAACCACTCTGAAAACCGCCGAGGGAGGAAACTTGAACCGACTAGATGAGTTGAGGGAGTCTGGTTACCCGGTTTTGTAGTTCAGGGAAAAAGTTGCAACTCCTATGATAGTTGAGGGAGGTCAAACGGACTTCTTCCTTAAATAAATTTAACTAAAGCTCTATCTTGCTCCTTCAACTATCGTGGTAGTGTTCCTAAAAAAAATGTTGACCGCCTTTCATTAGGCACATGTTCTTGCCGAATGTTTATCTGTGCAGCCATCTACATAAATCTTCATACATTTTGAGATTGAGTTATGGAGCTACATGCTTAGTACAAAATGCTTAATACTCGGCTACATATTAACATAATTCTTCTTTTGACTAAAAAACCTATCGTAATAGTCATTTTTTCTCTGTTTACAACATTCGTATAGCCTGACTCTCTGACTCTCAAAATCATATTACTTTTCTACTTGGAGATCTCGAGTTCGGTTTTATCCTCCGTGCTTATATAAGCCCCATTTGCACTCTTGCTATTGCTGCATTTTTGCATCTCCATCTCGGTACTTGCACGAGAGCAGGAGTCCGGAACCACGTCTAGCTGCGATCCCTACACGGATAGACGGACGATCAGGTTTTTGGAGAGCACAAAACGCGACTGCTCACTGATCGACTACTTCCCGTTGCTGTGACTCGATCGACTACTTCGTCTTCTTCCTGTGTTGCTACTCAACTACTTCTCGGTGTCTGTTTGAGAGATTACATTGCGAACATCTTCCTACGAACATCGATAACAAACAATTTATAGCACTTGACTATATTTAGATTGATAAAGAAACTGTCTTAGTATGTAACTTTTTATGTTTAAATTATTTTATTTTTATAGATATTGTTAGTTAAAAGTTTTAGACATTTGAATGTAGAAATGATTATATTCTGAGATGAAGATAGTAGTACCCTAAAAAAATCATTACATATGACAGTAATGTACAGTTCAGAATCCCTCAATTTCAGGACGTTGTCTACAATATTCTCCATATCTCTCTTCCACAAAACAAAAACGAAATTTTTGAGGAAATAAAATCAGAATGAATTAAAATAAAAAGTTCAGGCAATTCCCATAGGGTTTGCCGTAGTTTCCTTCACAAAAAAGAAAGAAGATCACAGTGGCCGTACCATTTATTCCTGATCAGCTCGATCTGTCATTGCGAGGCAAAATTTCAGACTTCCACACATGCTTATTAGGATCCGGCATCCCTGAGGTTTCATCTTCACTCATCACTGAAAAGTTAAAACTAACTCGTGAATAAATATATCTTGAGCTGAATTAAACGAAACAGGCATTTGTAGTTCAGATGTCACCATTGGCTATGTACTGAAGTCTGAAACAAACAGAAGCCGTGGAAGAGGACACTCACCTCTGAAGCTCTGACCTGCCCCCGCTTGGGCAAAATCACAGCTCAGTTTGTCCGTTGCTTGCCTAGCCACGCCCAAGCTCAACGTGACGATGAAGAACTGCAAGGATTGACCAGGCCAAGAATGATCTTCAGAGCTTGCAGAAATTCAGAATTCGGCATGGTTGCCTCGGAAGCTTCTTCACCAATGCGGCGTCGGAGACCAGCCCTCCGACGGAGGCCGAGAAAGGAAAGGAACTTCCACAAATGCGCATCGGCTTCCACCATCGCTGGTCCCCGTCACCGGCAAGCGCAAATCACTCTGCTTGCTTCCCCTGAGCCGTCGGACGGACTGACGGAGCACCAAGATCCGCACATTGCCTTCAACACCCGAGCCTAACGAGGAAGAAGGGCCATATCGGGCCCAGAAATTCCCCGTCGGTTAGCGGAGGACGGCCATCGCCCATGGCGGCGCGGCCTCGCCGGATGCGGCTGGCATCTCCGCCGGCGTGGACATTTCGCCGAACGGCACCCCCAAACATTTACACAAAGCCCCCTGTTTTGGATCGCGACTATTGATCGCGATCCAAATTAGGAAGGTATATGCAAATAACTGGATCGCGATCAATAGTTGCGATCCAATGTTTTGCAAAAAGCCCCCTCGTTTTGGGGCTGAATGCTCTTCTCTCTCCCGCTCGGCTGCTCCTCCCGCCGATGCGCCGCCGCCGTCCTGACCGCCGGGATGGTGAGCCCGACTCCCACTCAACAACGACCCATATGAACTCCCGCAGAAGCGACCTGACCTGAGGGTGGAGGCGCACGTGCGGTTCGCCTCGTGCAAGCAGATCGAGCAGCTGCACTCTGGAGCCGGGCATGGCACCTTGATCCGAGCCTACTTCACAATCACAATGGCAGATTCGCACCATTTAAGATGGCACGGTCGCCAAGGATCAGCACAGACGAAGAATAGCAGCAGTGTGGGCTGGAAGTGGGAGATATATGAATTTGGGGAGGAATAAGAGGAGGAGAAAACTTTTGGAGGGCGAACAGTGAACAGGGGAGGAAAAACTCAGTTTCATTTCATTGATTGACTAATGCGGTCAACCTCTCTCTTCATCTTCAATTCTTCATATAGCCCAGGTAACATCTTTGCTCCCCGTCGGCGTCGCCATGAGAGCCTGCAACACACGCACATTCAGAACGTTCTGCAGATGCTTCCCCTCACATGGTCCGTGCATCTACTGTCTTCAGTCCTGAATTTTTCTTTTTTCACGATTGCTAGCTTAGCTCCTTGGGCAGAACAACTGAATCGATGGTATAGCAGGATCACTGAGGCTGGAAACAAAGAGTCTCTGATACGTTAATTGACAGGTTCGCCGTTCGGCAGGTCCATACGGCTGTCTGGCAAAGATCTGCTCTGCTCTGCTACTCGCCGCCGCGTCCTGGCCCGGTCCTCGACTCCTTGAGCCCTCGCAGCTCGTGGCTGCCGCCGGCATGCATCGACCAAGCAGCTGCAAACAGCAACGCGTTTTGGCATCTGCATCTTCGTGCAACATGTATAGCTTCATGTTGTCCGCTGAATTACCTTCGCTTCGAGGCGCTGGTAGGACCTGACGAGCTGACGAGTCTCCACCAAGGGACCTTGTATCCGGCCACTGCATTATATTCTCGACGTTGAGCAGGCCGGAGCATGCCGCCGACCATCTCGACCTGTCTCGCGCGAGCTGCAGGCATGTCTGTCCATCCATCTCTACCCGTGCGCGCGGCGTCGCAGATCATGGTGACGATCCCGTCGGCGAAGACTCCAGCAGGGATTTTCCGAGAGTATGTTCGGGCTGGCTTGCCGGCAGCAAGTCCAGCCGGCCACGCAGTCATCCCCGCCGGCCGGAAGCGGAGAGCCTGCGGCATTTCCGCAAACACGTCCGGGGCCACCTGCCGAGCAAGACGACTCCCGCGAGGTGAAAGTGTTGACCGCTGAGATACGATCGGACGGTCTTTAGGCACCCCGGGGTGGTCGCTATTTGAAATAGTGACCCCCCCCCCTTGGGGTAGCGAGGGACGCCGGCTCCGCTTCACGGCGCGGCTCGCCTGAGCTCCGCCGGTACTCAGGCCGTCCCTTGCGTCGCTCCGCCAAATACAAGCACCCTAGAAGCGGCGAGCGAGGTGACCGGAGTTTGAAACCGCGGCACCCTCGGTTGACGAGGAACGCCGCCGCATCCTCCTGCCGGCCGGACGTCCCTTGCGTTCCTCTCCTTCGTGTTTCCTCCAGGAGTACATTCACGTCACCGTGCACGGCTGGAAGCGAATGAAGGAGCAGAACGGCTGCTGGCCATGGCGCATGCCGCGCGCCCAAGCTCAGCCGGGCATGGCGATGGCGAAGGGGCCGTGGGCTTGGCAGACATGCATGGCGCGCCCCCGGAACACAACCGAACGCCGCCGCATCACGGCCATTTCACCAACGCGACCCTGGTGCGTCTTCCCATCGGAGGCCACGTCGCCGCCCTCTCTCTCGCGCGGGGACCACGCGTGCGTGTCTCTCTCCTTTGATAGGTTGAACGCACGAAGAACAGTGACTGCAGGAGATGCAGGATTGTTCGGCGCATGTGTTGGGCCTCCGCCCGGAAGACTTCCCTGCAGCTGAACACATATTCTTGCTGCGCGTACGTATCACACATCAATGTTCAACCAGTTCTGAATGCAGTTCATATTTTTATACGTGCCAGAGAACTGATCATGAGATTCAGATCAAGCTAAGACGCCTACATTTCTAGTAGCAATAGAACTGCTTACGATCCATGGTGTGGCAAGAGCAGGCTAAATTTCTGAACCATAGGTGTCTTCTTCAGTTACGCAGTCCATTGCATACGACAGTAATGTACTCGTGACTTGATTGAAAAAAGTAGTACTGCATTGGGGCCTGCTTTTAATATTGTTGTCTTTCCGGCGCTAGTTCCTTAATTAGGTGTTTCAACCTGGAGGAAGAAAAAGAAATTTCGAGTCCTCATCATCGATACACTGGGAAAGAGAATTTCATTTCGGTGATATTCTCTTCCGACCGTCAAGGTCTTTCTGGCCTCTTTCCTATCTACCCGTACCACAACAAACGAATGAATGATTTACAGTGAAGTACATGTACAACATAGCTGATGATCCGGCAACCTTTCAAGAGGACTGACACATTCATCTGCCCAGAATTCACATGTATCATTCAGCAAGATCAACATGTTTATCAACCACTGATCAGGGTCGGGGCGAAGATAGTCACAGCAAGATCAAGCTTCACCCGGATGGCTACTTCTTGGTGCTTACTTTACCATTTGGAGTTCTTATTCCCTCGACTGCACTCTTCTTGATTGGCGTTGGAGATGGTCCGTTCAGCTTCTTCTGTAATGGTGACGTCTTTTTTTTTGGCAGGATTTTCACCTCTTTAGAATTTATAAAACATCATAATTCATCAGAATAGATGCGCGTAAGTTATGTTATTTATAATTCATCATATTGTCAACAGACTTCTATTACTGGAATATAATTCATGGCTAAATATACCTTGTGCTGAATCAAACCAAACACACACTTGTAGTTGAGATGTCACCACTAGCTATGTACTGAACAAATGGAAGCCTCGAGGACCGATCCAATGATACCGGCAATTTGATCTGCAACCCCGATGAACTTTGGATGCAACAGATTATCTATTTTGTTTAGGAAAAATTGGCCAGGTATTTGTCTGTTTACTTTATTATTTTATAAAAGAGAATATATTTCAAAATATATTCTGCCCGATCAAAAGACAATGTCAACCTTGAACGATGGTGACTCTGTAGCGTCCGCCGCGCGCTTTGAGCCCGTCACCGCTGCTGGTCAAACCTTGAACGATTGAGCTTTTTTTTTTTTAGAATAAAGGGAAGTTCCCCTAGTTTCATTCATCTGAAACCAAGTGCGACAGAGCCATTACATCTCTCGGGGGACTCAGCTGATGTGCTGCCCAGACACACCCAAGTCTATAACATTGTTCACTCCCATGCTCAGACCCCTCAACACATTCTCAGACTGACCAGTTGTTCGGCTTCCAGTCACCAGGCCCTCCACGAAATATTGTAATCTCAGTGCCTCCTGTGACTTCTCGATGTAGATGTCCAGTTATTGTAGCAGCTCCCCTTTGCATAGCTTTCTCCAAATCTTCAGTGTACTCCCAGTCCTCCTCCATATCTCCTTCATCCCCGACCACACCTGCCCCTGAAAACACATAGCATTCCGTAAATTCCACAGTGACCATAGAATTGCAGCAGTCATAACATTGAGGGCCCCATGTTTCTTGTTACTGATCCACCACTTAGCCACTGAAACATAATCATAGCCTATATTCTTCCCAGTCAGTTCAGTAATGAACTTCCATGCTTCACTTGCAACAGCACAACCAAAGAACAGGTGTTCAGTTGTTTTAGTTTCAGCACAGAAAAGACAAGTTTTATCTTGTACTTCTCTACGTTTTGCTAGATTCACTCTAATCAAAATTTTGTTATTAGAAATCAACCATAAGAACACATGAATCCTTGAGGGTACAGCCACACTCCAGATAGCTGGAGTGTATATTGGTTGTACCCCCCCCCCAAATAAGAGATCACAGCATACAAAAATTGTGTATCATAAATGCTATTAGAATTGTATGTCCAGATGGGACAATCTGGTTGCTCACATAGGTTAACTGATTCTGCAATTGAGACCAATTCAAGTCACTTATCATACAGCCTGGTATCTACTGACCTTCTAAAGGTCAACTTCAGGTCATTTCCATCCCAAACTTCAGCAATCGACTTGTTGTGCTCATTAGTGATCACATACAAGTCCCAGTACTGTATAGTCAGACTCGAAGTACCAAACCATTGGTCTTCCCAATATCTTACTTTTTTGCCATCTCCTACTTTCCAACTATACCCTAGTTTTGCTGCTGTCATTGCCCACATCACACCTTTCCAGACAGGTGATCCCTTGTGTTGTTGGCAGCAGAAAATATTAGGAGAAGAAGTATTGTATTTGAAATCCACTATTTGTCTCCACAGTTTGTTTTCATCCAGGTGGTATCTCTTCATCCAGGAAAGTAGGAGATGGCAAAAAAGTAACGGGTAACGATTGAGCTTTGTGCTCGCCGCACGGGAGCATGGGCCCCCACGGCAGACATGCATGGCGCTGCGATGGACTACTTCGTCTTCTTCTTGGTGCTGCGATCAACTACTTCCTGGTGTCTGTTCGAAAGTCTGCATTGCGAACATCATCCTGCACTGACTTAGATTGACTACTTCGAGCAGCCTAACATGTCGCTTGTTCGGAACGGCACCGCTGGTGCCTCTGGGTACATCCTGAACAAACTCTGGCTTTCAATTTTGTTCTTGCTATTTTGTGAAATAGGCATGAACACGCACTTGGCTAATCTTGTCACAAGATCACTCATGCTACACATAATCTTTATTTTACCTTGATTATTTTAGAATTAAAATATGCCGTAATTTGCCTAATTTTCTAACATTGACGACGGCAACAACGAGTGCAGCGATGACTTGCACAGTTATATGACGGTTGATGCAAAGGAATGCGCGGGAGTGAGGGCTGCAACAATATGGATGGTGAAGACAATGGCGGCAACCAAAGATATGGAGGAGTATCTTGGAAATGGCGCATGGTCAGTTTGGCCTCTTTTGGTTCAAAGTAAAGAGATGCAAGAGTACTTTTGTAACTACTGATGTTGATATTTTGGCAGTGAAAAACTGTGACTGGCTGCACTTGTGGTTGTTAAGTCATCTAGAAGTCATCTAAACCGAGATATGTTGGGATTGCTACTTGGCAAGACTCCCTATTCAGTTCATTCACAAACAATAGCGTAGGGGTGCTATGCACGATCCGTGAATTTATATAATATTTTATCAGCATCATTTGGCTTTTTATGAAATTTCAAACTGCATTTGCATAGAACACTGCAAGTTGCATGAGTTTCTGACAACAGAAGTGGCATAATGATAACGGGCCTGTTCGGCATGGCTGGTGGCTGGTGGCTGAAAGTACTGTAGCAGCTGATTGAATAGTGTTTTGTGAGAGGATTCGAGCACTGTAGCGGCTGATTAGGTACTGTAGCGGCTGGTACTGTAGCGGCTGGTGGCTGTATAGACCCAGATACCCGTATTCGAAAACAATACGTGGTTACTGTAGCTACAGTGGGACTGTAGCTACAGTGGTACTGTAGCTACAGTAACTAGCCCAGCTATGCCGAACAGGCTGAACATCACGAAATTTTGACCATATATAGCAACCATATGAATCCTAATATTTTTTTATGAAATTTCTGAGCATCATTTGAATCACTAGAAAGATTTGAGATTGATTCTTTTGAGACGAATATTTGAGAGAGCTTGCAGGCTGTTTCGCCATGGCACAGGCCTCACTGCCTCAGCTCCCAATCGTTTGGTCGATCTTTAAAAAAAGAAAAAAAAAAAGAAAAGAAAAGCTCAGCGGGGACGACGACAGAGACGTTGACCTCTCCTCCCCAGTCCTTGTCGCCTGCGAGTTGACCCCACCGGGCAGGACTCTCCACCTCACCTACAGAAATCCCTCTCCGTCTCTTCCTCTCCTGTTCCAAAATCCTAGCCGCACCCCGCCCTCCTCCATTCCCGCTACCTCCTTCCCGGATCCCGCCCCAATCCATCCACTCTCCTCTCTCTCGGCGCCGGCCTCCTGTACATTGCCCACGGCGGAGCGTTGCGGCGGTGGCTAGGTAGCCCCTTGGCCGCGGCGACGCGCGACGGCTGCTCCCTCCCCTGGCCACCTCCTCGATCGACCGACGACCGCGCCGCTGCTCCCTCCTCGTCTTGCTCGGCGGCGGGCACGCGCGGCTCGGTGCGGCAGCGTGGGGGCGCGGCGGGCCGGGCTTCCTCTTCTCCGGCCTACTCCTCAGCAGATCCGCGGCCGGCTTCCTCTGCGCTCTCCCTCCCTCCGATGGACAGCTCGGTCGGAGGCGCCGCGGCGGCGGCGGCCCCGGAAGACATGCCCCCTCTTGCTGAGAAGCAGCGCTTCGAGTACGATTTCTTGTACGAGCTGCAGCGGGACATGCCGCCGTCGGGAAATCCCAAGACGCAGGACATCACCGCCAATTCCGGACCGCTCTCTGAGTTCCCGAGCAAGCCGATCAAGAGCTACGCTGCCAGGACGGAGCTGCTCTACCACCTCCATCACCGCATCAAGCTGTTCGAGCATCCCCCTCTCAAGGAGCCGAATGCGCAAGTGCTATTGGCCCTTAAGGACCTCGGCCTTGAAGGTTTGTTCATGGCCGCATGCGACAGCTACATGTGCGGGCGCCCTGACCTCGTCGCTCCGCTCGTCGCATGGTACGAACCAGACGAGCAGCGCAGCTACGTCCGTGGCCGCCTTGTCAAGGTCTCTGAAAATTCGGTGAACGAGGCGCTCTCCCTCCCCCTAATACGGGACATGTCTCAAAAACGCACTTCAAGAATCAAAGTCGCATCCACAGAGATTGTGATTGGTTCTCAAGTTTTTTCCGCCCTCATGCAGCTCATTACAAATTTTTTATTGGATCCGCTCTCACGTTCAGGCCTTCCGATACGAGAGGAGTTGACCGCTGCCATCGAGATGATTAAGAACGGAGATGCTTATCAAGTTGAATGGAACCAACTGATTTGGAAATTATTGGATGATGAGTTGCGCGAGCTTCCCAGGAGGAGAGATGTGGTTTGTGTTTTCTGGCCATTTATGCAGAAGCTCATTCACCATGGCCTTCCTGATGTGGATGTAATGTTTGTCCCCGCAATTTTCAACGAGCTCACAGAAGCTCTGTATAAGCTAGATGCTATTTATAAGGAAGGGGCCGGACCTAATGAAGATTTAAGCAAGATACTGGAGAAAGGGGCAGGAACTAAGGGATACCATCCCGCGTGCCATGAAATGATCGCCTATATTAAAAGCCTGATACCGGAGGAAGGGGCCACAACTAAGGATGAGGTTCCAACTAGAAGCCTCAAACAGGAGAAATTTTCTGGTTACAAACTTGACGACAGCTTGTCCGGTAATATTAGATTTCTCTCCTAGTATTTTAGTTAATGTTTCTTTCTTTTACTTACTCGCCCATGTCTTGCTTCCATGTTTTTTTCATTCTAAAAGCTGACTGCAAGCGACTGGTGGCGAAAGAAAACGAGAAAGCATGCAAGAATCCTAAATTAACTTGTTGTACATATGTTCCATGAAGATAAGGTCCAGATGTTGTATTCAAACTGCTTTGAAGACACCAAAGGCTCAGGTCAGCTATACAAGTGTTGTTGCTACTTCATTCCATACCTGAAAATTAGTTTATATCTTATAAATATCACCAGTAGAGCTAATTCCTTTGAGTTTATTCAGGTTCGTTCATCCCAATCATAATAACCTATTTTCTATTTTGGTTTCATGCAGAGGCTCATAGGGCTTGTGAGGGAGCTCCAAATCCGCACTTAGATGCTGTTACACCTGAAGAGGTAAGTTCTTTGTAGAAGTCCGTCGAGGTCCTAATAAATTTGAAAGTGAGTGAGTCGTATGTTTCTGATCCCTTGTGGCTTAAATTTGTCCTGCAGACAGAATGCTCTGCAAGGAATACACCTGACACAGGTTAGTGATAATAAATGTTGTTACTACTATGTCCCATGCATGTAGTTTGTTGGCTGCGAAGAATGAGGAAAATTCCACTCCTGAATTCCTAATATGACACTACTGCTATTGGAATGATTAAGTCACTCTTTCTAACTATGGTTTATTTGTTTAGATGTTGATCTCATGATAAGAGATAATATGGAATGCTTACAAAACAAAGTCTTATTTCAGCAGTAGCTTTGATTTTCTTTTCTATCTTGCTCAATGTAGCAATACCTAGTAGCTTCTGTATAGCTAGCAGTAGCAGCTACAGCAAAAGCTGTGTGTTGATGGTAGTTTCTGTAGCTAGCAGCAGTATCTACTACTAGCTAGCTAGTTGTTGTAGTCATGGTATTGTTCATGCTCTGGATTTTTTTTTAATTGAAAGTTCTACTATCTGAGCAGATTTTTATACATGCGTTGATGTTCATGTAGATCCTCCCGGCACCAAGTAGGATTGGAGAAGACTGAAATGCCTTAGCCTTAAACAGGTACGTCTCATTCTTCAACATTTGGTCAACCAAAGCCAAACTAGGTGCTGTGATTGGTGCTTGAACAATTCTCTTCTCATTCCACAAAGTGTCCTATTGTATGAGTGAGAAATTTTTGTCATTTGAACTGAAGTAGAACATATTTTTCATGTAGACCCTCTGGTTTCTAGGTCTAACTGACACTCGATTAATTTTTATGTTGGATGTCCCAAATCATTTTCTTCTTGGCAGTTTATGCAATTGACCAAGTAGTAGCTACAGGTTCTTATCTATTTGGGGAACAAGCAGTCTGGTTGCTTCCATTTTGTTTAGATTTTTTTTCTCATCTATTTGGATGGCTATCATGAGTATTGCAGGCTCTTAACTCAATACTACTAAAATTAGTTCTAATGACTACTAACATTCTGCTTACATATTTTTGCATCAGGTGCAACTAGAACTGAAGATTCAGAGGCTGCATCATGTTCTTGCGATTCAATGAACTCCATCAACATTAATTACTTATTGTGCCTGTAGTGGTTGTACAATATTTATTTGGAATCCTTGCTTTCTAAATTGATGAAGCAGTGCTCAACTCTAAAACTAGTACACATTGCGTCAGGTTGTTAATCTTGTGATCTGGAACACGCTTGATCCAATTCTGGTAGTGTTTCATTGTTGGACAGAGAAATATTTCTGTCAGTTAGCTTGCTACTATTGTTGAATCGGTTGATCTATATTCTCTACTGTGAATTGCATTTGAGCTGTGAAAATTGACAAACCATGGATAGATCCCTGCTGTCAATCCCTGTCTACCGAACAAACAACTTTTGTGCAAGGGATTGGGGTAAAAGGGGGAATTAATCCAGCACAGGGTTTGAGTGAAAGGGATCAATCCCTGTGTGGAACTGTTCATTGTGGGGATGCATTTTCCAGCAAACTAAGGCTGACTTCAATAATGGAAGACAATTCTATTTATGCCTCTCTCACCACACTGTGCAATACAATTCTTCTCTCCAATAGGTCATGCATATGAGCAGGCATTTTTGCATGGGAGGAGAGAGGGAAGCTAAAAATACATTCCCTCTCTCCTCACATGCATTTGCGAGTGTGGGCCCGCCGGAGGGAGCTGGAAGACGACCGCGGACGGAGGAGCTGCAGCGCGGCGCGGTCGCGAGCTGCAACGCGGGGGCGGGCGTGGAGCTGGAGCGTGGCGACGCGGGCGCGGCGCTGCAGTGCGGGTGTGGGCGCGAGCTGGAGCACGGCGGTGCGGGGGCAGAGCCGCAGCGCGGCGCGGGCGCGAGCCGCAGCGCTGCGACGCAGGAGCGGAGCTACAGCGCGGGCGTGGGCGCGAGCTGTAGCACGGCGGCGCGGCGCGGGAGCGAGCGGGAGCACGGCGGCGCGGGCGTCGAGCTGCAGCGCGGCGGTGCGGACGCGAGCTGGAGCGCGGCGAGGCTTGCAACCGGGCCGCCGCCGCCGCATCTGCTTCTTGTTCGCGTCCTCGTTGTCGTCCGCGACAGGACGGGGATGGCGGGGTCGGGGGAAGGCAGCACCATGCGCAACGGCAGCAGCTCGCGCTGCCCGACGGAGGAGCGCACGCCTTCTTCCTCTCGCCCAGGCCTCGCGGCCCGCGCGCAGGCGATGCACGAGGCGGTAGGGGTGGCACGGCGAGCGACGTTAGGCCTCGCGGGCATGCGCGCGCAGGCGATGCGCGGCGGGGCAGGGGTGGCGCGGCGCGGAGGTGAGCTGGGCCGCCTCGACGCGCTCTTCTTCGGCAAATCTAGAACGCTGGCTGCTGTTGGGAGAACGAAAGGCTATTGTTGGTTGGCTCTCCTTGTTGGAGACGCTGGGATTGGAAACCAAGGCAAAGTACTGTTCATGTGAGGCAAAAGATTGTTTGCATCTCCAAATTAGATCTCCTTGTTGGAGTCGGTCTAACGAGGCCCAAGTGGGAATGGTCAGCCCAGTCTCCCAAGGCCGATTCCTTCTGGAACATCATCACAAGTATGATGCTTGACGGTTCAAAGTTGATCGAGGCTAAGGCCAAGCGGGTGGTGTCAGGGCAGGATAAATGATGAATCTTCTGGAGCTAAATTTCTAAACCATAGGTGTCTTCTTCAGTTATGCAGTCATTGCATACGACAGTAATGTACCCGTGACGTGATTGAAAAAAGTAGTACTGCATTTGGGCCCCTTTTTTTTAAAAAAAAAGTTGTCTGCCTGGCGCTAGTTCCTTTTTGTCATCACCTACAGATAAGCTGGGAATTACTTCAACGGTTCAGATAGCTAGATGTCGTTTTACTTAAATCGGACGGTTGAGAGTAGTTCAGTTTTCACTGTGTAATATTTGGGACAGCTGTAGCTGGTCCGGTAAAACCTGTAAAGTGCCTCTGCTAACACCGTATGTCATTCGATCTTATCATCGAACTGAGATTTGCTTTATATCGAAGCTACTTTCCCTTCCTGTTCTTGATTTCCTTGCGTTTCTTTCTTGCATTTACCCTACAGTTTACACATTCTTGCTGTTCTTTTACTCAATTCCTGTCTAGATTACTCTGATCTTGACAAATTGGTATCAGGGAGAGCGCTCCTTGGCAAAGAGAAAACCCATCCAAAAACCCACCCATATCCCACCAGTATCAATTCGCTGTGTGTTGAGATGCTTTTGAGATTGGCGTCCGGTCAGAATTAGTGAAGCTTGGTTGGTCAGGGTTGGGAAAACAAGTATTTCCCGTAAAATTCCGCAGCCATATCGAGTTTCTCGAGTTCTGTTCTGAGGAACTAGTCAATTGGTTGGTTTGGATCTCACATCCTTTCCGTAAAATCCCAATCTGATTGGTTGAATCTGGCGAGGCGTATGAACTGGTGATGGTTGGAGCTTGTCTCTGTGAGTCCTAGCCAGCCTCTTCTCGCTTCGATTCAGTTCAACGTTCTTGCAGAGGTGTGAGGGTTCCCTGCCCTTGGTAAACCCTGCTGCTCGAATTGGGTGAACAACAGAAGCATTCTTGGTCTTCAATTTTGGGTATGAACTGGCGATGGTATGAGATTCCGTCTCTGTGAACCCTAACCAGCCTCCCTAAGTTGAGATCTACTCGGTTTTCTCATCCTACGGTGTGATAGCATACTGCTTTCTGTAAAACCATAGTTTGAGATGCCGAAGGCAAAGGCAACAAAGGAAGGTGAGGACGAAGAACAAACTGAAATTGATGAATTGAAAGGGAAGATTGCTGAGTTGACCACCAAGTTGGAAAGCCAAACTCAATCAGTGACTAACCAGCTGAAGCAGTCTCAAGAGGATATTAAAACTCAGATGGAAGACTTCTTCAACAAAATGCTGCAACTGCATGGTCAAGGTAGTACTGTTCCTCAAGCACCTGCTGAAACATTGAATAGTGCAATTGGCCAACATGTGGGAGTTCATGCTGGTAGTTCTGGTGATCATTCACCTGCTACACCTATGTATGGTCAAAGTGACACACCTGACAATCACAATGTGAGAAGACCTATTTTCCCTAGCAACTTACCAGTTGGTTCTAGGCCCATTCCATCCCAACCAGCAATTGTACCACCAATAGTAACCCAGCCACTACCAGCAGTCACTACTTCGTTTATCACACCCTTAACCCAATTGCCTCCTATCATTCCTTCAAGTGATGTACCACAATATGGCATGCCAACAACACTCTGGCCTCCTACACAACACACCATACCAAGCACAAACACATTCTCATTCAATCCTTTTGCCACAGGTTACCAACCTCTACCAAACCAAAACTATCAGCCACCATATCCACAATTCCAAGCAACCTCAACTTATGCACCAGTACATGTGTCTCACTTACCTTACAACCAAACAAATTACCAACCACCACCACCTCCTCCACCCATGCCACATTATAGACCAGACAACACTCAAAGTCAAGCTCCATCAAGGCCTAACCAAACCTTCCAAACCATTGCCCCACAGCAAACCAATATGCAACATTCCCAGACAACATATCCAACTAATACCTTCCCAAACCATAACCACCCACATCAGTTTCATCACCCACAAGACAGAAATCCATTTGCTCAGAGTTTCAACAAAGGACTGAAACTAGAATTCCCTAAATTTGATGGTGAAAATCCTGCTGGATGGATCAGGCAGGCTGAAAAGTGCTTCTCACTGGCTGACACCCCTGATGAAAAGAAAGTTCAATTTGCTGAAGTATTCTTCATTGGAAAGGCTGATCATTGGCTCAGAAGTAATGCTGTGAATACAACAAACCTATCATGGCAACAGCTTTGTTCCATGATTTTAAACAGGTTTGCAGCTGAAACAAATATTGATTTAGTGGATATTTTCAAGCATCTACAGCAACTGGGCACTGTATCAGATTACATTGATCAATTTGAAGAAATTATGGGCAAGCTGAGGATGGTTAACCCTACTCTGAAAGAAGACTACTTCTTAGCATGTTTTATTGCTGGACTGAAAGAGCCTATCAAGAATCTGTTGACGGTAAAATGTGTATTCTACCGCTCGCACACGCGGCCTGAGAGATTTGCTTAACTCTGTTCAGCGCCAAAACTTGGAACGCGGTGAATTCCGGAGCGTGCCAGTCGATTTTCCCTGCAAACCGACAAAGACAAGAAAAGCGTGTAAAATTCCCGGACTATCGGCCCCGGACAGGCCGATGCGTAACCGCAGCCGATGGTTAGTGAACAAAAGAGAAATAAGATAAAACACTCGGCTGTCGGCTAGAAACGAATCAACATGTCGCAACAGTAAGTACTCGCACGATACATAAAGCAAGGCATGCATCAGAATCGGCAATCGGCAAAGCATGCGATCGGCAAAATCTATCGGCAAGTATCACAGTAAGGTAGATCGACAATCGACAAAGGGAGGCTCAGACTATACTTGAACAGGAGCAATAAAATATTTAAAGGCACGCAAGCATAAGTCTGAACGTGGTAAACAATCGGCTAAACACCCCGAAAGAACGATTAAACCAGTAACCACTAATTATACCCGTAATCTGACAATCGCTTCACCGAGGACACGTCAACTAAGTGAAGTAGAACAGGACACGTCAAACTGCTCTACACGATCGGCAGATACAAGTATAATCGGCAACTACCGGTCCCAGGTACTCAGCAAACTAGATCTAACCCTTGGCAACTGTTTCGCCGAGGACACGTCAACTAAGCGAAGCAGACAGGACAAGTCAAACTGCCTACCCAATCACCAAGAGCAGATCTAATCGACAAAGCACCTTAACCGTGACTCGAGTAACCAGATCAAACAGGAATCGACATCAGCAATCGGCAACAAGGTCGCGGCGAGGACAAGTCAACTAGCCGTGACAAAGAATTGGACCAGGTCTTAAACAATTCCATGCAGTCGACGCACGATGTAAACCCTAGATTGATCTAGATTACCGGATAACTAGCAGCCACATCAATCTAATCATGGACAAGTCGACATAACCAGATCGATGCGCTTACCTGACGAGATCCAGTCGAGCCGGAGCCCCGATGGACGCCGGTGACGAAAAAACCCGTCGAGAAATTGTGGCGATGCGCCGAAGAGTTGATTGTATTGGTTCTTTTTGATTACAAGCGCCTGGGTCTATATTTATACACCCGAGGCAAGAGTCCGATTTGGACTTAAACACGACCCCTACCTGACCACAACTCGGTCAATCCTTCCTAAATCTAGGAAATAATTAAAAAAGGACACCAAACCAACCGGGCGCGTGCGGCTTCGGGATTTCTTTGGCCTCATGATATCCTGCGGGCCACCACTTCGGCACATAATCTTTTCATACCTGCCGCGCACTCCGTCTTCCACTGACAGCGGGCCCTAGTCCAAATTTTGGTGTCAACACATGCCCCCCAAGCCGGGGTATGGAATCTCCATGCGCCGGATTATTTCCCAATTTCTCGCGCTCCCTTGATTCCCGCGCCGTACTCACATTTGCAGTGCCCCTTCGTATCTTGTGCCGCCTGCAGCACGTCCCATCTTATAAATAGAAAGACATCTACCGTTCTTATCTCTCTTCCTTTTCTCGCCGGCGCGTCTCTTCATCTCCTCATTCTCTCTCCCCTCCTTGCCGCCGGCGACCAATTTCCTCGGAAGACCAGGAAACGAAAACTCCTCAAGATTTCTCGCATCTTCATCGCAATGGCGCAACTTACTGCTTCCTCCACTGCCGTCCCCAAGGTATCAATCTTCCATTCAATCCCTATTCTTGAACTAGAATAGGGTTGTGTTCTTGCGGTACTGTAGATCCCTTTCGTTCATAAGCCATCTCCATTCTCCTTTAGACTCTTGGCTTGATTAGATTCATTTTCATTATTTCTAGGAACTGCGAAACCAGATTTTGATTCCTACAGAACTCGCTACACACCGCTTCTTGGGACCCATGGGCGATCCAGATCCAATAACCTTCATCTGCAGCGAAACCCTTAGAATGCCCTTCAAGAGATCACCAGTAGCGCTGGGGACATGGGCAAGTAGCTTCAGATCATGGCCCACTGAGATCCAAGGCTGGCGTGAATGGTTCCTTAGGGTAAAAGCTGCAAAATCGGCAATATGGGCAACCGTCGGCATAGATCACTGCTTAGAACTCACTCTTGCCGATATGAAAAAGAATGAGCCAATGTTATCGGCATCTTGCTACTTCTGGTCTGACGCATTGAATGCCTTCCTTTTCGGCCACGGACCAATGACTCCAACTCTCATGGACGTCAAGATGCTTACCGATCTGGATGTAACTACTAATGCAAGCCTCCAGAGTTTGAAAGTCAAGCCATCACATAAGCTTGATGCCAGAGACATCGGCGGATGGAAGAAATATATCACCACCTTCCGGAAAACAGGACCAGTGACAGACAAAGAACATGCCGCTTTTCTGACGATGTGGCTTGAACACTTCTTCTTCTGCGGAGCCCAACTCGGTCCTGTATCCAATCTGCAGAACTTAGCAGAAAGATTGGCAGCTGGCACTGAAATGCCTATCGGCAAATTCCTGCTTGGTGCCCTTTACTCTTCGCTTCATCAGATTGCCGAGAAGCTCTGGCAGGACACCCCAATCGGCAATATTGGTGGTCCATGGTGGTTCCTTCAGATGTGGCTCACCCTGCACTTTCGCAAGGCTATGCAACTTCAAGACTTGTATTTATACAAGTTTCCAACCCCCGATCAGGCTGGACGCCGATGCACTTCACTGGGAGAAGCTTTAGTATCGATAGATGGAGTCAGAATGACTGCCGATCTCTTGGCTTCATACTTTAAGGCTTTCTACAGAGGCATCAACGAAGGTCATCTTGACTGGTTTCCATATGGAAGATCTGACATCATGGATCATTTTGAGATCCCTTTTACCTTCCGGGCTGACAATCCTCTCCAGAACGAAATATCGGCCAACATCTTCGTGACCTGCATCAAGCCTTGCATTCTGCCGACAGGATTGAACGCAACAGGCCATCAGAAACCATCGTATGAATTCTACAATCCTTCATTTGCTGCAAGACAACTGGGTCTCGGTCAGATTCCTCCTAGTCTCTTCTATGCCGATAAGGTCAAAGCTCGTGCCGCTATTGAATCGACTCTGGAGTATTCATGGCTATTCGGTTTGACTGAGAATCTACCCCTCGGCCATATCGACAATATTGCATTGGCGGCTTCTTGCACAAGGCTCTTCAGGCAATGGTGGGCAGAATGGTCCAAACACCTCCAATGCGCCAACACAGCATCCTTCATCTCCAATCTTCCGCTTCCCGAACCAATGGGAGAGGTAACCGATCCCAATTTCCATCATTTTCTTTCATCGACAAATCTTTAACTGCAGCTTTTATTTTGCAGTCTGACACTGAGGATGCTCCCACCGAAAGCAACAGCGGAATCGGCATTGTGTACGTGGCTGCACATCCAGATCCCGTCATCGGTTCTGATGCACCAACACCGGCTCAATTTCTCAAAGGCCAATCTTCTAGAACAAAGCGTCAAGGCCCTCGCTTCAAGGTCCCAGCCAAACGTCACAAGGCCCTCCTGAAACAGCCAAGCTCTGCGCCAACTCCTCCCAGCAGCCCAGTAATCATTCTTGTCTTCATAATCAATTTTCATAATTTGGCAAAAATTGATATCTAACCTTTGTTTTAATTTCAGGGCAATTCTGGAGAAGCTGTCGAGGAAACTGAAGTTCATTCTCCTGAAGCCCATGCTGACACCGAGCCTGAAGAGACCGAAGTCTACCCTGAAACCGATGCCGAAACTGCGCAACAAGCACCAGCTGCTACCTCAGAAGAAATCGGCATCGAGACTCAACAAGTACCGGCTTCAGAAGAAATCGGCATCGACACTCAACCACAGGTTCGTCCTTGAAACTTGTCCATCGGCATCTACATCTTTATTGACTTCACATTTGATTAGATGCAAGAGCGAAGGGAAGAAGAATCGGCAAACCTCTCTGTAGATGAACCTGGAACTTCTCAAGCAGCTCCTACACAGAACATCCCAGGGGGTCGTTTCTCAGATCCTGGAGCATCTTCTTCTCAGGCTATTCCAATTGAAGTTGATGCCAATTTATCTGAGGTAATAAATGTCGATTTGCTCCCTTAATCAATTTTCCGTCTAATAACCATCTTTTGTTCCCACAGGCACGTGTAGTGGAGCCAATCATCGCCATACATCATCGGCAACCACTGCCAATCGACATTCGCAATGAACTGGTTGAGCTGGAGAAAAGACTTGACTTTGCCACTACCGAAGATCTTACTCGCAATGCAAGTCCAATCCGAGCTAGATTTGAAGTGATCCAGAATCGCCTTCCAAGGGACTTGAGAGTTGCCCTTCATCCAGTGGCCTACATGGAGTTCCGGCGTCTGGATTATGAACAAGCTCAAGAAAATGTCAACCGCCGATCCCATCAACGTCAACTCGTCTTAGCAGCAGAGAAAGCTCTTGAGCTCTCACAGCAAGAATTGGAGAAATACAACTCCATGAAGCAGCAGCTAACAGAAGAGGAGAATCGGCTGACTCAGCTGAAGAAAGAAGCCGAAGACTTGAGAGCAGCTCTGCAGGCCAAGGAACAAGAAGTATCGGCATCGGCAGAAACCATTGCCAAGATCAATGCCTCCATGCTTCAACAAAAAGATTCGCTCAATGCCTCTATTGAAGCTTCACAACGCGCCTGGGCATCCGTGCCTGCGGAGATTGAATCTGATGACAATGACAACTACGTTCTGGCCGAGATTGATCAGCTTCGCATACATGCACTAGATGTACTCCGTGATTATCTGTACCCCCGTAGTGCATGAACTTGTAATCAAACAATGTCTTCCGATCTCTGTAATATATATATTCCTTTTATATATTTTCCCTAAGGGCGATACCATTAGCATCGGCCATCTTAAAGGCGACGCTCTTAACGTCGGCTCCGATAAAACTCAACCGAACACTTTAAAGATAAATACTTCGTATTAAGCGCTCGGCTGAATTTCATCTCCTGCGTCGATCGGCTGATTGTCGATTGCATCGCTCTTCACTTCCATCAACCGATCAACATCTGTATCTGGTAACTGCTACAGCAACCGTGGAGTTGCCGATCCTTCAGTGATGCAGACACCTTCATCGGTAACATCCAATGCTTCGCCTTCCCAGTAAGTTCCTGATATGCAAGGCAAGCTTTCAACCATCGTCGGCAAGAAGTCCGCAGTAGCCACACTCACCGATCTGTCAGCTTGAATAGTTTCCACCTCGTCGCCGATCCACTGGATAAGGAGCTGATGCATCGTAGACGGGATACAACAATTAGCATGAATCCAATCCCTACCCAGCAGTACGGCGTACGAACCTTTGCCTTCAATTACGAAGAACGTCGTTGGCAAGGTCTTGCTTCCGATAGTGACTTTGACATTGGTAACTCCTTTGACTTCAGAGCTCCTGCCCCCATAATCTCTTAACGTCATGTTGGTCTTGGTCAGCTCTTCAGGCAATTTGCCGATCTTCCTGTATGTCGCCATCGGCAACACATTGACAGCAGCACCACCGTCGACCATCATCTTGCTCATCGGCTTGCCATTGACGAAACCATTAAGGTACAGAGCCCTCAGATGGAGATGATCAACACCAGACGGCTTCTCAAACACTGCCTGCTGTGGACCCAATAACAACTCGGCAGAAGCTTCTTCTTCCGATTCATTAATGTCCAAAGAACTAAATTCTCGTGGCAGCATAAATACCATATTGACAGGAGCTTCAACTTCATGTATTTGAGATTTGACTTTTGGTCTCCATACCTTTTTTGACTTGGGCCCCTTGTCATGATCATCCTCCTGGTTCACTTCCTTGTTCAGCTCCCGGCAACGTGCCCTCTGTACTCTTCTCTTCTGAGTCTTGGTAAAAATACCACTCGGACACCATTGGCCTTCTTCTGTGAATTCGCCCTGATCATCTTCATCATCTTCAACTTGATTGACAGGACCAAGTCTTTCATGCACAGAAACCCTTGATGATGGTCTCCTCATAGGACCTCGGCTTGAAGAACCAACTTCCCTGTACAAATCTCCGGATCTTCTGCTACAACCTGGACAGCCTTCAATTGGTGGCAGCTTCATACCCTGCTCCCAACAGTACTGGAAGAACGGACAGTTCCAGTGTGGATCGAAGTCATCATCACTCGTCCTCCTGTCTTCCCTCTCCCTTTTCCTTGAGTACTTGCCGATCAAAGCAGCAGATCCACCGATCATGTTGACTGGAAAAGGATGTCCATCAATCTTCATCGGCTTCTGACCAGAGAATTTAATGCGATCACTCTCAATTGCCGATTGGATCTGTTGCCTGAACACTTTGCACTCATTGGTGTGATGAGAGGGAGTATTATGCCACTTGCACCACTTGATCTTCTTCAACTCCTCAGCCGGAGGCAACGTGTGATTAGGTGGGAGTTGAATAAGCTTCTCTTGTAGCAGCAGATCAAATATCTTGTCGGCTTTGTTGATGTCAAAGTCATACTTTTTTTCTTCTGCCTTCTGCTTGACCCATGGACAGAGAACAGTCTTCTTATTCCTGGTCCACTCAGCGAGAGCAACTTCACCTTCGTCATCAGAATCAGAAGAATAATCGGCATAAGCCGCCTGGAACTGTCTGCCACGTGTATTCTGAACACGCCCTTCATGAATCGACGCCTTCTGAAAGAGTTGTGCCAAGCCATCGACTTCTTGAGGTGCAAACTTGTCTCTAATCTGGGGCAGCAAACCTTGATAAGCAATTTCAGCCATTTGCCGATCCGTCAGATTCAGGTTATAGCACCTGCCACGGATGACTCTGAACCTTTGGACAAAATCGGCAACTGACTCTCCAGCCTTCTGACGAACAGCTGTCAAATCTGATATGCTCAGCTCTGCCATGCCAGTGAAGAAATAAGAGTGGAATTTCTTTTCCAAATCGGCCCAATTCCGCACGGATCCCGCAGGGAGGGAAGTGAACCATGAGAATGCCGATCCAGATAATGACAGAGGAAACAATCGGACCTTCAATGCATCTTGCGCTGATGCCTCTCCCAACTGTGCCAAATATCTGCTAATGTGTTCCACTGTGGACACATTGTCTTGTCCAGAAAACTTGCAGAATTCTGGCAGCTTGTAACGATGTGGCAGAGCAACTTGTTCCATCCACTCTGGATATGGACGTCGATACAGAAAGCTCTGCTCCTTGGGCTTGAGGTCAAATTGCTCCTTCATGACTTCAGCCAGCCTGGCAACTATATCTTCTGATGAGTTTTGCACTTGCCCCCCAGCCACTTGAGCTGGCTGGGGTAATTGTGACTGAGCCTGAGCAGGTTGTTCCCTGGTGTAGTGCTCACTGTAATCTGCAACTCTATGATAGCCTGGCGGTATCTCCTGGTTGAACAGTGCAGGATTGACATTGGGGGCCAAATGATACCTCGTCTGAGGCGTCTGACTAACCCTTAGCTCAGGAGCTGTAACACCTGCTTCTTTTTGCGTGGACAACGGCGCATCAATAAGACTTGGCGCCGATACCCGAGCAGCCCCTGCAGCCAGAGCTTGAGAACTTGTGGACCACAACTCTGGTGGCATGCCATATGGTTGCCTTTGCTGACCAGCAGCGCTTGTTTCTTCTTGAGCTGTGGGTTGACCACCATGAGGTGCAGGACGTGCTGGAGTAGTAGGTGGTAAAGTAAATGATGGCCCCATAAATCCAGAATCAAACTGCAATGTCCCATCAGCAAATGCCTTGAGCATGTTGTACAGAGTATTAACAAGCACCCCTGACTGGTTAATGAAGGCCTTGTGAACCGCAGTATTCACAACTTCATCCAACAGAGCTTGATCTGGCATCTTCGCAGCTTTGATTGCAGCCAATTCTTCTGCTCTCATCACCACTGGCGAAGCCAACACTGATGTAATCTTGCCGCGTGTCATCTTGATGGTCTCAAAGTACTTCACTTGGCAATCGTACAGATAACTCTGATATGCCTTTTTCTGATCCAAAGACATCTTCTCCCAAGCATTGAGCTCATTGTTGCCAGTGACTTCAGAAGAATCTTTATCATCTCGAACAAATGGAGCAGGAATCATGATCTTGTGGCCCTTTGCGTCGACGAGCAAAGTTCCATCATCAGCAACAGCTTGAACGAACGCCATCTGCTTCTAAGAACTTCGATCTGTCCCACCGGGCGTGCCACAAAGTGTGTTGACGGTAAAATGTGTGTTCTACCGCTCGCACACGCGGCCTGAGAGATTTGCTTAACTCTGTTCAGCGCCAAAACTTGGAACGCGGTGAATTCCGGAGCGTGCCAGTCGATTTTCCCTGCAAACCGACAAAGACAAGAAAAGCGTGTAAAATTCCCGGACTATCGGCCCCGGACAGGCCGATGCGTAACCGCAGCCGATGGTTAGTGAACAAAAGAGAAATAAGATAAAACACTCGGCTGTCGGCTAGAAACGAATCGACATGTCGCAACAGTAAGTACTCGCACGATACATAAAGCAAGGCATGCATCAGAATCGGCAATCGGCAAAGCATGCGATCGGCAAAATCTATCGGCAAGTATCACAGTAAGGTAGATCGACAATCGACAAAGGGAGGCTCAGACTATACTTGAACAGGAGCAATAAAATATTTAAAGGCACGCAAGCATAAGTCTGAACGTGGTAAACAATCGGCTAAACACCCCGAAAGAACGATTAAACCAGTAACCACTAATTATACCCGTAATCTGACAATCGCTTCACCGAGGACACGTCAACTAAGTGAAGTAGAACAGGACACGTCAAACTGCTCTACACGATCGGCAGATACAAGTATAATCGGCAACTACCGGTCCCAGGTACTCAGCAAACTAGATCTAACCCTTGGCAACTGTTTCGCCGAGGACACGTCAACTAAGCGAAGCAGACAGGACAAGTCAAACTGCCTACCCAATCACCAAGAGCAGATCTAATCGACAAAGCACCTTAACCGTGACTCGAGTAACCAGATCAAACAGGAATCGACATCAGCAATCGGCAACAAGGTCGCGGCGAGGACAAGTCAACTAGCCGTGACAAAGAATTGGACCAGGTCTTAAACAATTCCATGCAGTCGACGCACGATGTAAACCCTAGATTGATCTAGATTACCGGATAACTAGCAGCCACATCAATCTAATCATGGACAAGTCGACATAACCAGATCGATGCGCTTACCTGACGAGATCCAGTCGAGCCGGAGCCCCGATGGACGCCGGTGACGAAAAAACCCGTCGAGAAATTGTGGCGATGCGCCGAAGAGTTGATTGTATTGGTTCTTTTTGATTACAAGCGCCTGGGTCTATATTTATACACCCGAGGCAAGAGTCCGATTTGGACTTAAACACGACCCCTACCTGACCACAACTCGGTCAATCCTTCCTAAATCTAGGAAATAATTAAAAAAGGACACCAAACCAACCGGGCGCGTGCGGCTTCGGGATTTCTTTGGCCTCATGATATCCTGCGGGCCACCACTTCGGCACATAATCTTTTCATACCTGCCGCGCACTCCGTCTTCCACTGACAGCGGGCCCTAGTCCAAATTTTGGTGTCAACAGAATCCTATCAAATCAAATAATCCCACTACTCTGGTTCAAGCATATAATCATGCTAAGAACTATGAACAGTCAGTGTCAATGAAGAAGAATACTGGGGATTACAATAAGTATTCTTACAAACCCAGCTACTACAATAAATTTTCTCAGCAGCAAGTGAAAAAGGAATCACAAGACAAGTCTGTAAATTCTGTTCAGGGAGCAAAGCAACCACTAAACAAAGACAAGTGCTATAAGTGTCATGAACCATGGGTTCCTGGTCACAACAAAGTATGCAAGGTCAGAAGCCAACTGCACCTCATTACTGTAGAGCAAGATGATGAGGATGATGACAGTTTTGAACAACCAGCAGCAGACAGTGACATTCCAGATTCACAAGATGACACTGACAATACAGTTTTGCATATCTCAATGCATGCATTAGCAGGTACTAGCACAAAGGCAAGACCTTTCCTCTGTTTCTGCAGTTTGGAGACATAAAAGTGGTAGCTCTAGTTGACAGTGGTAGCACAACAACTTTCATGGATCCATGGGTTGTTAGAAAAGCTAATTTCCCTGTCAACAATCATGATCCTATCAAAGTAACAGTGGCAAATGGTGGTACAATGTGGACTTCAGCAATCTGCCTTGATTGTCAGTATGAAATTCAAGGTGAAAAATTCTCCTCTGATTTCAGAGTGCTCGAATTGAATGGATATGATGTCATTTTAGGATCAGACTGGATCTATGATTACAGTCCTGTGGGTTTAAACCTGAAGACAAGAGAGTTTACCATTGAGAAGGAAAACAAACAAATTGTCTTTAAAGATGAAACCCTGCCAAATAGGGATTTCTTGATATCCCACAAGAAAATGAAAAAGCTTCTCCAGCAAGGAGCAGTAGGAGCTGTCATTTACATCAGATCAATGCACACTGAAGGCAATATTCTGCCAAGACAACAAGCACTTAAGCAAGTACTGAAAAATTATGAGGATATATTTCAAGAACCTCAAGAACTACCTCCTGAGAGAGAAATTGATCACTCTATATCCTTACAACCTGATGCTCAGCCTGTTAACATGAGACCTTATAGATTATCTCATCACCAGAAAAATGCTATGGAGGATCTGATAATCCAATTACTGCATAACAAGGTCATCAGACCAAGCTTGAGCCCTTACTCTTCCCCAGCTATCTTAGTCAAGAAAAAAGATGGTACTTGGAGGCTTTGTATTGATTACAGAAGACTGAACAAATTGACTGTGAAAAATAAGTATCCTATACCAGTCATTGAAGATTTGCTGGATGAATTGAAAGGAGCAACAATATTCAGCAAAATTGATCTCAGATCAGGGTATCATCAGATAAGAATGAAGGAAGCAGATATTGAGAAAACAGCATTTAGCACTCACCAAGGCCACTATGAGTATGTAGTCATGCCTTTTGGTTTAACAAATGCTCCTGCTACCTTTCAAGCCCTCATGAACAAAATTCTAGCTAAGTACCTGAGAAAGTTTGTTCTAGTGTTCTTCGATGATATCCTTATCTACAGCAGGAATGAACAAGATCACTGCAAACATTTACAAGTAGTGCTGGAAACACTTAGAGCAAACAAATTATATGGGAAGCTCAGCAAGTGTGTGTTTGGGCAACCACAAGTGGAATATTTAGGTCACATCATCTCTGCTGAAGGGGTAGCCACTGACCCTGTTAAGATTAAGGCAGTTCAAGATTGGTCTTCTCCTGAAAACATCACTCAGCTGAGAAGTTTCTTAGGCCTAGCAGGCTATTATAGAAGGTTCATTAAACACTATGGCATTATTTGCAAACCTCTCTTTGATAGTCTAAAAAAAGGGGAGTTCAAGTGGACTGATAAACAACAGCAAGCATTCCTTATGCTAAAACAAGCCCTGACTGAATCTCCAGTACTAGCTCTGCCTGATTTCACACAGCCTTTCATTCTAGAAGCTGATGCAAGTGGTCTGGGTATTGGAGCTGTTTTAATGCAAGCTGGGAAACCAATAGCATATTTGAGTAAAGCATTGGGCCCAAAAGCAGCTGGAATGTCAACTTATGACAAAGAAGCAATAGCTATATTGGAGGCTTTAAAAAAATGGAAACACTATCTGGTGGAATCTGAGGTCATAATCAGAACAGACCAGCAAAGCTTGAGATTCATTAATGACCAAAAGCTCATAGATGGAGTTCAGCATAAACTCTTGATTAAGCTGTTAGGATACAATTACAAAATTGAATACAAGAAAGGCTGTCATAACAGAGCTGCTGATGCACTCTCAAGGAGACCCCAAGCATTACAAGTCAATGCAATATCTGCAGCAGTTCCAGCTTGGATTAATGATGTTCAACTCAGTTATGAAGGAGATGAGAAATGTAAAGACATCATAGAGAAGCTCAGTATTAATCCTACTGCTATGCCCAACTTCACCTTAAACAAAGGGATAATCAGGTACAAAGGGAAGTTGTTTGTGGGTAGTAATACCAATCTCAGAGAACAATTAATCATATCCTTCCATGATTCTTCTTTGGGAGGTCATTCTGGTGAGAGGGCCACATACCAGAGACTGAAATTAGTATTTCATTGGCCAGGGATGAAAGTTCAAACAGTGCAGTTTGTTAAGAATTGCCCTACATGTCAAAAGAACAAATCAGAGAATGTTCCATATCCTGGGCTGTTACAACCACTACCTATACCTGACATGGCTTGGCAACATGTTACAATGGATTTCATTGAAGCACTACCTAAATCTGAGGGCAAGGACACTATCTTAGTAGTAGTCTGCAAACTGACTAAATATGCACATTTTCTAGCTCTGTCCCATCCATTTACAGTTCACACTATTGTACAAGTGTTCATGGATAATATCTTCAAATTGCATGGTTTGCCAATGGCAATAATCACAGACAGGGATTGAATTTTTACAAGCAATCTGTGGCAAGATTTATTCAAAGCAATGGGAGTTAAACTCAAGTTCAGTAGTGCTTACCACCCTCAAACTGATGGTCAATCAGAAAGGGTCAATCAATGCTTGGAAAATTATCTTCGGTGCATGGTCTTTCAAAGCCCTAAGAAATGGAAATCCAAGCTATCAATGGCTGAGTGGTGGTACAACACTACATTCCACACTGCCCTGAAAATGACCCCATTTCAAGCATTGTACAACATTATACCTCCAATGGTTAATGAAGGACTCATACCTGACTCTGCTATACCTGAAGTTAAAGATATGATGCAGGCTAGACTGTTAGCATTACAGAACATCAAAAACAACTTGTTGCAAGCTCAGGAACGTATGAAGAAATATGCTGATAAGAAGAGATCTGAAAGGGAGTTTGCAGTTGGTGATATGGTTTATTTGAAGATTCAACCATACAGGCATACTTCTCTTGGTCTTCATTCTTCACTCAAGTTACACTCTAAATTCTATGGGCCTTTTCGAGTACTACAGAAAATTGGAAATGCTGCTTACAAGCTACTACTCCCTGATGGCTGCCATATCCATCCAGTATTCCATGTGAGTCAACTTAAAAAGCATCGTGGTGATAAAGTGGTAGCTACTGAAAACCTACCATTGACTGATGCTAGTGGTAACATCAAGATGGAGCCACAAGAGATTCTGCAAAGGAGACTCATTCCAAGGAACAATGAGCCAGTAGTGCAATGGTTAATTAAGTGGATCAATCTTCCAATTGAAGCAGCTACTTGGGAAGATGCAGATTTCGCAAAGTGTTTCCTGCATTTCACCCTTGAGGACAAGGGTCTCGAAGGAGGGAGCAATTGTCATCACCTACAGATAAGCTGGGAATTACTTCAACGGTTCAGATAGCTAGATGTCGTTTTACTTAAATCGGACGGTTGAGAGTAGTTCAGTTTTCACTGTGTAATATTTGGGACAGCTGTAGCTAGTCCGGTAAAACCTGTAAAGTGCCTCTGCTATAAAAGCAAGCACCGTATGTCATTCGACCTTATCATCGAACTGAGATTTGCTTTATATCGAAGCTACTTTCCCTTCCTGTTCTTGATTTCCTTGCGTTTCTTTCTTGCATTTACCCTACAGTTTACACATTCTTGCTGTTCTTTTACTCAATTCCTGTCTAGATTACTCTGATCTTGACACTTTTCAACCTGGAGGAAGAAAAACAAATTTCGAGTCCTCATAATTTATACACTGGAAAGAGAATTTCATTTCGGTGATAATCTCTTCCGACCGTCCAGGTCATTCTGGCCTCTTTCCTATCTATCCATACCGCAATGCGAATGAATGATTTACAGTGAAGTACAACATAGCTGATGATCCAGTAACCTATCAAGAGGACTGACACATTCATCTGCCCGGTATCAACATGTATCATTCGACAAGATCAACATGTTTAACAACCACTGATCGAGGCGTAGATGGTCACGACGAAATCATGCTTCACCTGGATGCCTACTTCTTGGCTGTCACTTTACCATTTGGAGTTCTTTTTCCCTCAACTGCACCCTTTTTGATAGGCGTTGGAGATGGACCGCTCAGCTTCTTCTGTAATGGTGATGCCTTTTTTGCAGGATTTACACCTCTATAGAATTTAAAAAACATCATAATTCAGAATAGATGTGCTTAAGCTATGTTAGTTTATAGGACAATTCAATGTTACCAACAGACTTATTACCTGATATCTGAACTTTTCAAACTCTTGGGTTGGCCTTTCCTTCCCGCTGAGGCGCCTCCATTTGAAGAACCTGAAGCTTTAGGGGCACTCGCTGGGCGCACGCAATCTTGCTCTGACGAGCAGCTAGTTGCAACCTCAAAATCGTCAGAATCCTCGGTTGCGACAGACCCAGACCAACTCCATTGCTGCTCCGGATTGCTTCTTTGATAGAAAGCTAGATCTTGTGTGCCATCAGGTCCTAATTCTGGCAGGGAATTGCTGCTTCCGAAATGGGAGTGGTCGGCCCAGTCTCCCAAGGCCGATTCCTTCTGAAACACCATTACAAGTATCAAGCCATGAAGATGAAGATGGATCGTTGTGTAGAAGAAACCTTGACAGTTCAAAGTTTGGTATCTTTTGCATTGAAGCACCATTGCTTGGGGTCTTTACGGATTAGTAAGGTGGATTAAATTATATTTTACTAATACTTCCTTTAGTTGAATGGAAACTGAGGATATTAACTATTTATTTCTTCCATTTTCATTGTGGTAAATAGAAAGGACATTGTTGTGAATTTTGGCTCAGACAAGTGAATACCTCTACATTTCCATCTTCCTCCACTGAGTGCCTCGATGCTTGAGATGCACTACTCCTCATTCTGTAAATATCTGGGCTTGATTGTGTGCTTCGTATGTGATCACTTTCTCCATCTTTTCTAGCCAGTGCTGCCCTGAGGCAAGCAATCTGCAATAATAGAGGTCAGCTGAAGTTGCAAAAAAATATTGATGGCTAGCCAAGTGAGATTAATAGAACTGCAAAATGGAGATGGCATATGAACCTGTTCTTTCAGCTCTTTAACCTCTGTTCCTTCCTTGTTTGACTTCGCTGCTCCAAGTTCAACAGTTGCCACTCGCTCAGCAAACTTCAAAGTGCTTATGGATTCACTAATAGCATCTGGTTCCGGAGCTATGTGAACAAACATCAACGTTTTTGCTTGTCCTCCTGAACATGGAAACTAAATATCATTCCACGAAACCTTTGCACCAAGTCGCAAAACTACGGATAAGGATCTATGGAGTTACCAAGAGAGTCCTGTAAAATTGAGTGAGTTTGCTGTTTCGGTAAGGAACATGAGTGTTTTTATGAGCAAGGGAAGCAATCACATCTCCTAGTGCTGCCAGTGACTTATTTATGTGCTGTGCCTCCTTCAGCCTGTCTCCTACAACTTCAGATTTATCAACTCTTTCGCTGCCAGCTAAATCCACCAGATGCATGCACCCTCGTAGGACAGTTCCTGAAGTTAAATCTCGGCCTTGAACATGAACGGTCAGACAACTGCAAATGAGTTCTTCAACCATCAGGAAAAAATTTGCTTCAACCATCAGGGAAAATTATGAAACAGAAAGTTCAGAATTATTTGGCGTAAACGTGAGTATGGCAAGGTCAAACATGTTGATCCATACCTATGGGAGCGACTACTACGGTCATTCATGGCAGTTGAGCAAACTGCACGATTTTTCTGTCCAAGATTCATCAATTCGATCACATCAGAGGTTGATGTGACCGTAACTATGTTCGCATCTGGAACTGCAAGGCCTTTTTGTGAACTATTTCGAATTTCTAACGTTTATTGGCATAAGGAAATGCAATAAATCATCAAAAAAAGAATATTAGTCTTATGCATCAATATTAATATTGAATTCAGTAGAAAGGATATTTCTTGTTTCCACCATTCTGAAGGAGGTCTCTGACTTGCTCATTATAGATCTCAATCATCTGAACAGAAATTTCATAACAAAAGGTATCCTTCCTCTGCTCCTGGATACTGAATAAGTCATTTAGTGCTCTATAGTTGACACCGAGCTCTTCATCCGTCAAAACTTTAGGACCACTCTACAGAAACACAAAATGATGGTTTGGTCTTAAGAAAAATAGAATTAATAATGTAGAAATAATTATTGACAGGTTGAGCACCATTGTGAAGGTCTTCCCCGATCCAGTTTGGCCGTATGCAAATATACAAACATTGAAGCCATCAAGAACAGAACGGATCAAAGGTTGCATGTCTTGAAAGACCTCCTCTGCACTAATTGAAAGAATTATGTCACTTAACTACCAAACTCTTAATATATTTTCAAATAAATAGTCCAACGGAGAAACTTGTGACTTTAACCTTGTGTGGCTAAGGGTCCAAAAACCCTGTTGAAAGTAAAAGACTTCCGTGCATCTTTTGCATATTTTGATGGTACTATGACTGTGATGGTTCTATCTTCTATTCCATCAACACTGCTTGAGGAACTTACCTTTCCGGGAAGGAAAGGCCTCACTCGACAATATACTCTAATATTTCCTTGTGACAAAGAACGAAATGAATTGTCAGAATGTTGCATTGTGAGAAACTGGTATATATCTTCATTTCATAAGACACTGAAAAAAAGTAATACCTCTAAGATCTTGTATTTGATTGTACAGCTTGCGATTCTCCTCAACAAGCTTATGGTACCCAGAAGCAGCATGCGAAATAACACGCAAATGATTGCCTAATAGAACAATAACATAATATGAGACAGAGTGTTAAGAAGAACAAAGTAGAAGGTTATAATCATAAAAGTTAGGATTATAATAATAAAAGTTATGATAAATATACCAAGCGTTGTAAGGTCTTCAGAGTACAGCAATTTGAAGTCCTCCATCCCAGACTTAATAGTGGAAATGTTGCTTTTCAAATCCTACAGACAGTCTCAAAAATCATACAAAGATAGTTCAAATGCAGTAAAGAAATTCACGAGAGAACATAACACGTTAAAAACCTGGATCTGTTTCTGTTGTTGATCAAAGTTTGTTTTCGGCTTTGGTTGTACAAGTTTTTCTGCAGTATCATCCTTAAGCGTTGCAATGCTGACATCTTCCTTCACGTGCACCAAATTATCGTCTTCTTCGCCCACCTTTACATTGTTATTGAGGCAATCATAAATACTATTGTATATTTCAGCCATGCAGCACCAGCAAAGCATGCCTAGATGAAAAGTTCTGGATAGCTATGCATTTTACTGCACTATAAGATCATACAGTTATTCCCATAGCTGACAGAAGGTGGGTACCTTCTTCAGATCACAGGTGGGCATCTCCATTTGTGGCGAGTCTGTTCTGCATAATGACTTACTCTCATTAGTGTCAATAGTGTCTGTCACCTGTCAAGAGTTCTTTATTAGTTCAGCTATGCATGTCGTCATTTTAACTAAAGGTAAACGTTCATCAGAACAAGCTTAGCAAAAAGAAATGTAAGGTGATATACCGAATCATTCTGGTTTGCAATACGGTGCTCAAATTCATGAATAACTTTGCATAAGAGTGATTCAACAATCTGCGAATACCAGAGTCGCAATTGTAAAAAATTCATGTCCATAAACCACATTGTAAAAATTAACCATTTGCATGGTATGCTCACCGATGGAACTTCTTCTGGTTTCTTATCTGCGAGAACTGTTTGAACAAGCATTCGGATGGACTCTGCCGCCTACAGCCAAGAAGATGATCATAACTAAAAATTAAAGCGAAGTTACCTAATGGAAAATAAGAACTAGATATAGACTTACTGTTTCAGTGGATTCAAAAGAAAAATCAAGACCTATTTGCTCCTGTGATATGCCATCCCTGAGTAGCTCAGCTGAGTGACTCCTTATCATGGCCTTCATGAAAGGTTCAGTATTCTTGCGCACAAAGTACTTTCCAGACAAAGGCTTTACAGTACCACCATGTTTAAATGATGAAGATTGCTTCCCCCCTTGCTTAGCTTCGCTAAATGACTTCAGAGCAAGAACACAGTCTACAACTCGAACACCCTTGCCACCCTATAGTTGACGTGGCAGATGAAAACATCAATTCATAGAATGATCCAAAAATCATGCTCAAATTCTAATGGTGAGAGGAAAGGGTCTTATGATTCGGTCTCCAAAATCTAAATGAAACAACAGTGTCACCTTTTCGAGGTCTGATGCCTCGAATGTTGGAAGTCCTAAATCTTGTAGGCCCATGACGAAGTTCCGCACATTCTCAAAGTACTGATATGCGCAGAGAGCTGCACCATCTGTAGGGACTGTAGAATCGGATGGTACCTCCACAACCTAGAAGCATCATAATTAGCATGCAAAATCCCCAGTTAGAAAATTAGATATTAAAGAGCTGAAGGACAGAAATGAAACCTTCGGCACCGTGCCGTGTTGAACTTTATTGAGTGCATTGCAGAGAATAATGCCATTCCTCAGGCCGAGTCGGAATTCCTCCTCAGAAGGCTCTTCTGCAAGGTCCTTCGCGCATACGACCCCAACTATCCTTCGTAACCAGTTGGCTGCCTCATACCTCCTTACTGCTGCAAACCAAATGAAGCAATAATTCAGAAGACCTGGTTATGCGATATAAGTTTTCACGTAAAATAATGTGATGAACTCGGTCAGAAGATCAGCATTTTGGGGGCTCGAATGGAGCAGCAGTCATCATATTATTAAATAAATATAGGCATATTATGTATATCTGAGCTCAAAAGCATCCTTCTTAGATGGGGGTGGGTAATCCCATGTCGAAAAAAAAAGCATCCTTCTTAAGATCATTTCCTTGCCATGTCAACCACAATAAACATCAAAGTGGCCACCTATAAACTTCCATTTGGTCCCATTGGACGTTGCTTTTCTTTATATTCAAGAGTGCGGAAGTGTAACTAGGAACTAGGAATCATTGCAGCTCAACCTAGACCCTGATGAATGCCTTTTTTTTTGAATGAAACCCTGATGAATGCCTAAGAGATAGAAACATATAAAGGAAGCCAGCTAATTAATAAAAAGAACAGTAGATGGCTTCTTTTTTTTCTTTATGGAAGGTGCGAAACCGTCTTGCTGGGTTCCAACTGATAAGCTGGGTGGCCAATACTGATCAAACAAAAATCTAATTCCTATTGAATTCCATTCTTTTTATCATGCTAAGCATCAAGGAAAGATCAAACTATGCAATGAAATTTAAAAGGATACATAGTTCTAACTAGCATCAAAGAGAGAAGTGTAAAACTTAAGCAAACTAAATGCAGCACTTTTATGTTATGTATCTTGTGACAAAATTTTGGGGGAAATTTACCTTTCATGTGTAGTAATAGAAATGTTTCTGTATACTAATGAATGAAGCTAAAAAAAAATCAAACAGACTGCTCCAAAGTTATTGGCAAACGAAACTATTGCAGTCATCATCAATCTTGCCACTCTCTGGGCACATTCTAACCTCTAATTCCAAACAAAAATAAACATCGTCATAAAAGACCACGACTACACACATTTCAAGTTAATTCCAGCATCAACTGAAGAAATTGAACAAGAGAGCACCAGACTGTCAGGACATGCATTGGTTTCTCCCCTTGTCCGCCAGCCTCAACCAAATCAAGAAACCAACTCACCGGCTTCCTCCGACTTGCGCCAGGCAATGTCGATGTTCCTCCAGGCCCCCACCGTTTCCCCTCCTCCTACTCCGGCGCCGGACCCTCCTTCCCCGTGCAGCCGCATCACGTCCTCCACGACGGCGGCGGCCACCGCCGCCTCATGCTCCGGCGACGCCATGGGAGGCCCGGACCGGACCAGCGGCGAACCCGGCGACTCGACCGCGGCTGTAACACCGGCGCGATCGCGGGGAGAGGGGAAGGGGAAGCCGGTGGCGCGGAGCTCTTCCGGGAGCTCTCTGCCTTTTCTTGCGAGCGGAATGGTGGTGGCGCTCGCGGGGCGGAGAGGGCGGGGTTGGTGTTTTGAGGCGGTGATGGGAAGAAAATGGAAATAAGACGGCTTGGAGGAGGTGGAATGCATATATTTCTGGAGAAATTAGGGAGACTAAAAATGGTGTGCTATTTTTGCCTTTTTATGGGAGA